>OW386286.2:247200186-249600186 GCA_936432065.2 Rutpela maculata
AGTTTGTTATTGGAGGTAATTTCTATCATACATGCAAGAAATACATGGAACTTCGACCTCCAAACCTGACAAGTACTACCCGATTTTTCTTAAACTACCAGCGAGGAAAATGTAGAAAACAGCCAATTGGAATTAATAAATTTGGCAGCCTCTCTAGCGTAGTAGCAAAATTCTTAAAATTACCTGACCCTGCTGCTTATACTGGTCATTGCCTAAGAAGGTCTTCAGCGACGATTTTGGTGGACTCGGGTGCGGACATCACAGCATTAAAGCGTCATGGAGGGTGGCGATCCACAGCTGTTGCAGAGAGTTATATTGACCACTCGTTAAACAATAAAATTGAGACCGATACTAAAATCATGAACACTGTTCAAAATAATGCAATGCAAAAAAATAAAGAGAATATTGATATTGCAATTGCTCAAAGTTCAAGCATCGATAAAAATGAAAGTGGACCAAGTATTGGCTTCAATTCAAATCATGAAGCAAAAACACAGTTCGATGGAACGCATTTAGGAAAATCACTTAGTTTTTTTAGCAATTGCCAAAATGTTTCCAATGTAACCATTAATATACACAATAAGTAGAACAATAGTTTAGTAATTTTTTACTGTTACCATGTTATTGATACGTTAATAAATGAAATATTAAAATAACTTCCAAATTTTTTATTTAGATATTTGCTGTCGTAGAAAAAGTATAGTATGCAACACGTTTTATAAACTTGTTAGTCACTCATTTTATTAAACACTCGCTCCGCTACGCGTCGCTCGCGATTAATAAAACTCGTGACTAAAATGACGTTTATAAAACTTGTTACATAATATACTATTAATCAAGAACTGTGCGTTTGACGAGAAAAATGTAGAATTGACCAAGCTAATCAGAAAAAATATCCACATCGAAAAATGTCAGTGGCGTATCAGTTTTCTTGTAAAAAATATCAGAGGACATGTTTGCAGGGACGCCACTGGTGGATGATAAAATAACTATTCTAACTAAAATATGTGGTTATTTATCCTATATTAACATATACCAAAATTGAAAATAATATCTAAAGTACTTTCTGAGATATTAAAAAATAACGATTAAAAAAAAAATTCAACACCCTGTGGCAAAAAAGCCGTTGCAGACATATCATCCCCCTTATCACGTATGGGCGTAACTAACAAAAAATGCAAAATTGAGGTACGCCGGTTCTAGGCTTTTCTTGGGTGCACTTTTCATCTCACGAAGTGGCGGAACTATATATCTTATACTTTCGTTACAAACTATGCATTGAGGGCGTATCTGCCAAAGTCTCTACATGATTTCGCACGTAAAAGCGTAAAACAGATATACGCCTGTTCATGTGACAAAATATTGGCTGACATGGTCGGGCGTAACTTACAGCACGAGCAACATGCAAAATTTATGGAAAAAACTGCTAAACTGCTTTGAAATCAACGATGAACAACGGCATAAACATTGGTGGCTTAACATCTAGAGGGTATTTTTGAGGTGGCATTTGGAGGTTAATGGAACAAAAAGAACCACTACCAATAAAGATAAATCTCATAGGCGGCATACTATAATATACAAGCTGACAATGGATAATGAGGCTGTTGTGTGTAAGAAATTATTTTTGAATACTTTAGGAATCACAGAAAAGATGTATCTAAAATAAATGATTTAGGTGTTTTATTAGAAAAAGACCAAAGAGGTGGCAGACAAATGAGTGAGAAATCAAAGGAAAGGAGAGAAATCTGAATAATGTAATAGAGCAACACATAAACAGATATCCTAAAGTTGAATCGCACTATTGCCATGCAAAGACATCGAGGATGTATCTTCATCCAGATCTTCCTTTGAGAAAGATGTACTCCATGTACTTCGCAGATTGAGAAAGTCAAGGAAGAACTAATGAAAAGACAAGTTATTCTTTGTATAGGAGATTTTTTAAGCGAAAAAACTTACCTTTGTGTAACTTATCGAAGAGGAGACGAGAACGTAAAAAATTGTTTAGAAGTACAATGCTCGTATTGCAGAAAAAACCGCTGCCAGGAAAATTAAATCTGAATGTAAAGAGGAAGCCCAAAAAGATAAAAGCAAGTTATGTGGCGTAGCTGATTTGCAGCAAGTTATATATCTGCCTATTTCAAAGTAAAGCTGAATTTTTTGTAAAAATCTATGGTAAAATTTCAACTTGACAATTTTGGCCAAAATAAGAATACTTTTATCCCTGCAATGTTGCTAAATTCTTTGAGTAAATTCTCATCGTTGGAAGAAATATCTTTACAGTATTTCGAAACAACACATAGGCAGAATGAGGGTGATTCTGCTCATAGTGCAATTTCCAATGCAATTTCTTCTACAGGAAACATCTATGTTCCTGCCCAGCTTCACCCTATAATTCAATTAGCATGGCGGAAACAGCCTTATAGAGTTATACTAATGAATTACGAAGTCTTATTCCAAGCAACTTAGAAATCTGACAATTAGAGAAACTGATCGAGGCAATAATGTGATGTGGCCGAATATCATGGAAGTAATGGTGAGCAAGAAATCTCCAAATAAATTGTTTTTCTAAAAAAGCCATCTTGATAAAGAATACGACTCCATTACTCTGAAACGTTTAGAGAGTAGCGTATACAATACGCAACTTCCATGCTTTAAATAATGATCCCCCAAAAATACCTAAACGAAAATATGAAGATTTGATTTCACTCTGTACAGGAGAGACACCCGTAGTTCAACTGCCAGAGTGGAAAGAATTTTTTAGATCTTTACCTCATGTAGACAGTTCATCAATTCATCGTTATTCTTTTCTTTGCAAACATTACAGTCAGTATGTTATTTTTTTACTTATAGCATTGTAAAACTTTGTTTCTTTTTTGTTAGAACAATAAAATACTTTAGTTATGCATTGCTTTTAATGGAATAACTGAAAAGTAAAGTATCACCTTATACACTAGTTGCGTAAATTGCTATTAAATAAAAGAATTACACGCACTTTCACCATTTTTTAATCGTCATTATCATAAACGTATCTTGCATAACGAAATAAATATATTTTCACGTAAAGGCGTATCTGCAAATTTCGTAATTTAAAAAAAATATGATAAAGCAACATTAACTATTATTAAATGAACGTAAAGTAAGTACTTACTTAATTGGATAATTAGTTTCGCAATTAAACATAAGACAGTGAATAATTTAAAAATTAAAAGAAACATTTAGGCTCTTAAATGGCGAAAGTACAGTGTGTGGAAATTCATAATTAGGGTTTTATTAACAGAACCCGTCGAGATTAAAGTAATTGACAATGGAGTTCCGACTGCAGACTGAAACAAAACCGAAAGAACCGAACGTACTCAGAGCTGGCCTTAGTTCCTCAAACGCCTTCGTGCGAAATTTTAAAACGCGCCCCTTTTTCTGGTCGTCAGAAAAAAAAATTTCGCCCTCATATCAAAATTGATGAGCGGGGAGGTTTTTTCGAAAAAAGAAAGTATATTAAGCTCGTGGCGCCCCCTGGGGTACGGCGCCCTCGTGCGGAGAACAGTCGCCCCCCCATTCTCCCAAAGGCCGACTCTGAACGTACTGCAAGGGCAATTTTGAATAGTTTGGATGTCATTTATCAACGCAAAAGTTTTATCATGCAATTGACTTATTCCACGTTAGAAAATTTGTTAATAAAATTATATAAAAAAAATATTTTTTTTTAAATTCATACACCTGGAAACCAAAAGCTTTGGGGACGGTCATATAGCGCTATTGCATAGTTACTTTGCTCAATTGACCGCCCCCCAAAGCTTTTGGTTTCCAGGTGTATGAAATTAAAAAAAAAATTTTACTTTTTAGTAGTTTTTCAAATAAAAGCTTTTTCTTAGAAATATTTTTTTTATATAATTTTATTTTTTACTTTTTAGTCTACTTATTTTACAGACAGGCAAACAAAACCCTTTATTTGCCACCGCCATCCTCCCCTTCCCTCTCCCGTCTTCTCTAACACTACTTCCCACCCCTTCACCTCCCCTTTCCCCACTTTTTTCCACCCCTTTCCCGCCATCTTGGGACGTCCGCCATATTGAATTTAGAATGACGTCACATAGTTTGTCGTATTTTACTCGTCAAACCCTCTAATTTGATACCCATATCAAGGGGGTTGTGACTAAAAAGCCGATCCGCCATCTTGGGACGTCCGCCATATTGGATTTAGACCGATAATGGCTATACTATGTTGCATTGTCACCGGACTTATACAGGTGTGCCAAATTTCAAAGCTCTAGCTTAATTAGAACTAGTCGAAATTCAGCTTGCAAGATTTGACCTAAACAAACATACAAACAAACATTGCAAGTTAAATAAAAGCTTTTAAAAAGTGTCACGGTGTCACTAAAAGTAGTAAAAAGTTGACCAACTTGTCTAATTTCTGAACTTTGCAAAAATGAAATACCTAACTTCTAAACTGACAGCTCTGATAAAGCGGTAAATTGTTTAATTTGAATTTTTTTAAATACTGTAGATTACAAAGCAAACTAATGAAGATTATCTCTAACCCTCTCAGGACCGAAGCGGATCAGAGAGGTTCACCCGTGGGACCGGAGTGGGCAGCCTATGCGTGTTCATGCGGTTCTGGTACCTAACTTCAATATTAGACAAAAAAAAATTCCTTCTTCATCTGTTAAATATCCTTTGGACGTCATTATATTTCGCATAAAATTACAGTGGAAATTAAAACAACTAGTTGGCATTATCTCAGTGTAGTTACGCATACTAGGTATCCTTCCTGAAAAATCAACCAATAAAATGCAGATGTGGGTGTCGCCAATGTGCTTTATTTGTCTAATAAATATGCTCGACTTCAATCCCAAACCATCCGGTCTGTCAGGCACACGCATTTGCGTGTTTGTCCGGGTCCGGTCCCGAAAGGGCTAATCAAACAAAGTAGGCTCAACATCAAAGATAATGAAAATAATAATATGATTATTATATTATGAGTATTTCATTTTTGCTTTGGAAATTAGATAAGTTGGTCAACATGTGGAGTGACTTTTTACCATTATTTGTGATGCCAATCTAGTTATCGCCGTGACACTTTTACCAAACTTTCTAACGTGAAATAGATCAATTAGCGTTGAGAAAAATATTGCCGACTCTAAAGGACTCCGCACCAACCATATGGAGAATGGTTGGTTCAATTAATCTGAAAATTCAATATGTTATAGATCCCGACTTCCTGATCGAAAGTTCTCATGGGCCCAAGTCCACAAAATAGACAGTTTCTGAACTAGAGAAGTTGAAGTTTGACATCGTTGCAACACTTGTCCTTGCCCAATTGATAGGTCGTCCAATATATAATTTAGGTTCAATAAAAATCGCCACCTCAGAGTTTTCCGGATTACAAGATACGTAAACAAATGTAAGCTGTCCAAATTCACATTGGATCAGCCATTGAAAATTTCGGAAGCTTACATTTCACAAAGTGATCATTGAAAGGAATAAAATAATTAATGATCAGAATGTGTCAAATAGAGAGAGAAGATTTTTGCAAATAATTTTACAAATTCTTTATATTCCTCGCTTACCGAAGAGAAGTATTGTGATCGTGAAAAAATCACTATTCCAGATTAATTAAATTTTCACATTTCAGATTCAGATTATAAAATTTTAGGTATTTCAAGTCAGTCATTCAGTCCGTCGGTCGGTCGGTCGCTCTCTTAGCTCTATATGTAAAAAAATATTTTACTGACAAAAATAATATTCGGTAGTAGGCAGTAGTACTGCTATTTTTACTAGTCAATCATGCCGGAATGGCCCATTTTGCCTAGGGATCTACAGTTTAGCATGGACTCCAAACCACGGTCCTCAACCACCAACTTTGACCAACCCTGGACCACCTACCACCTTTCATGGCGGCTCAGAAGCCCGGGATTCCCGGGTCTCCTGGACTGGCCACCGCCTTTCAAGCTAGTTCACTAGCCCTAGGATTGTCTCCGTTGGCAGCCTACCGACTATTAGATGAGATCATGGATCATCCATCCAAATACCGGACTCGTTCCGCGTTGCTGCGCCTCGCTGATCGAGTGATGGAACTTAAACCGGTGATCGTATCTCATTCCCATTAGGCAGGTAAATAAGCTTATTGCCATGGAAAAATCTGGTATATTTTAATCGAAAAATATAAGACTGAACACCCAAAAAAATAATAATAATAAAGGAAAAGATGTCACGGAAAACAATAATATTTGACATGTAGTTAACACAATTGCAAAGGGAGAAACCTATTTTAGTTATAGTGAAAAAGATATACTAAAAGAATAAAATGATTAACTGGACTAAAAATGTCAACACTTGATGGAGGATGTATATAGTAGACTCTTTTCTTTTTATGAACAACTTTAGGAAAAAATGAGATCATTATTACTTTGAAACAGTGCCGCTAATTTCTCGAAAATGTGAGCGCTGGTAGTTAAGTTCAAAGGTGTGCCTCCAAAGAATAATTTCTAGCATACAGTTTTAAACATCCCCATCCCCAACAGTCTCAGCTAGTAATTTATTACTAGAGCTCTCTAACTATACACGACAAAGACTATACGCAATATTTAAACAACATAACATGGTTTATATAAATTTAATTTCAGGCTGTTTCGTCAAACCACACAACCTTGTATATTGTAATTATTATCTCTTTAACGTGAATTCCCGATTTATCCACGCAATTCTGTGTAATTTAGCAATATTTTATTGTGCAAAATGATAGATCTAAATTGCCTAATAAACTACGCACTATTTCCTTCTGTGTGACTGCTGCTACCACAGCTATATTATTTATTCGTCATTTCTAACATAATTACCCTAAAAAATATACAGGAAATCACCGCCTCTGCGTGCATGATGTTTCCTGTTCAGATTTAAGCATTGTATACCTGATGCTTAGTTTTATAACATTTTGATCCGTATCGCCGGTACAGAAAAATATTAGTCGTTTAAAACACAGTTGCCCAATAAATGAATTTTTAATTAACATTTTCTCAAATAAATTTAGAGAAATCATCACAAATACCAAAAATGTAATACTATCACTCGAAGTGGTTTTCGCCAAACAAGCTAGCATCATCTGGACGTGATTAAAATCAAAATGCAGCTAATAATGTCCCTATACAGTGTCAGAAAATGTTTCATTTGGATCGGCAATGAGAGCAAGCGAGAGCGAAGCAACTAGGCTATTCTTTTTTATCGTATAACACATCCTACCCTTGCCACCTGCTTTCCCCCCCACATGTACGCGGGCAGCTCTGTCTGTCGGAAATGTAAAGAATTATTTGACTCGTTTTGAAAGTATAACAAGTTAAATAATTTTAGTTATTAAAGAACGTAACAATATTACCTATACTGAACAGAGCCAACTACATCCTTCCTTTGAATAAATGGTACTGAAATTTTTAATAGCAATGATGTACGTATTTTCTTAATAACGCGTCATTATTTGCTCCCTCTACTAGAGCACTGGTACACTCCTTTATTGTAGGCGGTCTGTCAAGCCGTTGAAACTATGCCTGCCACCCAAATCCAAAATCTTCCGATACTGTATTTATATTAAAACAATGTTATGGTTGAACGAATTCCACCAATCCTGTCATCTCTACTTATATGTCTCGACTAGACGAACTTGACGTAATAACACAGGCCCACAAAAAAAAATTCGTGAGCGAGAATTAAGACCCACTTTTCTTTATGTTTTTCAGGGCGCTGAACACGAATCTATAGCATTCCTCTAAATGGGGATCAGTTATTTTTTGCTCGTTTCCTGACCCTTTTATCGTCGAATGATCTACGCAATGGATTTTTTTTATTATTATTATGGCTTTCGGAATAGGTCCATACAGCCAGTCACAATTTTAAAATCAGAACAATTATGTACCGTGTACCTAAACTAACAAGATAGAAGAGAACGAATGGATGTGGATAGGAAAAGATGAAAATTAAACACAGGGGCACAATTTCTTCTCGCCTAGGGCGTCGAGGCATTTTAAAATTTTACACACAATACTGGACCACGGAATGAGAGAAAATTATACACTAAGGATAACTACAGAGGTTACAATATCTAGCTAATTGAAACAATATAATGTGATAACGGTGGAAGATGAAATCCGATGTATATACACACATATACATGTTCTCATATCTCATTTACAGTTTTAAACTTTTATTTTTGATGAGCTGAAAAATACATGAAAGTATTTCTCGTTTGTTAAGTGATAATAAGTAGGGTAAGTTGAAAGGTGCTGGTATGTGTTTTTTTAATATGTCGTTGTACAAAAGGTTGCATTCGTTGTTTTTCTCACAACTAAAGAAAATATGTTCCAGATCCCTCTCAATATTACAGTGTTGGCAGAGATTGGATTGTACAATGCCAATTCTTGCAAGGAAGGATGGATGACAGGCATGGTCGAATTTTATTCTGTTTATGATGCTTATGTACTTTCTTGGAATATGTAAATCTTCATGTCATGGTTTGGATGGAATGGTCGGCTGAATAAGTGTGTATTTATTCGGATGATTATCACAGTAGGATTGACACAGTTCTGACCACTGGTTGTTTAGACGTTCTTTACACGTGCATATGCAATCTTCCAGACAAATTTCATTTAATCTGAGGATTCCGTCGTTAATGCTTTCCTTAGCCAATGTATCAACACGTTCATTGTACTCCAACCCTGCATGAGCCTCAACCCAAATGAAAACTATTTTTTTACCAGCTGATTTCAATTCGAATAATCTGTTTTTAATTTTTATAATGAATGGGTTGAGCAGTGTATTTGGATTTTAACTGTATTTTATTGATGTAAGCACTGATAGTGAATCTGACATGATTATGAAATTATTAGAGTGTTCTGGTAGGTTGTTTAAGGCTGAGAGTATGGCATAGGCTTCAGCTGAGTAAATGGAAAAATGATCAGGAAGTTTGTATTTGCTGTAGCTGTTATTATATGGGATAAGGTAAGCGCATCCTGTACCTTGTTTCGATCTAGAGGCAACGGTGTATATTGAAGTATAATTCTCATAATTTTGCATAGCTGTACGTAGGACAATTTTATCAAGTGATTGATTAAAATTATACTTAGGAATAATGGTTGGAGAATAACCCGACAAATCGAAGTATTTATGCTTTGGTTTTCTTGGATATAAATTTGTCATCATGTTGGAAAACATTTTTTCGTCTCACGAAAGGCACGGCATAAAGGAGGAGAATTTTTTTTAAGCTAATATTTAGACATTAGGTCAGACGGGTTTAATTTACATACGTTGTCGATAAGTGATGATTGTTTGCAATAAGACTTCAGTACGAACTTTTCTGCCTGAAGCTGACGTCTAAGGGTGAGAGCCTGAAGCTGAAGCTGACGTCTAAGGGCTTCAACTCGCAATGGTTCAATAGGCGTCGATTTCATGACACCTAGACAGACCCCAATGGATTTCTTTTTCGTTCTTTTTCTCTTGGACTGTTTCTCTCTTTAATGACCAACAAAAGTCTGCTATCATATTGATATCCCATCTTCCTTGATACTGTTTCTCTATTTCCTTGATATCTTGATGGAATCGCTCGCCTTGCTCTTCACTGAAGTCACCTAGATTGTCAGGAAAATAACTTAGATGCGAGTCAAGGAAATGTAATTTTAAATTCATTAAACAACCTAATTTTTGGTAATTCTTGATCATCTCAGCTACAATGCTTTCGTAGTCATCACTTCTATGATTCCCTAGGAACTGATGGACTACTGCCTTAAAGCTTTCCCATGCGGCTTTCTCTTTCGGAGTCATCGTTGTAATGAACATATTATCAGGCAAAATCTTTCGAATCTGGAGAATCAAAAATTCCTTCCTTAAGTTTAGCTTCCGACAACTGATTATTTAAGATCGGTCTTTTATCACTACTCACATTATTTTTGCATTTTGCAATTTCTAAGCTTTCAGAAGCATGCAGCTGTCTATTGTTTGTTGAATTGCTAATCAATCTTAATATACCAAACACTGGTGCATTTTTTCGGTCAAATCTGGTAACTTTCTTGTACTGTGATATACTACAGTCCTATCCAAGACCAAATACAGTGGACTTAGTATGTGTCCAGAAATTGGGAGCAAAATGGCGTACGATCTAATATGAAAATGAAATTCTTCCGTAACTGATAACCTTCTTGCACCAAGAAAAAAAAGTCAATTTACTTCAAGTAGAGTTGTACTATACACATACAAGAAGTTTTTATGCCAGCGAGGGCTGTAGTGGGAAGTTCAAAAATCGGAAAAATGAAATTCATTCAAAATCATTTTAATGAATTTATTTCAACTATAAATACTAGGAATAAGTAAGCAAGAAGATATCAGTTATTCGAGTATTTTGGGGTTCAAATAGTGATTTTTCGGCATGATTGTATTCAACTTCATAAATTTTAGCATAGTACATAAAACCTTCTGGTAATCTATAAACGCATTTTTTTTTTAAATTTAAAATTGGGGCATCCACTACTAAGGTCATTAGCCCTTCATCTCACAATAAGAGATTATCTATTCATCTACACATATACTTTAAGGGCATTGGTAAACTGATCATTATTAAATATCAGATTGCTAAAATTATTTAATTAAGACTCTATATATATTAAACATCTCCCAAGTTTCATGTATATTAAATCTTTTGGTATATATTTGAGCGCTTTAAAAACTCAATTGTGTTCTTTAAATTCGGTTGATTATTGTTGAGGCATATTTTAATTTGATTTCGTAAATTTAGGGCTCTTCTATGTTGCCCACATATAGGGCACTCTATTAAAATATGTTTGACCGTTAATGCTTCATTGCAATTATTATAATTCGGTGATTGATCTCCGGTGAGCATATAACTAGATGTTAAATTGCTGTGACCTATTCTCAGTCTCGTTATTACAGATTGCTCCCTTCTTGTCATAGTAGAAGAGCTGGCAAACATTATGGTGAACGATAATATTCAAAATTTTCACTGATGGCAGTCCATTCTTTGATCTTTGGGTATGTCAAAACCGATCGTCTGCCATTTCAAAGTGGAAGCATTAACTTAAGGGTTTTAGGGTTTTTCTAGGTTTTAGTGAACCATATTGTTCAAGAAAAATTTTTGCAATATAGTTAGTCTAGACGGCATTTCTACCTAGGCAGACGATTTTTTTTTCTGGTAGCATTATCATAGCAGACGCAACTCAAAATGACAAAAAATCACATTTCGGCGAACTGTATTGTTCAAAAATAATTTTCGCGTCCTTCGATTTGTCTACTTATGGTTTAATAAATAACGAATTGGCAGACGAAAAAAATCGGTAGCATCGCCCTAGCAGACGCTGTCAAAGTGACAGATCCGGTTTTGATGAACGACATTTATCAAGAAAAAATATATAAGGAATGATAAATACAACAACTCAAGATTACATTCTCGCCCGGGCATACAATTTTTTTCGTAGCTATGTGTATGGCAGACGCCTGTCAAAGTGGCAAAAATCACGTTTTGGTTAACTATAGTGATCAAAAATAATTTTTGCGTCTTTCGATTCGTCTATCTATGTACAATAAATAACGAATCGGCAGACGTCCCGTCGTCAAATTACCCTCGTTGATGGTATGTGGAAATAGTGATTCCTTAGACAGCAGTTTTCAAACAAAGAATTCCTCTGCATACAAAAAATCGGTGACAGTTCGTTATATTTCCTGTGCGAATAAAACAAAATAAAAATTTTACTTTAAACAACAGATTTATTACTTCTATACAAATAAAAAAATAACATAACAAAAAGCCTAGAAAACATTATTTTCAGAACATAATAATCTAAAAGTAACAAATAATATGTATAGCCATAAGAATATCAATCTATCATTTACGGCTATACTGTAAGGAACACGTAAATGACTTATTGATAACAGTAACTTATATTACCAAAAGGAAGATTAAATACTTTTAGATTATTATGTTCTGAAAATAATGTTTTCTAGGCTTTTTGTTATGTTATTTTTTTATTTGTATAGAAGTAATAAATCTGTTGTTTAAAGTCAGATTTTTATTTTTGCTTTATTCGCACGAGAAATATAACTCACTGTCACCGATTTTTTGTTTGCAGAGGAATTCTTTGTTTGAAAACTGCTATCTATTGAATCACTGTTTCCAAATACCATCAAAGGGGGTAATTTGATAATGAGACGAAGGTAACGGTGTGGCCGAGGCGGTGGTCAATGGCAAAACGTTTTGATAGTTTTGCTTCTCGTACATACACTTGATCACAATTTTATTTCTTTAGCCCGTTTAATATGGGGTGGGGGGTAGCAGCAGTGGCTGATGTCAAAAAAAAAATTGAGACCAATAATAGGGTGGGGATGGCTGATGCCAACAAATTTTTAAGACCTTGGTTTCTCGTACATACACTAAATCCCAATTTTATTAACTCTTACTTGTTTGCTTTGCCTATTTAACCCTATTTGCCCCACAACCCTTCGACAAAATAAGCTTAAAATATAATCTAGTTGCGAATCTCGTTACAGTACATAGATACACCATAAGTCGTCAATATCTTAAACAGTTCCAGAGTAATTGTGCGCATAAAAGAGGTTACAGACAGACCTACAGACAGATTTTTGTTGTTCAAACTTAAGATTTCGTCGCAACATTCTAAACCTATTTATATAAGAAAAAAAAAATTAAAATTTTTCACTTTGATAGCGTCTGCTTGGAAAATGCTACCGATTTTTTCGTCTGCCGATTCGTTATTTATTGTACCACAGATAGACGAATCGAAAGACGCAAAAATAATTTTTGATCACTATAGTTCACCGAAACGTGATTTTTGCCACTTTGATAGGCCTCTGCCATACACATAACTACGAAAAAAATCGTCTGCCCTGGCGAGAATGTAATCTTGAGTTGTTGTATTTATCAAGCCTTATTATCGTTCACCATAATGTTTGCCAGCTCTCCTACTATAAATGGTGTACTAGCTTTCCATTTATTCACATTTTGCTTTATTTCTTTTAGTTTGGCATTAATTCCATTCCATTCCTCTTGCCAACTATCTATAATTTTCTGTTTTAAGTATATTTTCAAATCACTGTTACGTATAGGTATATCCTCTGATTGGTCAAGATCTTATAAACGCATTATTTAGATACCTGAGAACTTAAGTTTCAAACACAAGAAATTTTGTTATAGGTCGAGAAGTTCCTCAGGTTTTCTTTAAATAACTAAACTAACAGGGTATCCATTGCTCCTAGCTACATCCTTAATTAAGCTTTATCTTTGATAAATCCCTGTTCATTCAGATGGAAACTTAATAGCCGACAAATCAAGAAATGAAGACCAACCATTTTGTGGTGGGGACAATGGTGTGAGTCATTAGGGATATACTATAAAATACTGGTGTCTTCTCGGTATATACCAAATTCTCACTTATTTTCACAATTTCCTAGAGATATCTCAATTTTTTTCTTTACCTCTGTATGGAACCTGCCCATTAATAGATTGGCAATGAACGGTGACAAGGAGTTTTCTATTGCAGTCCCTTCACGTTGCCGGAAGAATATATTATTTTATTAAGCGCTGACTGAATAACCTGCCCTTGTAGGCAATGCAAACACCGACTTTAAATCTTTTTGTAACGTACTTGTTGATCGTTATTATTTTGGTAAATACGAGAAATTAGTCAATTTGGAAATCATTGTTGTAGGACCTGCATAGAGATTGGGATAGGGTAACCAGATACTTGCAATTTGAATGTTGTACACTTGGGCTATGGGGTTGGGGTAGGACCGTCGTTGTCTGGCGAAATTATATATTTTATATGATGAGTTATTTTTCGTGGTGACAATGTGAGGGAGAAGGGGTAAGAATGGGATGGTGGACGGAGCACCGTAGGTCGTACATGATCCTTTTTTCTCTCGAAAATTGCTCTAAAGCAGAAGCTGAAATATGTAGACACATCTGCACTGAACATAAACGTCAAAGATAATTTAACAATGGTGCGAGACCTACAAGGCACGACGAAAAATCTTAAATGCCTAGGAATATATCTGGTGAACGAATTGAGGAGGGAAACAGCATATATACAAAGTTACGAGGGCAATTTTATCTTTGAGCATTTAAAATAAACCACCACGATCGATTACAAACATTACACAACTTAACCATCGTACTGAACAAAAGAAGTCTCAGAGCTAAACTACGCCCAAAACAACAATCTCAAACGCAGTTCAATTAGAGAACCTAGTAATTTTAATAGAGGCAACCCAATAAATCTCTAGGAATATTTCTCTTTCCTCTACGCACGGCAGGGAATGGGGTCATTTAATCAAATTTCATATTTTACTTTTTAGTATGTTTGTATGAAGTAATTGTCGAATAATTATAACACTGAAAATTTGAGGTCGATCCGATAAGTAGTTTCAGAAATATAGTACTTTAAACATGAACCGACGCGCTCAAAGTGCTGACGTTATTCAATGCGAAAGTCTGTTTCGAAGTTGCGTCTACGCTTTCTGCAACTAGGATTGAATGACGTCACGCAGCGTCGATATTCTTAATTAATTTTAAAGCCTATAGAGGTCCTAGAAAATTCTGTTTTTTTGCATTTCGCTCTAAAATTAAGAGATCTTTTGGAAAATCTAATTAAAAAAATATGCTAAATGAGCCCGTTCATTCGCTGACTAAATCGTATTGTATGCATGCTAAGTACACTCTTTCTCCGTAGAACCAAATTCTTCTGACCTCATATTCCTGAAGGCCTGTTACGATCACCAAGTTATACCAAAATCTCTGCATCTCAAGTATCACAACAAGGCAGGGCCGGGCCCAAGGGGGGGTAGGGGGGGAGCCTCCCCCCGCCCAAAGCTTGGGCAGTTGGTTCCAAACGCGGTTGGCGTTGGCAAAATCTAACTAATCATCACATACAAATATATAATTTGAATTTTACACTAATTCCCACAATCGCGAAATTAACACAATAATAATTATTAAGCGATTGGCAACCCTGTAAATATTTTATTTTATCAGTAGTGTGTTTTCCATTGAAGCTAGGGAAGCAAAGCTTCCCCATTTTTAATATTAATTTATTATACATAAATTCATTTACTAAAAATACTAGAACTAGCAATGATTTTTAAATAGAATCTATGT
Source organism: Rutpela maculata (assembly GCA_936432065.2). NCBI lineage: Eukaryota > Metazoa > Arthropoda > Insecta > Coleoptera > Cerambycidae > Rutpela > Rutpela maculata. Next base: position 247,215,347 of record OW386286.2, read on the forward strand.
GTTTCTACTACAAATCTAATATAATATTATCAGGTCTACATACCTATTAGTTTTGTTTGGTAGTGTTTTGATATTGTGATATTAGACAACAAAGTCTTGGTATTTACGGAACTTTTTCCTGTTTCCACCTATTGTAATAATTTTTTATTGTATTGACGACTTTGGTCAATCATTTCGACGTGTCCCACACCATATTACTGTATGGTCTTTTGGACAATAAAGTTTATTATTATTATTCTTTTTATTTACTTTATTTAGGCTAATTTTTTTTTTCATTTTTAATATGATCATTTTTGTTTAACAGTTCTTATTTTTTTATTTTATTAAACCATTTTTTAATTTCTTTTAAGTAATAAGTATTAGGTTTGGGTACATGATGATCCAACAATGATTGAACAAGGCCATTTTTCAAACGATACAAATGTTTATGTCGAAAACTAAAAAAGCCATTCGATATATTTTTTCCGCAGAAAACAAAAATTATCATAAACGAAAACAAATAAATTGAAAACAAAAGATTTATGACACAAAAATACAGGGTTCGGGCTCATATGGAAAACCTGAAGAACGTGGAAAATTCAGGGAATTTTAAAAATCCTAAGAAAATCATGGAAATCTCAGTGAATTTTAAATATTTCGCAAAAATCATGAAATTTTGAGTCACAAAATGTAAAACAATAAACTATTTACGAGCTCCTACTGTTATTATACTCTTCGCAAATACGAAAACGAAGAGTATATTACATTTGATCGGCACATTTCTAAAACTGTAAATATCGCCCGCAGACAAAAAATTTTTCATACCATTGTGTTAATGAACGAATTCTGAACAGCTTTCAAAATGGCCGTCTGTCCGTCCGTCTGCCCGTCCGTCTGCCCGTCCGTCCGTCCGTCACGTTTCTTGTAAACACGATAACTCAAGAAATAAAAATCCGATTGTACTGAAATTTGGACAGTAAGTTAGTGTTAGCTAGAGGAAGAACCCTATTGTTTTTGAACAAAATCGATCAGTAAAAAAATGTTATTAATGATTATAATTTGAATTTTTTTTAATTTTTATATTTTTGTAATTGAATAGAAATCTGGTGAAATGATATTTCATTTTAATATTTAAATATTTATATATTTTACAAATATACATTTCATAATGTAATATACAACCGTGGAAATATGAGCTCGTCTCCTATAATGTAAAAATTTACGTTTTTTTACGTGTTAAGTGGTGGTGTAGTTCTTATGCTTTTGACTCGGAATCCAAGGGTCCCGGGTTCGAAACCCAAATGGGGTACGGTATAGTTTTTATTTTTATTTTATTTTACATTGAGTCTTTTACCAACTAAGTTAGTACTATAAAATTAATAATGTCTAAAACTTACATTATTTACAAACAACTGCGAAGAGTATCCTATAGAATGTGTAACAATTATATAAAAAGTTCAGTGAACAGGCGAAGAGTACGTTTTTAGTTTGTTTTAAATTATTTTTAAATTGCTATTTTTTGCTATTGCTATTTTTAAATTCTATTCATTCGCTGACGATTTTATGAAACAAATTATTTTTTTTTATAAAATCGAAAATTAAAGTAAAAATCACCTTTACCATATTAATAATTATTATTATTTGTCATTGAAAAACATTTTTTTTTGTCATGGAAAGCCGGGAAAATTCAGGGATTTTTTTTTAACTATGTGAAGTCTGAACCATGAAATAGCATATTTTATATTCGTTTTTTTATTATAATTTTTGGATTCGGCGGAAAAAATACATCAAATGATAATTTTAGTTTTTGTTATAAACGTTTCTATCGCCGGAAAAATGTCCTTGTTCCGTCTTTGGTTGGGGCACCCTGTACATTGTACATAGTAAATTTGAATTCGATTTGAATTTCTTAGCTTTAGTAGCTTTTTCCATATAAAGTTTTTATTTTATTGAAATTATGCAATGTAAAGGTATATGAGTTGGCTTTTTTTTCATCTTCTCCCCCCCCCCCCCAAAGTAGTAGGCTTCGGTACGGCCCTGCAACAAGGCTCCTTCTGTTTCAAAAATACTAGACAGAGCAAATTTGCCCTACTCAGAAACTCCATACACAACAGAAGGCATAATATTAACACTACCAATAACTGTATATACAAAATCTCTTTACAACTCCACAATTGCGGCATTTATCCGTCACTTTGAGAGATCTTTGCGTGATTGTCCAATGACAAAGCCCAATACATCACAGAACAAAAGACAATCTTTTAGAAAAAGGAACTTTCCAAATTAAAAATGTTGTGATTCTAAGAAAAACGTAATGGTCATAATTATTTTGGGTATTCTGCAGATAACTTTCAAAGAAATCATTATTTCCTCTCATATACCATTGATCTAAATCTAACCAAGCTAGAATATCAACAAGAAGTTCCCCTACGAACCGACTTGTTAACTTCTTTCATACACTTATGTGGCGATCAGTTCACTTACTAGTAAATACAAGATTCAAGGACTTCAAGTAACCAAGGGAAATCAAGAAACAAAAAGAACAAAAATTTTGAAATTTGAAAATAATAATATGTATTACACAAAATGTTAATCTAAAACTTTATCTTCGAATATATACATTATTTAACAAAATGAGTTCTAAATAATTATTATAGATATATTATTTTCCAAACCCTAATATCTATAAATTGGTGACCACGACGTGAACATTCTGAAAAACCTGGAATTGGGTATCACATGTTGCTATAATTATAAATTGGTGAAGCTGAACCAGAAGGTCTCTATAAATTGGGTATTCTGCAGATAACTTTCAAAGAAATCATTCGTTCCTCTCATATACCATTGATCTAAATCTAACCAAGCTAGAATATCAACAAGAAGTTCCCCTACGAACCGACTTGTTAACTTCTTTCATACACTTACTATATCTAACGTTCAATGTGAAAAACAAGAAAATAACCTTTCTTTCTATATACTGATGATCCAAGAATGGTTATTTTCTTGTTTTTCATATTGAATGTTAGAGATAGTAAGTTTATGAAAGAAGTTGACAAGTCGGTTCGTAAGGGAACTTCTTACTGATATTCTAGCTTGGTCAGATTTAGATCAATTGTATATAAAAGGAACGAATGGTTTCTTTAAATGTTATCTGCTGAATACCCAAAATAATATTTTATAACAATAATGTAAGCAGAAATACAAAATATTTATTTATTTTTAAAAACGTAATGTTGTACGTTTTGCTTTACATCCAAACATGTTGTACAGTCCTTTAAAACTACGGACAATACAGCGAAATTCCTTCGTATGGGGTAGAACTGATTCTACCAATTTTTCTAACAAGAATTTATTTGTGACTAGTTACGGAGAAAAAACGAAATAGAGAAGCCAAAGTTTAAACAAACAAATTTCTATTTCTTGACTTACAAATGCTAAGATTTTGCTAAAATCCATGTGATAAAATATTCCACAAGATTAAAAAGGAAACTAAATATTTTATCACTGATTCCTTTGCCTTGCATAAAACCACAATGCAATCATAAGATTTTCTATTAAGTTATCGCAGACGTAACAATTTACGAAAAGCAAGCGTAACTCAACTGTTTACTTAAACAACAGCAAATCCACTGAACTGGTTAATGATTGTTACTACGAACCGTTCAAGTAATTGAGACATTAATCACATACATGATAGATAATAGCCGCAATAAATTTATTTAATAATAGAAATTTAATAATTAAATCTGTTTAATAGAGTTTTAACAACAATCGCCTTTAATTAGACATGGCAATTTTACAGTTTATAAAGTTCAAGAAATCTTTGGATCGGTCGAGCACCCCTATTCGCATAACCTTACTGGGTAAATCGATTAAATTTTCTAATATGCCTGGTTCTCTTTCTAAATTAAGTGCCAGATTTTATTAGTTTTAAGTCTACATTACTAATCCAAGCACATCAGATGATTTAATATGATTTATTCATTGTATTTGTATTTAGCAAATGGAATATGAAATTTATCTATTACTAACATAGTTGCATGATTCAAAATTCAAGATATTACGGAGTGTCAGTATTAAACTCGGAATTTTATAGCTTTGATATGGTTTACAAACGTAATGGCGAGGTTAAATTAAGCCAGTTAGTCGGGGAGCCCACCCTAGCTGTACGTGCACCTTCCCCCCCCCCCCGATCCTAGGGGATAATGTTTTTCATAAAAATTAAAGCCTAAGGAGGAACAATTTTAGACATATCCCAAAACAAAACTGGCTGTACTTAAAAAAAAAACTGACTGTTGCCAATGTTGTTTTTGTCATTTAACACAAAAACTAAAAAAGATGGACAAAACTTTCGCAAAAACAACGTGCATAAAAATACAGTTTTGTTCCTATACAATATTTTGATAGGAGTTACCATTTTCCAGATAAATGAGTCCAAAATTAAGGAAACATGGAAATTCATATATCGGTAAATCATTTAGAGGAAATAACTGTGACAATTATTGTAAGGCGTATAATATAACTTTATATTATTAACATAACAAAAAATAAAATAAACTGAAAAAATTAATAATAATAATAATACTAATAATAATAATAATATTATAATTCATTCATTTACTGGAAGCGACTCAGTTAGCGCCTTTGAGAGGAAAGGAAAGATGTTACTTTCTCCCAAATATACCAAATATATCCGAACATTTCAAGATTTAGGGAGTAGTTGGAATATTGATGATTAATTAGTCGCATCATTAGAGGAGTTTACATGTGCGATATATGGATCAAAGAAATGCGTTAGCATGGACGAGCTTCGCCTAATTGTCATTAGACAGAAATGTGGTAACAAAAATTTGTCTTTATCAATTGACACTGAAGTTGATTTTTCTTCGATTTCACCATCTAGAGCTTGACTTATGGAGCATATTAAAAGGAATGTTTACTAAAAGCGTATTTGGCGATTAGCCGACGAAGATATTCATAATATTCCAAAGCCTTGGAATGATTATGGATGGCAAGAAAATGGTGTTCAGCAGATAAAATACTGCCTCAATCGCTTACTGAAATTCTTCAGATGATTCCAAATCAAATCATAAGAGACGAAAGTGAGGATGATAACTATATCATAAATGAAGCAATAGAGGAAGAAGATTTGGAAGAAATATTCGAATATCGGGAGACAGCGATAGTGAATCTGAAAGCGAATGAGATGTTACTTACGTTTTATATTGAATTTTATATTTTATTTTAAGAGCTGAATCATTTATCTGGAAAATGGTAACTCCTATCCAAATATTGTAAAGAAACAAAATTGTAAAAAATTTTATGCACTTTGTTTTTTGTACAGAAAGTTTTTCTCCATCTTTTTGATTTTTGTATTAAATGACAAAAACAATATTTGCAAAAATTTTTTTTATAAACATGAACACCATTTTGAAAGTACAGCCAGTTTTTTTGGGGGGGACATGTCTGAAATCGTTTCTTAGGATTTAATCTTTATGAAATGGTAACTCCTATCCAAATATTGTAAAGAAACAAAATTGTAAAAAATTTTATGCACTTTGTTTTTTGTACAGAAAGTTTTTCTCCATCTTTTTGATTTTTGTATTAAATGACAAAAACAATATTTGCAAAAATTTTTTTTATAAACATGAACACCATTTTGAAAGTACAGCCAGTTTTTTTGGGGGGGACATGTCTGAAATCGTTCCTTAGGATTTAATCTTTATGAAAAACATTGTCCCCAAGGATCGGGGGGGGGGGGGGGGGGTGCACGTACAGTTAGGGTGGGCTCCCGTAGTAACTAGACATGCTAGTTGATTTCTCCTGCAGCTGTCATGTAGTGTTTACGCGGCTCCAGCTGCTGGCCTGTGCTGTGGTGGGGCAACGCCAGTGGCCAGTGAAATAAAAAAATATTTGAATTCGCTGGCTTAATGTCATAGCGTTACATTTTGCTTCACTTAAAGATAATTTGTTTATCGCACACCATACGATTGATAGTAATTTCAAAGCAATTGTTTTCATATATAATTTGCATGCATTGTAAATCATCCCTGTTAAAAGTCAGTAACCTCCGTGTACCTAATTTTAAACCTTGGGGCACTTCTGACGCAGGCCTGTAGCTAGAAAGTGCTTTCAGGGCGGGCAAACAATTTTTCAGGACGGGCCCGTAAAAAAGTCCGAAAAATTTTTTGATGAGCGGGGGGGGGGAGAAATCCAAAACATTTTTTTGTCCGAACAATTTTTTGATGAACGGGGAGGGAGAAATCCAAAAAAAACTTTTTAATCCGAAAATTTTTACCCAATCTCTTTCAAAATTTAAAAAAAACAGTTAAAATTTCCCCCATTACGATCACCGTAGGTCGGGCGAAACTTATTCCAGGACGGGCGCCGCCCGTCCTGCCCCCCCCCCCCCCCCTAGCTACAGGCCTGTTCTGACGTAGCTAAAATTTCGATGGATCTATCGATATATTTGCTATAAAAGACAACATATTCACTATAAAAGAGCACTTTTACATGGAAATTTGGATGAAGATATTAATATGAACCGTCTGGAAGGTTTTAAAATTAATTCGGATTCAGTTGTATTTATTGATTAAAACACACATCAAAATATTGTAATAACATGTTTACAGATTTTTTTTCATTAATTAGAATGATTCTCGTTTATTACTAGAATTGATAAAAATGAAAAAATGTCACGCGGACTGTACACTGAACATGGAATAGTAGCAGCAGAAGATGAAGATAACTTAAAAAGCGTATAAATCGTCTGAAAGAAATTTTGAAATAAAAACCTGCCATTTAGCCGATTCAGTAGCTCAATGATTACATATTAGACCAGGACCAAGGGGTCTCAGGTAACACATTAAAACGCCACTAAACATCCATGCCCTAGCCAAGATTCCAACCTGAGACCTGTGGTCTTGTAGACGAACTTATTACCATGCGTTTGAGTGACGCGACGCCAATTTATTTATTAAGGGCGCCAGTCGCGTTCTCCCCTGTTCTTCCACTCCCAGGCGAGTTCGAGATAAGATACAACTTCATAGAATAAGTAATAGGCCAAGGCTGCACTACTCTGTAGATTGTTAAAGACCTCTCTCTTTAATAAAAATTGGTCTTTCTCTCTGACGGAATTTTACTTATTTACCTAATGGTAATGGATTTCATGCCTAAAGATTTCTGAGATGTTTTCATAAAAAAATCCCTCTCGACCTTCCGTAATATGACCGGTGTGTATTAATATGTCAAACTTGTGGGACCCAGAGATGCCCAATTTACTCAATTCCGGTCTTCTAAACAGAAACCCTCGAGGGGTGAGACTTACAACAAGTCATATAATCAATAAAATGCAAGAATTCAAGAACACCGTTTATTAATTAGGTTTAAAACAAGTATAACTAATTATGCGATATCCTATCTAATAAATTATATAATTGAAGTGAGTCACCTCCCCAAGTAAGGCAAGATCAATCACCTCTTTAAGAGAGTTTTTTGATGTTACCATACGCTAACAATCGATTAGGTAAAAAAGATTCATGCAATTTCCCCCAGAAATTAATAAAAGCATATTTGGGTTTTTAGTGACTGACTTAAAATAATATAAAACTATTTTGGTTCGCTTATGATCAGCTTAAAGGTTCTTGATCGTAATTATATCGCTCACATAACGGAGTTCAAAGGAGTTCAACTATATATGAGTTATACAACTTTCCATCAGTCTCACGACGTACCGATTCTCATATAAGTTCAATATAGAGAATTTGACACGACTTCGCTTTCGAGCGACTTTTTGGCAAAACTGTTTTTTGTCATATTTTTGCACAAGGCAGTTTTCTGTATAACTTTATATTTGGAAAGACCTGCATTTGGCTTTCCTACTATCGCATTCTACTGATTATCCAACGTCCTCGCCCGTTGGATGAATCGAAATTTGTTTTATGTAAGAAACCGGCCTTGCCCCTTGCCCCTTTTTATTTTTTGCTGAATAATTGCCTAAAGACGCTACGCGCCTTCGCCATATTTGTCGGTTTCCCCTTTTGGTACGTCGTATTGTTAAAATTATATATTCTTTTGAATGATATTTACAATGACTGTATCTCCATTTTCAATGTTTTTCGTGAAGCGATTCAAGTTAAAAATATTTTTGGCGTACTTCGAAAAAAAATATATTGTTTCTTATTCCTTGTCCAAAATTATACTTTTATTTTTGGTACATTTTTCCATGACCACAATATACTTTCACCCCCATTGCCTGGACAAAAACATATTTTCCTAAATGAAAACCCTGCGTTTCTTTGAATTTTCACCTGGTTAGTCTTTTGAGATAAAGTTTTTACCCCAAAAGTTTTGCGACCAGACCGCAAGACATTAACCCCCCCCCCCTCCCGTTTTCGAGAGCGGAGAACACGATGGTGACAATATTTTTCGACCTACCGCCCAACCACTACCCCCAAATCGAAAAAACCACCTCTTTTTCCGATTTTTCGACGCTAGGCTTGCAAGGGCTTATCGGATCGGGTTTTTCTTGGTCAATTTGAATAAAATAAGTAAATATTGACCACGGCTGACCTAACTCACCCAAGGGTTGAAACTACCACACCTCCAATACCAAAATGCCACGTAAATAACGAAAATCAGCTGAAAACCGGTATTCCCCCATTTTCGAGGGTGAGAAATATGACGGTGATAATATTTCCCAACCTACCTTTCACCCAGTACCCTTAAGCCCGAGAACCAACTGAGAACCTTTTCCGATTTCCCGGTGCTAGGCTCGCGAGATCTAGTCGGGTCGGCATTTTTTGGTCAATTTGAATAAAATAGGTAAATATTGACCACAGGTGACTTAACCCACCCCGGGGGTTGAAACTACCCCCACTTCAAATAACGAAATGCCACGAAAACAACGGAAATCAGCTGTAAAGCGGTATACTCCCGTTTTCGAGAGCAGAGAATACGATGGTGACATTTTCCGACATATCCTTTACTCACTACCCTCACTACTCCTAAACCTGAATCCGAATTTCTGGTGCTAGGTTTGCAAGGGCTTGTCGGATCGCTTTTCTTTTATCAATTTGAATAAAATAAGTAAAGATTGACCACAGGTAACCTAATCCATCCCTGGGAGTTGAAACTACCCCCACCCCCAATAATGAAATACCACGACAACAACGATAATATGCTCTTATATTTTATTAAAAACCGCTGCCCAAGGAATCGCTACTTCCACATCCAGATTTTCTATCCAAGTTTCTCACAACGAAACAAATTTTGGTACTATATTTGCACTCCACTATGTGGAAATAATTATTTATGGAACTTTAGTAATCTAATATTTGACATCGTCGACCTCAACAACCCATAAAACGATATGTCACATCGGTAGTGGAGGTTGGGGTAGAGGGTGGTAGGCTGGGTGAGAAGTAAAAAAAATTGTTGAGGCCTTTGGTTCTTGTACACACACTAAATCACAATTTTATTTTTTTCGCCCCCTTTAACAATAGGGTGGGGGTGGTAAGGTGTCTAATACAATTTTTGGAGACGTTAGCTTCTCTTATTTCTACTCAATATATTAAACGGTTCCAGAGTTATCGTGTGCAAAAAAAAAAATGGGGGTAGTGGGTGAAGGATATGTCGGGAAATATTGTCACCATCGTGTTCTTCGCCCTCAAAAACGGGAGCATACCGCTTTCAAGCTGATTTTCGTTGTTTTCGTGGCATTTAGTTATTGGGGGTAGTTTCAACCTCTGGGGTCGGTTAGGTCACCTGTGGTCAATATTTACTTATTTTATTCAAATTAACAAAAAAATCCGATCCGACAAGCCCTCGTAGGCAAGCCCAACACCGGAAAATCGAAAAAGAGGGTAGTTTTCAGGTTTAGGGGTAGTGGGTGAAGAGTAGGTCGGGAAATATTATCACCATCGTATTCCTCGCCCTCGAAAACGGGGATATACCACTTTTCAGCTGATTTTCGTTGTTTCCGTGGCACTTCGTTATTGGGGGTGGGTTAGGACACCTGTGGTCAATATTTACCTACTTTATTCGAATTTACAAAAGAAAAACAGATTCGACAAGCAAAAAGGGGGTAGTTTTCAGGTGGTGAAGAGTAGGTCGAGAAATATTATCACCATCATATTCCTCTCCCTGGAAAACGGGGGTATACCGGTTTTCAACTGATTTTCGTTATTTTCGTAGCATTTTGGTATTGGGGTAGTTTCAACCCCTGGGGGTTAGTTGGGTCACCTGTGGTCAATATTTACTTATTTTATTCAAATTGACCAAGAAAAGCCCGATCTGACAAGCCCTTGCAAGCCTAGCGCCGAAAAATCGGGAATCGATTTAAGGTGAACGGTGAGTCGGAAAATATTGTCACCATCGTATTCCCCGCTCTCGAAAATGGGGGGGGGGTTAATGTCTTGCGGTCCGGTAGCAGAACTTTTGGGTTTTTTGCCTTTTTCTGGTTAATCTCAAGGGACCAGGTTGTGCCTTACGTTTTAACGAAAGTATATAAGTCCTTTTGTACATTAAACGAATTCTTTATCTAAGTTGAAAATTTATTTGGTCTTCGACTTGGTCGATTCTGGGAGGTTCTATAACAGTCTCAGGTTGAAATCTTGGCTAGGGTATGGATGTTTAGTGGAGTTTTAATGTGTTACCGGGATCTCAGCAGTGGGCTAGACCTCAGTTAAGCGAGGTAATGCGATTATTCTCTGTTATCTTTCTTCAATTCGACATTCAGCTGCGGCAGATGGCAATGTCGCAGGAAATGGTTGTTGTGTAATCTGTTGTGTATGCGTTGTGATGGAATAGATATGGCTAACTCCGTTAGGGCGGTAAAGGCATTAAAATAAATACATCAAAGTAACTATGCCAGAATTAATATGATGGAAGCTAATCCTGTTATAACTGCCATGTCAGTTAGTTATCCTTTTAATACACTCACATTTAATTAATAAAGCACAATATAATAAAACAAAAACATTGTATAACTAATATAATAATTGTTTACTATGTTTACATTAATTAATCACTACCAGTGATATTTACAATATTAATGAAAATATCAAGTTCCAAAAGTTGCTCTATGAATGAAAGGACATTGAAATAACTAAACCAGTTTACGTTTGCCGTTACGCACTTTTAGCGAAACGATATGAAAATTAGTTGGTAAATCTTGTCGTAATAAGCGCAAACAAGACTTAAAAAAACCTGTTAGTCCACGAGAACAATGCTTATTACTTATAGCATATCATACCCATGTAAAAAGTAACCCAAAATCTCGATTAGCTTTGTATTTAAACAGCAACCAAAATTCAATCTCTTTTAGCCGTTTACTTTTAATCACATCACATTATTTGAAAGCAATATTAAGTCATTTGCATTAATTAGATCATTATCAAAGTGTGAGGTGCCGCTATTTTCAAGCTTCTCACAATCTGATAAATCGCATAATTTGTTCGTAACAACCACTCCCCAAAAAAGTTCTTTATTAGAGATTGATTTTATAGTTATATATCTTTTTAATCAACCTATAAAGCTTTTCTGTGCAAAAGATTGTTCTTAAAAAGTGTAATTGGTAATTTATTGGTATTGGCAAAATATTAAACGCAAGGAAGGAAATGATTCCAGTTTTGTATCAGAAATAAAAAAATCATAATCCATAAAAATAATTGTAATATGGACTAATACGTACATAACGGATTATTAGGATCCAATATGTCTTTCAGTGAAAAATAAATATGAAAGATTTTGAGATAATGCTCGAAAAAAAAATGAAACAGAAATATGTACAGTGTCCAAAAAGTCGTGGATAGAACGAAGGGGGAAGGGGTGATAGGTGGCATAATTTCCAATAAAATTAACCATACATGTGGAGTATTTTTTCAAGTGGGAATAACTCCATTTCTTAAGCTATCAATTTAGGGTCCGCAATCCTAGGAAAATTCCGAGTAAGGACATTTTTGATATAAATACTCTTAGTCACTAGCTAATTAATTGAAAATATAAAGTTATGAGTTTTAAAGAATTCTAGGACCTAACCAAGGACACCAAGGTATATGTTTTCATAATACTCCACAGTACATCGCCCTTTTTTTTAATGATTAGTAACAAGTTGAATTTTCGAACTTTTCTCTCTGCGAAAATTCTCGGTAGTGATAGCTAATAGCAAAAATTATCTTTTCTATTTCACATGAATTAGACAATTCGACAACCTGTCAAATTATGTTGTTGTGGACAAACACGGGGCTTATTATAATTAACTCGCGCAAACGTAACCAAGGCAATCTTTAACAAACGTTTAATGAATGAAAAATATATTGCTAAAATAATTTGACAGGTTGTCGATGTCGAATTGTCTAACTCGTGTGAAATATAAAAAATAATTTTTGCTATTAGCTACCACTAACGAGAATTTTCGCAGAGAAAAAAGTTGGGCGTCTCGTCAAAATACAGCTACTCACGAAAATTCAGCCTGTTACTAATCAAAAGGGGCGATGTACTGTGGACTATAGATTTACTAATTTTTTTCTAAATATGACTTATTCTCATTTGAAAAAATGTTCCATACATGTGGTTATTCCATTTCTGATGATTCAGAAGTTATTTGTATTTTTGCCCCAAAGAGCCCAATGCATTTATTGAGAAAGTGGTAAAAAAAACTGTAAGGTTTTTTGCTAATTTCTTTTTTTAAATATTGTCCAGTCAACGAATGACCTAAAGGGTGGTGTAGAGTGCGTGAGCAGGAACCTAAGCGATTACTTTAGAAAGTTGTTCAGGGTGTTTAGGGAGTGAACATACTGAAAGTCCTGATGTCTAGGAGGTGAGCCGGAGGGGGCACAAAGAAATTCCCACTTTTGTTTCTTTTCCCTTTTCTAGAATGGTGGGTCGTCATCATGGAAGCTCATGAAATTCTCTACAACTTTCATTTTATATACTTTTTTCGAATTCGTAACCGATTTCGAGCTACACGCTGCAGAAAAGTGAAAATTTTTGAAAAACAGATTTTTACCTTTTCAACTTTAAGGAAAAGCAAGGTGGACTTCTCAAAATTGTACTTAAGTCAGAAATCATAAAGGAAGCGGCAGTGATCTTTTACCACTCAAGGCGAGGTTGAAGAGGCTGGGAAGATTTGCTTCCTCAAATGGTATGGGGCACCAGCAAGACAGACCTCCCTCAAACAGTACCGCTCCAGTTGTTCATGAGGTCAGTGGCAATATTAAGCCTGACATCAGCTTCCTCCCACCAACTGAGAGCGCAGCTAAACAGCATTCTTGGCGTACCTACCAACAAGTGCAGCAGTGGCTTGGGAATGAGCTGCCCCCTCAAGGGTGGGGGTGGAAACATTTAGGAGACACCCTGGTACCAATTACAAGCACCGGAGGTCCTACTTTTTTTTATCATGTTTAAAGTACAATTTTCTATTTTTCAGGTAAAAATCTGTTTTTCGAAAATTTTCACTATCCCGGAGCGTGTAGCTCGGAAACTGTTGAGAATTCGACAAAAATATATAAAAGGAAAGTTGTAGAGAATTTCATGAGCTTTCATTTGGTATAAGAATTTTTCCCTGTGACGCACCGTTTTTGAGATATAAGCGAAAAAACCAAAAGTGGGACTTTCTTTGTGCCCGGCTCACCTCCTAGACGTCAGGACTTTCAGTATGTTTACTCTCTAAGCACCCTGAACAACTTTCTAAAGGAATCGCTTAGGTCCCTGCTCCCGCATTCTACATCTCCTTATACTACTAGGTATGATATTGATGGTTGTAACTTTTGTAACTTTCCAAATTAAGTATTTTTATAAAACTTAGTTAGAAATTGTCAACTGTAATAACATATTTTACTACCAACAAAGTCCAGTTTTTGCAAATTCTAAGAAGGTATAATTCTTAAATTTTTTCTTAACGGTTTTTTAACTAGGCTACTTCGGGCAAAAGTAGAAAAGTTGCAATAACTTTTAAAAAATAAAAATCGGATAACCACGTATGGTCATTTTGATCGGAAATTAACTCACCTATTACCCCCCTTCGTATTGTCCTCGACTTTTGGGACACTGTGTATAGTAATATCAGTATTACAGCTTACGCTCTGTTGTTAGTTCCAGTGTGGAAAAACTGACAATCACATAAAAAATATTTCAAAGAAAAAAGTTTCTTTGATCTTTAAACTCCACCTCGACACACCACCCATCTAGCTTTAATACTAAAAATAATAACATGCGACAAGCATACTTTGATTAACTTTAAATTAGAAGGCAATTGACAATACGATATATTTATTATTTTTTAATTAAATTCAAAAACTTTTATAAACAACTTAAGAATGTAGTTGTATATCCAACCCCCCCCCCCCCCCCGATAAATGCACAAACTACCTACTACCTAATACTATCTTGTTTATAAAGTCTCATCATAGGTCGAAGTTTTCAGGAGTGGTTTTGTCATTGCGTTAGCTATCATTTTGTCTGTCTCAAAATACATAATAAAATATAAACGTTATAAATTGTTCCACCAATTTGCGAAGATAATGACAAGTGACATTTATATTCCAGATTCATCAATAAGAATCGGACATATAGATAACAAAATAATTGCTTAACGAATTGACAATAGTACGGCAGCCCGTTACCAAGATTTTCGAGTTACTAAGATCATTCCAGCGTTTCTCATCAGTTCTGGGAAAGCTGAGAAGGAAAGTTCAGGGTGACGGAACTTTTCACCTGTCCTAAAGGGTTCAAATTGGGCTTTGAAAATGTAAAGAAGACGAAAAAAATAAGAACTGATTTTTTTTTCCAGTTCACATTTGAGAAAAATGATTTCCGCCGCGACAAAAAACAAGCAAATTAAGGCTGTTTGTAGGCACAAGCTCTCAGATAATTTATTTAAATGGAATTCAATTGAATTTCAAGGTTCCAGGAATACAGTAATGATAAAACAACGATTAAACTTGTCAGGTTTATTATTGTAGTTTTAAACATTAAATACATCGACATGTGATGAGCTTTCACTCTCATTGTCTGATTCGCCTCCACGTCCTTCGCAGTCCACGTCTTCTTCTTATTCCTCTTCTTCTTGTTCCTCTTCTTCTTGTTCTCCTTCTTCTTTTTCTTCTTCTTCGCCTTGGTCTAAGTCTAAAATAAATAAGAAAATCAACTTTAATGACATGGCGTCAAGCGACAGAGAGCATATAATTGAGCGACGCTTACCTGGGCATTCAGAGAAAGACTGAGCAATGTTCCAAAAATGTCCTGTTGTAATCTGATTTCCTGAACTTTCCCGTTGATAATCGCTTTCTTTTTCTTAATTATTTTCGCAAAATTCATTACTTGGTTTTGTTTGACGGTTTGCTCAAATCGATTGCCATTAGCTTGGCATGCGGATATGAACTTGTTGCGGAGCATCCGCCCTTCATTCTCTATCTCCAACAAGAACTTTTCAATTGCCTCTGTGGCAGATTCTCCTATTGCAATATTAAACAGCTTCTGTGGGTCTAGTTCGTCACCAAACGGATTAATGCCACACTTTATCGTGTCTGTGAACCGTTGTATCTGCTCATGGCTTTTTTTGATACTGCTATCCCTTAATTCAGCAGTGACTTCACATCTTTTTTGTAGTCCGGCTTCCTCTAGTACATGCGAAATCACAACGGATCTGAGCGCATGACCCATTGCCCAGCGTTGTCGTGCACTGATAAAGTTTGTCAAATACAGAATCCCTGTTAGTTTCCTTGCAGCATCGGCGTTTATAGTTTGCTCTAAAGTCAAATCTATTGGAATACGGGAATATGTTTTTTTTGTTTGGCGTATCCCAAATGATCCAGCTGATAATTTTATTTTCAACCCAGGATGAGATTTGGCGACATTCACTAATTTATCCTCGTAAAATAGTAGCCATCTAGAATAATTGATTGATTGAAAGTAAATAGAATATTTCCAATTTGATGCATCGCATACAAGTACATATCCAAATTTCCAGTGCGGATACTTTTAGCAAATACGTGGAAGTGATCAATCCGTTTTATGTCGATCATATAGAATTGCGCCGTTTTCCCATGTTCTCCAGCTAGCGTCTTCGCTTTATATATTTCATATTCCTCTAGGAGATCAATCGTTGCCTGGTGTTCAATTTCTGGATCTGACGATTGTTTATTTACGATATCGGTAATATATTTTTTTACGGATTCATGTGTAGTCCGATTTTTGTCACTGAGGAACCGATCAAAATGTAATTTCTGTAAATCCAAGGATATCATTGGGTGGAGGCGTTTGCATCGATTGTAACTCTTGCCAGTAATGAATCCTTTCATAGATCCATTCGCCAACAAATCGCTATTTACCAACACATCTGACAAACCACAACTTTCTATAAAAGATCCTACTGAATAGAAATATGCCATTGTAACATGAAAAGCTCCGAGATCTGAGAGTCCGTGTGCGGTATCACGGATCGCGAATATTGATTTCTACCAAAATTCTTAAATATTTATATCGATTTCGCGCAGCTACGGCCAACGGAAAACGGCAATTTGCATTTTTTATCGCTTTATACACCCCACTCTATAAATAAAAAAAATTTTTAGCCTCGCTGCTTTGATAATTTTAGCCTTCAATTTGATACAACTTTGATTGATACTATTGGAACGTAGGCCAATGACGGCAGTTCTCGATTAATTCATGTCTTGTTCATCATTTTTAACGAGAATTAATCGAGAACTGCCTCGGCGCGGTATGAAAATTACGACATTTTTTTCGACTGACGGAAAGTCGTTTGCTAGCCGCCCGTATCATTTTTCGAACTTTCGAACTTTAGGAATTCAAATAGGGCGATACAACATTGGAAGCTTCCTCCTCTACCAAAGCAAGGATAAAAGAAGACAAAGAAGTGTCTCCTCCTATGAATACAGACTATCTTAAGTTGGAAGAAGAGCAAGGTCTTCTACCCAACAATGAACTATACTGACAAGCCGTGGGGCATTGTTGTATATAGCAACTATGACACGTCCAACGAAGTTAAACGAGTGATATTATATTTACTAGTCAACCATCCTAAGTTGGCACTTAGCCGCGCAGAGAACGAAGAAATATCGTCACTGTTGGATAGAGATAAACAAGCTTTTTTAAGCTAGCTAGCTAGCTAGCTAGTTAAGAAGCTTAAACAGCTTGTTTGTTTCTGTCCAACAGTGACTATATTTCTTCTTTCTCTGTGCGGCTAAGTGCCAACTTAGGATAGTTGACTAGTAAGACAGACTATAAAATTAGGGTTAAAGATACCAACAACTGAAGATCTCAATCTGACTTGCTATGTAGATGTACACTGGGTAAGAGAAAGGGCAGGAAATCAGTAAATAAACTAGGTCTTGGTCAAGCAAAAATCAAGCTTCTGTCACCTTTTTCCACAACTGAAGCTGAATCCATCTAGCACACGTTGTTCTATAAGCGATGCGATAAAATTTTTTAAGAGTAGTCGTCGCTAATTTTATTTTAAGAATTCTTTTAAAGCTACTGTAAGCATGAAATAGGCATCGTGTGTTAGTTGGAAGTATATATCCGCTGAATTTGTTAGTCAAGAAGTGGTCTGGTTACGTCAAATGTTTAGAGGATTTTGTAGAGCCAACCGTTCTATCGATTATCATAAAAGAAGATAACCAAGGCTCTATAAAGTAGCATCTAGCGAGAAAAATAATACTAGAACAAAACAACTTACAGAACTTCGAATTGTAATAATTGTAGTGTGGAAAAACAAAGTTCTGTTTATTTGGAGTACTACTGGAAAGAGTGAATCAAATGAATATTACACTTCTTAACGTTAAAATACAGACTATACATATGTTAGCCATTTGCATTTACGATTCATAAATTATGAGCACTTTAAAACAGTTGATCAGTGCGACCGACGACGTATAATTTAGTAATAATTATTGTCAGTGTTTTCAAAAAGCAGTACTTAAAACAACTTTAATGGCTACATGATGCAGTTTTGCGTTCCACAGATTCGAATGATATCTATGATGGATCAGACTGCTAGCTCTGTAGAGAGAAAATTGATGATTCGATGGGCTAGCAGTGACTTGATAAATTGTGTAAAATTATATACACGTTAGTGAATTTCTCTTGTTACCTTGTCAACTTCGAAAGTCGGCTATTTAATGAGGATACGTCCACAGGTTTGATATTTTACACAAGGCATATACGTGATTCGGCCTGGATGAAGCGGTTGGCTAACCAAAGATACATGTCTACATGTCAACGGATAATTAGTTTTTTGCTTTGTTACATCAGTATTTGATATTAAACCGCCTATTAATATATATTACGCTCTAATTTATTCCCACTTGGCATATAATGTTATTATTTGGGGTAACGCATGTAGTTTCAATGTTAATAGAATTTTAGTTATCCGTCTACTATTTGAAAATGCGCCAACTAACACTTGCAAACCGTATTTTATAAAACATAAAATATTTACATTTCCTTCTATTTATATATACAAATGTATACTACATACCGCCCAAAATATTAGTTCTTTTGAAAGCAATTCTGGCCCTCATAATTATGACACTAGACATGGAAATCTTCTTAGAACAAGGGCGGATCTATGGGGAGGTAATGGGGTCCCCCAAGATTTCGTAAACCATCAACTTTCGTTTTAAAATTTCATAATTTTTATTATTTTATTTTATATTTTTGAATATATATCCTATTTAGTTGTGTTTATAATTTTTTTTTGGGATTTTCTCTCCCCGCTCATCAATTTCAATTTTAATTTTCGAGGAAAAACATTTTTGTTATTTTTAGCATGATGCTAGAGGAGTTTACATGTGCCATATGGATCAAAGAAATGCGCTAGCCTGGACGAGCTTCGCCTAATTTCCATTAGACAGAAATGCGGTAACAAAGATTTGTCTTTATCAATCGACACTAAAGTTGATTTTCCTTCAATTCCACTATCAATAACTTGTCTTATCGAGCATATTAAAAGAAGTGTTTACCAAACACGTATTTGGCGATTAGTCGACGAAGGTATTCACAATATTCCAAAGCCTTGGAATGATTATGGATAACAAGAAAATAAATGGAGAACCTCTTTGGTGTTCAGCAGATAAAATGCTGCCTCAATCGCTTTCTGAAATTCTTCAGGAGATGATTCCAAATCAAATCATAATAGACGAAAGTGGGAATGAGAACGATTTCATAAATGAAGCAATAGAAAAAGAATATACTTGAAAGAAATATTCGATGTATCGGAAGACACCGATAGTGAATCTGAAAGCGAATGAGGTGTTACTTACGTTTTATATTGAATTTTATATTTTATTTTGAGAGCTGAATCATTTATCTATCAATATTGTATAGGAGCAAAATTGTATAAAATTTTATGCACTTTTTTGTGCAGAAAGTTTCTTTTTTAGTTTTTCTGTTAAATGACAAAAACAATGTTTGCAATTTTTTGGGATATGTCTAAAATTTTTCCTTAGGCTTTAATCTTTATGAAAAACATTGTTCCCAAGGATCGGGGGGAGAGGGGGGGAGGTGCACGTACAGTTAGGGTGGGCTCCCGTAGTATAAGGACTTTTTTATTTCAATACTTTATGGTACTTGTATACTAAAATGAACTTTTACAGTTTTAAATGTAATTTGGTATACTAAAAAATAAAGTGATTTTACACTTGAATTTTCAATAAAAATAAAATCGTTCGTTTAGTTTCGGAGTAATTGATTCGGAAAGTTTTACTTTTTTAGGAAAAGATGCCTTATTTGACGTAGTAGAGATCAGCTCAAGTTAATTTTCGCTCTTATTACCACAATTTTTGAGAAATATGCTTCAAAAACTAACATAACATTAAGTAGTTTCTTATTAACAGTCTGTTAAAACCCTGAAAAAATCGTCCGTCTAGTATAAAAGTTATTAGAACTTTAATCAATTTTAAGACCTACATTTGTGTAAATGAAACAGCTGTTGAAATTGATTGACAACGTTGCATATTAAGAAGATGGCGTGAATATTTAAATTTTTAAAAAGTATAAGATTAAAAATTAGTATAAATGCTCTTTAGATTTGTTGCCTACAAATTTTTCTGAAAAATTGATGAATATCGAGATATTCGAGTAAATGGAGAAAATTTCACTTTTTCTTAGGAAATGCATGTAAATCTTAAAAAAATTATTTTGCCAGAAACTTTTGTTTTAAAGGGCCGAGATTAATAAAGTATCTAGGTAATACATGATATTAAGTGGAGATCGTATATGAGATCGATTTTAATTAATTATCAATTAATTACGGTGACGAAATGACGAAATTTTACAGAAAAAAGAAAAAAGTCCCAATTTCCGCCCCCTCTAATTCCCTAATTTTTGTCGGGATCCAAAAAAAAAGAAGAAGTTTTAGCAAATTTAATTCTATTTAAATTAGCTAGAATAGTCTTTTGCCGTAGGAGTCAAGATTAAGAAGTTTTCAACTTTTGAAGCACAAAATTTGCGATTTTTTGCCCTAAATCGTCGACATTTCAGTAAATATCTCCGTAACGAAGAGAAAAATTAAAATTCTGATGGTAGCAAAGGATTCGCAGTGAAAGATACTTGTTTGACCTAATTTTTTATTTCGAGCTAGCTCTTACCATTTCGGACATATCTGCGAAAAATAGTAAAAAACAGCCTGCCATTTAGGAGACGAAAAATTACAAAAACATCCGATCTTGACACGTTCATATTTTTCGAAAAACACCAGCGGGACGGCCATACGATGTCGCGACGTAAAGAAGAAGACTTCCAGTTAAACCTCATCGTAAATTGCATATCGAAATTGAAAAATTCGGCTCGGCACGAACGAAATATAGCCAGATTAAATGTAGCAGATTAGTATATGACAGTTATGACAATCGTATTTAATACAGTGTTGCCAAATCCTTTTACTCTATCTCTCTCGCGTTTTAATTTATAAAATCCACCGCTAGATTCGCTCTTATCAGTATACAAGTACCTTATGCACTTTCGATTTAAAAAAAAAATCAGTTCAAATAGTCAAGTGGGACATGAGACATAGGCCGTTATCTGAATACCCGACTTCCGTCATTTTTTCAAGTTAGAGACACGTACACGGAATCAAGTTGGAACTTCAGTGTGTGATAGAGGATGAAAAGGCTTTCCATTAACGTATAGAAATCTTAGCTAGCACAACCTTTGAGCACTTTTCTCATTTGCTTGATGTAACTGTATCCGAGCGTGATTTTTCGTTAGTCTGTAGACCATTTTCGTGCGTTTTTTATCTAAATTGGATTTTTTACAATTTGTATGGCAGTCAAATGACTTATTGTAAATGTACGAACGCAAGGGGGTATCCTTTAAAAAACCAATTAAACGTGACCGATGAAATGTTTTGTAGTCGAAGTGATTTATAATCTCTTTTAAAACGAAGTCGTAAAAGTAATATACAAGTGCTAGCAAATAAATATAATAATAAATTATTCGCTCGGAGAGAAGAATGCTGTTGCCTTTATGCTTACACACGCTGCCAGCCTAAGTTGGTGTAATGTAACATAATACATCCAGGAGGTTTTGAATTGATTTATATATGCGGGATAAATATTTAAGTGCATAGACTGCTTGCGAATATATAATGTTGTCTATCTTATATTTTCAAACAGCATCCTCGTCTAAAGAATTAACTTGAAGGAGGTTTAAGATGAATATTTACAAAAACTCCAACTTTTATATTCAAAAGAACTCACTTAATCTGTCAGTCAATCTCTTAAAAATCGCTTAGCACTAGAAATATTTTTCGCCCTTGTTAGAGTTTTTCAGAAGCACATAAATTCACTCTTTAAGACATTTCAATTATTATGAACCAAAAAAGTTTTAATTTTTTTGTATACAAAATGAAGTTTTATACTTAGTTGTCAAATGTTTGACAGACAAAATATTCACAGATAAAAATAAATTGAATTCACTTAGTAACGGAGCCTATATACTCTATGGATGTTTTAAAGCCAGTAAACTCAATTTTAGTTCGCTTATCTCATAGTTATAGTAAAATATCTTTTGTTCACGGCCGTTTTATAATATACGAATCATACTTGTGTTTGTTCAATCATACTTATATACATTATTTACTACTATCAGTGATTAATTATTAATCACTACTAGATAGTGATTAATGATTAATCACTGGCAGGTACTTCTTCAATTTGAGTGCAATCTCGCATCTTTTTAGTAGAATTTATGGCCAGTTAATGAAACGATAAGTTAAATTATTCGTTAACTGGCATAGCTACAATTGTTTGAACAATTTTACTGTTATTATGAAATTTATGACTTTATTTGACATTTCAGAAACAGACCCTTTATTATACAATTTTGTTTTTAAATTTTATTGAATAGGCCATTATGTGTTAAAAGAGCGTCTTGTCATATTAAATTTAAACGTCAACGTTTTTTACAATAATTTTACATATTACTCAAAAAGAATAATATAATATAATTAATTAATTAATTAATTAATTGATTGCTTCAGAAAACAATTTAATCAAAAATATTTAATAGTCGTGGACAAAGTACACGCACATAATGGCTACTATTCACTTTGGTGATTTAAGGCACTCGCCTGCGGCTCGTGTCTTAAACTTCACCCTCGTGAGTAATAACCATCATTATATGCTCGTTAAATAATATACTATTATCCAGGACTTATCATATAATCCTTACATAATATATGTAACAATTGAGGAATAATGATATTTATAATTCCCACCTAACGTATAATGAACATAATCTTATTTTAACCCACCTTTGACCAGTCAGGAACTAGAAATTTTCATAACCAACGGGCGAGTATCCATTATTTCCAAGAGAGAGTACCTACATGTTTTCGTGTTTGACGTCTGAGTCGTCAAAACAAAATTTTACTGTAAAATAGCTTTATTTTTTCAACTTTAAGCGATTTAAACAATTAAGGTGAGGATAAAGTATAGTATTGTGTCGTGTATACAATGGCTATTATCAATTATCAATAAACTACCTATATGCCTTCACTTCATCATTGGGAAAGTACTGGCAAGGAGCTCTAAGTTATTAAAAAAAGTGCAACACCGGCCAACGCTCGGCCATCACACACTTTGCCAATAATAATGGTGGTATACTGGATTTTTAGCATTAATTTATTTTTTACATGCTGTTAATGAAAAGTATGATTATTGTACTATTGCCTTGATATATGGTGGCATACTGATATATGGGGATTGCAGGTATAGTTCGAGAGAGACAGATGTAGAGAATGACGAATGTATCCACTACATAATACAGTAATGTACTATTTTAGAAAATTGTATCACCATAATTTATGCATTTTCGTAGACTTGAAATATATTTGCACAGCCAGCAAGTTTTACTGTAAACCTATACCGGGTGATTTTTTTTAGTTGGTACAGCACCTTTTCCTCGCTTATTATTAAAGATAGAATTTTGAAATTTTACAGGCATACTTAGTGACATTTTTTGCATCTAATGCACTTTTTAAAATTTTTCTGCTGTTTTCCGTCACCTCTAAGTGACGTCAACTTTCGATTTTCAAATGGAACACTATAGATTTTCTTTTTTCTTTTGGATTTCAAAACTAGATTTTTTTCTGAGTTAGAATATGTAAAAAAGTATTAGGTTGGAGAGGGAAGTTTTTGAGATAATGCGATTTTAAGGTTTCAGGAGAAGCACTAAACATCGAGTTACCTATGGAATGATTTTGTGGCAGATTAAAATTTCCGTCAAAACGCGTAGTAGGCGCTTGTCTAGTCAACAGAAGTTTGCGTTGTCGTCTTTGAATTTAGCATTTCAAACAATAAAAAACAAACAAAACAATAAACATTTTTATTTCAAACAGTGACAAAAATTTAAGCATGAAGCTGCAATAACAAGAAAATTATCACAAATAATATTCAAATAAGCCACCATTTTGATCTAAACACTTTTCAACTCTTCTCTTGACACTTTCTGTTGTGTTTTCAATAAACTGGGGTTCATCTCTTGGCAGATTTCACGAACACGTGCTTCCAAAGCCACTCGTGTTTCGCGCTCGAATTCATAAACTTTATCTTTAATTTGACCCTATAAAAAAATCCAATGAATTGAGATCCGAGGACCTCGCTGGCCATCTAATCGGCCCGGAGGTTCCGATCCACCTGTCCTAAAAAGTAACTGTTAGAAGACCGTCCACCACCCTTGCATTGTGCGGTGGGGCCCAGTTTTGCATAAAATAAATTTCTCTAAGTGATGCCAAAGGTAAATTACCTAGATAATTTTCTTCCAAGAAAGGCAATATGTTTTGGGAATAAAACGCTGCATTGAGATTTTGATCATAAGCAACAGGTCCAATCAATTGGTTCTTAATAAGCCCAACCTAAACATTGAACTTCCAAACTATCTGAAAGTTGCTGGATTTAGTTAAGTGTAAGTTAACCGTGGACCAGTAGTGTGCGTTATGTCGATTGAAAATGCCGTTATTGGTAAAACTGGCCTCGTCGCTCCAAATTACTTCACGCCAAAACCCCGGATCTTCTTGATTTTTTATCATGAACCATTCGCAGAACGCAGTTTGTCTGGGAAAATCTTCAGGAAGTAACTTTTGATGTACCAAGTATTTGTAAGGATGCTGCCCATATCGTTTTAATATTTTCTGGATGGAGGAATATATATCAAATTGCACTTCTAGTTGACGAATTGAAATACCCGAATTTTCTGTAACGGCCAATAGAATATTTAATTCATTATTCTCTTGCCTCGTCACATAGAAGTTCTTAAATTTGTAATTATTTTTTTTAAACAAGTTGGTAAATATCTTTGCCCTCGGTTAAAAATCATAAGGATGTTAAAGAAATCTTCGTTTGTATAATCATTTTCCATTTTTTTCACTAATTTTTTGTGAACTGACGCCAGAAAACTTTGAAATGCTAAATTCAATCTGCCACAAAATGATTCCATCGATTTTTAGTGCTTCTCAACACATGAAATCTTAAAATCGCATTATCTCAAAAACTTTCCTCTCTAACTTAATACATTTTTTACATACTCTAACTCAGAAAAAAATCTAGTTTTGAAATCCAATAGAAAAACTATAGTGTTTCGTTTGAAAATCGAAAGTTGACGTCACTTCCGGTTAGACGGGAAACAGCAGAAAAATTTTAAAAAGTGCATTAGATGCAAAAAATATTACTAAGTATGCTTGTAAAATTTCAAAATTCTATCTTTAATAATAAGCGAGGAAAAGGTGCTGTACCAACTAAAAAAATCACCCGGTATAAAATAGTCACAGAAAACAAAGGGGACTCATGAAATATCTAAATTTTAAGAATGGGTAATAGAATTTAATCTGAATATTTATTTTTCTGCAAAATTTCAAGCTGGCAGGGTCATTAACTTTAATCATTAGTAGCTAATACATTGATTTAGTGAGTTAAAATGTGGCTTTGGACAGGCTTTTAAGAAAATAATATAAATTTTACTAGATCTACAATTCGATCGAATGGAAACGTGGATGCCTCTCATCTTGCCCTAAAGGTCTGAAGGAGGTTATAATGATTATAGACAAGTAATTTGTTTTCGCTTTTCAGGTATTGGCAAAAAAGTTCTTTTATATATTTTATAGACCAGTGTTGGTTAAATATTTCTAAATTCACAATAACAAAAGGGCGTCTTAAATGCAAAGGACCATCAATTTACCATTACAACACGGGAGCTATAATGGTTACATAGTTACACTAACGGTGGTGAAATAATTCCAAGTATGCAATAAAAAAAGGGCGTATTAAACACATAGGGCCATCAACTTACCATCACAAGACAGATGATATAATGTTAAAGAGCACTCTGTATTCACTTTTCAGGTATTGGCAAAAGTTGCCAACACTTTACCAGTCAGAAATCTAATAGTCCATTGCTTTGCACTTATAGTGTGTTTGCTGGATATATGCTCGGATGATTTACGATACTCGCCTTCGGCTCGTGTCGTAAACATCACCATCACGAGTAATAGCCATCATTATACACTCGCTGAATAATATACTATTATGGGATTTCTCAAACAGCAGATAAAGTAATCTATGAAAAATAAAAAAAATAACTATAAAAATAGTAATTTGAAGTATACAAGTATTATTAGTTATTCGTATAGAATACTAATTGCCTATCGATCTGTTTTTGATAGCTGTGTCTCAAAGATTCTTT
This sequence comes from Rutpela maculata, assembly GCA_936432065.2. NCBI lineage: Eukaryota > Metazoa > Arthropoda > Insecta > Coleoptera > Cerambycidae > Rutpela > Rutpela maculata. Next base: position 247,241,525 of record OW386286.2, read on the forward strand.
GATTACATGTTGATATAACCACGATGGTACCAGCGAGTGGGATAGACTCCAGTTGAGAAAGACAACTTGGTTCGTCTCTGTTCTCTCTAGTGTTGGAGCTTCAACTGCGGCAGATGATAATGTCGCGAGGAATGGTTGTTGTGTAGTTATTTATGTGTGCGTGTCCTGATTATAAGTGGCAGAATAGCTATGGCTAAACTCCTCTAGGAAGTTAATATAAAAAAAGCGTAAATAAAATAAAAAGGATAGCTCCTAACAATGAAATATGTAGTTTCCATAAACACCAACTCACTGGCACTCGATATGCGTCTTGACAACCAAGTTGGCATCATCTGAAGATGTTTATGTGTTTTTGTGAAAACTACTTTAGTGTTAGTGTGATATCAAACTTTCAATCACCTCCCCCTTTCTAAACTTACAGGACCATGTCTATAACTCATCAGGTAAAATGGGATTTGTCTGGGGATTTGCTAAATTAGAATAGAATAGAATGTATTTATTTCTCAACAATTAGTAGAACAGTAAATTATTATATTATATATTATACATCGGAATTTCTCGACAGAAATCATGCATAATCTCTAATCTTTTTCATTCGTTTTTTGCATAGTGATTAGAATCAAAAACAGTTTTCAACTGAGTCTTATATTTTCATATAGACTTTACATACACATATTAATTATAATCTAAATCTTTTAAAAGCCAAATGGGAAAAGAGGTAATTTAGTAATAATTAATATTCAAGATATTCAAGATATAATATAAACATGAACATGACATACGTAGTATGTAGTAACATTTATCTTGAGATCTTAAAAATATTAATAAACCAGAATTTACTAAACAAATCCGCCGGTTCTTATAATGTAAAATAATGCTCGTGTAAATGCACTATATTTTTTCTATACAAGTTCATTTGTCTCTTCCGGTCCAAAAAATAAAAAAAATATTATTGTACAATTATGTCCATAACCGACCCAGAAAGTACCTCGGAGGTATCAATAAAACAATAAATTAAACAATTCAAAGGCCACAAGACCAGGATTTCTATTTAACTGAATGATCGGTTCCTTATAAAAACGTATTAGATGATTCTGTACACGAAATTAAAAGTTATTTATCATTCAGCGTTTACCACCATTGTCCGACCTTCACTCAAATTTATAACAAAGCAAGCCATGCATGCATAATCATCGACTATGATAAAAGAGGAAAGCCATAAACTGAGACCAGTTCACTGTTCCAGACAAGAGAACAATATGAATTATAGATGTTACACACAATACATCATCTCATTAGAAAATAGCCCGGTACGGTGTACGAATATTCTTCTTTTTATTCACAACGTTTAGATAGGTATTTTGTGATCCATGCATTATTTTAGTTGGCATTTCCTTGCTGTATGGCACGACTCACCGCATCACGTCAGATGTCGCAGTTGCCTGTTAGGCGCATGGTCTCAATAACGGTCTTTCCCATCACCCCCTTGGTGACAGCGGTCCAACCTTTTGGAAGATATCCTCTTGACCATCTGTTTTTTTCGGAACTATCAACCATTCTATATTGTCCTTTCTCCAGTTGATGTGGTAAAAGAATGAGAAGATTCGGGAGAAAACAATATTGGAGAGTCGCTTTGGGGGATGTATTTTTTGGGGAATCGAACTATTGATGTGATATGGTCTTGTCCACTTTCACCAAAGCAGAGTTTTATTCATACAAACGGTGAATAATAAAGACGAGATAGCTAGGTGCCCCTGTTATAGAGCCTCCCAGAATCAGCCTAAGTTGAAAATAAATAAAAACTTCGACTTAAAAACAAATTATTAAAAGACAATTTAAAGCATAACTAAACATACTTAAGGCATCAGCGTCAAAGACTGGCACAAAAGGACATTCATACACGTTCGCAGAAACGTAAGGCACAATGCGCACAATTCAAAAGTACGCCAAAATTTCACTTTACGTCGCTTGGCGTAAAATTCGAAAGTGCGTCAAATGTTCAAAAATATTTTTCAATTTTTATCCCTTCACGAAACAGTGGAATTGGGGATATAGTCATTGTGAATATCTTTCAAAAGAATGACAATAGAAATTAGGCAAAGCGACGTACTGGAAGATGAGGACCGAAAAATGTGACAAGGGCGCGTAGGTCTCTAAGCGATAATTAGGCAGAAATTAGAAAAAATGACCAAGGCCGGTTTCTCGAATAAAACAAATTTGGATTCATCCAGCGACTCGTCAGTTGGACGAGTGCGTTGGGCTTCGGCAGAAAGCTGTGGTAGGAAAACCAAATACAGGTTTTCCAAATGACAAAATTATAGAGAAAACCGCCTCGTGTATAAGCGAGGACAAAGGGTAATTTTCATAAAGGACACTTGAAAGCGAGGACATCTCACATACCCTATCTTGAACCTATATGGGGCCAGTATGTTGCCGTAAAGGAGACAGGAAAGCAAAGTAAATTCATACATAATTATAGTTAGTAATTCTTGTGAATGACATAATCACTAAAAGGAACCTTAAAGCTAACACTAGTGTTCCAAAATTTTTAAGTAAAATATTTTTATATTATTTTCAGCCAGTCCCAAAACGAAAGTGCCTTCATAAACTTCTGACGAAATTGTGTCAATCTTTTTACATACTCGATTGCTATTGCACGCTCTCCATTATATGAATGTTGCGATATAAACGTTCTCTATAATAAGCACTCGCCCTTGCCCTGCTTGGGGAGGCGATTAAATTAAAATTTTCATATTCTCTTTAGCATAACATTTCTGTATTCTTAGGATCAATCAATAAATGGTATTCTTTGAACTGTTGCATTTTACTGATTAAATAATAGTACTAATGGTACACAAGATTAAGTCCTTTCCCTCGAGTTGAATATCGGGCGTTTCCTGACCCCGTAAGTTTATAATTCAATACACCGATCGGATCACCAAAGCTTGAGAAGGTGTTTCTATAAAAAGTATTAAGATATCTCTAAGTACAAGTCATGCTGGGGGAGAAGGCAGTTAGCAATATACGGTAAGTAGAGCTTTTATCTTTCTCGTCTATAAATAAAAAGAACTCAACTGGGAGTGGAAACAACCACACAATCAAGGGGAACGCGACTGGCGCCCATAATAAATAAATTGGTATCGGGTCCATCAGACACAGTGTGTAAGGTTCTTCTATATTCCCATCTCCAATAATACAGTCCACAGTTTGTCGAATTATCTTGCCCTCTCGATATTTTCTCTTTCGTAAAGTGATCTTTAAAAGCCTGCTTACTCAGGGGTATTTGCCAAAATAGATAATGCTGAAGTCTGAATTGAAGAATATACAGAACTCTTTTACTGTCGTGTGATAATTAAAATCAGCAATGGGTACTTACCGCAGACATTTGTCTTACTCTATGTCCACCATCGGATCCCAGTATGGAACCGACCGATAATAGTTCATATTCAAATTAGAAAAGAGCTGCTGGCTGATTGGCCTTGACTCCGTGGATTTATTATAGCTCTCCTGTTCTAGTTTTACTTAGAGCTCCTTATTCAGCTTTGTTCAAGACTCCTTAGCTTTATAATTCTTAATATAGCTATATGCCGATGCCCTTGGTTTCTCGCCAAGTACTTGGAATCTCAGTCTAGTTCTTCATAGAGGCATAGCACCTGTACTGAGGATTCCTCGTACTCTTTACATAATGAACATATTGCATCCTCTATCAGGCCTATTAGACTCGTATGTGTATTAAGCCTATGTGTCCTGTTAGAAAACCACCATTATCCTAATGGCCTACTTTGCCGTAGTACGTCTTCCGTAAATGGCCGATCGTTTTTTAATGAACTCCTCGGCCTGCCTCTGTCGCGAAAAACTCATCCACCATTCCAAAGATTTATTTTGTACCCATTTATTAATGGAAGCTCGTATGTATGGATTAGCAACACCGCAAATGGTAGAATGATAATTTTCCTGTTTGGAATAATGTAGAATAGGATTTCTAAATCCTCATAAAACGCTTCCAACTCCTCCTCTTCAGCAGCTGTTGTAGGTACATATACTTGTACCAAATTCACGCACTATTGCACGAACGTTAAGGCAATGAAAAATGCACAAGAATATTTCGCTTGGTTTTTATCAGTGAGAAATTCTGGAACTATATTGAATTTTTCCTTCTTACTTTAGCATCAACTATTCATATTATAATGAGAATATTCCACTAACACGTTAGATATTATGTCTCAGTAAAAGCTTTATTTCTTATTTCTTATCTTTATATTAAATTATTAAATTTAAAATAAATTGTTACTATTGTTGGTACTATTGTTACTACTTTTTGTCTTCTAGTGCGATCGAAATTTGCAATGGATTATCCATCGGCACGGTAGCGCCGTGGGTTAAAGCGTGTTGTGGTGAGCACGCTTTTTCACACTGTCTATCGTATAATAGGTTCGATCCACAGCTTCGACACTGGCAATGTCGGCAGGTAAAAAGCCGCTCCCGGACAGCCTTGGCATTAAATTTGGGTGTTGTGTAATATATGTGATGTATGTGTTTTATACTATCAGGCGTAAGATATTCTAGGATGTTTTAAATTTTATTATTTCAAAATATGGCGAAGGTGCCAGGGTTACTGATATAGTCGAATTTTAGGCACTATAAATTAAATTTCGGTAAAATATAATCAAAATCATTCGAGATGACATTCTGAAGAGTTATAAAAAGTTTAATTTCGATATCCCTAATGGTAAGATTAAGCCAGCTCAGATTTGGCTGGAATAGTCACCGACTTTCCTACTCTCTGGTCAGCTACACCGGATTTAAATTTTTTTAATATGTATGGAACATGACAGAATAGATGACCCAGAGCTCTTTAAGAAGAATTATTGCTGGTTGTGCAAAAAATTGCATATTAATCATTTGAAGAGTGAGGTTTAAAAATTGTAGGTGTTTACTTTTTTATTCAGCATGTATTCATTTTAATATTTTCAGCTGTGTAACTTATACGTCTCTGATTTCCAAGTACGCCGACGACACGGCTATGTACGCGCACTCTTATAACGCTCAGGTGGCGAATATATGGCTCATACCACGGCGTATTACGACAAGTGGAAGATTCGAATCAACGCCGAAAAGTCGGAATCCATACTCTTCACTCGCTGGTTCACTGAGAACTGCATTTTAACGCCTGTTTCGGTGGGAGGGTGCCAAATTCCTATTAAACGGTGCATGAAGTACCTTGGGGTTAAATTAGGACAAGAGACGTACAACACGCACATGAACGAGACTGTACGGAAAATCTACAGGGGTAGCCGACTAAACCGGACCAATAAAAAATTATTATACACGATAGCGATCAGGCCGGCCATCACATACGTTTCGCCGGTGTGGTGCAACATCCCGGCCACGACAATGAAAAAACTTCGAGTTCTAGAACACAAATGTATCCGCCTCATTTCTAATTCGGGCAGATACACCTCATACAAAGATCTGTACGCTCGCTGTAACTATATAACCCCACTAGCGGACTGCGTCCAAGAGATTTCGCAAAAATTCTACGAATTCAAACTAGGCACAGTCCGCCAACTGGCAACATAACACACATCAGACAGCATAATGCAATCCTATTTAATTTGAAACACCCATTATCATACCAGGCGTTGCCTATTTTCAAGCAACCTCCTCCGTAGCCAACTTCTTCCCTACCATAACCTGTCTTTACGCTATCTTTATCTTTAGCTATTAACATTACAATTTTAACCCCCCTTCAATTCCTCTTCTAGTTATTTGTTTATTATTTTACCCTTTTTTGTTCTTTTTGTCCTATTTTTTCCCAAAATTCATCTTTCGGCCGATAACCTCTTAAAAATTACAAATTTTAAAACCATAACTTTTATTTTTCCCCTATTTTTCTGGATGCCGGAAGACCACCATGGTGGAGATTACTTCGAACGGATTTTTTCCTTGCGTTCTGTTATCCCATGACAGTAATCAAAATTTTTTCAGTGACCTGTGCGCGCACAGTGCGACAACTTCGTAGTGTAGTTTTTAATTATTTTTAGGCCCTTGTGGACAGCATACCCAATTCTATTGTTTTTTAATTCACCTTAGGTGAATGGGAGTATCAACTCACCACTTAATTGTCGTTCTTAGTCGAAACGGACTGCTGCGCGCCTTGGTTCTTTGGTTGGCTGCGGACCAGGTTCAGATCAGGCGAATGTACTTTCTATTTAACATTGAATTAAGTCTTTCTGAATTAAATTAAATTGGTCAGCTATATCGGATTTAAATCTTTTAAAAAACGTATGAAACACGACAGAATATAATGACCCAGAGATCTTTAAGAAGAATTATTGTTGGTTGTGCAAAAAAATTGCATATTAATTATTTGAAGAAGAATGAGGTTTAAAAAGCTATAGTTGTTTACTTTTTTATTCAGCATGCATTAATTTTAATTGATTTTATAATGTGGGATTAATGATACATATCAAATTTCAATACTTTCACACCTCACGCAATAAACATGAGTTGTTCTAAGTACCACTTAATAAGTTGCCAATAGACACCACTAATGATTTATTTGAAATTTTAACTATTACTTCCACATCCACGTAGTGCTCAAATAGGCTTAGAATATCATAAAAACGTCGAGATTTTAAGTTTAAACAAAAACAATTTTTGTCTGTCTGTAACTTTTTTTTGTGGACACGACTACTCTGGGATGGTTTAAATTGGTTGAAATTTGGTACACCTATGTATTTTGACGTGAACTTGAACTAAATTATATTGTATAGGTCATGGGCTCAAAAAGTGATTTAGTGTGCGTACGAAAAGCACAGGTCTTATCATTTTTTTGTCATCGACCACCACCACGACCACCCCCTCAACCCCCGACCCCCCACATAATCATCAAACTATCCTCTTTGATGGGATATGGAAATAGTGATTCCTTAGGCAGCGGTTTTTTTTTAGTGATTTCACAACACAAATGCAATCAAAAATTTAATATGCTGAAGCGAAAGTTCATCTTCTTGAACTTAAAGTGAAAATTTCTAATAGATTAATACAGTGGACCAATTAGTTTTGCGTTTGCTACATTCAAGTTGAGCCTCTAGATACACAACTTCAAAGGCAAGCAAAAAACTTTGTTTTATTTTTTGAAAATACTCTTCGTAGACTTAACGGTTAATATGTCCTCGATATCGTACCTTTTTAAAAATGTTTTCATATAGAAAAAACATTTTCCCAAAAATGACCTTTACCTGTATTTTAACAAAATCATTTATAGCCCCTAGTTGCCCTACGTTATTCTCATCAGCCAAAATCCATTTTGACGTGCTGGTAAATTAATAATATCAATAGCTATCTTTTATTCTTCTGGCAGACACAATATTTTCAGAAATTTCGTCCTTATTCTAGCTTTAATGTAGTGCAAGAAATACAAATTTAAGCCGTTCTATAAATTTTGATAGTACGACGTTTCTTTCTGGGACTGTTCTCTTTGGAACTTATAAATCAACAAGTTATTACGAATTGTTCCTCTGTTATTATACATTAAAAGATTAAAACACATTTAGTATCTATACCCATTAGAATGAAATTATTCATTTATAGCACCGTTGTGCTTCTCCATCACATCATGGTAATTACAATTTCAATTGTCACGTTTAAAAAATTATTTTATCGTCATGTATTTATGGTTTTTCCAATCTCCAATCTCAGTTGGAACAGTGTAAAAACGCCCAACATAAATTCAATAAACTTTTTTATACTACTTAAATTAGTTTATAGATACAATACGATATTCTTATTTATAATAAATAATAATATTGGCTGAATGAACAATGGTTCAATTATATACAGCTAATTTACGCATTAAAAATAAAATAAAAACAAGAAATAAACAAACATTTCAAACTTGTTACATGCTGTTAACATCTTGAATAGTCGATCCAAGTTGATTTATTTGAAGGTACAAAATTCTAACAAAAATAGTATTCATGTACCAACGAAATCATGATAAAATTCAGAACAAGAATAGTTTCCAAGTTGAATAAAAATTGGTGCTAAGGATGAGTAAAACAGAGTTCTCCGATTTTTTATTATATGTCAGAAATTATGCTCAGTATTTTTTAAATTACATCGTAACGTGCCAGTAAGCAAATTTAAAACAATTTAATCAGCTTCAGTTAAGGTTTAGTAACTTATGTTCCTAAAATGGAATGGAATTTGCAAGAATTGAAAATTTTTCAAAACCATACAAATTTTTACAAAAGAAGTGACTTTCAAACACGTGCAGCAAAAAACCAAATGGTAATCGTGTACCTGTAATAGTATACTCAAAGAAACTACATTATATTTTTTGCACGACATTCTTTGACAATAATTAAAAAATCTTTATTTTTTTGTTTTTTTCATTATTGCCATACACAAGTGCTCATAAAAAAACACTCGAACACGGTTTGTCCCATTTAAAAGATGCTTAAGTGAACTTTATTTCACAAAAGAAATTTGTAATATTTTTTTGTTCAAAGATGATGATTGTTTATGATATTTTTCCATAAAAAAAAATTTGGTTCTTTTAGATTTTAAATTATTTTTAAGGAAAAGAATATACGCCATTTGTTTTATTATTTCAAAAGCTACAAGAAAGTTTAAATAAACAATTTTCTCAGAACGGTATTTAAAGCAAGAAATTGCATTTTTGATGTTCATAAGAACGTACTTCTTTAATGCCACATAGCCATAACATGGTTAAGTTTTATGATGGAGGGGTATTAAGAACCAAATTCTAGGTAGTATAGTCCAGTCAACGGAGCGCTAAAATGACAAAAATCTCTAATTTGAGTGACGTGACGTTAATAAAAAAGTTGAAAAAAGCTTAGAGTAGTACATGATCGGAAAGGGTAGAAAACACCCCTGTTATCATGAGTTCCGTAACTTGTAGAAAATGACAAAAAAACGGTATATTTATCTTTCTTGGCCCAAAATAAGATATTTTTATTCTTGTGAATTTTTTTGAGAAATGCATATTTTTAGAGATATGGCCACTCCAAAAATCCTAAAAGTGGTGGAGGAGAAATGTAAGTTGAAAAAAAAATCTGAAAAAATTCAAATGAATGTATCATCGAAATATAAGACTTTTTTTATTTGCAACTTTTCGGTAAACTGCGTTTTCACCGAGTTTTCCGGAAAAACATGAAAAACTACCTCTTTCTTCGAAATTGTAGTGCTTTAAAAATACGTAATTTTAAAAATTGGAAAAAATTCAGACCATTGAGGCCTTCTAAACATTTTTTTGTCTCTTGGAATTTTTTTTAACTTAATTAATTTTCCGAATTACAGGCAGTTTTTCAAGATAAATAATGTACATATTTTGCACATTCAAAAATACCTGAAAATTCGAAAAATGAGTGTGATTTATATATATTATAAAAAAATGTGATACCTTATAGCTATACCATTTCTAAAGGTTCAATATAACTTTTAAATTAAAAATGTGAAAAAGTTTTCCGGAAAAATTTATAAAAATGTAGTTCATTACTTATTTTGAAAAACTGCCTGTAACTCGAAAAATTAGCAAGAGACAAAAAATGTTTAGAAGGCCATGCATGTCCAACGACTTAAGAAATGTGAGTGAATATCAAAAGAGTATAAAAACTATGGTTATTCGTTTGTGATTAAAACAAAAAAAACGGGCACTTCTTATGTAAAAAATCAAAATTTTGCCTTTATTTACCTTGTATCATTTTTGATTTTGCAGACATCAAAATTTGCTAAAAGAAAATTGTAAGCTACTGTAATAAGCTTTAATTTGGTTAAGGTACATGTTAAAAGGTTTTTTCTAAACCAGAGTTATGACTGTTTGAGGAGCGTGACCTTCTCAGAGCTACGTTTAAATGCAACATTAACTGTATCTCGGCAACGATGAGCCTAAACAAATTTTTATTTCATGGAATATTTTTGTTATCTCGTAATACTAACTTTTTTGTTGACAAACTTGTAATTGGCTTAAAACCTTTGTGTTTTTTGCTTGGCAATTAACGTTTTCAACTCCCCGTAACTTGACCCATTTTGAATCAAACTATCCAAAAATATTTGAATTTATAACTGCTATAGAATTAGTTCGAAATGAGATCACCAAATTACTGTACTATTGAAGGTTTGCATGGGAATATAACATGACATAAACACTTCTTGGTTTAGGTTTCTAAAAAAGCTATCTGTTTTTCAATATTTATAACATTTATAATGCAAAAGAACATGCAATACCGTAAAATATTCTCTTACTATCAATACAAAATACAAGTAATACGTTAAAAATTAACAACACTTATCTGTGGTACGTGATGGTTGCAGTTTATTACTTCTCTTCTTTTCCTTTCCCTTTTTGATTTGGTTTATTACATTACACTAAGAACACTATGGAGTTCTGGATGCCTGTCCAGGGATTACAGGAGCAATGCGCTCGTGTCCCACAGCAGCTATGGAGGCAATGCTGGACTTACTTTCTCTGCATGTAAGGAAGGAGGCAGCACTTAGTCCCTTAAGGCTGCATCAGGACTTAAATTCAGACCAGGCGACCTGCTTGGTCACTTAAGGATTCTGGAGCTTATTCGATTCGAATCCATGACCAAACCCACTGACTCAGTGCCAGTCAAACATGACTTGACTGCCCGTTTGATGTGCTGATTGAAAGCCGTCAGGCGAGCGGGGTCGGAGTACTGCGGTTGGAGAAAGAATCACACATTTGGTACACAGATGGATCCAAGATGGACGAAGGGGTTGGTGTGTGCGTTGCGTGTTTACTAAATGCAGGCTATCTAAAGCATCCCAACAATCTTCCAGGCAGAAATCTATGCTATAGATCTATGTGCCCAGGAATGCCTAAATAGAGGCACTCGAAGGGCAAAGATCTATATACTTTCAGATAGCCAGGCAGCATTAAAGGCTTTCAGGTCCTATACCTTCGAGACAAAAATTGCCTGGGAATGCAGACAGTCCCTCAAGCAACTGGCAAAGAACAACAAGGTGACCTTGATGTGGATGCCAGGGCATGAGGGAATAGAAGGCAACGAATTGGCTGATAGCCTCGCAAGAAAAGGGGCTGAAGCCTCATTTTTTGGACCCGAACCGTTATATGGCTTATCTCTGGGACACATAACGGAGGAGGTCCTAAAATAGGAAAAGGAATAAAAGAAGTCCTATTGGAGGAGTACTCCAGGCCAAAGACAAGCGAAAAGGTTTATAACCTCTTCAACAAAGAATGCCACAAGGCTTCTCGAACTTGAAAAGTCCGACCTAAGGCTGATCACAGGCCTTCTAACTCAAGAACATGGGCATGGCAGAAGATGACAAATGCAGATACTGCGAAGCTGCAACTGAAACTGCGGAACATATAATTTGTGAATGCAAGGTACTAATCCACATTAGGCTAAAGTACCTAGAACAGGCGGAATTAACGCCTGAAGACATAAGGAAATTAGCTCCCAGGAAAATCGCAAGCTTTGCAAAAGTCTTGGAATCCTGGGCAACAACTATTTGCAGGGTAATTCACAAAAGTCCTTTTAGGTTGAGGTGAAGAAAGGCCAACCCAGGTCCTTAAACAATTTACATGGAGTTCTGGATTTGTACGAAATTAATCACTAACTAATATTTCTCCTAAGATCGCTAACCGTACGTACCGAAATATGTATTACTTTTCAAACACCGACCACCCATTTGGCAACATAATTATTTTATAAAATTCGTCGTTTTCTAGATATTTGCAGTTTTTGACCCTTCGCCCCATCCCAAATGTTTAATATTTTTATATATTTTTATATCTCAGGTGCCATCGATTTTCTAGTCAAGATCTATCTAAGTGCACTCCAGTATGTACACGTATAGAAAAACCGCCGCCCAAGGAATCACTACTTCCACATCCAGATTTTCTATCCAAGTCTCTCACAACGAAAAAATTTTGTATGTGGAAATAATTGTTTATGGAACTTTAATAATATAATATTTGAAATCGTCTACCAAAAACCCATAAAACGATATCCCACAATGGTAGGGGGGGGGGTGGAGGTGGCGATATGGGGGTGACGATAGTGGGGGTGGATGAAGTAAAAAAATATTTTGAGATTTTTGGTTCTGGTACACACACTAAATCACAATTTTTTTCAACCCCTTTAATTATGGGGGCTGGTAAGGGGGGTGGCTAGCCAAATTTTTTTTTTCAACCTTAGCTTCTCTTGTATATACTACATACCAATTTTATGGACTCTTACCTGCTTGATTTACCTATTTACCCCCTATTTACCCCAATTTACCCTTCGACGGAATAAGATGAAAATATAATCTAGTTCCAGATCCCGTTAAAGTACATACGTGTACCAAATTTCAAGTCAATATCTTAAACGATTCCAGAGTAATTGTGCGCACAAAAAAAGTTATAGACAGACCGACAGACAGAATTTTTTTTCGCTCAAACTTAAAATCTCGACGGTTCATGACATTCTAAGCCTATTTGAACAATAAAAATTTTCAAAAATTTCTTTGCCGTTACTACACTTACACTCACATCGAGCTTGAAGGACAGGATTATGACAAAAACATCCCGACAAAAATTGCGAATGAGAGGTGATTTTAGAGGCTTTTGTGATCATTTTTCCGTGGCCCAGAAAACCCGAGCTCATCTCCTCTTCGCGAAAGCCTGATTTCTTGTTAATTCCCCGTTTTTATCATAAATCGTCGCATTAACAGTACAATATTCCGCCGCTTACCTGTGCGATATGGGTGTCTTATCTGAAATATGAAGTTGTATGTCTGAAAACAGAAATTTCTGTTATCGTGTAGGTCTATGTAGTAACATATTGCCGCTCAAATCTCCGTCTGGCTATTTTTATGGCAAGGTTAAATTATAACAGTTTTTCCACCAATTTGGACAAATTCTTTTAGATCACCTTGGATTTTTGATGAAATAAAAGTCAAATAACGCTTGAAAATACAACTGTTTTATAAATCCAGGGATTTATTTATTCTACAATCATATGATATTATATTTAAGTTTGATTAAAATATAACTAAAATAACTTAATGTGTCTTGATGAGAATTCAACAACAGCTTTTTTTGCAATCGCGCAATATATGATGGATCTTCAATCATATTTATTTTGTATTTATCACAAAATTTCAGAAATTCTCGATGAATCGCTTCCCCTGCTTGTTCAGACATGATTCCCAGACCCGAGCGCGAGCCCGACAGAAATTTTAAGCATTGTTCAATATGATCCAAAATAACGTGAACTTTGAGGGTTTTTGAAACACCAATGCCCATATGCATTTTCTTTACATTTTCGATAAGATCGGGGAGAATTTCCATGTCCACATTATTAGTTCCAAAACAACTGTTCACGACAAGATTCAAGACCTTGAAAGCCATATGAATGAAGATCCATCATATACTGAGCGATTGCAAAAAGCTGTTGTTGAATTCTCATCAAGAGACATTTAGTTATTTTAGTGATATTTTAATCAAATTTAAATATAACATTATATGACTGTAGAATAAATAAATCCCTGGATTTATAAAACAATTGTATTTTCAAGCGTTATTTGACTTTTATTTCATCAAAAAATCGAAGGTAATCTAAAAGAATTTGTCCAAATTGGTGGAAAAACTGTTATAATTTATCCTCGCCATAAAAATAGCCAGACGGAGATTTGAGCGGCAATATGTTACTATATAGGCCTACAAAGTAACAGAAACTTCTGTTTTCAGACATACAACTTCATATTTCAGATAGACACCCACATCGCACAGGTAAGCGGCGGAATATTGTACTGTTAATGCGACAATTTTTGATAAAAACGGGGAATTAACAAAAAATTGGGCTTTCTCGAAGAGGGGATTTTCTGGGGCACGGGAAAATGATAGCAAAAGCCTCTAAAATCACCCCCCATTCGCAATTTTTGTCGGGATTTCTTTGTCATAATCCTTGAAGCTCAGTGCACTGGATGTGGAAGTAAAATTTTTGAAGTATGCTAAAAATTATAACGTGTTTTTCTCTCAAACTACAATTCTGAGTATTATCTACAGAGCTAACAACTTATAATACCTACATGCAGTCCTAGATCCTCGGGGTTATAAATCTATACTATACAACCAATCAGTCGTAAATGTCAAAAGTCACCATCACAATAAATACCTTAATTGTACGCCGCAACCAGAAAACGCAATAAAAATATCTGCTATATTTTTGTGTATAATAATTTAACTATGTACTTGTAGCTGCGTACAATATAAATAGGTTGATTTATGTAGCAAGTCACACCCCTCTTGAAGGATGCAAGTCGTTCCCCGTCTGTTTCTAACGGTCGCATCTATTAGGCCGTGACCATGATAGAGCAGATGTTCATTTTTTCGGTCCTTCAGTTTAACCTCAAACTAATTTTCAAATTAGTAAAACTATGATTTATAAGACTGGTTTCTTTTTCTTCGCCTCAGAGTATCTCTAGCGATTGTAGAAACGTAATTGTTGGATATATTAATTGTTATTTATTTGTTTAGATTTTTCAATAACCTGTAATTAGTTGGTGAAAGTGTATTACAAATAACAAATTAATAATTGTTATCGAGGCAGTTACGCGTTGCATTTTCTCTAATTAATTTATAGTATTTTAAGATTATAAAATGCGTATCTAAATAACAGATCACTGGGGAGTTACGCAAACACCTTCTGTAATGCCTATAATCTGTTTGATATATTATGCTAAGAGCGCGAGTCAGTAGTAGTAAAATCAATCAGTAGAATTAAACAAATAACTATTTCACATAATTGAAAAAAAAATAATGAATTTATGTTAACAAATGTTTCTTAACTTGTTAGTAAACATATTTAAATTTAATGACTCTTGAACAAACTCATTTAAGTTATAATAATAATGTATTTATTTCCATAAGACTATTACAGTGTTAGAATTGTCAACAATAAAGTATAAAGAAATTAAAAAATAATCGTCTTAATAAAATATGTACACAATATTACATACTGTAACGGTTTGTTGTCGGGTAGCTGGTTCGGAGATTAATCAGGGTCCAGATTAGTTAATAAGACAACTCAATAAAAATATAAACAATTTATTTACTTCTCCAAACAGGTAATGTGTGGCAGTGTTACATAACATACAGGTACAGGTTATATGTCCGTATCTTTTCATTTTCTATTATCTGAGAGAGAGAGAGAGAGTGTAACGATTGCGATGCGACGTTTGTTGTTGCTACGGGAGTGGCATCGGGCGTCGGGTGAATACCGTCGACTCAAGAAGTTTCCCAGTTCAACACGCTGTAGGAGGTCTCCAGGTCAGGCTCATTCGCTCTGGTTTTGGCGGCGAAACGGCGCCGGGGAATGACTAACGACTCAACATGCTGTAGGATACCCAGGGTCAGATTGCAGTCGTTCCGTCGTGTTTGCATCGGGAGATGTACAAAACTGTAATATGTCTAGCTCAGCACGCTGTAGACACATTGTCAGAGTTGTTCACACTCTCAATTATGTTGATTTGTGGCCGGCTTTTATATCCGAGAATCCTCGCTTACTGGTGACGTAGAACTACGTATAGTTTAGTGTCGTGTGCAAATCCATGTCTCTAGACGGGAGATGGGTAGATTTGCGGGCCGTGTGCACATTGGTGTCGTGTGTAAATCAGGAATCTTAGTAATGGAGCAGGAATTTAAAGAATGTTTCATTACAATACGCAATAGTAGTTTGTGCAACAAGAGTGGATATGATATCCATATTGCACGATAAAGAAGTTTGAGCACGACGACGCCGTAGGCGGAGTGCTTCAAATCTTTTGAGTGCGATCTGGATAATCTACTCGAGTTGTACAGTATACTTTTTCTACGACCAGCTTGAAAAAACTACAAAATTTATTAAACATTAATATATTACACAAATGCACACTGACAGTACACACTGACAGTTACTTTGACAGCTTACGCACTAATTTGATTTTAAAACGAATAGTTCTCTCTGTACTTAATACACGAACTGTGATTGGTCGGTTTCATTTCATATCCATCCTAGAACTGATATGAAATATATCCATTCAGTTAACTGGAATTGCCTACATACTGTACAGAAAACAGCAAATTTACATAAGGGAGTAGAAAAAATAATCATCTACTATATAGCTAAGAGTAAAATGCAAATATATGTTATACGACAAACAATCAAAACATTTACAACTACGACAAGGTAAAAGGATCTTAATCAGACGTAGTATTCCTCGTAAGAATAAAAGCAGTGCTCAACTAAATGTCTTTTAACAAGTTTTTTTAATGATGAAAAATTGCTAGCAGCTTTTATAGCTTGTGGGAGATGGTTATATAATTTAATTCCACTAATAAATGGATCTTCTTTTTTCTGCTCTAATCTATGAGATGGTACAAAGATGTTATTTGCGGAGCGAGTGTTGTATTTATTAATATCACCACATTTTAAGAAATTGTTAATATTTTTTCTCACAAAACATACAGACTTAAGTTTAAACATACTTCTGACTATTCTTTTCTGCAAAATGAACACATTTTTTATTGCTGAGCTGTTTCCCCAGCATAATATGCAATATTTCAAGGCCGAGTAAACATAACCGTCATAAAATGTTTTCATGGTGTTAGTGTCAACGCATTTGGAGTAGTGCAAAGTTTAGGCTAGCTAATTTTTTTCTTAAATTATCAATATGATGTTACCATTACATACTACTATCCATCTGTATGCCTAAGAATTTAACACTATTATTTTGGTGGAGGTTATGACTATCTCTAATCAGAAGACTAAAATCCAACTTTGTACCAATTGGAGAAAACATCAAACATACTGTTTTTTTGTTGATTTAGTATTAAGCCGTTTGTGCGACACCATTGTGATATTTTATCCACACACATAGTAGCATTTTTACTTAATTGATCTACATTAGCAGCAGTTATGATAGAGGAGGTGTCATCTGTAAAAATAGTTAAAAAGCAATTATTTACTCGTTAAGTCGTTAACAAATATTATGAACAACAATGGGCCCAATACACTACCTTGTGGTACCCCCGTTAACACATTAACACTATCTAAAAGACATCATATCCCATCTTGATTAATTTTAACAGTCTATGTTCTCTCCAATAAATAAGACTTAACCTAATCCATATCATCTAATATTTTATATCCCTAGGTGGTAAGGGTGGCCCTATCCAGAAATTTTCTTTTTATTTTTTGAACAAAAATGTATAATTTATATGGCAAAACAACGTTAGCTGGGTCAGCTAGTAATCATATATATATTCTTATTTGTTTACATCAATAAATTAGGATATATCTATATATAATCTTTCTGTCTTGTGTTGTAACTATGAATGTCCCATCTAAATTAAATATTATTAGATAAATATCTTGATAGCAAATTATTTAATAATTTATAAATGAATACTAATGTTCTTGACAATCGCGACAGATATGATGCTGTCGGCACATGTCATGCAGCAAAGATAGACCAATTAAACTAAGTTTATCACAAAACGTCTGCCAAGACGAAGAAGACTATTGTCTGAATTTTATATATTTTTTACCTGAAAACCAATTCAGGGTTAATTGCATTAATATTAAGTTTGCACAACTGCTACATTTTAATATGATGATAATTATGAAACGGTTTTATAATAACTTATATGGAACTGTTAACGATTTAAACCAAGAGGAAGCCACTCAAAACTTTTGGCTAATCTCATCAAGAAACTGATGCGAGAAGCTTTGGCAAGGTCAAATGTCTAACAGACAACCGCGGCAGATGACGTGTTGCTGTCATACGTGTCATACAGCAAACTGAGGCCAAAGATAAATCACAAAACACTGCCGTGACGTTGTGAATAAGAAGATAAAAGATAAACGTTTAACCGGTGGGTTTGAATATATTTGCAAAAATCCTTAAAAAAAAAATAGCAGAATACTTAACATAATCAAAATCTGTACCAGTAAAATAACCAACATTTAAGTAAGACTTTAGGTTTAAACGATACAAAAAAATATATTGAAGAACTCCCGTGTATAACTTGGGAATTAATTTTACCGTGCTACATTGTCTATTTTATCATTTCCAATTTTTCTCCTCTAACAGTCACAATATATTAATGCATTTCTTATATTATCGATTACTATTTTATAAAGATATGTCGCCTATTTTATATTTCACTAAAATTGACAACTTATTCTGTATATCTACAATTCAGTTATTGGTGCTATATGAAAAAATAAGAAATGTATCTGATCACTGCAATACAGTATCTTTTATTAACTGCCACTAGCGCTATTAATTTATCAAATGATATAAATAACATAAAACAAGAAACACATCATTTTCAAGCTTGTATAAATGGCATTTTACAGAACATTTACGTTGCAGGAGATTTAATTCTCACCATAGACATAAACGTTTCCCTAAGCTGTCCAGCAATTATATATGATCCCAAGAAACGCTTAACATTATTCAACAACAACAGATTGAATACAGTTGTCATTGATTTAAGAACTAGAAGAGAACTGCGAGAAATTGTGCAAACAATGTCTAAAGAAAGGTTTTTCAATCCACAAGCTAAAATTGTTGTTATAACAAAAAGCTTGCCGCGTACACTTTTAGAAGTATCCTCAAGATATTACCTTGAAAATATTATCTTTATTAAAGTCGTAAGTCAATCACTGCAGGAAGTTTACTCGTGTGAGTTGTTTAAATTCCAAAACAGCACATATGTTTCAAAATACTTTACGTTCTTAACAAGGTGTGAGAATGGGACACAGACAAACGACTTGGATTTATTTGGACATCCAAGTAAGACAACTTGGAAAAACACTACTATAGGCGTCAAATATAATGTAATTCCTCCGTATTTGGAACGATCAAATTCGGGTATAAAGGGACTAGAAGCAATTGTTTTAAAAATTGTTAGCAGTAAATTAGGGTTCAAGATCAACTACATCGACACAAATAATTTTGCTTATTGGGGAAGACACATTAATGGAAGTTATACGCACATTTTTGGGCAGTTGTTCGAGAGGTAATCATTTTATGTATCGTCAATAACTGAACAAGAATAAGATTTTAATATTTTTTAACGGTTCACCAGTTTAATGTAAAATGTGCCGTCATCTTACATATGTGAGGCGGAAAGCAAAAAGGGACCTCTTGTCGGCAAATTCCAGTTTTTAGTTATTGATATTAAATGAATTAAGCTTTAATTCCGAACAATTTGGTGCAAAAATCATATCTCTATGTTTTTTTTTAAGTTACTAGTGCGTTTATGAAAAGAGACCTCTTGTCGGTCCCATGTTATTTCTCCATAACCGACAAGAGGTACCTTTTCCAGGGCTGAACATCGACTGCTTTATCGATTATTTTAAGTGTCTCATCCAATTATATCGGTTTTGTAATCGATTACAACTTGTAAAGGTAATAAATCGCAAAAATCCGAAAATCGATTATTTTGACCTAAACCACTAATTCGACTGTACTGAAAAATTGACATCGCCGACAAGAGGTCCCTTTTTGCTTTCCGCCTCACATATAGACTCCAACATTTTATATTCGCTAGGTGAAGCTGAAACCGTTACGTAAGGTAATGTGTTAACTAGGAGGCAATCAAGGAAAAATGAGGTAGCACATTTTGGACATTGAATTTATCTATAAGAAAAGTTCACCTATTTCCCACCACCACTTACAAGACTTTTTTCTAATAGGTACAGCCACATTGTTTTTTAAAATCAAAAATTTGTTTACAACATCACTTTTTTGCGAGCTTTTTTGTTACAGGAATTTTTCTTCAGTAACCTCTGATCATTAAAAATTCTTCAACAGTATCTGGTCATTAGCAGTCTGTGTTGATTTTAAAAAAATATTCATCAAGAACTGTGCGCTATCATATCCAGTATCTTCCAATGGATAACATGCCATCCACTCCACTTCCGGTCTAGATTTGTTATTGCAATTTAAAATCTATATAAAAAAAGTAGGAATAGTAGAAGTTACATTAAAAAAAAATCTGTAAAGGTATTTACACAAAACTTACCTCTCTGTTTGGCACCTTTTATTTAATCATTATTCTTTATGTTGAATGACTACCCTGTTTATTTTTTAACTCAAAGTCTAGCAGGTTTCTTCCTTGACAGTTGGTTAGCTATATGCCACATATTATTATTCTCTGTCACATTTTTTTCGTTAATTATATTTTTAACGTTGTCTACCCTGTGTAGTTTTCACGAAAAGTGTAATAGGTTTCTTTTTTCACAGTTGGTTAACTATATGCAAATATTACTGTCCTATGTGACATTTTTTTTTCATTAAATATTTTTAAAGGTGTCTACCCTGTACATTTTTCAGCAAAAGTTAGCAGATTATTCCTTAACAATTGTGTTAACTACATCTCAAATGTTATTGTCCCCCTCCATATTTTTTAATTAATTATTTTTTTTTAGAATGTCTGCCCTGTATTTGCAGAGACAGTGCCAATAGATAGACAGGTGATCTATTTGAAAATAGTTATAAAAGTAAAACTGTATCTGATCGAAAGTAAAAAAATAGTTTTAGAGTTCCTCAAGGATGCGTGCTTGGGCCACATCTATTTATTTTAAATATAGATAACCCGAGAAGTATATTCAACATTCAATTAGTTGCATGTTGTGCAGTTACAGTGGGTGGCCAAATTATTAGAAATACTTTGAAATTTTTGTGAATTCATAATTTTTGAAATGTTATATCAGCTGTTTTGTGAAATTCTTTGCCAAATTTCTGCCACATTAATTAAAAACATGTTGTTTTACGAAATTCTTTAACAATTTTCCGTTGCATTCACTTAAAAAATATTTAAATATTTTCAGTAAAATTATGATAGAGGGTATTAACAGGACAAAATAAAACTCTCAGTTGTTGGCTCATCAGAGAACTAGAGGCTTGGTACCAATACATTTATCTACAAAATATTCTTGCACATAGATGTAAACGTTCTTATCATTCTTGTGTTCCTGATATTACTCTATTGATTTTGATGTATGTGTATCACACTGATTCCTCACGTGTGGTCATGATCATGACCACACCTCACCTCACCTGAAGGTGAACCTCATATACAGTATGAGACACTGAAATACTTTTGACAATTGTTGCATTGATGTTTGTTAATAAATACAAAATGGGGTGCATAAGACAGGTAGATTAAGTAGAACACTCAAAGAAATAGTATGGGTAAATTTAACAAAAAAAAATGGTTAACTAACAATATCGTTAATTTTGTTAAACTAAATTATATTGATGGTATTTTTAAACAAGAGGTGATTGTTATTTTAATTAATAAAAAGTTGTCGTACAACAAAACAAACATTAACTTAAAAAATAGATGAATAAGACTATTATTTTTTTCGTCTGACTATTATTTTGTTGAATTCTGTCAAATTAAACTAGATAATAGTATATTTTATTTTTAACTATTATCGAATTGTAATTCTAACCCAGTATTAGTTCGCTGTATTATTGTACTTGGTAGACAAACCAATATTATTGTCGTCTTCTAGAAGTTCTAAAAGAATTACCATAAAATTTGCTTGCTTACCACGTAGTCTATTACAGAAATTATTCCCAGATGACGCCACATACAAATCACTGACAATAATCAATCATGCATTATCTTATACCCTTATGAATTTATAGAAAATTAATAACATGATTGCAATGTTCAAATTCTCTCAGGGATCATCGATATATTTGGATGGATCTTATAAACGATCTCTAATCTTTGGCTTGGGTGGTCTGATGTCTCAATACTGAGATTTTGGCTAACCAAAAAAAACTTCATCATGCAATAAAGTGTAGATCAACCTAAAAATTAGTTGGTGAACAAAAAATAAAGTCGTTGTACTATTTAATTGTAGACCAAATTTAAAATGGATAGTGAACATAAAAAAATGTCATTGTACTATTTAATTTGTTACAAGAAGATATGATTATTAAACTATTTGTTTACGAAAACACATAAGTTGTATGACTATTCTTTTTTGATTGATTTAACTATGAAACTAGATAGGCGCGATTTCATATGCTCTTTTTGGTTGAATTTACCTATCATTTTCTTTGAGTGAAACCACAATAAATAATAACAAATTGTTTCAGAAAAACCGACATGGTCATGGGAGGCTTCCACTCAAAATTCCAGGAGCATCTGGATTTTGACATGACCTTCACATTCATGGAGGATGGAGTATTTTGGCTTGTTCCGAGTGCAAAAATACTACCTCACTGGAGAAGGTTATCACTGATCTTAGAACCTGTAACATACCTAATTATTATCTCCACCATGATCATAATAACCATCCTGTGCCACCTTATCTACAATATAAATTGGACGGACACTTTTCTGGAACTTTACCAAACACTGCTGGAGTCAGCGCTCTCACATATACCGGAGTACAGGGTGATTTATATGAGCTTCGTCATACCGTCCTTAATATTATCATCGATTTTTAAAGGAGCTTTAGTTAATATTTTATCCGGCAGCCGATATGAACATCAAATCAACTCTTTGGAAGACATAGTTAATTCGAACTTATCCATAACGTTCGATAGCGATATCGCTTCCTTTTTCAAAAACCAGAACCCTCTGGATCAATACGTATACAACAGGTACCAGTATTGTAAGGATCCAAGGGAGTGTCTCAACAGAACTGCCTATGAGCGAGATGTTGTGTCGATTGATTTTCAAAGAACATACGAATTGAATTTACCGGCATTATATATCGATGCAAACGGTGATAATATGGTTCACATATTTCGCACGCCGATTTTCCCAATGCACATCCATTGGTACTTTGTAAAAGGGTTTCCTCTTTTTTCACAGATTGATGAAATTTTGATCCGATTAAAATCTAGTGGAATAATTTACTATTTATACGATATGACCAGTTTTAACGCCAAGATGGAGATTGGCCGGAAGACTAGTTTTAAGTCGGATATTTTAGGTTTAAAAGAAATGGCAGTAGCTTTTTTCTTGCTAGGCCTCGGCTTACTTCTGAGCATTGTAGTGTTTTGCCTGGAAATGTTTTTCTCAATTAAATGAAATAGAGTTAGAGTTAACGTTGTTTAGTTAGATATAACGCTACTAGTATGCTTAAAGTCACATAGTGTTTTAAAATATTTCTTTCTGATTCTAGTGTAAATTTCTTAGGATGAAGTTTAATAGTGTCTATAGGTGAGCAGTTTTAGCACTCTTTGTCTTTGTAAAAATTCACTTCTTCTCCAATACCATTAATTTACAACTATGTTGAATCGGAGTTCGAGTCTAGAAGTCAATTATTTTAAACGTATACAGACTACGGTCAATGTCAAAACTGACAGCTAAAAAAGTATTGAAAGTAACCCATATAAAGTCTACTGAATTAGATAATAGGTGTAAACAAGATCTACAGGGTGTTTGAAAAAATGTATGAAAACGTATCATATTTCTAAGACCGGTAGTACCGAAGAGGACTGCATCTTCGGTATGATGCTGCCTCTAAAGTAGTTTCCACAAAAAATAACGTTTTCGTTAAAGATTTTATTTGGTTGCAGAACTCAGTGGTGGTTACTAGTTTTTGGCATATTTATTTTGTCTTAATTTGTTTTAAACATAGCACACTTTGGTTTGCAACCTAGAAGATGGCCACATACTTATATCTAACTAAATGCATAGTTCGACGTGCAAACGCACCAATTAACCAGCCACTGAACTTGCCGGATTTAATTCCATTGGATTTCTTTATTTGAAGTTATATTAAAGATACACTTTATGCAGCACCTGTAAACACTGTGGAAAAGTTAATATGGGGTATTCAACACACTTCTAATGACTTAAGAAAGGCGTCTGAAAGATTGGAGAGGATATATTTTAACTTGCAGCGACGATTAAATGCTTGCTTAAAAACTGACGGTTTCCATTTTTAAAATATTTTAAAACGTCATAAGACAAAAATTAATTTACTAATATTTGTTCCTTCTATTATTATAAATACCCACAAAAAACGATGATTCATGTTCATGTTCACTTATCCCTTCACGGAACTATGAACTTATGAACCAATTTACAGCAAGCGTTTATGTACGAAACAACTTTTTTATCACTCCCTGGAAGAAAGACATTTACTTATAGAACACCCTGTAGGATTTGTCGTTAAATTGTCATAATTTTGTGACTACACTGAAAAAGAGCACATAACATTACAGCCTCATTAT
This sequence comes from Rutpela maculata, assembly GCA_936432065.2. Taxonomy (NCBI): domain Eukaryota; kingdom Metazoa; phylum Arthropoda; class Insecta; order Coleoptera; family Cerambycidae; genus Rutpela; species Rutpela maculata. The sequence continues at coordinate 247,265,786 of OW386286.2, forward strand.
AATAATAATAATAATAATAATAATAATAATAATAATAATAATAATAATAATAATAATAATAATAATAATAACGTTTATTTACGAAAAAGGAGAAAATAACAGTGAGTTACAAGAAGTAGTTACGAGTTGGGTGTAATGGTAATATTGGTGCAATAGTTGTAAATAAACATTTTTTCCCAATAAGTGACTTAACACTTGTTTTGGTATGGTGGGTGACAAAATGTAATTTTTAATGATTGTTAATTAGTATTGAGTAGATTGAGTATAAAGCGGGGTAAAAACTTTTGGATATTGTATGTCAAATTACGAACTTATCATATCGAACTTATCATATAAGAAACTAAAAAAGACTAAGCTAAACTAATACTACAAACTATTTTTATATAAAAACTAGTACTAAGGATAAACAGACAATGAGGGGCAAAACTTGCACTATTGATAGTTGCTAGGAATATATGTTGTGGTCGGCGAGTCCGTTGGCTAAAGTGAATTCTATCATTGTTTTAATGCAATGTTAGGATGTTTCCTCTCGATGGTCCCGTCAGCCCTGAGCTGAACTACTCGTGTGTAATTGTGAGAATACGGTTATTTTAGTAGGTACACGCAACTGCGTAGTCCCGGTCAGTCGGAGAGCCAAAAACGGAACAAAGTCATACGGTCTAATTATTCTTTAGGTCAATGACGTCATTTACTAATATTCTAGGGATTTCTAATATATGCTGTTTTAATAGTTTCTTGAACTGATATATTTTTGTTACTTTTTGTAAGTCCTTGGGTAAGGTGTTGTAAGCCCTTGGGGCTAAGAAAGTATAAGATCTTTGGCCGATTGTCTTTGTCATAAATGGTACAATGAATTGGCTTCTCTGTCTAGTGTTGTGTTCGTGTGCAGGCAATGATTTTATGTTTTTTGTAATTTGATATTTTATATTTATGTTGTAGTAGTATAATTGCCTGATGTCGAATAGCTTTGCCTCTGCGTACAGCAGGTCTGTGGGATATCTTGGGTCCTTTGACAACATTATTTTTATAAATCTTTTTTGTATGGTTTCCAGAGAAGTTAGGTGCGTTTTAGCAACGCCACCCCAGCCAAGTATGCATTAATTCAAGTGACTCTCTACGAGGGAATGGTAAAGTATTTTCAATTGGTTAAATTCTAGGATATTTTTTAAGCATTTGAATCTAAAAATAATGGTTTGTAATTTTTTTATCAGATAGCTCACGTGAGTATCCCATCTTAAATGAGAGTCTATGAATATGCCTAGGTATTTTATGTTTTTTTACAGGTAATATGGTATACAACGTTCCTAGTACGTTTATTTCAAGTCTCTCAAATGATGGTTTGCGTGAGTTATTACAGCTGAAAGGTAAGTAGTGCGTTTTTTCGAAGTTGATTGTTAATAATTTATGGTCAAACCAGTTCTTGATTTTTGTCAAGTCAGTTTCAGTCTTTAATCTGAGTTCTTCCCAGGAGTTTGCTTTATATAGTATGGCAGTATCATCGGCAAAGCCTATGATTTCCCCTTCGCTCTGTAATGAAAACAGCCCATTTACATAGATTGAAAACAAAGTGGGTCCTAGGACTGTACCTTGAGGTACTCCGTATCTTATTATCGTTGTGTCACTCATTTCATTGTTTATTCTGACGCGCTGTTTTCTATTTGTAATATAGCTCTTGAATAGTTTTAACGTATTTCCCCTAATACCAATGTCATCTAATGTTTCTAACAGTAACTCGTGGCTAACTGTATCAAATGCCTTTGATAAGTCTAAAAATGTACATAAACATGGTTTCCTTCATCCAGAGCGGAGTAAATCTGGGTAGTTAGTGCTAGTATTGCGTCTTGCGTTGATACGTTCTCTCTGAAGCCGAATTGGTTCTTAGAAAGTAGTTTGTATCTATTGATATAAGATGTTAGTCTTTTTTTTATTATTACATTACAATTCACGGAATTTTACTGTCAGAATAATGTAATAAGAAATCGCTTCAGACAAATACATGTAAAAATACATGCCACATGGAAATATAAATAACTTTCGAATTTATTCCTGTCCTAATGTGATTTTACGTCAACTGTCTGTTAGATTACAATGTAATTATCCACACTGAGAGCAAATTTACTAGCTCTCGTGTAAATTTACAGACCTTTTTGTAATCTTACAACAAATATGTGAATTCACATTACTAATGTAAAATTACAAGAATACTGCAGCAGTGTAACCAATAGCATTGGTAAATTTTATCACGTGATGAAGACTACACACTACAACTTGAAGTGAATCATAAAACTTGTCGCCATTATGCAGTTATCATTTCTGGCGGTGATTAATTCGTTAAATATCAAGTATATCATAAATCTACAAAACACAAGTAAGTATATTTATCTAACCCCGTTATGAAAAGTCAAATTTTAAATGCATTTTTGACGTTACGAAACGTCACATTTTTCATAACTGTCATTTTCATTACATAACTAGTTATGTAAAAAAAATTTTTACGTAACTGATTATTGAACCTAATTGTTGACACCAATTTTCTAATTTCTTATGTACTTCTTCATACCTGCTTTTTGATTTACCAGGTGTTATTGAATTTACTGCTAAATCCGATTGTTTTAAGTATATCAGATGGAATATCCATATCTGAATCAATCAATTTCTACTTAATTTGCTTCAAAAAATTCAGCAGATTGACAAGTAAAGTTTGTTTATACAAACGTCAATCCATACTAACGCTCAGGTAAAGCGATAAACACAGAATTTATTTGTATACTCGAGTAAACTCTAAGCTGGCGCGTCCAAAGGTCGCTTCATCATATAAACTAAGAGAATAAGACATACGCAACTAGTTCATCTCTATGTCACTGCGATAGCTTTATGCGCATCGTATATTAAATCGTACGTCGTGTTACCAACTCATACATACGCCACCTTAGAGTTTACCGGACTATATGGCTGCAAGAGGTAGCTATGATGGGAACCGCAAAATAGTATTCAAAATAAATTGTCATTTCTTTTCTAATTTAGAGCGGGATTAGATAAAATTTTGTACTTAACATGTTATGAAAACAGTAATTTTACTTGACTCATGTAATTTGCAATCTCGTTCGCTTCGCTTGCTCGTTTTGGCCAATATTACATTCGTCATGTAAAATTACTCTTTTCATAACTGGTTACATAAATAACTATTAACTAGATGAAGCAAAATATAGTATTAAAATGTAATAATTGCCGCACTAATCACGGTATAAGCGTGAAAAATTTTTAGGAACTATAGTAGACGAAAATCTACGTTGGAAACAACATATTTACTACTTATGTAAAAAGGTTAACTCTGCGTACTTTGCTATAAGACAAGTAAAAAATGTATTCGATACAAAATACCTGGTGAATATATACTATGCATTGGCATACCCCCATCTTCCATACAATATTATAGTCCGGGGACGTGCAACAAATACAAATAGAGTAACGACGAACGACTAACGAAGTTCCTCATCATAAATAGCTTTTATTCTGTTGATGAATATTTTAATCATCTGTGATAAAGCCTAAAGTTATATGTATGTAGTTATATTAAAATCTGTCTGAATATTTTTTACAAAATTTTATCTTATGTTTTTTAAATTGTTTACAATTAATTATTTTTATTTTTTTGCTTTTATCATGATTATAGGCCGGGAGCCCGTGTATAAAATGGCTGACTATCCGGCGAACTTTGAAAATACGAAAAATGGGTTGTTCTTATATAAGTTAGCAATGAATGGACCGTCAGCTGGTTGGGTAGCGGTGAGGGTGGCTGTCAAAGGGTTGAAAACACGTAAAAAAAATTGAGAAAAAAAACTATACGGCGAACGCTGAAACTTATATGAGGGGAAGATTATGTTATATAATGAAAGTAGAACATAGTCAGCTGGACGGGGGGTGGTGGAATTACCGTCAGCTGACCGATCAAACAGGTCCAAAAACATGAAAAATTTAAATTATTCGGCGAACTTTAAAATTTGGGTATAAGATAATACTTACACTGAGATTCACGAAAAACATAGTCAGCTGCAAGTATGTGGGTGGAAAAGTCGTCAGCTGGTACAGAACAGTGCCGAGTGTTGATCACCTGCGAGGCAGCGCGCATCACCTTTCTTGCATCAGCTGACGACTTTTCCACCCACATACTTGCAGCTGACTGTGTTTACCGCTAATCTTAGTATGATTATTATCATATACCCGAATTTCAAAATTCGTCATAAAGATTTAATTAGTAATATCGATATTGATAATTAATGTTAGAAAACGTGCGTGCGGCATTCCCGAGTTTCTTTTCTTAATTTGATTAAATACTCAATTTATTATTAATATACATTATTTTATGAGAATACAAATTAATACATTCTACATTTCAAAATTATACAGGATGATCTGCTCAGAAAATTTATTTAGTTTAGAGAAAATAAAAATAGATTTATTCGGCTTCCGATAACAGATCTTCCTCATTCTCATTTTCATCCAACTCATCATTCTCTTGATGCCCAGTGGGTGAAAGATCATTTTTCTCTTTGTCACTCGCATCTAAAAAAATTATTATTTATAAAAAATTGATTAAGATTATAATAGGATGAAAAGTGAAAAGCACAAATGATATAATACCTTCAGTACTTGTGGCATCTCGGGTAATCATTTCCACTTATGGAGGTAATTGATCTCCATCAAACCACTTGCAAGTTAAATTTGTTTTCCTCAAGCTGTCACCCATAACCAAGGGATCTAATGTAGATGGCACTTGTTTGTGTGCGTTGTTCCAAATCGTATACGTACATACACAGTTCTTAAAACGTGCTGTACAAGGTTCCGATTTCGACGTAGGCGAGAGAGATGCATCAAAATTTTTGTCTGGTAAGTAACCGAAATTCGTTATCATTTTCGCTAAATTTATACATCTTAGTGAAGGTAGCTACACGAGCATCATTGACGTTTTTTATAGCTCTAAACCCATACATCGTGCAAACAAGCTTCTCTATTATGTTAACGACATTATTTAGGTTCTCCTCTGGTAAATTATTCAAACTTTTAAATGTTTCAATAACCTCTTCTAGAAGCTCTAATCAAGTTTCTTTCAATGTTTTGGGCAAGTGATGAAATAGCTCCGTTCTTAGGTAATAAAACCCCATACCTAAATTCTGAAAACTGCTATAGTTATTGAGTTCGAAACGACTATATCCAATCTAGTGTCACCTAAGAAACCGTGGAAAGCTTATCGTGTTCTAGTCACGAGGAGGCGGACACTAAAATGATTTTTCACCTATAAATGAGAACACCAGTGTTGTCATAAGTTCAGATACTGACATTCCTATCATCATGCTGGGAAACATGAAAAATGTACATAATAATGTGAAAATTTGGATAAAGATGGAAATAAAGAAACGCAGGAAATAAAGAACGATTTTTATATCTAAACAATTTGTATTCAGCACTTGGCGACGACTTGTGTAACGCATTGCCCGCTTTCCACGGTTTCGCGAGATGTGATTATAATTCCGTATTTTTCAAGAAAGAAAAAAGAAGTATTTTACTATATTAAGAAAAGATCAAGAGTTTATTGAAGTATTTAAAAGTTTGAATAATTTACCAGAGGAGTACTTAAATAATGTCGTTAACATAATAGAGAAGTTTGTTTGCACGATGTATGGGTTTAAAGCTATAAAAAATATCAATGATGCTCGTGTAGCTACCTTCACTAAGGTGTATAAATTTAGCGAAAATGATAACGAATTTTGGTTACCAGACAAAAATTTTGATGCATCTCTCTCGCCTCCGTCGAAATCGGAACTTGTACAGCACGTTTTAGGAACTGTGTATGTATGTATGTATACTATTTGGAACGACGCACACAAACAAGTGCCATCTACATTAGATCCCTTGGTTATGGGTGACAGCTTGAGGAAAACAAATTTAACTTGCAAGTGGTTTGATGGAGATCAATTACCTCCATAAGTGGAAATGATTATCCGAGATGCCACAAATACTGAAGGTATTATATCATTTGTGCTTTTCACTTTTCATCCTATTATAATCTTAATCAATTTTTTATAAATAATAAATTTTCTTAAATGCGAGTGACAAAGAGAAAAATGATCTTTCACCCACTGGGCATCAAGAGAATGATGAGTTGGATGAAAATGAGAATGAGGAAGATCTGTTATCGGAAGCCGAATAAATTTATTTTTATTTTCACTAAACTAAATAAATTTTCTGAGCAGATCATCCTGTATAATTTTGAAATGTAGAATGTATTAATTTGTATACTCATAAAATAATGTATATTAATAATAAATTGAATATTTAATCAAATTAAAAAAAGAAACTCGGGAGTGCCGCACGCACGTTTTCTAACATTAAGCTATCAATATCGATATTACTAATTAAATCTTTATGGCGAACTGTGAAATTCTGGTATATGATAATATTCATACTAAGATTAACAATAAACACAGTCAGCTGCAAGTATTTGGGTGGAAAAGTCGTCAGCTGATGCAAGAAAGGTGATGCGCGCTGCCTCGCAGGTGATCAATACTCGGCACTGTTCTGTACCAGCTGACGACTTTTCCACCCACATACTTGCAGCTGACTATGTTTTTCGTGAATCTCAGTGTAAATATTATCTTATACCCAAATTTTAAAGTTCGCCGAATAATTTAAATTTTTCATGTTTTTAGACCTGTTTGATCGATCAGCTGACGGTAATTCCACCGCCCCCCGTCCAGCTGACTATGTTCTACTTTCATTATATAACATAATCTTCCCCTCATATAAGTTTCAGCGTTCGCCGGATAGTTTTTTTTCTCAATTTTTTTTTACGTGTTTTCAACCCTTTGACAGCCACCCCCACCGCTACCCAACCAGCTGACGGTCCATTCATTGCTAACTTATATACGAACAATCCATTTCACATATTTTTAAAGTTCGCCGGATAGTCAGCCATTTTATACACGGGCTCCCGGCCTATTAGAGAATATTATTTTGTGCATTTTTAAATTATTTTTTGTAATTTATTATGTACGACGTTGATAAATTATAAATAAAGAAAAATAATAAATAAATAAATATAACCTCCATGTAACTATGCCAACAAAACTCAGAAATGGCCTTCATGTGCAATTACGCCAAAGAATTAGAGTATACGTAAAATCACATCATATTGCGCATGTATTTTTTACAAAAGTGGTGTAATTTTACATCCAGTCTGTGAAATTCTGGTCATTATCACTGGTCACAGAACTACATGAAGCACGTAAAATTACACAAGTACTCTTTTTAGTGCAGTTTCTTTAGTGTAGTTTCTGCTAATATTGAGGCACGTTGTATAAAATACTGTTAACGAAAAAGTGCGAATATATTCATAATATGGATTGCTGTAAAAATACAAATTATACATGCTCACACCAATGCAGTAAACTTGAGGACTAAAAATTCCAGCCTAAAGGCACTGAACAAAGTACCTGCCTGTATCTTTCACGAGTCCGCATGCCATTGTTCTAAACCTCTTACTATAATATTTAACCATTCCGTTAGCACGTCTGGAATTCGGAAATTCTTTATAAATTACAGATTGAAGAAAATCAAGAAAAATGCTGTATGCAATGTAATATGCATAATAGTTTCAAATTTTATTTCATCAATTTTGTTTTATTACATTATTTATTTATGTATTGCATACACTCAAAGAAAATGATAGGTAAATTCAACCAAAAAGAGCATATGAAATCGCGCCTATCTAGTTTCATAGTTAAATCGTCAGTAAATAATAGTCATACAACTTTATTTGTTTTCGTAAACAAATAGTAGTTTAATAATCATATCTTCTTGTAACAAATTAAATAGTACAATGACATTTTTTTATGTTCACTAACCATTTTCAATTTGGTCTACAATTAAATAGTACAACGACTTTGTTTTTTGTTCACCAACTAATTTTTAGGTTGATCTACACTTTATTGTATGATGAAGTTTTTTTTGGTTAGCCAAAATCTCAGTATTGAGACATCAGACCACCCAAACCAAAGATTAGAGATCGTTTATAAGATCCATTCAGATATATCGATGATCCCTGAGAGAATTTGAACACTGCAATTATGTTATTAAATTTTTATAAATTCATAAGAGTGCAAGATAATGCATGATGGATTATTGTTAGTGATTTGTATGTGGCGTCATCTGGGAATGATTTCTGTAATAGACTACGTGGTAAGCAAGCAAATTTTATTTAATTCTTTTAGAACTTCTAGAAGACTACAATAATATTGGTTTGTCTACCAAGTACAATAGTACAGCGAACTAATACTGGGTTAGAATTACAATTCGATAATAGTTAAAAATAAAATATACTATTATCTAGTTTAATTTGACAGAATTCAACAAAATAATAGTCAGACGAACAAAATAATAGTCTTATTCATCTATTTTTTAAGTTAATGTTTGTTTTGTTGTACGACAACTTTTTATTAATTAAAATAACAATCACCTCTTGTTTAAAAATACCATCAATATAGTTTGGTTTAACAAAATTAACGATATTGGTAGTTAACCATTTTTTTTTGTTGAATTTACCCATACTATTTCTTTGAGTGTACACACTGTTCAATAGGTAAGGTGACCAATTATAAAAGAGGAAAATGGAATACAATACATCATTAGGTATTACAAGATACACAACAAAACAAAATAGAGAGAATAAAGAGAAAACGATAACAATAACAATATAGGCAAAATGTAAGGGCTACAATTAAATATATCGACGTAACTATGCAATTTATTAAAAGATCGTGAACATGAATTTCTTAATATGTTGATATGTGGAGTAGGTAGAAAATTTCGGCATTACAAACATTTAATCAGTTGATTAAAGGAAGGTGTTAAACATATATATTTTCAAAACAATTTTATTTCATTACTAACAAAAAAAATTATTTTTGCTCTTCGTTACTGTCGGAATCAATGACTGAAATTGTAGATTTCCGATCGAAGCGTTTAGTTCAAATTGCTGCAGGTTTTATTACTTTTGATAAATATCTACCGTGTGGTAAATAATAAACAGCAGTAACCAGTTTAATTAAATGCTTCGATAAGCAATCTACAATACCAGTTACTGATTCCGATAGTGATGAAGACTAAAAATCATTTTCGTTTGTTAACTCTATATTATTTATGATCTTATGTTATATACTTTTACATGTATTATGACTCTATACAGTTTTTTTCTATATCTTGTATAACTTTTGCAAATAAACGTTATCCTCTATCTTCAAAAGTGACTATGCTAACAAATAAATTCAGTAGACTAAGTTCAATAAAATATTACAAATTGTTTAAAAAAACCTCTGAGACGTCGACTTATTTTATTTTTACTAGTTAGTTTTCAACAAAGATTTCAATTTCTTCTAATTATCAATAAAATTTGTTCTTCTTAATGTCCAAAGGACGTTTTTGCGCCTAAGGTTGTAGATGTTTGGGAAGCTAGATATTTTTTTTGACAAGAACTTTGGGGAAAGGCATCAAGTTTTATTCATGACAAAAGGTGAATTTTTAATTTCAGCTAAAATTTTTTCGAAGAGAAACAAAGTCTCACAAAATGAGGAGACCGACGTTCCCGTAGTGGTGAATGTTTGCGAAAGTTGGATAGCCTCACATAACTTATGGTATCTTAAAAATCATATGCAAATATTCAGTCCTTACGAATGACATAATCGCCCATAAGAACTTTCAAAGCTAGCTATAAACGGCCCAAAATTTCAACATATATTAATACCGCAATCCAAATCCTTTCAACTCACAAACCAAAACTGTTAAGCATGTATTTTAAGAAATTTGAATCTCCTTGTACTCTGGGTGTTATGCAGATCCGATTTGTTTATGTATACCTATTTAGTTAGGCAATGAGTGGTTTTTACTTTATCCAAATTGAATTTTTAATCAATACACAGTGTCTCCCACTTTTCATGGAGCCGCACTCATATTTGGCTCATCTGATACCCCAATATTTTGAAATTTTGGTGGTGAATGTACAGTCTCCGGATTGACTTTTCGATAGATGTAATATACAAAAAAAAAATTAGTACGGTTTTCATTATCAGCAATCTCGGACTGCTTGACGTAAAATGAATTTTTACCAAATTTCAGTTAAAATGAGATCTAACTCGCGGAGTTAATCTAAGAAGAAAATAAAAGAAAATAAATCATTATAAGTAAACTGGTCTTTCTGTTAATTTTACGGAAAAATTCTATTCGGATAAAATATTTGGCATTGAAAGTTAGAGCCATATGCCAACTTTCATTGCATTTGAACAAATAATAATAATAATCATACCAATACCTCTAGAAGAAATTACAAAGAATTAGAAGAAGGGTTTAATTATGTAATAATTTAGGTGCGGTACTATTTGAATAGGTTTTTAGTTGAATTCGTTGAAATTGTTAATTGTGTTAAGAAATAAAAAGCTATTCACTCTAAGTAGTATTACTTTTTTTTTGTTCAAATGCAATGAAAGTTGGCATATGGCTATAACTTTCAATGCCAAATATTTTATCCAAATAGAATTTTTCCGTAAAATTAACAGAAAGACCAGTTGACTTATAATGATTTATTTTCTTTTATTTTCTTCTTGGATTAACTCCGCGAGTTAGATTTCATTTTAACTGAAATTTGGTAAAAATCTATTTTACGTCAAGCAGTCCGAGACTGCTGATAATGAAAGCCGTATTTTTTTTTGTATATTACCCTATCGCAAAGTCAATCCGTGAACACACTGTATATCTATAAAGTGAATTTGAGACGTAACCACATTTGGTTTTAGTCAGATGATTGCCGGTTCCAGGATGTAAAAATTTGGTCTATTTTCAAGAAAAAATTATTAATGAAAAAACTAATAAGGTATTCTTAATCCTCACCTTTAGAAACCTCTTTGTACAAGGTTACGCCGTAGTGGGTTCAAAGGTGTTTGAGATAGGAGCCGTCCAAAAAATCAATTTCTTCAACTAAAAATAATTTTTCTGTAAAACGGATTCTCAAAGGATCATTTTTTCTTCAGAACAATTGTACTCGTTTGAATTGATTTTCAACAAAATATTTATTTATTTAAAGGCAAACATTAAAAAATAAAATAAATTAAATAAATTGACACTTGCAATAACTTTTGTTTTCATGGCTTACTTAGGTCTTTATTGAAGATTATTTGTTAGAAAAATGGTAGGTGTGTACGAATTAGAATTTTTGCCTTATTAAATAAATAATTATTTTGTCGTAAAATCAATGAATACCAGTACAATACTTTATTCTGAACAAAAAATGAAAAATACATTTTTTCCATTTGAGAATTCGTTTTACAGATAAGAATTATTTTTAGTTGAAAAAATTGTTTTGTTGTCGTCCCTATCTCAAACACCTTTGAACTCACTACGATGTAATCTTGTACAACGTAGTTTCTAAAGATGTTGATTAAGAATATCTTACCAATTTTTTTCTAAAAAAATCGCTAATACTTTTTTTAAATCGATCCTCTCTGTCTATCCTAGAATCGGACGCCTCTGACTAAAATCAAATGTGGTTACGTCTAAAGACTCACTTTATAACTATATATTCACCACCAAAATTCCACAATATTCGGATATCAGATGAGCCAGATAATAGGGTGGTTCCTTAAAAAGTGGGACACACGTATTGCGTTCTCACTGAACTACTTATCTTTAAGTTTAAAACATCGTGCGATTCTGCGGGTTGGAACGGCAACAGATAATAGTTTAAGAAATTACATAGTTCCTAACGTCTGTTTGAAGCACAGAAATGAAGTAATTGTACAAAAGTGATCAGAATTTAAGACAAATATCAGATGTGGCAAAGTAGCAATTTAAAATAAGTAGGAATTGTTTTTCCTCGTCTATTCCAGGACATAGGTCGTAACACATCCTTTAAGAGCTATAAGAAATCACCCTGAGCGTGGAAAAAACCGCCAAATGTTGCAGACGACACGAATGGTGCCCTTGTCATATAAATTGCTATTGTAACATTCAGGAGCAAGGTGGTAAGATCGTTACTAAAAAAAAATGACGGTATTTTGATTGATTGATTGATTGATTGATTTACCAGCGTGCGGTAGGAATTTCTGCCACTCCCAAGGATTATACAGCTGGGCCTACTACGTCCACGCTGGGTTGGACTAGGGTCACGCTTGTTGCCAGCAGCGAGTGCCACATGGCGCATGGTAAAGGAATGTGGGATGGGAGGTGTAGGTATTTGTGAGATGCGTTACCGCATTGTATCGTGAGGGAGCGTAAGCTCCCTTTTTGGTGTTTTTGGTTCGCCTTCTTTTTCTGAGTCTTCTGATTCCTCGGTTTCCGATGCTGGGTTAAATTTGGGTCATGCTTGTTGTCAGCAGCGAGAGCCACATGATGCATGGTGCAGGAGTGTGGGGTGGGCAGTATAGTTGTTTTTGAAATGCGTTGCCGCATTGTGTTCGTGGTATTTAATATTTATGCTCCTCTTTTTTGTGTTTCTGCTTCTACAGATTTTCTTCTTCTTCTTCTGAGTACTCTGATTCTTTAGTTTCTGCTTCTGGTAGAGTATATGTCTGTAGGTATATGTGAAATGCTTGGCCGCATTGTGTCATGATGTGGACTGTTTGTGCTCCTCTTTTTGTATTTCTGCTTCCACAAATCTTCTTCTTCTTCTAAGTCTTCTGACTCCTCGGTTTCTGGTTCTGGTAGAGTACATATCACTGCGATTTCTTTGTGGAATTCATTTTTTTTTCTCCTTGCTTTTCTTTCCCAGTATGTCTGGTAGTTTGTTCATGATCTTCTCGGTTGTTGTTTTCCACGTGTAACCTAGTCTCCCTGTTTTTAGTGTAGAATTTAATGTAGAATTTTTCACTTAGCAACGAGCACAATTTTGACCTGAAAAACATCACTTAATAATTTACCTAAGAAAATATTATTAAATTAGATTTTCAACACTATATTATAACACCCACAGCGCAAAGAACATGCAAATATCATAAAACACACTCCTGTTAAACCGGACACCAACAAAAGTCAAAGATCAACAATCCCTATCTGTGATGATTATCTTCCCTTCCATTCTCTTCTCTTTTTGACTTGTTCTATTGCATTACACCAAAAAGGCTGTACCTAGGTCTGGATTATGTCACCACTCACAACATTGTCAATCGCACGTCCTGAGGTATGTATTACCCTTCAAACACCCATCACCCACCTGACAGCTCAAAATTGTCATCACTGTTGTTTCCCTGCTTCCTGTACACAGTCTCAATTGGCGTGTTGTCGTCTTCTTGTTGGTTGTTGAGGTAAAAAGTTATGATTTCTCAGGTTTCCGATGAACGCCTTTGTCTTTTTCTTGTAGATGCTGTATTGATTTTAACATTGTTCTGGTTCGTTGATGGATGCTAGCATGAACGGGGTGGAATAATCTATGTTGTTTTGTATATAGTCCGGTACTTGTTTTCGTTCATTTTTGCTTTCTCTTCTTCCTCCAGTTTATCTCCACTGTTGCTGTGGTATGCCTCTTCTCGTGTATATGTTATCATTTCTTCTGTATCCCCCCCCTCGCTTTAACGCCCCTAGCTCGTTTCTGTGCCTACCATGTGATCTTTCGTTCCTACGTTCTGTCTTCGATCCATCATTCTGTTGTATAGATACCATTTCCTAGGAAAATCTGTGCATTTTCATTGAACTGCAAGAGGTTCAGCGCCCCGGCGTATTTTACCAATAGTACTCCTCTGCTATGGTTGTCCGGTTGTCCATTTATTACCCAAGTCACCGCTTGCTTATCTAAGAAACCCTGTTTATCTTAAGGAATAATACACTTCAATAATGCCATAAATTTATAGTGACAGCTGTTTATTATATTTTCAAGGGTTTAGGTGTACAATCACTTCTCATATTTTCTAAGAAAGTCGTTTGAATCAGCCCCTCAGCAGTTTATTACAGCATTTATAATGCAAAATATGCCACACCACCAAAACACACTCTTTTTAATACAAATACAAAGTATGTCACTCACTTAACACTTTAAAATTATATCTTTTACACTTTGTATATAGCTAGAATTTGGACCTAAAAAACACTGCAGTGGTTTTGTGGCAGACATTTCTTGTTAGTCATTAAGACATAAATAAACTTGGATAAATAAACTTGGGTGGCGGATAGGTACTTTAAAAATGAAAATGGGTATACTTAGCTTATATTACCGTCATTTACTGCCTGGTCCTTTAAGCTTTTTTCTTTATGCATAACACTGCACTGGTCGGTTCTGTCACTAAATAACTCTGTATTAGTTATTTTCAAATGTTAATTCCATTTCAACTTTGTTCTTTTGTCATCACATATCAATTTACGCGGAATGTTTTGGGCTATAAATTCACCTAAGTTTTATCAAATTTAGCGGTCTTTTATATGGTGTACTCGCGTTTAAATGGGAGCGTTTTTCGGACGCGTTCGCTCACTCGGAAAGCACAATTCGAACTCCTACTAAAAAAATGAAGGTATTTTAATACTAAATATTAAAATACAAATTTTTCAAAAATAGAATCACAGATCACTTTTCACTTTTTTTGTGTCTGTGTAATCGGACACGAAATACATATGGGTTACCCAATGGAGTGCCAGTGTAATTAGTGATTTATTGACTAGGTTATTGCTCCGTAAGCCACATAATTTATCCACTAAGATACTGTACTCATCTAACCTCTTTCTTACTATCTATCTTAAATACAGAAACCTTAATTTTAGAAAGATATAGATACCAAGTTTGTTTTGACGTATTTCAAATATGTAAGTATATTTTTGTGATGTACAATTTGATGAAATAAATAAATACATCTGCCTATCTCTTTATTTATAATGCTATAATGCTGTACCTAATTATGTTATCTGTTTATAATTCTTTTTTTCATCTTGATTTGCACATAATAACTGTTATATAAAATAAAGATCGTTGATTGATTGATGAAGAAGTAGCATGACAAGCACATATCTGCTCGAATATCATCTCCCACAAAAAAGGACCACAATACACGAACATACAAAGCAACAAAAAAATCATTACTGTACCACAACTTTTCAATCCGTTAGCTAATTTCTCTGCGGATATTAGCTAAGTTTTTTAATTATTTTTTACATTTGTATTAGGTCAACTATTTGGTAGGTCGAAAATTAAATCTGCCACGCACGTCCTCGCGTATGGCACTTATTCAGAACCAGTGTGAATAGGTCAGGAGGACTTCTTAAGGGTTCCCACTATGCCCAACTTTTTTAACTGTGTGAGCCAACACCCATACGACAAAATAAATGTTATAAAGTACCGTTATAGAAATGGAGTCTTCATTGTAGAATTCCGATTTTTTGTCAAAATGATAAGGACCCTCTCGCCCCAAGAGAGCCAGGTCAACAAAATTTATAAAATTATAAGATGTAATTTTATTTTTCATCATTTCAAATTAGAGGACAAAAACATTTTTGAAAATTTTTATCGTTCAAATAGACTTATAGTGGGGTCGGTTAGAGTTTTATTTCAAGATTACCGTTACTTAGCGGATAAAAGCAACAAATTTGGTATGAAGGCAGCTTAGAGTATACTAATAAATGTTAGCCTAGAGCTCTCTAAAAATTTTCATGTACAGCACTAAAATTTTTAAAAATAAATAGTTTTCGTTAAAAAACTCATATCGTTGAACTTAATGAAGAATAAATCGTGTTTAATGTTAGTATCTGAAGAGTTAATATTTTAAAGGTGCTTACAGACCAATTTTTACAATCGCGGCCTTCTATTATTAAAACTAAAAATTAAAAAATCTATTTTTTGAAAATCAAAATATTTGAGGGTCAGACCATATGCATTTTAGCCAGCAGGATAGAAATATGCAAAAAAATACAGGTTGTCCCATTTAAAAATTTGGTTTTCGTGTCATTTACATCGATTAATAGTCAATAGGTTAATAGTCCTCATTTTATTTTAATGTGCTAGCAGCGAAAACGGTGTGAACGTCTATTTCGCGATTAACTTCTATATTAGATGTACTGGGGACTTATTTTTTTTTTAATTAAAAGCAAAGAGCCCACTTTTCGATTAAAATAGGTCCGAAAAGGGTCACGTTAATAGATCTGATTTCATTTTAATTTAACATAAAAAATGCGCTAGCAGCGGAAACGCTGTCAACGACTATTTCGCGGTCAACTTCTATGTTAGATGGACTAGGGACTTATTTCTTTTTTAAATTAAAGGTAAAGAGCCAACCTTTCGATTAAAATCAGTCCCAAAAGGGCCAGATTAATAGATCTTATTTTATTTTAGTGTAACATAAAAAATGCGCTAGCAGCGGAAACGCCGTCAACGACTATTTCGCGATTAACTTCTATGTTAGATGTACTAGGGACTTGATTTTTTTTTTAAGCTAAAGAACCCACCTCTGATTGAAAGTGGTCTGAAATGGGCCAGGCTATTCAATTTTTGTTTATTAACATATTACTTGAGAAATTACACTCTAGCAGCGAAAACGCTGTCGTCTGTTTCGCGACTAACTTCTATGTTAGATGTACTAGGGACTATATTTTTTTTTAATTGAAGCCCACCTTTCGATTAAAATCGGTCCGAAAAGGTCCAGGTTACTATTTTTTTTTAATACGAGTTTTACCTGAAAAATACGCGTTGGTCGTCAAAATTATTTTGAGAATTTGAGGCTAATATCCTTCTTATTAGCTCTTTGGTCATAATTTGTAGGTAAAAATGTTGATATTACCTACGATATATGTATTCAAAAATGCAAAAAAAAAAAGAAATTTCGTTGCTAGTTTCGCTGCTAAAGAACGAAAATTATTAACAAAATATGCATGGAAACATCTGAAATATGAACGGATATGCTTCTTCGAAGCTTTTATGATCATTTCGACCCAAATCGGCTCAATAACAACATTTTTGCTGCACTTTATAGCCAGCTCTGCAATTTCTGCGAGTTAGGCCCTTGTTGCTCTGCAAAAACAGGGAAGCCGACGGGGCAGAGTAGGGGACTTTTTGCTACGTGTTGTCCTGGACCAAAACTACAATCCTGGAAATTTTCAGTTTTACAATAATTAATTCCGGGTCAAAAACTAAACATCTGATATTTTGTCGTATTTGTCGGCCATTTTGAATTTTAGTGCTGTACATGAAAATTTTTAGAAATTCCAGAGGCTAATATTTATTCGTATACCAAGTTTGGTGCTTTTATTCGCCAGGTAACAGTAATTTCAATAACCCACCTCACTATTAGAATGTCATGAAACGTCGAGATTTTAAGTTTGAGCCAAAAAAAAATCTGTTTGTAACTTTTCTTTGTGCGCACGATTACTCTGGAACGGTTTAAGATATTGACTTGAAATTTGGTACACGTATGTATTTTAACGTGATCTGGAACTAGATTATCTTATTCCGTTGAAGGGTGTGTGGGTAAATTGGGGTAAATAGATCAGTTAAGAACTAAAAACCTTCAATATATGTTTTTACTTTATCCACCACCACTACCACCTCCTATCACTACCCCCACCTCACTACCGATGTGGGATATTGTTTTATGGGTTTTTGGGGTAGACAATTTCAAATATTATATTATTAAAGTTCCATAAACAATTATTTCCACATACAACATTTTTTCGTTGTGAGAGACTTGGATGGAAAATCTGGATGTGGAAGTAGTGATTCCTTAGGCAGCGGCTTTTTGATAACTTTTAAACGATGCGTTCTGCGTCGTCGATTGATTTATCGTTTGTAGCACTGAAGTAAATGACGCAGATGGACAGGATGGACAAAAACTATACGTACAAAATTCGAAACAATTTTCAAATCATAAAAATAAATAACAATGCACTAGGTTAGAACCCTGCAAAACTCTAGATATTGCGTTTATCTAGATCTAGGCAAATTTAAAATTAGTTATGGTAACATATTGTGATCTATTTTAGGAAAGCATTACCTAGCTCCAAAACCTGGTATATATCGAGATCTCTCAATTTTGCTATATCTTTTATAATATTAGTAACAAATATATCCCTCCAATAAGTGCTTTGGAACAGACTGTAAACGAGGTGACTAGACTATGAAATAAGTTTCCGCTCAATTTGACAAGCTATTTACCAACCAACAAATGTGGTTATTTTTTTTCTAATTTATAAATATCACCTACATCTCCGTGGCAATATCATTATTTACCGTGCGATATTGTCTGAGGTAAAATTGCTTTAACATACCCACGCAGTTTCACACAACGAAGTACAATAACTGTCACTTCCTTGTAAAATATTACATCGCAAGCGAGCAAACGTAAGTTCGTTTGCACCATCAGAGAGCTGCTTTGAAAAAAATGCAACTTTTAAACTGAAATCTTTATTTACGGTTAATGAATCATGTGTGTTTTAATTGAAGTTTCCATATGTACATTAAATAAGAGTACCTAGTAGTAATTGCTACTAGATTTTACATTCTCCTTTATTTTGTTACACCTATTTTATTTAGAATCGTTAATAATAATAATAAGTTACGTAATTTCAGACGAGGATTACGTAGTGGATATACCATCCTTCGGAGGGGATGTAAAGCAGGCGGTCCCTTGTCTATTAAATGTTAGGCAAGTAAAAGATCCCTACTCTTCTTAAGGGAAGAGGTTCGGCAAAATTTCCAGGTTGGGGGTAGCTCGTCTCCTGGCGTCGGTGATAGGCCCTGGTAGCGAAAATAGGCCGACGTTAAATAGTAATAAAAAAAATAAAATAATAATAATAATAATAGTAATATATTG
The DNA here is from genome assembly GCA_936432065.2 of Rutpela maculata. Lineage (NCBI taxonomy): Eukaryota > Metazoa > Arthropoda > Insecta > Coleoptera > Cerambycidae > Rutpela > Rutpela maculata. Next base: position 247,284,607 of record OW386286.2, read on the forward strand.
TAACAAATGTGCCGTCAATGGCGGAGATAGGATTATTACGATATATCTTAAAGATAGTATAGTACGCGAAACCATTTGTAAGTTACAACTCAAATCCGGAAAAGTGTGAATAATACAAAAATGAAAAACAAAATACTAAGGTGTGATATATTAGAAGTGTGCATGTTGATATTCCCACTTATTCACATAGATGTAGATCTCTAAAGATAAACACATAGTGAAGCATTGCCTTAAACCTCGATTCAAGTACAAATTTACCAATTTAAATATCTTTTAATCTATTTAGGTATGGGTACATGTCAAAAAGGTATTACATTTATTTCATCAGTATTAACAATAAATGAAAGAGCTACGTCACAACAATTCGAGAACCGCGCGATGTCACGCAGCGGCCAGGTGTTGTGGCAGAAATGCTTCCAGACATGATAAAAATAGAGACAATTTCTGTACAGATCGCTTGCATTTTATTTTGAATGTTGAATTATGAAAATGAAACGATTAGAGCTTTTGTTATTTTGTCACAGAAGAGATTGTATAGGGAAAATCAATAAAAATAACATATAAAAACATGTTGTTGCACAATGTGCTTAATTTCTATGTTGAGGAATTTCAGCGAGAGGTTCAAGGGGGTATCAGGAAATGGGAAGTGGATATAGAATTGTGAAGCATGGGGGTTTTAGGGAGGGAAGTTACGTCAGTCATTTCTGGGTAAATCGTAGATTGGTAGTCGTTCATGCAAAAGTTTGTGGATGTGTGGAATGTTGTCGTACGCTGTAACCTGAGGCACTGTGTGTCTGAAATGAAATTCCAAGACACACAGGCATAGGTCAGCATTGGCCGGAAGATTGCCTTATGTAGGCATATTTTATTGATTATTGATAGCTTGCTACGTCTATTAACTAAAGGATAAAGTTGACTGAGAGTTGTGTAGGCTTTATCTATTACTCTAGTAAATGGGGTGCAAATTTGATCAACTATATTCTACGAACAAAACACGCAGGTAAATGTACTCATTTATAACGAATCTTCGACTAAGAACTTTTGCCTAGACTGTACCTCGACTCGAAGAAAGAATCAGATATGTTTGTTTTGAAGTTTCGATGTGAAAGTTGATGCCTCAAATGGCAACTTCTGATTGGTACGATCATGAGCAAGTACTTGTGTTATGAGGTATGTGACTGTGTGAGATAGCACAAAGAAACATGGACAGGTTAGGGAATATTAGGGAATTTTTTAAAACTTCTTAAAGAGCTAATTATAATCATCAAGTTTCTACCTCACTTGGTTTATTGAATGAATATTAAATTTCTTTAGAGCGATATTATTGATGATTCGCCATATTACCATCACACGAGCTTACTGTCACTGCCAGACGATATTTTTAACAAAACTGCCAATCACGTCCAACACCGGCTGATAGATATGCGTCAATCTGTGATTTACTATTAGTCCAGTCAACGGAGAGTTAAAATGATCAAAATCTCTAATTTGAATGCTAATGAATGGATTTTCATGAAACCAGGTGCAATGTCTTTGCAATGACGTTAATAAAAAAGTTAAAAAAAGATTAGAGTAGGAAATTATCGGAAGGGGTAGAAAACACCCCTTTTATGACGGGTTCCGTAACTTATAGAATTGGGTAAAAAATGAAAAGAAAATCAATCTATTTACCTTTTTTAGCCCAAAATAAGATGTTTTTACTCTTGTGAATTTTTCGAGATATGGCCACTCTAAAATTCCTAATGCCCTGAGACCTTCTAAACATTTTTTGTCTCTTGCAATTTTTTTTGTAACTTGCTAATTTTCCGAGTTACAGAGAGTTTTTCACGATAAATAATGTACTACTAAATATATTGATTTTTTTTTCATTTTTGACCTAATTCCACAAGTTACGGAACCCGTTATAAAAGGGGTGTTTCTACCACTTCCGATCATTTCCTACTCTAAGCTTCTTTTTAACTTTTTTTATTAACGTCATTACAAAGACATTGCACAAGGTTTCGTCAAAATCCATTCATTAGCACTCAAATTGACAGTTGACTGGACCATATGTGCGCTGTGATTGAAGATGCGAAAATGTAAAATATAATTGTATAATACAACTGTATTCTACGTATTTTATGTATCGCATAAAATGTTTAAATACCACTGGTATAAAATTATCTGTCAAACAGGACCAACTCTTTTATTTGAGGTTATGACCATTTTCGCGTGTCTACAAAACTGCGGAAGAGAATTAATGGAACAAAACTACTAGTTTTGTATATAAATATTGTCGGATTTAGGTTTTTGTATTTGAAAGATTAGAATAAATCTTAATTTTACTTTCGTATTTTAAATGTTTCCGCCAATATTTAAATAAAATACCATTTCTAAATGGTATTATACTAGGTTTTACAAAAAATTTAAATACGGTACCTATTGTTACATCTCCAGCTTTGGTGCACGGCATGAGGTTTGAGGTGATGCTCCACTATGTTTTTATTCTAAGTCAACCTCTATTGTTTTTATAATATCAAATCTTCTGACTTCTAATAATAACATAAATGGAAATATGTAAGAATTATTATTATTTTTTTATGTCAATTATTTTGCTAATAAATAAAGATTACTAGTTTTAATCGATCATAACATATTCTAATCACACACCGTTCATTAAAAAACAAAGAAGCCTTAGACCATACATTTGTTTACTCAATCAGGCACGCTTAAATTAATGTTTATTAACCATCCAAAATTAAAAATTAAAATATTGCTTAAAATATTGCTGTTTTTAAAGTACCTAATTATGTTGTAGCTTCATAAATATGTAGTAGATTCGTATTTATGAGTTTGACGCCTATTTGCTGAAGATAATAACAATTAGATAATAGGTTTTTAGCGTACAGCATCCAAACAATATGTTGAAATAATTGTTTGAAACATTGCAATTGCGCTTTCCAAAATTTCCAGCTCATCGTAAAAATGTTTCTAAAAGAAAAATATTCATAGATTCAATTTTTATACATCCCACCTAATTATGTGATTTAGGAAGACACCGAATTTTATTTGAATTAGTTTGGATGTTCCTTGTTCAAATTTAATTAGTCGTATTAGCCCTGTCAATGAAAGTTCAATAAGGGGGTCTAGAGGGAAATGCCGAGATCACAATTTTTGACTTGAAGGCTGTGTTTGGACTATTTACGAGGTAAACATACCAAAGTCCCGAACGTAGGAGGTGGGGGGATGCAGGGGTGTTTTTGGTTTTTCGCTCATATCTCGAAAACGGTTAGCCCTAATCAAAAAGTGGCTATATGCAAAATTAAATCTGACTAAATTTTCTACAACAATGTTTCTATTAGTTTTTTTCCTATCTATTCTGGTTCAGTAATGAATTGTATATCTAATAACCAGAGGCCTACACTCTCATACATAAATAGGTTTTATTTTAATTTCAGAGCAAAATATTACTAAGGTCTTTGATTAAGCATACAAAAGTAAGATGTATAAGATTGATAAACCGCAATATACCGGATGTATGTTAGGCAAACCAACGTTATTTAAATTAGATGATATATCAATGTTACCCTAAAATATGGAGCATGGTATTGTGACGTGTTTCCACCCTTAGGAAACTACCCCTTGCAAATTCCGTGGGTTACAAAAATTATAACAAGAGATGTCCACTAACACACTTTATTAAATATTTACTGGATACTTCACAATACTATTGTTAATTTAAATACACGTTATACTGACTAAAAATCACAATGTTTATCACTTTGTTTCTCTTTGAACTCTTAACCGCACTTTCTATACTTTCAGAACTACTCGCCGAGAATGCGGTCGGTCTTTTATACCTAAAAATGACAGATCTCGATTGTTCTGTGATGACGCCACCATTCTCTAGATAATTCCAGATGTCACTTTGGAATCTTCTGGTAGGTTCTTTTTCGAGTAGGTGCAAATACATCATTCTAGGGGTTGTAACACATTACAGTATTTTAATAAGATTATTATGAAGTGAGAGTTTGTAGGCCTCTGGTTATCACCATGTATTACAGATATGGCCCAATTTCAATAGGGATTTTTGTAATATGCTGTTTTACAATGTTACAAATTGTAATTAAATGTTTTTTAAGTCTAACAGAAGTTATCGTGTTTACAAGAAACGGTATACACGCACACATACATATACACGCACACACACACTTACAGACGCAAATACATTTTTAATTTGAAATTCGAGTTCAGTCTGCTGTGAAACGGATATCTGTTTTTTTTCTACGATGGTTATTTAAATAGAATGTAAGGTTCAAGAATTGTTGTGAATGACTGAATTTCAATAAATATTTTAAGTATTTTCAATATATATTTCTTTGCCTTAAGGTACTTGTAAGGTACGCAGACATAATACTTCTACCAATTTTTTTTCCACACGCCTGTTTAACCAAAATGTTGAATAATTTTAAAATAGTGATTTTAGATAGACAGAAATACAGGAAAAAGTAGCAGAAAATTTGGCAAATTGCTCAGTTGATACACTAGGTACTTAGTTTATATATGTGGTCATACAATTACAAGTGGTTTCCAGTAAACTATTTACTAATCTCATTTACGAAATTATATCAGTTAATAAATAAATATACAAAGTTTATGGTTTGTGTCGGAAATTGATTATTCATATGTATTTCTGGGAAAACAAGCAATGAGCAAGACCCATACTTATCATGATGTTAATTTACTTAAACAGACAATTATTATATTTGCAAGAATATCATTATTTTACACATTTTCTATTTTTCTCTAATTTATTGCCGTAAAATACTTAACCAAACTATTTTTTTTTAAATTGAACCAAAAAGGTGAGTTATGAAATTATATTTCACCCAGTCGCTTAGTAAATTGCACATTATTACCTAGTATCGATGTATTTTCATTGCTCTCTTTATCACTGTTTAATATATTCTTCTTACACGTGCATCTTGTACAATGTGTTTATCATTTTCTTATCATTGTCAATATCATTACCATTATCATTACAGTCATTGTCTATTTTCATCAGTCCGTTAAGATAATCGGTCTGAAGCAGTCGGAGCATTTTAGCTTTCCAGTCTCATCCCATACAATGGCAATATGATACTGTCGCTCAGTGAAGTATTGGCACCTCCTAATACGCAGCATTCTGCAACCTCACAATAGGGAGTGAACCTAGCGGAGCTATCTTTTGCATTTTGGCCGCTAGCAACGTAGATACCGATCTACAGGCAGGAAAATTCCTTAAGAAATGGCTGTCTGATACTACCAATTGTCATGATCACCAATTCAGTTGGAAAACCTAAATACATCTAATTTTAGTAAATTGGAACATCAAATCCATATATTTTTCTTAGTTCTGTGTTTATTTCATTGTAACATTTATCTATGTTGGACAAGAGAACTCGATAACATATATTCAATTTTCAATCAAATCCAGAAGAACTATATTTTCGTGTTGTTGGGAAGGAGCAATTCCAATATGCCATATGCACTTGCTGCTCTCTTCGACTACTTTGATTTCTTGGGGCGCGTACGGTACAATGAAGTCTTGGTCGATGCCATAAACGTGCCTAATACAGGTTGTCCCACCGCAATTTTCAATATTAAAATTCAATTTTAAATTGTAAATAATTCAAAAAGTTAAACCCCTACAATATCTACACGGGAAAAGGGGGAATTTAATTTTACATAATTTAATGCAAAAACATACAGGGTGTTCCATTTGACTTAAACATGTTTTCGCGGTTTGAATTTGATAAAATGTAACGTAAAAAACTGAACACTTGGTATATTATTATTGAATTTCTTTAAACTGTAGAGCGTAGCTCATCTTATGGTCTTTCTGCATGCCAAACAGCAAATGAGGATCTTTTACGTGAAAAAAGCTATAAAGATTATTGCAAACCGTTACACGGCTAGGTTTAGGTATAGATAGACAGATAGATACCTTAGGGTGGTCCAAAAATGACTGATTTTTTTATAGAAAGTTTCGATCCTCCAATTTGTTTTCAAATCCGAAAAAAGTAAGTACCTACGTATTTTTTTTATTTTTCAAAATTTTGATTTTAAATGGTGCCTTTCGAGACATGAAGTTTCCCATTTAAATTGCATGGGGGAAAAAATTACTTTTTGGCATTTTTTGAATAATTGTTCAAGGTTAGGGAAAATCTTGCATTAAACTTACAGGACTGGAAGAGGACTCTCCAACGAAGAATTTGTATATATATATATATGGGTTTGTCGCCCCTAACACACCTCCACGGTGCTCCGAAAACTACCTGAGGAATTTACATTTTTTGATTTAAGGGTAGATTTTGGGGCACCGTGGAGGTCCGTTAGGGGCGACAAACCCACATGTATATACATCAAATTCTTCGTTGGATAGTCCTCTCCAAGTTCTATAAGTTTAATGCAAGATTTTCTCTAACCCTGAACAATTATTCAAAAAATCCCAAAAAGTGATTTTTCCCCATGCAATTTAAATGGGAAACTTCATGTCTCCATAGGCACCATTTAAAATCAAAAATACGTACCTACTTACTTTTTTTGGATTTGAAAACAAATTGGAAGGATCGAGACCCTCTATAAAAAATTCATTCAGTCATTTTTGGACCACCCTTATGCTACATGTTTTCGACTCAAAATTTTTCGTTCTTTTCGAAATACAAGAGGTGTTCCATTTAAAATAAGCAAGTTGGTATCGACTTCCGTTATAAGCGGAAGTGCCAAATGCTTGTATATGTTTTGCTTGGATTGGTCATACTAACATTAGTAATTCCCTAAATTTTCAAAATTTTCTGGTGAGTACTTTTCCATTTATCGATCGATGCATTTCCCGGTGGGACACCTTATATAGTAGTAGAACACTCTGCGTTCTACATTATCGTTATCATTATGATTATGGTTATCGATATATCATTATTGCTGATATTGTTACAGAACCTCCCAGAATCGACCTAAGTCGAAGGCAAAATGAAAATTCGACTTAGGTAAAAAATTAATGAAAGGCATTTTTGAGCGTGACATATAAATTCGTAAGGCATCAGAGTCGAAAACTAGCACAAAAGGACTTACAGACGTTCGTTAAAACGTGAAAATTCGAAGAAACGCCGAATTTTCACTTTTCAAGAAAATATATGTTTTGGTCCAGGTCATAGGAGTGAAAGTATATTGTGGTCATGGAAAAATGTACCAAAAATAAAAGTATAATTTTTGGCCAAGGAAAAAGAAACAATATACTTTTACGAGGGACTTTGAAAATATTTTCAACTTTTTAATCTCTTCACAAAAGACCATGAAAGCGAAGATAGTCATTGAAAAGAATGAATATAAAGTTTTAACGATGCGACGTACTAAAATGGGTGAAACCGACAAATGCGACAAAAGCGCGTAGCGTCTATAGACATATAGAAAATTATAAGCTAAAAATGGTAAAAATGGACGAGGCCGGTTTCTCACATAACACCCAGCAGCTCGTAATTTAGGCGAATGCGTTGGATAATCAGCAGAAAGCGATAATAGGAAATCCAAATGCAGGGCTTTCCAAATAACAAAGTTATAGAGAGACCGCCTTGTGTATAAATATGACAAAAAGCCATTCTGCCAAAAAGTCGCTCGAGAGCGAAGTCGTGTCAATTTCCCTATATTGAACCTGCATGGGGACCAGTGCGTCGTGAGACTGATCGAAAGTTATCTAACTCATGTATTAGTTGAATGCACTTTTGAATTCCGTTCTTGTGGATGATATAATCACAAACGAGAACTTTAAAGCTAATCCCAAGGGAACCAAAATTATTTTTAGTAAAATATTTTTATATTTTTTTCAGTCAGCCATAATTATAAACTTAAATGCATTAAATTCTGGGGAAATTGCAGTTCTACCAAATCGACTGTTAGCACACGTTTACCTTGTCTTAATGGAAGAGGCGACTCATGTCAAATTATATAATTTATTGGATAGGATATTGCACAATTTCATTGTACTTATTTTAAACCTAGTCAATAAATGGTGTTTTTTTAACTTTTTGCATTTTATTGAATATATGACTTTTTGTAAGTCTAATCCCTTGATTAGGGTTTTCGTTCGAAAGACCGGATATTGAATTAATTGGATGTTTTATGACTCCACAAGTTTGAAGCTCAATATTCTGATTACCTTACGGAAGTTCGATAGGGATTTTTTATGAAAACAAATAAAAAATCTTTAAAAATCCATTATTAGTAGGTGAATAAATAAAATTTCGTCAGAATAAAATCCCGTCAGAGTGAAAAACTAGTTATTATCAAAAGAGAGAGCGTCGTTAATAAAAAAAAATCTGCTCCAAGGACTAAATCTATCATGCCTTAAGTATTTTTGTGTACTGAATCCGAATTTTCAATTTAAAAAATGTTCTACCGTGTAGATTTCGAGTAAATGTCAAAAATTGTCAAAAAATCGTATTTTGACGTAGAAAATTTTTTAAATTGAAAATTCGGATTCAGCATACAAAAATAATCTAAGGTAGTACAGTCGTGGCCTATTACTTATTTTATCGAGTTGTATCTTATCTCGAACCCGCTTGGGAGTAGAAGAACAAGGGGAGAACGCGACTGGCACCCTTGATAAATAAATTGGTGTCACGTCACTCAGACGCATGGTAGTAAATTCTTCTGCAATATCACTATCATCTTCATTATGATAATAAGTTTTGTCCAGGTGCAACTAGCTCGGGTCAATTTTTTTATTTTTTTTTTCTTCTTTCCTTATAAATACAGTTAATTTATTCCACATTTCTATTGAGGAAATGATTACCAAGTTGTATTACATCGAATTTTTAAAGGTGTTATACATCGGCGCCTTATTTAAATTATGTGCCCAGTCATGATTTTCAAATTATTTGCTAATTTGTCTTTATTCATTATTCCATTGTTTAATTGATTAAAATATGCGAAGGTTAATATCTTAATAATAATTTAAATATACTAACTGGCCCTAGGTATATCCTTGATTCATAGCAATACTTGCGACAAGGAAAAGAAATACCACACTTCTTGTGGTACTTAGCTTTAACGATGATAACATAAGTAGTTTTATGTCTATTTAATTCCTTGACCAAAAAGAAACACTGATCATTTCAAAGTACCTAGGAAGTAATATATAAAGATAATTTTCATTTGACATTATTTGTATGGAAAGCCACACCTAGTAGGCAGATACATAAACAAATCTTACGAGTTACCAAATGCAGAATCATGAAGATAAGAAATATACAGTAGTGGCAGCCAAATTTCTTGGGTCGATCCCCATAATAAGATAGAGTGAAATATAAAGAGGAAAATAATGTACTCGAAAGAGACCGATATTATAACAACGATGCCAGCACTTGTGCATGTTAAGAGTTCCGCCCTCTATCCCCTCTTATTGTCCCTCCTACAGCTTGAGACGTTTATGATGAAAACATCAGTTTCCTAAAAATTGTTTAGTACATTTCAAGATGCGTTGGTATGTACTACTCTTGTCAAAAATGATGTTACGCTTATTGGAGTTTGCTGGAGGGTAGTTATTTGATACATTTTTTAATGCTCAAATAACTAAAATACTGTTTTATTTTTGCACATTTTTAGCCATGTGGCGTGAAAATTAAACTAGCATTCCGTAGGTACATAAATAAAATAAATAAAAATTCTTTAAATAAATAAGTACATAATAAATAAATAAAATAATAATACTATGAAAAATAAAAAGTAACTCTTTTAAAAATTAACGAATTATTGGTTCAAAAACATCGCCTTCTTGTGCTAGACAATATCCCAAACGATCATAGAATTCCGTCCTGACGTTTGTTAACATATCTGGTGTCACACTTTGTGCGGCAGTAACAATTTTCTCACGTAACTCATCAAGGTTACGTGCTCTTTGATGTTCGTGTCCATAAATTTTTGTTTTCATGTACCCCCATAAAAAAAATCACTGGGCGTTAGGTCAGGAGACCTTGCTGGCCACTTAATTGTGCTTGTCCCACTTATAACGCGATCGTGAAATGTAGTGTCTAGGAATCTACGTATCACTATCGCGTTATGAGCAGGACAACCATCCTGCTGGTACCAAATCTCTTCGAGGTCAATGCCCAAAGTTCGAACGGCCGGAATAATTTGTTCACGTAACAAATTTAAATATTTTTGTGCTGTAAGGTTGCCGTCGATAAAGAAGGGGCCAACTATTGAATTACCTAAAATTCCAGCCCACACATTGACTTTCTGTGGGTACTGAGTTCGGTGTGGCATACTTAAATATTTATTTTCCCGGGACCAATATCTAGTAATGGATGAATTGTGACGACCGTGCAGCGAAAATGAACTTTCGTCAGTAAATAAAATATTTTTAATGAAAGTTTCATTTTCGTTCGCCTTTTCCATCATGGTCTCACAGAATACCATACGTCGTATAAAGTCAGCGGGAAAAATTTCTTGTGTGACGGCAACTTTATAAGAATGATATTTGTTACGTTTTAAAATTGCCCGAATCGTACGGTCAGGTACATCGAGCTCGGCAGAGATTTGCCTGCTGGAACAGGGGGCATGTGCCTCCGCAAAACTACATACATTTATTTCCCTCTGTTCCCGTTCGTCACTCATCTGTCTGCCATCGTTGTCACCACCTTCATTATTACATTTTCTGCAAGATTTTACACATCCAGACGATTCAAACTTATGAACAATGTTCAAAACTGTTTGTTCCGTCGGAACGGGTCGATCCTCAAATGTAAAAACAAATCGGGCGACAACTTCTGCAGCCGTATTATTTCCAAAATACCATTTAATAATTTGCACTCGTTCTTCCGTTGTATAAATCGTCATTTTAAAAGAGTTACCTACGACTACGATAGTACTGTTTAACGCACACGCAATGGCTCAAATAAAATAAAAATCTGAAAGCTACTTGTCTTTCTGATTTCTCCCCTTTCTAGATCACAGAGATTTTAGGTGGGGATGTCTAAGCGAATACTCTGTAATGATGGGATATAGTGGGGTAAAAAGAAAATGCGAAATCGGATGAAATTCAATTATTGATTAATACGGCTTTATTTGCAATTGGTTTCTTGTTAAAATAATTTAATTAATAGTAGCTCATAGAAACATCATGATTTGTTAAATTAATTTAGATTTATGCTGCGTATTTTAACATGGCGTAAAATAATTTACGTTCCCCAATCTCCCCCAATGTCAAATCTAGGCAGCTTTGTCGGCAACAGGTAAGAGGCTCCTCCCACAGCCTACACGTGCGCACCTCCCGTTGGGATGTCTAAATTAAACAGGCAGGCAAATATGGGCGTGCCGTTTTTTTTTTATCCATAGTTCTCCCATGTCCTCAAAACATAATCTTTGTCTAATTATGAAGAAATGACAGAAACAGAATGAGTTGACGCAAATGTATCACAAAGAAAATTCAGTAAAAGAGGAAGGATTATCTTGACGACTAAAAGTAGCTAGAGAGAAAAGTGGCAACAGCGTAGGTTAAATCTCTTTCTTTTCAGCATATTATTTGTCCATTTCTCTTCTCTTCTACCTTACATTGGCATCGACTCAATATTTTAACATGCCACTACTGTATGAGACACTATTTTATATCAACGAGTACAAGTTGCAGTCGGGCGCGGCCGACTGCGGATACCTATTTGATTTATAGTTTGCAAAATAACTATGATAATTGTCGGTCTAAAAGTGATTGCAAATTGGAGGGTCAATGTAGATTACTTATTGATGTTCGAAGCCAAATTTACAACTCTTTTTAGGCTAGGCTAACTATAATATTTACATTACTAGATGCGAAAGTTTACTTTTAGGTGCGAGGTGATTTTACTTCCACATCCAGTAGAAGTATAGTAACGACAAAAAATTTTTATTGTTCAAATAGGCTTAGAATGTCATGAAACGTCGAGATTTTAAGTTTTAGCAAAAACTGTCTGTCGGTCTGTCTGTAACTTTCTGTGCGTCCGTTTACTCTGGAACCGTTTGAGATATTGACTTGAAATTTAGTATACATATGTACTTTAACGAAATCTAGAACTAGATTATATACTCATTGTTAAAAATATAAATTATTCACAATTGAGGATTGATCTGCAAAACTTTGATTGGGGTAAATTATACAATATAGAGGATGTAAATGAATCAACCACATTTTTCGTGAATACACTGCTCGAACAAATTACCAAAAATACTAAAAATATTATACTAAAGAGAAAAAATTTAAAACGAAAGGAGTGGGTTACAAATGGATTGGTAACGTCAATTAACAGAAAAAACGAAATGCACAAAATTTATAAAGAAAATCCTACAAACGAAGTAGTCAAAGAAGAATTTATTACTTACCGAAATTACGTAAATCGCTTAATAAGATTGGCCAAAATAAATTATTATAAGCAAGAAGTGAATAGAAACACAAACAGTGCAAAACATTTGTGGAAAACAATAAAAAGTATTAATGTAGTAACTAAAGATAGTGAGGTACAGCAAATTTTGACCGAAGAGAATGATATAACAACAGATGATCTAAAAATTGCTAACACTTTTAATAATTACTTTGCCACGATTGGTAAGGACCTTGCCGAAAAAATTCACAAGCCGCAAAGTACTCCTACAGAAAGACGAGTGTCCCAGTACTCTATCTTTCTAGAACCTACTAACAAAAAAGAAATAATAAGTATAATCAAATCATTAAAGGTAAATAAAGCACCTGGTATAGATGCAATAAAAGCAGAAACGCTACAAGAAATTTGTGAAGAAATTGCGTCGCCATTAACATTCATCATAAACACAATAATTGACACAGGAATTTGCCCTTCTGAATTTAAAACAGCCGTAATAAAGCCAATATTCAAGAAAGGAGATAAAAATAAACCTTCTAATTACAGACCTATATCTTTGATTACGAGCCTAACGAAAATATTTGAAAAAATCTTAAAAGTACGATTAACTAAATTTATAGACAGATATAAACTAATATCAGATAAGCAATTTGGATTCAGAGAGGGCAAATCAACGCAAGACGCAATTTCTTGCTTAACGTCTGAAATTTATAAAAGCATGGACGAGGGAAACCCCTCATTATGTATATTCCTAGATCTTGCTAAGGCCTTTGACACTGTTAGTCACAAACAGCTGTTGGAGGTCTTGCAAGATATGGGGATAAGGGGGAATGCCCACAAATTAATCACAAGCTATTTAACTGAAAGAAAACAATATGTAAAAATACGTACAAAAATAAGTTCAGAAAAAATGGTAGAATACGGCGTACCTCAAGGGACAGTGCTGGGACCTCTGCTATTCTCAATATATTTAAACAATTTACTTACCATAAGAACATCCGGGATGATCATAAGTTTTGCGGATGACACTGCAATTTACTATAAGGAACAAACTTGGGTTGAACTAAAAAATAAAGTTGAAAACGACATGAAAATAATAATTGATTGGTTTAATCATAACATTTTAACAATAAATTTCGAGAAGACAAAATTCATACCATTTACCTGTAATAAAAATAGCTTACCTGAATTTCAGTCATTAAAAATAAAAATAAATGATATAACTAACTCCATAGAGATAAAGTCAGCAGAACATATAAGATATTTAGGTGTTACGATTGATAAACATCTAAGGTGGAATGTACATGTTGGTAATGTTTCCAGAACGTTAAGAAGTATCTTATACAACTTTAAGTATTTTAATAAAATACTTGATACGTATCATATGAGAATTATATACTTTGCCTTAGTTGAATCAAGATTACAATATGCAATATTAGGATGGGGAGGAATCTCCACTACTCACCTAAAAAAGTTAGATGTATTGCAAAAAAAATTTTTGAAAATAATGTATAATAAGGAAAATACTTACCCATCAGATCTCTTATTTATAGAATCTAAAATATTAGACATTAGGCAACTGTATTTTTGTAGTATTGTAACCTATATTTACAAAAACAAAACCGCCTTACAATATATTGACCACTCTTACTCGACAAGGAAAAAAATGAATCATCAAATAAAAACAACAAAATCAGAAAAAACAATAGGTCAACGAAGCCATACTTATCTTTACTCCAGAGTCTTTAATTTTTTGCCAGAACAACAAAAAAATCAAATTCATGACATAAAATCTCTGGGATTATTTAAAAAGAAAATAAAAAATTATGTTTTAAATATAGAAAGAATTAATATTCACAACTTCATAGATCCAAGAAATTATTAAACTTCTTTCTCCCTTAGGTTACTAAAATTTATTTTAATTTACTCAAAAATACTATTGTATTGACCTTATAGTTAGTTTTTCTTAGAAATGTAAATCAACTGCGAAACATTGAATAAACAAAAGCACATCTACGCGCAACCTATGGTTTTTGTAGATTTCTTTTCATTTATTTATGTGTATTATTTTATAAAATGGTATTGTAAACTATATTATATTATGGTAAATAAATGTTTTTATTATTTTTTTTTTTTTTTATTTTATCTTGTTCCGTCGAAGGATTGGGGGGTAAATTGGGGGTAAATAGGTAAATCAAGCAGGTAAGAGTACATAAAATTGGTATTTAGGATATACAAGAGAAGCTAAGGTCTCAAAAAAAATGTTGGCATTAGCCACCCCCATTACCACCCCCGCCTCATTATTAAAGGGGACGAAAAAAAATTGTGATTTAGTGTGTGTACAAGAACCAGAAACCTCAAAATATTTTTTTACCTCATCCACCCCCACTACGGTGGGGTAGTATCACCACCCCCACCCCACTACCGATGTGGGGTATCGTTTTATGGGTTTTTGACGTAGAGGATTTCAAATATATTATTAATTACAATTATTTCCACATACAAAATTTTTTTGTTATGAGTGACTTGGATAGAAAATGTGGATGTGGCAGTAGTGATTCCTTGGGCAGCGGTTTTTGAATGGTCGAGGCGAAGCCGAAGAAAAACACCTAAAAGGCCTTTCGCATCGTGTAATGTATTATAATTTTTCTACTACCGAAAGATAATCAGGCCTATGATAGAACGTTTACGTTATTTAACATACCTGTTATGTTTAGCGCTTACCAGAAAATACATGACACGTGTTATGAGTAACGTAAACGTTCCATCATGAGGTTGATTATGGGATTTAATAATTTAAAACTAATTATAATTAGTATAATTTCATGAAATAATTATTTCACTACCGTCTATATAAATGACCTTTGCAACCCTAGCGATACGCGCGATAACGAAAGTAAATATTCGAGTTACCTGGTTGCTAAGGCGTTGCTAGCTACGAAAGTAGAACTTTCGTGGTCAGGACAGAAAAGTAAAAAAAACAACAAATTTTAACGCTTCATAAGTTTGCATATACCTTGCTTTGAATTTCTTGGGGTAAAGCGAGGCACAAGCAATATTGGTTGCTTATTTTACCCCATTTTCATCTCCACCAAACATATTTGTTTATTTTAGTTTGAAACCACCAAAAATTAAAATATTTAACATAACCTTTATGACAGATAGTACCTAATTGTTTCGTTAGCATGGAAATAATTTTCACAGACAGCCTCCTAAACTATAGAATTTATTAAAGACGTCAAATAATTTCATGAAATAATTAGTTTGAAATTATTAAATCCCATAATATATTTCGGTAGTAGAAAAAATATAATACATTACACGATGCGAAAGCCTTTTCAAGTGCTCGGTGTTTTTGAAAGGTCTCGGCTTCGCCTCGACCATTAAAATATCACCTCACACCCAGAGCTGGGTAAAGTACTCTGGTAAAGTGCTTTGAAGTAGTACTTGAAGCACTTTTAGGGCTTCAAGCACTGTGCTTCAATTACTTTTAAAAGAGAGTACTTGGTACTTGACATTTGAAGTACTTTGCATAAGTACTTGGGGCTTTAAAGCCCTTTCAGAGGGCTTCAATTACTTTCGAAAGTGCTTCAATTACTTTTAAAGTAATTGAAGTCCTTTTTAGTACTTCAATTACTTTAGAAAGTAATTGAAATCCTTTTGCAGTGCTTGAAGTATTTCTAAAGTACGTGCAAGCTCTTTTTAAAATTCGTTCAAGGCCCTTCTAGACAATAAGTCTTATCATGAATTGTCAGGAACAAATAGAAAAACAAAATCGCTTGTGTTCACTGTTTAGTTATTCATAATTGGTGATGCAAGTGGGTGATTACCATTCCTGTTGTGTATTTGTGAAATAAAGAAAAGGTTAAGTCTTAGTTTTAGAATAATTGAGGACTGATGAGATGAGATAGTTAATTTATTTTCACCTTAATATGTGCAATAATTGAATCTGAAGCAACATTTTTTTAAACTGTAGGTGTTATAGGTACTTTTAATTGGTTTTAACGAAATAATTATTTTATGTTTAACCATGCTTTGCAATTTTTTTTTTTTCGATTCGTTTATAGTGCTAATGAATGGATTTTGATAAGACCCTGTGCAATGTGTTTCTAATGACGTTAATAAAAAAGTTGAAGATTAGAGTAGGAAATGATTGCAAGGGGTAGAAAACTTCTTTTATCACGGGTTCCGTAACTTGTAGAATTAGGTCAAAAATGAAAAAAAAAATTACCTTTTTTGGCCCAAAATAAGATGTTTTTACTCTTATGAATTTTTTCGAAAAATGCATATTTTTCGAGATATGGCAACTCGAAAATTCCTAAAAGTGGGGGAGGGGAAATGTAAAAGTTGAAAAGAAATCTAAAAAAATTTAGGTGAATATATTATAGAAATACTTACAAGACTTTTTTTATTTGCAACTTTTCTGTAAAGTGCGTTTTCGCCGAGTTTTACCGGAAAAACACGAAAAACTACGCCTTTCTTTGAGATTGTAGCGCTTTAAAAACATGTAATTTAAAAATTTGAAGAAATTCAGACGTATGCATTGAGACCTTCTAAACAAGTTTTGCCTCTCGGAATTTTTTTGTAACTTGCTAATTTTTCGAGTTACAGGCACTTTTTCACGATAAATAATGTACTACATTTTTTTGCACATTAAAAAATATACGTGAAAATTCGAAAAAAGAGCATGATTTATATATATTAGGCTAACAGTTTGTCGTGTCTCACATCCAAATAATAAATTTGATGATTTTTAATACTTATTTAAAGATGAAATGACGCACTTTTATGCAGTGCTTGTTTACTGCATTTTATTCTTAAATGGCATTCGAAAAGGTATATCACGAATTTTATCTTCCTTATTGTTACGAAATAAATGGTTTTTTGAAAATAAGTTATTGATTAAAAAAGTCTTATTTCAACCCTTTGAATCAGTTCTCCCACTTTTATCATTAACAAATAAAAATTGTGAAAAAAAAAAATTTCGGAAAACTTTTTCATATTTTCAATTTAAAAATTATATTGAACCTTTAAAAATGGTATAACTTTATAGGTTTCATATTTTTTATAATAATATATATATAGATCAAGCTCAGTTTTCGAATGTTCATGTATTTTTTTAATGTGCAAAAAATGTAGTACATTATTTATCGTGAAAAACTTCCTGTAACTCGGAAAATTAGCAAGTTAAAAAAAAATTCCAAGAGACAAAAAATATTTAGAAGGTTTTAATGCATACGCCTGGGTTTTTCAAAATTTTAAATTACGTGTTTTTAAAGCGCTACAATTTCAAAGAAAGGAGTAGTTTTTCATGTTTTTCTGAAAAAACTCGGTGAAAACGTACTTTACGGAAAACTTGCAAATAAAAAATAGTCTTGTATTTCGATGATACATTCATCTGAATTTTTTCAGATTTTTTTTTTCAACTTTTATATTTCCCCTCCCTCACTTTTAGGAATTTTCGAGTACCATATCTCGAAAAAAATATGCATTTTTCTAAAAAATTCACAAGAGTAAAAACATATTATTTTGGGCCAAAGAAGGTAAATATATTGTTTTTTTTGTCATTTTTGACCTAATTCTACAAGTTACGGAACCCCCGTGTTTACCCCTTCCGATTATTTCCTACTCAATCTTTTTTCAGTTTTTTTATTAACGTCATTACAAACATATTGCACAAGGTTTCATCAAAATCCATTCATTAGCACTCAAATTAGAGATTTTGGTCATTTTAGCGCTCCATTGACTGGACTATTAGCGCTTGTATTTTTGCGATTATTTTTACAAAACTGAAAAGTTTTAACAGGTTTAAAAAGTAGGTAGGTACAAAACATAATTAAAAAAATAAATATTCTCTTATGTTAATTGGAAACCGATACCGTACTTTAAAAGAAAATTAATTTTCTAAAAAAATTGTTAAAGTAAACGTAAAAAATTATTTCATTATAGACTGGCGGTACATAACCAGTCAGGTGCAACGTTTTTAAAATGCATGCCAATCATATATATTAATGAAATTACCATGAATATGCCAGAAATGCAAATTTTAGGCAGGCGTCGCGTGCACAAGGGGGTGCAAATCGGTTTTTTTTGTTTCTTTTTTTTGGGTTTTATTTTTTTTTTTTTTTAATGGATACCAATAGTGCCAAACGAAAAGCCTTGAAAAAAATCCAAAATCAAAATCATCCAAAATCAAGAACACCAAAAAATTTTACGATTTAATGTGCACATTAACAGTTGTTTTGAGCGCGGAAACTGCATGCCAATGAATTTCCGCTGGATTCTTTTTCACGGCTTTTCGTTTGGCACTATTGGCATCCATTAAAAAAAAATAAAATAAAACCCAAAAAAAAAGAAACAAAAAAAACCGATTTGCACCCCTTTGTGCACGCGACGCCTGCCTAAAATTTGCATTTCTGGCATATTCATGGTAATTTCATTCATATATATGATTGGCATGCATTTTAAAAACGTTGCACCTGACTGGTCATGTACCGCCAGTCTATTAAAACCATTCAAAAGTATCTTTAAAAACCCACCTACAGTTTAAAACAATATTGTTTCTGTACGACTTAATGGCATAATGATTATAGAGCCCGCAAACTTTTAAATAGTTTATGGCTTTTGGCTGTTTAAACAAATATTTGTCTTGAAACTTTCTGTGGTTGTTAACATCCATAAAGAATATATTTCCTCAAATTGTAAATAAATGGATAGATTATTATTAAAGCTATATTAAATTATTCAAAAAAGCTATATATTGGCTTGATCTTTTTTTTGAGGTTAGTACATATTTAATAGAGGCCTAGGATATCTTAATCTGTTTGAAAATTTGTTGTGAACAATCTCCATTTTATATTTTTGCAATATGACCAATACGACAGGAGATATTCATAAAAATGCGAGAAAAAACGATACAATGTAATTTCAATTGTTTGTCAACCTCGCCCAAGCCAAAAATGTACAGTTATACTTTGTTACATGCCAGATTCCAAAAAGAGGTCCTCCTCAAACACTTTTTAAGAAGTTTATTTTTACCCACTATAGTATTAGTAGAGTATAGAATAGTATAGTATAGATTTGACTTTTTTAGATATGTTTTTATATGAAATGTTTATTTTAATTTTAATATGTAATGTGTATATTATTAATATTATTATGTACCTACACTACTTACTAATAAATACATAAATAATTTTCTTTTAGAGCGTTTATTCTTCCTGAATATTTCATGATCGTCATATCATAAAGGTGTGATTGGCGTGACAATAATGTTGCTTTTGTTTTTTAATCTCATATTACCACTTAACATTTATATTTCTGAGGGCTTGGTACTTGGTACTTTACTTTTTCAAGTACTGTACTTGGTAATTGAAGTACTTTTGTAAATAAAAGTACTTGATACTTGATGCTTTAAAGCACTCTAGCTAAGTGCTTGGTACTTGGTGCTTGAAGCACTTTCTCAGAGTACTTTACCCAGCTCTGCTCACACCTAAAAGCAAACTTTCGCATCTAGTAATGTAAATAACTATTTTTTTTTATTTTTCTGTCCTGGCCACGGAAGTTCTACTTGTTTACTTTCGTTATCGCGCGTGTTGCTAGGGTCATTTATATAGACGGTAGTGGAAAAACGTTTATACTTAAAATATGGCGAGTCCGTGGTGACGTATTTTCATTCATTTGATGTTATTGCTTCATCTTGTGTAGATTTTTCCTCGCAGAAACTGGATTGCCTGTCTGAAAGAATGTTATATTAATGATATATGAATTAATTTAACCTCATTTTAATAACCTTCTCGATGAGTTTGGCAAAGTTTGTAATCAGAGATATAAAGGTATGGTCTGTTCTAGGCGAATAGTCGAGGCGTTTAAACGTGGCGTTTAATCGGCAAAAATGACTGCTACTGGACTTATGCTTGCAGCCCAGTTGCTTATGGAAGAAGCAGAAGATGAAGATATTTTGCTATTATCATTAATGAATAAAGAGCGAAGAAAGGTTCATAACATGTTTGTTCAAAGAAGAAAGGAAGGGTGTTATAATACGCTGACAAAGAGACATTTAATTGATGACGAAACTAAATTCAGAGAATACTTTAGGATCACCAGATGTTAGTTTAATATTACCTTTGGAGCTCATTCTGCAACAGTCGCAAGCGATTAAGTAAACGCGCGCGATAATTTTTGCCTGACAACCGATTTTGCCCAGAGACTTGTGTCGACTGGTCGCTTAAAACAGACCATCTCTATGATATGCGTATTAAGGTACGGTCTGTTTTAGGCGAATAGTCGAGGCGTTTAAACGTGGCGTTTAATCGCTCACGTCCAATCGCTTATAAACGCACCTAGTGGTCTGTTTAAGGCGTCACTTTCGGTAATCTCGCCAGTCATTTTTTATCCGTTCTGCAAAAATGACT
This sequence comes from Rutpela maculata, assembly GCA_936432065.2. Classification (NCBI taxonomy): domain Eukaryota; kingdom Metazoa; phylum Arthropoda; class Insecta; order Coleoptera; family Cerambycidae; genus Rutpela; species Rutpela maculata. The sequence goes on from OW386286.2 coordinate 247,305,386, forward strand.
GCTACTGGACTTATGATTGCAGTACAGTTGCTTATGGAAGAAGCAGAAAATGATGATATTTTGCTATTATCATTAATGAATAAAGAGCGAACAAAGGTTGAAAACATCTTTGTTCAAAGAAGAAAGGAAGGGTGTTTTAATACGCTGATAAAGAGACACTTAATTTATGACGAAACTAAATTGTCCCGTACATTTTGGACCTTATATACCTAATTTATGTTTTAAATTGTACAATGCTGGATAATTTTTCGTCTTCCGCTACCTTTGTTGGTTGGAGCTCATTCTGCAACAGTCTCAAGCGATTAAGTAAACGCGCGCGATGATTTTTGCCTGACAACCGATTTTGCACGGAGACGCGTCGTTTTGTGGCGACTTGTGTCGACTGGTTGCTTAAAACAGACCATCTCTATGATATGAGTATTAAACACGATTAAACGCCACGTTTAAACGCCTCGACTATTCGCCTAAAACAGACCACACCTCAAGTCTGTAGTTAACGTCTTCCATTCTATCACCATTTTTAAATATAGGAAAAACTATAGATGTCTTATATATAATAAATGTAATATTTCTCTCATATACCTTAATTTACCATTAAATCAAGATATTTATTTGCTTGTCACGGTGTCACGGTGCTTTATTTTTTGGGGAAGGATTGATTCACACAGTTCGCTAATATTTGTATAAATTTGCTAGATTTCTCATCAGTTTCCTTTCATATAAAAAGAAAATGGAGAATTGCTTTTTTTATATAAAACAATTAATTTCCAAGTTATTAATTATTTAATATTCGAAAAATGTAATTTTACAAGGCTGTAATTCAAAAGGTCGATAAATTTTGGATATAGGGGTTCTACAGTATGCTGATCAATAATATTGCCTTAGTTCTTCAATAAAAAAAAAAGTACCTAATATTTTTAGTTTACAAAAATATTGTCTAGACCATTTTTTAACCCAGTCGTGAGATTCAGTTTTTAACGACACTTTTGATTTTTTTTTCTTTATTTTTATTCTTAAGAAATTTGTTTTTACTCCACTATAGGGAATTTGTAGATAGTTACGATAATTCAGTTTTTTTAAGAAAATTTAAATAGCAGAAATTTCGCAATTGATTTCTGAGGAATGCTTAATAATACATTATTCTTCGTACCCAAATTTTACTTCCACATCTAGTGGAAGTATAGTAACAACAAAAAAATTTTGAAACTTTTTATTGTTCAGATCGGCTTAGAATGTCATGAAACGTCGAGACTTAAGTTTGAGCGAAAGAAATTTTCTGTCTAACTTTTTTTTGTGCGCACGATTACTCTGGAACCGTTTAAGATATTGACTTGAAATTTGGAACACGTATATACTTTAACGGGATCTGGAACAAGATTATATTTTCATCTTATTCCGTCGAAGTGTTGGGAGGTAAATTGGGGTAAATGGGGGGTAAATAGGTAAATCAAGCAGGTAAGAGTCCATAAAATTGGCATTTAGAGAAGCTAAGGTCTCAAAAAATGTTTTATAGCCACCCCCGTTACCACCCCCACCCCATTATTAAAGGGGATGAAAAAAATGTGATTTAGTGTGTGTACAAAAACCAAAAACGTCAAAATATATTTTTACTTCATCCACCCCCACTACCACCCCATCACCACCTCCACCCCACTACCGATGAGGGATATCGTTTTGTGGGTTTTGGGGGTAGACGATTTCAAATATTATATTATTAAATTTCCATAAACAATTATTTCCACATACAAAATGTTTTCGTTGTGAGAGAATTGGATAGAAAATCTAGATGTGGAAGTAGTGATTCCTTGGGCAGCGGTTTTTTTAAATATTGTCCATGTATGTGGGTTTTTCTGAAATACACTGAAGCCATGTTGTAATTTTCAATTTTATACTGGAAATTTCATCATCTTTTAAAAAAGAAGAAAAAGAAGCGTAGGGCATGATAAACGCCTCCTATCGACGTTTTCCAGTTAAATATTCAGAAAATTATGCAACATACGAACGACCAAAAGTTATAAAATCAATTTTGCAAGCACAAAGTTTCCTAGAAGCGTGTCAGGTAGTCATTATAATAGATGCCACGCGACATCAAAATTACGGTACAGAATATCCGTTTATTTGACTTTTTCACCTTTTAGTGCTAATTGTAAATTAAAGTTCAACAATGAACATGTTTTACAGGAATATTGAATCTTGACAATGTATGCATCATACTAATAATTTAAATAGTAGATAATAAGTATTTAAATATCTCTTTAAGCCTTCGTTGTTTATTTAGTAACAATATGTAAGAAAATTTCACAAAAGGCATTTTTTTCAAATTTTGTTTATAATATGTAATTTTGGAACTGATCATCTGGGATTAATCTGCATAAAGTCCTTTTAAAGGAAGAAAAATTCTCTATCAATAAGTTGAAGAACGGGGGGAGAGAAATCCGAAAAAAATTATAAAATTTTTAAATGAAAGTTATTAACTTACACAATCTTGGGGGGGGAGTAATTACCCCATTAAAATTTGTTTTCTTCCCAAATTAACAAAAATCATAACATATTAAAACAAAAGTTGATGGTTTACAGAATCTTGGGGGGGTAATTACCCCGTTACCCCCCCCCCATAAATCCGCGCTTGGTCGGAAACTGGTGTTTTGGAGTCACTTCTACGTCAATTTTTATTCCACACATGGGTATCGAGTAGCAAATGTGTTACATGTTCTTGGTATTATTACTTTATCACATTCTCCATAAGTAATAAACAAATCTAAAAGTCTTCGTGGGTGTCATTTAAACTTGCTGGCATTTTTTAACAAAAGAGAATGACTGACATTAATGATTGTTTCTAATCATAGGTAAGTTGATGGCAATTTTTACTAAAAATTCTTGGAAATTTAAGAAAATCGCCAATATTTCGAAAGGTTGTAGCTTATAGTAGAAAAAATGGAATTTAATTTAACATAATTTGATGTAAAAAAATACAGGGTGTTCCATTTGAAATAAAAAAGTTTTTGAGGTTTGAATTTGACAAAATTTAAAAAAATAAAACACTTGGTATACTATTTTGGAATCTATTTTTTTTTTTTTTTTTGTAGAGAGAGTAGCTTATCTTGTGTTCTTCCTACGTACCAAAGAGCAAATAAGGATCTCCTACAGGAAGAAAGTTGTAACGGTTCTTGCAAACCGTTGCACCTGTCAAATTTCTTATAAAATGTCAAATATCTCCGAAACTGCTCGGTTTAGATATAGGGTGTGTTACATGTTTTGACTCAGAATTTTATGATCATTTCGAAAAGTCGAAAATATATAGGGTATTCCATTTAAAATAATCTGCAAGAGGGAAATATTCTAATGGCCGCCTTAAAAGAATCACCCTGTATATTATTTTGATCTTATTCCGTTGAAGGGTTGGGTGGTAAATTGGAGTTAATGTGGGTAAATAAGTTAATCAAGCCAGTAAGAGTACATAAAATTGGTATTTAATACATATTTATATGAGAAGCTAAGGTCTCAAAAAAATTTTGGCATTAGCCACCCACATTACCACCCCCACCCTATTATTAAAGGGGGTGAAAAAAATAATGTTGCGATTTAGTGTGTGTACAAGAACCAAAGGTCTCAATTTTTTTTTTACTTCATCCACCCCACTACCACCCCCTACCTCCGCCCCCACTTTCATTACCGATGTGGCATATCGTTTTATAGTTTTTTGGGTAGACGATTTCAAATATTATATTAAGTTCCATAAAAAAAAATTCTCATTGTGAGACTTATATAGAAAATCTGGATGTGGAAGTAGTGATTCCTTGGGCAGCGGTTTTTTTACAATTTATCAAATTAGCCGTGGAAAACAAAAGTATGCCATTTAAAGCAAACCATACGTTACTTCTGCCAAATATTTGTTGATAATTAATTACACGTTATTTTAAATAAAATGGAAAATTTCAATGTTTGATAAGTATAAATTGTTCAGAGAATATTATTTAGCTATTACGCAAATCACAACTTACACACTTTTTTATTTATTATAAAAATACCCACTTTCTGTATATTGTTGCCCTAATCTGGGCACGCTAATATACTAGTTAGGTAAATACTTTAAAACACTCATTATTGGAGAACCAATCAAAACAACTACTCTTCTAGCTAATACTGACGAAGTATTGAATTACATGATAGGATTCTTAGCATTTTAAAGAAAAAAATATATTGAAAATACTTAAATCATTCACACTTTTTTTTTTTTTTTTTTTTAATTTAATATGAAATTATCTACTTTCTGTATATTGAATGATTTAAGTATTTTCAATATATTTTTTTCTTTAAAATGCTAAGAATCCTATCATGTAATTCAATACTTCGTCAGTATTAGCTAGAAGAGTAGTTGTTTTGATTGGTTCTCCAATAATGAGTGTTTTAAAGTATTTACCTAACTAGTATATTAGCGTGCCCAGATTAGGGCAACAATATACAGAAAGTGGGTATTTTTATAATAAATAAAAAAGTGTGTAAGTTGTGATTTGCGTAATACCTAAATAATATTCTCTAATCATGATAAAAGCAAATAAATAAAAATAATTGATTGTAAAAAAAATAAATCAAGAATAGGCTTGTAAATAATGAATGAATGTTTCTATACTCTACTGATGAGAACTAACGAGTTCGAAAAAACTTGTACAACTTTTCTAGAGTTGAAATAGAGTGTAAGGTTCAATAGTTCTTGTGAATGACTGAATTTCAATAAATAATTTAAGTATATTCAATAAATTTTTTTTTTTTTTTGCCTTAAAATGCCAGAAATCCTATCACGTAATTCAATACTTCGTCAGTATTAGCTAGAAGAGTAGTTGTTTTGATTGGTTTTCCAATAATGAGTGTTTTAAAGTGTTTTCCTAAGTAGTATATTAGTGTGACTCGATTAAGGTACCAATATACAGAAAGTAGATAATTTCATATTAAATTAAAAAAAAAAAAAAAAAAAAAAAAAAAAAGTGTGAATGATTTAAGTATTTTCAATATATTTTTTTCTTTAAAATGCTAAGAATCCTATCATGTAATTCAATACTTCGTCAGTATTAGCTAGAAGAGTAGTTGTTTTGATTGGTTCTCCAATAATGAGTGTTTTAAAGTATTTACCTAACTAGTATATTAGCGTGCCCAGATTAGGGCAACAATATACAGAAAGTGGGTATTTTTATAATAAATAAAAAAGTGTGTAAGTTGTGATTTGCGTAATACCTAAATAATATTCTCTAATCATGATAAAAGCAAATAAATAAAAATAATTGATTGTAAAAAAAATAAATCAAGAATAGGCTTGTAAATAATGAATGAATGTTTCTATACTCTACTGATGAGAACTAACGAGTTCGAAAAAACTTGTACAACTTTTCTAGAGTTGAAATAGAGTGTAAGGTTCAATAGTTCTTGTGAATGACTGAATTTCAATAAATAATTTAAGTATATTCAATAAATTTTTTTCTTTTTTGCCTTAAAATGCCAGAAATCCTATCACGTAATTCAATACTTCGTCAGTATTAGCTAGAAGAGTAGTTGTTTTGATTGGTTTTCCAATAATGAGTGTTTTAAAGTGTTTTCCTAAGTAGTATATTAGTGTGACCCGATTAAGGTACCAATATACAGAAAGTAGATAATTTCATATTAAATTAAAAAAAAAAAAAAAAAAAAAAAGTGTGAATGATTTAAGTATTTTCAATATATTTTTTTCTTTAAAATGCTAAGAATCCTATCATGTAATTCAATACTTCCTCAGTATTAGCTAGAAGAGTAGTTGTTTTGATTGGTTCTCCAATAATGAGTGTTTTAAAGTATTTACCTAACTAGTATATTAGCGTGCCCAGATTAGGGCAACAATATACAGAAAGTGGGTATTTTTATAATAAATAAAAAAGTGTGTAAGTTGTGATTTGCGTAATACCTAAATAATATTCTCTAATCATGATAAAAGCAAATAAATAAAAATAATTGATTGTAAAAAAAATATAAATTGTTCGGAATACCACGACTTGATATTACCCAAATATAAAATTACTTCCACATCCAGTTACTTACAGTAACGACAAAAAAATTTTTGAAAATTTTTATTGTTCAAATAGGCTTAGAATGTCATGAAACATCAAGATTTTAAGTTTGAGCGAAAAAAAAATTTCTGTCGGTCTGTTCGGTCTTGTCTGTCTGTAACTTTTTTTGTGCGCACGATTACTCTGGAACCGTTTAAGATACTGACTTGAAATTTGGTACACGTATGTACTTTAACGGGATCTATAACTAGATTATATTTTCATCTTATTCCTTCGAAGGTTAAATGGGGCGTAAATAAGTAAATCAAGCAGGTAAGAGTCCATAAAATTGGTATTTAGTATATACAAGAGAAGCTAAGGTCTGAAAAGAATTTCTGGCATTAGCCACCCCCATTACCACCTCCACCCCCCAAAAAAAAATTGATTTAGAGTCTGTACAAGAACCAAAAACCTCAAAATATTTATATTTTTTACTTCATCCGCCCCCACTACCACCCCATATCACCACCTCCACCCCACTACCGATGTGGGATATCGCTTTATGGGTTCTTGGGGTAGACGATTTCAAATATGCTATTAAAGTTGCATAAACAATTCTGTGGCTTGGTGCTAAAAGGGCCAATGTCACTTTTCCTTTAAAATGACTTATTGACACCAACGAACTACATTCGTTCATGTATCTTGAAAAAAAGGCCAATGTCAAACTCTCATAAATGACTGAGAATTTTAAGTTTCTAGGGAAAATGTAAATTTCTAAAAAATATTTTGAAAACAGATAAAAGGGCCAATTGTAACATAGACTGTATTAATAAGGTATGTTTCGTTTCTAGAAAGCCCAAAGTAGACTTTGGCCATTTTATCATAATAACTTACACAAATAATAATAATAATATAACTTTCCATAAAAACTTCATTTTCTCAAATTGTAAATTTTTAACGTTGGCCCTTTTAGCACCAAGCCACAGAATTATTTTCGCATACAAAATTTTTTCGCTGCGAGATACTTGGATAGAAAATCTGGATAGAGAAATAGAGATTCCTTGGGAAGCGGTTTTTAATATCTAGTATAGTTTTTAAGATAAATAGTTACTATGTTTTACATATCATTAAAAACCTTAAAATGCTTTATGGCCTTTCAGATGGTGTAAAAATATACGGGGCTGTTCCATTACAAAAAAAAATGTCAATTGTATTTCTGGCATGATTTTTGGAAAATACGTGTGAATTTCTAGAACTTTTATTTTCAAACTTTTTTATTACAAAAATAACGAACTTAAATGGAGTTCTAATGTTTGCCCCTGTACCTTATTATTTTTAACACAGTGAGTGAACTCAGAGATTCAAATTACAATTAGGTACCTACCTATTGATTTGGTACAATTTAAATAACATTAACTAATCGGCACGCAGAAAACATAAACAATAATCTATCGTGTGTTTTTAAACAGTTGGCTTTTAGTTTTAACGTGAATGTTGTACTTAAGTAAGAAAATTTAAAAATTCAACCTAGAAAAATCACCTGAGAGAAGAGGCATAATTATAATTATACTGGGGGCAAAGATCAAGGTGGCCTTAGCAAATACGTCAAGTTGAATATTTATATCCAAAGTAGATAGCTAAATATAAATATAGCTATATGTTGGAAATGTATTTTATGTTAATTTGGGGACACCCTTACAGACAATTCATAAATAACAACTATTATCTATTATGAACAATAATTATCACTTACCGACTAAATTAAATATCCATTAGAATCAATCGTGAGACCATAATCATTGAAAAAACATCAGATTTATAAGTCCAGCACCAACACACCGAATATCATTTATATCAAACGTCAAAACAAAACAATTGATTCGCGAATCGCGTTTGAAAATCGTATCGAAAGTACAAACACATGCGCGTATTCGAAAGAAATCTCCACGCACATCAACCGCGCTCACAGAGCTTAAAAGCTACTGCAATCAAGAATTCAAGACCGTTTCGTGTGCTTGGCGCTTGTTGATACGTAGCGGTGTTGCCGGATTTATTTTGTTTCCGCAGATCATACATTTTCCAAACTTTCTTTAATATTAGTAACTTTTTAGCAATTATTTTCAATTTGTTTTATTATTGGGACTTTTCGTAGTAGATTACTGATGTAGATACTAGATGCGAGAGTTTTTATTATACTCTTACCTGCTCGTACGATTATTACTGAATTTTAAACACTAAATAATTATATATGACAAACCCTATTATCTAAATGTAACTTTATTTTTTAAATAAAAATCTTTAAAAAACTAATATTTGGGAGTGATAAATATAACTAAATCCTGATTATAAAAGTATTTGATTAATATTACATTTTTGTTTAATGTATGGTTAGCTGCATGTATAGTGCTAAAAATAAAACCGCTGCCCAAGGAATCACTACTTCCACATCCGGATTTTCTATCCAAGTCACACAACGAAAAAATTTTATATCTTGAAATAATTGTTTATGGAACTTTAATAATATAATATTTGAAATCCTCTACCCCAAAAACCCATAAAACGATACCCCACATCGGTAGTGAGGTGGGGGTGGTGACAGGGGGTGGGAGTGGGGGGTGGATAAAGTAAAAAAATATTTTGAGGTTTCTGGTTCTTGTACACACACTAAATCACATTTTTTTTCATCCCCTTTAATAATGGGTGGGGATGGTAATGGGGGTGGCTAATGCCAAATTTTTTTTTGAGACCTTAGCTTCTCTTTTCTATACTAAATATCAATTTTATGAACTCTTACCTGCTTGATTTACCTGTTTACTCCAAATTTACCCCAATTTACCCCCCAATCCTTCGACGGAACAAGATGAAAATATAATCTAGTTCTAGATCTCGTTAAAGTACATATGTGTACCAAATTTCAAGTGAATATCTCAAACGGTTCCAGAGTAAACGTGCGCACAAAAAAAGTTACAGACCGACCGACAGACCGACAGACAGAATTTTTTTTTCGCTCAAACTTGAAATCTCGACGTTTCATGACATTCTAAGCCTATTTGAACAATAAAAATTTTTAAATTCATTAATTTTTTTGTCGTTACTATACTTCCACTGGATGTGGAAGTAAAAATGGAAGTGATAAAATGAAAGGACGCTAATGACACAGGTTGTGCAGAGGAAGGAAAAGTACCTAACGTAATATTTTGTCGAACTTCTCTACACATTCCCTTGAATACATAAGAAATAAAAGACCAGACTGCAACCAACGGCTATTCTCCGGACTAATGCCCCGCCGAGCGCTGGACTACGAATTAGAAATACAAGCCTGGCCACGTTATAGTTTAGGCTCAATTTTCTAAAAAGCCTTCGGAAATCAAAAATATACAGGGTGATCACTCAATTCTTTTTTAATGTGAAAGAGGACGATAATATTTCGCATGTAGTTAACAAAACTGTCAAAAAAGAAAAATATGAAAAAAATATATACAGGGTGGTCAGACAAAAAAAATTTTAATGTGATGGAGGACGATAATATTTCACATGCAGTTAATGTAACTGTCAAAGAAAGAAAAATATGAAAAAATACAGTGTGGTCACCTCAACAAATTTTTTTTTAAAAATCTGTCAGAGGACGATAATATTTCGCATGCAGTTAACACAACTGTCAAACATAAAAATCATGAAAAAAATATACAGGGAAGTCATCCTAAAAAGATAATGAAAAAATGTGATAATATTTTGCATTCAGTTAACACAACTATCTAGGAAGAAAAATATGAAAAATATACAATATTAAAATATAAAATAATTTATGAATTATGCAAGGTCCGGCAAGACGTTGCAAATAAGCAAAATAAATAAAGTGTGAAACAGAGAGGGAAGTTTTGGGTAAATACCTTTACCGATTTTTTTTCTGACGCATCTTTTTAATTAAACGGTATAATTTCCCCGTAGAAACGAGAATAGTTTCTAATCATTACGCTGATTAAGTTCTACTATAATTCTGACATCTAATTCCTGTCTCCATTTTGACCATCTATCACAGACCAATACTGTCACGGTATATGCAAGAGTTTTTTCCATTCTTTTGGTATAGTACTTAAAGCACCCATGCCCCTGAAGAACTGTGTCACTAAAAAGTTTAACTTTTTATGTTCACACTTCACTCAGAGATGAAGGTCCAGCATGAGTGTCTTATTCAGACTAACGTGCTCGTGTGATCGTTCCACATTTCCTACCATTTGATTAAAATTGTCTCTTTCTACCTGTTATTCACTGCTGCGCTGGTAGATGGGCATTTTAGATCTGATAAAGCCGAAGGCTTTCTTCAACAAGCAGAGAAATAGAGGTGAAATTCCTAAGATCACATATATGGCACTTATAGACATTGCTAGGTACCCACTAGCTATTCTTAACAGAAGCATTTTATTATATTTCTATATGTGTGTGACCTAGTGTCATACTGGGGCACCATATAGGAATACTGATCGGATATCTCCACCTAGAACCGCCCCCACAGGTCTATTAGGTCCCCCAATGTTTGGTAATAGCCGTGTCAGAGCCGCCATTTTTACTTGAGTTCTCCCGACAGCATATTTTGCCGTGTAAGATATTTCAGGGGGCGAGCGTAGAGGCGTCTTCACTGTGCTGTACTTCGATACTCCAGTGAAGCAACGTTTAGCGTGGTTAGTACTTGGATGGGTGAAATCCATCTTGGGAAATACAGCGATCTAGCGGGTTGTATATCAGAGTATATGTGGAAGCTATGTAATTTCAAGACGAGGATTGCGTAGTGGATGTACCATTCTTGGGAGGGGATGTAAAGCAGGCGGTCCTTTGTCTATTAAATGTTAGGCAAGTACTCTACTCTTCTTACGAGAAGAAGTTCGGCAAAATTTCCTGGTTGGGGGTAGCTTGTCTCCTGGCATCGGTGATAGGCCCTGGTAGCGGAAATAGGCCGACGTTAAATAAATAGATTAAAAAAAAAAGATATTTCAGTTGCCCGACTGGTGTTATGTTTGTTCCCAGGATCTCTAACCATGTAAAAGATAAGGCCTCTCTTACGTGGCCCCTTCGTGATGATCGCTTCGGTTTTCTGGTGGGCAGGATCAGGTCCTTTCCCTCCATCCAGTGATAAATATCTTGTCAATGACTCGTTTATTCGAAAATCTAGTTTGTGGTCATCCTCCGATCCAGCAAGAAGAAAATTGTAGGTGAAAGAAAGAAATACATTTTTCTTCAAGCGTATTAAAATGTTTAAATTATGTCACCAAAAACAGAAGTAGAAGTAGGACATTGTTTTACTAGTAACAAAATGTTAGTACCGAACGCCGCCGTAGTGGACATTGTTTTACTAGTAACATAATGTTAGTTCCGAAAGCGCCACCGCAGTGGGTATTGTTTTACTAGTATTGTTTTACTAGTAACATAGTTAATACCGAAAGCCACCGGTGGCGCGCTATCCACTAGCCACTTGTCATATTGTGTCAACATGTAAGACTGTAGTTTGAATATTTGTACATTTATGATAAATAAATGAATTTTTGCATTTTAATACGCTTGAAGAAAAAATAGTATATATTACACGGAGTAGAACGCCTTTTTGTGTTTCCCCAGTTTGCAAATTCTGGGCTCAACACGAAAAAGAGTGCGTTCCACTCCTAGTAATATAATATACTATTTTCTTCAAGCGTATTAAAATGTTTAAATTATGTCACCAAAAACAAAAGTAGAAGTAGGACATTGTTTTACTAGTAACAAAATGTTAGTTCCGAAAGCGTCGAAGTAGTGGGTATTGTTTTACTAGTAACATAATGTTAATACCGAAAGCCACCGGTGGCGCGCTATCCACTAGCCACTTGTCATATTGTGTCAACATGTAAGACTGTAGTTTGAATATTTGTACATTTATGATAAATAAATGAATTTTTGCATTTTAATACGCTTGAAGAAAAAATAGTATATATTACACGGAGTAGAACGCCTTTTTTTGTGTTTCGCCCAGTTTGCGGCTTCGGCTTCGCCTCAGCCGCAAATCCTGGGCTCAACACAAAAAAAGAGTGCGTTCTACTCCTAGTAATATAATATACTATTAGGGCCGGTACTTTCACTTAAGTATAAATAAATGAAATAGACTTTATCCGGCGAGTATCTGACAGAAGGGATGATCTGAGCTTGCTATCTGCAGGATAACTTGCATGTGTACTTTCATTCAGAATATACCCCCGATAGATATGACTTTAGATACTTCCCAAAGTAAGTGTTGCCAACTTAAGACACTGCAAAGTAAGGAAGTTTTATGCTTCAAATAGAAACAGAAAAGATACCCCTACTGTAGTTTGTTGTCAGTTTATGATATCTGCGCCATTTTCATGATTGTTTGAAGTAGTTGTGCATCGTATAATTAACATATTCACATTCATATAATTTTTCAATACTGATCATTTTCGGTTGACGTCACGCTGTCGGCGTGGAGGGCACACAACTCATTATTTTGCAGGTTTAAACTGCTTCTGCTATTTTGAAATATCAGTTTAAAAATAACAGATCGCTGAGAAGTACTGGCATTCGCATATCGCAGTGCGCAGTTTGTAGTATGCAAATTTTTCGGTCATGTGAATTTGACGCAGCTGTCTGAAGGGCATACAAAACCTCATTTACTGTTTGTTTATCATTATATGCACAAGGTTTTCAGAGTGTGTTTCGGGTTTACTTTAGTGTTTCAAGTAAATGAAAACAGCGGCTATTATAACAATCGCACTTTAATAACAAAGAAATGCAAATGAAAACAATGAGTTGTCTACCCTCCACGCAAAATGGCCCCGACGACAGCATGACGTCAATTGAAAACAGTATCTTGGTATCTTGGCTACTGCTATCTGTTATTTTCGAACAGAAATAACAGTCTGTTAATGCTATTTACAGATAGCAGTTATAAAATGATAGGTTGTTAAATAGCAACTCATCTCTAATTGTTTTAATTTGCATTGCCTATTATTGGATGAGGTTTTGTGTGCCCTCCAGACAGCGGCGTCGAAGTCACGCGACCGAAAATTATCAATTGACGATAAATAAGATAGGCTGCTATAATTATAGGTTAGATTTCTAACCTCTTACAATATAAGTAGTCTATGAAATCAATTTATAAAGTTTTTTTTAATTTTTAATGTGATTATTATATGTATCTAATCATACATTTAAAGTTAAAGCACAATACAAAACAAGCTGAATTTTTAAAAAGTTGGTAGAGGATAAAATAGCAATTCTGTCAATCACAGCGCAACCGCGTACGCGGAAAAAATAATGTTTTTGAATCAAGAATATAATATTTATATATACGCCGATAAATAAATTCTTCATATGAAACAGAATAGTTTTGTTTCAAGAAACGATAAGTTTGTAATAAATACATTTATTTACAAATAGCTTTTTATTTCCTGCCATGAAAGCATTTGTGTCATATGAAGAATTTAATTATTTGCGTGTATATAAATATAATATTCTTGATTCAAAACAGTTTTTTTGCATGTAGGCGTGGCTGTTTTTATCCTGTAGATAAAATCGTTATCTGATGGTCTAGGTACCGGATAGGTTATCCTAGGGATAAGGCATTTTTATCTGGTGGATATCACTATTTGTAGGTGAAAACACCGATTTTTTGCTTATCTCCGGGATAAACCTTATTCTGCAGATTAAATATCACTATCTATAGATGAAATTACCGGGCCTTGGAAGAACAGTGCAAATATCAACGATATAACTAACAAACTTTAGACATTGCGAATTCAATCATTTAGTAAACGATTGACCTGAGTAATGTGTTACTACATCTTTGAAGTTGTAACGTTTGACAACATTGCACGTATTTTAAGCGACCGAGAGGATTAACACGTGCCCATAGCATTAAAGGTAGGGTGCACTGACAAAAAGGGCTAGTGCCCTATTTCTTATTTTGGAGGATAACCACATGTGCACCCAATTTTACACCCTATCAATTCATACTGAATCATTTAACATGAACCAGATGCTGGGTGAGAGATACATACGTGCACAGAAATATTAAGCTGTTTAGGATATTTAGTAATCATTTGTATTGTACGTGTGTTAAAGGGATATTTTACCTTATTTAATTCCGTTTTATATGTATTTTAATCAATCACTAAAGTAGGCAACGATTTGATCATAGCGATTTTTCATGTGGAAATGAGTTTTTTTTTTCGTCCGACCAGAAAGTACACCCTTTCTGGAGACATTATCCCCCAGAAAATAACGTTTTCCCGGGCTAGACCGGAAAGTGACATTAGAGATCCAAAGTCTTTTCCCATCCCCGCTATTCTCGTTTTCTATGGAAACGAATTTGTGTTAATTGTTGAGATAAGTGTTAAATAGATAAATAAACTTGGCTTTTACGAGTTGTCAAAAGTCAATTCACAAGTTATGGAAAATATGGATTCAGATTTTGAAGTGTCGGTCGAAAAAAAAATATGGTACGTTACACGACCGAAAAACAGTGTTTTGCAGGTCTCCCCAAGCTTCCAGGATTCGCCTGCGGCTCGCCCTGGAATCTGCTTGGGTCGACCTGCAAAACACCACTTTCCGGTCTTGTAACGTAAATTACTATTAACGAAAGCGAATATTTTTCTTTAAAATAAAATGGTCTGGTACTAAAACATAGCTCGAAATATTATTTTCATTATTACTAGCTTTTATTTAACTTGTTTTGCATGCTAGTATGCTTGCAAGTCAATTTTGAACTACTTAACGACACGACGTCCTATTGAGCTGAAATTTTGCATACACGTGTTAGTACAGCGTCCTTTTTTGAAAATTAATACAAAAGTGGTAAAATTAGTCTTAGCGGCTTCATTTTAACGAGTCTACCACACTGTAAAATTTTCAGAGTACGGGATGGTCGCTTTTCCGCACGCGCAGCATCTAAACCTGTCGTTCTAGCACGGTTACAATTTTTTATTACAAAACTCATTTTTTTTTACTTTAATTGAAAGATTATGCGTCAAATCAAAAGAAAACTTTTTGTCCAAAAAAAAAAAGAGGGCGTGATTGTCGAGTCCGACACCTGCACTCTAGCGCGGTACCGTTTTGTTATTGCACAACATCTAATTTTCAATTGCAGTTGCTCATAATTGCCTAAAAAAGATAGTTCATAAGTTGTCCGACAAATTTTCAGCCTCGTTTTTTCAGTCCGACAACCTGAATATGTCAGTTATGGCAGGTTAGGTTTTGCGATTACAAAATTTCGGACTAAAATCACACGTGATAGATTGGTACGTTTTTGAACTAAATATAGCACTGTCCGACAAAAATAGTGGATCATATTACCAGTCCGACAAAAAAAAAGGTTAATACGATGCATCCTTAATCGAATTTTTATTTTCGTGTTTAATTAGCTGCAAATATTATGTAAATTAATGTTGATATGTTGTATTATGATTTTATTTAATTTATACTCTGATAGAGGATAATTGTGCAATGTATTGTAATATACCTTTGTAATCATTCGTTGCCTGGCCTATAGAGCAAAACTGTGCAATGTAGTAAATAAATACTAATAAATGAATAAATACTTATTATATATCAGTTAATTTTAGTTATTTTCATTAAAAAATTATGAAATATAATCAAACCATATTTTGTTCTTAATAACTTTTGTTATTTAATGCGGTTTATAGATTTATTGAAAATGTCAACACCATCAAAATTAAGACTATTCTGAATCTGAATCATCACCACTCGAATTATCATCAGTTTCATTATCGTGTTCTTCATCGTCATCAGTTTCATTACTCGAATCGCCTTCATCATCGGTAGTAGATTCTGAAATAATGTTAATAAAAGTTCTATAAAGTTGCATATTTTTTTAAAATTATTATAAGATTTTTTATAAGATTTCAATGGTATACCTATATTTTCTAAAGATATTTCGTGGAGCGTTGGACTTTGAGGACCATCAGACCAATAAAACTAGTAAGCGCCATCTATTAATTCCCAGCCGCATTTTCCGTTGGCGTTTGTTTGTGTGCATTGCACCATATGCTGCTTATATAAATTGTGCGTTTTACCTGTTGTAAAAGCTCTTGTTTACTTGGAGGTAAAGCAAAGAGTATATATAAAAACTGCTGCCCAAGGAATCACTACTTCCACATCCAGATTTTCTATCCAAGTCACTCACAACGAAAAATTTTGTATGTGGAAATAATTGTTTATGGAACTTTAATAATATAATATTTGAAATCCTCTACCCCAAAAACCCATAAAACGATACCCCATATCGGTAGTGGGGGGGGGGGGGTGGTGATAGGGGGCGGTAGTGGGGGTGGATAAAATTAAAAAATATTTTGAGGTTTCTGGTTCTTGTACACACACTAAATCGCATTTTTTTGTTCATCCCCTTAATAATGTCGTTACTATACTTCCACTGAATGTGGAAGTAAAATGGAGCCTGGCGGACTATGAGGCGATGAATTCATCAGCTGCTCTTCCCGCACACACTCTTTACTATAGTTTAGTGCGCGTGCTTTGGCACTACTTTCCAAAATTAAAAAAAAATTAATTTTTTTAATCAGTTTTTATAAGTTTGCGTCATTTTTTTTGTCGGACACCTATTTTTTTAGTATACATATTTTATTTGAAAATAAAAAAAATTAAGATAACTTTTGTAATCGCAAAACGTAACCTGCCATAACTGACATATTCAAGTTGTCGGACTGAAAAAACGAGGCTGAAAATTCGTCGGACAAGTTATGGACTATCTTTTTTAGGCAATTATGAGCAATTGGAATTGAAAATTAGGTGTTCTACAATAACAAAATGGTACCGCGCTAGAGTGATACATTGCAGGTGTCGGACTCGACAATCACGCCCTCTTTTTTTTTTCGGACAAAAAAAATTTCTTTTGATTTGACGCATAATCTTTCAATTAAAATAAAAAATTTGAGTTTTGTAATAAAAAAATTTGAGTTTTGTAATAAAAAAATCGTAACCGCGCTAGAAAGACAGGTTTAGGTGTTGCGCGTACGGAAAAGTGCCCATCCCGTACTCTGAAAATTTTACAGTGTGGTAGACTCGTTAAAATGAAGCCGCTAGGACCATTTTTACCACTTTTGTAATAATTTTCAAAAAAGGACGCTGCACTGGGGACTATGTAGTTCTGGTGACAATATGGTATATGGTACCAAAATGTGTATTTATTTTAATTACAGGCTTTTATTTATATCATCGTTTTTCCAAATTTCGAATTCAGTACATTTCCCCATATAAGTTTAAATAAAACTTTTTTCAAAGGTTTTATCTGTTTGCAACTTTTTTCTCATAAACTTGAATATTTATTCCATCGATATAAAACACGTAATAGGATTTACATGTGACAAGAAAATGTTTATGATTCATTGAAATACCCAAAATGAATTACTGTACTATCCAACTTCGACTTTATAAACGAATAAAATGAAATGTGCAAATACAATATGCATTCAAATATCTTTAAAAACTTCCCTGACGTTTATTTGCCTTTTAGATGATGTATCAGACGCAGATGTATAGTTATATAGGATATTTAGTTTTAAAAAATTATAATTTCGCAGAACAAAATGGAATTATTCATATTATGGCGATTTAACAAAATAAAATAAAATCACATTAAGTAGATATTTACGAGTATTAATTTTACTTCCACATCTAGTGGAAGTATAGCAACGGCAAAATTTTTTTTAAAAATTTTGATTGTTCAAATAGGCTTAGAATGTCATGAAACGTAGAGATTTTAAGTTTGAGCGAAAAAAATTTCTGTCTGTCTGTCGGTCTGTAATTTTTTTTTGTGCGCCAGTTTACTCTGGAACCGTTTGAGATATTGACTTGAAATTTCTTACACATATGTACTTTAACGAGATCTAAAATTAGATTATATTTTCATCTTGTTCCATCGAAGGGTTGGGGGGTAAATTTGGGTAAATTTGGGTAAATTTAGGGCAAATTTGGGGTAAATAGGTAAATCAAGCAGGTAAGAGTTCATAAAATTGGTATTTAGTATATACAAGAGAAGCTAAGGTCTCAAAAAAATTTTGGCATTAGCCACCCCCATTATCACCCCACCCCATTATTAAAGGGGATGAAAAAATGTGTGTACAAGAACCAGAAACCTCAAAATATTTTTTTATTTTATCCACCCCCACTACCACCCTCTATCACCACCCCCACCCCACTACCGATGTGGGGTATCGTTTTATGGGTTTTTAAGGTAGAGGATTTCAAATATTATATTATTAAAGTTTCATAAACAATTATTCCTGCATACAAAATTTTTTCGTTGTGAGTGACTTGAATAGAAAATCTGGATGTGGAAGTAGTGATCCCTTGGGCAGCGGTTTTTATGTTCGAAATGAGGACCACTGTTTGTAATACAACGTCGACATCTTCGTAGCATCTTTGTAGTGGTTACGCCTAGACTCATTTCCGCCTTCATTATTTCTGCTGCCTGATTAATTTTTTCAATAAGATGTCGTTCGTCTCCAGATATGATAGTAAAGGGGGTTAAGTCTCTAGATCTAGCAGGCCACTGCATCGGCCTATTTCGCGCTATCCATCTGTCAGGAAATTGATAATTTAAAAAATCTCTTACAGGTGTCCGGTATTCAGGGGCGGTTCAAGATAAATTTTCCACCCGAGCGGGAGCATTTTTTGGTTCCCCTCCCTGATATAATCATAGAAATTTCACGGACGTTCTACGTACTAGAGTGCAAGGATATCCTTTCGGACCCCGCGAACACTCTACTTTTTAACTTGGAGTAACATAACCGTGTATAGACGGTGGTCCAAAATTGTCTGGATATTTATGTGACTGATGTAGTACATCCAAAAATAAAATAGATAATAAGGAAATAGATCTAAATAGATAATAAGGAACTTATACCCCTTTAAAGAGGGATTATAAATATTATTTTTTCGGCAATATCTTCAGATCGTTTAAATATATATGTCATATTTTAAATTTAGATATGGGCATCGATTTACATAGTACCAGTCAAATCCTCTCCTCTGCTTAAGAGGAAGTTTTAGGACTTTTATGGCTTTTAGGGTTTGAATCAATCTAACTTTTTTATTTTTACATATTTATAAAAATTCTTGTAAAAAAAATATTTTGATATCACTAGAAATAAAAAGATGTTCTTGTTGCATTTCGATACACCATTCTCAAGTAATTTATGTTTACACATCAATGTGCATTTACAACATATTATTAATAATAGGTAATTAATTAATTTGTAATAAGTATACATTTTTTTGTCAATGCTATTATAATGAGAGGACCTCCGACACAAGCTTACTTAGAGGAAGGATCCTTTTTATTGTTTTAATATTTCATACAAAACAAATTGCAATTTATTTATTTATAAACTGTAAATTATGTAAGATATGAAACACATACATCTAATGTTGGTATAACAATTTTCTGAATATTCTGAATTCTATAGTACGACAGGAAGCTTGAGGTATGAGTAGTGAGGTGTCTCATAGCTAAATAAACATATTTGCGTTACATTTTTGAATTATTTAGATAGTTTTAATGTTATTCGACTGTTCTGCATTATAACAATTTAAACTAATATAGATTCTATTATTTGGCCCGGACCTTAAGCCGCCCCTGCCGGTAATGGGCGAGACATCCGCCGTTTTGGTAAATGACTTGTTCTCTTATATCCAAAGATACTTCAGCCAAAATATCAGATAAATTATTTCTTAAAAATTCTAAATAATGTTATGTTGTTTGTAGGCAAGTATACAACGTGATCTACCATGACAAGCGGAAAATTTAACAATAGGTTGTCCCCACCGAAAGTAGTTAAAAAAATGATAAATTAAAAAAAAATTACCTTATTTTTTTGTAGAAATTCGCCGCCAATGACGTTAATCAATCTGACGTAACGCAGTACAACCATATCACTTTATCAGAGATACACTATTGACAGCAAATCTGGAGACTTTTTGGTTTTAATCAAATCACCCTACAAAAATAGCGAAATAAATCGAAAAGACATTGACCCTATGCAAGTGAACTCTGCAAAAAAATATAAGAGATATTTACTTAAACGCGTCAATAACACGCCGGTGTCCTGATTGTTCGACCGAAAGCAAAAAACGCGGCACTTTGATCGCACTTGCGGGCTTCACTTTTTATGCCAATTAAGGAAATGTAAACATCTCCAATAGGCTCTTTCACAAGTAAGTTCGTCGACCTATTACTGACCTAGTCAACAACAGTAGCGTATCTTCGCCAATTTACTAATAATTTAATATACTAAATTACCTCAGAACTCTCTAAAATTTTGCAGGGGCTTTCCAACATTGAAGACTAGTACACCATTCTATTTTCCGCATATCATGGTAGATCACGTTGCATAAGAAGCGTGTGAAAAATTTTCACACGCCATTAGCGCATGTTACCCTGTCACACGCAATTAATAATGTTCAAGCGTAGTTAGCAGTGTGTTTTTAGACACTTTTCAAAATAATTCAACATAGTTGTAGAAAAGAATGGTTTTGCATTATAATTTGAGGTTATTCATATACAATGTACACGTTTGTTTTGTTCATAGTACAGTACCTAGAGGTAAAAAATATGCAAAATTTCGGAATAATGTCATATTGAACGGATTTCGTTCATTTTTGGCACTATAATAGTAAATGCTTCACAGAAAAGTTTCTATATTGTGCGGGGGCTTGCTAATTTATAGAGGGTGGATGCCATCCCCTCTCAGGGGGTGACATTTAAAAAATATATATATTTATTGGAGATGAAATAGAATCAAATTTTAAGACGAAAAAGTTCTATGCAATTTTTCACAAAAATTGATAGTTTTTAAGTTATAACGACTTCAAAATTGCGATTTTTGCTTAAAAAGAAGGTATTTCCGAACAGCTTTCGTCAAGTATTTCGAAAAGTATTACTTTATCGAAAAAATGGTACAGACCAATTACAGAAAGTACAAACTGAGAATTAATTATATTTTTTGTTTATTGATGTAGGATTAATAATTTCGGAGATATTTAAGTTTACATTTGGCATCCAAGTGTTCATAAGATAATTATTTAGAGTGAGAGTTAAATATCTTAGAAACTGTGACACCTTCGTCAAGGATGCTAATAGGTAGAATAATAGGTTATTAATTAAGCTTTCAACTGTTTTTTATTTGTTTCTGTAGCATAGAAAACAAAGAAGTTATGACCGAAGCAATGTGCGTCTACACATTTTTTTAATAACAACGTCGCCATTTTGTTACTGTAATTAGCCAGTAATTAAAAAAAAGAAATTTCAAACACTGTTTCTCATTAACATACAGCATGATGTAGATGCTCAAATTTTTTGGTTTGTATACAGCACTTGCTTTAGAAAAAAATACAGTTTAAACTATAAAGGTATTTTCGATAAAACGTATTTTTTTCCTTTTCCAAATATTTCAATAAATATTAGTTTTGTTGAAAAATGGGTAGAGATCAAAAATAAAGCTCATAAACTGATAATGAATTTCGCTTG
Organism: Rutpela maculata; assembly: GCA_936432065.2. NCBI lineage: Eukaryota > Metazoa > Arthropoda > Insecta > Coleoptera > Cerambycidae > Rutpela > Rutpela maculata. Next base: position 247,326,938 of record OW386286.2, read on the forward strand.
TTTATTTATTTACATATATTTAATAATTTCGGAGATATGAAAGTTTACAAATGACGTCCGAACGGTTATAAGACGAAAAATGCAGTTTAAATGTTAAATATCTCGGAAATTGTGACACCTACGTCACGCATGCTAAGAAATGAAATTAAAGACAATTAATTGCGCTTTCAAATTATTTTTTACTCGTTCCTGTAGCTAAGAAATAAAGAAGTTATGACGGAAAAATGTGCATATTGATATTTTTTTATATAAAAAGGTCGCCATTTTGTTACTCTAATTAGCCAATAATGTAAAAAAATTATCTCAAATACAGTTTTTCGTTAAGATGTAGCATTACCTAGATGCTCAAATGTTTTTGCTCATTTAAAGCACTTGCGTTAGAAAAAAATGCATTTTAAACTTGAAAGGTAATTTCGAAACACTTGGATACCAAATATAAACTTAAATATCTCCGAAATTATTAATCCTACATCAATAAACAAAAAATATAATTAATTCCCAGTTTGTACTTTCTGTAATTGGTCTGTAACATTTTTTCGATAAAGTAATACTTTTCGAGATACTTGACGAAAACCGTTTGGAAAAACTTTTTTTTTAAGCTAAAATCGCAATTTTGAAGTCGTTATAACTTAAAAACTATTAATTTATGTGAAAAATTACATAGAACCTTTACTTCTTAAAATCTGATTCTATTTTAGCTCCAATAAATATATACATTTTTAAGTGCCATCCCCTGAGAGGGGATGACATCCACCCGCTATAAATTAGCAAGCCCCCCGCACAATATAGAAACTTTTCTGTGAAGCATTTACTATTATACTGCCAAAAATAAACGAAATCCGTTCAATATGACATTATTCCGAAGTTAAAACCTCTAGTTACTGTACTATACTATATTATGATTTAATCTAGCTAACAGTGTCCTAACTACGTCCATTATTATTTGCGTCAGAAGTAGCGGTGCCACATGAATCTAGTTATCTTAGCCACAACTGACAATTAATCTGTCAGTAGTTATTTTTTCATGTTTTTGTACACAATTATTTTATGGAGTTACAAATCACTACTCAAAAAGACCAGGGATATATATAAATTCACAAGATATTAGCAAAATGCACGTTCACTGGAGATCTTTACTTGGATTCGGATTTATATTTTGGCTACTGTTATGCTTAAACGATTTCTTGGGGGGATTCAAGCCGCAAAGACACTATCTTAGTGGTAAGCAACTTGTATTTTAATCTATTTGGCGAGTATTGCACCTCATATTGTACAGCATCGTTCGCTCGGTTTTCAGTATATCTATGCAAAGGACCCCGCACAAAACTATAGGAAAAGGCCGTTCAGTCAAATTTTTTGAAATTTTAGGAAAGAATTCTCCTGGTTATATCGAACAAAACTTCTCTTATGGGCATAATGCTCAAAATTTAATAGTTCGGCCGCCAGTGACCTTTGAAGTTCTTTTAGAGTCCCTTGAGGTAAAGCTTTGACCTCTAAAGTTTTGTGACTGGACCGCAACACATCTACCCCCCATTTTCGAGGGCGGGGAACACGATGATTACAATATTTTCCGTCTTTCCCTTCACCCACTATCCCTAAAGCGAAAAAACTACCCCCTTTCCCAATTTTTCGGTGCTAGGCTTGCGAGGCCTTGTCGGATAGGATTTTTTCTCGTCAATTCGAATAAAATAAGTAATCCTCGATCAGACGAGACCTCAACCAACCCGGGGGTTCAAGCAGCCTTTACACGAAGTAAACTTTTCCTTCAGTGGTTTGTAGGGAATTGATTGAGACGGGTCATGGGTACATATAGATATTTTTGTTTTTTCATTGATTATACATGTAAAAATATTCTCGTTTTAATTTTTATTGTTCAAATAGGCTTAGAATGTCATAAAACGTCGAGATTTTAAATTTGAGCAAAAAAAAATGTCTGTCTGTCTGTCGGTCTGTCTGTCTTTAACTTTTGTTTGTGCGCACGATTACTACTCTGGAACCGATTAAGATATTGGCTTGAAATTTGGTAAACACATGTATTTTAACGAGATCTGGAAATGGATTATATTTTCATCTTATTACGTTGAAAGGTTGGGGGGTAAATTGGGGTAAATGTGGGTAAATAGGTAAATCAAGCAAGTAAGAGTCCATAAAATTGGTATTTAGTATATATAAGAGAAACTAAGATCTCAAAAATTTTTTTGGCTTAGCCACCCCCATTACTACCCCATTAAAAAAGGGGGCGAAAAAAATAAAGTTGTTGTAATTTAGCATGTATACAAGAACCAAAATTTTTTTTTACTTCATCCACCCCCACCCCCACTATCGATGTGGCATATCGTTTTATAGATTTTTGGGATAGACGATTTCAAATATTATGTTATTAAAGCTCCATAAACAATAATTTCCACATAGTGACGTGCAAATATAGTATCGAAATTTTTTTCGTTGTGAGAGACTTGGATAGAAAATCTAGGTATGGAATTTTAAGATTTATAAACACCCTACAGGTTGCATTGTAATTCGAGTCCTATGAACAAACGAACATCAACGTGACTGACTTATTATTTTAACAGGTTGCTAAAATGACACCAATGTTTCAAGGATTGATGAGGAGATAGCGTCAGAGACGCGTCATCGCCATGCAACCTGTACGGTGTCTTCTATTATTTTCTTGATTCTATAATAAGTGGGTAACATCGAGAAGAATGGATGCGCAGTGGCTTTCCTCGAGTGCTATCGATGCGCAGTAGGTTACCTCGAATAGTATGGATACCCAGTAGGTTCCCCCGGGTATTTTGGATGCGCAGTGGCTTTTTTCGAGTACCTACTATAAATGCGCAATAGGTTACCTCAAGTAGGGGGGATGCGTAGTGGCTTTTCTCGAGTACCATAGATGCGCAGTAGGTAGATCAAGCAGTATGGATGCGCAGTGAATTTCTTTGAGGATTATGGATGAGCAGTGGCTTTCTTCGATACTACTACTCAGTTACCTCGAGTAGTATGGATGCGTAGTAGGTTTCCTCGAAAAAAATGGTTCAAGTAGAAGCTTTACTTTTATCGTGTAGTCCACGGCACACAATGATTTTTTATATCGTGTTTAAATAGGCTTAGAATGTCAAACATCAAAATTTTAAGTTTGAGCAAAAGAAATTTCTGTCTCTCGTATCGGTCTGTCTGTTGGTCTTGTAACTTTTTGATGCTCACGGTTACTCTGTAACCGTTTAATATATTGACTTAAAATTTGGCATACGTAATGTATGTACTTTAACGAGATCTGGAATTAGATTATATTTTGATCATATTCCGTTGAAGAGTTGAGGGATACATTGAGGTAAATGGGGGTAAATAGGTAAATCAAGCAAGTAAGAGTCCATGAAATTGGTATTTGGTAAATATAAGAGGAGCTAAGGTCTAAAAAAAATGTTTTCATTAGCCACCCCCACCCCATTATTAAAGGGGGTGAAAAAATATTGTCATTTAGTGGGTGTACAAGAACCAAAGTCATCAAGAATTTTTTTTACTTTATTCGCCCAACTTTTGATAATACAATATTTGAAATCGTGAACCCCAATAACCCATAAAAGTTATGCCATATCGGTAGAGGGGGTGGTGGTCAGATCACCTGTGGTCAATCTTTACTTATTTTATTCCAATTGACAAAAAAAAGGGTAGTGAGTGAAGGGTAGGTTGAAGGTATAAATATTACTACAGGGGTCCCGCAAAGATCTATTCTCATCCCATTGCTCTTTCTTATTTATACCGTGAAACTATATGCAAAAACATGTCAAATACAAGAATACTCCGACGACACACACGTTTATCACAGTTTGTCTCCCAGTAACACACAGTTGGCCAATAATTTAATAAACTCTAGCTGGAATAAGTAAATTTTGTACATCTAATGACTTCAAAGTAAGAAAATTGTTATTTGATGGAACTTCTGTTTGATGCTATAACATACATTTTAAAAGAATGAGAAAAATTAGATTTTGCGCTTATGCCCACTATTATCCCGTTTTGAAAGTTTTCGATATAATGATGAAATTGTGGGACCAATGTTATGCCCTCTATAATCATCTTACCAGGTGCTTTGCTTGATTTTGAGGCAGACTGCCTATATGACATGATATATCCAAGATGGCGTCCACCCCAGACATTACCGGAAGTTCTCGATTATAACTCTTGATAGAGCCATCCTATCAATATTTTGTATTGAACCGTTTTTATTTACAAGGAAATTCTCTATAAAGAAGGTCCTTAGGAATTTATCGATATCTTTTATCATTTATGTACTTTAACACGATTCTTTTTTACCTCTCCTGAGTTGGCAAGATTTTCTACAGAAACCAAAGCAATGATTAGAATTGCAGAAGAAGTAAAAACAAAACACCATCATTTGACATGATCTAGAGGAAAGCGATAACATGAAGATGTGCAATGTATCTATAACACTATCAGAACATCGACCAACCCAATAACATATGAAGGCAGTGAACTGATCAACACAACAACAAAGTGTGTACTTCATGAAACCATACAAATGGATACATTCAGCATTTTAGAAAAGGGTTGTGAAATGTACACTGCTTAAAAAAAACCGAATTGAAACTGACAGTACGAATTTCTGGGACCCAATGTAGAAAGAAAACTTAATTTATGTAAAGCTACACTCAAAACAACAAGTTAGCTGACACTGTAGTACAATTCGACCAATCATTATTCACATGCTTGCTAGTTATAAAGCCATACTGATATTGAACTAAAAACATCATTAAGTAATTATGAATTCTCGGCAGTTCCGTTCTCCATATTTTTTCTGGATGTATCAATGAAGTTGTCTACAAATAAATCTGAACAAATGAAGATCTTAGAAGAGCAACACCCTGCAAAACTTGATAATACTGTACAAATTTCTTTGTCTATACCTTTGGTGGACTCAAATATAACAGAGTATCTGAATGCAAAATTCTACGTGTCGCTGTTCTGGATGGAATGGCAAAGCTACTGCGATTCATATATATTCGCCTGATACAGACGTATTTCTACTAGCATTGTGGTGGTCAAAATATTTTACATGTCTAAGCATGTTTTGTTTGTCACTGGTATAGGAAATAATCGAAGAATGATTGATGTTGGCGGAATTTGTACCGCATTAGGACCAGAAAAGACAAAAAAGTTACTAGGTCTACACACTCTGTCACGACATGATGTCACAGGTTCACTTGCGAAGAAGGGAAAAATCATCATTTTGGAAGGTTTATAAGACCGCAGAAAATGACATTTTTGGGAAATTTGGATCCATTGAAGAATTCGGGGATGAAGCTGAAACCTGAAACTGTCATTGAAAAATTTATTCGTAAGGTACATACATATACCGGGTGACACAGGAGGTATGTAACACCCCGTAGCATGTTTATTTAAAAAGATATTATTTTCAAATTTGGTAGACTTATATAATGCTTGATTGTCCTTTTTTTAGTACAAACAGGAAATTTTTTCCACTTCCGGTTTCACCGGAAGTGACGTCTACTTCCTTATTTTAAATGGCACCCTGTATATATTTTTTTCCTATCTGATTCTACTTAAATTTCTCTTTTCAACTGTTTATAGCAAAATGGCATTCGTTTTTAAAATGGCTGCTGAAAACCTATTTATTGCATTAAGTCAAGTTGGCTATGGTATGAAATGTGGCGGTAATTAATGCTTAATGAGCTGCGATTTTAGAAGAACCCTGATACACAATTTTGTGTTTCATATTTGTTTTGTTCTAATTAGTAGCCAAAGAGACTTTGTAGAATTTTTATATTACAGAAAAATCTCTAGACTAAATCCCCGAAATCATAAAAACTAAGATAGAAACACTAATTTTAAATGTGACCCATTTGTAAAATATTTATTCATTTTTCACTTTTACCCAATACAATTCATTATTATATCTGATTTCAGTTGCTTTTAAATAAAATTGTTTTCGAAGAATCTCAAAATGTTGGCCATTATTTTCACTGCACGGTCGAATTCTTGGTAACAGTACCTCCAAGCACATTTTCTAACTGCAATTCAGCAATCTCATTTATTGCTAACCTAACTCTCATATCCAAGTCTTCCCTATTTTGCAGAGGAGTTTTTGTAAACTATTTCCTTGAGATGGCCCAATATGAAAAAATCAAGTGGCGTAAGATCCGGTGACCTCGGGGGCCATCTAATTGGTAAAAGTGCAATATGAATAAATATTTTACAAATGGATACAATTTTAAATTAGTGTTTCTATCTTTTTATGATTTCGGGGATTTAGTGTAGAGATTTTTCTGTAATATAAAAATTCTACAAAGTCTCTTCGGCTACTAATTAGAACAAAACAAATATGAAACACAAAATTGTGTATCAGGGTTCTTCTGATATCGCAACACATTAAGCATTAATTACCGCCACATTTCATACCATAGCCAACTTGACTTAATAAATAGGTTTTCAGCAGCCATTTTAAAAACGAATGCCATATTGCTATACACAGTTGAAAAGAGAAATTTAAGTAGAATCAGATAGGAAAAAATATATACAGGGTGCCATTTAAAATAAGGAAGTAGGTGTCACTTCCGGTGAAACCGGAAGTGGAAAGAATTTCCTGCTTGTACTGAAAAAAGGACAATCAAGCATTATATTCGTCTACCAAATTTCAAAATAATATCTTTTTAAATAAACATGCTACGGGGTGTTACATACCTCCTGTGTCACCCGGTATACACCAGGGAGGAAGATTTCAGACATTGGGGAGCTTCGTTGGTTGATGTTCTCCAAGCACAAGACGCAAAGTGAAAATCTGCCTCCTACAAAAGCGTCACTATCTCCTTTTATTCGTAAAGCACATTACCAGGTTATGGAATGGTATCTTGCTGATCTAATCTACCAACACTTCCTTGTGCACCTGAAACCATTTTAAAATTAATTCGGTGTTCATATGTAAAAGGGAAATGTGGTGTATCCTGTAAATGTAAATCCCAAAAACATTTTATGCACTGAGCTTTATATGTGTGGAGGCGATGAAGTTATGCGAGAATCATGGCCAACATTTTGATATTGATGACCTTTCAGATGAAGAGTATTAAGCTGAAAACATTTTACATGCAATTCAATAAAAATATTGAATTAAACATTAATTTCTTAACTAGTTGTTATTTTTCAACCTAAAAATTCTTTAAAACCAAAAATTAAGAATTGGTTAATACACTTTTTAACTGGTTATAACTGATAATACAAAACTGTTCTAACTTTTTTTTGTTTAAAATTTTATTCAGAACAAAAAAGATTCATTACAAAATATTGCTAGGGTGGGCCTATCAACAGTTATAATTGAGAACTTCCGATGATGTCTGAGGTGGCCGCCATCTTGAATATATGACGCCATATAGGCCGCCTGCCACAAATTCAAGCAAAGCACCTGGTAAGGTATGATTATGGAGGGAATAAGGAATGTATTAAACTTACTACCACAATTTCATCATGAAATTTCCCACGGAGTGTATATTTCATCAAGTATGCACCCCGACTAATATCTTTTACAGAAGAGCCAGAATATTTGGATGACTCGTTTTTCAGATGAATAAAACTATACACCTATTGTGTGTTACGGGTTTCCGTTTTATAATTATTTTTAGAATGATTCAAACCCAGAAATGAGTTACGATTTTTTTTTAGACGAAGAACTTTACGACAGCATGTTTGTCGAAAAACTATTAGAGCAGAAATTGCAGTCTCAAGTAACCCACACAGAACATCGTGGGATTAAATTTGGCTGGACACTCTTGTTATGGAACACTGTAGCATTTGTTTCTTCAATTGCTTTTTGCTCTTGTGCCAGGACAACGTCTTGGATGGTATGGAAGTTTTATACGTGTTACAGGTCAGTTCATACATCTAGGAGGTTGTATACCAATACAATATATTTTTTCTTCAAGCGTATTAAAATGTTTAAATTATGTCACCAAAAACAGAAGTAGAAGTAGTAACAAAATGTTAGTACCGAACGCCACCGTAGTGGACATTGTTTTACTAGTAACATAATGTTAGTTCCGAAAGCGCCGCCATAGTGGGTATTGTTTTACTAGTAACATAATGTTAATACCAAAAGCCACCGGTGGCGCGCTATCCACTAGCCACTTGTCATATTGTGTCAACATGTAAGACTGTAGTTTGAATATTTGTACATTTATGATAAATAAATGGATTTTTGCATTTTAATACGCTTGGAGAAAATAGTATATTATATTACTAGGAGTAGAACGCCCTCTTTTTTTGTGTTGAGCCTAGGATTTGCGGCTGAGGCGAAGCCGAAGCCGCAAACTGGGCGAAACACAAAAAAAGGCGTTCTACTCCGTGTAATATATACTATTTTTTCTTCAAGCGTATTAAAATGCAAAAATTCATTTATTTATCATAAATGTACAAATATTCAAACTACAGTCTTACATGTTGACACAATATGACAAGTGGCTAGTGGATAGCGCGCCACCGGTGGCTTTCGGTATTAACATTATGTTACTAGTAAAACAATACCCACTGCGGTGGCGCTTTCGGAACTAACATTATGTTACTAGTAAAACAATGTCCACTATGGTGGCGTTCGGTACTAACATTTTGTTACTAGTAAAACAATGTCCTACTTCTACTTCTGTTTTTGGTGACATAATTTAAACATTTTAATACGCTTGAAGAAAAAATAGTATATATTACACGGAGTAGAACGCCTTTTTTTGTGTTTCGCCCAGTTTGGGTCCTGGGCTCAACACAAAAAAAGAGTGCGTTCTACTCCTAGTAATATAATATACTATTTCATAGATACAGGTTGGTTTTTTCGACTTGGTTTTGTTTTTATTAGATTCAGCAGTCAAAAAAAACCTAGAAAACGAAACCTCATTTGCCTATTTTATTGTTTTTGATTTTCGAATTTTCCCTCCCTACCCGCACCAGAAAAACACCTTTCCACCCTTCCAATTTTAATTTATTTTGTCCCTTTAAAACACTTGTTTAAAAAAAAATTCCATCCGCCATCCACCCGTCGAAAAATGGCCGAATTTCGGTTAATTATTGCTATAAAATTAACACCAAATTAAAGACATTTTTTCCAGAAACAGCTTTTATTTGAACTTTTTTTTTGTAAATGCCATATTTCCAGAGAAAATGGAGAAAAATCGATTTTCTTTTTTATTAAAAGTACCCCTTTCTAAGTTATAGGCTACAAACTGGAAAAAGTGCCAAAAATTCGTGGTTTCTTCGTTCTCACAAGAATTTGCCAAGGGTTTGGAGGTCTAAAACTTGGATTCTACATACTCTCTACCATACATACAAGATAAAAAAAACTTCTACTACCTCATTTAATGAAACTATAAAGTACCCCGTTATTGAACTACCAATATTTTTGCTTTTCCCGTAATAGTGTGTTTTATTTATATTATTTGTATCTGTCCGGTCTATCTAGCCCAGGAATTTTAGTTTTTGACCCGGAATTAATTATTGTAAAGCTGAAAATTTGCAGGATTGGAGTTTTGGTCCAAAACAACACGTTCCAAAAAGTCCCCTACTCTCCCCCGTCGGCTTCCCTGCTTTTTCGGAGCAACAAGAGCCTAAGTCGCAAAAATTGCAGAGCTGGCTATAAAGTGCAATAGAAAGGTTGTTACTGGTCCGATTTGGGTCGAAATAATCATAAAAGATTAGAAGAACCATATCCGTTCATATTTCAGATGTTTCATGCATATTTTTGTCCATAATTTTCCATTCTAGTTCTGTGAACATTTCAAAAATTCAAAAAGTTTTTAAATAATTTTAAAAAATTCCGAAATAGCGCCATTGCGGATAAATGAAGACTCGGAGGGGAAAACGTACCCTAATAAACATTTCTCTTCATACTTTGGGCTTTCCATTGGTATGTCTATCTTCTCTGTAGCGTCACCCGTTACGGAGTTACGCTACTCTGAGTGTCGCAGCGGCAACACTCGTATATTTAAGTTCGTTCATTGTTGCGTCTATCACTTCCAGTCTAAACAATCAAGAAGGTGCAAGACGAACTATACCTAGTTCATTAACTTTGATAGTTCTCTAAGTGTATGCATTGATTCATTGATGCGGCAAAATTGTGTGATTTTAGTTAAGCCATGTAGCACAGGAATTTTAGTTTTTGACTTTTAATTAATTATTGTAAAGCTGAAAATTTGCAGGATTGTAGTTTTGGTCCAGGACAATGTGTACCAAAAAGTCCTCTACTCTCCCTTGTCGGCTTCCCTGTTTTGCGGAGCAATAAGTGCCTAAGTCGCCTGCAATTTTTACGACTTAGGGAAGCCGACGGGGGAGAGCATGGGACTTTTTAGTACGTGTTGTCCTGGACCAAAACTACAATCCTGGAAATTTTCAGCTTTACAATAATTAATTCCGGGTAGAAGCGATCGATATATTGACTAAAATTCCTGCGGTAAGCATATTATTGATAAAAAACTGTGATTTGTGGTTATCCACAAATTATATTTTCGGAATTTGCTTTATATTATCTTTATAGTATCCATTTGATTTGATCAAATAGGTATAGTATAGTCGTGAAACAATGTTTGAGGTGCAGTTAATATTCTATTTCAGACCAAATTTTGATCAGAAGAACTTTAAAAATGAGAACTATAAAATTAATATTAACAATAATATATCATTATTACTAAACTGTTATTCCAAAAAAATGCTTCTGAAATGAGTCCGGAACCTGCAATGTAACATCGACGTTGAAATTGTTATAGTGAAACAACAAATACTACTAAAATTTTAACCATTTCCCGATAATGCCAACTTCTTTGATAAAACGTACATCGAGTGTAGTTCAGTGCTTTGTTGTTTGTAAAAGCTACTTCGGTATCAGCATCGTATCAAAAAGTTTCAAAAACCCCGTTTTTATTATATAATAACAAAAGATTAATTTTTCCAGAAATAAAAAACTCTTCTTAGAAGTTAAAGCACTTGAAAATGTGATTGAGAGAAGCAACACCAGCATTAGCAAAATACCAGTCATGATTAAATCGAATTCCGCCATTGTAAGGTCTTCTGACACAAACATGAAAGGAAAATCGCAAATAATATCCGACATAAGTTGTCCAAATCTTTTAGCATTAAAAAGAACCAGTAGCAATCATTCCCAGAATACCATCATCACCAACTGCAAGACATTGTTTAAAAATAACAAGATATTTACACAGCACGACCTGAAGTTCGATCACCAAATGGAAATCCAGTGCACAAAATTAAGGGAGGATATGTTGAAGTTGCAAGCGAACTCCCTTAAAGAACACGCCATGCTGTCGAGGAAGCTCGACGCAGTCACTAGGGAAAAACGGGAGATCTCTAAGGCACTGGCGATATCTCAAAAAGAAAATCGTGCGGCCAAGCAACAGTTGGAGGAACTTTTGCAGGAAAAGGTAAACTTTGAATAAAACACATAACACAATTTGCTACAATTAAAAAAACCATGTTGAACATTTACTTAATGATGTTTCATATATTTCTATATATAGACTAGTTCACAAGTCCAAAACCGTGTTAATTCTTGATAAAGCTCGTAAAAATATGAGTGAGGGTATAGCGTTGTCGCTATAAATAAAATTAAAAATGAAGTAAATATACGTATATTTGTTTTTGTTGATACATGTTCATATTTTTATGTGATTTTATATTTTGTAAGTATATATTATATGTTATATATTTTTTTCTTCAAGCGTATTAAAATGTTTAAATTATGTCACCAAAAACAGAAGTAGAAGTAGGACATTGTTTTACTAGTAACAAAATGTTAGTACCGAACGCCACCGTAGTGGACATTGTTTTACTAGTAACATAATGTTAGTTCCGAAAGCGCCGCCGTAGTGGGTATTGTTTTACTAGTAACATAATGTTAATACCGAAAGCCACCGGTGGCGCGCTATCCACTAGCCACTTGTCATATTGTGTCAACATGTAAGACTGTAGTTTGAATATTTGCACATTTATGATAAATAAATGAATTTTTCTTCAAGCGTATTAAAATGTTTAAATTATGTCACCAAAAACAGAAGTAGAAGTAGGACATTGTTTTACTAGTAACAAAATGTTAGTACCGAACGCCACCGTAGTTGACATTGTTTTACTAGTAACATAATGTTAGTTCCGAAAGCGCCACCGCAGTGGGTATTGTTTTACTAGTAACATAATGTTAATACCGAAAGCCACCGGTGGCGCGCTATCCACTAGCCACTTGTCATATTGTGTCAACATGTAAGACTGTAGTTTGAATATTTGTACATTTATGATAAATAAATGAATTTTTGCATTTTAATACGCTTGAAGAAAAAATAGTATATATTACACGGACTAGAACGCCTTTTTTTGTGTTTCGCCCAGTTTGCAAATCCTGGGCTCAACACAAAAAAAGAGTGCGTTCTACTCCTAGTAATATAATATACTATTATCGAATGTTTTTCTTTTTTCCTTAGTGACTCCATGGAAACTTCTCCATTTTGGATCGAGTTTTCCCTTTTGTTTCTCAGCGACTCCACGGAAACTTCTCGATTTTGGAACTTCTCGATTTCCAGTGAGTGAGTCGCTATAGTCGCTATAGAGGGCTCATTGGATTCGGAATGATGTCTAGAAAAATGTTCAAAATTTTCAAGCCCGCGCATAAACAATTGCAAAAGTTATAAACAAATGAAGATTGAAAAAATAACGAGTTTAGTTTTTTGTAAATAACTCGAAAACTATTAGTATTTAAGAAATTTTAAAGAATGATTCTTAAACAGGAAGAAATTTCCAATAAAAAAGACCCGACTCCCGAAACTCGAGCTCTATTGTTAATAATTTTAATTTAATGTTGAAAATAGAGCTCCGCGCGGCGAACACTAAGCCGTTACGAACCTCTGAAACCGGCCGTAATAAGTAAATAGTATATTATATTACTAGGAGTAGAACGCACTCTTTTTTTGTGTTGAGCCCAGGATTTGCGGCTGAGGCGAAGCCGAAGCCGCAAACTGGGCGAAACACAAAAAAGGCGTTCTACTCCGTGTAATATATACTATTTTTTCTTCAAGCGTATTAAAATTCAAAAATTCATTTATTTATCATAAATGTACAAATATTCAAACTACAGTCTTACATACATGTTGACACAATATGACAAGTGGCTAGTGGATAGCGCGCCACCGGCGGCTTTCGGTATTAACATTATGTTACTAGTAAAACAATACCCACTACGGCGGCGCTTTCGGAACTAACATTATGTTACTAGTAAAACAATGTCCACTACGGTGGCGTTCGGTACCAACATTTTGTTACTAGTAAAACAATGTCCTACTTCTACTTCTGTTTTTGGTGACATAATTTAAACATTTTAATACGCTTGAAGAAAAAATATTTTTTATGTTATTAAATATTAATTTAAAAATTTAAAGTATTTTTTATACACATAAAGGAACAATATCCCGTTGTAAAAAAATTTTTCACCGATTTTTCATAAAATGTGCCTATTGTTAATTATCAATTTTTTTTAGAGTTTGCGTTTATATTTCAAGTCGGATAATTGTTAAACAAAAGCCACTAAAATTATTGCGCTTCGTGGAGCCCTATGTCAACTATACTTTATGGGATTATGACATTGCGATGTTTTTAATTGTTGTAGACTATTAGTTATTAATTATTTAACCTAACAAAAAACTAAAAAATGAAAAAGGGAGGTTGAATTTTTTTTTTTTATTAATTTCAATTATTATTACTGTTTTTGTATTCAAAAATATTATAAGATCACATAAACTTTAAATTGTCATTGCTAATTGTTTAAACAAATTTTATAAATTACGTATTTTTGAAAAAAAAATTTTTTGCCATTTTATTGATTATAAAATATTATGATTAAAAGAAGAAATTTTTTCTTAAAATTTTTTTTTATAATTTTCAATATTTAAACGAATTATTAAGAAAAAGTTTTATTCTTAAAATTTATTATTTGCAATTCTCTACAAGCTGGAAAAATGAAAAAAATTTTTTTGTTGATTTATTTGTTATTTATTTAATAAACAATTTGTTATCAACAATCGCCAAATGTGTTTATATTTTTTTTAGATAGAAAAAAAATAACAAAAACTACTGTATACATAAACATGTTTAATATTTTAATAGAATTTTAAATTAAATTTTTTTTTTGACTTGCTTATCTATACGGTTGTTTTTATTATTTTTTTTCTATCTAAAAAAAATATAAACACATTCGACGATTGTTAATAACAAATTGTTTTTTAAATAAACAAATAAATTAACAACAAAACAATTTTTTCATTTTTCCAGCTTGCAGAGAATTGCAAATAATAAATTTTAGGTATAAAATCTTTTCTTAATAATTTGTTTAAATATTTAAAAAGGAAAAAAATTACTGAAAAAATAAAAAAAATGTTTTAAGACAATTTTTTTTTCTTTTAATCATAATATTTTATAACCAATAAAATGGCAAAAAAAAATTTTCAAAAATACGTAATTTATCTATTTGTTTATAAAATTTGTTTAAACAATTAGCAATGAAAATTTAAAGTTTATGTGATCTTATAGTACCTTTGAATATAAAAACAGTAATAATAATTAAAATTAATTAAAAAAAATATATCATTTTTTAGTTTTTTGTTGGGTTAAATAATTAATAACTAATATACTATAACAATTAAATGCATCGCAATATCATAATCCCATAAAGTATAGTTGACATAGGGTCTCCACGAAGCGAAATAACTTTAGTGGCGTTTGTTTAACAATTATCCGACTTGAAATATAAACGCAAACTCTAAAAAAAATTTGATAATTAACAATAGGCTCATTTTATGAAAAATCGGTGACAAAATTTTTTTACAACGGAATATTGTTCCTTTAAGTGTCTAAATAATGCCATAATATTTAAAATTTTTAAATTAATATTTAATAACATAAAAAAATATTTTTACTTATTACGGCTGGTTTCAGAGCATCGTGTCGGCTTAGTGTTCGCCGCGCGGAGCTCTATTTTCAACATTAAATTAAAATTATTAATAAAAAAGATAGAGTTTCGAAAGTCCGGACTTTTTCATTGGAAATTTCTTCCTTTAAAAATCTTTCTTTAAAATTTCTTAAATACTAATAGTTTTCGAGTTATTTACAAAAAACTAAACTCGTTATTTTTTCAGTCTTCATTTGTGTATAACTTTTACAATTGTTTATGTGCGTTGAAAATTTCGAACATTTTTCTAGACGTCATTCCAATGAGCCCTCACTCATATTTTTACGAGCTTTGTCAAGAATTAACACTGCTTTGAACTTGTGAACTAGTGTATATAAGCTCACGCATAATTACCTTTATTGGAATTTATGATACCACAAGTATCAACAGAATAGATAGAGTTCCCCAAGGCACTCTGTCTAGGCCAATAATTTTTAACATTTAGTTAAACTGAAAAACATACAATGTCTTATTGACAACTACTAAAATCTTAAATTCGTGGATATTTGATAGCCATTTATTTAATGGAAATTGCAAAAAAAAATTATTTACGTTTTTAAAAATTTCTCAGAAAGTAAAAAGATTTATTATCATAAAAAATACTTGGTGAAAAAAAAGCAAATTTGACGAAAAAAAAAATTGCCCACACCGATGATCGAACCCGCCACCCAATGGCGCGTCAAATCTTACTATTTTCACGTTGCGGGAGAGATTTTCTTAAGGGTCAAAAACGCGTATAACTCTTCAGGGATTGAATATTTTTTGTAGAACTTTTTGCGATTGATGGAAAAACTTGTTAGCTTTCATTTGCACCAAACCTCGTGTCAAAAAAATTGTTAATAAACAAATTAGAGCCTCTAACGCAATATTACTTATATTTCCGGTTCCGGTTATCCGATCAAGTAATTTCTGGTCTCGAAATTTTCCTTTTTCCAAGCACTTTCATATGCACAAAACCCCATTTCGATACGCTTACCCAGAGCCGAGATATTTCATTTGTTAATTTGCAAAATTAATTTAAACTTTAAATAAACAAAAGCAAAAATTGCATTCGTGCAGACTACTATGGGGGTTATGCCCGACGTCAATATTTATCGTTTATAGTTGGTTTGAAGTCGATCAAACTTTCGAAAAAAAAGTTATTTGCTAATTAACAAATTATGCCAATTGTTTAAACAATAAAAAAGTAATGAAGTTATCGGGCCAAAAAAAATATGGTATATTCTTTGGTATAAAAGGCATGTTTTTTGAAAAAAAACAATATCCTGACCTCATTAGTTTCGGAGTAATCAATTTGTTAATTAAGAAATTTATTTTGGCTATAACAAATAAACGAGTTGACAAAATGAGTTGTGCCTGGCGCCAAACGACGATTTTTTTTCGAATCCGTCAAACCGTTTTCATTTTATTAAATAAAAACGAAAAAAATTTTGTTTAAACAATTATTTGACCATGAAGCTCGCGGTTTAGGAAAATTTTTCATAAGAAAATCTTGTTCAGCGGAATTTTTCCTATAAGAATCCGTTGCTAACTCAAATGGTATAGAAAATTTTTGGGAAAAATCCCAGACAGACTCGCCTATAGGTATTTACAACATAGTATATTTATTTAAAAGCCATCTCTTGAATTTATCGCTGCGAACCAAGATATAAATTGATAGGATAGGACGGAAAATTGTCGAATATTTCCCTCTTCCTAGTTATAGTGTATATGAGTATCTTCTGTATGTTTACACTTCCAGGTGATATTGATAAAGCGTTTGGAAAACGCCACCAAGGAATTCAAATGCAACACAAAAACGAAAAAATTCGCTCTTGCCAAACTGGAAGAGGTCACCTCCAATGTAGATAATCTAAAGCAACAATTGGAACAAGTCAGCAGAGATAAGGAGATTCTGGAGAATAAATTGAGAATGTTGGAATGCGAATATGAGAAATTGCAGGAACGGGTCATAATAAATCAGAGTCACGATTATTCAAACTATCAGGAGAACACGCCTGAACGTGATTTAAATGGTAAAGAAACTGAGAGAAGTGTAGAGTCACATCAAAATTTAACTGTTCATCAATATGGTGATGTTGATTATAGCACAAATCGAAAGGTAATAATTATTTATTTTGTCAAAACGTTATGTTAGCGCGAGTTTTGCTAAAGTATGTCTCATTTTTTTAAACAAAATTTTAAAACAGGTGGGAGATCGAATAGTATATTGTGTAACGAGGTTAGAATGAAAATTCGATACGAGTGGAAGATTCCGAACACGAGCGAAAGCGAGCGTGAGGAACCACGAGTAGATCAAATTTTCATTCAAACCGAGTAACAGACTGTATTTTTTCCACGACCATTAGTAAAAAAAAAAAAACAATTAAATCTGAACAAAACAAGTTATTTATTGAAACAATTATATTACATTGTATTAATATTTATATTTATAGTGTTTGTACAATTCGGTGTTTTCACAAATTTTAAAATCTCATTGACTGTGAAGGTAATGCTTAATTATAACTAAACACATTTGAATTTCCACAACCAGTTGAGTAATATCCAAGGAAAAGTATTTTTAAATTTGAATTAAAATTTTACCGCCCAAAACACTAAGCTATATTGTTGACGTCATCGGTCATAAACACCTAACCTCAAAAATACATATCTTTTGTCACTATTATGAAAATTTCCGCTTGGTTCTCGTATTCTCAACTAAAATCTTGTTGAATGTAATGTTCATAAAGTTTTAAATATCTTCTCCCAATAAAATAAGGCGATTTTTGTAGGTTGGAAATTCAACCTATAATTAGCAGCCCATTTTAAGTAATCAACAATATTGAGACGTCATATGCGTCAATTTTAAAATGTTTGCTTGGAGCCATACTGGTTTCAAATGAGAAGTGCGGATATTATCATTAAAAATGACATTAAACTTAAAAAACCTAAAAGTTGAGGTCATGTTAATGCAACCGATGACGTCACAGCCCGTTTTGTATAATACCCGTTCAGTTATTCAGTTTTGTTATTTGTTTGTTGAAATTTTAAATTGATAGATGAAGGAACGGTGTTTAAATATTGGCAAGTGCTTTAATGTATGGAGTACTTTATTTAAATAATATCAAAAAAGCAAATACATACCTAATAGTCCACAGTACATCGCCCTTTTTTAATGATTAGTAACAGGCTGAATTTTCGTGAGTAACTTCGTTTTGACGAGACGCCCAACTTTTTTCTCTGCGAAAATTCTCGATAGTGGTAGCTAATAGCAAAATATATTTTTTCTATTTCACACGAATTAGACAATTCGAAAACGAAGCTACTCAAGAAAATTCGGCCTGTTACTAATCATTAAAAAAAAAGGACGATGTACTGTGGACTTTAATTACTGAGTTGACACTGACAGTTTTGACATCCACGGCAATCTATGTTTTTCGTTGAGCATAATTATGGAATATTCATTCTGGCACTTGTTATAGAATGACAATACATGCAAAACACATAAGAAGCAATTGACCTCGGGCGCAGGCCTAAAATAAAAAATGATTACCTCACTGCTGAAACTTCGTGAACGTATTATTCTCAGCAAGTCGGACAACTTTTTCCTCTACGAAAAATTTCGGTAGCGGGGCGTTTCGTGGAAGCGCTTCAAACTTATGGATTTGGTGCAAAAAAAAAATTATTACCTCAGCATAGTTTTTCATTGTAATCGCAAGTTTTTCTTATTTAAAAAAAGAAAAACATTGTTTGACGCATCCGACATCCCCAACAAGGGGAAATTTCAAATAAAAAAAATATATTGCCTCACAGCTGATTTTTTCAGGATAGCTTATTAAGAATATTTTAAATCAAGTGGCAATATTGTCCGACAAAAATTTTTGGGCAATTTCGTTGTCCAACATCTTAAAGTTAAGGGTTTTATGCAAGCTGTATAGTTACTACCTCACATCTAACTTTTATATTGTACTTTTTGTAATGATGTATGCAATACATTGAACCATCTCCGACAAAAATTTTGGGGATTTTCGGAAAACGGGCACTTAGAGCGGGCTCCCGTAGAATAAAGGATAAAAGAAAAACTTTGAATATGTTAGATAATTACTCAGTGAGGCAGTTATTTATTAAATATAATACACCTTTGCCGTCATCCGCACCAGTGAAGGAGAGAGATTTTTTTCATTTGCCCCTATGGTGAATGCACCAAAGAGACATGCACTTTCAAATATCAACTTTGAACAATTAGTGGTAATCTCGGTGGTAATGAAAGCGAATTGTTTGTCGTTTTAGTAAGGCTACTCCGAGGGCTAAATATTCAGTATTTAGCAGTTTTTTTAAGTTTTCTTTAAAAATGTGATTTATTTAACATTTATAGAGTACTTAATATTAATATATTTTTGTTCTTATATTACGTTATAATTACTTGAATAAATGTTTAGTATTTTACGGATTTCTTGCTCCCACAAAATTCATATCACAGCTAATATATGGCCCAAATAACCAAACGGGACTTACTTTTCTAAAAAGTTTTTCCATTATTCAATATTACGGACATTATTAACATTAACATACTAGTGGAGTCAAGAGAGGCTGAAAATATGCATTATTTCGGAATAATTACAGGAAGCTTCGATTTTCCTAAAACCTTTTAATCACTTTTGCATAGCTTAAAATAAAAAATAATAAACATATATTCATGAGGAAATTGTTTATTAATTACTTAAACAAAAACTTTCTTTTTAACAAAATTATTTTCAGTTGAGAAATTTTAAAGTAATTTAATTCAAATTGACAAATAGGGGGTTATAGAGGTCGCTGAAACAGACCATGATGTCAAAAAAAGTAATTCAAAATCGCTGATCCAATATGGCAGACTTTTCGATACAAATTTCGTGAAAAATTACGTAACTCGGTAAATTACAAACAAATTTTACTTGGATTGACACTGTGGGTTTTTTTAGGTCGCTGAAATAGATTATGATGATCAAAAAGTAATAATACAAAATGGCTGATCCAATATGGCCGACTTTTTGGTAAAAAATTTAATAAAGTGAAAAAAAATTTGTTGCCTTTTTACTTTTGGTCTTTTTTCGACAGACACCCTCCTTAAAAAAGTAAAACTAGCCTTCTCTTCCACAAAAAGTAGTAAAAAAAAACAAAAACTACCGACAAACCCTCGTTGGACAAAAACAATCATATGTTTGTTGCAAGATAGCCAATTATTTAATGAAAATTGCGAAAAAAATTATTTACGACGTTTCTAAAAATTTCTCAGAAAGTAAAATCTATTATCATAAAAAATAATAATAATAATAATAATAATAATATTTATTTATAACCAATTAGGATACACTAATATAATGGCATTAACAATTTAGTAGTAGTATACATATAAATAAATATTCGGAAAACCCACAAGGAAAATTCCGCGCGTGGGTAACTCTTTACTTTAAGACATGTAATAAAATTATAATGAAATACAATTTTATACAATTCATACCTTAAGAATAAATAAGTGGTAAATTAAATTATATATAGTTTGTATATAGTTAGAATTTTTTGTTACGAGATGTTTAATAGGTACTTTGGTAGGTAAAGTTATTAACTGTGAACGAATACATTATCTTAGGAACTAACTTACTAGCTTATTTTATTAATATATTTGAGTTTTGATTTTTTGATAGTTTGAATTGAAATATTTTTAATCTATATAGCAATCTAATATGTAGTAGTTTTATATGTAGCTGTTTTTTATATCAATCATACTTTTAATGTCTTTCCTTGTCTGTCGTTTTATCCACAATTTAATTTCTAAGTTAAAATGTTTACAGTTTGATATGTGCTTTATTTCCATTGGGAGAGTGTTGAATAGTTTTGTAGAGAGATAGCTATGACTTCTCTGGCCAATAGTTTTAAAAATCCTGGGTAATTCTAATGCACCTTCCTTGTATCTTGTGTTGTGAACGTGTTTAATTATATTTGTTTTGTGTTTATTTTTGAAACAGTGTAATAGAAGGGCTTGGCAAAATAGTTGTCTAATGTCAAATATTTTTGTTTCATTGTATAGTTGATCTGATGAGTAAGTTCTACATTTGTTAAATATGATTTTTAATATCCATTTTTGAATAACCTCAAGTTTTTTGCAATAATTATTGGTTATGCCACCCCATGCTATTATACCGTAGGAGAGATGTGATTGGACTAATGCATAATATACTGAGACTAACTGTTTTTCATCTAAAAAAGTTTTTAATAATTTGATTTTTGGTAACACGCACCTCAGTTGTTTGACTAATTTGTCGGTGTGAGCATCCCATCTCATATGACAGTCCAATATTACCCCTAAATATTTGATATTTTGCTTTGACTGAATCAGGATATCTGCGTTTGCGTCACGAATTGCTAGTGAATTAAAATTTGGTAAACTATTTTCATAGCTGGCGAATGGTAGATAAAATGTTTTCTGAAAATTTATGGATAAGAGTTTCCTATTAAAAAAGTCTATCACCGCAGGCAGATTTAGCTCTATTTTTTTTTTAATGCGTCCCATGATTCATCCTCAAAGAAAATTGCTGTATCGTCGGCAAAACTTATGATTTTACCAGCACAAGGTATTTCAAATAATTTATTTACATAAATAGTGAAGAGTAGTGGACCAAGCACAGTTCCCTGAGGTACGCCACACTGGACAGTTTGAAAGTTACTGCGTATATTCTCCAATTCTACACAATGTTGTCTCTTCGTGAGATAACTAGTCAGAAGTTGTTTGACTACACCACGCATACCAATATCACTTAAGGTATCCAACAAATCTATATGACTAACTGTATCGAATGCTTTGGCCAGATCTACAAAGATGCAAAGCGACTTTTTTTTATTATGCAAAGCATTATAAATTCTTTCTGTTAAATCTGCAATAGCATCCTGTGTAGATCTGCCCTCTCGAAAACCGTACTGCCCATCAGAAAGTAGGTTATATTTCTTTAAAAATGTTATTATTCTCGATTTTAAAATCTTTTCGTATATTTTCGCAAAATTAGATATCAGTGATATTGGTTACATGAAAAAAAAGCAAATTTGACGAAAAAAAAAATTTTCCCACACCGAGGATCCTACCCGCCACCCCATTGCGCGTCAAATTTTACTATTTTCACATTGCGGGAGAGATTTTTTTAAGGATCAAAAACGCGTATAACTTCAGGGATTGAATATTTTTTGTAGAACTTTTTGTGGTTGATGAAAAAACTTATTAGCTTTCATTTGCACCAAACCTCGTGTCAAAAAAGTTGTTAATAAACAAATTAGAGCCTCTAACGCAATATCACTTATATTTCCGGTTCCGGTTATCCGATCAAGTTCTTTCTGGTCTCAAAATGTTCCCTTTTCTAAGCACTTTCATATGCACAAAACCCCATTTTGATACGCTTACCCAGAGCCGAGATATTCCATTTGTTAATTTGCAAAATGAATTTAAACTTTAAATAAACAAAAGCAAAAAGTTGCATTCGTGCAGACTTCTATGGGGGTTATGCCCGACATAAATATTTATCGTTTAAAGTTGGTTTGAAGTCGATCAAACTTTCGAAAAAAAAAATATTTCCTAATTAACAAATTATGCCAATTGTTTAAACAATCAATAAGTATTGAAGATATCGGGCCAAAAAAAAAAGGTATATTCTTTGGTATAAAAGGCATGTTTTTTGAAAAAAAACAATATGCTGACCTCATTAGTTTCGGAGTAATCAATTTGTTAATTGAGAAATTTATTTTGGCTACAACAAACGAACGGGTTGACAAAATGAGTTGTGCCTGGCGCCAAACGACGCGTATTGAAAATATCTTTCGATTGAATCAAGATTTTTTAGGATCCGTCAAACCGTTTTCATTTTATTAAATAAAAACGAAAAAAATTTTGTTTTAACAATTATTTGACCATGAAGCTCGCGGTTTGGGAAAATTTTTCATAAGAAAATCTTGTTCAGCGGAATTTTTCCTATAAGAATCCGTTGCTAACGTGTAGTGCTCCCGAGGCCGCGCGCGCTTCTCTCGCCGTACTTACGTGTCGCCGCGTTCAATTTTCGTGCGTTAAACAAAAAATCTGGAGCCTGCCTATATTTTTGATCGTACAAAAAAACTTCAGGTACATTTTAACCTCCCCACAATAAAATTGTGGGAGGTTACTACAATTAGTCCAAAATCGAAAATTGAGATAACATCAAATCTTTACGTTTTGAGGTCCCAGGAACCCAAAAAAATTGTTTTTGAAAAATGTCTGTGTGTGTGTATGTGTGTGTGTGTGTGTGTGTGTGTGTGTGTGTGTGTGTATGTATGTTAGCACGATAGCGGCGAAGCTACTAAACGGATTTGGATGAAACTTTGCTCCAGAAGATCTGAAAAGGTTTTGGTTGAGATCGGATTACGTTTAGTGCCGTTTTGGCACAACAAGTTGTTTATAATTACTTACAATTTGTAATTGAACCATTGAAAAGCAGTAAAAATTCCGATTTCAACGATATATCACACTTGCACTTTTTCGATTTGGTTTCCGTGAAAAAAATTAAAAAACAAAAATTTCACTTGTTTTGTCCTCAAAGCAGGGTGATATTCTAATAATGACAGATGTGTTCAGTGATTTCGGCTGATAACTCGGGAACGGTTGAAGATATCGAACTGAAATTTGAAACGTAGGTATAAATATTGTAGACGGACGGATTACGAGTGAATTAATAATACACCTACGTCACATGACGTCACCAATAAGAAAAATTCTTAGAAACTGGTGCAGATATCGACTTAACTGGAAACATCCAATTAAAGTTTGAAACGTAGGTGGAAATATTGTAGATGGATGGAATATGAGTGAATTAAAAAAACACCTACGTTCTGATGACGTCGTAAAAGCATAAAATTCTTATAACAGGCGAACTGATGATGATATCAAAAAAATATTTCTACAAGACGAGTCACGAAATTTTTTTTTTTTTTTAATATAAAATTTTCGGAGAAATGTCACTTTTCAGGAAAACGTCAGATTTTTAAGAAATGTCAAATTTTCAGGAAAACGTCAAATTTTCGGAGAAATGTCACTTTTCAGAAAAATGTCAAATTTTCGAAAAAATGTTAAATTTTCAGGGAAATGTCACTTTTCAGAAAAATGTCACTTTTCAGAAAAATGTCAAATTTTCGAAAAAACGTCAAATTTTCGAAGAAATGTCACCTTTCAGAAAAATGCCAAATGTTTGAAAATTGTCAAATTTTCGGAGTAATGCCACTTTAGAAAAATGTCAAATTTTCGAAAAAATGTCAAATTTTCAGAGAAATGTCACTTTTCAGAAAAATGTCAAAAATTCAGGAAAATGTAAAATTTTCGAAAAAACGTCAAATTTTCGAAGAAATGTCACCTTTCAGAAAAATGTCAAATTTTCGAAAAAATGTTAAATTTTCAGGGAAATGTCACTTTTCAGAAATATGCCAAATTTTCAGAAAAATGTCACTTTTCAGAAAAATGTCAAATTTTCGAAAAAACGTCAAATTTTCGAAGAAATGTCATCTTTCAGAAAAATGCCAAAAGTTTGAAAATTGTCAAATTTTCGGAGTAATGTCACTTCAGAAAAATGTTAAATTTTCGAAAAAATGTCAAATTTTCGAAAAAATGTCAAATTTTCAGAGAAATGTCACTTTTCAGAAAAATGTCAAAAATTCAGGAAAATGTCAAATTTTCGGGAAAATGTCAAATTTTCGGAAAAATGTCACTTTTCAGAAAAATGTCACTTTTCAGAAAAATTTCAAATTTTCGAAAAAACGTCAAATTTTCGAAGAAATGTCACCTTTCAGAAAAATGTCACCTTTCAGAAAAATGTCAAATGTTTGAAAATTGTCAAATTTTCGGAGTAATGTCACTTCAGAAAAATGTCAAATTTTCTAAAAAATGTCACTTCAGAAAAATGTCAAATTTTCGGAAAAATATGACCAGAAAAATGTCAAATTTTCAGAAAAATGTCAAATTTTATTAAATGGACTCAAAGGAAAATTCCCAAAAAATACTACGGGTCCATTTGTGGTATAAGTTCTCTGCTAGTGTGTTAAAGCGTGCAGACTGTATGCTGAGTATTTTTGACGTGTCAAGTGCATCGAGAGATTACAAGTTTTTTCGACGTTTATAAAGCCCACGGATGGTGTGAGAGGCCATCCTGAACCACTTACAAGCCCTACAAGTGTAAGCAACCCCACCGGAACGCTTTCGGTGAGTTTTTTCCAATAAAACTTTAAAAGTGACAGTGACATTATATTTTAAAAACTATTTCCGCTACTTCCGGCATCCCGCCGGAAATTCTTCCGGTAATAAAACCTAAAAATAGTACTACATAACCTAAAAACAATTTAAAACATTGGTACCAACCTAAACATTTTTCAAAAACCAAATTCCCCAGAGAATCATTGGAACCAAAAATTTGACAGCTATCACTTCCCCGACCGATTTAGTGAAAAATTGGTCTAGGCCAAAAGATAAAACAAAATATACCAACTCAAACTTAAACGAGCCACCATGAACACTACTCTGGCTACATCTGGCAGGGAAGCTGTCCACCAAGAGTTATATGGTTTTTTCCAAAGATGCCTGCCATCCATCCCATTACCAACGAACAGGTTTTTTCGTTTAGTTGTTTCCCGTACCAATAATCAAAATTATTAAGTGCTCTTGCCTACGAACGTTTTTATAGAATTGTGTTTATTCTTATATTAATTTTAGGTCCATGTGGACACATTATAATTTTAACCTAAACTTTAAGCCTGCCTACAGAAGACAGGAGCTACTTTTCTATTTTTCTCCAAGTCAAACCGGACCTACCCCGTCCAGCCTCACACTCGCCACGGCGGTGTTCACCGTGGTTGTCTGGCTGGCCCCGGGCTAGGATCCGATCAAGCATATACATATTTGTATTAAAAACATTGAATAAAGTATTAATGTTGTGCAGACTATAAATTTAACACTCAAGTTCTTAGGTCCAAATCCCACCGAACGCAAGACTTTTTTTCTGATTTAATACGAAAAAAATATTTCAACTTAATAAATATAATTAAATGAGATCGTTCATATTGTTTAGTGCTCTTTTCGGCTTCAAAGATTCACCGGGTGGGGAGGTTCCAGCCGCTTCCAGTAGCTGCCGATTTTTTTATGTGAAATTTCCTGTACTTTCGAATGGCGCAATTAGTTTTTGAAAGAAAAAATTATTTTAAGATATATTTGACAAAAACTGGTATTTTGCAATAATTTGTTTAATAACAAATTACGCTCAAGGACTATTGTTAGTAACTTTTGGTATGTTGTTCCTGACATGTTCAGAGATGTATACTCAAAAGTTACCGCTTCCCGGAATTTTTCCGAAGTGATAACCTCTGTTGACTCCACTATACGTGCTAGATTCTTTAATGAAAAATGCGGGTTCCCATTTATTACACTTGTTATCACGCTGAAAATCAATTAAAACAAAATCTGTGCAGCAACAGAATGGACCTTTCCCACGTAATTGAACTTGATGTTTATTTTGTCATAAATCATTTATTAACACCTAATAAATATTGTATATACACGTCATATCGTATAATATTTTAATTTTAAATGGATATTTTAAAAATAATATTATTGTCTAATTTACTCCATGTTTTAAACAAGTAAACGCGCTCAAATTACGTCATGGGCGGACCCTCCAATCAAAAGTAAACAATTTCCGGCTGCATATGAACATTAACCGGACCTGTTAACATTTCTGAATTTTATAGTAGGTGGTATTATTCAACCTGCCGATGAGACTATTTTATGTTGCCTAATGTATATGAATGTTTAGAGGAAATGTCTACTTTTTATCTCCGCTTTTGAAAATAATGAACTTCCATTGAATAATACCACCTACTATAAAATAATAAAAATGATAATAATTAACAGAAGAAACACACTTTACATGTCGGCTCTCAACAAATAACTGACACTTGGCAACACTGATGGAAATAAAA
Source organism: Rutpela maculata (assembly GCA_936432065.2). NCBI lineage: Eukaryota > Metazoa > Arthropoda > Insecta > Coleoptera > Cerambycidae > Rutpela > Rutpela maculata. Next base: position 247,353,939 of record OW386286.2, read on the forward strand.
TGGGTATTAAATAAATAGTTAGATTATGTTCTCTTATTTACGTTGTGATCGTATGTATGTAGTATTTTGACTTTATATCTGTGTTTCTTATTAATTATTTAAAAGTGTGTGTGTACTAGACAATTTTTGTTTTGGGAGACTACTTATATACCTATGCGGTAGAAGTTCAGGCTTTAAGTGGAGACTGGTTCCCGTGATTTTATAATATGTCCAGTTGACACTGTCTTCTTTAAGCTGAAAACATATAATTAAATTCAATTATGCTAGAATGTGTATGTATATACATTTTTTTTACAAGAAGGTGCATTCTTACATTAAAATGATCTTCACAAACTATGTCTTCCTGAATCCGGTATATTGCTTATATTCAACGCCATAGCCCATGCTTTTCGATTGATTGGGTGTTTGGGTATTGAAATAAATAATTTAGAACTAGCGTTTAGACTTGTATTTTTACAAGATGGTACAATACAATGCCTTACAACCATTTTTATGTATAGTCCAAATAAGATTCACAATCACAAATAAAAACACGAAACACTAGAAAACAAAACTACATAAAACGAACTGATTTGATGAGGTTATGTTGTTATCGAAAGTGTCACACGTCACTAGACTAAAACTAACAAAGCTTGATGACATGTCTGTCAATTCGGTAAAGGTAGAAAGAGACACTTATACGTACAATCTGCTCATGTGTAACCTCTACCAAGGGTGCTAGAGTATACTGATTGGTCCCTCCGCCCAATGCGTCATCAGTGGAGAAATATTGCCGCCAATTTTGAATTCATATAACATAATAATTTTTTCCGTAGAAAGAAGTAAATTTCGCAAAAAAGAAAAGATACGGGTGAGTTTTTTTAAAGAGAACTTCTCAAATATTCAATAAAAAAAACGTGGAAAAGGCCCATTCCATTCAAAATTTATTCTTACCCAAATATAAATCTTTTTAAAGAATGCAATGAAATAATATAACAAAAAAATATTTTCTAGAATACTACACCTATAGTATCCGTTTCCCAAACAGAAATCGATATGAAAATGATCCAAATAAAAATAAAACAATTGGAGAAAAATTTGGAAAATTTTGTAGTTTCTAAGTCCGAGATAAATTTTCGGGATTCGGACAGAGAGGAGGTATTTTATATACCATTTTTTGTTTTTTTAATAAATACCTTTTTTGTTTTAGTCGGAGGTAAGCCTGTCGTTGCCCGGGAACAACACTGACTCACAGTTAAGGACTGACGATGAAACTGACGGATCCGAAAATCCTTTTTTATACAGTCCACGCTTTAAATACTGGGGAGGCCGAACTGGAGAGATGGTAGGAAGGAAAGACCAATTCGCAAAAGTAATTTTTATCAGTTAAATTATTTTTAATTCACTATAGTACAGTCGATAGGTAGATTCTTAGTCCGAATAAGTGCGGGAGTTTTGAAACTTTGTAGATTTCGATGCCCTGAATGAAATAATAAAAAAATGCAAATTGTGATCTCAGCCGCCGGCGCCGCCATATTGAAAAAATGGCGCACAAAAACAGTTTCTTTTAAATATCTCGCTTCGGATGCCTCATACGGCAAAAAACGCTCTTATGGAAATAAAAGAGTAATACACTTTCTATAAAATATGCCCTATACATTTTTTCGTTAAATTGAATAATTTCGGTGCAGCAGCCGATCGAAGTCAAGCATTCTTGACAAAATTATGATATTTTGCAATTTCTCGATTTAGACCAGTGCCAATAGTTTTTGAAAAAAAAATTCTTAGTATATAGGTGGTAGGAAAATTTAATATTAATGGTATATAAATGGGGAAAAATCGATTGGACCGCAACAGATAACCGGAAGTGGGGTGGGGGTGTGAAAAGGTGTGTGTTTGGTTTTTACGATTTCTGGCAAAAGTAGACCTCCTATCGAAAAAAGTTTAATGTAAAAGTTGTAGATAATTGAGAGATCTACAACTTTTATTTGAACCATTTTTTTATACCTCAAAAATTTTGAGAAATACGCCTTCCACAAAAATAATTTAATTTTGTTGAAATTCGGTGATAATGTACATTTTTATGCATCAAAAAAGCTGTAATTTTTTTGAGGCGTAATATTTATTTTTTGATTTTTTTGCGAATTTAATTTGAAAAAAAGCCTAATTTTCAATCAAAAAAGTTGATTAACAAAGTTTTGATTTTTGAAAATTTCAGGTCGGTATTTTTTTCGTTGTAACCTCTACTTTAAGATGGTGTAAAGAATCACACTGTTACTGTGAAAAAACATTGTCAAAAATGGAAAAAACCAAAATAACACTTTTTTCAAGACCGATTTTTCCATAAATGTCACTAATTCTTCATTGTTCATTTAAATGAAGTGTTGTAAGTGGTACAAAACGGTAATTTCAATGTAATACGTAATAAGGGAACTTTAATTAACCGTTTAAGGTTCGGACTGCTGAAAACCGAAATGTTTAAACAATAATTTTACCTAAGAAATTGCTAAAAATTACCATTTTTAGGCAAAAAAAAAACTTTTTTATGCTTTATGGGCACACATACATTGAAACAATTTTATTGACATACATATTTCAAAATATTCAAAATTGAAAAATTGAATTATGGCGGGGCAGTTTTTCTACTACGTGCTCTCGAGTGCGCGCGCACTTTTTTTTCGTTCTTTTCTTCCAGCTCGCTTGCAACCCACCTGTCCTTGCCTTTTCACGCGTTCATCACTGGCACGTCGGTAAATTCAAATAATTCCGATATTTATTTTAACAAACCAGGTTCAGGTAATACAAAAGATACATTTTACACCTCAAACAGCTTCAAACATGAATCAAAAAAGAACATTGTTACGTTCCTCCACTGTTTTTCTGGATGTGACACGACTTTCAGTTTCGCTGGAAAAGGGAAAAAACAATTGTAAAATCATTACTGGCTAACCAAAATTTATCAAAGCTCACAGAAATTTTTTATCGAAGAAATGCAGACAAACAAACAATAAGATTGAAGCTAATAGCGTCTATTTATAAATATAAGAAAAAGGATATGTCACTGAACGAATTGAGGTTTGAAATATATCAAACCGCTACGGTAAGGACTTCATTTAATTTAGAAAAACTTCCATCAACTGAGGGAGCAGCTGAACAACACTGCTACAGGGCTAGGGTTGCCAACCGTCCCGATATATCGGGACGGTCGTCGGGACAGTCACCGTTATTGTCCTCTGTGTCTTGACCAGGGTGTATTAAATCTTGACGTCACGATAAAAACAATGAAATTTCTTAAAATAAGGAGCAGTTTTAATTTTGTTAAAAAGGCAATGATATATTTTTCTTTAACATATATGCCTTTTTATTAGGGAAATACATAGTGTCCCGATATAGTTTCCGGACATTTATGGCAACCCTATACAGAGCTTATTTTCAAATTCAAACTTGGCTTGTTAACAAACTTACAGCTACGGCAAAGATTAGAGAATTCTCTAGTCTTTGGCTACGGATTGGGAATGGAAACACCATCTAACCGGAATAATTTCTAAATTGACAGAAAAAGAATTAATTCCTGAAAGTTTGCTGAAATGTATCCGCTGCAGCTATGAAAATGGTTGTGGTAGTAAAAGATGCGGCTGTCGAAAGCATGGAGTAAAATGCTCTATTCTATGCTCGAATTGTCACGGGGCCGACAACTGTTCTAACTCTGAAATACAACCATTAGAAGAAATCAGTGATTCGGAGGAGATGTGTGACGAAACAAATGTTCAAAATAATATTGAAAATAAAGATCAAGATGAATTTGAGGATCTTGACAAAGTCGAAGACCTTATCGAAGTTCCTGAAGAAACCGAACAATGTGTTGAGTCTGATGATGTAGAGCAGCTTCCCAAAAAAATGAGATTACTATAAATTTTGATTGTGTATTTCTACTTTGTAAATTGATTTAATGTAAAATACGTAATAAACTTATTTTTAATGTGAGAGTGCCCATAAAGCTTAAAAAGATTTTTTTTGCCTAAAAATTGTCATTTTTGACAATTTCTTAGGTAAAATTATTGTTTAAACATTTCGGTTTTCAGCGGTCTGAACCTTAAGCGGTTAATTGAAGTTCCCTTATTACGTATTACATTGAAATTACCGTTTTACACCAATTGCAACATTTCATTTAAATGAACAATGAACAATTAGTGACATTTACGGAAAAATCGGTCTTGAAAAAGTGTTTTTTTGGTTTTTTCCTTTTTTTGACAATGTTTTTCCACAGTAACAGTGTGATTTGTTTACACCATCTTAAAGTAGAGGTTTCAACGAAAAAAATACCGTCCTGAAATTTTCAAAAATCAAAACTTTGTTAATTAACTTTTTTGATTGAAAATTAGGCCTTTTTTTCAAATTAAATTCGCAACAGAATCAAAAATGAATATTACGCCTCAAAAAAATTACAGCTTTTTTGATGCATAAAAATGTACATTTTCACCGAATTTCATCAGAATTAAATTATTTTTGTGGGAGATAAAAATAAAAAAACAAAAAATTGGTTTTTGGCGTTTTTCTCAAAATTTTTGAGGTTATGTAAAAAATGGTTCAAATAAAACTTGTATAAAAATAAAAGTTGTTGTTGCTCTCAATTATCCATAACTTTTACATTAAACTTTTTTCGATAGGAGGTCTACTTTTGCCAGAAATCGTAAAAAACCACGTTTTACCTCTAAACACGCACCTTTTCACACCCCCACCCTGTTACGGTCCAATCGATTTTTCCCCATTTATATACCATTAATCCTAAATTTTCCCACCACCCATATACTGCTAAGAATTTTTCAGACTTCAGAAATCGGTTTGGCACTGGTCTATTAGTGCGATTTTTATGAAGGAGTATTTTTGTGTTGAGCAACGGAAGTAAAAACACTTTTTCTGGCGCTGTGCGCCATACTTAAGACAATATCTCTCTGGACGCTTATCGTTACCAATGTTTCGTAAGATCGCTCACAGAAAACAAGTCGCGTCTCTATCACCTACAGCTGCAGCGGCACGGCAGCATTCATTCAGAACATGTCAAGTCCAGGAGTAGCAGGGGGTTTGTAAAAACGTTGAAGAATGGGGAAACAGAGCAATGCTGAAAGATTCTGCTTAAATTTCTCTCCTATAAATGCAAGAAAGGGTATAGTGCAGCAGGTGGTTGTAGAAAGGCAGGGTTAAAATGTTCTGTAATTTGCAAATTTTGTAACGGACACAGCTGCAACAGTCGACGAACTTCATGACGACGAGGAAGTCGACTCTCCAGTCGAAACATTTCTCGCAAGCATGGTGAACAATCAATACGTAGAATCAGTGGACAGCGCAACGGAAGCAATTTCCCAAGAAAGTATTGTTGAATATTGCAACGAACCTGGACCTTCGACATCAAGCACCTAAAACGCCTCAAGAAGCAGGCTAATCATGGATTAGGCCTATAAGGGGCAACCACGTACAAAAAAACGCGCCATATACTCTACCTCAAGGTGGTGTGGAAACGAGTATTGAACATTGAGCTATGCGTAGCAGACAAGTAAAATCAACTATATTTGAGGATTTTCAGATATGAAAGCAAATTTTGTCTCAACACAAAAATACTCCATAAAAGCCGCACTAAATTAAGAATTTTTTCTGTCAAGAATGCTTGATTTTGATCGGCTGCTGCACCGAAACTGTTCAGTTTATTATTTAATGCTCTTTTATTTTCATAAGAATATTATTGCCGCATGAATCACCCGAAGCGAGATATTTAAAAGAAACTGTTTTTGTGCACCATTTTTTCAATATGGCGGCGCCGGCGGCTGAGATCACATTTTGCATTTTTTCTTATTTCATTCAGGGAACCGAAATCTACAAATTCCCAAAGTTTCAAAACTCCTGCACTTATTCGGAGTAAACCCCATAATTTATGCTCTCACTCTATATTACTAGTACAGTAATTGATTACTATTAAATTTTATCAAGAACTGTCGACTAGGATTTTATCCAGGTTTAACCTAACTTCGAAAGTAGTCCAGTCAACGAAAGAGTTGTAGAGAATATTGAGGAGGGGAGAATATTCCTCTTCAGGAATGTGTTGGGGGTAGTTAGGAGGTAAACATACTAAAAGTCCCCGCCTCTAGCCCCGCCGCTTCAGGGGGGAGCGGGGGTGGAAAGGTTCCTTTTTTCGATTCTTCACTTGTAACTCGGAAACCCTGCGTCACCCGGAAAAAGGTAATCTATGCAAAATTAAATATAAATTTCCTACAAGAATATCTATATTCATTTTCCTATGTGTTACAGTTTACGAGGTATTCGCCAGCGAAAATCGATAATTAATAAAAAAAAAATCAATTATGTACCCCGGTTTACCGTGGTCTGCAATCACAGTCACAAAACAATCTTTATTTTACAACGCTCGACGTATTTACTAATGTAATATTTTATCGAAATCTATACGTTTCCTTAAATATACAGTGTGATTCACTTGAAATGAAGATACCATTATGACTTTTTCATTTTGTTTCCGATTTGAATCAAGTTTACTCAAGTATAGAACAAATTAGGATCTACTTATGACCAAAAAAACATTCACCTGTTATAAAGGCAAAGCCACCTGCGGTACCTAAATATGCGGAAAAAGATTAAAAATCATATTGATGGGTCTTGACGAATTTCACGTAGCCACCACAAATTGCCAGATGAGCTTATGTATGAGAAATCCCCCATCAATAACCAAATCAAATTTTGGTGTATGTACCTTTGTGGTTCCGATCGGGTGCATTTTTTTAAATTTTTAACATTCAAAATGTTTTTATTTTTTTTTTTTTAGGTACCGCAGGTGGCTTTGCCTTTGCAGCAGCCGAATGTTTTCCATGGTCATAAGTAGATTCTAATTTATTCTATACTTGAGTAAAATTTGATTCAAATCGGAAACAAAATAAAAAAGTTATAAGGGTATTTTCACTTTAAGTGAGTCACACTGTATATTTAAGGAAATGTATAGATTTCGACAAAATATTACGTTAGTAAATATGTCGAGTGTTGTAAAATAAAGATTGTTTTGTGACTGTGATTTATTAGCAGACCACGGTAAACCGCTTTGATAGAAATATTCAAGGTACATAATTGATTTTTTTTATTAATTATCGATTTTCGCTGGCGAATATCACGTAAACCGTAACACATAGGAAGAAGATGAATATAAACATTCTTGTAGGAAATTTAATTATGTTTAATGTTGCATAGATTCATTTTTCCCGTGTCGTGCATGGTTTCCGAGTTCCAAGCGAAGAATCCAAAAAAAGGAACCTTTCCACCCCCCTGAAGCGGCGGGGACTTTTAGTATGTTTACCTCCCAATACATTCCTGAAGAGGAAAATTCTCCCCTCCTCAATGTTTTCTACAATCCCCTTTTGGGCATTCATTGATTGGACTAAAGGAGAAAACTTAAATGTCAGATAGATTCGATCTGAGAGCCATGTCAACTTTAGTCATCGTTTGATTTTAATGGGTAATAATTTAATAAAACTGTGATTTTTCACAGGGGAGGGGGGGTTTTTTGAGGAAATGCAGTCTACTGTTATCAAGAAGTTACTGTAAATAATAAATATGTAACAAGTGGCTTTTACTCCGAATAAAACATGCTATTTTTTTCTTCAAACGTCTCGTCGATTAACTATAAAAAAAAATAAAGATAAAAAATCTCGAATTTCACCACCAAAAACCCACTGTATTAATATCGCATGGTCGGCGTAATAAATAAAATACGCGTTGCCATGGATGTGATTGAAGACAGAAACGAAATCAGAAATGAGAAACGATTATTTACAGTGGACCAATGGAGTAATGCACATGACGTGAAAATTTGAGTAAAGTATGTTCCTATAAAACGAAACAGGGTTGAGCAGCTAACGTTATCTAACGCAAAATACGGATTTACTAAAAATAATATAACTATTGTAAAAAAGTTTTTAACACTTTCATATTTTAGGGTATGATAGAAAAGAGCATTTCCAATACCGCATAATTTTAATTTAACGAAAAACAGGGATTAAGAAGGTAAAACACCCCAAAAGGTATTTAAAAATAATGTAACTATTGCAAAAAAGTTTCTAACACTCTCCTATTTTAGGGTATGTTAGAAAAAAGCATTTCCAATATTGTATGATTTTTATTTAACGAAAAACAGGGGATAAGGGGGTGATACACCACAAAAATTATTTAAAAATAATATAAAAATTGTAAAATTTTTTCCCGCTTTTAGATATTGGAGGGTAATAGAAAATACTATTTCCAAGATAGCGTAATTTGGATTTAATAAAAAACAAAGTTTAAGAGGGTAAAACACCCCAAAAGCTATCTAAAAATAATGTAACTATTGCAAAAAAAGTTTCTAACACTCTTTTATTTTCGGGTATGTTAGAAAAAAGCATTTCCAATATTGCATAATTTTTATTTAACGAAAAACAATTTTTATTTAACAAAAACTATTTAAAAATAATATAAAAATTGTAAAAAATTTTCACGCTTTTAGATTTTAGAGGGTGATAGAAAAGACTATTTCCAAGGTAGCATAATTGGGATTTAATAAAAAAATAGAGTTTAAGAGGGTAAAACACCCCAAAAGCTATCTAAAAATAATGTAACTATTGCAAAAAAGTTTATAACACTCTCCTATTTTAGGGTATGTTAGAAAAGAGCATTTCCAATATTGCGTAATTTTTATTTAATGAAAAACAGGGGGTAAGGGGGTGATACACCCCAAAAATTATTTAAATATAATATAAAAATTGTAAAATTTTTTCACGCTTTTAGATTTTGGAGGATGATAGAAAAGACTATTTCCGAGATAGCGTAATTGGGATTTAATAAAAAACATAGTTTAAGGGGGTAAAACACCCCAAAAGCTATCTAAAAATAATGTAACTATTGCAAAAAAGTTTTTAACACTCTCCTACTTTAAAATATGTTATAAAAAAGCATTTTTAATATTGCATTATTTTTACTTAACGAAAAACAGGGGATAAGGGGGTGATACACCCCAAAAACTATTTAAAAGTAATATAAAAATTGCAAAACTCTGTTTTTTATTAAATCTCAATTACGCTATCTTGGAAATAGTCTTTTCAAAATCTAAAAGCGTGAAAAAATTTTACAATTTTTATATTATTTTTAAATAGTTTTTTGTAGTGTATCACCCCCTTATCCCCTGTTTTTCGTTAAATAAAAATTATGCAATATTGCAAATGCTCTTTTCTAACATACCCTAAAGTGGAGAGTGGAGTGGAGAGTGCTAAAAATTTTTTTGTAATACCCTTACATTATTTTTAGATAGCTTTTAGGTGTTTTACCCTTTTAAACTCTGTTTTTTATTAAATTCCAATTACGCTATCTTGGAAATAGTCTTTTCTATCACCTTCCAAAATCTAAAAGCGTGAAAAAATTTTACAATTTTTATATTATTTTTAAATAGTTTTTGGTGTGTATCACCCTAAACAGCACAAGTACATCCAATGGACGTAAAATGTACATACTTTTGGACTATATTTGGACATAATGTACGTACAGTCGATGTCCGATTTTGGTACAATAGACGTCCCGGTGTCACAACTTTGGACGAATGTTGGACGTATGTACGTACTTGTACATCCACTCGATGTCCAAACTACGTACAGTCGCACTTAAAACGGTAGTTTACTGGACGAAGTATGTATATGAACAAAATTGTTCCAATTTTGGTACAATAGACGTCCAATAGACGTCCCGGTGTCACAACTTTGGACGAATATTAGACGTATGTACGTACTTGCGTACATCCACTGGATGTCCAAAGTACGTACAGCCGCACTTAAAACGGTAGTTCACTGGACGAAGTATGTATATGGATCCTAAGAGACACCATAATTGCTTACAACTATCGATTTCTAACCATAGTAGAGAAAAGACCAGTAGTCCGACTCAGCCGGAACAGTTGTATAAGACTTTCAGTGCGCATGCGATGCGCGTGGGCTTAAACTATTCGATGCGCAGTGGACCGCACGACGACAGTGGACGGCAGTGATGATATAGGGTGGGGCGGATGTTTATTTTTGTTTACGTTTACGTTTCTGAACAGTTGCCACTGTCGACGAAATGCGCGTGGGATACAAACAGTAGATGCGCAGTGGATTAAAAAAAATAAAATCGAGTACAACAAATATCAAAGGGACCGCTGCGAGTGAAACTACTGGTCTTTTCTCTACTGTGTTCTAACTGTTGGTTATTGTCAGAATCATCGATTGTCCTCAAGGTATCACATCGGAGAATTTATATGTTAGATTGCCAATACGAATTATTAAGTGAATACTCATAGGTCAGTAGTAGAACCAAGTCGGCGACTTATAACCAAATTTATCTACCAAAATCTATTACAAACTTGGAAAGGCTTCGAAATGAGTCAAATACCAATAAATACGAATTCTAGGTAACAGTTAATTGCCTTCTCTGTGTAGCGACATTATTACATAATTGGCATTTGATGCCATCTCTTACCAAAATAGGACATCGAAAATGTACTAGCCCGGAGAAGGATGGATGTACAATGGAAGTACATTGATGTACATCCTTTAGACGGCAGAATATGTACGTACATTGAAAGTCCATTTGTAATGGTCAAATGTCGAACTTTTATGGACGTACAGAGGACGTACCAAAATTTACTAAGCTATAGAAGGATGAAAAATGGATGTACAGTAGACGTACATTGATGTGCATCCCTTATATGCAGGAAAATGTACGTACAATGGGAGTCCATTTCTAATGGTGAAATGTAGAACTTTTGTGGACGTCCACTGGACGTACCAAAATGTGCTAAACTATAGAAGGATATAAAATGGGCGTAGACTGGAAGTACGTTGATGTACATCCCTTATATGGCGGAAAATATACGTACAGTAAAAGTTCATTTGTAATGGTCAAATGTCGCACTTTTGTGGACGTACCAAAATGTACTAAGCCTTAGAAGGATGAAAAATGGATGTACAGTGGACGTACATTGATGTACATCTTTTATAGATAGGATTTATGATGTCCACTGTACATCTAAAATAGGTACATGGACGTAAGGATGTATTTTGGATATTAAACGGACGTCCAATGGATGTAGTGTGCTATGTGAGACCCCCTTATCTCCTGTTTTTCGTTAAATAAAAATTATGCAATATCGGAAATGCTTTTTTTCTAACATACCTTAAAATATGAGAGTGTTGCAAACTTTTTTGCAATAGTTACGTCATTTTTAGATAGCTTTTAGGGTGTTTTACCCTCTTAAACTTTGTTTTTTATTAAATTCCAATTATGCTATCTTGAAAATAGTCTTTTCTATCACCCTCTAAAATCTAAAAGCGTGTAAAAATTTTAAAATTTTTATATTATTTTTAAATAGTTTTAGGGTGTATCACCCCCTTATATCCTGTTTTTCGTGCAATATTGGAAATGCTCTTTTCTAACATACCCTAAAATAGGAAAGTGTTAGAAACTTTTTTGCAATAGTTACATTATTTTCAGATACCTTTTGGGGTTTTTTACCCTCTTAACCCCCGTTTTTCGTTAAATCAAAATTATGCGATATTGTAAATGATCTTTTCTATCTCACCCTAAAATATGAAAGTGTTAAAACTTTTTGACAATAGTTATATTATTTTTATACAGCTTTTGGGGTGTTTCGCCCTCTTAAAATTCGTATTTTACGTTAGATAAGGTTAGCTGCTCATCCCTGTTCAACATACATGTTTCGTTTTATAGGAACATACTTTTCAATTCTGTAATTACTCAAATTTTCACGTAATGTGCATTACTCCATTGGTCCACTGTAAATAATCGTTTCTCATTTCTAATTTTGTTTCTGTCTTCAGCCACATTTGCTATGGATATTACTTTTTCTGCCGCTCACAGCGTCAGAAAAAGTACTTTTACCTCAGTTGTTAATGGCAACGCACAGCCGTCTAAATAGTCGTGAAGTGAGTTAAGAAATGTCATGTTTTTCTGACGTCTGAAAAAAAACAAAATTACTTATTAATTATCAGATTTTTCAGATTCAGGCGCTTGCTACCAAAATGCATGAGAAAGTGCGATTCTTGGAAAATATCAAAGAATGTGAGAGTGTACAAGACGAAACAGAAATAGACGAGTATTCCTCCCACGAGTCTTTAGAAGACGTTCGCAATCCCGAAAGAATAGTCAGTAGTTCTGTAGCGTTTCAAAATTTTTTGAAAAGTTTACACTCTTCTGAGTCCATGAAGAGACAATTTGGGCAGTTCAGTTCTCATAGTGATTTCTTGTATTAACAGTGGATGTCAATAAAAACATTGTAACTGTATTATTTTTTATTGCATTTTTGCAGCCCCTCGAATAGACTGTTATGATTTATTAATAGTGAAGTAAAATCCAAATTTGTAGGGAATGGGGTATTTTCCTTTTTTTTTTTAATTCAGTTTTGGTAATATATATCAGGTAATGTTATTTTAACAATTACTGCATAATCAACTCAAACCAAAACGATAATTTCTCAAATAAAAATAAGAAATAAGAATACGCCCGTCTTGACACAGATTTCAAATGATTTTATTTGGCGGCAAATAATTTAACCAATCATAGATAACTATCACATAGACTGTAATTATCTTATATGAATGCCAAATTGCGTATTTACTTTACATTATTTTACCTATAACATCTATTTTGCTCAATATCTTGACAATCAATAAATATTATGTACATGTATTTAGAAGGAAATAATAGTATATTATACAACGAGCGGTAATGTAGGTAATAACTCACGCAGATGAAAGTTTACAGCACGAGCCGTAGACGAGTGCTGTAATTCATCAAGTAAGTTATTACCATTACCGCTAGTTGAATACTATAATTTATCTACGATTATAACAATAAATATTAAATTGAGAAAATCGAAATAGTGCACAAACTGCTTATAGACAAAAAATCAGCTTTGTAGATTAATATTACGCGGCGGAAAATGCAAAACTTCTCCGCAAACTGCAATAGCCCGGAGCGCATATTCGGTCAAAACTCTTGTTTTTTATGTTAGAGAAAAAAAGTAAAAAGCGTCGGAAAGCTCAATCAATTCTCTTTACTTAAGGTGTATACAAATTTTTCGAAAAAAACGATAGTTATCGAGATATTCGAGGAAATGTAAGAAATTACACGTTTTCCTATAGAACGTATGCAAATCTTAAAAAAGTAATTTTTCTCAGAAATCTTTGTTTTGAAGGGCCAAGATCAACGGAGCGTCAAAGCAGTACATGATATTAAGTGAACATCGTATATGAGATCGATTTCAGTTAATTACCGATTAATTAAGGTGACAAAATGGAGAAAATTTACAGAAACAAAAAAAGTAACAAATCCCGCCCCCTCTAATTCCTTCATTTTTGTCAGAATTCAAAAAATAAAAAAGAGAGTTTTAGCAAATTCAATTCTATTTGAGTTAACTAGAGTAGTCTCTTGGCGTAAGAGCCAAGATTAAAAAGTTGCCAACTGTAGAAGCTCAAAATTTGCGATTTTTTGCCGTACATGGCCAGCATTTCAGTAGTTATTTCCGAAACGAAAAAAAAAATCAAAATTCTTATGGAAGAAGAAGATTCGTAGTGGAAAATACTCGTTTGACCTTATTTTTTATTTCGAGCTAACTCCCACCGTTTCGGAGATATCTGCGAAAAATAGCAAAAAACAGCTTACATTTCGGAGCCGAAAAAATTGCAAAAACATGCAATCCTGACACGTTCATATTTTTCGAAAAACACCATTGGAACGGCCGTACGATGTCGCCACGTAAAGAGGAAGTCTTCCAGATAAACCTGATCGTAAATTGCACGGCGAAATTCGAAAATTCGGCTCGGCACGAACGAATCAAAAGTAGCATTTTGTGACATTTCAGAAAATTTTTATAGATATTAACGCGAATAATCTGTCACTACCTCCCTGGCTCCACCTTCGTGTGTCGCGCGTTATGTCGACTGGATAGGCTAGGCATGAAGATAGAGGTGATTGGCTCTGTACCTAGCGTGAGTTATAATAACTCATGCATTATAACTCACGCTGTTTGTTTATGGATACTATTAATTGATCAAAAGCAGTTCATTAATTAGTATATAACCTAATAAGAGTAGATAAAAGATATTTGTGTTTGTTATCATGATACTATGAAATATAAGATACGCTCGGTACGAGTACCATCTTTCGACGTGCTGTGCGCATAGCGTCACCCTTTAGTCAACTTCAAATCGAGCCCGCGCCGGCGACCATCTACCTAAAAATACACCATCGAAAACCGTAATACCGTGTGTGTAGTGGCGGGCTAGGCATAGGGAGTACGAATTACAACATCGCGTGTGCCAGCTGGCTGAAATGAAATTACTGAGAGCTGGGATACTCCGCTGACGGACGAGTTTACTGCGCTGAGTTGTCATATCTCTCGCGCTATGTGAATGTACATGCCTAATGGGCAATTACACGCACGGTATAAGACCTAGAACGCTGATTGCAGGCAATTTTACTTTTTAAAATCATAGAATTCTATGACTGCTTTTGTCAGCACTTTTCATTTCGCATAAGGCCGTTATGGGTTTAAATGTTTGTGAAAACACCTCCAAAATAATTGGTGCAAGCACATATGATCTTTTGCACCGTTGATTTTTCAACGTGTAAGTAAGCTATTTATTTTGTTTTTTTTATTTAATATCAAATTTTAATTCATTTAATTAAACACAATAAATAGTAGTAGTAAATAATATACTACTTTAATTAGTTTAATTATGATACAGTGCATTTATCTAACGTTATTCAGGAAAATAGACAAACAGTCAAGAATGAGAAATATTTATTCTATTATTTCGAGATAAATGGCCGGATTCTTTAATGTTTTTATTATGAAAAACATTTTGTATCTGCAAAATAGCATTTTCGCAGTAGGGTATGATTTAATTCAATAGCACGGGATATATCAATGTGTTCTCTCATATGGTAATTATTACAAATATTTAATTAAACAACACTAACGTACATTAGTTCTCACACCGCATTCTATGCGCTGTATCGTTCGCGAAGGAGTTCCGTATACTTAATTGCAATTTTCTCGAAAACTGTTAATCCTAGAAAAAAAAGTTTCAAATAAAAAAGTTAGCTCCATCCTTTATCTTCATATGCCCTCGATATACTTGGTATCTATTTCGAAAGACAAAAAAGTTACTCGTTTGTTGTATTCCCACCTGTAAATTTTCACAGTTTATCGACATAGCCTTAGAAAAAAAATTATTTATTTATTTATTTTCTACACTTATTAAAACTTGACCTTCATATTAACACATTTTGTTAACAAATATGGATTCATCACACGGTAAAAATTTGAAATTAATTCGTTGTCCCGTTTTTTAGTTAGAGCGAGTTAAAGGAAGAAATAATTGTATCTATTATTTTACAATTTTCTCACATTTTTGGCTGTATCTTTTGTCTCGAACAACCAAAAGAGTCGTAAGTATCGTATGTGGTAACATTATATAAAAACGGCTCTCCACCTCTTTCAGCTTTGCTTACCTGCTGTCAATTCTCACTCTCACTTCTTGTCACAATACAAGTGGAAGAGACATATTGGTTAGATTTATTTGTTGTTTGTTTATGTGGCGTTTGAATTTGTTATTTTATATTTTATGAATATACTATTAAGATAGAGTTGAATTTTGTGAAAGGGGATTCATCAAATTTGCCCAAAGTTGATTATGACATGATAGATTCTTTCTAAAACAAAATTTGGATTTTTTGTGAGCAAACGTGAAAAATCAACAAGACGCGACGTTAGAACACATCTGTCATTTGACTAGCCGTCGACATTGTTGCCATATATTGCTAAATATGTTTTTAAAAATCTAATCCGCATTAAAAAATATTAAAAATATTAAATAATTCACACTTATTATTATTTTTTACATCACAAAATTAAATTTCATGGATAAATATATTAAAATTGATTTAATAAATAAGCTTTACACTCCTGTTTTCTTCAATTATCTTTAGTAGAACTAGAGAAGGAATTTCAACTTGGCAACACCACACTGTTTTCTATAAAACCATTCTATCAACGAATCCATACAAACTACCTACGTCATCGGCAAATTACCTACGTTGCCAATTTAAAACACCTGTTGCTCCACTTATTTTAACTTTTGTTTTCTCAAAAAATTGATAATTATTTTCGCGGAAATCTGTATTGAAAGGCTTGTTTGTATGTATTCTATGGTATTATTCAATAAAATTGTCTTACAATAGCAATTTTTTTACTGGAACTTGTCGGGAAAATTGCAAGGAGTAACAATCTCTTTTTCGTCATACCTTCCTCGTAAGCTTACTCTAATTCCATTGTTTTATCGATCGTAATCCCAACAAACACAAAAGATCGGTCCATCAGCGGTCCATCACTGGACCAGAAATGAAACTTCTGGCCCCGTGATGGCCCAATGGAGGTCCGATCTTTCGTGTTTGTATGTTTTATGTACCAGATACTTGTTGCTATTGGCAACGGGTCGTTATTTTCATAACTTCCCTATGGAAAGAAAGTAAATTTGGGAAAATTTTTACTTTTATGTAACAAGTATTAAATGTTTTAATTTTTTTGGAAGTAAATCTAGACAAGCCTTACTTGCTGTATCTTCTATATCCGACATTATTTTCAAAAATGTTCAAAAGTATTATAATAATATGATTTAATTTATCTTGACAGTAGTTGTCATTTGAATAGAAGCCGCGTCCTAAATCTATTTTATTGATGGTCAGGGGCGCAGCCAGGGGGGGGAGCCATGATAGTAGAGGAATCTATACACATCCGTTTACAACAATTTTCTAAAAAGTTTTCCTCATCCTCTGGAGAGGCCGGTTCTATAGCCACCCCCATATGAATTTTCTGGCTGCACCACTGTTGACGGTTGCCATAGATATCCCAAGCGTCGCTACCTTTACTATCTGCTTAGCAAATATGAAATCTAATCAGTGGGGGCTCGTCAGAGGAGGCAGGGGAGGCTGAGTCTCCTCTAGCAGCATATCCAGGGGTGGCGAGGAAATGTACAAATTGTAATCATATTGCAAGTTAATAGTCTTTTAAATATCAAGCCTCCTTTGCACAAAATATCACTGAATCTGACTCGAATAATTATAGTTTTCCACTAGTTTTCTCAAGCTTTTTTCTGGTACAATAATTCATAGGTATGACGAAAAATATAATATGCACCGAGGGTCGTACAGTGTGATTTTTTGATCTCAAATACTTGTAAACCAAAAAAAGTGCACTTACGACCCTTGGTACATAAATAGCTATTTTTATTCATTGCGATACGAGCTATACAATCAAAGATATTTAAGAAAAATTGCGAAGAAACATAATTTTCAACATTCTTTTATTTAAACAAATGAGTTACCGGACAAAGATTTCTTCCAAAACTTTTTGCTACACTCCTTGTAATGTTTTTTTTTTTTCGACAAGTTCCAACAAAAAAATTGCTATTGTAAGACAATGCCTTATTATGTGATTTAGACTCTAATTTGACTCTACTATAAGACCCACACAATTTTAAGTTCGACCTTCCTACCTACAAAAATGTGGAGGCTACTCTGCAATTGGGCCAAAATCAAAAACGAGGAATATCCAAATATTTTCAAAATATCTTCAAAAAGATTTTTTTCTGAAATCGATCGGCAATGTCTACATTTTCGGCGCGATTTCAGATCGAAAAATGCACAATTCCAGTATTTTAGTCCGTTGCTAAGAAACTATCAGAAAACAGACCGGAAAGGATCCGTTGCCAAGCAACGATCAACAAAACCGTATGGGAATGTTACTTTCCCGGCCTAGGCCGGGAAATTAACATTCCCGTACGGTTTTTTAGGTATATTTTAGATAGTAAATAAATACACGCAGACAAACCAACTCACATTAAAATTGCATTTATTAGTAAGCAGTTAGATTGTAATGAACGAGTGTTATGCATTAATACAAATTCCTTAATTTATAATAATATTGATTATGATTTCAGAAAAAATAGTATGTGTACTTCGATGTGAAAGCACATTCCCGGACTTCGATGCTTGTTGGCCTCGGCTAGCGCCTCGGCCAACAATTTGCATCGTCGTCCGGGAATGTATTGCTTTCACACCTAAATACACAATATGCTATTCCCGGCCTAGGCCGGGAAAGTAACATTCCCGTACGGTTTTTTATGTATATTTTAGGCAGTAAATAAATACACGCAGACAAACCAATTCACATTAAAATTGCATTTATTAGTTAGCAGTTAGATTGTAAAGAAGAAATGTTATGCATTAATACAAATTTCTTAATTTATAATAATATTGATTGTGATTTCAGAAAATATAGTATGTGTACTTCGGTGTGAAAGCACATTCCCGAACTTCGATGCTTGTTGGCCTCGGCTAGCGCCTCGGCCAACAATTTGCATCGTCGTCCGGGAATGTATTGCTTTCACACCTAAATACACAATATACTATTAAATGACGTTTTTACGTGATATTAGGGAAAAAACAATAATTTATTTTTCTATTGTGATTCATTTCATAGCAACAGACTCCGTAAAATTAGTCTTCATGATTTTCGATCAAGTTAGTAATCATGAATAATGAAAAAAATCTAATATTTCTGTACATACTAATAGCCAGGGAGGTAACGACAGTTTTTGTGAAATTATTTCTATAAAGCTAGATTTTTTTCCCATGATGATCGGTAGACTATTTTTTGGATGTCTCATTAAATAAACTATTCCAGAAAAAAATTTCAGCTTTAAATAAGTAAAAAATGTAGACCTGACATGGCAACGCTTCCGACGCGGCAGAATATTATTTTCCGGTATGTTTTTATGTCCTCATTAAGGACACCAGAACCTACTTGGAAAACCAACATTTACTTTTGTATGAATTGATCTGAAGATGCGGCTCATTTTCACTAAATGCAGTGGATTATATGTAAAATTTCAATCTTGTAGATATAATTTTTTATGCATTTATGCAACTTTTTGTAACATGTTTTATTTTGTACTTATTTTTGCAACACAAAAGTTTCCTTAGACTTGCACTTTCATCATTGATACTTTTTATGTAAGAGAAAAAATTTAAAAAAGTGTCGGGAAGTTCAATCAATTCTTCTTACATAAGCTGTCTACAAATTTTTCGAAAAAAACGATAATTATGGAGATATTCGAGGAAATGTAGGAAATTACACGTTTTTCTATAGAATGTATGTAAATCTTAAAAAAAATAATTTTTCTCGGAAACCTTTGTTTCGAAGGGCCGAGATTAACGGAGCGTCAAAGTAGTACACGATATTAAGTGAACATCGTATATGAGATCGATTTCAGTTAATTACCGATTAATTACGGTGACAAAATGGAGAAATTTTACCGAAAAAACAAAAGTCCCAAATCCCGCCCCCTCTAATTCCTTCATTTTTGTCAGAATTCAAAAAATAGAAAAGAGGGTTTTAGCAAATTTTATTTCAATTAAATTACCTAGAGTAGTCTTTTGGCGTAGGAGCCAAGATTAAAAAGTTGCCAACTGTAGAAGCTCAAAATTTGCGATTTTTTGCCGTACATGGCCGATATTTCAGTAGTTAACTCCAAAACGAAAAAAAAATCAAAATTCTGATGAAAGCAAAAGCTTGCATTTCGGAGCCCAAAAAATTGCAAAAACATGCAATCTTGACACGTTCATATTTTCCGAAAAACACCATTGAGACGGCCGTACGATATCGCGACGTAAAGAGGAAGTCTTCCAGATAAACCTGATCGTAAATTGCAGGTCGAAATTCGAAAATTCGGCTCGGCACGTGGCATTTTGTGATATTTTAGAAAATCGATATCTCTTTTTGCAACATGCTGTTTAATTTCTTATTCATTTTTGCAGAACTTATAATTGGCAGAATTGCACCTTCATCATTGATACTGTCTAAGCTATCATGGGAAAAACATCTAGCATGCCAGAACATACTTTATATGAGAATAATGATGTTTTTATGTATGTATAATACATTATATTTATTGTTTAATATGCTGTAGAAAAATAAAGCATGCCTCGCTCTATCCTCAAATTCTTCAAATCCACAGTTACCAAAAATTTAAAAAGGCTAAGAAACAATTGTTTCACTAATGTAGTAATAGTAATGCTAACTTTATATAAATAATTTGTTATTGTTAGTTTCTTTGTATACAACGTGATCTACCAAGAAATGCGGGAAAAAAATGGTGTGCTAGTCTTCAATGTGGGAAAGCCCCTGCAAAATTTTAGAGGATTCTGAGGTAATTTAGTATATTAAATTATTAGTCAATTTGCGAAGATACACTACTGATGTTAAGTAAGTCCTGACCTACCCTGAATAGGTCGACGAACTTACTGGTGAAAGAACGTATTCGAGTTGTTTACATTTCCTTAATTGGCATAAAAAGTGAAGCCGGCCCGCGAAATCAAAAAAAGAGGTCTACACACGATCCAGCGGCAGGGAGCCCACATTGTCGGTACGCTTTGAAGATAATTGGAATTCCAGCTGACCAGTGCACTTTTACGAATGAGTTCAAAGCATGCCGACAAGGCTGGCTACCTGCCGCTGCATCGTGTGTAGACTGAGAGCCCCGTTTTTTGTTCTCGGTCGAACAATGGGTACACCGCCGCGCCGTGTCATTGACTAGTTTAACTAAATATCTCGTATAAACTGCTTGTCGTTTCAGCATGAGGTTAATGTCTTTGATTTATTTCGCTATTTCTGTAGTGTGATTTGATTAAAACCAAAAAGTCACTTCTATCTTATTATCCAGCTTTGCTGTCAGTAGTGTCAATCCCAAGTCTGATAAAGTGATATAGTTGTAGCGCGTTACGTTAGATTAGTTCAAGTCATTGGCGGCGGATTTCTACAAAAAAATAAGGTAATTTTTTTGGTCATTTTTTTTAAATTGTTCATTTTTTTAACTCCTTTCGGTGGGGACAACCTACTGTTAAATTTTCCGCATGTCATGGTAGATGACGTTGTATAAAGTAGGTTACATACATACATTCTGTTTCTTATATGTGATTTTATTTCTTGTTAAATTTCTGTGGTATGAAGTTTCAATACGGTTAATTTTTTCAATTATTTTATTTTACCATTTTAAATACAGTAATCATATTGCCGAAAATCCAAAAATTGCTGTAAACCTTATTAGTCGGGGAGCCCTCCCTAGCTGTACGTACACCCCCCGCCCGATCCTTGGGGACAATATTTTTCATAAAGATTGAAGCCTAAGGAACAATTTAAGACATATTCTAAAAAAAAACTGGCTGTACTTTCAAAACGGCGGCCATATATTAAAAAAAAACTGTTACCAATGTTGTTTTTGTCATTTAACACAAAAACTAAAAAAGATGGACAAAAACTTTCTTCACAAAAAACAACGTGCATAAAATTTTCTACAATTTTGTACCTATACAATATTTTGATAGGAGTTACCATTTTCCAGATAAATGAATCCAAAGTTAAGAAAACATGGAAATTCATATATCGGTAAATCACTTAGAGGAAATAACTGTGACAATTATTGTAAGGCGTATAATATAACTTTATATTATTAACATAAAAATTAAATAAAAGAAACTGAAAAAAATTAAGAATAATAATAATATTATAATTTGTAGACATTTATCTCGAAAACGGTAACAGCGGTATCTGGAAAACGGTAACTCCTATCCAAATATTGTATAGGAACAA
The DNA here is from genome assembly GCA_936432065.2 of Rutpela maculata. Taxonomy (NCBI): domain Eukaryota; kingdom Metazoa; phylum Arthropoda; class Insecta; order Coleoptera; family Cerambycidae; genus Rutpela; species Rutpela maculata. The sequence goes on from OW386286.2 coordinate 247,375,702, forward strand.
AATTGCAGAAAATTTTATGCACTTTGTTTCTTGTGCAGAAAGTTTTTCTACATCTTTTTTAGTTTTTGTGTTAAATGACCAAAAACAATATTTGCATTTTTATTAAACGAACGCCATTTTGAAAGTACAGCCAGCTTTTATTTTTTAGGACATGTCTTAAATTGTTCCTTAGGCTTTAATCTTTATGAAAAACATTGTCCCCAAGGATCGGGGGGGGTGCACGGACAGTTAGGGTGGGCTTCCGTAGTGTTATGTTTTATATTGAATTTTATATTTTATTTTAAGAAATTAATCATTTATCTGGAAAATGGAAATATTGTGTAGGAACAAAATTGTAGAAAATTTTATGCACTTTATTTTTTGTACAGAAAGTTTTTCTCCGTCTTTTTCAGTTTTTGTGTTAAATGACAAAAACTATATTTGCAAATTTTGTTTTTTTTAACGGACGCCATTTTGAAAGTGCAGCCAATTTTTTTTTAGGACATGTCTTAAATTGTTCCTTAGGCTTTAATCTTTATGAAAAAAATCCTAAAGGATCGGGGGAGGGGGGGGGGGGGGGTGCACGGACACTTAAGGTGGGCTCCCGTAGTATATAACTAAAAAAACAAACCATCAAGGATATTCAGTAGGTGACTCTTAAAATGTTATAAAAAATAACGGACCGAAAAGTTAGGGTCAGGTGGGGTACAAATGAGACAGACAGGTAGCGAGGTAAATAAAAGACAAGGTGATATCCAACCCAGATTGAAATAAATTAAACTTAATTTTTTATTCAAGTTTGTTTTGTACATTCAGAACTGGTTTATGCTATCCAATCAGGTCCTATGCCTACTATTAATGCGGGAAAAAATATTATTCAGTAAACTCTTTAATTCACTTTTAAAAAATTTTTGAACGCACCTTAGTATTTTTTGGGAATTTTATAGTTTCTCTATTTGCATTGTCCGTATTTGGCAGACGTCAACTAGAAGTGTCATACTTCACATTTTGTGATCAAGTTTATTAATCTGCTAGTTTTAAATCATCAAAAATTTGATTTTCACGAAAAAATTAAAAGCGGCGTAAAAAAGAGACCAAAGAGACCAAATGGGCAGACTGGAGCAGGCACATTTCAGCTCAGCCGTTCTGCAAGCCCCTTCTTGTTTGGTAAAAAATCTGAATAAATTACATATAAAAGAAAAAACCCTCCTATGTCTTATTTTTGCACTTCCGTCTGTACGACGTCAGTAAGAATGGGAATAAATCACGTGTCTTTCATTTGCCCTCCACTGTCATTTTTTTACCCTACTTGGAGGGTAAAAATGAGACACTGTTTATTTTTGTTATCAATTAACGGTACTTTTTAGTAAAAAAAATACATAGAAATATATTTTTTTCCTGTCATTTTTACATATGATACCAATCTTTCATTAAATATGACTAGATTCTAAGCAACCTAAACATTGAAAGATGTCATTTTGTCTCATTTTTACCCCGCCTGACCCTAATGTTATTTATATAAGAGAGGGGCGGCAAAATGAAACTGTGCCCGGGGCGGCAATATACCTGGGGCCAGCCCTGAAAGTGGTAAAATTGAGGTAGTACATTACTACCCTGTCAAAAAATCCTTATAAAACCTTATAAAAAAAAAATGTATAAGTTTTTATAATTTTTGATGCGTGTATTTGAAATGTGTTTTAATTGTATATTCTCATATGGTGTCTATAAGTATTAATAAGTTTTTGTAGTATATGTAATTAAAAGTTTTTATAGGTTTTTCTAGTGTTTTGAATGTAAATTCCCGATGGAAATTCCCATATGATATCTATTAGTATTGATGAGTTTTTAAAGTACATGTAATTAAAAGTCTCTATAGGTTTTTATAGGTTTGTATAGTATTCTGAATGTAAATTTCCTATAGAAATTCTATTAGTATTGATAGATTTTTTTACAGATTTTGGTTGTGTATTTTAATGTATTTACTTACCATAGGTAAGTAAATGTTACTTACTTACTATTAATATTTCAAATATCAATAGTAATATAGTGGTAAACACTAAATACTGCAAAAGTCCTTGTTTCCTCTAGCGTTCTAGCCTAAACGCAGTTAATAGGTTAGCAGTAAAAGAGACTGCTTTAGTTTGAATTTAACAAGCCCACACTAGTTACTTAGATTAGATATGAATTAGCGACATGTATAAAAGCTCCCTCTACTGGAGGAAGTTTTTATAGTATTTGAAATACAAAGTTTTTGTATAAGTTCTGAATGTGGTTTGATATGGCTATTTGAGATGTGTTTTTAATGTAAATTCCTTGCCTGAGGCCTATCAGCATTTGCATATATTAATAGGAAATGCGAAGTTTTTATAGTATTTGCTGCGTACAATGGGTTTTTAATGTAAATTACCTATATGGAGTCTATCAGTAGTTATATGTATTAGTATATTTGTCTTTATACTACCTATTTGAAATACAAAGTTTTTTATAAGTTCTGAATGTGGTTTGATGTGGCTATTTGAGATGTGTTTTTAATGTAAATTCCTTGCATGAGGTCTATCATCATTTGCATATATTAATAGGAAATACGAAGTTTTTGTAAGATTTGCTGCCTACAATGGGTTTTTAATGTAAATTCCCTATATGGAGTCTAGCAGTAGTTATACGTTTTCACGGTAATTGAAATATGAAGTGTTATAGATATTTTATATGTATTTGAATAGTATTTTTAATGAAAATAATTCTCCAAACGAGGCCTATCAGTATTTGTAAGTTCTTATATGGTGTTTGAAATACGAAGATTTTATAGGTTCAGATGTGTCTAAATTTTTGAAGTATTTGAAATGCGTTTTGAATATAAATTCCTTGCCTGAAGTCTATCAACACTTATACGTCTTAATAATAAACTACGAAGTTTTTATAAAATTCTATGAGGATATGCAATGAGGTTTTAAAGTAAATTCCCTGAATGAAGTCTATCAGTATATTTATAAGTATTTATGGTAATTAAATTGCGAAGTTTTATAGGTATTTATATGAGAAAGATATTAATGTAAATTCTCAGTACGAGGTCTATAAGTATTTATAAGTTTTTATGGCGTTTGAAACACGAAAATTTTATAGATTTTGTGAGTTTTTAACGTATATTCCTCACTTGAGGCCTATTGTAAGACTTTTATGCTTTTATGGGAATAAGAGGGCTTTCTAAAATACAATGTGTATATACTTACAATGGATTTTAATGTAAATTATATGAGATCTAGCATATTAGTAAGTTTAGTTTAGTAAGTATTGTAACTTTTTTAGGTTGACTACTATTGAAATCCTATGGAAACTTTTCAAATTAATAGTTGTATATAATACTTTTCAATGGGTGCACTGAGAAATCCTTATAGAATTCTTGTAAAAATAAACTAATAATAACCCTTCAAATCTTATAAAAACCATGTACTAATTATTTCTTATTAAATGTTATAAAATTTATCCCTGGTTTCCTGATGAAACATTATTAGTTTTACCACTATTGGAACCCCATGAACACTTATCAAATTAATAGTTGTAAATTATTATTAATACTTTATAATAGATGTCCCTATACATCCTTATTAAATTCTTATATAAACTAAACTGATATGGACCTATGAGTCTTATAAAAATAAGTACAAATATATCCTTATAAAAATGTATAAAATGCCTACTAGGAACTCCTTAGTATATCTTTTCAATTTCATTACTCTTCAGATTCCAAAAAAAACTCAGAAAAGTATTCGATAATACCTTATTCATACTTTTTAACATGCATCCTTACACGTTTTCATTATTTTTTTTAATGCCTTATTTATATTAACGTCCTGGCGAAGTTTAGCTAATGCTATTCTACCACTTAACCAGGATGGTGAGATGAGATACGGTCACCAATCCAAGTGATGGACTCGCCCGGCCGTGCTTAACTTCGCCGATCGAGGTCCAAGCAATAACACCTTTAATAAAATTGTATGTGCCTCCCCGGAATCTGGCCCGGAGCCAGCCAGACAACCACGACGCTGAGCGTCGTGGTGGGTGTCGGGCTGGGCGGGGCAGGTCCGGATTGGCTAAAGTTGAATGTAAGAGGTTAAAACTCCTGCCTAAGAATAAAGCTTAAAATTAACAATTTGGATCAATAATAGTACACAAAAATACTTAAAAAATAATTAAATTTAACACTTTAAAAAACTAGCGGTTTAGCGCACAGACGAATACTTTGGAATTTTGGTTGCTGACACGGGAAAACAGAACTCAACGAAAAAACCCGTTCGAACCGATCGAGGTCCAGTCACTGAAACTGGTACCGTACCTCACCTCACAATTCTTATATAAACTAAACTGATATGTACCCATGAAGTCTTATAAAAATAAGTACAAATACATCCTTATAAAAATGTATAAAATGTCTACTAGGAACTCCTTAGTATATCTTTTCAATGTCATTACTCTTCAGATCCCCAAAAAAGTCACAAAATGATTCGATGTAATTCCTTGTTAATACTTTTTAATACCTACGTATCCTTATAAATCCTCATTAAATTATTATATAAACTAAAACTGATAACAACCACTCAGATCTTACAAAAACCATATACTAATTGTTTCTTATAAAAGATTACAGAACTCGTATTTGATTTTACTGATGAAACCTTTTCAGTTTCAACACTATTCAGATTCCATGAGAACTTATCAAATTAAAAGTTGTAATGCCATATAAAAACTGTTTTTATTATTAACACTTATGGAAACATACCAATAACAACATGGGTATTCCAACTCAATTAAGACTCCTTTAGATACTTATTTATCCCAATATAATTTCTATATGGCAAAATTAATGTACTGTATAAAACCTTATAAACCAGATAGGCTCTTATGATTACCCATAAAAAATGTATAATTATCTATAAGTTTGAAATAGGATTTTTTGACAGGGTAATATTTCACTATCTTATATCTAAAGCACACATGAAACAACTTAATACTTTAACAGTTTATTTAATGTTTAGTTACTTGGCAAAACGGTGATATAAAGTAAAGAGGAATATCTCTTTCGTGTATAAGTTTCCTATATTTACGGCATAAATTTTGCCACACTCTAATTTTATCGGGAATTCCAATTCTTACTTTTCTACATTTACAACTCACATCCGCAATTTCAACAAGTTCAGACTTCATAGACGCGTTATCCTCTTGAATACATAATTCATGTTCATCCAGCGTCTTGTTCAAAATGTGTACCAACCAAGATTCAGTTTTAATATTGCTTGAAAACTTCATTAGGTTAGATGCGAAAGTTTGAATTCCTTGTAGATCTGTTATTTTGTTCACTACGAAGAAAATAACGTAAAACAAACCATCAACTTCTGGTTGTTTATATTTCGACAAACAGTGCTGCTCCTTCAATAAGCTTATGTTCAAAAAGCGGTTACGGTAGTGATTAAAAATTTTTCGCTTGAACCTTAACTCCTCAATACTCTCCTTTCGATATTTCTCCACGGAACAATTTTCATCAGTTTCGAACAGCTTCTTTTTCATAATAACAAAGTTGTCTGTCCGAAACATCTCACCAGATAAATCTCTATTAACGACAAATAATTTTTTGTACACCATATTTTTCCAGTGATTGCAGTTGGTGATATTAAACGGCCCTTTAATGTAATCTGATTTTCTAGTGCAATTTCCAGCAAAATCAACATAGAAATGTTTATTGTAAGTATCGTGAACGTGCACAAATCTCTTTGAAAAGTCAAGTTGGTTAGTACGAAAAGGTTTTATATTGAAAGTACAATTATATTTAGAACTGCAGTTGGGGCAACCTTTTTCGAAAACTATGTTGTCTTTCAGCACAGTAGTCTCAATGTCTTCATCGATTTTTATAGTCATTTTGTCATTTACTTCTCGCTTGAATACAGCGTTATTTAACAAAATTTCTAAAGAGGAGTCGAAATGATAGAAAACTGTGGCGTAACTGGGATGTTCATATTGAAAATTCAAAGATATATACACGTAACCATCAACAAGTTCCTTAGCTATGTGGATCATACTGGATATTTTAGTTCCGTCAGAGAATTTAACTTGTTGTTTGCCATTTAAGTCAAAAATACTAGTAAAACCGTCGCTCCTTTCAAAAAAAACTTCCTGCGCGTAAAAGTCTGGCTCTTCCGTAACATAATATATCTTTTTTTGGGTTACCTTCATTGATTTTAAGCATATGCGGGTCCCATTGAATTTTATTAAGGTATTCTTTAGATATGGAACTTTGGACTTTTCGAGCATGTTGACTATTTCGTGATCCAGGATGTATCCCTTTTTTGTGTGAAATAGCGCCCTCCTGCTAACAGCAGTAGTATCTGTCACGTCCTCGTTATCCTTTTTCAGCATCTTGTTCAGTTTCTTTCTATAGTCGTTAATGTTTTTGCAGTGGCACGGTTTCAAATTCCATTTATTGACATTCTTAGACTCGGTGTCTATATTTTCGAAGTGTAATGTGTCGCCGTTAGATTTCAATATTGTAATAGCACCATTTATTTTCTTTATCAAGACGTAGCCTTCTCTTGTAAAAAGTCGAAACTCCTCTTGATCCGTAAAATGGTCTTCTAGACTTTTCGTTAAAAATTCTTGTTTAACTTCCATGTAGGTCTTCTTAACCTCTGATGGATAAAAAGTAACATATAATCCATTTGGGAAACATATTCTGGCATCTATTACGTGACGTACAGTTGAACCATATTTTTTCCCCGGTACATATCTTTTAACAAACGAACCCATCTTTTCTTTACGTATTGTCTTATGCAGAATCCGCTTGATTATGTTTGTAGCTGGTATCTTCACTGTCGGTTTCAATTTCTTTAATAGTGGCGTCTTGGTATTAACTCTATTGGTCACTTTGTATATGGGAGTCTGCTTCAACGTAGCTTGTTTCAAATAACTGAACATATTCTCCGCGTGTTGAAAACGACTAGGGTTTATTTCATTTAAGTTCTCTTCTATTTGACTTTTAAAGTAATTTTCATCAACAGAAATTATATTTGGTTCCGCAACAATACTGTGAGGATGTTGTTGCTCTTCTTCTGCTTTATTATCCATTTTCTCAACGCCTTCACTGTTATTCGACTCTTCTTCGAATTTTCCTGTTCTTTTCCTTTTCATCACTTTAGCGTTTATTACCACAAATGAAACTATTGTTCCGTCGGAAAGGTTCATATGGAAAATATACTCTCTGTTCAGATAAATGTGGTTAGAGTGCAAAATCAAATTGTTATTTTTACAGCTCAAATTCACAGTACATTTTGGAATCTCATCGATGAATCTAGTATTATCCACGGATAACTTAACATTATCGTGGCTGTGAAATATTGTCTTTGCTCCCAGTATTTTAAAATATTTAGTTCCGAAATCGTAGGCGAGGAATTTTTTTTCTTTTTTGGAATTCTCGCATTCCTCAATTATTTTCGAACTTGGTGGGTAATTCTTTAACTCTTCCACCAAATATTCAAAAGGTACTCCTTTGTTTTCATCATTCGATTTTTCTTTTACTTCCTCGACGTCTGTTTTCACGCTGGGATTGAGAAGGTATCGATATTCTTGGAATATTTTCATTTGATCTATTTTAGCAACTCCTCTACACTCTTCTAGATTTTCGCTTTTTCTCGTGTATTTCGGCGGTTTATTGACCTCTAGCCAATCAGCCGCATCTATGGTAACATATTTGCAAAAATCTCTCAAACAAACAGGTGTTATTAAGGACTGTTCATATACTCTGGCTTTTATGCCGAATTCGTCTAAGCAATCACAGAACTGAAGAAGTAAGTTATCAGTTTCTGGCGAATATTTATGGTCCGCGTATAAATACTGATCTTGTAACTTGAAAATTTCTTGCTCCATAACAACAGATGATAATTTTTCTTTCCAAAAATATTTTATAGCTGGGTTGTTGTATAAATTTTCAGTTTGTTCGTCACTATCGACTGAACATGGGAGGTCATTTAATGCGCTCTCTTCATCGGTTTCCTCTAAGATTTTTGTCTGTGAAGATTCAACAAAGTCTAATTGCTCATATATTTGAAGGTTTTGGGTTAAATCAGTTCCTTCGAATTCCTTTAAATTTTCTTTATATTGGAAACCGACAAACATAAGAAGATAAAGAATATGCCAAAGACTTTCATTATGATTTGCCCCTTTTGTATTTGTGGAAGGATCAATATCATGTTTGTGTATGATTTCTTTCCGGTCCTGTACGTACTCATCTAAATTAATGAATGGCTTCATATTTTTCAACATACTCAATGTCATATCATATAACAGAGGTCCAATTTTTTTGTACGAATTTAGTATAATAGTCAACTCATCGTTTTCATACGCTAAAAAACTTTTTTTTAGCTTTCTTAACTCTTTCTTTTCACATTCTGTCTTCACTTCTTTTGTGAAGAACATTCCAATACTGCAGGGATTAACGCACTGATCTCTTAATGATTGTGCCGATATTGTGGAGTGATTTGAAGTGCTTTCCCAGGCACTGGCAGTATTCCATGCGTTATCTATTCTAGCACACACTTCGTTTAGTATCGCATTTAGTAAAATTGGCTCAGTTGTTAATTCCAGAGGAATTTTTTCCAACATGCTATCGTAAACATTCAGGCACTCCAAGGAAAAATAATTATAACTTTTTTTAACTTCATAGATTTCTATGTGACGTATGTAATGAAGATGTTGTAATTTAATATCTAGTATGCTTTTAACAGCAAGCAATAGATCCTGAAATATCTGCATATAATTTTGACCAGAAACTTTGTAAAACATTAAATTCGTATTTTCGAGGCAAGTGGCACGTTGAGGGCCATCAAAATATTTGTATAACCGTTTCCAATATTTCGTATATTTTTCATTAGCTGATTTAAGCGAAATGTTTTCATCTTTATTATGAGAGTCGGCTGTTATTTTTATGACTGAAGTAATTGGTACATTATTCATAGAAATTAACTCGATCAATAAGGTTGGATCAGAAAATCCCTGAAAAACATAAAACCAAACTTGTTTCGAAATATCGTCCTCAAAAATGATCTCATTTTCGCCCACTATTGGTATGGTAGTGTAATCCTCAATTACTTCCTCTTCTATAGTCGCTACGCCTTTATTTTTCTTCTTATCGCTGGTCGCACTTCCTTTTTCTTTCTTTGTATCATCTTTCCCCTTGCCTTTACCTCCTGCTTTCGCACATTCTTTCGTTAACATGTTTAGATCCTCTTCCAGTTTAGTTCTTTTCTGCATATTCTTCACGTCTTTGATGTAATGCTTATACATGACCTCAATTAATTTCAGTTTCATCAGTTGGGCAAAAATATCGGATGGTATTTCAAGCCCGTTCCTTAAGATTTCTTTTATGTTAGTGCATGTCTCGACTAATTTCATTTTAGGTAGCATTGGAAGAGGGCTATTTTCATGATTCTTTATTAAATCCATTACTTCATCGTAAGTTATGAAAGTTAGGCATGATATATCTTCATAACCTCTAGATATTTCAATGATTTTATTCGAAATTTCATTTGAATATTCATCGGTCTCATTAACGAACAATATATCAAATATTTTTTTTGGGCAATATTTATGTAAATCTATATGATTCAAAAAACTCCCGGATACGTCTATAATTTCAGGTGTTTCATTCTTCTTTTTAGGTGGCATAATTATTTCATTTGATCTGAAAATAAAAATCTGAAATGAGATCATCTGACAAGCTTGATTCCACGGCATTATGCGCGTTTTTTTCTACAAAATTCACCGTCAGTTAATACATGCAATATTTTGCCTAAACTCAGAAAAAAGAATAGTGAGCTAATTTTTGGTATAGATATTCCCTAATAGTGAGGTAGCTTATTGAAATTACAGTTACCTGGAGGATGAAAGCACCAAATTTGGTATGAAGGTACCTTAGGGTATACTAATAAATATTAGCCTAGGAGCCCTCTAGAATTTCTAAAATTCATGTACAGCACTAAGATCCAAAATGGACGACAAAATATCACATGTAGCCCAGGAATTTTAGCTTTTGACCCGAAATTAATTATTTTAAAGCTGAAAATTTGCAGAATTGTAGTTTTGGTCCAGGATAACACGTACCAAAACGTCCCCTACTCTCCCCCGTCAGCTTCCCTGTTTTTGCGGAGCAGCAAGGGCCTAAGGGCCAGAAATTTCAGAGCTGGCTATATATATTGCAGCAGAAATGTTACTGATCCGATTTGGGTCGAAATGATCATGCATAAAAGATTCGGAGAAGCATATCCATTCGTATTTTAGATGTTTTCATGCATATTTTGTTCCTATAATATCAACATTTTTACCTACAAATTATGACCCAAGAGCTAATAAGAAGGCTATTAGCCTCAAATCCTCAAAATAATTTTGACGATCAACGCGTATTTTTCAGGTAAAACTCGTATTAAAAAAAATAGTAACCTGGACCTTTTCGGGCAGATTTTAATCGAAAGGTAGACTCTTTAGCTTTAATTTAAAAAAAAAGTCCTTAGTACATCTAACGTAGAAGTTAGCCGCGAAACAGACGACAGCGTTTTTGCAGCTAGAGCGTAATTTCTCAAGTAATATGTTAATAAACAAAAATCGAATAGCCTGGCCCATTTCAGACCACTTTTAATCGAAGGGTGGGTTCTTCAGCTTTAATTTTAAAAAAAATTAAGTTCCTAAGACATCTAACACAGAAGTTAATCGCGAAATAGTCGTTGACGGCGTTTTCGTTGCTAGCGCATTTTTTATGTTAAACTAAAATAAAATAAGATCTATTAATCTGGCCCTTTTCGGACTGCTTTTAATCGAAAGGTGGGCTCTTTCTCTTTAATTTTTTTTTTTAAATTAAGCCCCTAGTACATCTCCCTGTCAAAAAATCCTATTTCAAACTTATAGATAATTATAAATTTTTTATGGGTGATCATAAAAGCCTATCTGGTTTATAAGGTTTTATACTGTACATTAATTTTGCCATATAGAAATTATATTGGGATGAATAAGTATCTAAAAGAGTCTTAATTGAGTTGGAATACCCATGTTGTCATTGGTATGTTTCCATAAGTGTTTATACTAAAAACAGTTTTTATATGGCATTACAACTTTTAATTTGATAAGTTCTCATGGGATCTGGAATAGTGTTGAAACTGAAAAGGTTTCATCAGTAAAATCAAATACGAGTTCTGTAATCTTTTATAAGAAACTTTATAAGATCTGAGAGGTTGTTATCAGTTTTAGTTTATATAATAGTTTAATGAGGATTTATAAGGATACGTATTAAAAAGTATTAATAAGGAATTACATCGAAAAAATTTGTGACTTTTTCTGGGACCTGAAGAGTAACGAAATTGAAAAGATATACCAAGGAGTTCCTAGTAGACATTTTATATATTTTTATAAGGATATATTTGTACTTATTTTTATAAGACTTCATGGATCCATATCAGTTTAGTTTATATAAGAATTTAATAAGGATTTATAGGGACATCTATTATAAAGTAGGTATTAATAATGATTTACAACTATTAATTTGATAAGTGTTCATGGGGTTAAAATACTGGTAAAACTAATAATGTTCCATAGGAAACCAGGGATGAATTTTATAACATTTAATAAGAAATAATTAGTATAAGATTTGAAGGGTTATTATTAGTTTAGTTTTATATAAGAATTCTATAAGGATTTCTCAGTGCACCCAGTGAAAAGTATCATATACAACTATTAATTTGAGTTTTCATGGGATTTCAATAGTAGTCAACCTAAAAAAGTTACCTAAAGTACTTACTAAACTAAACTTACTAACAATAGATTTCATATAATTTACATTAAAATCCATTGTAAGTATATACACATTGTATTTTAGAGAACCCTGCCCAGGTAGCAAAGGTACGTTATAATGACGTCAAAATCTGGTGATTCTGGTCAAAAAGACGCCAGGGCACTAAAAATCGACGACAGAATGACGTCTTATAAATAACATTAAAATGACGTGCTACACATCACGTCATATTGTCGTCTTTTTTCGGTGTTAAATTTATTTATATTTTATCGGATTACAAACTTTAAAACTCGCTAATGGCATTTTGTTATCGTAAGCAGAGTGTAAAGTTTAAAAAAAAATAAACCGTGTCGTGAGGGATAAGTATTGGCGTTTTTATTCGAGAATATAATGTTTTTTAACATTATCCAAAATAATTTATATTCGAAAGAGTTTGTAAAGATTCGGCAGTTTATATGTTTAAATTATATTTCTATCTATTCTTTTAATAATAAAATTAGCTTAAAATGCATTAAAAAGCAAAATCTATCCGTTGCGTGTTCCAACTATAAAGTCTTTAGGTAAGTAGCCTCAGAAAGGTTGGTGGCCGAGTGCTTAAGGCGTCGTCTTCCAAGTCATGAGGTCGGCGGTTCGGCCCCTGCTCATTCCGTTTTTTTTTATTGCGAAAAAAATTTTAGTTGTTTTTTTTTTAAGGTAATAATTGTTTTTTTTTTCAATTTTAGGTCTGTTTTAGACCATTAAATATTCTATTTATGTTGTAGATGACGATATTACACCTTTACCGTTTTTTCTCCAACACGCTTCTCAGGTTTGTACTTAAAACTTTAATTCTTAAAATAGTTGACTCCTGACTTCCCCTCCACCGCTCATCAAATTTGAGATAAGGAATTTTTTTTTCGGATTTCTCCCTCTCTGCTCTTCAATTTCGAGATCTGGGGAAAATATTTTTTTTTTAACGAACCGCCACTAATACTAATTAATGTAATAATTACATTGTTCAACAACTACTCGTACTTCTCAGGTGACACTGGTGACAGTTTAATTAAATTAAATAAGTTCTTCTTAATAATTATAAATAAATAAAAATACTAGTAACTCGAAGCGAGAACCTGAAAGATTTTCATATATTTTAAATAAGGCAAGAAATTCAATTTCACATAATAAAGACTTCATTTACCACCATAAATACTGCTTTTGGCATCCGAAATAGCGGTCGCCAAGCTAGCTCAGTTGGTTGAAGCGTCAGTACTGTAATACGGACAACGGGAAACATGTAGGTTCGAACCCTACGGACCGCATATTGGTAAAGGTAAGTAAAAATGAATTTAATAACTCAATAAACATTATAATTTGCAGGCAACCCTTGTGAGAAAAAGTTGGAGTGATGGTAAACAATATTAGATATGTTAATGTAAATAAAATTACGGATGGCTAACAAACAAATTCATTAGGATAAAACTTATTAATGCATTAATTATTTTATTTTTATCAAGTAGATTACTAACTAGTATGTAGTTTTATATGTTCCTATTACTAAAAACCTGTGGGGGGATTACCAAATATAACCTGAAAAAGACGTCATTCGTCTGAGACATTAGGAAGTCATTTTCACGTTTCATTTACGTCATCTAACTCGTAATTTCTCGTCACTCCTGACCATTTTTTCACGTCATTTTCACGTGCCTTTGCTACCTGGGTCTTATTCCCATAAAAGCATAAAAGTGTTATAATAGACCTCAAGCGAGAAATTACAATAAAAACTCACAGAATCTATAAAATTTTCGTGTTTCAAACGCCATAAAAATATAAATACTTATAGGCGTCGTACTGAGAATTTAATATCTTTCTGAAATAAAAACCCACAAAACTTCGCAATTTAATTATCATAAATACTTATAAAATATCCTGATAGACTTCATTCAGAGAATTTACTTTAAAACCCCATTGCATATCCTCATAGAATTTTATAAAAACTTCGCGTTTATAATTAAAACGTGCAAGTGTTGATAGACTTCAGGCAAGGAATGAATGTACATTCAAAACACATTTAAAAAACTTAGACACATCTGAGCCTATAAAATCTTCGTATTTCATACACCATATAAGAACTTACAAATACTGATAGGCCTCGTATGGAAAATTATTTTCATTAAAAATACTTTTCAAATACATATAAAATATCTATAACATATCTTCATATTTCAAATACCGTGAAAACGTGTAACTACTATGATAGACTCCATATAGGTAATTTACATTAAAAACTCATTGTATGCAGCAAATATTATAAAAACTTCGTATTTCCTATTAATATATGGAAATGCTCAAGCAAGGAATTTACATTAAAAACACATCTCAAATAGCCACATCAAACCACATTTAGAACTTATAAAAAAACTTAGTATTTCAAATACTATAAAAACTTACGTATACTCTACACACACATAATTAAAACTTATGAAAGTTTAGTGTTACATACTCTAGCGTCCAGTAGAGGGAGCTGTTATACATGTCGCTAATTCATATCTAATCTAATGTGACCTAAGAAACTAGTGTGGGCTTGTTAAATTCAAAGTAAAGCAGTCTCTTTTACTGCTAACTTATTAACTGTGTTTAGGCTAGAACGCTAAAGGAAACAAGGACTTTTTCAGTATTTAGTGTTTACCACTATATTACTATTGATATTTGAAATATTTAATAGTAAGTAAATAATATATTTACTTACGTATGCATTAAAATACACAACCAAAATCTGTAAAAAAACCTATCAATACTAATAGAATTTCTATAGGAAATTTACATTCAGAACACTATACAAACCTATAGAAACTTTTAATTACATGTACTATAAAAACTCATCAATACTAATATAGATTTCATATGGGAATTTACATTCAAAACACTAGAAAAACCTATAAAAATTTTTAATTACATATACTATAAAAACTTATCAATACTGGTAGATACCATATGAAAATTTACAATTAACACACATTTCAAATACACACATCAAAAATTGTAAAAACTTATACAAGTTTTTATAAGGATTTTTTGACAGGGCTAACATAGAAGTTAGCCGCGAAACAGACGACAGCGTGATATGGAATAAAATTTTCAATTATATGATGTAAAGAACCAAAATGGCTGACTTCCGGTTTCCAAATTTTTAAATGGGACAACCTGCATTTTTTTGGCATTTTTGGATCCTGCTGGCTAAAATGCATATGATCTGACCCTCAATATTATTTTGATTTTCAAAAAACAGATTTGGTAAGTATATTTATTTATTTTGTAGTACCTACAGTACCCATGGGCGCAGCCAGGGGGGGAGCCATGAGGCCCGGGCCCCCCCCCAAGCTGTCTTCTATGAGCCAAAAAATAAAGAAGCAGTACAAAGCGGTATCTAAATTATCCCTTGAAATAAATATTTTGTAATTAATGCCAATATTATCTAATAGAGGAATCTACATACACATCCGTTTTCAACCATTTTCTGAAAAATTTTCCTCATCCTCTGGGGAGGCCGGTTCTATTGGCCCCCCCCAGATGAATTTTCTGGCAGCGCCACTGACAGTACCTATGGGTACAGTACCCATACCAATCGCATTTCTAGAGAATTTCGCTAAACTGCACGCTTCTCTGGGGGAAAATTAGAAGCAGGCTGCATTCTTAACGCACGTGTAAAAACCAGGAACTTCATAAATTAAACTGGACCTCACATAAGGTCCAAACGCTGACACCCCCCATGCTGGCCGCCATGATAGGTTTTCAGAACAGCCTTTCAGAATTTTTATCCAAAGTCAGGGACTGTTCTCGACGTAAAACAAAAGTACAAAGGCGATGTTGTCAGATTTAATCTAGTATTATCCCGTTGGTTGTTGTTAGGCAAATGATTGCAAGATTTTAGAAATAATTTCATTAAAATGAGAGTATTAATGAGTACTTCTGATGATAACTTACTCTAAGTATTGTAGTAGTCTCACATTATGAATAAATTTCTTGTTATTAGAGAAGATGAAATAGCATTTTGGGAGAAAAGTATTCAAGTTTATTGAAAATATAAAACATTTGGCAATGCGCTACAAAAAAAGGAGCAGTAGTTGAGATTCCTGCAGAGTATTGCCAACCTCAAATAAGTTGACAGCCTATCATGGCGACCATGGTAAGTGGTGTCACGAGCTTTTGTTTGGGATATGTGCGTTGTGAAATCCAGTTTAATTTATGAAGTTCGTGGTAAATACCCATAAGTGTGAATAGGACACGCATGCATTTTACATGCTGCGTTAAAAATGCAGAGTGAGCACCCCCAGGTGTGAATTTACCCAGGTAGCAAAGGCACGTGAAAATGACGTGAAAAAATGGTCAGGAGTGACGAGAAATGACGAGTTAGATGACGTAAATGAAACGTGAAAATGACTTCCTAATGTCTCAGACGAATGACGTCTTTTTCAGGTTATATTTGGTAATCCCCCCCACAGGTTTTTAGTAATAGGAACATATAAAACTACATACTAGTTAGTAATCTACTTGATAAAAATAAAATAATTAATGCATAAATAAGTTTTGTCCTAATGAATTTGTTTGTTAGCCATCCGTAATTTTATTTACATTAACATATCTAATATTGTTTACCATCACTCCAAGTTTTTCTCACAAGGGTTGCCTGCAAATTATAATGTTTATTAAGTTATTAAATTCATTTTTACTTACCTTTACCAATTGCGGAGCGTAGGATTCGAACCAACATGTTTCCCGTTGTCCGATTACAGTACTGACGCTTCAACCAACTGAGCTAGCTTGGCGACCGCTGTTTCGGATGCTAAAAGCAGTATTTATTGTGGTGAATGAAGTCTTTATTATGTGAAATTGAATTTCTTGCCTTATTTAAAATATATGAAAATCTTTCAGATTCTCTTTTTTCTTTTCTATTTTTTTACGCGTTCCCAAACCTGAATTTTTCGAGTTACTAGTATTTTTATTTATTTATAATTATTAAGAAGAACTTATATTTAATTTAATTAAACTGTCACCAGTGACACCTGAGAAGTACGAGTACTTGTTGAACAACGTAATTATTACATTTATTCAGTGGCGGTTCGTAAAAAAAATGTTTTCCCCAGATCTCGAAGGGGAAGTCAGGAGTCAACTATTTTAAAAATGAGGTACTTATACAAACCTGGGAAACGTGTTGGAGAAAAAATAGTAAAGGTATAATATCGACATTTACAACATAGAATATTTAATGGTCTAAAACAGACCTAAAATTGAAAAAAAGTACATTCGTACATCGGTTTTATAAGCAATTATTACCTTAAAAAAACAACTAAAATTTCTTTCGCAATTATTTAAAAAAAAAAAAAATGGAATGAGCAGGGGTCGAACCGCCGACCTAGTGACTTATAAGACGACGCATTAGCATTAGCATTACAAAGCTCTTTATTTGTTTTAGCTATTTACATTCATAAGACGACGCCTTAACACACTCGACCACCGAGCTCTTTGAGAATGCTTACTTAAAGGCTTTACAGTTGAACAGCGACGGCTAGATTTTGTTTTTAATATATTTTAATCTATAATTTTATTATTAAAAGAACTCGAAACCTGCACAAATAAACTGCCGAATCTTTGCAAACTCTTTCGAATATAAATTATTTTGGATATTGTTAAAAACATTATCCTCGAATAAAAACGCCAATAATTATCCCTCACGACACGGTTTCTTTTTTTTAACTTTACACTCTGCTTACGATAACAAAATGCCATTAGCGAGTTTTAAAGTTTGTAATCCGATAAAAATATAAATAAATTTAACACCGAAAAAAGACGACAATATGACGTGATGTGTAGCACGTCATTTTAATGTCATTTATAAGACGTCATTCTGTCGTCGATTTTTTAGTGCCCTGACGTCTTTTTGACCAGAATCACCAGATTTTGACGTCATTATAACGTACCCTTGCTAGCTGGGTAGCTTAAATGTTGCACATATGCACGGTTAATAAACGATACGGTTGCATCAATCAGCAGCTTTAGGACGAGAGAGACGCGGGGGGCGGGAAATCGAATGAAAGAGACAGACATATCTGATTTCCGTGCAGAAGACAGAGACAAAGATTCCGGTAGGGTCTACAGCCTACGTCACCTGTAGACACTACAAGCATCTTTGTCTCTGTCTTTTGCACGGAAATCAGATATGTCTATCTCTTTCATTCGATTTCCCGCCCCCCGCGCCTCTCTCGTCACAAAGCTGCTGATTGATGCAACCCTATCGTTTATTGACCGTGACACATATGTTCCGCCACTGGCACTTGTTTAAAGAATGAGCCAATTTTCACAAGAGAAATTATATTTTAGGGACAAAAATCAGCATGTTGCGATGAATTATCAATCGGTAAAAAGCAAAGTTGACAGATTATTTTAACATTCTGACGACAGTGCAGACAAGCGAAAAAATAGAAAAATTCATATAAACAGAAACATTCAAAATTCAATCATATCTATACCTTGAATGATGGCAACCCCAAATACACCAATGATATTTTCTGAGTTTGCGCAAATATCGTGACTCATTTTAAATTACGAGCAGCGTTGCCACATTTGTAGATTTCCATTTTTTTAGTAGAATTTTTGTAGGATTTTTGTAAAAGTTTGGTAGGTAAAATTTGCTGGTAGATTGCTGATAGATTTTTGATGTATTATTATGGTTAAGAGTTTTGCTGGGCATTAACATATGTTTTGTTAAAAATGTTATTAATGATTAAGTTTTTATTATCAGAATCGGTTCTGTTTTTTTTTCTGTGCTAGTTTTGAAATACATACGTAGGCAATAATTATGTTTTGTAATATAAGTTAAGTTTTGACATGAATAAATCAATTTTCTGACTTTATTCCGGATTCCCGCGCGAAAGGTACTACTTTTCCCTTCGTGTGTCGTTTTTTTGTTTTCCCTTAATTTCTCGTTTTTGTTATCTATTTAAAATAAATTAGACTATATATAGTTACATAAAAAAATACAATAACAACTTCTTAAAAACTGCTTTAGGCTTTAGTAGATTTATACAAAAAAAATAGTAGATTCGCACGAAAAAATGTGGCAACGCTGATTTCTAGTCGACAGTTGACAGTAAATTGACGTTTTCTGTTACATATATTTATCCCGTTAGGACAAGTCCTTGTAAAATTCGTTTACGCATAATATACTAATTTTTAAGTAAATTTTACAGTTTATTTACATTTGCAACGAGATGGCTGATCCAAAATATGCAGACTTACCAGGGATTGTAAGTAATCACACAGTAAAACTCACAGGACTGTATTTGTCTATTTTAATATTTTGACGTTTGATGAATTTCCTTTTGTTTTTTTTTAGGCCCATGATGAACCTGATGTGTATGAAGCAAATGATTTACCAGAGTCCGAGCAAGCTACTGATTTCTATGAAGAAGAAAACGAACCCATTGAACGCATTCATATTTCTGTCGGTGATGCATATAACAAGTTCAAGGGCAAATTTTTGAATGCGTCTAATGTTGACTTTTCTTCAAGATTAAGCCAAAAAATTCGTACAGGATATGATGCTAGGAGTGGTGACTGGGAATTGGTTGGAAAGGATGAAAAGGAAACTCCGATACAGAAATATCAACGTCTTCAATGTGAAATGAGAGAGTTGCTCGAGGTAATTAATGATATAAAGAAAAATAAAGTGGAGGAGGTGAACTGTTTGGTTTCAACTCAGCAAGTAGAACGGTCACTTCAAACCTTGGCAGATTTGAAACTGGAAGAAACGCTTGGTGAAGGAATTATTTCCAAGATTTCTGATCCGCAGGGGACACAGGTTAAGTGAGTCAGAATTAAACTTTTAATTGGTTAATATTACAACATACTCAATTTCGCTTATTACTGATGGGACTTTTTATATTTCAAGGTACAAAATACTCAAAAATATAGAGCTTCTCCCAGGTTGAAATTGGTCAAATATTACACCTAGCTCACAGATTATCTAAATTTGAATTGACCTATTGCACGTGAGAAAGTTTGGTAAAAGTGTCATGTCAAGTAACTCAAAGCCAATAAAATTCTTGTGCGGGAGTGACGTGTCCAGAGGACCTTTTAAAATTAACATGCACAACAAATGACCTACTTAAAATATGAATATCCAAAATAATATTTTCAATAACTGTGTAAGCAGAAATAAAAGATATTAAACAAAGTACGACGAGATCAACGTGGTCGATTGGTGATCTTGGACTGGGGCATCTTTTACCTCTGTTGAGTGAGTTGTAGAAGCGGGTCCTCTAGATGACGCACAATATGGCGCTTGCATCCCTAGTTACCAGGCTACAAACGTCTCTACAAACAATGGGTTGGTATCACTAAACTTTGTAGAAATGAAATACCTGTATATAATAATCATTGTTTCCAGTGTCGTTAATGTCAAACTTACTTTAGTAAATTTAAGTTTTAAGTTTAGCATTAAAGATACTGAAAACGGTGATATGATTATTATATTATAGGTACTTCATTTTTACAAAGTTTGGGAATTAGACGAGTTGGTTAACATATGCAGTGACTTTTAGTGATACCAACCTCGTTCTCTCCATGACACTTTTTACCAGACTTTCTAACTTGAAATAGGACAATTTGGAAAGCTGATATTTTTGCCATAATTATCATAGTTAATTGCAAATTCAGCCATTACTATGAAGTTTTTTTGCAAAATATAAGGAGCATTTGCGGCTTTTTTCCTATTGTTTATTTGTTACTCTTTCACTTCCTACAACAGATTTTCTTTTTTATATTATACTACAGAAGGGTTACCCCAATCAATAATTGTTGTTTTCCACAAAAATATCATGTTCGCTATGGCTGCCATGTTGAAAAAATGAAAGTCAAAATAGGTTCTTCTCAATTATATCCTTTCCTTTTAGTTGTGTCCTAAAATTAAGTATTTCCAGTATTGTAGAAAATGATAAAAGCTACAACTATTATTTAATAGTATATTACGTAATGAGTGTTGTAAGAAGCATATTACGCACGAATCGAAAAGTTGCGCACTATGCCGCGTAGCGGTGAGTGAGTATTTCCATGAGTGTGTAATTGCTTTACAACTCGAATTATGTACTATACATTACCTACGATCATATTTATTTAGTAAAATCTGAATTTAGTTTACTTGTCAACAATATTATTCAACAAATATTATGTCAGTTTTGACAGCATTTGAAAATTACGTAGGCTCATTTGGCTTTTTAAACCCCGCGTCAGCGAACTAAGCCACCTATATTTGCGTGGCCCGTGCGTTTTGTTTACCGTGCGATTTGTTTACAGTGCGTTTTGTTTACAATATGTAAAATTCAACTTACATAGATGGCAGGTAGTGTGTTTTTTACTATTTACAGTAGTGATCGTAGGTAAACTATTTTTATCCAACACTTTCATATAAAGTGATCTTTATTGATGAGATTTTGAAGGTATAAAGTCCCTAGCGAGATAAAGTAGTGAGCTAAAGTATACCTTAGATCACTAGTGAGGTAAAGTGATTTAGTCACTAAAGAGTAATTTTAATATAACAAAAAGTCCAAGCAATTTATTTATTGTCTTTATTATACGGAAAATTAACAAAACAAAGAATCCATGCACTAACACTTGTTTATTTATATTGGTATGGCTGGTATACAAATCTGCATCTGGCAATTGCAAATAATCAGCTACAATTCTTGGAATTTTTGAGAGCTTATTTAATCCAACGCATTGGACAGTGCACTTTCTCCTTTGAAAATTTACGAAAAATCTTTTGAGACACATTTTGCGGTTTTAAAGACACATATTTCCAGGGGCGGCTGGTGAAATTTCAACAATTTTTTTCTCGTCTGTGGCGCATGGGACCCATACGAAATATGGGAAATAACACCTAGAGAAGCACTTCTCTAACGACCCCTAAAAAATTTTGATAAAGCAGTTTGCGAAAAATTTTTTCAAAATTCGATTGACCCCCCTAGGTCTAGGGACTCCTGTTTAAAATTAATTTTTTTTGTCATATACATTTTACTTTTCATAAAAATACAACAACAGGTTTTGAAGTTTATGAAAATATTTCCATTACTAACTGAGATACAACGAATTGAAATTTTATCATTTGTTAAATTGTAAATTACAAAATTTCAGTTCATTGTGTTTCAGTTAATAATGAAAATATTTTCATAAACTTCAAAACCTGTTGTTGTATTTTTATGAAAAATAAAATGTATATGACAAAAAAAATTAATTTTAAACAGGAGTCCCTATCGAGTCAATCGAATTTTGAAAAAATTTTTCGCAAACTGCTTTTTCAAAATTTTTTAGGGGTCGTTAGAGGAGTGCTTCTCTAGATGTTATTTCCCATATTTCGTATGGGTCCCATGCGCCACAGACGAGAAAAAAATTGTTGAAATTTCACCAGCCGCCCCTGCATATTTCCTAATCAAATCAAGTGGGTTTACCGAAAATCCTTCATTTAAAACTGTGAAACTTCTTGATTTATTTGTCTTGGTATCTGGTATGGATGCATATATAGATATTGTTCTTTATCTTTTATATCTTCAACGCTTAAGTATGTCAGTTAACCGCAATGGCAGGCAAACTCCCAATATCAATGCAACCTAAAAAACCCAAACAATTAAATACATAAAAGCAAGAACATCATAATAAACACCTACCTTTGACATAAGATGCTCATCGTCAGGGGCATCCATCAAATATTGTTCGATATGTGCTCTTTCCAAAATTTTGGCCTTTTTGGGTTTGAAATTTCTTGATCGGCTTTTTAATTATGCCACAAGTTTTCCATAACTTGTTATATCAAAGTTCCTGTATACTTTTAATACATTATCATAGAATATTTAGTCCACATCGAAGAATGTGCAATTTTTTTACTCAAATGTAGAAAGTAAGCGAGAAGCACTTCTCCTCTATTTTTCATCTAATTTTAAAATTGTAGATATTCTTTAAAATAGGTTACTTTGGACTTTTCTGGAATTAAATTGTCTGTAGCTTCTTTGGCTTCTTGCAAAATATCGGTCGGAATTTCCATATTATATCTTTCACAATTTTCCATTTTGATGCTAATTACACAATATTTATTAAACAAACCCCTGGTTACAAACAAAATGGATAACAACCACAGCTTTCTCGGCACATCCATTCAGAATCTACTTAGCAATAATTTAAGCTACTTGTATTTTATATTTTTAGAGAAACACTGTTGACTTTGACATTGACAACTGATAAAAAATCGATGACAAGACATTTTAATTTTTATTGTTTGTCACTGAAAAAGCATTTATATGAAAGTGTTTGATAAAATATTGTATTAGACACGTGAGTTATTACATATGAGTCACTTAAGAAAATTAGCCTAAACTTTTCTTGCGTGACTTATATAGGTGTTTCTCTACTAATGGGGAAATTTGTGTCCGGAGGAAACTAAATGTCAAAAAATACAAAATACTAATATTTTTTTCATTAAAATTAAAATAAATGATTAGTTATGTCGACCCTATATTCTAAGGTATAAATACAAATTGCCGAAATTTTCAAATTTTATGGAAATAGAGTTAAATTGTCAGTACCCTGGTGTGTCCCAAGCCTGAAATCAAAGATACCAACTGTTGTAAATATTATATTTTCTTTTTATTCATTATTATTATTACTCAAACTATTTTATGATAATGGTTGTTGGAAATGTACATTGTTATATGGTCTTTTTTGAAGATTATCATCTCAAAATACTGCATAAAACATTGTCCTACACTTTTTGACGTCAGTCCCCAGCCACATTTAAAAATCTATTGGAAGCGAATCTACGTCTGGATTAACCACGTTGTTATGCTAAACGGAAAGCATCCAACATGAAGTTTGTACAAATGAAACATGACGTTTTGGTGCTATTTTGATTAATATTGATTCGGTCTTTGATGCTAAGCAGACGTGTCTGGACCACTTAATAAGTCAGTTCTCTGGTAAGCTTTTCTGGGTTTAATTTTCTCGATTTGAATTATTGTTCAGTTATTATACATTTTATAAATAAAAATATACTACTATTGCCATTAGTGGATAGCATAATTATTGAACTTTTTTAATAACAATCGATTCTTAATGAATTTGTCAGTACCCTGTCAAAGAATAATAATAAATTAATAATTAATATAAAAATCGACGTAAAAATTGATATTCTGAAGATATTCTTAAATTCTTAAGAACCAGATATTAGATTTTAAGTGTAGAAGTTGATTGTCATTTTCTTTTTGATTTAGAATTGCTTTTTTTTTGAGAATTTTAATTTTTGTTTCAAAAGAGTTTTGTTAATTTATGTTATTGTAGAGAATAATAGAAAACTTTAAATATAATAATATACTATAATTTCTTTAATTTTTGTTCCATATAGTCAATTCAATAGGCAAGGGTCTCAGTACCCTGGAATCATATTTTAGTAAATCGTAAATAAAATGAATACTGCTGGATAACTGGACTGGCCCTTCGTAATAGAGGAAGAGTTAGAATGTACCTTTATATTAAAGTAGTGTTAACCCCTATTAATTAAAAAAAAGTCCTCGGACAAACTTGTATGGGTAGATTTGCCGTTAGTAGAAAAACACCCATATGTAATATAACTCGCTAGCCTAATAAATAACTATTCTCTGTTATTAATATTTTACGATTTACACTATTTACAGCCGTCAGATTAGCTAAATTTTGTGCTTCGCTGCACATTTTTGCAATTATCTCTGTCCTCGTTGCTCCTATGTATAATTGGCTATTATCAATATTGTAGATCATAAAATTTCCAAAAACTTTAGTTTAGAGAATTCTCTAGAGCAATAGGGGTAGAGATCATTGCAATAATCTATAGTGAAGAATATATTTTCACATCTTTGGGCGAGTGTAAATCGAAAAGTATTAGCAATAAATAATACTATTGTATTGACAGATTTGTGAAAACTTGGAAAATTCGAACAAAACCCATTCTTTTAAAGAAACACTGTAAATCAGTTTTATTGATTATACAAAATTAATAAGCATGAGTAACATCAAAACAATGGAGCAAACATTTTTCCGAAATTCAAAAATCTTTTTCAATCTTCGAGCTGCTATAATTTTTTTAAAATTGACTGGAAGAAAATTGTTTGAATAAAAGATTTGGATTGAGATTGTCACAATTCACTCTTACCATTGTCCTTGATCAGCAACCACGGAAACACAGGATAAATGTCTTTAACAAGAAAAAAAATGAAACAATTTTTCACCCCCTGACAGGATAGATTTCACCCCTAAAGGGTGGTTGCGGTATACTACCTGACATCACCTTTCACCATCTGTTATATTCCCAAAGAATCCCTGCAAAAATAGTCGATGCCAAGCTGTCATATTATATGGGGTTATTAAGTATTCGTGTTCAGCACTTTCGAAAACGGATGGGGGGGGATAGGTTTCATAACTTTCGCACAATTTTGCTTTTTTACGAGAAAAATCCCCAGGGGCGGCTCAAGGTAAATTTTCCACCCGGGCGGGAGCACTTTTTGGGCCCTTTCCTGAGGTCATCACGGACGTACTTCATACTAAAGGGGGCAAATAGAAATCCGAAAAAAAATTTTTCTCTCGCTTCATGGAGGGTGGTGCTATTAGAAATCTAAAAAAAAAATTAATCGCCTCATGATGGGTACTATTAGAAATCCGAAAAAATTTTTTGCCCTATGACGCCCCCTCCTTTACCCTCAATTTGGCGCCCCGGGCCGGTTACCCGGCCCTTAAGCCACCCCTGAAAATCCCTGCTCCTTACTTCCAAATAATAAGGCATTATCTAAAACAATAACCAAGTTGGATTCTATATTAGGCAGTAGGCGGCCCATAAACCATTTCTCGAATCAATTGGCATTCATATCTTGATGGTAGTTGACCGATGCCTTGGCAATATTTTTTGTTTTTATTTTCTCCAAAGGGCATAGCAGGATAAGCATGTGTATGATGCCTCCGCACAAATCTGGCCGAGACATTGAGCACAACTTGATAGTAGTGTGAGATGAAATTTCTCAAAATATTGGATAACCATTTTTACAGGAGTTATGGGGGTAAGAAGAATAATGGGGAAAAAAATTTTTCTCAAGAATGGATAAACCGATATTCATGAAGAAAAAATATGTTACGGCTTTTGATGGCATGATTATTGAGTTCATTTGTCGAAAAAAAAAATTATTTCAAAATAAAAAAAAATTATGAGATGTTCTCGAGGCACACTCATCATTTCCTCTCAAATAAATGTTTAGATACCCTTTTAAAACATCTCCAATTCTCATAGCGATTAGAAGAGTAGAACGTATTCAAAAAAATTGATATTCTGGAGCGTAGTGTGTGTGGCACGGTTCATTACTACATCTTACCACGGTTACTGAGGTTACTGATGAGAATAAAACTCAAAGAAGTGTGGTGCAGATATTTTCAAAGTCCCTGACGTCAACTACTGTTGAAAATCTGAACATTTTGCAATGATGTCATTTAGTAGTCATCCCACAAAAGAAGTGTAGTTTCGATGTTCTACCATGTGGAGGTTACAGTACGAATTTGGACTTCTAATTATGGGGTGCTTGTTTATCCTGAGCCCCTTGCCTCTCAGTAGTCGGGGTGCTTGTTTATTGTGAGTCCCCTTGCCTCTCGCGAATAAGGTAACTCTATATTGATGATACTTCTCTTAGTCTTCATCTTTATAGTCCTCAATTACAGGAATAATATTTCGAGTAAAAATGTCACTGAGAATTTCACCTAGCTTTAGAACTTTCGACAAATACCTTGCATGAGACAGACAGATAGATAGATAGATATTTATTGATCACTAAAAAGTAATACATGATTTTGTACATGTGACAAGTCAAATATGTTGATAGTATGCAACTCAATAATTATTTTCTAAGTTTGTACCATCAGAAGCCATAACATATTTTTTTTATGAATATCTTTTTCGAGAAAAAAAAATTTACAATTTTTCTTTTTACTCCCGTAAAAATTGTTTTCCAATAATAATATTGTGGGCAATTTCATCTCACACTACTATCAACTTGTGCTCAAAGTCTCAACCAGATTTGTGAGGGGGCAGCATCACATTGCTAAACCTTTACTAAAAAATTAATATATTTTTTTTAATCTAGAAAGTTGCTGACTCAAATAGAACAGTACAAAGCCAGCATTAATGAGAAACCTGAATCACAAACAGACTCTGATAGATCCGGTTTAACCTACCAGTTCACTTACAATCCAGACCAAGCCAATTTAGGACGTACTACCAGGTTGGCTGAATTAGAGTCGAGGCTTCATCGTCTGGAGTCTATTCTCGGTGCTTCCTCTGACAAATTGTCAAGGTTAACAACTGCTACTTCGAAAGGTAACATTGCTTGCTTCGCGAAAAAATTACTTTTTACTAAAAACAATCATTCCAGGATGTCTGCTGGAGGCAGCTGAGCATCTTAGCGCAACAGCCAGTTTACTAGATTCGTCTCAGTTAGATCACATCGAGGGCAGACTTGGAGCACTTGCCCAAAAACTCGAGGGGATTACCGAGAAAAAGAAGTCTTTGCAGCAAAGTGAAGACAAGGACAAAATGGTATGACAAATGAAAATTAATTTGTAAAATGATTACTAATTATTGTTTCAGATCTTGGAGTTATACGAGCTGGTTAGAAATAGTGAGAATGTAACGAAATTAGTTCCTCAGACGATTGAGAGACTTAAATCTTTAGAGGCACTGCACAATAAAGGTAAGCAAGAAGTATTAATTCGTTATCACTAAAGCCCAGATTGCAGCAACAAATGACCAAAACCAGAGGTTATTAACCTCTTCATCTGTCAAATATTTCTTGGATGCCATTATAATAGAGTGCAAATTAATTTCGATCTTTCAGCCCGTTGGCACTTTTAGAGTAAAATGTATGACCTTGCCAGATATGTGGCTTACACCCTGTAGATTAGGAATCCACTTATCATAAAAACATTGTAATTTATTTATTTATTTATTTATTCAATACATTTGTCAATACAACAGTACAAAAGAACCAATTACAGGACAAGAAAGCGACAAGAATAAAAAGAAAAATACATAGCTACATACATACATATGAGTGACAAACAATATAAAATTAATTACAAGTGCACTACATGTTCAATATGTTTATATTATTTTAACATTATGGGACGCTGCAATTCTTAAGAGAAGTACGAATTGTATTAACCGAGCAGTTGAATATATCACAAGTATAACAAATTGAATTATAGTGCCATCTCTAGAATTTGTCGCTGCAATCTGGGCTCTAGTTGCCACTAATTGTTAAAACTATGAGCAACTTTCAGTTTAGCCAGTTTTCAAAATTTTATATTCAATTTATTAAAATATCTCTAGTTTCCATAAATACCGAAACACTTGAAAAGTACACATGATTTCTCAACGTGAGTTTTGGCAGCCATATTGAGATCATCTGGTTATGAAGTGATTTCCTCATGTTCAAATGCTTTGGTATTATGGAGATTACTTCAATTAAAAACACCAAAATTTAAACTTCTTAGTACTACGAAATTTACTCTAAGGAAAAGTTCGTAACCCCTTTGAAAACCTTGTCAACTTATTAAGCAGTTGTATAATACGTGTAAGAACTAATAGCGCAGGCAATGAAGGTTTTTTGTCGGAAGAAATTAGAGACAAGCTGAATTTTTGCCAGTTAGAGCAGTATTTCCTCAAAAGTCCCCACCCCTCCCCCTTGCGCTTCTTCCCCCACCCCGCCTTGAACATCCATTTTGCAAGCCTTTTAGTTATCGCTCATATCTCTGTCATTATTTATTCTAAATTCATAAATTTTATGCCGGTTTATTTCCTAACATCTATTCTATAAAAAAGCTATTGTAACATTTTTCTGTAAACATAATACTTTCACGAGAATTCGCTAAAATAGGCAAATTTTTCGCTTTATATTTGAATTTGTTGTGCCTTACATTTTTATTTTTGATAATATCACAAAACAGTTTAAATAAGAGTTGTAGCGTAGTTTTCAACCTATCGACATCCATACTTTTACCATTCGGTGATCGGGAACATGTTTGGAGTGCAAGAGATTAGTGCGTGTCTGTCGCGGCTATAGCCTGACCTTAACTCAGGAGCGATTGCTGCCTCTTGTAGTCGGAGAGAGAGACCCTTAAAATATGCAAAATAAAAGTGGCCTATGCAACTCGAGAACATACAAAAACTAGAGTCATATTCTCACCTAAAATGACCTGCCGAATTCAATTATGGAGGTCACGATACGGTTCGGAATTGCGAAATCGAAAAAAATCACTTTTCCACTTTTTTACGAAATATTTTGGAAATACAATATTTTACATTCCCCATCCCATAACTTAGTTTCTAACCATTGACTCGACATAAAAATTTGCACACATATATTCTGAAACATAATGAATCGAAGATAAAATAAGTACAAAAAAAATATTTTCATTCGAGATTGCATAGATTTTTCAGTATCGGCATTGAAAAAATCTACATCGAAGAAACCTTTTTAATATTGAAGATAAAGTACTAGTATAAGATAGTGAAATGTAGTTTAAGATCTAAATTACATTTTGAAAAACAAAAATCGCTGTCTATAACAGTTTGGTGGTCATAGAAGTATAATAAGTTTGAGCGTGGTACATGCTGCATTAAATCTTGGCTGACCGATGCAGCGGACGGACCTTCAATTTAACTGCTGGTATCAAAAACGGAGGAGTTAATTTTTTTTTAATTATGTGTTCATAATAATAATAATACTTTATTGCACTACACACAGAGTATATACAGAAATATAACAAAAGTATGAGCCAGTCTCAAAAATTTACATGAATAAATAAATAAATACATACTAGTATAACACAACACAAATTTGTTTATCTTAATAAGGGTGGTCTAAATAAACATGAATATCGTGTGGTTCTAGGTCACATAGTAAGTTGATCAGCTTAGTCTTAATTTTGTTGAAATTGTGTTCATTTTTAATAGGTCTAGGTAGATGATTGTAAAATCTGATACATGAATAGAGAGCAATGCACCATGATGCTTAGGAAAGACATAATTTGCCCCATCCCTTGTATCATAATGATTCAAGGTTTTATATGATTCAAAATACGTTCTGTTTTTAAAAATAAATTTAATACACTCATAAATAAATAATGCAGGAATTGTTAACAGTTTTAAGTCCTTAAAATGACCTCTACAGGAATCTAAGTATTTTAAATTTTTCATAATTCTAACAGCCTTTTTTTGCACTTTGAAAACCCTATTAGCTTCCACAGAGGAACCCCAAGAATAACTCCATAGCGTGCATGCGAGTAAAAATTGGAGTAGTAGAAAGTTTTAGTTATACTATTATTTGAGTTTTTTTGTCAAATTCTAAGCTCGTAGCAAGTTTGATTTAATTTCGAACATAAGTTATCAATGTGGGGCTGAAACCGTAATGTCTCATCCAATATAATTCCCAGGCATTTTATTGAATTGGAAAATGGTATTATGTATCTATTGTAAATCAGTCGCTGATATTTGAATAACTTACCATGAACAATTTTAAAGATCTGCTAAGTTATATAGGAAATATCCCACTTTTCAAGGAAATTTTAAGCAAGCATCAAGTAACGTTTTTGGCAATAGTTCCGAAAATTTGATATAAAAAATTATGAAAAATTTTCAACGTAGGAAAAAGCTGTGTTATATCGATGACTCAAGTATTATTTACATAGAATACATATTTTCCGAGATATAACGGACTAAAAGCTGGCATGGTTATAATAACCATAAAAAGTGGGACATTTTTCAATATAACTTAACAGATCTTTAAAACTGTTCAACGTAAGTTATTCAAATTCAATAGTTACATAATGAACAGATAATTTTTTCAATTTTATCAGGTCTTCCGTTTTTAATATATTGACGGATAAAATAAGGGCTATTTTGTAAATATGCTCTCAGAAAATGACAACGAAATGCGCTTTTTGTAGTTAGTAAGCCTCCAATAGTAATGCATATTAATTTAAAAGGCGATATTTTAAATTAATATACATATTGGCAATTATATACAACTGATATTTCTTTTATTGAAAAAAGATATTTATTTTTAAATGATATTTCTTTATTAAACATTTTAACTTGGAAATGAATGGGCTCCAATGGTCCATACTTTCCATAAATAAATAGTTCTTTTTCCGTTATCAAAACTTTCACTTTTGAGAATGTCAAAAGTGAAAGTTTTGATACCGGAAAAAGAACTATTTTCCAAAACGTCAACTGCCTTCGTTTTAATTTTTCAATTTATTATTTAACAATTTTGTTTCAGTTTATATATTTTTAGGTGTGAGACATTTTGTAATAGAAGTATAAAAACCAGCCTCTGTCTGATCCTTTTGGCGCAGAGGTTTATTTCATCAAAATTTTTAAATATTTTTACAGTGGCAAAATACCCAACAAACTAAGAAATCATGAATATGCCACAAATAATAAATTATAAACAATAATCATAAACCAGTTGAAAATAAAATCATTAATTTTTTGAATTAAGTATAACAATATTTACAAGAATATATTCTAAAAAAACAAACAGTAGGGAACTATAATACACTCCCATATTCAAATAGTAATGTAATAAAATGAAAACTATGTGTTGAACGATACGGTTAAGGATTGAGCGCCAGAGCAATGTTATTGTTACAAGGCCGTTTTCTCACTTCATATGCATTTTATAAAAAAATGCTCCAAATAAAAGCATTTCCTCATTTCATTAGCTTTAGCTTACTCGTTTACAGTATGCAGTTATTTTGAAAAATAAAAAAGTTACCTCGATCCACACTTTTTCGCTGTAAATTACACAAAAATCGCAACTTCTCTATTCATTTTTATTTATTGTTCAGTCATAGCACAACAAATATTTTTGCATAAACTGTTGAAAAGCGAAAGGATTGAATATTGTAATACTAAAATATCAAGTTTTTACGACAACAAATGACAAATATAGAAGAGTGGGAACGTGAAAATAGTATTTTTCATACAAAAGTTAAAAAAGTTGTGTTTAATTTTCAAGCACAAGGGGGAGAGGCGGGAACTTTTGGGAAAATGTACCTCTAAGTGAGTTCTAACAACTGGCAAAAATTCAGCTTGTCTCTAATTTCTTCCGACATGTTCATTTTTGGCCTTCATTGCCTGGGCTATAATAGTAGTAACATAAATGTATATTTTGTCTTTTTTGTTTAGCCACGGACTTTACGAAAACTTTAGCCCAGATAGAACTAATGCAGTCAGATATTTCTGCGAATGTGGAAAATAACAAAACACTTTTGCAAGGCGTCCAACAAAGCTTTGCGATGAATCTGAATGAAATTAACTCTACCGTTGTTAGTCTCGATGCCAGGATTAAAGCTTTGAAGAAGAAGTAATATGCCAGAATCGAGTTTCTGTATTTATTATATTGTTATAATTATTAATTATTTATTGATAGAAAAATATTTCCTTGTCTAATTTTTTTATATGCTTTTAAAGTAAATATATGCAGCTGGATTTTACATCATTGTTGTTTTTAATTAAATATCTTCCTGGTTGTTCGCTTGTTTCCTCAATTACATTAGCTAATCATCATTAAAGGACACTTTGATTTGACAAGTAGTTTCTGCAAACACTGAACATTATATTCTATAAACATTTCACCAAATTTACCTTAATAATTATAATATTTAACCAGCTAATAGTCCGGGCTCTAACCCCATTGATTGATTATTTTAAAATCAATCCATAAATGAAGACAATTTACAAGGGTGTTGTAACGACTAATCTTTAGCTGGTGCACAAAATACCTACTCGAAGAATCGAGATGGAACGGGAGGTCGGCGAGGAAGGAAGCAGAGTGCGAATAGCTTGGTGAATTTTACCAGCTTATCTAATTTTCCTCCCATGAATTTCTTGGTATCTGATGATGTGATTCTAATTTCATTTGTCATACTGTTTAGTACATAAGAAATAATAACAAAAAATAAAATATTTAATTTAATGAGAACAAAAAGAAACAATCAAAATGGTAACAAACGAACTTGTGATCAAAGAACTTGACAATCTAAAAAAAAGTGAATTAATTAACATAATTGTCTACAAGAGAATCTCTGCAGAATGTAAAGCTAAGATAATGTCCGTAAATTCATCGAAAATAGTGAAAGCACTGAATTCATCAATGCTAATGGTGTTTATTCGACCCAATCACTGGATAGTGATACGACAACTAACCTAAAATAGGAACCTAAGTATCTTTCGATTGTGCTTGACTATATGAAAAAATTAGATACTGAACTAGTAAAAATTATAAGTGAAAAAATTATAAGTAGAATCGAAAGTTGACAAACGGCGTGTATAGATGCATCGTAAGACGCTCCCGAAATAAGTGCTAAAAATCAGTTAAAACCACGGTAAACTTAATCAAATTTAAGCCACCGGTGAGCCAAGAAATTTTGCTTAACATGACATGTCATAATAGGAAAAAAAAGTTCATATACAATTAATAAATTGAAAATTACTATTAGTGTTTTTAAATAGTACCAAAAAATAAACTGTAAAGCTGTGCCTTAGTTGACGGTCGACCTAAATAGACCTATCTATATAGGTACCTAAAAGACCCTTTCAAGTGCTTTATTGCATTAAAGAAAGCAATAAATATTCAGTGTCAAAAGTGAACAACACGTGTTTATAAAGCAAAGCTAGACAGACATATTAAACGTAAAAGTGTAAATAAATAAATAATAAATTTGTGTGTGCAGTGGAAAGTTTTTTAAGTGTACTAAGCCCAAAAAGAAGAGGGAATAAAAAACAACAGTCACCACGCCAGAAGCCACAGAAAGCTAAGCTATGAACTAATTTATTTTATTTTATTAAATTTAATTACTTTAATAACTTTATCAACTTAATCTCTATTAACCTAATTTATTAACTCAATAATACAAATAATAATAGCCAAAACCGAATTTCTCTCAGTCAATCAAGAGAATTACGCACGATAAAAATGGTGATAATAATAACCCGAAAAATCAGTAATGCATCGCTATTAAAGTGATTATACAGATTTCCCGTGTGAACCTTCAAGTGTGTTTTTCATAATTACTAAAAATATTCAAACAAATTTAATCAAAATTGAACACGTAATGATCAGTGGCGCAATACTCTTAAAGTATACCTATCTTTCAGGTGAGGTTCTCACAATTGCTAAAAATACTCAAACGAGTTTAATTTGGATTAGACCAGAAATAATCAATGGGGCACTATCAGTGTGTAGCGTCCAAACTGAATCCTTATGGCACCTCAATGTAGGTATGCGTGATACAGGTTTCTCTCAGGAAAATGGTTTCCAACAAAATACACACAGAAAAGAGCAATCTTGATACCTAGAGCAGCGGAAACTCAACTCAATAAATAGATCATATCGTGGTAGGCAAGGAGATGACTTGTAGTGTTTTGTCACCATGGATACCCATAAATACAAAGTGACCAACGTATAGAAGTTATATTTAAGTTTGTATAAGTGAAAGTGTTTGTAAAAGAATTTATACCTCGGAATATTTTCGGCTTGATAAGAAATATTAGTTAGTGTTTAATTAGGTGCACAAACCAAAACTTTCCAGTGCTTCCCTCTAACGCAGTAAATTATAGTTTATATATGTATAGTGCAGTGAAATCATGTACCTGGAGACTTCAATGCACATTTACTCCACTTATGGCCTAACGAAAATGGAAACGCGCTGAAAAACCCAGCACACATGTTTGATAGATAGATAGATAGTGTCTTTATTAATCCAGTAGTAAAAGTTACATCATTACCCAGAGGGTGTAGGACATGTCATAGCATAAGTTAAAACACAAGTTGATAGTTAAAAAAGAAAAATACAAAAAATGAATAGTAACAAGTTAAAAGTACATACATATGGTTTAAAATTCGTAAAATTATCATTAATATTGTGTAAAATATAAGAAGAAAGGTGTTTAAAAATTATTAATTCCAACATGTTAATAAAAAGATAAAATAGATAAAATATAGGAAGCTATTTTAGATCAAAGTTTGTATCACAGTAAAATTCATCTAGAGTATAGTAGGCCTTTTCTATCAGTATACTTTTTAGTTTTCGTTTTAAGGATTTTATATTTAACACTCTCAGGTTTATAGGGATTTTATTAAATATCTTTATAATTGAGTATTGGACATTT
Organism: Rutpela maculata; assembly: GCA_936432065.2. NCBI lineage: Eukaryota > Metazoa > Arthropoda > Insecta > Coleoptera > Cerambycidae > Rutpela > Rutpela maculata. Next base: position 247,410,765 of record OW386286.2, read on the forward strand.
TTTTGTATGTAAGTGAAATTGCTTTTAATGTTGTTCAAGTCCAATTTATATCTTGTGTCATGTTGATGATTTCTGTCACAATCTTGCAATAGTGTGCTATTCTCTTTTATAAAGATTACAGCTTCATATATATAAGTGCTAATCAAAGTCAGAATTTTATTTTCCTTGAATTTCTGTCTACAAGTTTCAGTTTGCTTTAAATTAAAAATGTTTCTCAGACATCTTTTTTGCAAAATAAATATTCTGTCTGCCTCCGTGCTGATAGCCCAGAAAATCACACCGTATCGTAATTGTGAATGAACATATGCATGATACGCAATTATTGCTGTTTCACCATTGATGTTTTGGGAAAGTACCTTTAAAGCATAACAGTATTTTGTAATTTTCCTGGCTAAACAATCAATATATTTCCAATCTAGCCTATAGTCAATTTCAATTCCTGTTTGACTTAACAATAAGAAATACATGGTGCGAATGTCAAACATGTGTTGACACCTGGAGATAAGGGAAAGGATCAAGAAAGTTTAAGCAAAAAGGACAGCAGAAAACCTACTGAAGAAAACGCTAACACTGAACAGCAGCAAACTAAAAATAGGGAGATCATGTTTCACGTAGGAAACAACAATCGAGAGGATCATAAACAAATTGGGAAAGAAAAGCGAGGGGAAAAATGAGAAAAAAAAAACATGCGTCATATGGCCTCGCTGCTGGCAACAAGCATGACCTAAATCCAACCAAGCATCGGAAATCGAGGAATCAGAAGATTCAGAAAAAGATTCGAAGAAGCAGAAACACAAAAAGAGGAGCATAAACAGTAATAAACACTCCATATCAAGACACAACACATATTTCACACGAAGATTCAGAAGAGGCAGATACCCAGAACCAAAAACACCAAAAAAAAGGGAGCTTAAACGCTCCCTCACGATACAATATGGTAGCGCATCTCACAAATACCTACACCTCCCATCCCATATTCCTTTACCATGCGCCATGTGGCACTCGCTGCTGGCAACAAGCATGACGTTAGTCCAACCCAGCTTGGATGTAGCAGGTCCAGCTGTATAACCCTGGGAGTGGCAGCAATGCCTACCGCACGCTGGTTAATCAATCAGTCAAATATGTTAGGTATATTTAATTGTATTCATAACATAAGGACTTTATTGCTATTTTTCTTGATTTAGTTAGTAGTAATATTTATTTAATTAAGACAGTAAATCTTTTTAGTCACTGTATGTACCTGTATCATGTTCAATAAATTTAAAAATTTTAGAATTAACATAGTGGTTAAAATTAAAAATATATAATAATAGTAACAATAATAACTTTTAACTTTATTCCCAAGATGATTAGGGATTAACATAATACAGCGTGATCTACCATGACATGCGGAAAATTTAACAGTAGGTTGTCCCCACCGAAAGGAGTTAAAAAAATGAACAATTAAAAAAAAATTACCAAAAAAATTACCTTATTTTTTTGTAGAAATGCGCCGCCAATGACTAACTAATCTAACGTAACACGGTCCAACCATATCACTTTATCAGACTTAGGATTGACACTACTGACAGCAAAGCTGGATAAGATAGAAGTGACTTTTTGGTTTTAATCAAATCACACTACAAAAATAGCGAAATAAATCGAAGACATGTTGAAATGACAAGCAGATATACGAGATATTTAGTTAAACCGGTCAATGACATGGCGCGCGGTGTCCCTATTGTTCGTCCGCTGGAATTCCAATTATCTTCAAAGCGTACCGACAATGTTGGCTCCCTGCCGCTGGATCTCGCCGGCCGGCTTCACTTTTTATGCCAATTAAGGAAATGTAAACAACTCGAATACGTTCTTTCGCAAGTAAGTTCGTCGACCTATTCAGGAGTAGGTCAGGACTTACTCAACATCAGTAGTGTATCTTCGCAAATTTACTAATAATGTAATATACTAAATTACCTCAGAATCCTCTAAAATTTTGCAAGGGCTTTCCCACATTGAAGTCTAGTACACCATTTTATTTTCCGCATTTCTTGGTAGATCACGTTGTATACACTTGAATATTCAAACAAACAGTATATGATAAATATGACAAACAATACTTATAGATAAAATAAACAAACGACAAACAAAACCAAATATGTATATATACATATATACACATACATATACCAGTGGCGGCTGGTGAAATTTCAATATTTTTTTCTCGTCTGTGGCGCATGGGACCCATACGAAATATGGGAAATAACATCTAGAGAAGCACTTCTCTAATTGTATATTACAAATAGCTTCAAGTTAAGAACATATTTTTTACATTTATTTTGGCTTTATTTAAATTTTCTATATTTTTAATTTTCTTTGGCAAATTATTGCATAAAATTATTCCTTTGTAAAAAATTGAGTTTTTTCCAAATTTTGTTTTAAAAGAGGTTGTCATTATATTTTTCGCTTGCCTAGTATTAAGTAAATGGATTTCGTTACTTTGAATGAATGTTATATTTGTTTGTTTTTGTTTTTATGTTATAGTATATATAATAATAGTATATCATTCAAAATTCAGATAATAAAAACAAATCTCTATGGAAAATTGTGAATAATAGACTAGGGCATAAAAAAAAAAAATGCGATTAATATAAAATTAAATGACAATAAACAAGAGGTATATAACGTTTTTGCTAATTACTTTGCTACATCTGTTGATGACAAATTAAAACATCATTTTCAAAATAATTTATCAGAAATGTGCACAGGTCCAAATGAATTAATGGCTAATTCGATATTTAAGTTCTGTTACTGCTGAAGAAATCGTGGATATAATAACAAATATGGAAAATAAATACCCTGTCGGAATAGATGAAATACCTATTCGTCTTCTAAAATTTTTTAAACATTCATATCAAATACCATTGCAATTATTATTAATTTGTCAATAGAACTAGGTCAGTTTCCTAATGCACTAAAATTAGGTAAAATAATTCCGTTACATAAAAAAGATGATCCACAACTGCTGCAGAATTATAGGCCCATAATATTACTCCGCTACATTGTCAAAAATTGTAAAACTAATATAATATGCTGTTCACCAACAGCCAGCATGGATATAGAGCAGACAGATCTGAATTAGCCAGTTTAGAATTCAGCCAAAAAATATACTATCAGTTAGATATGGGCAAAAAGGTTGCTGGACTTTTTTTTTATTTAACAGCTGCCTTCGACTGTGTTAACATAAAATTTATGGAAATAAAATTAGAGGCACTAGGTATTAGAGGAAACATTTTAGATTGGCTAAAGTCATATTTAGAGAATAGAAAAATTATTGTCACTAGACTCCTATATTTCTGAAATGTATAACGTTGACATACGAGTAGGGCAAGGATCCATAATTGGCCCATTGCTGTTTTTAATATTCGTAAATGACCTTCCAACGTATGTCACAGAGGGAGAAACAGGCCCTGCGCACTCCCACTATATTTCAAAACAGCGTGTTTAGTTTGAACTTCCGTCGATCTGTCGCTACTTGTACTTGAATCACGGCGGCTGCGCAAATCTGAGGCATGTTTTTGCGCATAAGACGCTACAAACCGCGATAAGCGGAGCTATCCGAGCGAATAATCTGTGACGTCACGCTTAAAGCGGTATCGCGCGGTCTCACTAGGGCGCTAGAAAATGTGTAAGCGGAAAATAGTAGGTATATGACATAAGAACGTTAGAGATGGTTAGAACTAAACTGTTAAAAAAGCTAAAAAGACATTCATTTTTGCGGAGAAATATATGATGACGTTGCGCTTCAAGGCGCTTAAAGCATTGGGGTAAGACGCGAGATCGCAAAAATATGCCTTTGTCGCGCCATTATTGTTTACATGTCTGTGCTTTGTGTTTTGGACATTAAACTAATAATTATTAAATCCATAGAGCTGGAGTCCATTTGCTTATTTGTAAATAATGTGAGTTTCCAATGAAACTGACTAGAAACGCTGTTCTGTTAAATATTAAAAACTGTAATGGGTTATAAGTGTTGTGTTCACGTCGTGTTGCGACTTCGAAAAATTCCAACATGCATAGGTATTAGTGATTTGCAAAGAACGTGACTAAAGAACTGACCAAGAAATTGACTAAAAACGAAAGACTGACGGGTTGTACACTTCTGTGCAATGAAATCCCGTACACCTATTTTTCGCCTTATTAAATCATTATTTGTCAGTGTCACATTTTCGCAATGCCAAACTGAACATGAAAAAATTTTAATTCTCTCTAAAATTAAAGAGAGATGGTCTATCAGAGCAGTTGCTAACCATTATCAATTGAATAAAAGTACTGTTATGAGTGTGAAGAAAAGTGGGAAGAGGAAGGTAGCGTAAAGAGAAAAAACGGTTCAGGCCTATCGAGAAGTTCAAATCTCGTTCAAGATGAAGCACTCCTTGGCTATTTGAGGAAAAATCCGTTTCAAACAGCAGGAGACGCTGTGTTCATGACACATTTTCTAGTGTCGAGGTCAGCAGCTAGCTGAAGGATAGGAAAATCGAAAATTAAAAACTGTACAAGTGCCAAGAAGACCATATTAACAGAAGAACAGAAGCAAGCCCGCATTATGTTTTGTTTAAATTGTGTCTATCGCCCGTTGGAGTTTTGGACCAATGTTGTGTTTACCGATGAAAAAGTTTTTCAGTCTTGTAATGACGGACATGTACAAAATATTAGGTTACATTATTTACATAATAAATACAATCGCAGCTATATGCAGTCGCATCGTATCTGTGAATTTTTCAACATCAGTTTTTACATTTGTTATAAATCGAAATCATTCCCATCGAATGGTGTAAAAAAGTAAAAAAAAACAAAAATACGTATGTTTTTCTTCTGGATTAACATTATTCAAATACATTACTTATGACGTTTCACAATCAATGTCAGTTTTTTGTAACCTATATGATAATGAAAAATCTAAATTCCAAGACTGATTCACACCACTTAATGTTAGTAAAGGACGTGAAAATGTATATTATAGCGGGTTTATACGTGCATGGATTTAGTGACGCCAGTAGATATATTGGCAAGCTAGTAAAAAAATATTACACATATAAAAACAGTTACTGGCGAGCAAGCTTTTACCTCGCATGCATTGATGCATGCTCGCCAGTAACTGTTTATACGCGCAATATTTTTTTACTGGCGTGCCAATATCTACTGGCGCCACTAAATCCATGCATGTATAAACCCGCTATTATTTAATTGTATTACAGGTATTTTGGTACATTAGTTACTTTAACATTTTACTTATTTCAACGCAGTTTCAACATCTTAATACTTTTGTAGTAATTTTACTTACGTTAGTTAATTTTTAAATGTATTTTTAAATATTATTGTATTGTAATGATTTTCCGTTAAATTAATAAATGATCAATTTCTAGTTTTGAAATGACTTATTTAATTTTAAGGCCACTGTTAGACTATAAAAGTTCTTTGACAAAGATCTTTTATAAAAGATATTTTATGAGTAATTTGATAGATATTTCATCTCATAAAATATCTTTTATAAAAAATCTTTGTTAAAGAACTTTTGTAGTCTAATGATGGCCTAAGCAATTTGTTTAAAAACCATTTAAAATTCCCGCCTATGACAATCCCGCCTATATAAAAAAGGCGGGAATACAGCGCCACTCTCGACGTAAGTTTTGCTGTTCAAAAAATCCTTGAGAGTTGCCTATCTATAACATATAATATTCTTTAATCTATGGGGAGAAATATTTATGTATGCAGACGATACATCAGTTATTATCAATGCTATCTGCATACTGGAATTGGAACAAAAAGCAAACGTGGTGATAAATCAGTTTGAAAACTGGTGTCAAAAAAACTCATTGATAATAAATATCACCTTTACACCCACCATTTCTAAAACGCTGGCTAGCATAAATTACGTAAGTACCAGCACAAAATTTTTAGGAACCACAATAGACAATATTTTTTATTTTGATTTTGCCAATATAACCATTTTCATATAGATAATCCAAAGTTTGGCCATTTTTCCTCTTTTCAATTTCCTCCATTTTATTGAATAATTTTTTGAGCTAAATTTTCAAGATGTTTAGGTCTTTTTTTATTTTTAGGAAGCAATAAAAAATTGGCCAAAATTTGGCTAACGTAAATTTGTAAATGTGAATATTTTTATGCATTGAAGTACTACCTTGAACTAAAAGATAATGCATTTATAACTTATATTAAAGTCAGTTATTTTTTATGGGCCTGTGAATAGTTAGAGGCGCAAAGAATTAAGAGATAACTATATTATATTGTTATTTTTATACACTAATAAATATCATCAAAAATAGCAACATAAGAGAGTATTTTATATTCCCTTTAAAACCCATTTTGATTTTTATTCCTAGCTTGTATGGTTTTCGAGCAATTAAATTTTTTCTATAGGCCGTGCTCAAAAAATTTCAAATAAACGAAAATTCGCGCGCATTAAAAATACCAATTTTGGAATTTTTTTCAATATCGATTTTCTCGAAAACCAAAATTACAATAGAACTTTTTTTAGAAAATTAGTCAAGCTTTCTTTTTTATGATGAGCAATTTTTTTATTTCTTCAACGGGTAACGAGTTATCAGTAAAATAAGGCTTATTCCACCGAAAGGGTGTTTTTTTTTGGGGGGGGGGGGGGTTGCGGCACTCCCCAGAACGTATTTTTGTGGTTTTATGACGTATAACCCCTCCACTAACAGTTACTGAAGGAAAATCTCAGATAACATTTTTTGCGAGCTTCTGGTGTATTTTTTTACTTTACTGACTGGAGTAATAAGTAAATTTTCTTTTATTTATGTAATGTTGAACATAAAAGAGTTTAATAATTTCGTTTATATAATTAATATGTTGTTGGCCATTTGGCCAGTTCTTATTTATAAATTATATTTTATTATGAATGTACGATTGTTTTGTTCTTGTTTATGACAAAAGTATTAAATGTTGGCCCACCCTTGAGGTCTAACTCATGCTTTAATGCTTTTGTTTGTGTATTGATATTAATTAATTCATTACAGTGAATTGAATTAGATTTTTTTTGTTGTATTTATATAGCCCTTAACAAATGTAATTAATAAACTATTAAAATTAAATATAACAAGCAGAAATAAAAATGAATATAGCAATAATCACACACAATGGTGTTTTAACCACCTCAATTGACCCTTTTAAGTCCAGGAGACCTAGATTTGTCTAAGTAAGGGAGACGGGGCCTTACAGTTTATAGTGGAATCTGAACTACTTTTTGGGTAAAATTTACTCTGAAAAATCTTTTCGTTGTGTGCGGCTCGAACTCACTGAGCTACCGTCCTCTCCCGGTGAATGATGAAGACGGAATACTGTAGCCATTTATTCAAAAGCGAAAAAACCAAACTTCCATGCATTTCTTACAGGACAATCCTTCTTTACATATTGCTGCTCACACGATGGTAACAACACACAAATGGTCTGTTCTCTCCCATCCATTATACAGTCCAGATTTCACTCCACAGGACTTCCATCTTTTTGATTTTCGAAGACAGAAAGTTCACCTATAATGAATCTGTTCGAGAATAATGCGTTTGCAACCAAGACTTTTTCATGTGCCCTGCAGGTATATTTGTTTATTTTTCTGTAATTATCAAAGTACAACACAAAGGAGGACGATCTCTAAGGTCGGTTTTCGGCCTAATTTATTTCTTGAGGAAAAAACTCGAAAAATATTTTTTTAGTATTTACTAACAATATTTAATCGATTCCACCCCAAACGAAAGTTTCCCCCACCCTCTCTTTTTACCCCGTCACCCCCTCCCGTCTCTTCCGAAGCAACGAAAATACACGTATAAAATCAACTGAATGCTGATTATTTAATAGTTTAGGGGGGGTATAAATAGGGGAAGTGAGTGCGGGAAAGTTCTGTTCGGGTGGAATCGATCAAATATTGTTAGTACCGAGAGATCGAGAAAGACTGAACGTGACCGTCACACGGAAAAGTCACTAAAATTATCAAAATTGATTTCTATTCTACTTACATTATTAAAACTAATTTCCTATGTTGCTAGGAGTAACAACTGGTTCTCTAGTCACTGTTACCAATCTGATATCTGTCATTTTCGTGAATGTTATTATTATTGGCTTGTGTTTGATTTATCATTTATCTCCCTTTCTGACTAGTAAATCAGTGTTTTTCAACGCAATCAGTTCACTGTCACTTGTGTGGCAAGTTAATAAAGAAACACGCATTTTGTGTAAATACTGTAATTGACTATATTTAAGTCGCCAACGTGAAAATGTTGAAAGTACCAGAAAATAGTACATATGTATGCAGTATGTAGGCGGCACAAGAACAATGTTTAGGGAGCGGCACGTTAAGTCTTTCTCGATCTCCCTGTAGATACTAAAAAAATGTTTTTCGAGTTTTTTCCTCAAGAAATAAATTGGGCCGAAAACCGGCCTTACAGACCCTCCTCCTTTGAAGTTTGTTTCATCCATATGTCTCTATCTCTGAAATCTAAACTCGTGAAAATGAAACTTCGCAACATAAATACTAAAAAAATGTATTTTCAGGCAATCACTTATCTAACACATAGATAAATACAAATATTTACAACTGAATTAATAATAACCGTAATTAAGTAATATACAACTCCTTATTTTTACAATTTAGCGCTATATACTTTGAAATCTGTCCAATAAACTCTATGCATGTCCTTGTTTTAAAAAAAAATCTATCCTTAAATAAATAATTAAATGCTATTTTTACACATTTCACAGAAAAAAATCCTCAATATAAGAAAGTTCATCATTGAAAACTTATAGTACACCTTAAAAACAATATACTTTGTATATAATAAACATTTTGTTTTAACTGTAACTTTTATTCCAACTCCAAGCTGGCATATTCTTCTGGAGATACTTGAGTTACCATTAAATTACCATCAGGCAACATGACTACTACTTTGTGGGTGCCACCTAGAAAAAAAAAATTGTAAGGGACGGTAGATTCAGGAATACACAAAACTACACAAAATAGTGATAAAATTTCAATGACCGCTCAACTCAAGTATGAAATAAGATAGAGTGGTCCAATAAAAACGATTAAAAATACAGGCCCCTCCCATAACTGAAAATTCAGCAAAAATAAATTAGCATTTTTTCTCTTTGAATTTTAACATAAAGATATTCAGGAATATTTATTATTAGGATACCTTGTATATGGTGACGTTTGAAATAAACTACTGGCCACTTGAAAATAATGTAAATTAGTGGAGTCCTATGTCCTATGCCAGAAAATTTGTATGACTTAGAAAAAACCTGCAATTAGGCCATTTTAAAAAATACATCTTAGCATCATGGAGCAACCTTTTTTTTCAGTTGTAGGTTTTTTTTTGGACTTAAAGATAAAAAAATCTAGAACTAAAAAAAAATATATCACTTCGATTTTTTTTTGGGAAATTTAATTTTTCGTTTTTTCGTTTTTCGTTGTAAATTTTAAATATTTCTAAAATCTATATGATATTTAAAAGTTACGTTACGACATTTAAAAGTTACTTTAAAAAACAACATATAAAAAAAATATTTTACTATAAAAAATAGCCAAGATGTATTATAGTTAAATAGGACTACTGAAAAAGCCAACCTTTACCAGACAGCCTTCTACAGGCAATAGCTTGCAAATATTGGAACGGTACTAACTGCACAAATTGCAAAGACAATTCTGAAGCAAATGTCGAACAAGATGATGGTTTGTCAGAAGAATATTTTGAAAATATTAATGAAAGTCCAGTCAACGAAAGAGTTGTAGAGAACATTTAGGAGGGGAGAATTTTCCTCTTCAGGAATGTGTTGGGGGTACTTGGGTACCCCACTTGGGGGGGGGGGAAGTTCCTTTTTTCGATTCTTCGCTTACAACTCGGAAACAATGCGTCGTACAGAAAAATGTAATCTATGCAAAATTAAACTTAATTAAAATTCCTACAAGAAGGTCTACATTCATTTTTATCCTAGGCGTTACAGTTTCCGAGATATTTATCAGTGAAAATCGATAATTAATAAATGAATTAATTAGATACATGAAATTTTTCTATCAATGTGGTTTACCTTGGTCTGCTCACAGTCACACAACAATCTTTATTTTACAACACTTGATGTATTTACTAATGTTATATTTTGTCGAAATCTATACATTTCCTTAAATATACAGTGACTCACTTAAAACGAAGACACCCTTATAACTTTTTTGTTTTGTTTCCGATTTGAATCAAACTTTACTCAAGTATAGAACAAATTAAGAACTACTTATGACAAGAAAAATATTTGCCTGTTACAAAGGTAAAGCCACCTGCGGTAAGCAGTAACCTCATAGTCGTAACATGATGGTTCAGTTTACAGTTGTAATAAGGTGCATAGAAATTAAATTTTAATATCCTTTCAATATACAGTGTGTCCCAGGATAGATGTAACAAGACCAAAAATTTTGGAATTTTGGAATGGTATTTGGGGATTGAGTCCTGCTTGTTGTAAAACTAAAGTTTACCAAAAATGACTTGATTTAGTGTTCTACAGGGTGTTTTATAAGCAAAGGTGTAAAAATCACCACTAATAAAGTACCTTTATTTTTCAAAATATGAAAAAATTCCACTAAGAAAAGTTATTTAGAATGCAATTTTATACCTCTATACCAAATTTTGAGGAGTATAAAATTATTTTTTTGAAACCTCTCATTTTTTCAATAAATTAGTATTTTGTTTTGAACCATTCAATTAAAACTGCATAGAAATTATTTTTTGTGAATTAATATTTAAAGTTATGTACAAGCTAAAAGTAGGCTATGACAAAAGCAGTGGATACACATTTATCATTTATTATTGACATATCTGTCAAACGTAGTCAATATTATCCTTAATTTCTGTTTCAAATTTACGAACCAAGCATAAAAAATTAATTGAAAATAGTACTCAGAGTGCGTGAAAAAATTTATATTGTGCAATTCTATGGAATTGGTGGTGAAAACTCGCTAGAGAAGTAGTAAGCCAATTTAATTTGAAATTTCCAAACACTGCTTTGTCACGTACTCAGGCTATGAGAATAATTAAAAAGTTTCTGGCTACTGGTAGTGTTCTTAACATGAAAAGAAAAATAAAAGCAAATGATGAAGACAATGTTGGGGCTATTATAGCTCATGCCTCTGTTATAGAAAATCCTAGGATGCCACTAAGAGAGAGATCAGCTCTTATTAATATTAGCAAGTCTCAACTCCAAAGAATTTACAAGGCAAAGAAAATTAGGGCATATAAAGCAAATTATAAACATACGCTTGAAGAGGGAGATGACGGCCGTAGGTTGGATTTTTGTTTGACCATTGGAGAAAAAATCATGGAAGAGAGATTTTTTCATCATTTCAAAATTTTCTCAGATGAATCCACATTCACAACCAATGGTGTTGTTTCATCTCAGAATTGTCGGTTTTGGGCTTCTGAAAATCCAAATTTTAGAATTCATTGTAGAAGACAATATTAAAAAAAGTGAATGTGTGGTGTGCCGTTTCTTATCACGTTGGAGTTATTGGACCTTATTTCATTGAGGGAAGGTTAAACCAGCACACTTATTTACAGCTTCTTGAAAGATTTTCTGAAGAACATTTAAATATTTTAAGAGATATGACTTTAGTTCATTTTCAACATGATGGTTGCCCTGGCCACTCCACAGAAATGGTTAATCGGTGGTTGAATTTAAATTTTGGAGAAAATTGGATTGCCAGAAATGGACCGATCAAGTGGCCGGCGAGATCCCCAGACCTATCAATATTGGATTTCTTTTTATGGGCCTCAAACAGTTGGTTTACGCTGAACCACTTCCTAACGATGTAGCAGTATTGAAGCAGAGAATTACAAATGCTGTAAACTCCATACCGTTAAATCATATTCGAAACAGTTTTAAGGACTTCAGGCGGAGGATCGAAATGTGTGTGGATGTGGGTGGTAGCTACGTCGAATAATAAAAAAATTGTAAACATTGTTTTGTATTGGTCAATAATTAATTTGTTTGTGAATCTGTTATGTTTTTAACATTTATTGTTATAATTTTTAAACCTCATTAATCTTTTGTTAGTAATTGTTTCTTGTTTTACAATTAGTTCGATTAACATTGTACCTTCTTACATCTCGTATATTCAATTTTTTATTTACCAATAGCCTACTTTTTGATTAACATTTGCTCCTACACAACTTTAAATATGAATTCAACTCTTAATTCGCATTCACAATTCGATTACCCCCAGACCATCCGATGTAATCACACGGAAAAATTTGTGCGCGAATACGATCCGACCGTTCAAGAATGCACACATGTTAAAACTATGCGAAAGTCGCTTACTTCCGTATGCGAATAAATTCGAGAATAGCACCCCAGGCTAATTAAATTTGAAATATATCTTATTGTAATATTGCATGCCTACATCACGTTGCATAAAGAGTCGGTAATGCAGGAATTGCAATAATTCATTTTAATGAAAATATTTACCCTTCTACACATACCCGCCATTGTTTCTTATGGGATGTTATGTTTATCTATCCTTTATAATAGACATATATTGTGACTACGTTAGGAGCAAACAAGGTATGTACCGAAAAGGTAGCTGTTACGTATCTTGTAATAAGTTCTTTGATCGGAGGTTTTGTAAATAAAATTTTATTGTCTCATGATCACAGGACATGATCATCAGGAAATCAGCATAATTTTGTTGAAACCACTTTGCATTTTTAAAACCTTGATATTTGGGTCATGCCTACGAGGATAAAAGAATCAATCATATTCCGTAAAACATCAGAATTGACACCGTTCCTTGATGAAACAAAAAAGAAATTGTCTGAAAACAAATTTCATACATCTTATTATCCTAAATTAGTTTTTACTTACCAGGACTCACAGGTTCAGCTCTCACCACTTGCGCCACTACTTGATCCGAGCTATCGTTCTCTGTCTTGACCGACAAAGGCTCCGTCACACTCGCATTCATCTCCGACATGGAAATATCCGCCTGAGGTTCCTCCGGCGAGGTTTCCATCGCCTCTGCCACTTCATTAGTGACCAGCAAACACTGCTGTTGACCGTCGGTGCCTTGCGTCAGTAATATAGTTTGACCGTGTTCATTTTGACCTGCCACTTGGTACACTGTTCCGTCGTCTCCCGTAATAAAAATGGGATTCTCGTTATCAGCCAGGGTGAACGAGGAAATGTCCGTCGTCATCGAGTTCGCGGAGCCTTCTGCAGATGCGAGAGGTGCAGCTTCCGCTGAAGCCTCCGGTTCTGCTGCTGGAGTTGCCACCTCTGTTGTTTCCATACTGGTGACATTTGTAGCAATGGGAGTGGGCGATTTGGGTACTTCAGCGACCGGCGATAGGGAAGAATCATCGTCACCTATAAGTATGACAGTAAAAGTTAGAACACACTTATTATATCATTAAAGATTGATTAATAAAAATGCTGATAACAATTTCATCAATCATTAACATTTTTTTGGCAACCTTCCCGAAAACATCAATTTTTGGAACTTTTTTTGTTCCAAAACTAGAAATTTTTTGGATAGGTTTTTCATGACAGATTTTTAAAATGGTGCACTATGCTCTCTGATGCACGTGATATTTGTTTAGCGGGCTATCGCCAAGTTTGAACTAATAAAATTTCTGAGATGTAATCTTGATGTAGTCCGCTGGTGATGTTATATCATTGCAACGTTCATAGAGATCTCTGAGGGAGGTGTATCTAGATGAATTTGACACGAGGCGCATAATTTTGTGTTCCAAGACTCTTAGTTGTTTAAATGTCGTCATCAATGCGCTACACCATACCGGTGCTGCATATGTGAGGGCCAGCCTCACTATAACGGTGTAAATTAATTTTTTGTTCTGTCTGCTTAGTCTGCTATTCTTGGTCAGGAGCGGGTACAGACTCCTGGACATAAAATAAACTGTCCGCACAGTTTAGTTAATGTGTTTGGAGAACGTCAGTCTTTTATCAAGGTGAACCCTTAAGTACTTCACGCACTCCCTGGTTGGAATTTGATTTCCCCTGATTGAAATGGTGTAATAATTTTATCTTTAATAAAGTTGTGTGTGAAGACCATTTGCTTCCGACTTCTCCACGTTCACTCGAATCTTCCACTTGCTATAATACGCCATGGCACGAGCCATATATGCCTTGAGAAGCATGTTGGCTGCTTGTGCACTATGGCTATGAGCGTACATGGCCGTGTCATCAGCATACTTCGCAAGTTTGGTATTTGGGAATGTGGGGAAGTCTGAAACATACAAATTATACAATTAGGGTGCAAGGACCGACCCTTGCCTAGGATGACCTCCTCCACTAACTTGGAGATAGCAGACAGCAACGAGATTGGTCGATAACTGCCCACGATCTTTGGGTTTTTATTCGGTTTCAGGAAGGGGGCGACCATGGCGCATTTCCACATGTCAGGCCAGTATTGTAATAGGAGAATCGCGTTAATGATGTACACGAGCTGTACAATGCCTTTTATCAACATATATTTTAGTAATTTATATTCGATACCGTCTTTCCTCGGCGCCTTATTACTTGGGAGTGTTTTTAGCTTTGCTAATTCAAAGGGTTTAACCATGACTTTTAGAAACTCAGATCTCATTAATTGGATGTCATGATCAATAACATTGTTTACGTCTCTTTCATAGTTGTCAGCTAGTTCATTCGCCTTCTGCAAATCTGTCAAGAAAATCTCGAATCTGCCGTTGCAATCTGGTCATCTCAATCTTAGCGTCGACATCACGATATTGCTGCTATCGTCGTCTTAATCTATTCTTTTCCCTAATGTCTTGTTTGACTGCTTCGTCAAGTCGGTCTCTGTATGGATCTATCGCTATTGTAGACATATTTTACTGCTTGGCATTCTGCAGTACCCTTGTAAACTCTTCCACTACACTCTCCAGTTCAACGGCTGTGTGAATAGTGTTGGTGAGTGTAGATGTGTATTGATGTGGGCCTTATAGAGATGCCAGTCAGCGTCCCTATAAGAAGTGATTTTTCATGTAGTGTCTTTCCTTGACATATTTTTTAATTCAATCTGAATTGGATTGTGGTCAGAGGTGAGCTCCTCCAGCGCAAAAGGTAGCGTGGAGTTGGTCACGCCCTTATTGACCACTATGTCAATGTTTGTCGGTGTACCGCCGTTATCCAGAAAGTGAGTTGGATCATTTGAATACTGCAGAATGATATAGCGACTATAGCGACTCATTCACTCGCAAACGAGAAGTTCCTATGGAGTTGAGAAAAAACAAAAGAAGAAACAATCGACAACAAAAATAATAATATACTTTTAGATATACAAAAAATCAAATATACAAAAAGATGTATTAAATAATTCAAATATATGTATATTTACATCAAACTAATTTTATTATAGCATTATCGCTATAAATGACATTGTGATTATTGACATATTGGAACAGAGTGGAGCCATTCGATGACAGTTCCATGCATTATGTCTAGCGTTAAGATCGCCTATTAGCAAACAGCGTGGGCCAGCATTTATCAAATTCTCCAGGCAACCCGCTCTGAAGCTGTTCGAAGGTTTATTGTACAGGGCGACAATGTTCATGCCACCTTCTAAGGTCAAGACAAGACCGAAGATGTGATTTTGACTTACATATCTGAAAAATCGAAGACTTTAGCTCCATCAACTTTTTGGAGGCAATATTCAATGTTGAAAGCAACTATTTTATTAAAAAAGAACGTGGATATAAAGTTAAGAAGTCTGGCGTTTTGACCAGAGCCCAAATTGAAATTGTATGGAAGCAGATGATAAATATTTAATAATGGAAGTAAGGAATATAAAAAAAATATATTTTAAATTTTTAGTGATTTTTTTTCAGGTTGCATTGGTTATCGGAATAGTGGGTGCTTGCACGAGGGAAGAATTTACGAAAATGAGCCTAGACGACATAGAAAACAAAGGTAATCTTTTACTTATCAAAATTACCTGCTGTAAAATCCACATTGTAAGATTCTTTGTGGTAATAGGAAAAAAATATTTGTTGTTATACCATAAATATTTGCCACTGCATCCTCCGCAAACCCCACACAGACGGTTGTCAATTTCCTACAAAAATCGAAGGTGCACTTTTCAAATTGTCGGGATTCATACCTTTGAGAATCTGGCATTATAAATTGCAAAATTTCTGAAACTTACAAATCCAAAGATCTACACTGATCATTGTTTACGTAGCACTTGTCATCTTATTCGTAGGAGTTGGAAACATGACTAACTTAAAGAGACACGAGGTTTGGAGATCTACAAGTCTAATGGAAGGCTATCTTGAAAATAAGGTAAACATTCAGAATGCAAAAGTAACGACAAAACCAAGAAATAGGCAGGTTGTTGATAACAATACCATAAATGCACTCAGTGTTTCAAAATTCACTCAATTAAGTAACCGCAATAACAGTATTATTGCCATTAAAAAATGTAAAAATTAATTAATTAGTATTAGTTCATAATGTAAAATATTTAACTAGTTCATGTTTAACTTTTTTATTTTGAGAAGGTGCATCAGATTTCTTGTCTGCTCGTCCAGAAAAATATCACTTTCCGGACTTGTAACCTATATAACTAACTATACTGTTATTTAAAATCTTTCTACTCTAAACTGATCAATAAAATTTATTAATACCTCAAACATACTTTGGTTTACACTTCTACAATTCATCCTGGCTGGTTTAACTCAATGTAGTCTATTTTCTATAATTTACTGTTTTTTGCTCGTAAACATTTCAACATTTGTAATGTGTTTATAGGCAAAAGTGTTAATTGAATTAGTTACTTTTAAAGTTATTTAAGCATTTTAAGCCTGTTAAAGGTTCTTTTATTACTTATCTTAAATTATCGTATTTAGAATGAGTAATGAACAAAATATTATCAGTATTTTCAGCTAATCGAAGTAAAAATTAACTTCTAATGATTTAGGTAAGTAATTAACTAGTAAAAAATGTGTACAAAGTTGATATGTTTCAGGTGACAAAATCTGTACAACTACACATTAATAACTTTTAATAGATGCAATAAAACACTACAAAGTGAACAAATGTTGATGCATCCCAAAAAAAGTATAAAAACTACAAACCGACACTACAACCACGTTGGCATCATTTGGAGATCAATAAAACTAAGACTGTTAATCTATATTTATACTAAATTAATGTCATTGCTGAACGAATTCAATTATTCCTGTTATAGCTATCCTCTGTCTCAGCTCAACGGATCGTGACCTATCAATCGATAAAATGGATTATTTGGTATGAGTCCTTCCTCACTATCCATACTATTTTTACATTTTGCAATTTCTAGGCTTTCAAAAGCATCCAGCTGTTTATTACAGGGTTGGAAAAAAAAACAGTTTTTTTTTCATTTTAAACAAAAAAACAGTTTTTTTTTGTTTTGAACAGTTTTTTTTGTTTAAAACAGGTTTTTTTTTAATTTTTGAAGGTATGTTTAAAACGTGTTTAAAACAGGTTTAAAACGTTTAAAACTATAAAACTATATTCAACTAAGATTAAATGGTGCCAGGCACACTATGTCTGTTACTATTAGTTGATGTCAGATGGCGCTCTTAAACGGATTTTACAGCACTCTGCAAATAAAATGCTCAGTTTAGTGCACGTAACCACTATATCGGAATGGACCATCATCGGCACTTTTCCTGCTTTTCCACAAAATCCAAAATAATACATTTATTTAAAACATCGCACTGTGTTTTAAACTGTGTTTTAAACACTTGTTTAAAACGTTGCATTTTGTATTAAATATGTTTTAAACATTTCTTTAAAACACATGTGATGTTTTAAACACTTTGTTTAAAACATTTTGTTTTAATCATGCCAACCCTGGTTTATTATTTGTCACATTTATAATTAACTTCAAGTTATTGCAAGGTTGAGCAATTTTTGATTTTTATTTAAAAATTTAAATCTCTGATTAAATAAATTTAAAAAAAAACACGATATTTCTGGTTTTTATTAAAAGAAAATTCGTGTGTATTTCCCTTTTTACGTTTTTACACAGCTATTTTGTTGATTTTTCCACTTTTTTTTTAATGCCCTATTTATAACGTCCTGGCGGAGTTTAGGTAACGCTACTCTACCACTTAACCAGGACGGCGAGACAAAATACGGTCACCCATTCAAGTGATGGATTCACCCGGCGAGCTTAACTTCGCTGATCAAGGTCTCGTCACTGAAGCCGGTACCGTACCCCACTTAGTGATATACTTATTGTATTTTTCAATTTGTTTTTAAAAGGTGGTTTTTCTTCTTTCAATTTATTCGGTAAAATATAAAAATTACTGCCAGCATAATCCGAGATTTCTTATAGCTCATATATGAAAAATTATTTAAATATATTTTAGAGTTATTTCTTGTAGGATAATTGTGGACTTCTTCAACTTTAGGATAGTTCCCAATATTTTTGTGCACGGTTAAGTTTTCAAAGAGATATATTCCAATAACGGTTAGTAACTTTTTTGTCTTAAAAGTATCTGCAGGATTCAGCTGCCTTCAAGCCAAAAATTATTCGTAATATTCGTTTTTGGGATACTAACACCCTCTGAGCTTCTGTTGTCAATTCCCATGATAGTATATTATAACTTATATGTGAATAAACCATTGCATAGTAAACGTTGATGAGAGCCTTTTCATTTAAATTAGTTCTCAGGGTGAATATAGAGTAATAAACCTGATTCAGTTTTCTACAATCCACTGACATTTGGAGTCTATATGGGTGCCTAAAAATGTAGTATTTGACACAGTATTTACACAAATTAAAACGAACCAGATGTTTCACTTAATAGTATTCCCTATGTAACCAGTTTCATTTTTTGTTATGTGACGTTACCTTACAGGATTCTGCTCATAAATCATAAACAGAGTTGGCTTCAGCTCAAGAGTTACTTCAGACAAGGTTGTACTTAACATAAAGTTACTGAAACCGAACTAAAAAACACTACAAAGTCACTTAAAAATGTGTAAATACAATCCAACTCAGAAAAATATTAAAAATGTTGAAATCATAAATTATCACGGAGCCTAAACACACTCACAAATGTTTAAATTAAGACTGATTGGTATAATGCACAGATCACCGCACAAATTGGTACATTCCTGGATTTGATTTATTATCTAAACCATGATACGTCATAAGTGCAACATCTGGTTTGTTTTAATTTGTGGTATTTATTTGGGTTCTGCTATATTGGAAAGTAAAATTTTGCGATTTCTTAAATACGCCCGTAAATTCTACACATACTGTTTTAAGATTAACTAAAAGATGATTTTTCTCACACCACTCGTAAAATTGATGAATAATTTCATTCATTTTGGTAGTTACTTCAACAGGAATAGTACCTGAGACTACTATTGTTGTGTCATCTGCATACATGAACAGCTTTTCATTCTGTATAAGGTCTGGCAGGTCATTCACATAAAGCAGAAACAACAGCGGACCTAGGACACTTCCCTGGGGGGGGGGGGGGGGACGAGCTCCACATCAATTGGTTTAGAAATAGAATCTTCAAGTTTTGCAATAAGTTGTCTATTCGTTATTTATGAGATTAACCACTCATTCATATGGCCTCTAATTCCTAAGGCATCAAGTTTTATTGACAGAAAGTTTGAATCTAGTGTCGAAGGCCCTTGACAAATAAAAAAAAATTCCAACAGCATACTTTTTATGGTTTATTTTATTTAATATGTGCTGTGTTAGCGCCTTTGTTGCACTTTCAGTTGAACGTCTGGGTCGAAACCTATGCTGGTTATTTAATAAATTATATTTATTCAGAAACATGATAATTCTGTCATACACAGCTTTTTCAATTATTTTTGAAAAGGAGCTTAATGTTACCACAGCACGGTAATTTTCCACTACCTCTGCGTTGCTTTTTTATAGATCGGAGATGTTTTAGATAGTTTCAATTTTTTGGGAAATATTCCTGTAATTACTGAAGTATTAATAATGTCTGTAAGATAAATTGACAGTTCTTCACAGCATTATTTCACTAATATTATAGGGACTTCATCTAATCCAATTGAGGTTTTGTTTTTAAGTTGTCGAATAATGTTTTGCACTTTGTGTACCGAATAAGCAGTAAAAAACATTGTTTTAGTGTTTATTTCACGTTTAGTACAATTTTGATTTTTTTGTGTTAACTGATTATTTAACAGACCATTTATAGGGGTTGCAAAATATACTGCAAATTTATTAGCTACTTCGCTGTTTTTTTCTATTAGTGTATTATCCACTCTTAAAGTAATTTTTTAGAATCAATTTTAAAACGATTTAATTGCATGTTAATTGGACAGTAATCTTAAGTGGTTTTTGCATATTCATAAAATCGGCAAAAACTGTTTGCAAAGGCACTGAAATTCGCAGTTCTTTCATATTTGAAATGGGCCATATGTTCCTTGAATCTAGTTATAATTAGAAATTTAGTTTGTCCAACATATACTTTAGATATTTTCTATTAATTATGAAATTCCTCAAGAAAGCGTTCTGGGACCACTCCTTTTTGTAATTTTAATAAACGATATCATGTTGCTTATAAATATGACATAGAATAAAATTTACACACTTGAGGAAGTTGTGAACAATATTTCATAACTATATGGTAAAATATAAAAATTGGTTTTACACTAATGAGGTTATCTTAAATGAAGCTAAACCAAGCTGTGTAATATTTAAAATCGACCGGTCTTTATTTAAAATACCAGAGTTACTAACTGACAAAACACCAATTTCAAACTTAAATTCCACAAAATTATTAGGCGTAACTTTGGACAGTAATCTTAAATGGTTTTTGCATATTGATGACATCGGCAATAAACTTGATCTCTGTAAGCTACTCCATCGCTAAGTATGCAACTGATGTATGGAGCGGTTCCTCAGACCTCTACAAAATATTTAAAACTCAAAAAAAGGCATTTGGAATAATGTACAAATTGACACTTGACCAAGTTTAACAAATCATGCCGGGGACACTTTTCCTGCTTCCTATATTTGAAAAATCATCAGGCTGATTTAAAAATGTTAAACTTAAATCATACCTATGATACTTGGCACAAAAGCAATTATGCATTTGCAATGCACTATTTAAGTCTTACCAAGAAAGGACCATTCTAATCAGCAATCAAATTGCTATGTGACTTTCTCAAAAACAAAATCCGTCTAAAGGATTTCGTAGGATAAGTTTTTCAATATATCTGCAATATAGAACCATACTCGATTCAAGAATTTCTTGTTTTTGAATAATTATTACCATTTTTAGGTTTTATGTTTATTACTCTCAGTGTGGAATTTTAACTTTGTATCTTTACAATAAGTGTTATTCTTTTTCATTCCTTACTCCCCTTTTTTGCTGATCTGTTTTACACATATTTTCTTGTAATATGTCAAATGAAACTGAACAAAACCACCCTTTGGATGGCCTATTCCAATTCCCTATTATGTGTCGTTTTCAGAACCCAACTTCATAACCATTCAATTCTTACAAGTAATCAATTGCTCCTACGTGATACTTAGAAAAATCTGATTCTACCCACCACTAGACAAGATCTTGTCAATTTTTCCTTGGCTAAACCACTGAACTCTACTATTATAAATGGAAGGCCAATATAGGTATATGCGCGTGAACAAAATACGGCAATTACGCCACAGATTAAAACTCAAAATATAAAGCCACACGTCGACGCAGTAGAGAAATTGATGTCTGTGCTTGAACCAAACGGCTGTCTACGGAAGTTATGCGCTGACGCGATTCTGTGTTTTATTCGTTTCCCATAAATTCCGTAGCGTAAGACTTATAGATGAAATTTCCAGAGTCGGTGTCACTCATTTTATTCTTTGTTTATTTCTGTCATTTATGTAAAGTTGTTATAAATTGATTATTTTGTGAAATATATTTTGTGACTGTTATAAACAGTTAATTGAGACAATATGGTGCAATCTTGTATGGTACTGTGTTGCAAGAATCGTTGCAAAGTCCCGGGTTTTAAACAGTTGCAGTAACAATAAGACCGGCTCTGGCGTATTTTCTAGTGCGATTGCGCTCCGCTTTACGGTCACCATACTTGCGGGAGGTTCAATTTCACGTAAAAATTGGTATGGATATTGACCTTCCATTTATATAGTAGAGTTCAGTGGGCTAAACAAACTTGTTGCAAAGTATTAGGACATTTAATTTATACTTTATCACAACTTGAAAAAAATCATCTATAAGTATATTGTCGCGTGTTTCCACCCTTAGGAAACCACCCTCGCAAAATCCGTGGGTTCCAAAAATTATAACAAGAGATGTCCACTAACACACTTTATTAAATATTTACTGGATACTTCACAATACTATTATTAATTTAAATACACTTTATTGACTAAAATCACAATGTTTATCACTTTGTTTATCTTTGAAGTCTTAACCTCACTTTCTATACTTTCTGAACTTTCTTAACTACTTGCCGAGAATGCGGTTGGTCTTTTATACCTAAAAATGACAGATCTCGATTGTTCTGTGATGACGCCACCATTCTCTAGAGAATTCCAGATGTCACTTTGGAATCTTCTGGTAGGTTCTTTTTCGAGTAGGTGCAAATACACTACATTCATTCAGACATTCGATCTGTTGAAGTCTGCCTACTTTTTAGTAACATAACCTTAAATTTTAAGGGGTGCAACATATTACAATATAAATGCTGATGGTTGGTCAAAGGAAGGTAACTGTGTTGCCCACTGAGGAAATCAGAACAAAAATGTATCTTTTCCCTATTACTGACTGTTCAGTTATGACCTGAGATTGCTTAGAACAATGTTAAATAAAATGCTGAAATTTAGATGTATCAATTGGAAAGAGAAATCGGTACTACTGAAAGTTATAAAAGAAAAATAGTCTGGCATATCATTGTGCTTATAATAGCCACAAAAAATCTAGAGTGGGAAACATTCGGTATGTTCAATTTAGAACCTGTATTAGTAACTGACAGACAGCATAGAAAACGGAACACGGATAGATCAGCAAGCCATGACCGCACCCGGCCAGGCGGATAGCTGCACTTAAACATGCCACATCTCCAAAGGGTTAATAGGATTCTCCTCTCTCATCATTTGTCAACAATGTCGACATTATCGTTCAACACGTAAAAAATAATGCACGTTCATTTTTCGCATTGGGTGTATTGTCAAACCTAATTCCTCCTTTAATTTATTAATATAATATCATAAAAATAGAAACAATTCATAACTAGCTTGCATAGTAATATTTTTAATAATTTTAATGACGAATTATATCATCATTAAAATTATTATTTTGGTTCAATACCATTTGAATACATATGTATATTTATAAACGTGTAGGGAACCACATTGTATACAAGGCCATGTTCTTAAACAAAATCACCACTGACATTACTAAATGCCGACGCATCATTTATCTGAAGTATTTAAACAGTAAAGTAAACCAAAGGGGGTGTCTAGGCGCGGGAATGATTATGCAGGCACTGAAAGAAGTCCAAGGTGCTGCACGTTGGGAGTATCCCCAAGAGCCCTGCTGCGTTGTGGGTTTAAATCCCGGTTTGTGATATTTATAAGTTGTTGCAATTTTATTATTGTTTTTTTTGTTATTTTATTAAATAAATATTGTTTTGTTAAAATCTATTGGAGTTAATTTGTCATTTTTCTTCTAGTAGTAACTAGAGAATAATGTCATATTGAAAGGATTTCGTTCATCTTTGGCAATATAATAGTAAATGCTTCACAGAAAAGTTTCTATATTGTGCGGGGGCTTGCTAATTTATAGGAGGTGGATGCCACCCTCCCTCGAGGGGTGGCACTTTAAAAAAATATATATTTATTGGAGCTGAAGTAGAATCAAATTTTAAGAAGAAAAGGTTCTATTCAATTTTTCACATACATTGATAGTTTTTAAGTTATAACGACTTCAAAATTGCGATTTTAGCTTAAAAAAAAGGTATTTTCAAACGCCTTTCGTCAAGTATCTCGAAAAGTATTGTTTTATCGAAAAAATGTTACAGACCAATTACAGGCGTTTGGAAATACCTTTTTTTTTTTAAGCTAAAATCGCAATTTTGAAGTCGTTATAACTTAAAAACTATCAATGTATGTGAAAAATTGAATAGAACCTTTTCTTCTTAAAATTTGATTCTACTTCAGCTCCAATAAATATATATATATATTTTAAGCACCACCCCCTGAGAGGGGGTGGCATCCACCCCCTATAAATTAGCAAGCCCCCGCACAATATAGAAACTTTTCTGTGAAGCATTTACTATTATACTGCCAAAAATGAACGAAATCTGTCCAATATGACATTATTCCGAAGTTTTGCATATTTTTTTACCTCTAGGTACTGTAGTATTCAGATATTCTCAATTTTATAGTTATAGCACTTTTTAGGAGTGACAGTATGTTCTTTCAAATAAAAAAGTAAAAAAAAATCACAAGCAATCTTACCTATTAGAGAAGGCATACTGATAACGGTCTTTATCTTTGGCTTGGCAGGTGTAACATTTTTCTCAGTTACCTGGCGGATCAAAAGGGACTCCTTCCTCGGGGACACCTTGTGGACACTCGTGCTGGTTTGAACGATCCTCGCTGGCGGCCTGTGAGGCGCCATCCCCATATTCGTACTCCTTATCGTGGTATTACCAATTTTCCTGGTCACGGTTGGCATGTGTGATTTCGAATACACATTCCTCGGTGATATGTCATGTTGGGTCTTGATAATGTTTGACGGAGTGGCGATATTAAACCTGGGCTTGGGAGCCATCGGCCTGGTACGAACTACACTAGGATTATGGGAGATCGACCTCACTACTGAAGTAACATTATGGCTCCTCGAGTGTGTGACCGATCTGTTCAAAATCCTTTGTTGCACTTTAGGTTGCGGGGAAGTGTTCAATAAGCTTTTCCTGAGGATAGTGGAACTGTTTAAAGCTTTATTAAGTATTGATGGTTCGTTTCGCACTAATGTGGATCTCATTGTAACTTTAACTGGTGTGGTTGCAGGCGAACTAGCAGCGGATGAACTTGATTCAGTCTTTTTCAGGATTGGGCTCTCCTCGTCCTCTTGGGTGTCGATATCGTCCGTCTCCATGGGAGTGTCTACAACTTCGCTTTTGAGATCGTCTTCGGTTATCTCAGCAGCGGCAAGTTTTACTATGTTTTCTAGCGATGTTTCTTCAATATCGGGTTTTATTACTACTTCAGGTTCTGGGTCGGGGTATTCCTGTCCGGCAATTTTTCCTGTAGTAGGATCTAGTGTAAATTCTCTGGGAGGGCTGTCGGGTTCAGGTAATGGAAGATCATCAGGGAAAGGTAATTCCTCTAAACCGTCATCGGAATCATCGTCCACAGGAGGAGGTGGTTCTGGTTTCTTGACTTCCTCTTTAGGTTTGATGGTTATTCTGGTAGGAGCAGGCTTTGGTAAGAGTTCTGGAGGTTTCCTCACTTTCGTTATCACCGGTTTATAAATCTTTGTAGGTACATTTGGGGGTTTTGTGGGAGTCATTTGGATTATTTGTTTAGTCGTTGTGGTTGCGCCATCTTTTTTAACGATTTTTATTTGGGTTTGACCGATCTTTGGTGCTACTTTAACTATAGTTTGTCCACCACTTGTGGCAACCTTCGAGGTTGTCGAGTCTAACTTTATGATACCTGCAGTTTTTGACATGATATATACTCCTGTGCTCAATGACGGTAATTGCTTCTGATTAATTCTGACCACTCCGTTGGCATCGGGTATCAATACATTCTGAGGCAAAGGATGGACCCTTCCCACGCCATTCTTAATAACCTGCACAGTAGGTGGTTTGGGAGCAATTTTTTTCAGTGGTAATTTAGGTTTGATATCCACGTCGGAATCGTCAGAGTAGTCCTCATACTTCATTTTTTTCTCAAAGGAATCATCACTGTCCACATCCTCGAATGACCTTTTCACGCTACCTTCGTCAGCATCCGAAATGTTACCACACCAAGCTTTGACTTGATTGAGAGCCTTTTGTTTGCTTGTCCTCTGAGGACGTCTATAAAAATAACAGATGTAGAACAACTCAGGTAAACATATATCAAACTACAAAATAAAATTTTAAAGTTCTACTTATCATACCTTAACTGGGAGGAGGATAGTGATGATTTAAGCTGTCAATAGTGTCAAGCGGCACATGTCATTGAGCAACGTTGATTTGATAAGCCTCTGTAAAAATTATTTTGAATTGCACCTCTTCCAAATTTAAACACCATTAGGATCTGATGCATGCAGTAGTCACGTGCATTCATTACTATCCTCCTTTTCCGGCTAAGGTATAGTCAGAAAATAAAATAAAAACCTATTAATCTGTTGGGACTGAATATTTCTTATTACCAAACCCCGAAAAAAGATAAATGGTAATATTGATTAAAAATCTGGATTACACAGAGAATAGAAAGACAGACCATTTTAACTGGCATGGTCTTAGGCAACCACAGGTGTAGGTTTTAGCGTGACAAATTTAAAACACTCTTCCTAGTTAAAAAATAGACAATAGTACTAATAAAAAATTATTTAAAGTAAACGTAAACATTAACAATTCTAATAATAATAACAAATGGAGCATAAACACCTGATCGTTTTTGTATCGCAGCTGCTTAATTTACAATTAGGTGGCGCTAATGGAGTGTTGACTTTCTAAGTGTACTACTTATAACATTTTCTAATGAGCAACACTGAGTGCAATGATGACATGCACTCCACGAAACAGTCAGGAACATTTCATAAATGCACTATACAGTGTGTCCCAGGATAGATGTAACAAGAGGTGTAATGGACCAAAAATTTTGGAATGGTATTTGGGGATTGAGTCCTGCTTGTTATAAAACTAAAGTATACCAAAAATGACTTGATTTGGTGTTCTACAGGGTGTTTTATAAGCAAAGTTGTAAAAATCATCACTAATAAAGTACCTTTATTTTTCAAAATATGAAAAAATTGCACTAAGAAAAATTATTTAGAATGCAATTTTATACCTCTATACCAAATTTCAGGAATATAAAATTATTTTTTTGAAACTTCCCATTTCTTGCGAATTAAGAATTGAATTCATATTTAAAGTTGTGTAGGAGCAAATGTTAATCATCTCAAAAAGTAGGCTATTGGTAAATAAAAAACTGAATATACGAGATGTAAGAAGGTATAATGTTAATCGAACTAATTGTAAAACAAGAAACAATTACTAACAGAAGATTAATGAGGTTTAAAAATTATAGCAAGTAATAAATGTCAAAAACATAACAGATTCACAAACAAATTAATTATTGACCAATACAAAACAATGTTCACAATTTTTTTATTATTCGACGTAGCTACCACCCACATCCACACACATTTCGATCCTTCGCCTGAAGTCCTTAAAACTGTGTCGAATATGATCTAACGGTATGGAGTTTGCGGCATTTGTAATTCTCTGCTTCAATACTGCTACATCGTTAGGTAGTGGTTCAGCGTAAACCAACTGCTTGAGGCGACCCCATAAAAAGAAATCCAATATTGATAGGTCTGGGGATCTCGCCGGCCACTTGATTGGTCCATTTCTCGCAATCCAATTTTCTCCAAAATTTAAATTCAACCACCGATTAACCATTTCTGTGGAGTGGCCGGGGCAACTATCATGTTGAAAATGAACTAAAGGCATATCTCTTAAAATATTTAAATGTTCTTCAGAAAATCTTTCAAGAAGCTGTAAATAAGTGTGCTGGTTTAACCTTCCCTCAATGAAATAAGGTCCAATAACTCCAACGTGATAAGAAACGGCACACCACACATTCGCTTTTTTATAATATTGTCTTCTACAATGAATTCTAAAATTTAGATTTTCGGAAGCCCAAAACCGACAATTCTGAGATGAAACAACGCCATTGGTTGTGAATGTGGATTCATCTGAGAAAATTATGAAATGATGAAAAAATCTCTTCCATGATTTTTTCTCCAATGGTCAAACAAAAATCCAACCTACGGCCATCATCTCCCTCTTCAAGCGTATGTTTATAATTTGCTTTATATGCCCTAATTTTCTTTGCCTTGTAAATTCTTTGGAGTTCAGACTTGCTAATATTAATAAGAGCTGATCTCTCTCTTAGTGGCATCCTAGGATTTTCTGTAACAGAGGCATGAGCTATAATAGCCCCAACATTGTCTTCATCATATGCTTTTATTTTTCTTCTCATGTTAAGAACACTACCAGTAACCAGAAACTTTTTAATTATTCTCATAGCCTGAGTACGTGACAAAGCAGTGTTTGGAAATTTCAAATTAAATAGCTTACCACTTCTCTTAGCGAGTTTTCACCGCCAATTCTGTAGCAGTGTACAATATAAATTTTTTCACACACTGTGAGTACCATTTTCACTTAATTTTTTATGCTTGGTTCGTTAATTTGAAACAGAAATTATCGATAATATTGACTACGTTTGACAGATATGTCAATAATAAATGATAAATGTGTATCCACTGCTTTTCTCATAGCCTACTTTTAGCTTCTACATAACTTTAAATATTAATTCACAAAAAATAATCTCTATGCAGTTTTAATTGAATGGTTCAAAATAAAATACTAATTTATTGAAAAATTGGGAAGTTTCAAAAAAATAATTTTATATTCCTGAAATTTGGTATATAGGTATAAAATTGCATTCTAAATAACTTTTCTTAGTGGAATTTTTTCATATTTTGAAAAATAAAGATACTTTATTAGTGGTGATTTTTACAACTTTGCTTATAAAACACCCTGTAGAACACCAAATCAAGTCATTTTTGGTATACTTTAGTTTTACAACAAGCAGGACTCAGTCCCCAAATACTATTCCAAAATTCCAAAATTTTTGGTCCATTACACCTCTTGTTACATCTATCCTGGGACACACTGCATATATAAATATAACAATATTACAAATGTATTTATAAACTATACTTAATATTTATTCCGTTTCATTTTAGGTAAATAGAAATAGTTGGCTTTTGAAGATATTGAAAGACTTTTATGCAAAACTTTTCTCGACACATATTATTATTATTATTATTCAATTATTAGGTGCTTATGCTCCACCGTGCATAATTATTTCAGATATCAAATTATGAACTCACCCTGGTGTGGAATCGCTGCTGAAAGAAGACGAACTAGGAGTTGACATACTTTGGGAAGCTTTTATGGGCCGTCCACGACCTTTCGGCAAAAGTCCAGCTGCTTGTTGTTTCGCTTTCTCAGCCTTCAATCTTTTCAACTGTTCCTCAAATTCTTCCACCATCTGCTTGCAGTGATTAAGATTTGAAATTGGTTCCCAAGTATTTTCCTCACTAAAACAGAAAAATATTAGGATATTTTATTCATTTAATCAAAGTAGAAATGTAAACCTTGAAAAGTTCTCCCATTTTATCTGATATTCCCAAGTCTTCCTCTTGGGGTTAAAGCGTTTTGCAACGATTCTTTCCACTACATATTCGCGTTTTTCTGTACTTCTTATAGTCCTCAGAGCTTTGTTTGAGTTGTCATTTCCATTCTGAAAGAAAGAAAGACAATGAAAGTACAGGACATTGCTCCGAGTTTGAACTTGCAATCTTGAATTTTAGATTTTCATATGAAGAGTATGTCTGCGATCTTGTATCATATCTTTACTAAACTATCAAAATAATAAACATTTTGCGCATCTGTATAATTTCGTTCAATACCAAGTTGAAACCAATATGATCATCCCACACATCTGATACGTCTGGTGAACAATATAAATATAGATGTTCTAATAAATAAATACACCGACAAAATCTTAAATTACCATCTATTAGTATTTTATATTGTTCGAAATTTTAATTCCCACTAGTGATGTCCTAAATCTCATTTTCAATGAGTTGGCCCGATTATAATGGCGGATGATTGTCAACCAGGCTTAGATCTAAGTAATGAGTCACTATGTAAACAATTTTACCTACGATCACTACTGTAAATAGTACAAAACACACTACCTGCCACCTATCTAAGTTGAATTTTACATATTGTAAACAAAACGCACTGTAAACAAATCGAACGGTAAACAAAACGCACGAGACACCCAATTATAGGTGGCTTATATTGCTGACGCAGGGTTTAAAAAAAACAAATGCGCCTACTTAATTTTCAATCGCTGTCAAAACTGACACAATATTTGTTTAATATTACTGTTGACTAGTAAACTAAATCCAGATTTTACTAAATAACTAAATAAATATGATCGTAGGTAAAGTATAGTACAAAATTCGAGTTGTAAGGCAATTACGCACTCATGGAAATACGCACTCTACGCCACGTGGCATCGTACGTAACTTTTCCATTCATGCGTAATATGCTTCTTACATCACTCATTACATAATATACTATTATGCATATATGTTATTACTTACATTTTTCTGGCGGACTTCGTAAAATCCAAAATTAATACTGTAAAATTCTTTTTTGTACCAAGCCTACAAGTGCACCTGCACAACTCGGTCTGACATTAATTTATTTATTTATTTTATTTATTTATTTATTTATTTATTTATTATAAAAATACAAACTTGCAAATTACAATAGAAGAGATTAAAAACAAACAAGGAAAAAATAGATATATACAGATACTTCTTCCTCGGATAAATATATTCCGAGGAGTAAAAATTACAAAGAATGGTACATGTGACGTAATTGTTTAGATATAAGTGTTGCAAAGTGTGTATAAAAGCACCTAAGTGATTAAACACTTGTGTTGTGCTGTAAGAGGTGTGTGATTTAACTAGTAGAAATATTTATATTGCTAGTCAAACATAGGAAGTTTACGGAATAGTGAGCTATATCTATATAATGTTACCAAGGAACAAGTGTATATATTACAATGAGCATTTACACTATACTGTTATCTAAAATTTTTATAAAATCAAAGTAATTTTGAAAAATAAATTTTTTTGACAAGGTTGAAAATTTTTTTAAATTTTTAGTATGTTTGATCTCTATTGGCAAAAGATTATACGCTTTTGGCAGTGTGTATATTAGAAATCTGTGACAAATATTTTTATTGAATCTTGGGGTGGATAGAGCTTCATTAACAGTGCTACGAGTGTGGTATGTTGAAGATATATGATTCTGGAATGTTTTATTTTTAAATGCATATATACATAGACGGTGGAAGTATAGAGATCGAATGTTACAAATATCTTCAGTATAGAGTAAATTTGTATGATACTGTCTATGTTTCCTATATATAATCTTTAATATATAATTCTGGATTATATTTAGTTTCTGTAATGAGTTTCTATACATTCCTCCCCATACTAAAATACCATAGCGGATAAGAGATTCGACAAGGGACTTATAGATGATTAACAATAGTTTTCGTGAAAGAAATTCTCGCAATTGGTAGAATTTATAAATAAGTTTCCTTATCTTATTCGTCAAATAATCTACATGATTACTCCATTTTAGATGTTTATCAATAATTATACCCAAATACTTGATCTCATTTGTCTCCTTAATTTCGTCTTTCATACCTGTGATTTTTATACTAGTAAAGTCTGGTCTATTAGTTTCAGTTAATGTAAGGGCCAGGTAACGAGTCTTATTTGCATTTAATGATAAATGATTCGCATTTAGCCAATTTTTAATTCTCTCTATACCTAACTGTACAGCTGTTTTAGTTTCAGGCCATGAATTCTCACAAAAGATAGCAACTGTATCATCTGCATAGGATACAATTTTTGCTTGGGTTTTTAAGGACAATAGAGAATTTATATAAACCAGGAAGAGTATCGGACCAAGGACTGTCCCCTGGTGTACCCCTATTTTCACAGTCTCTGTATCACTAAGAGTTTCATTTAGTTTCACAAATTGTGCTCTATTAAATAAATAACTGCGTAAGACATCTAACACTGTAATAATAATAATAATAGTTATTATGGTAAAGCTATAAAAATGTGCACGTCAAAAAATTATTTTTTACAATTTAAGCTCGGTACAAGTACCAGCTTTTGATCTGCATAGCATCACTCCCTAGACACTTTCAAATCGAGCTCGCGACTACATCATTTGTCAGCATTTCTTCACTTTGCAATAATAGTACAGTACCTAGAGGTTTTAACTTCGGAATAATGTTATATGAAACGGATTTTGTTCATTTTTGGCAACTTAAGATACTTCCCAAAATAAAAGTTGCCAACTTAAGACCTGGTAAAGTAAGAAGTTTTATGCTTCAAACAATATGATTGTTTATCATATTGTTTCAAATAGTTGCACATTATATAACAAATATAATCTGAAATTTTAAGTTTTTTAAGTTTATTTAAATTTTTGACGTTTGTATCATATTTTTAGCTTGTAGCCATATACTGGCTCCAGGCGAACATTTAAAAATCCAATTAAATCATTTTTCAATATTGTTTTAATATTATTGTTATTAATAAAATAGACTGCTAATCTTGGATTTCTAACCTACAGAATATGCTTATTTTATTACAACAAAGTGTTGCATATAGTAGTCTATGATATCATTTTACAAATGTATTTTTTATTAAACATAATTATTTAAATTTAAAACAAACCAAATTTTTAAAAAGTTGGGTTAGAAGATAAAATAGCAATTCTCAATCACCGCAAAACCAGGTGAGCGCGGCTATTTTTATCCGGTAGATAAAAGCGTTATCTGAAGGTCTAGGTGCCGGATAGGTTATCCGTAGGTAAAAATATCAATTTTTCACTTATCTCCGGGTTAATCTTTATTCTACCGAATAAATATCACTATCTACAGATGGTATCATAATGCATCGACATGCAAATTTTGTAAATTCAAAGTTGATAATGATATATTATTATTATATTGTTTTTCTTCATTTCCTTGGTTACCTAGATAAAAGAATCTTTACTCTGGGGGCAAGTGAGCTGCTACACACACCCCCTCCGTTAACAAAAAGAAAAATCAATTAATTAGTGCATCGATGGCAAAACGTACCTTCTTAACATGTGTTGGCGGAACATCACATCTGTCAACCAACAAAAAGGCAGGTTTGACTGTCAAACTTGACAGTTACAACTTTATTTTTTTTTATTAAAAGTAATTAACTTGTCTGTATGGGATAAAACTCTAAATGGACCCTCATACAAAGGAGCAAAAGGTACATTTAAAACGTTCCTTACGAACAAATATAAAGTCACATTTGGAAATCTCAAGATTAACAAATATTTTATAACATGAGAAATTGGAGAAAAAAAAATTAAATTGTTAAAGTAATTGCGTAATTTGTCAATAAATAGAGGCATGTCTGGTGTATCATACGACTTTGTGACGTATTAGCTCTAGCTGTTAAAGCAGTTTTAAGAGTTCAGTGAAAACGTTCTATCATCCCATTACTTTGGGGATGACAAGTAGTGGTACGGTACCAAAAATTTCGCCAATTCACTAAATAATTTGGATTCAAATTGAACTCCCTGGTCAGTTGTCACAGTCAAAGGTACACCGAAGCGGCACACAAAATTTTCAAACAATGTGCGTGCTACAGTTTCTGCCGTTATGTCATGCAGAGGATAAGCTTCTGGCCATCTGGTAAAAAGCTCGATTACTATAAGAATGTAAGAACAACCTTTGGAAGGAGGTAATGGTCCTACTAAATCTATATGTATTTGATCGAATCTGGATTTAGATCTCTAAATTTTCTAGTGGGCTTCTAGTGTGACGTGTGATTTTACAAGTCTCACAGCTAACACAAGTTTTAGGCCATAAATTGCAGTCGGTAAACATCGCACCAAATAAATTCATCCAAATTTGGAGTTTTAATTCATTTTAAATTTAAAGTATTTTTAGAATTTGATGATTGGTTTGACAATAAATGTCTAAGGTCAGAATCTTTCTCTTGAGATTTGCTTAATAATTTTAAGTCAAAATTAATATTAATTATAGGAGATTTTTCTGTTTGAATTGGTGAAATACATTGCTCTAAAGAAGATGTGTCATATACAGTGATGCAAAATTTCAAATTTCATTTTGAATGTTTCAATTTCTATTTGAAATTTCTGAAAGTTTCAATGTACCCTCATAAATTTCTGAAATATCTGGATTTTATGAAAGTTTCAGATTAATCTGAAAATTACAATATTTATGAAACTTTCATGAAAGTTTCAGCCGCAAAATCTGTATTTCCGTTACGTCAAACAAAATTTGAATTTCGCGCGTCTTTTTAGCTTGTTTTCAACCAATAAGGAGTAAAGTTTGGTTTTGACATTTATTTTAGAGGTTAGGTTAGCTAAAAGTCGCGGGAAAGAGAAGAAACGCCGTTAAGTATTAAAAGTTAAAACCCATAATAATCAACAAAATGAAACCAAAAAGTGCTACTTGGAAATATTTTTCGTAATAATAACAATGTGACTTGTCGATTTTGTAATAAAACGTTTTTCAAAAATGCAATTTATTAGTCATTGTCATTATCTCTCGGAAGTTTAAAACATTACGAGTGTTACACAGAACTTAAGTTTCATCATTTCATGAAATATTGCAATGAAATTGCACTTAACTTTCATAATATTAGGAAATTATTTATTTAAATTTTATAAAACGAAAGTTTCATTGAAATTTCACGAAAGTTTCATGATACTTGATGATGTTTAATTTTATATTTCAAAAATTTCATAAATTTCAGATGAATTTCGAAACTTTCACAAAAATGTTATTGAAATTTCACACATTTTAAGTTTCATGAAATTTTGCATCACTGATTACATTATGTTATACAGAACTTAAGTTGCATCATTTCATGAAATATTTCAATGAAATTTCACTTAACTTTCATAATATTAGGATATTGTCAATTTAAATTTCATAAAATGAAAGTTTCATTGAACTTTCACGAAAGTTTCATGTTACTTATATTCAATTTTATATTTCAGAAATTTCATAAATTTCAGATGAGTTTTGAAACTTTCACAAAAATGTCATTGAAATTTCACAATTTTTAAGTTTCATGAAATTTTGCATCACTGGTCATATTCACGTGATAAAGTGTCTGCTGTGCCATTATCTTTTCCTTTAATGTGCTTAATTTCGCATGAAAATTGAGCATATTCCAAATGACGTATATGTCTTGGAGATCTTTCGACTCTTGTGAATAAAGCTTTGATCAAAGGTTTATGGTCAGTAAAACAAATAAATTTACGACCTTCTAGTACACATTTAAAATGTTTAATAGCAGAATAGGAGGATAAAAGCTATTTATCGAAAACTGAGTACTTTGTTTCAGTCATGGTGAGTTTACGCGAAAAGAAACTAAAGGAGTAAGTACTTCTTTGTTATCTCTTTGCTCTAGAACTGCTCCCATAGAGACATTTGAACAATCAACTGTAAGTGATAAGAATGTATTATCACTACAAGGATGAGCTAAAATAACTGCATCGACAATAACGCTTTTGGCTTTTAAGAAACTATCCATACAGTCAATGGAAAATCATCTATTTTCGCAATTTTATTATAAGATAAATTCTTAGTCCTCTAATAAAAATTGAGAATAAATCTATTGTTCAATGCAACACTGTCAAATACCTTGGACTCCAGATTCTTGTCTCTCTTGGAACAACCAAATTGATGTACTCATAGGAAAATCATCTACTCAGTGTTTTATATTATGGCAAATGCGAGTACACGTCAGTTTAAATATATTAAAAATGTATTACTATGCATATGTACAGTCCTGTCTTGGTTACTGCATAATTTGTTGGGGGAACTGTTTCAGAATAGAAGTTCTTATGATGCAGAAAAAAATAATTCGTACTATTACATTTAAATCTCCACGTCAGTCTTGCAGAGATATATTTAAAGAACTGGACATATTAACTGTTACTTCATTATACATTTTCAATTGTGTATCTTACGTAAAATCTCATATCAGCAACTATGTTCCAAGAGATAATAATCCAAATCATCAGCTCAGGGCAAACCATAACCGCATGCTTCCACAACATAGATTAACCATAGTAGAAAAAGGACCTAATATTATGCCTATCAAATTGTACAATAAACTCCCCATAGAAATAAAGGCGATAAGCAGTATTAAATCTTTTAAACAAAAAGTAAGATCTATTTGAATTAATAAGTTTTTATTCCATAAATGAGTATATGAGCTCTGCCCTTTAATCCTTTTAATCTTATAACCATTTACTTTTAAGTATACATTTTAATTGTTCAAGCATTTTCAAACTGTTATGTAAATTTTATTTCCGTTTCTCTTCTTTTAACATACCGAATCAATGATTATATTAACGTTTAATCGTAACATCATGTGTTGACAATATTTCTATAGTTTTTTGTAAAGTCTATGAAAATACAAAATAAATACTATTATTATTATTATTATTATAAATTACTACAGAAGCAATGTAAAATAACTAAGATTTCAGCGAAGTTAGGTACAAAACGATGATAAAAATTTACCATACCATAAAAAAGTTGTTGGTAAATTTTGTTTTGCGATATGCGGTGTGCGGGGGGTGTGCAGCAGCTACAACACATATTCGAAAATGTATAAATTGAGAAAAATTTTTTTTAAAAAAGTTGAACAAATTGTGTTTAAAGAACAATTCAAAAGTGCGCACATAAAGCCAATGGTCAAAGTCGACTCAAAAATATTCTGTTTCAGCGGGCCCCATTACAAAAACACTTTACATATTGTACAAGACAAAATGACGCAAGGTGATGAAATATTACTAACACTTATTTGTTATTTGGGAATGTTTCAATATATTATATTTTAACATCAGATGTATACATCGTATTAGAACTACATAAAATATCGTTCCTGGAATTTATCACCGTGGTGTGGTGTCCGAGTACAAATTGAGGAGTGGAGCAGTCCCAGTTTAACAGTGACAAATGGCAACCGATGAGAACGCTTGGGTTTTACAATATGACAAAGACGTGTTATCTTTGTCATAAAAGTTTAATTTTTTATGTTGAACAATCTAATGAGAAAATTTAAAAAATTGTTTTCAATTCTCTTTGGAATCTTTGAAAACTCAGTTTCAACTTCAATACAAAGTAAAATATTGATATTAAATTCTAACCCAGAAACACTTGTACAGAGCAAACTAACTAATCCTTAACCTTAGAACGGTAACGATTTTATTGATATGGCTCTGTTAAATGCATATTATAATCTTGCACATGTAAATTTTACATACGATACCGCTCTAGGGCGTTAATGTCAAACTTTTGTGTTTACAGAAAAATACAAAATATTTACCTTAGTGCTGGGTAAAATGGTGACGTCATTATTTAACCTCACAGGCTTAATGATAGACTTCTTAATAACATCACCAGGAGTGGTTTTATCTGGAGACGCATTTGCCAAAATAGAATTTTCTTTGTTGCTTTCCGCTAAAAATAACAATGAACGAATTTCTCTTAACATACGAATGTGTATCTACTTACCGAACCCGTCTAAAGCCAGAGGATCTCTTTCAACTTTCTCAACTTGCTTTACCTGTGGTCTGGGTTTAAATTCAGTCACTTTAGCAGTGCCAATTTTGGAGCAGAACTGTAACGTCTGTCCAGCTATTATCCAGGCATCTTTATCGGGCTGCGGCAGTTTGCACCATTTCTGATAAATAACCCAGGAAGAGGGTACAGTCTCGCCTTCCTTTATTAGCTTGCCTTGTCTATTCTTCC
Source organism: Rutpela maculata (assembly GCA_936432065.2). Classification (NCBI taxonomy): domain Eukaryota; kingdom Metazoa; phylum Arthropoda; class Insecta; order Coleoptera; family Cerambycidae; genus Rutpela; species Rutpela maculata. The sequence goes on from OW386286.2 coordinate 247,448,515, forward strand.
ACAAAGTAAACCCCCAAACTTGCGGTTTAATTTCTCCTTCACATATCGGTAGCAAACTTGACTTACCTGCACATTTACCAGATTTATGTTCTTGGAAACCTTCTACAAAATGGAAAACCTCATGACAGCTGCCGCATACCAATACGTCAATTTTTTTCAGTTCTTCTTGTGCATCTGAAAACAAAAAGTTAACATCTCTGTAATGACAAAAATTAAAGTTCGATTTAATGCATATGTTCAACATAAAGAAATGAGAAGTTTTGCAAGTGGAAAGGTAGAAATTACACAACAAATATAGCCTAGTGACTTCTGGTACTGAGAACTTTCCATCGTTTTTTTTTTAACAAAGGCATAATTCATTCAAGTTTCTCAAGTAGATTGCAGATTGTTTGTTCTCAAGTAACCTATTGTTTAATATGCTCCGCAGCATTGTCTTGCCAAAAAAAGAACCTATACCTCTAGCAAAAAATATTGACAGCAAAAGATTGCCAGTTGTATAACCTAGTAAAAATTAGCAATAATTTGTTCAAAACTACAAAAGATGATAAACGGCAAATCTAAAGCCAAATAACTATTAAAATTTAAACTTAAAAACGAAAGCTTTTTTATACGTGATTTAAGAAAAGAAAGAAAGAAAGATTTATTGGTGCTAAAAAAACAGAGATTACACAAGTCAAGAAAAGTTTTCAGTACACATTACTTAATGCAACGAATCACACTACTTGTAAAACAAATTAATTATGACTAGATCATAAATATTTATCAAAATTATAAAAATTGTATTAAAACCTATCTTATGATGAAAAGTCTGATGTATGTATAAAATTGCTATTCTACAATTTTGGAATAAAAACTATGTGATTAAAATTGACTAATCGGAAGATCCACTTTTACAACAAATATGACAATAATTAACTTAGTTATACATATAAGATCACAACAAACACGATATGCTGTAGATACATATTAATACTTTAAATGGTTACAAATAATTGCCAACAAATAAAATCCTTGTTTTCAATCCTTTAAGTGTATATCTTTAATTGACAAAGGGAAATTAAAAAACAAACATGTGCATGTATGTGCTAAGGTACCAGATTTACCATATCTGTAAAATCATTATTACAAAAATCTTCCATAGAGTAAAAACACTTAGATATAAGATATTTTTTTACTACATTTTTAAAACTTTTAGAAGGCAACAGTTTCACGGGGGATGGTAGCAGGTTAAACAACTTAGGACCAAAGTAAGATATTCCCGATTTAGATTTGTTTATTCTGTGAAAGTCGATATAAATGTTTGTCTTATGTCTTGTGTCATACGAGTGAATTTCATCATGGGTAACATAACTTGGTAGATTATCTCTAATGAACATGAGGCACTGTAAGATATATAGTGAGGGTACTGTGAGAATTTTAAGTTCAATATACGCTGGTGTACAATCTTCCCTATACTCAAGCTTGTTTATAATTCGTATTGCCTTCCTCTGTAACCCAAATTTGCGTTTCATGCTTGGAGCATGGCCCCAAGCATGAATAGCATATGCTATCTTTGACTGAACAATTGCATGGTAAGTTATTAGAAGTACTTGCCTGGACACTATTGAGGACAGATTTCTAATTGCAAAGATACTAGAAGTTAACTTATTATATAATTTGTCAATGTGAATATTCCATGACAGCTTAGGGTCTATCTGTACCCCAAGAAATTTTACTGACTCTGAGTTATTTTTTAGGTTCATATTACGTAAGCTAAAAAGCATGGTTTCTGTTTTGGTAGCATTTAAGCTTAGTCGATTTGCGACGAACCAGGCAGTGACCTCTGACTGCGTTTCCTCCATGACTAACTGGAGCGCATTACAGTTTTCGTCTCTATTTACCGCAGTTGTGTCATCAGCGAAGAGGATAAAGTCAGCTCTGGGGCCAGCATATACCAAATCGTTGATATAGATGAGGAATAGTACTGGTCCCAGTACCGACCCCTGTGGTACTCCGAATTCTACTGTTCTCATTTGGGAGCGACTATTACCGGTTTCAACCAATTGCATGCGGTCTGTTAAGTAAGACTGTATTAATTTCAAACTCGATTCAGAAAATTTGTAATAACTAAGTTTTTTTATAAGTATACTAGAGGAAACACAGTCAAAAGCCTTGCTTAAGTCGCAAAACAAAGCCCCTGTGTGGACACCAGTCTCAAATCCAATGTTTATAACTTCAACTAATTTGTTGATTGCCATTGTGGTTGAACGTGCATTGCGAAAACCATACTGATTTGCATTAAACAAACTATTAGTTTCAAAAAAAAGACATATTCTGGATTTTAAGGCCTTTTCAAAGACTTTTGCTATAATTGGAATAATTGAAATTGGTCGGTAGTTATCTAGCAAGTTTATAGGACCTTTTTTGTGTATAGGCACAACACGGGAAATTTTAAAAACTTTTGGGAAAACAGAAAGTTTTAAACATAAATTGAGTAATTTTGTAAGAGGAATAACAATGATATTGGCTATCCTTTTGAGTATCTTAGTGTTAAGATTATAAAAATCTTTGCTATTTTTATTTTTTAAATTGAAAATTATGTCTCTAACTTCAATGAAAGTTAACTCACCGAAATTAAAGTCAGGTTGGCCTGCTTGATGTGTTGTCTTATCATTGTTATATAGAAATTCTTCTGCGGTAAAATCACTATTAGGGGGCTCATCAATGATATTCTTAGCAATTTCTGCAAAGAAATTGTTGAAATCATCTGGACTTGTTAGTGTCGCTGTTTAAATTTTTTGGCTGCGAGATCGTATTTTCTCGTACCACTTGCCAGATTGCACTAGATTTGTTAGTATGAGATTTAATGTATGTATCATTAGCATTACGTTTAGCATTTGCAATTGCAATGTTATATTTTTTCCTGTATTTTTGCATAGTTTGTTTAAGTTCAGGCGAGTTTGTAGCTTTTACTGTTTCTTGCATAAAATGTAACGTGTCCCTCATATCCCTTAGTTTCTTCGTGAACCAGGTCACCCTGAGTGTGTCTTTTTGTTTGAATTTTTTCTCTGGAAAGGCGAGCTCTACTGCATTGCATAAGAAGGTTATAAACATTTCTGATTTCACCTCAATATTTATGTTTGGATCGTCCACAAAGTCCCAACATACGTTTTCTACAAGACTATTTAAGAAAAATAGACCCTCATCTGTTACAGGTCTACAATTAAAATTTGTGGTACTCTCAGTATTAGTACTATTGACAGGAAAATTTATTGTAATCGCCATATGGTCTGATAAATGAGTGTCAATTACAGAAGTTTGAAAAGTACTTTCTGAGTTGATTAAGAAGTTGTCCAGGCAAGAATCCCCTCTGGTATTTGCATCTATTGTTACAGATAAACCATACGTTTTTATTAGATCAGTAAAGATGACAGTATGATTGTTATTTTTATTGTTAAAGTTTATATTAAAGTCCCCATTTATAACGACAGTGTATTGTTTGTACCGACTGATAATATTTAAAACCTTTGTAAATGTATCGAGAAATATATTGAAATCTCCTAATGGAGATCGATATACAGTAATTATTATGAGCTTTTGCTTTTCACATTGTACTGCACATATTTCACAGTGGATTTCAATTGACAGCCGACAAATGTCATCTCTTGTAACAAAATCTTTTGCAGATTTATGATTAACTAGAATTACCACACCCCCATGAATATGAAGCTTCCTGCAAAAACAACTTATAACATCGTAATTATCAAATTTAATTTGAGAGATTTCATTTTCGAACATCCAGTGTTCGCTTAAACACATGACATCATATATATGGTTTTGTGCTTCAAGTTCCATCTTCTTGTTACGCAGACATTGGATATTTAGATGAAAAATAGAGAAATTTAAGATCATATTCAATTCGTTAGTGCTGTTTCCTATAGATTGAGCATTCTGATGGATTACACTTATTTGTTGTGTATTTGTTTCACGGCTTATTTTATTTTTGCTCTTTGTATATTTACTTGATTGTTTCTCTATGCTAAAAAATCTGCACCATTATCTTCTAAAAAATCTTTGTGTCTAGTGAAACTAAATCTTTTTATGCCAATTCCCTTCGGCCAGAATTCTGGGTTATACATTTCATCCTTTCTAGATAGCGGAGCAGTAACTACAAAGCATTTTAACCTATTTGGAATCCCAGGGAGTTCTTTAGCTTCGACTGGCAGGTCCTTGTATCCTGGCTTCTTTAGTAAAAATTTTTTTATCATATCGGCATTTACATGCCTCTTTACTCGGTAGATGTAGAGCCATACTTTCCTTTCTTCTCCCTCAAATTCTAGGTTATCCTGATTATTATTTACTGCTGCCGTTCCTATTCGTTTATTATATGATTTACGTTGCAATGATATGCGGAAAATAAAATGGTGTACTAGTCTTCAATGTGGGAAAACCCCTGCAAAATTTTAGAGTGCCCCGAGGTAATTTAGTATATTAAAAATGGTTAAAATTGTTATTTGTAGATAAAAATACATATAGCGCCATCTATCGACTAGTTATGTAACTAAGTTAGTTCCTTCGCTAAATAAAGAGCGTGCAAGTTAGTACGATGAAAACCTTCAACTAGTGTGTTTCATTGAGAACGGTTGTTCCTTGTAGTTTTCCTAAAATTCCTAGTTTTGTCTTTAAACAATAACAGGTTATGGTCCCAAGGCGTTTAGTTTCCTGATAGACAATACGTGCCGTGAATTTTAAGTTGGAAATTGGACTGGTGTGTTCGTGTGTTGAAAATACGTTGAAAGTTCGTACTTGTGTCTGAAGAAAAATGGCGGTCAATTACCTTACCAGTGTACCAAAGTTGCTTGGGCGGGAGAATTTCTCTGAGTGGTGTTTTGCAGTCGAAAACGTGTTTGTTTTGGAAGGACTTACTAAATGCCTTGACGGTACAGAGACTGATACGATTCTGTTAGGTAAAGCGAAAGCAAAGTTAATTTAAACGTTGGATCCATCTGTTTTTGTGCATATCAGAGATAAAGAAACATGTAAAGATGTTTGGGACACTCTGAATAAGATGTATGAAGACAACGGATTTACAAGAAAAATTGGTCTCTTACGCACTTTGATTTCTCTACGCTATGAAAACTGTAATTCAATGGAAACATACATTACGCAAGTAATTGAAACTTCAAGAAAATTGAACAGAACAGGTTTCAAGATTAGTGAAGAATGGATTGGTTCTCTTCTTCTAGCAGGGCTGCCAGAACGTTTTGCACCAATGATCATGGGAATTGAACATTCGGGCATCGCAGTGACATCTGATGAAATTAAAACGAAACTACTTGACATGGAAACTGAGAGTGAAAAAAGCAATTCAGCAGGAGCTTTTGTTAGTAAGGCAAGTTTCAAAGGAAAGTCGAAAGATGGCAGCACACATTTGCAAAAAAGGGATCTAGCCGATGTCGCCTGTTACAAGTGTAAACAAACAGGCCATTTTCAAAATAAGTGCCCCAATAATTCACAACAACAGAATAAGAAAAAGGTTCGAGCAAATGCAAATGCTTTCAGTGTAATTTTTCTCAGTGGCGTTTTCGATGATGGTGATTGGTACGTCGATTCTGCAGCCAGCAATCATATAACTGCTCGAGAAGATTGGTTAAAAAATATCAAAGAGACTGATGTCAAAGAAATTACTGTAGCCAACAGTGAAAAACTATCAGTGAAGTGTTCGGGTTAAGTTGTTGACGGACAAACATTTGACATTGATGTAAAAGACATTTTATGTGTTCAAAAGCTGCCGACTAATCTATTATCTGTTGGACAACTTACAAGAAATGGTAATCGTGTAGTTTTCAGTAAAACAGACTGTCAGATTTATAATAGTGTCGGAGAATTAATTGCAACAGCTACTATGAAAAATAACATGTATAAGTTAAACTTAAATAAACCAAAAGAACATTTTATCGCTGCAGCAGCAACAGTGGATGTGTGGCACAGGCGTTTTGGGCATATAAAATACAAGGATCTTTCCCTCATGCAGAATGTAGTTAATGGACTAAATTGTCAAGGTAACATACATGTAAATAAGGAAACATGTCGAACATGTTGTGAAGGAAAACAAAGTAGGTTGCCATTTAAGCATGTTGGCACACGAGCGACACAGGTCTTGGAGGTTGTCCATGCTGATCTGTGTGGACCCATGGAGGTGGAGTCGTTGGGTGGCTCGAAATATTATCTGATTTTGACAGATGACTTTAGTAGAATGGCGTTTGTTTATTTTCTTAAAACCAAGGACCAAGCACTCGATTACTTTAAAGAATTTAAAGCGATGGTTGAAAATCAAAAAAATGTCAAAATCAAAATTTTTAGATCGGATAATGGGGGTGAATTTTGCAGTTTATTGTTTGAAAATTTTCTAACTAATAATGGTATCATCCATCAGAAGACAAATCCCTACACACCTCAGCAGAATGGAATGAGCGAAAGGATGAATCGCACCTTAGTGGAGAAAGCTCGTTGTTTGTTTTTCGATACAGGGCTTGAAAAGTGTTTTTGGGCTGAAGCAGTAAACACAGCTGTATATTTAAGAAACAGATCGGTGGTAACAGGACTTAAAAGAACACCATATGAAATTTGGTCACAAAAACAACCCGATGTGAGTAATGTTAGAATTTTTGGCAGTGAGGTCATGATGTTAATACCTAAGGAAAAGAGGCAAAAATTTGATAAAAAATCCAAAAAGATGATATTGATTGGTTTTTGTGAGAATGTCAAAGGCTATAGGTTATTTGGTCCAATAACAAAGTCAATTGTTATGAGCCGAGATGTTATTATTAATGAAAAATCATCAAATGGATCGGTGGTTTTTGATTCAATATTGAACGATAACAGTTATGAAGACGTGCAGGCTTCAGTGGGGGATATGAGTGAAAACAGTAACACGGAGTCGAGTGTTGAACCAAATGAAACGTATTCAGAAAACTCAGATGAATACGATCCACAAGAAGATTTGCCAGATAGTGACAGAACTAGTGATTTTCAGGACATTGTTGATAATTCTACTGATAAACCAGAAATAGTGAGAAAATCAACAAGACAAAGGAAACCTGTAAATCGTGATGACTACATGATGTATGCATGCCAAACAAATGTCAGACTAGAGGATATCCCCTTGAGTATGTCAGATGCCCTGTCAAGGCCAGACGGTGAGAAATGGAAGCAAGCTATTGAGGCTGAGTTAGCATTCTTTGAAGAAAATGAGGCCTGGGAGGTGGTTCAGAAACCAGACAATGCGACAATTGTACAGTGCAAGTGGGTTTTTGAAAGAAAGTTTGATAGTGACAATAATGTGCGGTACAAAGCTCGGCTAGTAGCAAAAGGTTTTACCCAAAAACCCGGGGTAGATTATGACGAAACTTTTTCTCCTGTTGTAAAACATTCAACATTAAGGTTGTTAATAGCCTTGTCAGTTCAGTTAAATTTGAAAACCACGCACCTGGATGTGGCAACAGCCTTTCTAAATGGTTCTTTAACCCTTTCGCTGCGCAGCATGGTTTCACGTAATTCTCGTGTAGTGCGCAATAAATTGACCGCTTGCGAGTATACACGCATGGAGCACGCAGATCCAATATTACGTTACTATTTGATTTGGTTTATTGTATGCATAGTCTATTATTATATATAAAATTGAAAGAAAAACAAAAACCAAGTGCTCTGGTTTCAATAATAATAATTTCCATTCGTTCGCCGTAATTTCCATTATTTCTTGGTCAAAGAAATACTCAAAACAATCTAGAACTAAATCGCCGGAATTATTTTGAATTTTACAGCCCAAATCAGTATTATCAAATATATGTGTTTGTGGTATAAAGTCTTTAGTACTCCAGACGAAATCAGGTCTTTCTTGTAGCGGCGTTTCATCCACATCACTTGCATCGTCTTCCGACGGTAAAGTGTCAATATCCACGGGCTCGGGCCGATCTATATCTGGCAAAGTAGTATTTGAAATAAAATCCATAATATCATTCAAATTATCATTGTTAGTTCCAGCACTCTCATCATTTTCCTCTGATTCCCATTCATATCTATCATCAGATTGATATATATATTCATCCTCACTGTCACTTCTTGTTAAAATTTCTTGTAATTCCTTTTCTGTTAAATATTTACGCGACATTTTTGTATTTATTAGAATATTTGGAAAGAACACACCTGTTGCAATGCTAAATGCATACTAATTCAGAAGGAGGTTCGGTGTATAGGGTAATAAAATTTTTGAGGGAGGGACATATTACAAATCGACCAATTGGATGTTTAATAGTACATATACGCGTGTTAAATCGCTTTGAGCAGTCTGAACCAATTTAAAAACGACAGGCGAGTTAACGCGCTTGGAGCACAGTGGGCCCATTTATTTTTCGCGAGTATACACGAGTTATACGTTATCACTTGTTTACTCGTTATTTTTATTTTTGATAACGATACTAGTAAATGTCATAATAAATATAGTTATAAATATTATTGATAGTTTTACGCTATCACTTGTTTACCCATTATTTTATTTTGATTATTAAACGTCTAATAAATATAGTTATAAATATTATCAAATGGCCACAAGTTTGATAAACCGGACATATAAATATCCGTACCAAACTCGCAGCCAGCAGAAAGTGTTGTAAGCTGTTCTAATAAAGAAGTTAGTCCAATATTGCAGTTTTCTTCTACCGAGAAATCCTCGTAAACTTATTTGGCGCAGTCGGTAGGATAGTGCCCTTTTGGCAAGTTGTTCAGTGCATCGAGTCACCCCCTGAGAAAAATCCTGCATCGAGCAAGAAGTCCCAGAGGTACGACGCCAGAAGTCAATCTTTATTGTTGAGGCCTATCCAAACAACCTACGTGGAGGAGAAGAAAAACGTAAGTCAATACTCAGCTCCTTAGAACGCTTCCCTTTCTCAAATTCAAATTGAAAGTCACTTAATTGTTTAATTTTCAAACTCTTGTGATCCTTTCGGTCTTGAAATTAAATTTTTTCTAAATTCACTTACTATCTCTTAATAGAATTTGTGTGATATTTGGAAAAAAACTATTAGTTGCTAAGTCAGTCTATCGTAGACAATTAAAGAATTAAGTTGCTGTTTATTACATTCTGTAATTTACAGACAGGGAAGAGTCAGATCCTCGACCCTATAATTAAGTAGACCACTCATATGTCATTCACTGATTTACTCGAAAGCCTAGAGGAAGCTATTGCATCTCCTAGCACAAGTAACGAACCAGAAAATAATACTTATACACCTAAGCAAGCAAAATTAAGACCCAGTAAATTAAATCCTATTCTTTCTGTTAGTACTCAAAATACAGACATGGCTCAGGTTAATTATCAATTATTACGAATGCATGTTGATACCATAAGACCATTTGACGGCAATGTTTTCGCCCTCAATGACTTTGTCACAGCCTGTAACGCACTCGAAGTTAACTACGCGAAACCAAACGATACTCCTGATAACATCAATTTAAACAACTTTTTACTTCAATCAATTAAATCAAAATTACACGGGCAAGCTCTCACCATAGTCGGTTGCCGCTTTGACCTAAATTCCTGGACGGACATCCGCAAAACGTTAATAGACCATTTCTCAGACCCAAGATCAATTGCAAATCTTGAACACGACCTAAGACAAACGACCCGACACAATAATGAATCACTGCATGACTTTGGGTTAAGATTGCAAAACTTACAAAGTTTACTATTAGCAAAACTTTCGCAGTCAAACGACGGAGCTGCAGAAAAAACAGCTTATACCAAAATATACGAAAAACTAACGCTCGATACATACACCCATTCCTTACCACAAAACTACCAGGTTATGATACGTTTAAGCCCCTTCACAAAACTAGAGGAAGCTATAAATCTGGTAGCTCGAGAAGAACAATTCAACAAAACATCAAGACAGAGATCGTCGCAAAATTTCATAAAAAATAACTTCCATATCAACCAAAATCATAGCTTTAAACCTCAATTTCCATCTCAACCAATGAATTTACCCCCACGTCAAACTATTCAAACACATTTCCCTACTAACCAACAAGTATTCGGAAGACAGAATACAAATCAAAATCAAAACGTCTTTAAACCAAGACCACAAAACACTCAGTCATATAAGCCCACTCCAATGTCTGGTGTTTCTGTCCAACCTAGACAAAATTTTGCCAACCCTTCAACGAGCAAACAGAATTTTTCGCCCCAATTTCGACCACACACGAACTCCCAAATTAAACGACAATTCCCATGGTTCAAACAATCGAGTCCCCAAAACTTCGTAGCCCAAGAACTACACACAGCTGAACTTGATCCAACAGTAGGATACTACTATTATCCAGAAGAATATTCTGAGATTCCTAATCCTCGACTTGCAGACTTAAACATTTCCGAAAACATCGATCTCATTCCAGAAGAGCCAGACGAGTTCCAAAATCAAAATGAAAAATACAATGAGAACGTAAATTTTCTCAAAGAGCCTCGGAACGATCAATCGTCGAATTGAATTCAGTACTCGCCCCTTGTAGTTTACCATATATACAAATTCAAAACCCCCCAATGAAACTTCTCATAGATACAGGTTGCTCCAAAACTATCATTAGACCCCACATAATCGAAAACTTCTATTCTGATCGTATGTACACTAACTCTACAAAAATTAAAACATGTCACGGAGAGACAGACATACAATTTCATGCTGAAATCCCCGCCTTCGACGAATTTAATTCAGACAACACTCTCGACGTATTAGTATATAACTTTCACGAATTTTACGACGGTTTAATAGGTTTTGAAGACTTAGCTAAATTTAAATTTCTGTTAGATTTCAAGAATAACGCCCTCTTTAACCACGATGTTTGCATACCATTATTGAGAACTCCTAACGACACATCACGCACCTATGATTTAAATTCACATGACGTGCTTGTAAAACAGACACCTGTAGATATTAACAGTGGAGAAGTTCTAGTTCCATCATTCTCAAACGGCACAGTTACTATCCCTGAAACCCTAACCACTGCAAAAAATGGGTTAGCTACAGTAGAACTTCATAACATGAAGGAATTCTTTACACAAGCTACCTTCGACCAGCCTTTCGATGTTCCACCATATCCAGATTTCGAAACTTTCATACGTCCCCTAGAAAACTCTAAACAAAAAATCGATCTAAATAAAAACTATCCGCACAGATCATTTAAATTTCGAAGAAAAATGCACTCGTTTCAGAAAAATTCCAACCTAGAGAAACATCCCAACATACTTTACTTTCCTGACGACAAACCTTCTTTCGCTAACCAGGCAAAACTCAACGTAAACGCAGATTGTCTCTCACGACCCCCTATACAAGAACTTAATGCCATCAACAATGATGACACTAATTCGATGATTGTAAATTCTCCAGATCTACAATCAATTCTAGATGAATTACCCGAAGTAGACCCAGAAATCGCAGAAAATTTAATAAAAGACATTGACGAACGTACTTTCGACAACAACACTGTACATACAGCCCTTTCAAGTTCCACATTCACAATGCCTTACTCAAAATCAGCCATCAATATTTATAAAAACCAGATTTTTATAAAAGAAAGCGACAATGCAGTCACTAACACCCATATCTTAGAAACACCTTTCCCCGGATACAAGAGACACAGAATTGTACTAAAATCACGGACATCCGATGAGGAGGTATTTAAATTTGTAAAACAGTTCTTACGTTCCACTCAAAATACTCAAAATTGTTTTAATTTCAACGACGAATCTATCAAACACAAAATAATTAGAATATTTCAAAGGTTCTTAAACTCCAACGACTCAATGAGTTGTATAATTTCAAATAAAGTTCTTGAAGATATCTCTCAAGAAGATAAACAGAATCAAATAATAAAATATATGCACGAAGGAAAAACTGTACACCGCGGAACCAAAGTCACAACTAGTTTAATAATGAGAAAACACTATTGGCCTAATATCAACTATCAAGTTGCCCAATATATAAAAAATTGTCACACGTGTAACACTTGTAAATACGACAGGCACCCACAGAAAATTAAATTCCAAAATACACCAATACCCAAGAAACCTCTAGATGTTATTCACATAGACCTTTTTCACTTTTCAAATGAATGTTACCTTACTATCTTCGACCCTTTCTCGAAAATCGGACAAAGCTATCCCTTAAAGTCTAAAACAGGAATGGAAGTACAACAAAACCTCTTAACCTTTATTCAACACTACGGAAAACCTTACAAAATAATTTGTGACAAAGGAAAAGAATTCAATAACACCATGATCATCGACTACTGTGACCTGCATAAAATATCTTTACATTTTACCAGTACCGATAGTCATACATCCAACAGTCCTGTTGAACGCTTCCATAGTTCATTAATAGATAGCATGCGATGCCTAACCTCAGAAAATCCTAATTTCCCCAACTACTACCTAATGAAATTGGCTACTATCGGATACAACGAGTCGATACACTCCCTTACTAAACACACCCCTTTCGAAGTTCTTTTTGGACATTTAGACAAACCCTCTCCGTTTGAAATCTCAGACGAAATTATCACCTCAGACTATATACAGGAACACAAAAACCTTACTCAAGAGCTATACGAACAGCTCAGAATAAACCAAGTTCTAGACAAAGAAAACATAATAGCAAAAATCAATAAAAATCGCAAAGAACCAAAAATTTATAATCCGAACGATATAGTTTATATTAGAAATTCCCAAGCTACACGCGCAAAGAATCTCCCTAAATTTATATCAGCAACAGTAATAAAAGACGAAGGACCCGTTATCATTACTAATAGAGGACGATTTACAAAAAATCAAGTACGTGACAATACACTCGAACAAACCCCAGACAATGATTCTGACGATGAACCCTTGTTTCAGGTGAAACAGAGACTAATCCAGGACAAGATCAACAAACATGTCACCACTCCTATTAGTACTACTGTTGATTTTGAGGACATATTGCCTAAAAATCAAGTCCATTCATAACCCCATCTACCTAATGACTTACCAACCAACCCGACTTATTAATAACTATCACTCATTCTCTTACATCATCGACTTAAACATAGTCGAAAATCAAATCCAACAGACTACCGAAAATATGTTAGATTTCCCGAATATATGTACTAATTATTCAAACACGCGTTTAACCCAACTCTCGAAACTAGTATATTCAAAATTCCTAAACTTTCAACCCATGAATCGAAAAAAACGAGGACTAGTTAATGCTATTGGAAAAATTAATAAATTCTTATACGGTACTCCTGACGCAGATGACTTAGAAGACATAAATTCAAAGTTAAATACTCTTATGAGGAATCAACATTCTTTAACGGCTCAACTAAACCTAAGAACCTCTCTGTATACGCAACTAATGGATAGAATAAACAAAACTTTAGGGGTCATTGAAACAAATGAAAAATCAATCATGTTTCACTTGAACACGACAATAAACCAACTTAATAATTTAGGAAAAAACGTATATTGCCAAAGCTTAGCAAACCAAATATCACAGAACTTTCTACTCATTTTAAATCACTTAGAAACTTTAGAAAATGCACTAGTAAACTCCTATTCAGGAATTATACATCATTTCTTCATGTCTCACTCAGACTTAATACATATTTTGAAGACTTTAGCAACTCTTTATAACTCTAGAAACCTCTTAAAAATAGACACTGATGAATATTACAGATTATTTCACATTCAGACTAAAGTTAACAAGAATTTGATTTATGTTCAATTAACTGTCCCACTCTTTGACATTAGAGACTTTCAATTAGTCCAGTTAATTCCTATTCCCTTAAATAACACTATCCTCATACCACCAAAACCCTACCTAGTACTGAGTATTGATCATTCTGCCCATTTATGGAAAGACACTGCCTGCCAAACGATCAACAAATACCATATTTGTGATGGAGAACCTCTACCTTGGACTTCCAATTGCTTCCTTAACTTGTTAGAAGGAAAACAACCTAACGACTGTGTCCTACAAAAGATCAAAGTAAATACCGATCTTCTATTAAGGATTTCCAAAGATAAAATTATTTGCTTCCCTCGAGAAGAAGTTGTTATTAAAAGCTCATGCCCAGAACAAGAAATAATCCAACTAAATACCCTCAGCGAAGTTACACTCGAACGCAACTGTAGCATTATTATTAAAAACACTACCTACTCGATAGATAGTACTAGACTTGAAGGACGTCCATTCTATCTACCGAAAATCGAAAGATATACTATGTCCCAACTACCAGACCTTCACTTAGAGGAATTTCCCGCAGACTTAAGCAGAATGTCTGAATCACTGAAGCAACTCCAACCACTAGAAATTGAAGACTTCAAGACTCCTACTCATCACACTTGGATTCTCTACTTTCTTATTTTTTTGATTATCTTTGTAATTTTAATTTACGTTTCCTTTAAATATTTCAAGACAAAGCCATTTAACATAAAAATTATAAATAAAGGCAAACCGCCCAATGAACCTATTGAACTCCAAGATTCAAACCTTCATGTAAAGGATATGAATCCATTTTAAGAAGGGAGGAGTTATACGTTATCACTTGTTTACTCGTTATTTTTATTTTTGATAACGATACTAGTAAATGTCATAATAAATATAGTTATAAATATTATTGATAGTTTTACGCTATCACTTGTTTACCCATTATTTTATTTTGATTATTAAACGTCTAATAAATATAGTTATAAATATTATCAAATGGCCACAAGTTTGATAAACCGGACATATAAATATCCGTACCAAACTCGCAGCCAGCAGAAAGTGTTGTAAGCTGTTCTAATAAAGAAGTTAGTCCAATATTGCAGTTTTCTTCTACCGAGAAATCCTCGTAAACTTATTTCACGCTTTGAGCAGTGAAAGGGTTAACAGAGACAGTTTTTATGATGCAGCCTGAAGGCTTTAATAAATCAGTAGATAAAAACCAGGTTCTCAAGCTAAAAAAAGCCATTTATGGCCTAAAACAAGCTCCAGGGTTTGGTATGAAAAAGTGGAAAATGTTTTAAACATGTTAGGTTATAAAAAATCTAAATATGAGCCATGTGTGTATATGAAATATCAGGGTAGTTTTAAAACAATTGTAGCATTGTATGTAGACGATTTCTTCATTTTTTCAAACTCTGATGCCGAAACAAATTTTTTGAAAAGAGAACTTAGTTCAAAGTTTAAAATAAAAGATCTAGGTCAGATGAAACAGTGTTTAGGCATGAGGGTTATTGTTGATAAAGATAATGGGTCAATATCCTTGGATCAAGAACAATATATCGATGAATTGTTGTTACATTTTAAAATGACTGATTGTAAGCCTGTAAAAACACCTATGGAAAATAATTTGAAATTAAGCAAAGGTGAAGTTACAAAGGATATTGATCTTCCCTATCAGCAACTAATAGGGGCATTAATGTATTTGGCCGTGCTCACTAGGCCAGATATTTCTTTTTGTATTAGTTACTTGAGCCAATTTAATAATTGTTTTGATGAGTCACACTGGAAATGTGCTAAAAGGGTACTGCGTAACCTGAAAGGTACAAAAAGTTATGGGCTGATATTCACAAAAATAAGCATTCTAGAACTAGATGGTTTCGTTGACGCAGATTGGGGCGCAGATATAATTGACAGAAAGTCGTTCACTGGTTTTTGCTTTAACTTTCTGGTTCTACGGTGTCTTGGGAGAGTAGGAAACAAAGTTCAGTGGCTCTCTCTAGTACTGAGGCAGAGTATGTTGCCGTATCAGAAGCCTCTAGAGAAGCTATTTATCTGCGTAACCTGCTTGGCGAGTTTACAGGAAAGGTCAGGTGCATAACCCTGTTCAATGATAATCAAAGCGCACAGAAAGTGTGTAACAATCCTGCTTTCCACAAGTGCGCCAAGCACATTGATATTAGATATCATTTTGTCAGTGAGGCAGTCTCAAAGAATTTTGTTATTGTAAAGTGTTTACAAACTAATGATATGCCTGCTGATATGTTAACCAAAAGCTTGAGTTTTGCTAAACATAATAAATTTTCAGGTGAATTAGGCATTACAGATGTATTATCTAATGTATAATAATGTATTTCTATCTAGTGGGGGTGTTATTTGTAGATAAAAATACATATAGCGCCATCTATCGACTAGTTATGTAACTAAGTTAGTTCCTTCGCTAAATAAAGAGCGTGCAAGTTAGTACGATGAAAACCTTCAACTAGTGTGTTTCATTGAGAACGGTTGTTCCTTGTAGTTTTCCTAAAATTCCTAGTTTTGTCTTTAAACAATAACAAAAATTTACGAAGATACACTACTGTTATTGACTCGGTCAGTAAGAGGGCAACGAACTTACTTGTGAAAGAACATATTGGAGATGTTTACATTTCCTTAATTGGCATAAAAAGTGAAGCCGGCGGGTGCGGTCAAAGTGCTACGTTTTTTGCTTTCAGTCAAACAACCAGGACACCGGCATATTATTGACGGGTTTAAGTAAATATCTCTTATATCTATCAGAGTTCACTAGCATAGGGTCAATGTCTTTTCGATTTATTTCACTATTTTTGTAGTGTGTTTTGATTAAAACCAAAAAGTCACTTCTACCCTCTCCAGCTTTGCTGCCAATAGTATCAATCCCAAGTCTGATAAAGTGATACGGTTGTACCGCGTTACGTCAGATTGGTTAAAGTCATTGAAGGCGCATTTCTACAAAAAAATAAGGTAATTTTTTTGGTCGTTTTTTTTTTATTTTCCATTTTTTTAACTCCTTTCGGTGGCGACAACCTACTGATAAATTTTCCGCATGTCATGGTAGATCACTCTGTATATATTACCAACTGGCTGATAATTCTTTGTACAACTAATGAAAAATGCATTTCCCAAGTTAACAGTTCATGCCTAATAAAACTAATTTCAAGAATACAATTACACAAAAAAATAATTACAGCATTTCAATAAATATTTAAATAACCTTACTTTTAATTAGAATCGGATCCTTTGATACTTCTTCAGAAGATAACATTTCCATGGGATCTAAGTCATGCACAGCCTCCTGATCTGCTGTTTGCTTAACCACAGGCTTTTCATTCGATACCGTCCTCACTTCGGATATAATGGGAACAACAACAGGCCTCACTTCGGATATAATGGGAACAACAACAGGTTCTGCAGTAGTCAAAAGCTTCTCATCGGGCACGGGTTTTACAATCGCTGGCTCTTCAGCTACAGTTGTTGCATTTTCTGGAGGTATCGTGAGAGGTATCGTGTCTTCCGGTGGGTCCCCTTCATGTAATCTTTTTAATTCCTCTTCTAACTGACATACAACTGGTGAGGATTCCACAGCATCTACAGAGGATACTTTATTTGCAATAGCAGTTGCATCTGCAGAAGCTTTTAAACTAGCAGATGTTAACTCTTCTGCGGATTGTGTATCATCCACAGAAGTTAAAGCATCAGCTACAGACAAAGCATCTGAAGAGATAAAAGTATCTGCAGGCGCCAAAGCGTTTGTAGTAGAAGTCTCAGATACAGAAGTTTCAGTGGGTGATTTTGTTGTAGTTTCGGAAGATGTAAGTGTTGCTGTAAGTGTATCTGTAGACACAGTTGAATCTGTAGATGTAGAAAAAGATTCTGTAGCTGTACTGTCTGTTCCTGTTGGTAAAATTTCTGCGTTAGTGCTATTTCCCGCGCTTAAATCAGCAGCATCTGGAGCACTAGGTATTTGTTCCTCTGAGGATACATCTGTTTTTTCGTCCATCGTGATTCTGAGTAACCGGATCAACACCAAATTTCGTTATTTCACTATTGTGTCACCTGTAAATCCCAAATGACTAAACTAAAATATTGCCAAAATAGTAATATTTGCATATTGTTAACAAATTGGTCAAGTTTTATATTTAGCGCCATGAAAGCAGTTAATTTCGAACTACTACGAAATATCGGAATCGGTATGTGATATTGCAAAATGGCTGGTTCCACAAAGGTACCGAAATCGAACGCAAACCAATCGTACACATAAAAATTTTTAAAAAAATATTTGTTTTGCTACAGTATGCAACCTAAACATTCGTTTAGTGTATATCTGATAATTAATGAGGGAAAATTTACCTTATTCTGCGTTTTTCATTAAAAGTTTCACCACAAGCGTTCCAAACATAGCGAAAGTGCTGCCAGCTACCGCGTTGATTAGTGGAATTAAATCGTGGCGGGAAATATGGAAGTGTTTGTTTGATATCGAATTTATACGAAAGTGTAATATTATTTATAAATTTAAATGTGCGCTATAAATATATTATAAAACTGAATGTTATTAGCATAATTATAAAAATATTTTACATAAATTTACGATAATGTTGGCATATCTGATGAATTTAACTTTTTTAACTTGCTTATGTTTGGAACAATGATGTTCAAGAAATGAGAAACGCTAATGAGATTTTGGACGATTCAGAAAATAGATTAACACTTATTTGCCGAGGAAACGTTCAAAAATGTTGAAATTTTCAAAAATATTAAATTCAAAATTAATGATGCTATATCGCATGCGTAATCAATTTTACAGGTTTATTGGGCCTATTCTCTGCATATATTCCAAGTAATAAATACTTATATTTATATAATCACAGATTTAATAACTGTCAATAAGTTTAAATTTACCTAGTTGAATGTTTTATCGTAATTTTTTTGTAATAATGTAGGTACCTATTGTCATCTAACTTTTTTTAAAGTTATTAATTCCCACATATTTATATTTGAGACAATTCTAAATAAAGCGCATTTGTAAAATACTTTGAGCTACAAATTTATACCTATTAAAATAAATATTGTTTGCTTACCAAAGCATTTTTAAATTTATTAATTCTAAAATTAAGTAGTCGAATAATTATAAGTAAATAGCTTTGTAAAATATACAGAATGGGTGACGTTGACGTTTTGAGAAATTTTAAACAAACGACTTTATCCAAGATTGGCATATGGAATAGGTTGTTTCGTAGCTTTCTAACCAATGAAAGAGTAGTCGTCACTGCGTGTAGTACACGTCATTTGAAAACTGAGTGGACCATTGTAAAATTCGTTAGATCATAAAAACATTGGTAACAGATGTTGTTATAAGTTGTAAAGTAATTATATTAAGTAAGTATTAAATTTTTAAGAAAAACCAGTGTACGGTTGTTTTATTACGCGGGGTGTTATGACGCACATATTAGGCGGGTTGTATACCCTCTGAAAGGAATGGCGGTACTTCTTTGTCTATCTGTATCTTGGCTTGCTATAAAACTGACGCATAAGCATAACCAATGATGTGGCAGGATATTTCTCTGCAACCAATCAGCAGCATTCATAATCAACAGTAAATATTTGCCATCAAATTAGTTTTTGGATTTTGATGTTTATAAGTTTATATTTCTAATCTAACCTCACTTTTAAGTGCACAAGCTAGAGATAGATAAAACTATGGGGGACGAAGATGATCCTAAAGAATATAGATGGGAAACAGGATATGAAAAAACCTGGTATTTAAGTTATTTGCAGGATATTTATATTTTTTATTTAACGTATAACTTTTAGGGAAGCTATAAAAGAAGACGATGAAGGATTCTTGGAGGCCTCCGTGGCTGATATTATACAAAGAGCTAAACGGAAACGTCAGGCTCTAAAACAAGGAAGTCAGAAATTGGGAATGATGCGTCACTTATATGTATTGCTCGATTGTTCTGACTCTATGTCTAGTCAAGATTTAAAACCGACCCGTCTTTTGTGTACTTTAAAAGTAAATATTTAACACTTGGGTTTTGATAGAGATAAAAATGATTTATTTTTTCATTATAGCTTTTAGAAATTTTTATCGATGAATTCTTTGATCAAAATCCAATAAGCCAAATGGGTGTTATCATAATGCATAATAAGAGGGCAGAGAAAATTAGTGAGTTAGCTGGCAATTTTAGAAAACATATAAAAAATATTAGTAGCTTGAATCGAACTTCCTTATTGGGTGAACCGTCTTTACAGAATGGTTTGGAAATGGCATTATCATCTTTAAAATTATTGCCTTCTCATGCTAGTAGAGAGGTTTTAGTTATAATGGGTAGTTTAACAACTTGTGATCCAGGGGACATAATGACTACAATTGATGTAAGTTTTTAATCTAGCATAACTTTAGAAAAAATTATGTTCATAATATTGCGCAGAGTAGTACCAGTGACGTCACTCCTGATCAGCTGATTCCAGGACAATGACAAGTACTCAGAGATATTTCTCGTAAAATAGTAAAAACAAAGGCTATGTTAGGTTTTTGAGCATTCTAAATTCCTTATATCTAATATATAAAAATCTCGTGTCACAGTGTTTGTTATCGAACTCCTCCGAAACGGCTTGACCGATTTTTATGAAATTTTTGGTGTATATTTGGTAGGTCTGAGAATAGGTCGTAGGCTATTTTTTATACCTCTAGGTGATAAGGGTGGCCCTATCCAGAAATTTTCTTTTTATTTTGACAGAAATTTATAATTTATATGGCAAAACAACGTTTGCTGGGTCAGCTAGTTATGGTATATTTTTGTCAATGAAAGAAAACATAATAAATGAACAATCCTACCTACTTGTCATTTCGAAACTAAACAAATTATGACATGTAACAGCATCAAAATACGCAAATAAAATACTAAATTAAAATCAGTTCAACTAATCACCGAATGTATAATGCATAAAAAAACATCAATAATTAATTTTATGTAAGAAAAACTAAAAAAAAGGGATTATTTAATATGAACTTAAATGCAAGTTTGTTTGCCTCGTGATTGGTTTTTTGTGACGTCAGCTGCTACTGCTCTATTGATGACGATTTAGCATAAAAAATATGGAGATTTACAAGATTTATTCTAATAAGAGCTACGTTTTTTTATAAATTCATTTATTATTGGTTTTCTTATGAATATATGTATTATTAGGTATCACTGAACTTAATACAGTAGTTATCACATTAATTTTGTAATTACCTATACTTATGTTATTTTAGAATCTAAAGCTAGAAGGTGTTCGATGTTCAGTAATCGGCCTTGCAGCCGAGGTACATGTATGTCGACAATTAGCCAATCAAACTGGTGGTGTTTACAATGTAATCCTGGATGACAGCCATTTTAAAGATCTTCTTTTTCAACAAGTCGATCCTCCTCCGGCTGCGGTTTGTTTAGAATCAAGTTTGATTAAAATGGGTTTTCCCCACCAGATTAACGTTGAGGGATCTGAGGAACCTTTAACTATGTGCATGTGGTAAATATTGTCTACTATATCTATAGTTTTAAAAATTGTTATTTTGCTACATCTTAGTTAAAAATTGATTACTGAAATACCTTTGTTTAATAACTGTGTGACAATGAAATTCAAGAATCTTGAATACCTCTGTATTTTAAAATTCCTGTGTGCCCTTGAAATTAATATATATATTTTTGTAAAAAATACCAATTATACAGTATCGGAAGGTCCTGGATTAGGTATTGCATAATTTCAACGACTTAACCGACCGCCCACAATAAAGGCGTCTACCAGTGCTCTAGAAGAGGGGCAAATAGTGACACGCGCATCAAGAGAATTGCTATTAAAAATTTCAGTACCATTTATTTACTGGAAGGATGTAGTTGGCTCTGTTCAGCATATGTAATTATTATTACGTGCTTTAATAACTGAAATTATTTAACCCGTTTTACTTTCAAAATGATTCAAATAATTCATTTGGACCGGAAGTCCGGTATCTAAGATGGCGACCAAAACTCTGTTGCCCTATATCTCCCCAAGTAGCACAATTAGTTGCTGGAACGTAGCAACGACTATTGTAGGTACTTTAAAGTGTTCTGTCACTAGTCACAAGAGCATAACAGGAACGTTCCCATTACGTGAGTACGACCAAAATGGGGAATATTTTTTCGTTACGTTCCAATGGCGTTGTGGTTATGTAGCGGTGACGACGCGGAGTGTAAACCGTGACTTTCTGGGAACTTTACCACTCTATCAAATGAATGTTGCCTGTTTTGTCTTGCAACTGATTTTATTATACCTACTTGTGTTTCATTCCTACATGATTATTGCTATCCATTTCCCTAACTCAGAAACAATAGAATATTAGAATAGTATAATATGGTGGACATCAAATATGAAGCTTATAAACTGAGAATTAACGTGTTCTGTTTGTACATTTGTGTAGGGTTTATAATTTCGAAGATATTTAATTCTATAGATGGCAACCGACCGTTTTTAGGATCAAGTATTTAGTTTAAAATGTTGAATATATATGACTTCCATCAGAAATTCTAAGGAACAAAATTAAAGGTACTTAATTTATCAATCTTTAATCTTTAAAATAATTTTTTGTTTGTTTCTACATCACAAAAATAAAAGTTATGGTCGATACAATGTGCGTTTTCACATTTTTTTTTAACAAAATGTCTCCATTTTGTTATTGTAATTGCTCAGTAATTAATTTTTTTTTCAAAAATGCTGTTTTTCGTTAATATAGAGCATCAACTAAATGCTCAACTTTTTTGTCAGTTTAAAATACTTAGAGAATATTACTTAGGTATTACGCAAATTACACCTTACACACTTTTTTATTTATTATGAAAATACCTACTTTCTGTATATTGTTGCCCTAATCTGGGCACGCTAATATACTAGTTAGGTAAGTAAATACTTTAAAACACTCATTATTGGAGAATCAATCAAAACAACTACTCTTCTAGCTAATACTGATGAAGTATTGAATTAAATGAAAGGATTCTTAGCATTTTAAAGCAAAAAATATATTGAAAATACTTAAAACATTTGTTCAAATTTAGTCATTCACACTTTTTTTTAATATGAAATTATCTACTTTCTGTATATTGGTACCTTAATCGGGTCACACTAATATACTATTTAGGAAAACACTTTAAAACACTCATTATTGGAAAACCAATACTTGTTTTAGAAAAAAAATTTCCATGTGTCGTATTACAGCCGCCATTTTGAATTTTTTAATTTTGACCTCAGATTCGTAATCAGCGATCCCAAAAACATAACTATCCTACGTTTCAAAAATAAATTAGTAATACTTTTTCAAATATTGGATATTTAAATTTAGTTGTGGTTTTCAGCCCTTGAGGGTAAAAGCAAGTATCCAGACCATATTAGAATCTGAAGACGATAACCTTTTACTACAATAATAACCCAATAAGAATAATTACCATTACATATGGAATTATTTCGAAATTTTACATATTTTTTGCCTCTACTGTACTATAATAGCAAGGATAAAAAGGTGTCAAAAATTGAAATTGTTAAGAAAAGATGAGGTTGCAATTGAGTCTAAACTTGATTTTAATTTTGCTGTTGGTAATTTCCACAGGGTGCTGTGATTATTTGAAAAAAACAGCTTTATTATTACACCCTGTATTTAAAGAAGAAACAATTTTGACTTAAAATCAACATGGTACTACATTCCAAGAGGAGGTAACTAACAAAACAAAACGAACAAAAAAACATTAAAATTGGGCAAGCAATTTAGAAAAAAAAAATAACTTGGTTTAATTAAAATCATGATAAATTTTGGGAGGTGCATTAATTTTGGATGTTACTGTATATTGATAAATTTAACTTTTCAGTCACGTAGACAGTACAGAAGACGGCAGTAAACTAACAACAGGAGGGTACTACTGTCCCCAGTGTTTTAGTAAATACTGTGAGCTACCTGTAGAATGTAGAGCTTGCGGTCTAACTTTGGTATCTGCTCCTCATCTCGCAAGGTCCTATCACCATCTGTTTCCAGCCTCTAATTATGTAGAGATAAATTTTGAAAACCAGTCTGCTCTCTGTTTTGCCTGTCAAAAACATTTTGGAGATGCCGACAAACAGGTAAATTATAATTACAAATAGATACTAAATAGATTTTAACTTGCCAAGGAAGAAAACTGTCGTGATATTAGCATTGAAGTTATACATCGGTTCATCCCTAATGCAAACATTGCCAACACCTTTATGAAGAAATCGTACAATCGTACGTGGACGAATTGAAGGTCAAGAGAGGGAAGTACAGACAGAGCTGAAGCTCTGGACGACAGCATTGAACACAGGCTTGTTTATCGTTGCGTCTATGTTGGTATTTTGGTGGACCGATCTGTATATACCTATTACTGACTTATCTAGTCTTATCTCGTATTTTTGCTAAAATCTAGTTGTGTACATCTAACTTTAATTTTTGTGACATTGTCAGTTATTTGTCAAAATTCAATGCAAGTGTGCAAATAGAGACAGATTTACATTAAAAAAAATAGTTGTCCTATTTTTTTTGCTCACAACAGTACCTACAGTACAAGTTGCTTAATGCTTAATGTAAGTAATTTGTTATTTGAGAAAATATCATTCCCTAATGGCCGTTCTTATAAGCGACTAAGCGACTGTCTTTTAATTGTATGCAGATTAGCTCTCGACTATTTCCAAGATTCAATTTTTATATTTTCAGGTATACGAATGTCCAAACTGTAAGAAAATATTCTGCATAGATTGTGATATTTTCGTCCATGACACCTTACACACTTGTCCTGGCTGTGCAACAAATTTAGCAACATTTCAAATTACCCATACTAACTAAAAACAATGATATTATTTATTTAAGGTAATTTTTATATTTGACCCTTGTTCTATTTTTTTTTGTTAAAAAATAAAATATAAGAAGTTAAATCAATTGTTTTAATAATAATAATAATAATAATTTATTGGTGTCAAGATACATAATAATGCTTACAAACGTCAAAACAGTAAGACAATAAAGTAGATATATAAAAGATATTGAAAATAGGTAAACTAGATACATAGATACATAAGACAATGAATGACAACAAATTAAAAGTGATATAAAATTTATCTAAACTAATTAACAAATTAAGCAAGGGTAATATGTGGTAATAAGTGTAAGTGTTAAGTGTACAGTGCCTAGGTCCTTGTTAAATTAAATCTGAGAAATCGTTCTCGAAAAACTCTTCAAAACTGTAGAAGGCCTTAGTTTTTAAGTAACCTTTAATTTTATTTTTAAATTGCAAAAAGTTTTACGTTTTTTACTGAATGAGGAAGAGTATTGTAAAATTTGGCGGAATAATAACCTGCTCCGTTTCTAGATCTCGTAAGTCGAAGAAAATTGACATTAATTTAAAGTAAACACTCGAGAATATAAACACAAGGCATAGTTAATATCTTGAGATTAATGAATTGGTCTTTACAATCATCTCTGTATCTAAGATGAGATAGTATGTGAACACATCTATGTTGTAAACCAAAAATGTTGGAAGCATGGCCTGGGTGCCCTCAGTTTAAAATTCCGTACAACATATTGGCATGAAAAGAACCATAATAAGCCGTGAGTAGGTAGATAAGGTTGACAAGGTTACGAAGGAAATAAATATTTTTAGAGAGTTTAGTCGATAGTTTTGTAACATGTTCTTCCCAGGATAATATTGAGTCCAAATACACACCTAGAAATTTTACGGATGCATCGGTCAGTTCTTTTGGTTCCCGGTTTCGCAATGTAAATGTTAATGATTGTGTCTTGTCATCATTCAGTTTTAATCTATTAGTTAAAAACCATTCGTAAATATGATCAGAATTGGCAAGGTCATTGATGAATATCGTAAATAGTATGGGACCCAACACAGAACCCTGAGGAACACCATGAGAAACTCTGCATTTTTGGGAAGTGCATAGGTTATAGTTAACATATTGGAATCTATTGGATAAGTAGGAATTAATAAGTGCCACACTGTCAAGATGAAAATTATAACCTAGTAATATGTCTATGAGAATTTCATGTGAAACACAATCAAAGGCCTTAGATAGATCAAAGAAACTAGCTGTTGTATATTTCTTGTTTTCAAATGTATCAAGGACAATTTGAACAACATTATTTATTGCGAGAGTTGTGGATTGCTTATTCCTGAAACCATACTGAGTGAAATAGGTTGTTATGTTCAAAGTATTCATTAATTTGATTTTTTAATGCTGTTTCAAAAATTTTGGCTAATATTGGTACCAGAGAAATTGGTCTATAGTTGTTAACGTCTTCATATAAACCCTTCTTGTGAATGGGAATTACTTTTGCGAGTTTTAAAACATTGGGAAATACATTATTTTTGATGCACATGTTTATCAAGTTTGTTAAAGGGATTATAATTAAGTTTTTTATACTTTTGATAAGTTTTACATTGATGTCATAAGCATCCCGACTTTTGCTGGTTTTAAGATTGTCGATTATATCACGAACTTCGTTGTAAGTAATTTCCCTAAATTTGAAATTTGTAGTATCATTGGTCTTTTTCAAATATTTCCGGTGATTTTGATCGGTTTCTGGGAGTTCGCTAATAATATTATCTACAATATCAGTAAAATAAATGTTGAAGTCATTTGCTGTTAAAGACTCACTATGGTGATGTTTTTTATTTCTTTTTATAAGGTCCCAAAAGGCTGCTTGAGGATTGGAAGAGTTTTTTATGAAGTTGTCGTGAGCATTTTTTTTTGGCTTTGCTGAGTTCAGTACGATACCGTGCTTTATAAGAGTTAAGACATTCCTGTGTAATAAAATTGGGATCACTTACATGTGTTCTTCTGAGAAAGTTCAGATGATCTCTCATAGCTCTAAGTTCGTCGTTAAACCAGTTCAGCTTAGGAGTGTTACAAGAGGGATTTATAAGTTTTGATTTTAATGGAAAGGAGATTTCAATAGCATTACTTATGCAATCCAGAAACCGTTCACATTTATTTTCAGATTGTAAGTTTGCATCATTTATAAAATCGAAGTTTGTGTGTTCAATTAAGTTATAAAACTACACAAGCCCATGATCGGTAATCGGCCTATAATTAATTCTAGTTTTGCTGCCAAAGTTATTTTTTTGTCTAATCTCTATAGAAATACCAAGATGATCAGAAAGATTTGGATCACAAGTTTCAACGAGTAGAGAATGATCAATAGAAACTCCCAGAAATTTATAGCTGGCAGGATTGTCTGGTATATTATTTATAACACGTGTACTTGTGACCATTTTTACAGTTTTTGTCTCGTTTAGTGCAAGAGCATTAGGTGTGAACCATTCTTTAGCTTTTGACAGCGTGTCATCACACTTTAAGAATAGAGATTCTAAGCTCTCATCAGTCATTAGGAAAGTAGAATCATCGGCATAAAAAATACAAGTGACATTTTCCAGGGCATTTGGTAAATCGTTTATATAAATGAGGAATAACACCGGGCCCAGGATTGAACCCTGTGGTACTCCTGATCTAATATCCAACTGATCCGATATTTTTCGACTTAGTCTTACTGACTGTTTACGATTTTCAAGGTAAGATTTAATAAGAGCAATACTTGAATGGTTAAAATTATATTTTGACAGTTTTTCAATTAATAAAGTGTGTGACACACAGTCAAATGCCTTGCTTAAGTCACAGAACACAGTAGCAGTGTACTGACCTCTTTCAAAACATCCTAAGGTATGTTCGGTGAACTTTAAGATAGCATCCGTTGTTGACAATTTTTCGCGGAATCCATACTGGAATTTATATAGAATATTATTATTTTCTAAGTACTTCGTTATTTGAATTTTCATTGCCCTTTCAAAAATTTTTGAAATAATTGGGAGTATTGAAATGGGTGTATAGTTACTTACGTCATCTGGGTCACCTTTTTTAAAAATTGGAACAACAGAGGCTATCTTCAATTCATCTGGAAATGTACCTGTCCTAAAACATTCATTTATCAGTTTGGTAAGTGGTATTAATATATGGTTTTTAATAGCTTTTAATAAGGTGGTGTTTAGGCCATAAACATCTTTACTATCCGTATTTTTTAATGAATTTATGATATCTCTGACTTAATTATATGTGATCTCACGAAATGTAAAAGGTTCTCTGGTATGAGTTTGTTCTACGTAAGACAAAGGGTCGATGTCTAACTTAGGAAGTTTACTGACGACTTCTTCACCAACATTGACAAAAAAGTTGTTAAAATTATTTGGATCAATACAGGGAGTTTTCCTATGTTCATTTTTATTTCTATGTGAGTTAATTATGTTCCATGCAGTTTTTGCAGGGTTACTGGAATTTTTCACATTGTTGTCATTAGACTTTATTTTTTCAAGTTTAAGTGCTTTTCTGTAATTACCTCTATATTCATTTCTTATCCTATTATTATTTGGAGTGTTATGCATTTTACAAACATTATTTAGGAAATGTAAATGTTCACGCATTTGACGTAGATTTTCTGTATACCAAGAAACATTAGACGAATTATTTTTGACATATATCTCTTTTTCTGGGAAAGAAATATAGTAAGCCTGCAATAAAATATTTAAAAACACCTGAAACTTTTCGGTAGTATCAAGGTTAGGGTCATCAATAAACTCCCATTGACAATTAGATATTTTTACAAAAAAAAAAACACAAATAATCCAAAAATTTTGTGTGTGTTCCCTCCATAGTATAAAACGAATGTGCCAGTTTTGAGGCAGTTTTTAAATATGTTTGGTTGCAATAAAAAGAACTGATTGTTTCATATGAAGTTGCGAAGAAAAGTAGGTCTGCCCAAACCTTTTTAGTCACTTTATTATGATTTAAAGAAGAAAAAAATGAAAATTGGTCATTTTTAAACAATAAATCATAAGAAAATGCATAATAATAATCATAGTAATTTATTGGTGTCAAAATACATAATGCTTACACACGTCCAAATATTAAGAAAATATAGGAAAGGACCATGCACACAATACATGGGATTTCATACAGCCGTCGATTTGGCTGAAAATTTGGTATGTTATAGTCCATAACTTTCTGATCAAAAGTGTTTATGGCCACAAAGCCCAAAATGTCCTAAATTTCGAGATATTGAAGGTCAAACGTCGTATGAGCTATCACTTATTATAGCGATGGCGACTTAGTCCTTTGGTAGAAAGTCAAATTGGAGTAAGAAGGTGTCGTTGATCATGACCCACTGATCCTTGACCTTGAGTCATGGGTCAAGAGTCGAGCAAAAAAAAACGGTACCTCTTTTTCATATGCCAGATAAATATCACTATGGTTGGTGTGGCACTTTAAGGTAACTTTGGCCATGATCCATGGGCCAAGGTCGTCGAGTTTTATACCAGAGTAATATTTCTAGGATCAAAGAGGCACCTGAAGGTGACTTGGTAGCTATAATAAGTGATAGCTCGTATGACCTTTGACCTCCGATTAAAAAACTTATATCTAGATACACAACAGGCTATCTTTTCACTATATGCCTTGTTTGCTCCTAACATAGTCACATTATATGTCCATTAAAATGGATAGATGAACATCACATCCCATAGGCAACAGTGGCGTTGTGTGTGTAGAAAATGTGTAGAATGGTAAATATTTTCATTAAAATGAATTATTGCAATTCCTACATTACCGGCTCTTTATATAACGTGATGTAGGCATACGATATTACAGTAAGATAAATATGTATTGAAAGGATGTTAAAATTTAATTGCTATTTACTTTATAACTGTAAACTGAACTTCATCATGTTACGACTATGGAACGATCGATTTTCTTCTTTTCTAAACTGCTTTCTGCAAACGGCACAGCACTTCACTATTTATTTGCACTAAATATATTGTCACTAAACTGTGTAAATATGAATAGAGAATATTATTTAGGTATTAAGCAAATCACAACTTAAAATAAAAAGACTTCTTCACCACATTTTGATCGAGAAACACGAAAAATGCTTATTAACATTAATGGCGGATATACTGTCAAAAGTGTCAAACTGAGATTATGATAATCAAACTGAACCGATGGTGCCCGAATTGGCCACGAATAGATCGACTAGTCAATCAAGAACTTATGGGAAGAAGTGCCTTAGATTGTGAATCTTTCAGGATCACACAAACTAATGCCATTATGTATCTAGATATAAGTTCTTTAATCGGAGCCTTTGACCTTCAATACCTCGAAATTTAGGACATTTTGGGCTTTGTGGCCATAAGCACTTTTGATCAGGAAGTTATGGACTATAACATACCAAATTTTAAGCCAAATCGACTGTATATGAAATCCCATGTAATGTGTGCGTGGTTCTTTTAAAAAAATATTAAAGCCGGCACTTGTATCACTTGCCAAAAATGGCACTTATATTGTCACACTCAGGAGGTTTATACTTACCAAGTATCTGATTGCTAGTTGTAAATTTATAATATTTCTCGAATTACACGGTTAACTAATACATGCGGTAGGAAGAGCCGATATCGTCAAAAGCGAGACGTTTGCACCACTTTCAAAAGATGGCGAATGTTTTTTCGCACTCAGGAGGTTCCTAATTACCAGGTATCTGATTGCTAGTCGTAAATTCATGATTTTTATCAAATTACAAGGGTAACTAGTACATGCGGTAGGAAAAGCCTTCTACCACCCAAAAAGAATGGGAGTCTGGATTCATGATTTTTGAAGGTAAATTAAGAAATCCCTCCAACCCCCATGCATAAGTCTTTGACTTATTCGTGGCTGTTTGTTTTACTTTTACAAGTAATATTTCTTAAACATTTGGGGGCCTGCCATACGCCCCTGTACCAAAAAAAAGGACTGGCATGGATCTTTCTGCGTGCTCTACTACCCTAAATTAACAACAATTCACACATTTTGGGAGTAAACCTATAAAGGCACAAAAGGCAACTTCATTTTATGAATTAAAATGAGTGTTTGGTAATATTGCACTAAGGGCTGATTAAGGTTATCACATCATTTTAATGGAAAGTGTCTTATGGAACTCTTAAAATAACCCTCATAGCCCTGTTTTGCAAGGTAATTAAAAGATACTGTGTTGATGAGGTTGCAAGGAAATAAATATTTTTAGAGAGTTTAGTCAATAGTTTTGCAACATGCTCTTTCCAGGATGATATTAAGTCTAGGTACGCACCTAGAAGAGGATACGGAAATTGCAAAACAGGGCCATGAGGGTTATTTTAAGTGTTCCATAAGACACTTTACATTAAAATGATGAGATAACCTTAATCAGCTTTTAGTACAATATTACCAAACACTCATTTTAATTCATAAAATGAAGTTGTCTTTTGTGCCTTTATTGATTCCTGATGTCATAAGTTCATAAGTACAACTACATACTTCATTGCAAGCATTTTTATGCAAGTTTACCGTGATAATTGGCAGACACGTAGGTATAGGTAGGTAGGTATATATCTCCCCCTATTGCGTTGACGAGTTTTATAATGCTTCTTTTCTAAATCTATAAATTTTCAGCTTGTAATATACCCATTTTATTTTATTATTTTATATGTGATATAATTTATATTCTAATAGTTTATACCTGTTTGTACTTTGTATGTATCCAACTGACAATGCTAAAACAATATGTATTGTACATGAATGTGTATTCAGCAAATAAAGTATTTTATTTATTTTATTGAATGAATGAATGAATGAAACTTTATTTAGGTTTAAGTTTAGATTTACAAAAATTGCACATTTTCAATAAGGTACGGGAGTATGGAATTAAAAATTTACCTATTATATTTACAAAAAATTTTATACCTAAATAAAATAAGAAAGTGGTACAGTCACTAAGGTAGCAAGCTACCAGCGCGTGACCCATTTCAGTTTCTCACGTTTATTGATGAGTGCATTACATTATACCATAATAATACCTACCGACAGGCTATGCTGTACTACAACACAAAAAAAATAGCATTTTAAGCAGAGCCGTTCCTAAGCACTGTGCTTAGTGCTTGTCTAAGCACTCTAAGCACTTTTGTGCTCGGGAGCACTGTGCTTAAGAGCACTTCATAAAATCGGTGCTTAGTGCTTAGGTTTTCGAGCAGTTTGCGAAAGGGCTTAGTGCTTAGTAATCCCGCAAAGTGCTCGGTAGCACTAAAAAAAGGCTTGCAAGCACTTTAGTGCTCGGGAGCACTCGAAAAGGCTCGTAAGCACTTTTTTTAGCGCTCGCGAGCACTCTAAAAAGCTCCCGAGCACTTTATGACTTGTGAATACTTTAAAATTTTTGCAAACAAAGAATTATTTCTGCATGAAATTTGTGAATTCACACCCAATTTAGAAAAAAATTTTTAGACTAAAGAGAATTCATTTTATGGCGAAGAAAAAATATATAATTATTTACATCAAAATTAGATTTACATCAGATCTCATGCGATAATAATAATTCTTAAGAAAATGTTTTATAATAAATTGTTTTCATTCATTACTTTTTTCAAAATAGTCTGAAACATTTTTTTCTAAATTAGGTGTGCCAAGTCAATGATGGTTTCCTGTTTCATTTTTGCTTGAAAACGGTTGGGATTATCAAATTCATTATCAGTCATCATATTATGTTACATTTTACATTACAAGCAAAATAAGCATACTTACCAAATTCACGTAAAGATGATACCATTATCATTTATCATATTATTAACTATATTCTGTTCTAGTCAGAAGTACAAATGGTGTACCCTCCTACCCTCTATCTAAAAGCATGATGTGAGATGTGATAATGATAAATTGTCTCTTTCATTAAAAAATAGTTCTCCACCGATGTGAGAATCAGAATAGTATGCAGTATTACAGTGTGTCCTAACACCTAACTATACTTGCGATCTTTGTTATTTTGCATTTTTAGAGAAAAAGGCACTCTTCATAAAATGTTTTGCTTACTCTGAAAAGCTATAGCCAGAATTTTGAAATAACGTACAGGATGGTTAACAAATAAGGAAACGTGAATTTGTGCCAAAAGTAAAGCATAAGTATTTTGAGAGGAGATTGTTACAGGAAAAAGTTGTTTCTAATGTCAAAAAAAGGTTAGATATGAAATTTTAACGTCGTATCTCAAAGGCAGTATTTTTGCCAAAATTATGATTAAAATAATTTTTTAAAAACCGCTGCCTAAGGAATCACTACTTCCACATCCAGACTTCCTA
Organism: Rutpela maculata; assembly: GCA_936432065.2. Taxonomy (NCBI): domain Eukaryota; kingdom Metazoa; phylum Arthropoda; class Insecta; order Coleoptera; family Cerambycidae; genus Rutpela; species Rutpela maculata. The sequence continues at coordinate 247,481,498 of OW386286.2, forward strand.
TCCAAGTCTTACAACGAAAATACTATATTCGCACTCCACTATGTGGAAATAATTGTTTATGGAACTTTAATAGTATAATATTTGAAATCGTATACTCCAAAAACCCATAAAATGATATGCCACATCGGTAGTGGTGGTGGGAGTGAATGAAGTGAAGAAAATTCTTGATGACTTTGATTCTTGTACATACACTAAATCAGAATATTTTTCGCCAACTTTCATAATAGGGTGGGGGTAGTATAGGGGTGGCTAATGCTAAAAATTTTTTTCAGACCATAGCTCCTCTTATATTTACTAAATACCAATTTCATGGACTCTAACTTGCTTGATTTACCTACTCGCCCCCCATTTATCCCAATTTACCCCCAAATCTTCAACGGAATAAGTTCAAAATATAATCTAGTTCCAGATCTCCTTAAAATACATACGTGTGCCAAATTTTGAGTCAATATCTTAAACGGTTCCAGAGTAATCGTGAGCACCAAAAAGTTACAAGACCAACAGACAGACCGACACGACAGGCAGAAATTTTTTTGTTCAAACTTAAAATATTGACGTTTCATGACATTCTAAGCCTATTTGAACATTGAAAATTTTCAAACATTTTTTCGCATCAGTATTCTTCCACTGTTCATCCAATTTACTCGAGAAAATCCACTGTGCATTCATACTACTTGAAGTAACCCATTGCGCATTCATTTTACTCGTGAAAATCCACTGCGCATCCATACTACTTGAGACAACCTACTGCGCATCGATAGTACTCAAGAAAAGCCTCTGCGCATCCAAAATACTCGAGGAAACCTACTGCGCGTCCATACTACTTCAAGTAACCCACTGCGCATTCATTTGAGTCGAGGAAACCGAAGAAAATAATAGATCTATAACCACCGTGCAGGTTGCATGGTATTCTAATTTGAAATCGTAGAAGCTAGACACACACGCGATGACGCGTCTCTGACGCATCTCCTCATATATTCTTGAAACATTGATGTCAATTTAGCAACCTACTAGCGGGTACGCTGATATTCGTTTATTCATAGGACTCAAATTATAATGCAGTGTTTATAAATCTTAAAATTCCACACCTAGAATTCCATTTTAAAAATGAATTAAAGAAATATGAAAAATAAAAAAAATATATAATATTTCTGTTCTATAGATGTTTTGTTATGTTATTATGCACTTTGGTTCGATATAATTATTTTAATCATAATTTTAACAAAAATATCAACTTTGAGATACGACGCCGACGTTTTAATTTCACATCTGAACTTTCATTGGAACTAGAAACAACTTTTTCCTGTAACATATTTCCTCTAAAAAATCTCAATTTTTTTCTAGGTTGTTTTTATTGACCTTTTTTTATAAATAACACATACATTCAATGAAATTCTAGCCTCAATCAATAGATACTCCATTATTTAAATTTTTAAAAAGTGCTTAGTGCTCCTGAATTTAAAGCACTTTTTCAGAGTGCTTAGTAATCGCGAGCACTCTACTATTAACAGTGCTTAGTGCTCGAAAAAATAAAGTACTTTTTTTGAGTGCTTAGTGCTTAGTGCTCGCGAGCACATTTTAGCAGTGCTCGCCCAGCTCTGATTTTAAGTTGGTATTACATAAATGAGGAATTAAGAGTTTACTGTGAAAATTTTACATAGTATACATTTTGATTCAGCCATGTTGCTAAAGTCTTTATACAAATAAATTTTTTACTTGGGTTTCATTAATGGATCTTAGCCAATTTTTACACTTTTTTGTATATTTATAGAAAGTTTGACAAGGTTTTGTGCTTAGGCAGTTCATTGAATATTTTAGGTGCCATGTATTGTTATGCATTTTTGAGATATTCTTTTAGATTTTTTTGGTATTTCTGCTATCATTTTTATAGGCTGTCTTGTATTGTAATCTAAACTATTTACAAATGTTATTAAATTTTTGTTATTAAATATTTTTTGCAGCACTTTGTGCATGTAGGGTCTTTCTTAGGTTAAGGATGTCTATTTCATTATACAAGAGATCTGTTGGATATATACTATTCTTGTTTAGTAGAATCATTAATGCTTTTTTTTGTAGGATTTCTAGCGAGTTTATTGTAGTCTCATAACTTGTGCCCCATGCTATACTTCCATACTGCAACACTGAATGAAACAACGCATAATATACCATTTTTAAGTTTTCTTTGCTCATGAACCCTTTCAGTTTTCTTAATATAAATATTGCCTTCCGTAGCTTAGGAGCGATGTATTGTACATGTTTATCAAACCGCAAGTGGGTATCTAAAATTATGCCTAGATACTTTACCTATTCTGTTATATGTATTTTATTTTCACAGTCACATGTTATATTACTTTTATCGCATTTTTCATTGTGTAGTGTTATAATATTAATAGTATGAGAGTCCACACAAAATGGAAGACACTTAGTTTTTTCTCAGTTTAGAGTTAGTAAATTGACGTCTAACCAAAATTTTTTTTTTTGTACGGTTTTTATCATTTTGGACTTTAATTTCTCCCATGTACTTCCATTTATAATGATGACAGTGTCATCGGCATAAGATATACATGTATTTGTTGTATCGTAACTGAGTAAATCATTGATGTAAATTAGAAAAAGGATTGGGCCCATAACCGTACCTTGTGGGACTCCAAATTCCACAGACCGCAGTTCGCTCATTGATTTTATTAACAGTTATTCTTTGTAGCGTATTTTACTTCCACATCCAGTGGAACGACAAAAAAATTTAAAAAAATTTTTATTGTTCAAATAGGCTTAAAATGTCATGAAACGTCAAGATTTTAAGTTTGAGCGAAAAAAACATTTCTGCCTGTCGGTCTGTCAGTCTGTCGGTCTGTCTGTAACTTTTTTTGTGCGCACGTTTACTCTGGAACCGTTTAAGATATTGACTTGAAATTTGGTACACATATGTACTTTAACGAGATCTGGAACTAGATTATATTTTCATCTTGTTCCGTCGAAGGGTTGGGGGTAAATTGGGGCAAATTTGAGGTAAATGGATAAATCAAGCAGGCAAGAGTCTATAAAATTGGTATTTAGTATACACAAGAGAAGCTAAGGTCTCAAAAAATTCTCTCATTTTTGGCATTAGCCACCCCCATTACCACCCCCACCCCATGATTAAAGGGGATGAAAAAAAAAGTGATTTAGTGTATGTACAAGAACCAGAAACCTCAAAATATTTTTTTACTTCGTCCACCCTCACTTTATGGGTTTTTGGGGTAGAGGATTTCAAATATAATATTATTAAAGTTCCATAAACAATTATTTCCACAAAATTTTTTCGTTGTGAGTGACTTGGATAGAGAATCTGAATGTGGAAGTAGTGATTCCTTGGGCAGCGGTTTTTTAAGTAATTTTCCATATGCTTATATACAGTACCATGAAATCCCAAGATTTCTAACTTCCGCAGTAACAGATCGTGACGCACTGTGTCAAATGCTTTACGAAGATCTAGAAAAACACCAGATGTAGGGAGGGACTATATCAGAGTAAACAGTTTTTGTTAATAACATCATGGCATCTTCTGTGCATCGTTTTTGTTGAAAACCGTGGATGTAAAATTTTGTTTTCGCTTAAAAAATTCATTATCCTATCCTTCAGAACTTTCTCAAAAATTTTTGAGAGACTTGATAAAAGGGATATTGGACGATAGTTTGTAGTTTTTTCCTTATTTCCTGCTTTATACAACGGTTTAACATTTGCAATTTTAAAGTGTGATGGACAAATGCTTGTAGGGAAGATGCTGTTTACAATATGAGTTATTGGTTGTACTATGAACTGACATATCTTTTTTAACAGATCTGAAGTAAGCCCATCTATCCCAGGAGCTTTTCCATTTTTAAGTTCCCTGATAACTTTTCTTATTTCCGTAGGATTAGTTGTTTTCAGGAATATCGAATTCTGTAAACGATATTTTTTCTTAAATTCATATAAATATCTTTCTTGGCTCAGAGGCTGAAAAAATTATTCAAAGCTCCTCCAACAAGAGTAAATATACATGGGCAATTATCAACAAACTAAGAAATAAAAATAACTCTACCTTATCCAATTTAGAAATATCGCTTAATGGTGAAACAATACACTCGCCTGGTCAAATAGCAAACATTTTCAATAACTTTTTTATTAATGCACCAAAATCTGTGATACAAAATATAAGCCCAGTACATGTCAAACATTATACTGACCCTCTAGTTAGTAATCCACAGAGTATGATACTTCTCCCTTTCTCGGAGGAGGAAATGTTGAAAATTTTTTCAAAATTAAAAAATAAATCTAGTACCGGACCTGACGATCTACCAACCAATATTATAAAAGAATTTTGCAATGAACTACTAGCACCAATAACCCATGTCATAAACTTCTCATTTGAATGTGGAACATTTCCAGAAGGCCTGAAAGTTGCAAAAGTAATACCTGTTCACAAAAAGAACTCAAAGAATCACGTAGACAACTACAGACCAATTTCCTTGACGTCAGCAATATCAAAAATTTTTGAATACTGCATGTTAGAAAGACTCGACTCCTTTATTGTGAGATACGGCCTAATACCTAACGAACAACATGGATTTAGGAGAAACAAATCAACAACAACAGCCACTACAGAATTTTACATGTATATCCTTGATGAATTAGACAAAAGAAGGTATCCAGTTGGTGTCTATTGCGATCTTAGCAAAGCCTTCGACTGTGTCCCACATCCTTGGCTACTCCACAAGCTGTGGGTGCTGGGCATAAGAGGCAGTGCACACAACTGGTTTAAATCCTATCTCACAAATAGAAAACAATATATTGAGATATCTCACAATGAAGGGGATGGAAGTAGCAGTAGGTATTGCTCTGATACTCTGAATGTAGAGGTAGGAGTACCTCAGGGAAGTATTCTTGCACCTGTACTATTCTCTCTCTATGTTGCTGATATTGCAAAACACTTATCCGATTATAAAATAACGATGTACGCAGACGATCTGTCAATATTAATTTCAAGAGAATCCCATGAATCAAACCAAGAAGCTTGTAATAACTTAATGAAAAAAAATAGAACAGTGGTTCTCGATAAACTTATTATACTTAAATTCAAGCAAGACCGAATACTTATTGTTTCATACCAGACAAAAACAAGTACTAAACATCGACATAAGCATAGGTGAAACGAACATAGAGAGAAGTAGCACTGTGAAATTTTTAGGTGTAACAATAACGGACACTCTTGAATGGACCAGTCATATAGATTTTATTATTAAAAAATTGAACACGAAAATTTATCAAATAAGGTGTATACGTTCTTTACTCAACACTGAAGTATTAAAAAATTTCTATTTCGCTGAGGTACAATCTAGTCTACTGTACGGAATTATACTGTGGGGAGCCTCTCCAGCAGCAAAAATATTATTTTCAGCCCAAAGAAGATGCATACGAACTATACTAAATAAAAGTCAAAGCGACTCATGTAGGCAATTATTCTCACATCAGTCACATCTCAATATTCTTCCTCTGTGTTGTCTGTATATTCTAGAAGTTGCATGCTATATTTTTAAAAATAAACATAACTTTCAATGTCACAGGGACTTACACAAGTATGACACAAGAAATGACGCTTCTCTGTGCACGCCTCAAAATTCTCTAAATATAACCCTAAAAGGACCCTTAAGTAATGGTATTAGAATCTTTAACAAAATTCCAACTTACATAAAGGAGCAACCTACCTATTTCAGATGAAAAAAGTCATTAACAAATTATCTATAAGGAATGGACTATATTATAACTTAGACGAGTTCTTCTTATGAGAACTTCTCTGTATAAATTTTATTATGGATAACTGCATTGTTTATCATTGTTATTGTCATTAGTGTACAACGTTGAATTTTATAGTATTGTATGTATTTATCTTTTCTTTAAAAATGTATTTTTAATATGTCTTACAAACCCATGTAGTTTGCTAAATTTGTATTTGACTTGTTTTATACCTTGTTCTTAGGTCTTTAAACCAATAAATTCTATCTATCTATCTATCTAGCTTTATTTCTTCAGCTAGTTGTTTACCGATATTAGAGAAGAAATTGTTAAAGTGTTCTGCTTTATCTTTATCATTTTGTAGAATAACACTATCCTCCCCTTCTATATTTTCTATTTTGTCATGTTTTTTCGAAATATTCATTGCACTTTTCACCGTACCCCAAAATTTAACTCTTTTTTGTTATTTTTTAGTTGGTTACCGTAGTATGAGTTTTTGGCTGAATTTATAAACTTATGTATTTTATTTCTATACAATTTATATTTGTTTTTCAGATTCTCATCAATTGGATTTAGTCGAAGTTTTTTATTCAGGCTATCACAAACTCTAATTGAATTCATAATACCTCCTGTGGTCCATGGTGTTCTTTTTTTTATCTTTTTGGTAATCGTTTTAGTTGAGTTGAATCATGCACATATGTTCTTATTATGTTTATAAAATTATTCACACATAATTCAGGATCCGTAATTCCATTTACGCTATTCCATTATTCTTGCAAAAGTTTCTCATATAGGTACTTGTAGTTAATGTTAGCAGCTTCAAAAGTTTCTGCCTCCTTTTCCTGTTTTGCATTTTCAATTCCGAATATTACAGCATGGTGACCAGTTATTTTTGTTTTAAGCACATAAGTTGAAATTTCGTTTAAGTTTTGTGGGTTTTTTTAGAAGTACGTGATCTAAGCAGCTTTTCTGATTATTAATTTCTCTAGTATATACATTAATAAGCGATATATAACCTGATTCATGTATTATGTTTAGATAATCATCAATGATGCCTCTATCTTCTTCTTTCAAAATATTAAAGTTTAAATCACCTATTACAATTTCAATATTAACATTAGTGTCTGTTTGCAAAAGATTATTCAGTTTGTTTATGAAATATTCCTCATTTACCGAGGGAGGTCGATAAACAGCGTTGAAAGCTAGTTTTAAATTTTCATCAATTTTTATTTTACATTTTAAGACTACTACATCTGCTACTTTGGTTTTCGTTACATCTACAGCCCATTTTTTATGTATTAACACAATCATCATTTTGATTGATCTGTCCTTGATTATAAAAAATATTATAGCCTTCGATTTGGAAATAATTCAGATTGTCAACATGCCAAGTTTCTGTAAGGATAATACAATCAAACTGATAGTCCAGTGAATTTAGAACAACCAAAAAACTATCATAATTCTTGTTTATACTCCTAATGTTCTGACTTAAAATTTTAAATTCATGTTTTCCTCTAACTGCATATTTATAATCGTCTATATCATCGCATACCAAAGTGTCAGTTTGTAAGTCTCTGTCCATAATATTTATAATTTCTATATCACCCATTTTAACATCACTATAATTAACACACTACAAACACTAATATTTAATTTTCCTTTATTATTTGTGGGATGCCTTTAATATATTTAATAAAAATGTCTTGTTCTCCTCTTCCCTTTCTTTCTTCTAACTCTGCCTTTACTTTCCTATAAATTTCTTGTTGTGCTGGTGTCTGATATCGGACGAGATGCGTACTGCAGTATTTTGCAAATTTCTCTTCTTTAGAATATTAATAACAGTCTCTGCATGGTCCAGCATTACTTTTACTGGTCTAATTTTGTCTGCCTTTTTTCCCAATCTAAATATATTTCTTATTTCTAATGGCGAATCTGACAAATATTTTAGAATTTCTATTGTATTCTTTTTATCTTCGTCTTTCCACTGAGCTGGCTCATTCGAATTTGGTTCGGGCAGGTTATACAAAATTAAGTTCTTGGATCTTTTTTGTCTTTCAAAAACTTCATTTACAATATTTTCATTTTCTAAAATGCACTCGCTGCTCTTGTTCTTTAATTTTTCTACTTCTTTTTGCAAATCTTCAATTAATCTTCTAAGCACTGGTACCTGCAGGAGCCCTTCTTCACAAAAAAATTTTAGTTTTCTCGCTTGGAGCTGCAAGCATTTAACTTCTGTTGCAGTAACATTTGCACGTTGTATATGAAGAAACCTGTTACAACCATCACATTTAAAACTTGTTTTATCCTCTGATCCTTCCAGTTTACACTTTAGACAAATCTTACTCATCCTTTCCTGAGTCCGACCCTGAGTATCAGAGTTTTTGTAGTTGTAAAGTGTTTAGTTATCAATTTACTTTTTATAAGTTTTTTGTGTAAGTAATTTAAAATGTTTCTTTTGAAAAGGAAACAAACTTATTTAAATAATTATGTAAATAACTATTTATATCATCAATGGACTTTATAAACACATTCAGGAGCCCTTATTTCACTGTACATTGAAGTTTCAGCTTTTAAATCACACCATTTCCACCGAAAATTTGTTCTCAAAGTAAGAGCAACTTGCTAGTTTCACACTCAAAATGTAAAGTATTATTATTATATTTTTAATTATATATGTATTATTGTGATTTCTGTGATAGTATACCGTCATAAATATAACAATTGTTTGTACAAGCCTATCAGAATCAAACGCGCCGACTAATTTCGATAAAAATCAATGTAGAAACAATAACCTACGAACTAATAACTTTAAGTCATTGTTTTTTTTTTTTAATATATTAAGAACATAAATGCCCATTTAATTTGGTAATGTGGAATGATGAAATAAAAAAATGCAATTCATATAAAAATAAATAAATTGAATAGCTAATATCCAGTAAGATGCTTATGCGGTTATTTTTACATTGATTAAAAGTTCAAAAGACGGATTACATAAGCATAATGGTAACAAAAGATGAATATAATCTATAATTAGGTAATGGAAATTATTCTTTGGACTTAATTATTGTGTACTTTTCATTCATATTTCTTATTCATTACCACACGTGAATGAATATTTGGTTGCATATCGCACGAAAATGGCAAAATAAATGTCATTAACGTCAAAATCATATGAGATATGAGATAAAAAATGAAACCTCGGTCGGTGATCTTGTACGCGTAAATTAAAAGCTCCAACCGTACCACAAAACGATTGATTATGAAATTTCCGCCCACATTTGATACAAGTCAGAATTTATTGTAATCTGCTTTTGTTCCTGATAATTCTAGGTTACACGGTCAAGAAAAAGGTATGTTAATATTTTCAATGCTTTCAACCACTTGTTTGCTCAATAAATATACTTAGGTACTGAGAATGCATAGTACATTTTGTTCCAAAAACACTCGATGAGTAATATTATATGATTATCATTTTAATACATTTTTATCTAAATAATCCCATTGTTTCATGTTTCTCCAGTTTTAGTGATGTGAGAGCGTGCACTGTTGAGATAACACCGTCATTTGAACATATGAAATTTATGCCAAATATTTCGGAAACAAATTAAAATGGCAACCATCTGGAAGGTATTAACTAGAAAAAAAGTGATTGATCACGTTAGTTCAGAAGAGACTAGATTGTCTAGAGTGTTAAATACCTATGATTTGACTGCTCTTGGAGTAGGGAGCACGCTAGGAGTTGGTGTTTATGTTTTAGCAGGACATGTTGCTAAAGAAACTGCGGGACCTGCGGTTGTTTTATCCTTTTTGATTGCAGCCATAGCATCTGTTTTTGCAGGTAAAAATCTTAATGAAATTTGTTTTTTGTATAAGAATCTTAAAAATGTTTATGTATCTTGTTTGCTAAAGAGAATACTGTTACATAAATCCAGATATAATATTTATATAATTATAAAGCGATGGACGATATGAAATTACATAAAGGGTCATAGGATAGGTTTACTTATGTGGTGATATGAAATATTTATAGTAAATAAATACTAATGAGGTAAATGTTGCAATTTATTTATTGTTTTATAATTATGTTTACATTGTGATAAGCACAAAGAATTTATTTTTAGTTCCTACAAGATCTGTTGTAATACATTAAATCAAGACTTTAAATCTGTGATAGCCCTACAAAAGTCAAGATAAAATTTTAATCATTCTGTGATTCATTATCTAGGTTTTAATATGATGTTTTCCAGTATTTGTATCCAATATCAAATAGATACCCAATACATCATTTCAGTTATCAAATTGTCAAATCCATATGTAAAATTAAGTTGCTACCTCACGATGGTTCTTCTCGGAACATGCAATTTAGAAATGAAATAGAATATTTCGTATCTTTGCTGCCGTGATCATTATTAAAGTTAATATCCATGTTTGTAGATTACCTACTTACTGTATTTTATTATTTATCATACGGTACAGTGCTTGTAAAATTTTAATATTTTTACCAGAGTGTTTTCCATAGACAACTCGCCCTTCTTATTTTTACTAAGAATAATGGTTTTTGTTAATTTCGAGGTTTCAGGTTAAAGTTTGTGACAGAGATTGTTATCGCCAGATTATCTATAGGAGCAGTAACAGCTTAATCTTTGCGTTTTTGGCTATTTTTAATAAGTTACTTATGGTATTGTGAATTCTTTGAGCATTTTTAGTTAATAATGACAATAAATGAACAAACCTATAATTAATATTATAAATAATCACTATACACATCAAATAGTTTATATGAGCGAAGATTAGATTTAATTATAACTCATTCCAAAATATGTGACCGTGCTCCATGGCACATGAACATTTTTTCAGTCTTCACCTAAAATACAGTAACTTTTTTATTTATGAAATATCAGTAAATAGTATTCAACTTCTATATGATATAATTTGTTTAAAAAATATAAAAAATATATATCTATGCATTTGTATCATCTAATAATTTTAAGATAAAAAAATCCTAATAAAGTGATGTTCACGATCAAGACATCATTTTACTGCTAAATGTTGGAATGTCTAATTTCTGCTATTTGAGTTAAAATCGCGTCGAGATGTCATGTCATCATTTCTCGATAGATGCAAATAAATATACATTTTCTAATTAATTGGCTCAAAGATGTTGTTTGATATTTTGATATTTCACACATGGAAATCATTAAATGTTATATTAAAACTTAAAACCTACAAAATAATGTTTGTGTTCTATCCAATATATACTACTGAAATGTCTAAATCTAACCTAGAAGTAAATTTCACTTCAATTAAACTTATTTATATTTTTTATAGAAAATGTACTATGTAACCTTAAACATACATTACAGTATAAAATTTCAAACTTTACAACTTATTAAATTAAATATAGCACAAAAGTATAGGGAAAGACCGTTCTGTAAAAATTTTTGAAATTTTAGGAAAAAGTTCTCCTGGTTATACTAAACAGAAGTTCTCATGGGCACAATGCTCAAAATTTAATTGCTGCATTATTCAAAACCACAAAAAACTCATTAAGTTTTATAGTGGATTTTAAATATTTTATGTTTTGTGGTAGACATCTATAAATCTTTAGATTCTATGGGAGTTTTAAAATATGGTCTTTAAGTACTCCTTATGATCAAGCAATAAAACTAATAATTCTTAAGTAGTCTTACCCTTAATATATGTTATCCTAAATACTATTTGCTTTTAACGGTAATTGGTAAAGGTTCCTTAAAATCTAATAGTTTTTTGGTAGCTTTATTAAGCTACATTAAAACTTTTTGGTTTCTATAAAGTACTTATAAATCCTTTGGTTCCCCCACTTACGCCTTTAAACTGAGGAAGGAGGCATAGTAAACGCCATTTTGTGATTGCCGATTCTAGTTTAAACAGTGCAGTGCGGCGCAAAAAAGCATTTTAGGTACCTAGGTACTTGATAAAATGTCAAATATTTTAGATAAATACTTGAGGATTAAGAAAAGTGGTCATTTTAAAAAAGTTAAAAGATGATTATTTAAACAGTGTAAAAATAACGAGAAATTAATGATCGCGCACTCAAAAACACACGAAATAAATAATGTTTTTTTAGGTTATGTTATCTAAGCTAAGTACATTTGGATTAGAGATTGCCAGAGACACATCTTAAGGGTTTTAAAGAAGAGTAGTAAGGCTGGGTAAAGTCTTACAGGCTTTAAAATAGTAATAAAGTGGAGCAATTGGAATTTAACAAAACCTTTTGTTTTATAAAAATATTTCCTAAAGCCACAAACTTTTAATGGTATTCTCTTAAAATAAACGGTTTTATTAATTCTTCAGCCATGTTTTTTTCTGTTAACTATGGAGGACATGTTTGAACAAAGTTGGGGCAACAGTGTTTGGTTATATTTTTCTTATTCTTACTGTTTACATTTAGCCTGCAACTAGCTAAAATGTGTTAATATGTCATATAAGCCCCTAAAAAGCCTAAAACTATGGGGTTACTATTTTTTTTATTAATTGTAAATAATAATTAATAAGCTGACAAATGAAAGGCGAATGATTTTTTTTTAAGTTTTTTGATATACTTTATCAATAAAGTCTGCGTTGACAATTTTTTGATACTAGGTTGTTTATTAATATCAAATTTTAAAACGTTAGCACATGCAGATATAGGGCATGTGCACGTGACGTCACAGCTAACCTCAAAAATATATATTGTAATATGTTGCACCCCTTAAAATTTAAGGTTATGTTACTAAAAAGTAGGCAGACTTCAACAGATCGAATGTCTGAATGAATGTAGTGTATTTGCACCTACTCGAAAAAGAACCTACCAGAAGATTCCAAAGTGACATCTGGAATTATCGAGAGAATGGTGGCGTCATCACAGAACAATCGAGATCTGTCATTTTTAGGTATAAAAGAGCGATCGCATTGTCGGCGAGTAGTTCAGAAAGTTGAGAAAGTATAGAAAAGTGAGGTTAAGAGTTCAAAGAGAAACAAAGTGATAAACATTGTGATTTTTAGTCAGTAAAGTGTATTTAAATTAACAATAGTATTGTGAAGTATCCAGTAAATATTTAATAAAGTGTGTTAGTGGACAATCTCTTGTTATAATTTTTGGAACCCACGGATTTTGCAAGGGGTAGTTTCCTAAGGGTGGAAACACGTTACAATTGGTGTCAGAAGCGGAATTTTATGACAAGAGGAGCTCTGAAGTTGTGTTGGAGTACCACATTGGACTAATTTACTGGACATTGTTCGAGGGTTATTTTCGGACAGAAAAATAGTGTTAAGTGCATTTTTGAGACGTTGTAGAACATTTTATTAGGACATTAGTGTGATAATTAAATCCTTTGAATTGAGAAGTGATAGAGACACTGAAAAAGACTCATTTAGTGCGTGAAAATTTCTAGAACTTTTCTATTTGGACATTAGTGGAGATTATTAAATTCTCTGAACTGGATAGTGACAAAAGACTCTGGATAAGACTTTTTCGTGCTATTTCGAGATTTGTCTGAAAAGTTCCATTACCGATATTGACGTGACAGTTAAATTTATTTTATTTTAATTTCATCGTATGCCCGTAACAACAAGAAGTATGGCATCCGATAAACAAATACAGGACTTATTCGAACAATTCCAAAAAATGATGGCTCAGCAACGGCAGGAAGATAAAGAAGAACAAGAAAGAAAACGCCAGGAGGAAGAAAAACGGCGTCAAGAAGAAAGGGACGAATTAAAGAAAATTATGGAAGATCAGGAAATAAGACGTCAGAAAGAAAAAGAGGATGAAGAAACAAGACGTCAGAAAGAAAAAGAGGATGAAGAAAGAAGACGTCAGAAAGAAAAAGAGGATGAAGAAAGAAGACGTCAGAAAGAAAAAGAGGATGAAGAAACAAGACGCCAAGAAGAAAAAGCCGAATTGAGAGAAATGATGGAGGACCTGAAGATACGACAGCAAGAGGAGAAAGAAGAGCAAGAAAGACAACGTCAAGAGGAAAAAGACGAACTCAGAAAAATAATGGAAGACTTGGAAGAAAGACGCCAGGAGGAATTAAGGAAAATCCTGAGCGATCAAATAAAAATACAACAGGACGCAATCATTTCTGTCAAAAGTGAAGTCAAAGAGGAGATAAACAAGGTAGAAGAAAAAGTAGATAAGGTCGAAGACAAAGTAGGTGAAGTCAAGACCGAAGTCGGTCAAGTAAAAGGAAAAGTAAATCAGTTTGAAGAAAAGATGAGTGAGTTCGAAGAAGAAGTCAAGGGAGAAATAGACCGGCTTAAACGACAGTTGAGAGATAGAGGAAGCCAGCAGGTGGTATCATCAGGACAGCGACTAAAACCTCCTACTTTTGATGTCCAAAGTTCCTGGACGACGTACAAGAGGCAGTTTGAGGCAGCAGCGTGTGCGAACAATTGGGATAATGAGGAAAAGGCCATGGCATTAGTTCTAGCATTAAGGGGCCAAGCTTCAGAGTTGCTCCAAACCATCCCAGTTGAGAGACAAAGGGACTTTAAAGTCTTGGAGGCTGCATTAGACTTGAGGTATGGCGATCAACACCTTGCCCGATTATACCAGACTCAGCTGAAATCCCGGATGCAAAAAGCTGGGGAAAGTTTACAAGAATTTGAAGCTGCGATAGAGAGACTGGCACACCTGGCGTATCCGAGTGCACCTAAAGAATTCCAGGAACAATTAGCCGTGGGGGCCTTTTTAGATGGTATAAGGGACGAAGAGGTCAGGCGAGTTCTGAGGCTGACGAGACACCAAAGTAGTAGCGAAGCTTTGGTGCGTGCACTCGAAGTAGAAGCCGCTTACAGGGATACTCCAAGGTCGAGAGTTCGAGCTGTGACTCTCGAAGAATCGCAACCAGAAATGAACCAGAACCCCTTGCTGACTGAGATGCAGAAAATATTCACCAAATTATGCGATAAATTGGATGGCCTCGGAAAGCAGGAGAAACAACGAAATAAAGGAAAGCCGAGCGGAGGTATTAAATGTTTCAACTGCGGCAAGGTAGGACACATGAAGCGAGACTGTCGACAGCAGAATTCGGAGAGTCGAGTAAATGCTGTGAATGTTGAAGAGAAGCAGGAAAACAGTACCAGGGGGGTTGTTCTGGCTAGAGAATGCAGTGCCCCCAGAGAAATTAAGATTTCCCAGCTTCGAAGAATCGCAAGCAGTCTGTTGTTGCATGGATATGTGAACGGAAGAAAATGTTTGTTTACCATCGACACAGGTACTACGTCATCAATAGTACGGCCAGGATTTATATCGGGCATAAAGATTACCAAGAGGCAAAATGAGGTGATCGTCCGGACAGCTACGGGGGACAGGGCTACGGTTCATGGAGAAGTAGACCTGGGTTTGCAGATTGGACAGTTAAGGTTCGACCACAGGGTCATCGTGGCTGACATCACGGATGACTTCATTTTGGGACTGGACATTATGGAACAGTATGAATTTATTGTTGACGTAGGAAAGCGAGTCTTAAGGATTGGGAACGAACAATTTATTTTGTCAAAAGTGAACGACCAATGCGAGAAAACCAGGCTGTTGACAATGCAGGCAGTCAAGACTCCTGCATTATCCAGAAAACCAGATAAAAAAGATTGCAAGCGCTACCCTCAGGTGGAAAGATTGTCGAACATGGTTGAAGTCAACACTGTCAAGGTCGATCTTCCAGAGAGTTGGTCAAAGAAAACTCTGAGGCAAGAGCAATTGCGCGATGTAGAAATCGGACCCATGTTGAGAGCAAAAGAAGAGGGAACGCGTCCAGCATGGAAGGATGTTTCCAACAAAGAAGTGGGGCTGAAGGCTTTATGGTCACAATGGGATTCACTTACGGTCGTAGATGGGCTTTTGAGGAGAGCATGGGAAAGCCCAGATGGGAAGCAGGTTGCCATGCGTCTAGTGATTCCCAGGTGTCGTGTACCAGAAGTACTCCAGGAAGCACATAATGAAACGTCCAGCAGACACTTCGGCATAAACAAGACATTGAGTAGAGCACGGGAACAGTTCTATTGGGTTAATAGTCGCCAGGATGTGGAGGCCTGGTGTCACAAGTGTAAAAATTGTGCTGCCCGTGGAGAACCATTTTCGATGAGCAACTACAGGAATGGAAGTCGAGAACAGCCAAAGAATGATCGAGAGCAGATGAACAGAACTAGTAACCGCTTGAAGGCTCGTTATGATCAGAATGCCAGTACAGGGGGATTCAAGGTGGGGGATCTGGTTTGGCTGTACAACCCACAGCGGAAGGAATGGAGATCCCCGAAATTTCAACCTCCTTGGGATGGACCGTACACTGTTATTACCCGAATTAATGATGTCGTCTATCGTATTCAACGAAACAAAAAGTCCAAGATGAAGATCGTACACTTGGATAGACTGGCGAAGTATGTGAAAGAGGCTGAATTGCCTGACCGGGACGTTCATGCTTAAGGAGGGGGCAGTGTAATATGTTGCACCCCTTAAAATTTAAGGTTATGTTACTAAAAAGTAGGCAGACTTACTCGAAAAAGAACCTACCAGAAGATTCCAAAGTGACATCTGGAATTATCGAGAGAATGGTGGCGTCATCACAGAACAATCGAGATCTGTCATTTTTTAGGTATAAAAGAGCGATCGCATTGTCGGCGAGTAGTTCAGAAAGTTGAGAATGTATAGAAAAGTGAGGTTAAGAGTTCAAAGAGAAACAAAGTGATAAACATTGTGATTTTTAGTCAGTAAAGTGTATTTAAATTAACAATAGTATTGTGAAGTATCCAGTAAATATTTAATAAAGTGTGTTAGTGGACAATCTCTTGTTATAATTTTTGGAACCCACGGATTTTGCAAGGGGTAGTTTCCTAAGGGTGGAAACACGTTACAATATTTCTTAAGATTTATGAGTATTTCGTAGCTGTTATTAAAATTTCAGCTTGGTTTTCCATACTTTCAACTAAAATCTAATTCAGCGTAATGTTTATGAAGTTCTAAATACTTTCTCCTAATAAAATAGGACTCTCTTTTGTAGGTTGGAAATCTAACCTGTAATTAGCAGTCTATTTTTATTAACCAACATTATTGAAAAATTATTTGCGTGAATTTTTAAATATTTGCTTGGAGCCAGTATTACTCCAAGCTGAAATGAGTATACAAACATTAAAAATGAGAATAAACCTGAAAAATTTGAGTTTATGTTAGTTATATGATGCACATGCCCCATTTCAATCGAGGCAGACATATTTTATTACTTAGCAATATTTTCTGATTTAGACAGTTTAAGCGCAGAAGACCTATACCAGAAACAACTCTCAGCCTTCCCCCCAATATTGAAAACAGCCACCTTGTCGGTGGTATTATTGTCAACCTATAATTCCGCAGATTTCTAAATTCACCGGTGGAGCGCACTGGTAAGCAATAACATTATATGATTGGATATTTTGAAAAACATAGCCAATCAGCTTCGAATTTTATCTACCGGTGAGCCCAGCGGTGAATTTAGAAAAATGTGGAATTATAGGTTGACAATAATACCACCGACAATATGGCCGTAGGCCCCAATTTACCAATGAAACATTAAACGTTCCGCCGATAGTGACGCTTCTGGTATAGGTCTTCTGTGGTTTAAGTGCAACAAATTATTAATGACACAATTATTTATGATGTTGTCAAAGCAGGCTTAAAATTTGATTGCAAGTACTAATGGTTTTAAGAAGATTTTATAAAAGGTTTTATGGTAGACTTGAAAACATCTTGCAGATTTGGGTTCTAAAGTACTGTTGGTTTTATTGATAGTTTTAAGGAAGATATTTATAACCTGTATAAAAGGTCTTTTTTGGTTTTATGCCGGGTTTATTGTAGCTTTTAAGAGGTTATCTAGTATAAAAAGTTTTACGATCAGTTTTATTATATACACTTAATAACCTCTTGTAGATTGTGATGAAACTTAAATTGTTACTTGAGTATGTCAATAGTTTTATGGATTTAATTAATTAAGAACAGGAAGTCAGAACTTGAAATTTTGGAATGATCAGATCTTCATTTATACATAAGCGGGAAGGCTGTACAATTTCGATATTGAGAGGAAGAATGGCATTGTTGTATGTGCATCGTGTTGCAATTTGGAAATAAAGAGTGACAGGACTAAATGCGGCATTGAAACAACTAATTTGTGATTCACCATTCCTGAATTAAAATATAGTTGCTATGCAAATGAATAAATCTAACTTATACAGACAAATAGTAGACGTACACTTTTTTTATGCATGCTTTTGATAGTTTTGATCATGTACTGACGATTTAGATACATAGTAAAATTAGAAAATGTTTCTTGAATTATTGGAATGTCTACATTACGTTTTAGAATTTTTCTTTGTTTGAAAAAATTACATTATGAATGGGCCTGTTCAGCATTTTTTTTTTAATTTTAGAAATCGAAAGTAGAACACTTTTTAAGGCAATTTCCAAATTTTTAGGTTTTTATTAGGACGTTTAAGCACTTAAATAAATTACCAAAGTTGGACTGCTCGAAAACGGGGCGGTGCTTCGCGTGATGTCACTTTGCAGATGCTGATCAGGCGACAGTCAAGATTTAATAGGGCATCTGCAAGTGACTTCACAGCTAACCTCAAAAATATGTATTTTTTAAAATTTACAAATATTACTTAGCTGTTATTAAAATTTCTGCCTGGTTCCTGTACTTTCAACCAAAATCAGTTCAGTTTAAAGTTTATGAAGTTTTAAATAGTTTGTCACAATAAAATAAGACACTTTTTTCAGGTTAGGAATCTAACTTATATAACTAATTAGCAGTCTATTTTTATCAATCAACAATATTGAAAAATTATTTGCTTGAATTTTTAAATATTTGCTTGGAGCCAGTTTGGCTCCAAGCTAAAAATGAGTATACAAACATTAAAACTGAGAATAAACCTAAAAAACATAACAATTGAGGTTATGTTAGTTGTATGGTGCACATGCCCTATAAGCGTGTGGCGCATGTTATTGTGTTTCTCTATGGAAACAGCGTTTGATTATTGAATTTATCTCTTTTATCTTCCTGCTGGTTTAAAATGAGTAGTGTTTATGCAGAATGACGTCACGAGTCGGCGAAGCGCTTTGTACTGAAACTCAATCTTTAACATTGAATATCTAATGATTGGATATACTTTTGTAGCTGAAATTTTAACAACTTATCTAGATGATCAAATTCTATTGAATGCCATAAAAAAATAACGAAAAAATAATTATCAGTAACAAGCCCATTGTTTTGTTTGATGATTCAAGGAAAAGATTTGCTGAGGGTCTCAAAAAATAATTTTCGGTATTGTCAGTTTGCATTAAACTCATCAAAGCAACTGTTTTAACTTGAGATATGAATTTGCAGATGTATGATCCTTAGATATAACATCATTTATCATTTGCAAAGATTCAATTTCTATTTCACTCACTAATTTATAATTTTTGTAGTTAATTTTTAAGAGACTGCATCAATTAAATGAGTTAACTCCTGGTTGTAATATTGTGTAGAATCAGTGAAGCATAAATTATTGTCATTATCAGCATGAAACCCATTATTTTTTAGATAAACGTAATGCATAATATATGTTTGCAAATAGTGTATTTACGATATTTATGCACCCTGCCTGATAATTTTATGGATCACATTTCAGTGCTTAAACCCTCCTCCTACTGAAGGGTCCCTTTTACTCGTCTAATCATGGCCCCATTATCTGCGCCGTAATAATTTTAGTTCTCAAAGAAACATTTACAGAACTATAACAAAAAGAATTACAAATGTCAGTAATAATTTGGTAATTCAACGACCCGTCAAAATTTGACGTCATTGGCAAACAGTTGGCAAACAGGGTTAATTTCTATTAAATTCCGGAAACGTAGCCAAGCCAACAGAAAAACACAAATGTTTAACGAATGAAAATGAATGTTTGCCCTCGACTCCATCAGATGCCATATTGGATGTCACGTGGTTTGGATTGCTTAATTATAAAAAATAGGGTCGTTTCCTTCAACAAAATTTACAAAATATTGTTATCTGATCAAAAATTATATTAAATATACATTGCATATATCATATTAAAAAAAGTTCTAATCATCACATGCAGGAACAAATAAAAAGGCGGTAAATGATGACGTATCTGAAGATCATTTAATTCTAGAGAATTTTCATGTTTTCATTTATCATGTTGGTGGTGGTGCTCTGTTGATTTGTTGTTTACATTTACATTGTGTGTTTAATATTTGTTTATAATGGAAACTAATTTTGTGAAAGGCACTTCAGAGAATTTACCCATAGTGGATTTGGTACACAAGTTTTATGTAGACAATTTGAACTATTTAAGTGCCGAATCCCAAAATATTAAAAATTTGAGATTAGTATTTCTTTAAAATACAATGACTCACATCGATGCTACTTGAATCCATTAGTCCAGTCAACAGAGCGCAAACTGACCAAAATCTTTAATTTAAGTGCTAATGAATGGATTTTGATAAAACCTTGTGCAATGTGTTTGTAATGACGTCAATAAAAAAGTTGAAAAAATGAGTAGGAAATGATCGGAAGGGGTGGAAAACACCCCTTTTATCACGGGTTCCGTAACTTGTACAATTAGGTCAAAAATGAAAAAGAAACAACAAATTTACCTTTTTTTTTTACCAAAATAAGATGTTTTTACTCTTGTGAATTTTTTCGAGAAATACATATTTTTGGAGATATGCCCAGTCGAAAATTCCTAAAAGTGGGGGAGGGGAAATGTAAAAATTGAAAAAAAATCTGAAAAAATTCAGGTGAACGTATCATCGAAATACAAGACTTTTTTTATTCGCGACTTTTCTGTAAAGTGCGTTTTCACCGAGTTATTCCGGAAAAACCTGAAAAACTACCTCTTTCTTTGAAATTGTAGCGCTTTAAAAATATGTAATTTAAAAATTTGAAAAATCAGACGAGCATAGGCTTTCTAAACATTTTTTTTCTTTTGGAATTTTTTTGGAACTTGCTAATTTTCAGAGTTACAGGCAGTTTTTCACGATAACTAATGTACTACATTTTTTGCACATTAAAAAATACATGAAAATTTAAAAATTATATTGAACATTTAAAAATGGTCTAACTATATAGGTTTCATATTTTTTTATAATAATATACATACATGAAAATTCGAAAAATGGACGTCATTTTTAGAATTTTTATGTATTTTTTTGTGCAAAAAATGTAGTAGATAATTCGAGAGATAATTTATTGTGAAAAACTGCCTGTAACTCAGAAAATTAGCAAGTTACAAAAAAATTACAAGAGACGAAAAATGTTTAGAAGGCCTCAATGCATACGTCTGCATTTTTTCAAGTTTTTAAATTACATATCTTTAAAGCGCTACAATTTCAAAGAAAGGGGTAGTTTTTCATGTTTTTCCGGAATAACTCGGTGAAAACGCATTTTACAGATAAGTTGCAGATAAAAAAGTCTTGTATTTCGATGACATATTCACCTGAATTTTTTCAGATTTTTTTTTCATCCTTTACATTTCCCCTCCCTCACTTTTAGGAATTTTCAAGTGGCCATATCTCCAAAAATATGCATTTTTCGGAAAAATTCACGAGAGTAAAGACATCTTATTTTGGGCTAAAAAAGGTACATTTATTGTTTCTCTTTCATTTTTGACCTAATTCTACAAGTTACGGAACCCATGATAAAAGGTTCCGATCATTTCCTACTCTGATCATTTCTCAACTCTTTTATTAATGTCATTACAAACACATTGCACAAGGTTTCATCGAAATCCATTCATTAGCACTGAAATTAGTTGACTGGACTATATGCTAACAGCAAATAAGCAAATAAGCAAAGCAAATGACGCCCGTTGATTATTCCTTTATCTAACTGCGCATGCGCTCACATCTGACGTGGCGATGGGCGCGAATTCAAAATTTTTTAATCTAAATAATTATTTCACAATTAAAATGACTTTAGATTGTAAAATAAAAAAATACGAGTCAAATAAAATTTAATAAAGTACTTGAATATAAAATTTTTAAAAAATGGTCAACAACCCTATTGCCTTTATTTAAAATATTAAAATATATAGTACCTAGAGAGAAATTTAGCCAAGGCTACTCTACTTAACAAATAGTAAATAAATAAATAAATATAAACAAATACAAACAAATACTATCAGGCAAATGACACACTGAGAATGTTGAATTTCATTTTGATACTTTAATTGCCAGTTAAAAAAATTAATTGAAATGTGACGTGATGTTACAAGTATTGATGCACTTCAATTGATCAGATACAGATCTGTGTGATTTTGCGTGATATTTAATTGAAAACACTTACATACTTTTTATAGTCATGTAGGCGAATTGGGAAAAATGGCGGAAAGACGAGGTAACAAGGGAATTTTGTAAGAAATTGCCAGCCCTCCAACCAGTATACTAAAAATTCAACTTTCCAACCCCTTTGCTAAATTTGAAGGGGGGGGGAGGTGAACTATCCAAAACTCTCCAAGAATTTTTTTTTTTTTAATTTCGGAAACTATTATACAAAAAACCGCTGCATAAGGAATCACTACTTCCACATCCAGATTCTCTATCCAAGTCACTCACAACGAAAAAACTTTGTATGGAAAATAATTGTTTATGGAACTTTAATAATATATTTGAAATCCTCTACCCCAAAAACCCATAAAACGATACCCCACATCGGTAGTGGGGTGGGGGTGGTGGTAGGGGGGTAGTAGTGGGGGTGGATGAAGTAAAAAAATATTTTGAGGTTTCTGGTTCCTGTACATATACTAAATCACAATTTTTTTTCATCCCCTTTAATAAGGAGGTGGGGGTGGTAATGGGGGTGGCTAATGCCAAAAATTTTTTTGAGACCTTAGCTTCTCTTGTATATACTGTAACGTGTTTCCACCCTTAGGAAACCACCCTCGCAAATTCCGTGGGTTCCAAAAATTATAACAAGAGATGTCCACTAACACACTTTATTAAATGTTTACTGGATACTTCACAATACTATTATTAATTTAAATACACTTTACTGACTAAAAATCACAATGTTTATTACTTTGTTTATCTTTGAACTCTTAACCTCACTTTCTATACTTTCTCAACTTCTGAACTACTCGCCGAGAATGCGGTTGGTCTTTTATACCTAAAAATGACAGATCTCGATTGTTCTGTGATGACGCCACCATTCTCTAGAGAATTCCAGATGTCACTTTGGAATCTTCTGGTAGGTTCTTTTTCGAGTAGGTGCAAATACACTACATTCATTCAGACATTCGATCTGTTGAAGTCTGCCTACTTTTTAGTAACATAACCTTAAATTTTAAGGGGTGCAACATATTACACTGCCCCCTCCTTAAGCCTGAACGTCCCGGTCAGGCAATTCAGCCTCTTTCACATACTTCGCCAGTCTATCCAAGTGTACGATTTTCATCTTGGACTTTTTGTTTCGTTGAATACGATAGACGACATCATTAATTCGGGTAATAACAGTATAAGGTCCTTCCCAAGGAGGTTGAAGTTTCGGTGACTTCCCTTTCTTCCGCTGTGGGTTGTACAGCCAAACCAGATCTCCTGCCTGGAACCCTTCTGAACTACCCTTACGGTCGTATCGAGCCTTCATTCGGTCACTGGCTATGGTGATTTGGTCTCTAACCAGCTCATGAACATTTCTTAGCCGTTCACTCATTTCATCCACATAGCTGTTCACAGGAAGCTGTTCTCCGCCTGGTGTTCCGAAAATCAAATCACACGGCAGTCTGATCTCGTGTCCAAATACTTACTACACGGGCTGGTGTTCGTTTCGTAGACTCGTGGATAGCAGCTCTGTATGCCATGAGGAAAAACGGTATGTGGAGATCCCAATCGCGTTGATTCTTATGAACCACTTTAGAAAGATGTTCTTTCATGGTCTTGTTATGTCGTTCCACCATTCCATCTGATTGCGGGTGAAGGGCTGTTGTCCGTGTTTTGTGTATCCCCAATAACTTGCAGATTTGCTGAAACACCCCTGACTCAAAGTTCCTCCCTTGATCTGAGTGCAGCTCCAGGGGTACACCAAACCGACATATCAAATTATCTACCAAGACTTTGGCGACAGTGACTGCTTCTTGGTTTGGAATTGCATAGGCCTCTGGCCACTTACTAAAATAGTCCATTGCAACCAGTATGTACTTGTTCCCATCCTTGGTTACTGGGAATGGGCCGGCTATATCGATCGCGATCCTCTCGAAAGGAGCTCCGACGTTATACTGCTTCATTGCACCTCTACTTCTAGTCTGTGGTCCCTTACTGGCTGCACAAATTTTGCAATTGCGACACCAAGCTTCCACATCTTGACGACTATTTACCCAATAAAATCGTTCTCGTACTTTATTCAGGGTCTTATTAACGCCGAAGTGCCCACCGGATGCTCCATTATGCACTTCCTGAAGTACTTTCGGTACTCGACACCTGGGAATCACTAGACGCATAACAACTTCCCTGCCATCCGGGCTTTCCCAAGCTCTCTTTAGCAGCCCGTTCATGACTTTAAGTGAATCCCATTGGGCCCACAAAGCCTTCAATCCAACTGCCTTATCCGAAACATCCTTCCACGCTGGTCAAATTCCTTTCTCCTTTGCTCTCAATATAGCCCCAATTTCTGTGTCATTCAGTTGTTCTTGTCTCGGGGCTTCGGTTGTCCAATCGTCCGGAACCTCTATTTTAATAGTGTTGACAGCCACCGTACCCTGCAATTTCTCAACGTGGCGGCAGTGCTTGCAATCTTCCTTGCACGGTCTTCTAGATAAAGCGTCTGCGTTCTTATGAGATCTTCCAGGTCGATGTTCTATTTTGAAATCATACTGTTGCAACCGTTCTATCCAACGAGCCAGTTGACCTTCAGGGGTTTTCAACTGCAACAGCCATTTTAATGCAGCATGGTCGGTCCGAATCTTGAAATGTCTTCCATAAAGATATTTATGAAAATGGTCCACTGATTTTACGATGGCCAGTAACTCTTTCCGGGTTACACAATAATTTCTTTCTGGTTTGGACAGCACCTTGCTGAAGTACTCGATCACTCTTTCCTGCCCATTCTGGATTTGAGACAGTACACAACCGACCGAAGAATTGCTGGCATCCGTGTCTAAAATAAAAAGTCCTTCCCGTTGTGGGTACGCTAGCACAGGACCAGTACATAAAGCTGCCTTCAATTTTCTCCATGCCGTTTCACATTCCGGTGTCCACTGGTACTGCACTTTCTCTTCTGTCAGCCGGTGTAGTGGCTTCGCAATTTCTGCAAACCCTTCCACGAAGCGCCTATAATAAGTGCAGAGGCCAAGGAAGCTCCGTACTTCATGAACGTTAGATGGTCTTGGCCAATCTCGTACAGCAGAAATTTTGTCGGGGTCTGTTTGTATTCCATCCGAAGACACCACGTGACCAAGAAATTTGACTTCTTTCTGGAATAGCAGGCACTTCTTCGGGTTCAACTTCAGATGGGCATTCCTGACTCGCCCAAATACTTCTTGAAGATTTTTCAAATGTTCTGTAAAGTCCTGTCCCATAACAAGCACGTCGTCAAGGTAAACCAGGCACGTCCTCCAGGTTAGCCCTCGCAGCACGAACTCCATCAGTCTTTCAAAGGTAGCTGGCGCATTGCAAAGTCCAAAAGGCATCACGGTAAATTGATAAAGACCACTGCCTGCTGAAAACGCTGTCTTTTCTTTATCATCAGGATGAAGCCCCACTTGCCAGTATCCACTCCTAAGGTCTAACGTAGAAAACCATCGTGAGCCTCCCAACGTGCTTAACGTGTCGTCAATTCGTGGTAATGGGTAACTGTCTTTCTTCGTGACATCGTTTAATTTTCGATAATCGACACAAAATCTTAATGTTCCATCCTTCTTGGCAACCAAAACTACTGGCGATGACCAGGGACTCGTCGACTCCTCAATGACTCCATCTTGTAGCATCTTGTCTATCATTGCCGAGGCATCTTCTTGTTTTGCTAATGGCAGCCTCCTAGGTGGTTGTCGAATAGCGGGTGAGTTGCCAGTATTTATCCGATGCTGGACTATGTCTGTTTTTGTAAGGGCCTCTGTATTCTTGGCAAATACTGAACTTTCCTTTTCTAGGAACTTGATTGCCTCCCTTCGTTCATCCTCAGGTCAAAACTTCCTGGTCTATTTTCGTAGACGAACTTCCCTCTGTTTCTTCCTCGCACCTCGCTACCCATGTGACCGGTTCATAGGAGCCAATCGGTTTGCCTTCCTTAATTGTCACCGAGTGGGAATTTAAATTAACGACTCTAATTGGGATTTTGTCTTTAGTCCGGGTTAAAGTTCTCGCCACAATAATATTGGGTAGGGACTTAA
This sequence comes from Rutpela maculata, assembly GCA_936432065.2. Taxonomy (NCBI): domain Eukaryota; kingdom Metazoa; phylum Arthropoda; class Insecta; order Coleoptera; family Cerambycidae; genus Rutpela; species Rutpela maculata. The sequence continues at coordinate 247,507,619 of OW386286.2, forward strand.
TCGATTCGTCATCTTCAACTAGGCCAACACGGTACCCTCCAGGATTTCCTTCTACGGCAGCATCGATCATTTGTTCTGAATGAGCAGGAATCTTGATCGTCTGTGTTGTTAACAATCTCGCTTTATGGAATTGGTCGTCTGCGGTTGCCAGAATAAATTCCTCATTTCCAGTTTTTAAGACTCGCTCCCCTACGTCAACAATGAATCCCTGCTCTCCCATGATGTCTAGACCCAAAATGAAATCATCCATAATGTCAGCCACAATGACCTTGTAATTGAACCTCAACCGTCCAACCTGCAGTTCCAAGCTGACCTCTCCATGGACCGCAGCCCTGTCCCCCGTGGCTGTCCGAATAATTACTCCATTTTGCTTCTTGTTAATCTGCAAGCCTGATATAAACCCTGGCCGCACTATTGATGACGTAGCACCGGTGTCAATCGTAAACACGCATTTTCTTCCATTCACATATCCTTGCAACAACAGACTACTTGGTATTCTTTGGAGCTGGGAAATCTTTATTTCTCTGGGGGCACCGCATTTCCTAGCCAACACAGCCCCCTTGGTGCTGGCTATCTTTAGTTTTCCTGCTTTTCTTCAACATTTACAGCATTTACTCGACTCTCCGAGTTCTGCTGTCGACAGTCTCGTTTCATATGGCCCATCTTGCCGCAGTTGTAACATTTAATACCACCACTCGGCTTTCCTTTATTTTGCTGTTTATCCTGCTTTCCTAGGCCATCCAATTTATCGAATAGTTTGGTAAACATTTTCTGCATCTCAGTCAACATAGGGTTCTTTTAAAAAATAAGAAAAGTAGAGATCATTATAGTTTAAATGTTAGCATAATAAAGTACATTAAAAACATATTAATAAATCCGTTAGTCATTCTTTTCAATCAAAGCATAAGCTCTGGAATTTATCCCGACATTTTGAAGATCACAAAGGTTATCCCAATACATAAAGGCGGTACAGCCCTTGACAATAATAATTTTAGACCAATATCGATAGTACCGTTAATCTCAAAAATTTTCGAAAAAATTTTAAAAAATCAGATGACCAGTCATCTTGAAAGTCATGATATGTTCTATGAAAATCAGTTTGGTTTCCGTACCAAAAGGTCAACAAATGATGCAATAAATCATCTTATTAATAAAATAATAGAAGGACAGGAAAAAAAAGAATATGTTGGCGTAACCTTCTGTGATCTTCAAAAGGCCTTTGATTGTGTCGTACACCATGTGTTGATAGACAAACTAAAGTACTTGAACTTTGATAAAGTCAGTTGCAATCTCATAAGATCGTATTTAACGAACCGAAAACAATATACCAGTGCAAATAATAAAAATTCAGAACTCATGGAGGTAAAAAGTGGTGTGCCACAGGGATCGGTGTTAGGTCCCATTCTATTTTTAATATATGTCAATGACCTTAAGCAGGCAGTCACAGAGGCAGACGTTGTGTTATTTGCAGACGACACCACTCTACTAACATCAAATATTAAATTAAATATAGTTCAAGAGCAACTGAATGCTACACATAAAAACGCAATCAAATGGCTTACAAGCAACAATCTATCCTTAAATGAGAAAAAGACAACAAATATGATTTTTACTCAAAGACCATTAGAAAATCATAATAATCCTGATAAAATTAAATTTCTGGGTGTCTATCTAGACCCTAAGCTGAACTGGAGTCAACATGTGGAAAGCGTGGCAAATAAAATGAGTAAAAACATATTTGTACTAAGAAATCTGCACCACACTGTGCCCGCAAATATTTTAAAGATTGCATACCATTCTTTAATAGTGTCTCAAATGGCATATGGTCTGATGAACTGGGGACATGCACCCCAAGCCAGCAGAATTTTCGGACTACAGAGAAAATCCATTAGAATCATCGCAAACTTGGGCTACAGAGACGATGTTAAACAAAAATTTATTCAAATGAAACTTCTCACATTTCCTTCTTTATATATTTATACATGTTTACTATACATACATGACAATGCACACTTGCTCGAGAGAAAAGGAAATAATCATAAATACCATACTCGAAATGACCAAAACATAAAAATTAATTATAACAGACTAAAGTCTAGTGACTCGGGCAGTAACTATTATGGCCCAGTATTCTTCAATAAGCTCCCTATTTACGTAAGAAATCTCCCAAAGTTGAAATATCAACATAGGATAAAAAATTTCTTAATAAAAAATGCCTTTTACAATATACAAGAGTTTATAAACTGCGATACTACAGACATGTGATTTAAAAGTAACTGTGATACTAGTATAATAAATGTGATAGTTGTAGACTATTTACATAGATATAGAAGTATACAAATGTGATATGTCCATATTTATTATTTGTAACAAATTGACTTGTGTAAAACATTATCATATGTTAAAACACCAATAAATCTATCTATCTATCTATCTATCTATGATTCATTTCTGGTTGCGATTCTTCGAGAGTCACAGCTCGCACTCTCGACCTTGGAGTATCTCTGTAGGCGGCTTCTACTTCAAGTGCACGCACCAAAGCTTCGCTACTACTTTGGTGTCTCGTCAGCCTCAAAACTCGCCTGACCTCTTCGTCCCTTATACCATCTAAAAAGGCCCCCACGGCTAATTGTTCCTGGAATTCTTTGGGTGCACTCGGATACGCCAGGTGTGCCAGTCTCTCTATCGCAGCTTCAAATTCTTGTAAACTTTCCCCAGCTTTTTGCATCCGGGATTTCAGCTGAGCCTGGTATAATTGGGCAAGGTGTTGATCGCCATACCTCAAGTCTAATGCAGCTTCCAAGACTTTAAAGTCCCTTTGTTTCTCCACCGGGATAGTCTGAAGTAATTCTGAGGCCTGGCCCCTTAACGCCAGAACTAATGCCATAGCCTTTTCCTCGTTATCCCAGTTATTTGCCGATGCTGCTGCCTCAAATTGTCTCTTGTAGGTTGTCCATGAGCTTTGGCCGTCAAAGGAGGGAGGCTTTAATCGAGGACCCGATGATGTTACTAACTGGCCTCCTTTTTCTCTCAACTGACGTTTAAGGCGCTCTACCTCTCCTTCGACCTCACTCATTTTTCCTTTAATTTGACTAACTTCTGTCTCGACCACACCTACTTTGTCTTCGACCTTGTTTATCTCCTCTTTAACTTCTTCCTTAACAGAAATGATTGCGTCCTGTTGTATTTTTATTTGATCGCTCAGGATTTTCCTTAATTCCTCCCGGCGTCTTTCTTCCAAGTCTTCCATTATTTTTCTGAGTTCGTCTTTTTCCTCTTGACGTTGTCTTTCTTGTTCTTGACGTCTTCTTTCTTCATCCTCTTTTTCTTTCTGACGTCTTGTTTCTTCATCCTCTTTTTCTTTCTGACGTCTTGTTTCTTCATCTTCTTTTTCTTTCTGACGTCTTGTTTCTTCATCCTCTTTTTCTTTCTGACGTCTTATTTCCTGATCTTCCATCATTTTCTTTAATTCGTTCCTTTCTTCTTGACGTAGTTTTACTTGTTCTTCTTTGTCTTCCTGCCGTTGCTGCGCCATCATTTTTTGGAATTGTTCGAATAAGTCCTGTATTTGTTTATCGGATGCCATACTTCTTGTTGTTACGGGCATACGATGAAATTAAAATAAAATAAATTTAACTGTCACGTCAATATCGGTAATGGAACTTTCTAGACAAATCTCGAAATAGCACGAAAAAGTCTTATCCAGAGTCTTTTGTCACTATCCAGTTCAGAGAATTTAATAATCTCCACTAATGTCCAAATAGAAAAGTTCTAGAAATTTTCACGCACTAAATGAGTCTTTTTCAGTGTCTCTATCACTTCTCAGTTCAAAGGATTTAATTATCACACTAATGTCCTAATAAAATGTTCTACAATGTCTCAAAAATGCACTTAAACACTATTTTCCTGTTCGAAAATAACCCTCGAACAATGTCCAGTAAATTAGTCCTGTGTTAGCACTAACTCTCGAGAATACTTCTCGAACACTCCAACACAACTTCAGAGCTCCTCTTGTCATAAAATTCCGCTTTCTGACACCAATTGTAACGTGTTTCCACCCTTAGGAAACCACCCTCGCAAATTCCGTGGGTTCCAAAAATTATAACAAGAGATGTCCACTAACACACTTTATTAAATGTTTACTGGATACTTCACAATACTATTATTAATTTAAATACACTTTACTGACTAAAAATCACAATGTTTATTACTTTGTTTATCTTTGAACTCTTAACCTCACTTTCTATACTTTCTCAACTTCTGAACTACTCGCCGAGAATGCGGTTGGTCTTTTATACCTAAAAATGACAGATCTCGATTGTTCTGTGATGACGCCACCATTCTCTAGAGAATTCCAGATGTCACTTTGGAATCTTCTGGTAGGTTCTTTTTCGAGTAGGTGCAAATACACTACATTCATTCAGACATTCGATCTGTTGAAGTCTGCCTACTTTTTAGTAACATAACCTTAAATTTTAAGGGGTGCAACATATTACAATACTAAATACCAATTTCATGAACTCTTACCTGCTTGATTTACCCATTTACCCCAAATTTACCCCAATTTACCCCCCAACTCTTCGACGGAACAAGATGAAAATATAATCTAGTTCTAGATCTCGTTAAAGTACATATGTGTACCAAATTTCAAGTCAATATCTTAAACGATTCCAGAGTAAACGTGCGCACAAAAAAAAGTTACAGACAGACCGACAGACAGAAATTTTTTTTTCGCTCAAACTTAAAATCTCGACGTTTCATGACATTTTAAGCCTATTTGGATAATAAAAATTTTTAAAAATTTTTTTGTCGTTACTATACTTCCACTAATGCCAAAAAATTTTTGTGAGACCTTAGCTTCTCTTATCTACTAAATACCAATTTTATGAACTCTTACTTGCTTGATTTACCTATTTACCCCCCATCCCTTCAATGGAATGAGATCAAAATATAATCTAGTTCCAGATCTCACTAAAATACATATGTATACCAAATTTCAAGTCAATATCTTAAACGGTTCCAGAGTAATTGTGTGCACAAAATAAACTTAGACAGACCGACCGACAGACAGAATTCTTTTTTTGCTCAGATTTAAAATCTCGACGTTTCATGGCATTCTAAGCCTATTTGAACAATAAAAATTTTCAAAATTTTTTGCGTTACGATACTTCCACTGGATGTGGAAGTAATAATGCTCTACTTGTATTGGGAGCTAAGATACGTTAGTTCTTGCATTTTGGTCACTTATAAATGAACAAATTGATATTTCTTCTTAAAATTTGGACTGGTTATTCTCTAATATTTTTGTCTCAGCTAGCTGAAAGTAATCCAAAGCCACAATTGATAAAAGGTAGGGTATAGAAGTCCGAAAATCGGGTTTTTCGCAATTATGTTAAAGATCCGAAAGTCGTCAAATAGGTGTACCGATTTTAAAAATCGGGCCTCAGTCGTTAGATAGCCTAGCAAGTATGTAAGATGACCGATGCTTTTTGTTTTAGGATGTGGTTTCAAATCCTGATCACGTTTTTTTTTTATTGCATCGTTAATTTTAAATGTTTTACAAAATGATGTATAGACTTAATATTAGTTGTTTGCATTATGTTGGTTTTCCTTTTTCACAACAGAAATTTAGAAAGTTATAAAAAAATTAAAAATGCATTATGTTCTTAAAGCTGCGTTAATCGATGTAATTTTAAAAATAGTAGTTTTGGATTATCTTCAGTAAGCAGAGACAGATAAGCATTGGAAAATAATCAGTCGAAATTTAAAGAAAAAGTATCAATTTATTTACTTATAAGCGATCGAAACGCAAAAACTAACCTATCTCGGCTCCCAATGCATAGCTTTTTTTATTTTCAGCCATATAATAAATATTTTGCGTTAAAATTAGGGAGGAAACTTTAGTTCAGTAAAAGGGATGGTTTCAACTAATTTCTTTAAAATTTATGCATTTTACAAAAAGGGCAGTTTTTTACGGTTTTTATTTTCTTACAATTTAACAAATTATCATAAATTTGTCTGTCTGTCTAGTTTTCTTCAAAATTTTATTACGAACATTTTGGTATTTTTATTTTTGCGATCCGATTACTAGGACGAGAGATAATAAGGGAAACAGCAGAAATAGCAACAATAATTGTTTAAATTTTATAGGAAAACATACTAAAGTGCAATGCAACCTGCTTTTTCTGCGTATTCTTCGAAAAATAGATGGCTATTGCTCGTTTCTCTACCTACTATAGACATTTAAAATGTGCATACCAGCTGAAAAGTTTCAACATTATTTCAAACCGTCCTATCTCTGGCACAGTTTGTCGTAGAAAAAAAAAATAAAAACCCAAACTCATCGTTTTTTTATAAGCTTCATTTCATTTTGATATCATGTTTTTATTAATTTTATAGGTTTTGAGATATTTCAATTTTAAATACATAATTTTCTTGCGTATGTGCTCAAGCGCCATCTTTAAACCTTTATATCTCTTGAACAGTTTGTCGTAGGAAAATTAAAAAAATAAACCGAACCATTCGTTTTTTTATAAGCTTCATTTTTGTACTCTTACCATTTTTTATAAAAAGATATTTTCTGAACAATTTTCAAAAAATTATGAAAATTTTCATAATTGAAAATGGGTACAGAATGAAAAATAATTATTTTAAAAATTCTAAAAATTTGAGCATGTTAGTAATAATATGCATTAACAATATCTAGAAGAATTTAAAAAATGAATTAATAAGAAATTAGAGCAATAAGACTAAAAATAAATGGCGCCTAAATTTTTAAATGTGCTACTTTTTTGTTTGTAACTTTTTTAATTTTCATTAAAATGGGGGTAATATGTCTCAGTTGAAAGAAAATTTTAATACCTTTAATTTTTACAGGAATAAAAATTGTAGATTTTGAGTAATTTTAGATTTTAACGGCGTATATTTTTCTGGACGTTACGGCGCCATTTTGAAAATGCCATATTTCCAAAACTAAACATCAGAGAAAAGAAAGAAAAAACTGATTTGATTTGTTTTCGTAAAAGCTTTAATTTTCTACTCTTGCATTTTGTTATTAAAGTCCACATTTTTTGAGTAATTAAAAAAAAACGTCTAGGAATACTGATTTTAGAGGGTAAAAATTGCAATTTTCAGTTCGCAATAATTATATCTCGAAAAATATGCATTTTGGCAAAAAAGTTTATTTCTTTCCTATATTTGTTTCTCTATCAGATTTTGTGTGTTTTTTGTTTTTTTTTTGCAACAACCCCCAAGAAGGGGTTGTTGCAAAATATCTCGAAAAATATGCATTTTGGCAAAAAAGTTTATTTCTTTCCTATATTTGTTTCTCTATCAGATTTTGTGTGTTTTTTGTTTTTTTTTTGCAACAACCCCCAAGAAGGGGTCGTTGCAAAAAAAAACAAAAAACACAAAATCTGGGAAGGGGTGGGAACCACCCCAAACCAAAAGGCAGGAAAAATGACAATATAGATTCTTATGTACATACTTTATGAAGCATGTTGAAGAAAAAAAATTGGAAATTCATTACATCGTTTTCGGGCTGAGATTTAAAAGCTTCACTTACTGTACTAGAAACAATGGACAAATTTAATCTCAAATTTCCCATTGCACTTGTCACGCTGAAAACAAATTAAAATCATAAAATCGCTGTAGTTAATCAATTCCATTCGAAATTTATTTTGACTCCTCTATATACAAATTGTTTATTTTATTTCCAGCCAAATTGTGGACAAGACATAACCGCCCGATAGACTAAAAATCTTTCTTTTTAGGATTGTGCTATGCAGAGTTTGGCGCACGTGCTCCCCGAGCAGGTTCCGCATACATTTACAGTTATGTTTGTGTTGGGGAATTTGTTGCATTTGTGATAGGATGGAATCTGATTTTAGAATATGTGATAGGTAAGTGCTCAATATTTTTTCTGATTATTCATTTAACTTACCTGACTCTCTTGCATTTTTCTTTTTTTCCGAGGTTCGAGCCCTTTTTCGTTTTAAGTAACTGGACTAAATATTTTAAAATAAAAAAAATGTTTTAGGGATTTTTTTCCAGTAAAAATATGATTCTTTATAGAAAAGTAGCAATAGAGATTATATTGTTAAATTAATGAACTTAATAAAATACCTATTACTGTTAGTGACATCATGAAATATTCTAGCTATTTTTTTTTTTTGGGGTTTTACACTGTATTCATTCCAAGAATAAAAATATTAGAAAAAGATCAAAATATACAACACGATTAAGATTATAAACGACAGTTGGCTTCAAATAATCAGAATGTACTTTAATTGACATTAAATTCATTTACTATTTAATTTTATCATTGATTTCCTGGTATACGAACCAAGATAAAAAATGCGTTTAAAATATATGAAATTTAAAAAAATTAAAAATTGATTAAAACTTATCTTTCTTATATGAGATTGGAATGCGAATGTTTCGAATCAACAATCTAACATAAATATGCTTTTTTCAATCAGGATGAAATGAATCATAATCCATTTTATTCCATTAATGTATTTTTGTAAAATTTGCTTTTAATTTAGTCATTATCATTTATTAATGTTTATATTTAATATATTAGACTTTGAAACTGAACAGTTTTATTAACTGCGTAGATGACCCACTATTGTGATATGAATGACCTAGTTACTCAGAGGTTCATTTTTTGCCTGAAATTAAATTTTCTTTGTCTGTCGGTTATTGTTAGTCATGAGGTTATCCATGATAAGTCTTTTGAATATACTTGCAACAGTAATCGTCAAAACCTTGGGTTTGGACTTGTCTGTAAATCGTTTAATGTATTAATAAATTAAATTGTTTTTGGAGACATTTCCTTGTAACCCAAGCAAGCCTTCATGCAGGCCTTAATTTTACATTTTAGGTTTTTTGCCTATTAGTAACATTACATTTGCTATAATGTTACTAATTTAACATATAGATACATATTTTCGATCGTTTTGAAGGAAGGTTTCACACAGACTATGAAAATATCTATCAAATTATTAATTCACTCAAGCGACCCCAATAATTATTTTCCAGATATAACATAGATGAAAATTTTCATAGTTATGAATTCTGTGTTCATTTCAACATACAATGTTGTCATCGTCTATTTTCACTAGGATTGGTAAAACTAATTTAATTTGTGTTGACATAGTGGTCATTGAGTGCATGTACACTTAATTTAATTTTTTTTTCTACATGTTGCACCACTTCGATTTTTATGAAACTTGGTATTAGTAGTAGTCCCGCGTATATACTTTCGTGGGCTTGGAGTGATTGAAGCAAGCGACCAATTGCACCTGTTAGTACATGTAATATTGAACATTGAACCACTTCTTGGCCGGCTCAGACACACGTCGTTTACCCCCTGCACCCTGCCGAAGGGTGAAATTTTAAAATGACTATATCTCGGTAACCGTTTGAGATATCGCGTCCATTCAAACTTCAGACTGTTTGTATTTAAGAAGTGACTAATAATGGTCATTACACTATATATGCGTTTTTTTAGTATTTAGCGAGATATTTTTAAAAAACTAATATTTTTATTTTAATAATTATCCCTTTACCCTTATCCCCCTATTATCCCTTTAATATACCCTTTAAATATTATCAGATAACTTCAAAACGGACAGTTCTAATAGAAATATGGATCTCATAAAAATTATTGCCTATACTTTTAGCTTTATTTTGGTGTGGACATATCCCCAATTGTAGTCATCCAAGGAGGTTTAAATAATATATATAACGGAGGACCGCATGCTCGGGCGCATGTTTACAGGTCTACTAATATAATATAATTTGTTGGAATTAAGTGTAGCTGTGCAAGTGTACGTTATAATTATTAGCTATTGAGTCGGCACGGTCCTCCCTGGACTTGTATGAACAGTGTCGATTAGTTCTTGTGGTGTATTGTACAGAATTTCCGATGAAGGATTTAATATGATTGGAAGTACTAAGAAAAACAATGAACAAAAGCATCACAATTTATGAAAAACTAAATCCGAAAAAATGAGCAAAACCATAAGGACAATTATAGAATCTTTAAGGTGCTTTATTAATCCCTTTACCTATGAGAGAGGTAACCTAGTGAATATTTATACGGGATCAATATTTTCTTTCGAAATCGAAAATGATGTATGTAATATGGGTATGAAAGGCCTGAAAGAGTATGAACATTTTAAACAAAATCGAATCTACAACAAAAATATAAACTTGTGGGATTCTACCAAAAAGCTTCAGTTAAAATTGTGCAAGACTGCTAATAAAAAAAATTAAAACCAAGACTGAAAATGCTGTTCTAGAGTTAAAAGCTGACCGATCCTTGTTTTCAAGATTATTAATAGTTAGCCGTTCAAGAAAAGACATTAATTTGAAAGACATTTTGGGGACATACGAATTTTCAAGTGTTTCGCAAGCTCTTTTTAATTACGATGGTAGTATGCATATGCACTCTGATAAATCGAAACTGATGGGAGTACTGGAGAGTCTATCTTCAGAAATTCAGGTCACAGGTAAGTAAACCATATACCATAATAGCACAATTTTCTTTTACTTCTTTGTTTTTAAAAACCTTTTTAGATGCTTCCGATAAATTAAAAGATTACAATATCGCTGCTGTAGATGGAATGGCCGAAATGCATACTTTGCAAAAAGCTAAGTTAGTCAGAATTTGCTTAGATCTATGGAAGAGCTGTGAAACCTATCCAAAAATATTCTCATTTTGATGAGTTACATTTAATTTTTGATACCTATAGAGATAGTTCTATTCAAGAACTAACAAGACAAAAACGGTACAAAACCACAAAAACGCTCAAGCACTTCCATATTGAAGATTGTACTAATATATCAAATATTTTATCAAACAATGATACCGAAGAAGCTTTAATTAGTTACCTCTCTAAAAAAATTGAAAAAAGTTATTCGGCAATCAAAAGAAACTTGCTATTGTAGTGACACTGGTTATGTAAAGGAATTAGCTAGCACACAAGAAGTGGCCGATACAAAAATCATCCTGCATTGTATTTGATTGCCCTACGAGGGTCGCTAACTCGGGCAGCTATTTAACACAAAGCAGCATTGACTACATACTAACTAACATTGACAAAGGCAATTTACTATGCGACAACTTCGATCCAGGACTTTCTGATCACTATGCACAGGTAGTAACCTGGAGAGATGTTACTGATAACACAGCTCACAAGAACCTCAAAGCCAGACCACAACTTAGAAAGGTCAATGAACTTTCCATATCGGAATTCAAAAAACTCTTTAAGAGCGATATAGTTTTCACAAAAAACTTTTACAACACTGCATACATGGACATAAACGAGGCATACGGTTCCTTCTGGGAACACTTCCAGTGGTGCTTTGAGGCTGCCTTTCCAATAATCACAAAAAAGAACATAACAAATAAACAGCCTAAAATCCTAACCTTACAATAAAATTACAAGATCTCAAACATTTAAACCACTTAAGAAAACAATACCCCTCTGAAATACCCCTCTACACAACAAATATAAAACAACGAAGAAAACTATAGAAAATGAGATTAAAATTGAAAAACAAACATTCTACATGCGTAAAATCAAACAATCCAATAACCATAGTAAAGCATTGTGGAACCTAGTTAATAACCCAAATCATAAAATAAGTGAAAATAACTTAACTATTAACCATGACAACAAAACCATCACTGATGATATGGAAGTAGCACAAACTTTTGGTAAATACTTTTCCTCGATCGTAGAGGATAAGATAAAGATACACTTTAACGCCACTATCCCTAAAAGATGCACGACGTCCTCCAATGTCAACTCCAATATGTACCTTACCCCAGTTACCTCAAATGAGGTTCTGAAAGTCATCAAGTCAATACCTAATAAAAAAAGCACGGGATTTGACGAAGTATCCGTAAAACTCATCAAAGAATGTAGTAGCATACTCATAGAACCAATTGCACACATCGCCAATCTATGCATCTTACACAGACAATTTCCAGATTTGCTCAAACTTGCAATTCTCGTACCCATCTTAAAGAGAGGAGATCCTACAAATATTGATAATTATCGACCTATCTCATTAATAAGTATCTTCTCCAAAATCATCGAAACTATACTAGCTCAAAGAAGAAATAGTTATCTTGAAGCTTTTCATCTCCTCACAGACAGCCAACATGGCTTCAGACAAAATCACTCCACAGAAACTGCGACACTCTCGTTTGTTCAACACATACACAATCTAACCGACAATAGAGAAATTGTTGTTGGAATTTTCTTCGACCTAACCCGAGCCTTTGACACACTCAAAATCGACTTTATGTCTGAAAAACTGTCAAACCTAGGCCTACGTGGAAACATAAACCATTTTCTGGTCTCTTATCTCACTAATAGACGCTTCCATGTAAAGCAAGGAAATATAAAATCAGAAATATTCTCAACAAATACTCAAATACTGGTACTCCGCAAGGCAGCGTTCTTGGCCCACTCATGTTTTTATTATACATAAATGACTTACCCAATTACATCACAAACGGAAAGGTATTTATATATGCAGATGCCACCTCCATAATTTTATCAGGTAAAACTTCCACAGAAGTACAGCAGAAAGTCAACATCACCTTAAATGAGTTAAGCAATTGGTGCCTACAAAACCGTCTCATTATTAATCTAGGAAAAACCAAGTGTATAGAATTCGGAACGAGTCTAAAAACTGAACACAATTTCAATTTCCACTTTCACAACGAACCTCTAAATGCAGTCAATACAACAAAATTCTTAGGCACAATGGTTGATGAACAGTTCTCTTGGCATAACCACATTGATCTTACATGTGAAAAACTAAACCAAATTTATTTTCTAATTAATTCTCTAAAAAACAAATTAGACACAAAATCCCTTGTATCAGTATATTATGCGAAATTCCACTCTGTCATGACCTACAATATCGCTGTCTGGGGGCAATCTACGAAGGCTAATAGAATATTTATAAAACAAAAGCTATCCTTAGACTAATTTTCAATGTAAACCCTCGTACATCTTGTAGAGATATTTTTCAAGAACACAAAATTTTAACTCTATCTAGCACCTACCTGTTAAAAATTTTAACATATGTACATGATAATAAAAATCTTTTCCAAACTCATGCCCAAATACATCACTTCAATACCAGAGGTAAAAACAATTTTCAGCCCATAAAACACTCCTACTCAAAATATGAAAAGTCACCAGTATTTGCAGGAACTAAGTTCTATAATCTACTCCCAACCTATATGAAAGAATTAACATCTCTCCAATTTAAAAAAGAACGAAAAAAATTTTTACTCAGCAAGTGTTTCTACACTGTTAATGAGTTCACAGAGGCATTAAACGGCTTAGATATAGTATGAGCCATCATATTTTCATTTTACTCTTATTAATTTGTTACCCAATCATTTTATGTCGCGAGTTTTAAAAAATGTTAGTCTGAATGTAATATTTTTTATCCTATGTTGTACTTCATATTTTAATCTGTGTATTTTTTTATACCCATGTACTGTTGACTTGTCTCATCCACTGTAACCAGTGGCCCAAAAGATTAATAAATTTTGATTGATTGATTGATTTATGCTTCTAAAAAACATTATTCCAAAGGATCAGTGTCGCTCAACATATTTTCACCTGACACCGACGTATTAATATTGTTAATAAAATATTATGAATCAATGATCCCCGATACTTTGTATATTATTGGTAGTGGTGTTCATAAGAGAAAATTTGACATTAATGTTTTATGGAAAAATCTAACTGAACTGCAAAGAGAAGCACTTCCGGCATTACATGCAATTTCTGGTTGCGACAGTACTGGTGGATTCTCTAAGAAAGGTAAACAAGCCGCCTTCTTAAATTGGTTCGTAAATCTGATATTTAATTTTGCAGGTAAACTGACATTTTGGAAAGTTTTTCAACAGGCAGATGACAAGCGCTTATTTCTTTAGGCGACAGAGAAACTGATATAAATATAATCATAGACGATTTAGAAAAATTTATTTGTAATGTCTATGCTCCTACCGCAAATATTTGCTAATTAGCCGAGTTAAGGTGGTGGTGTTTTACAAAGATGCAACAATAGAATGATCAATTACCACCCATTAAGGGAAGTTTGTATCCAGCGCTGCAAAGAGCAAGATTACAACTTTTTATTTGGAATAGTTCTCACATTCCAAAAAGCAACTTGTTGAATCCTACTGATTTTGGATGGCGAAGTCACGAAGCAGGACATCTGGTACCTGTTTTCTGCACACAAGGTTGCGCACCACCAGAAATATTAAATTTGGTTCGATGCGGCTGTAAAAACAATAAATGCAATACTAAACGATGCAAATGTGTCACAAATCAGTTGAAATGTACAGAGATGTGTGAGTGCGAAGCTTGAGAAGAAGTTTGTGAAAATTTTTTGTTGGTTGTTTTCTAAGGGAACACATTGTTTTGTTCAATTAAACAAAATATACAAAAATATGGTTTTCAGATTGTTCGAGTAATTTATTATACGCAGCAGGCGTGTGTTGTGTGTGTCCCTCCTTATAATACAGAGAGAATATAATTAAGTTAACTACTACTATTTAAATTATTTACACCACTTTGGATGACTGCAAGTGCAGATATGTCTACACCAAAATAAAGCTAAAAATATAAGCAATAATTTTTATGAGATGCATATTTCTATTAGGACTGTCCGTTTTGAAGTTATTCGATAACATTTAAAGGGGTTGTTCTAAAAATATTAGTTTTTTTTAAATATCTCGCTAAATACTAAAAAATGTGCATATATTGTATTGTAATGAACATTTTTAATCACTTCTTATATACAAAGTCTGGCGTTTGAACGGATGCGCTATCTCAAACGGTTACCGAGACACAGTCATTTGAAAATTTCACCCTTCGGCGGGGTGCAGGGGGTAAACGACGCATGTCTGAGCCAGCCAAGAAGTGGTTCAATGATCCATATTAGATGTACTAACAGATGAAATGTGTCGCTTGCTTCAATCATTCCGAGCCCACGACTGCCTTATTTTGAACATATGCGAGACTACTATAGTGGAGTAATATTAAGCCAAAAATTTTTGAACGTGGATATAGCTGAAAGAAGCGATTTTTTTTTAGGTCATTAGTTGGGCCCCATGGATTATGAAAATGCTATTCATTGTGGTCGGTAGTCCCCGTTCCACCATCTAGGGCCACTTTTATACAAAATGCTTCTTTCAGCTACATCCATTTTCAAAAATTTTTGGCTTAATATAACCACTATATGTTGATAGATGACTTGCGGACTAATAATCAGTAATAGCATTGGCATTAGGAGGCCAAAAGTCATGAAATGTGATTTCATTCAAATTGGTCATATTTAATATCAGTTACCTCTCTAAATAATGGACTTTTTGGTATGAAACTTCGCCACTAACAGATATTTTTATGTATATTCTTCCATATTAATCATTATTCAATATTTCCAGGATCTGCCAGTGTGGCGAGAGGTCTGAGTTTGTACTTGGATACGTTAATCAACAGTACTCTGCAGAATACATTTAGAGACATTGCACCAATAGACATTCCTTATTTATCCGAGTATTTTGATTTCTTTGCATTCGGAATAGCAGTATTATTGTCAAGTAAGTAATATTATGTTTAAACTTACCATTTATTAATTATTTTTTTTTTAGTTGCTTTGGCATTTGGGATGAAAGAAAGTAGTAGGGTCAATAATGTTTTTACAGTTTTAAATATAGGAGTCGTATTGTTTGTCATCATAGCAGGTTCAATAAAAGGTAAGTAACAATTATATGTATTAAAAGTACTTCTGTTGAAAGTTGTCAATGTTCCATCTGTTTCTTTATGTAAGGAAATAATCTAAAATCACACGGCATCAGATCTGGACTGTACAGTGCTCCAATACTTTCATTAGTGTCGTTGGATATTCCAGGGTATGATAGACCCCAATGTGTAGGGCATTATAGCTAAACTCCGCGAGGACGTTGATATAAAAAAAGTGTTAAAAAATGAGCTATTTTTAATAGACAATGTTCTTTTAATCTTTATATTTACGTGATCTATTGATATTTTCATGGGTGTTGACAAGAAATAAATGAATAGTACAATTTAAGAATTTAATAAATGTTCTATTACAGCTGATCCAGCAAATTGGGACATACAGCCAGATCAAGTTAATATAACTAATTCCACGATCATAGGAAATGGAGGCTTCTTTCCATTTGGCATTGAGGGTATGATAAAAGGTGCCGCGACATGCTTCTATGGATTTGTGGGCTTTGATTGTATTGCGACTACAGGAGAAGAAGTCAAGAACCCCAAAAGGGCAATTCCCATATCAATAATTTCCTCACTATTTATAATTTTCTTGGCTTATTTTGGAACTTCGACGGTGGTCACTTTAATGTTGCCCTATTATCTTCAGGTACGTAATTCAGCAATAAATAAAGTTTCTTATAAGTCACATGATAAATCTTTGTTTCTCTGAGAACAGCAGTGGTAGTTTCTATTTAAGCCATTTATTTTTGTGGTACACAACAAAAAACTAAATGTAGACATACTCTTCGCAATTTATTGAAAGTAAATTAAAATTTTAGGTATAATTGCTACACTTATAATTATTAACATCTCCCGATGATGCCATTTTGATTGGCGAAACGTCAGGATACTGTGCAGTATTCTTTTTTATCAGAAGTTAAAGATGTACATTTTGAAAAATATACAGAATTTGATGATTCAATGTGATCATTATTTCTTCATGAGCGATATTTACGATTTAAAAAATGTGCCGATCAATTGCAATATACTCTTTTTGTATTTGCGATAAGCATAATAACTCGTATGTGTTTTTCAGGACCCAGATGCCCCAATTCCATATGCTTTTGAGCATATTGGATGGAACGTCGCCAAATGGATCGTTTCAATCGGAGGAATATTTGGCCTTTGCGCTAGGTATTTTATTTTTATTAAGATGTATCCGAGTAATTGTTGTGCTGTTTAATGGGTCTTGCTTCTGGAGGTGCTCCCTGTCCGGATTGTGTTAGTCCAACACAACAGGCTGCTCGCAGCATCTCTCCATTGCCATATCATGTTTTCTAATAAGTGGTGTTTCTTCCAGTTTATTTGGAGCTATGTTCCCTTTGCCCAGAATAATTTATGCGATGGCCAGTGACAGTTTGGTTTTTAAATTTCTTGGAGCTGTTAATTCAAGATTTCAGACTCCTGTGATTGGAACTCTATTTGCTGGTTTGCTTACAGGTACTTACCTTAGATAAGAAATTTATTGCTGATGAAAAATAGACGGGTTATTTGACAGCTTTCGTCACTGAAAATTTGTTTCCTCTTTTTTTTAAATAATGTTTGAATTTAGGTCTAATGGCGGCATTGTTTGAACTCAAGCAGCTTGTCAACATGATGTCGATTGGAACGCTGCTTGCATACACCATAGTAGCTGCAAGTGTTTTACTTTTGCGGTAAGTCCTTGCTATAGATTAGTTTCTTTGTAACTGTAAAAATTGTTAGTCTTTGTCTTGTATTTTGTTTGTTTTTGAATAATATTATTAGTCCAATCAAATGGTAGTTTGAAGTGAGAAGTTCTGGTGTAATTGTTTTTAATGGTTTATTTTATGTTTTTTGGTGTGCTGAACACGAATCTGAAGTCGTCCAACAAAAATTTTCCCTGCAAATATGAGAAATCAAAAACTACTAAAAATAATGTTTTTTAGTGGTTTTCAGCTCATAACTTGCAAAGCAAGCTATTTACGCAAAAAGTGGTCCCGTAGTAAAATAAAGAGGAGAAAATTACCTACAATTTATGTCTCTAATATTTCTTTGTACGTCGTATGGTTTCCATGCAAAAGAGTGTTGAAATATCGAGGAAATCAGTAATTTTTGGAAAACAGAAAAAACACCATTAATATATATTTTTTATTTCATGTAGGTAAACATGATTCTATAATATGCTAATGAAAGAGGCGAATTTCTGTACAGTTTATACGTATTTAAGTATTATTACAAGCCCTCTTAGACACGGGTTCCATAATTTTTTCAGGGCAGCCTTCCAGTTCTTCTACGCCTAAAACAAATAATCAGTGACTTAATTCCAAATACTTGTACAATTTGTTGAATAGATATGAAAGTAGTACCTATTAAGAACATATTTTGAACACACAAATAAATAGTGAGTGAAGAAATAAAGGTGAGATAGAATTATTGTGTATTATGTCACCAAAAACAGAAGTAGAAGTAGGACATTGTTTTACTAGTAACAAAATGTTAGTACCGAACGCCACCGTATCAATCAATCAAAATTTATTAATCTTTTGGGCCACTGGTTACAGTGGATGAGACAAGTCAACAGTACATGGGTATAAAAAAATACACAGATTAAAATATGAAGTATAACATAGGATAAAAAATATTACATTCAGACTAACATTTTTTAAAACTCGCGACATAAAATGATTGGGTAACAAATTAATAAGAGTAAAATGAAAATATGATGGCTCATACTATATCTAAGCCGTTTAATGCCTCTGTGAACTCATTAATAGTGTAGAAACACTTGCTGAGTAAAAATTTTTTCAGTTCTTTTTTAAATTGGAGAGATGTTAATTCTTTCATGTAGGTTGGGAGTAGATTATAGAACTTAGTTCCTGCAAATACTGGTGATTTTTCATATTTTGAGTAGGAGTGTTTTATGGGCTGAAAATTGTTTTTACCTCTGGTATTGAAGTGATGTATTTGGGCATGAGTTTGGAAAAGATTTTTGTTATCATGTACATATGTTAAAATTTTTAACAGGTAGGTGCTAGTTAGAGTTAAAATTTTGTGTTCTTGAAAAATATCTCTACAAGATGTACGAGGGTTTACATTGAAAATTAGTCTAAGGATAGCTTTTTGTTTTATAAATATTCTATTAGCCTTCGTAGATTGCCCCCAGACAGCGATATTGTAGGTCATGACAGAGTGGAATTTCGCATAATATACTGATACAAGGGATTTTGTGTCTAATTTGTTTTTTAGAGATTTAATTAGAAAATAAATTTCGTTTAGTTTTTTACATGTAAGATCAATGTGGTTATGCCAAGAGAACTGTTCATCAACCATTGTGCCTAAGAATTTTGTTGTATTGACTG
Source organism: Rutpela maculata (assembly GCA_936432065.2). Taxonomy (NCBI): domain Eukaryota; kingdom Metazoa; phylum Arthropoda; class Insecta; order Coleoptera; family Cerambycidae; genus Rutpela; species Rutpela maculata. Next base: position 247,526,784 of record OW386286.2, read on the forward strand.
CGTTTAGAGGTTCGTTGTGAAAGTGGAAATTGAAATTGTGTTCAGTTTTTAGACTCGTTCTGAATTCTATACACTTTGTTTTTCCTAGATTAATAATGAGACGGTTTGTGTAACATTTTTCACTATGGTGTTTATATATAAAATTAAAAATGACTTAACTCCCGAATATCTGCAGGATAAGTTAGTTTATAATACAGATATTCATAGTTATAATACTAGAAACAATCTAAACTTTCACTTGCAAACATACAGGAAAAAATCAACCCAAAATAGTTTATTCTATAAGGGATTAAGTGAATATAATAATCTGCCACTAAGTATTAGTAACAGTCCCACATTAAATATATTCAAAAGTCGACTTAAAAAGTATTTGTTGGATGAGTAGCTGCTTGTATAGTTTGTCAAACCTCCCAATTAAAAACTGAATTAACTGTCTTAATCTTGATGGGATATCAGTTGCTGTACTACTATTGTTATTCTAGATGCTCATTGTGAAATTTTATAGTGTGACGTGTAAAATTTGTCTGTCTGACGATTTGTTTTATATATATATTGTTTTATATCTATATGATGTTTCTGTGTATTCATGATGTATTAGTCTTTTGGCTAAATAAAGGATTTATATATATATATATACCAATTGCTGAACTCATTTAAGGTGATGTTGACTTTCTGCTGTACTTCTGTGGAAGTTTTACCTGATAAAATTATGGAGGTGTCGTCTGCATATATAAATACCTTTCCGTTTGTGATGTAATTGGGTAAGTCATTTATGTATAATAAAAACATGAGTGGACCAAGAACGCTGCCTTGCGGAGTACCAGTATTTGTTGAGAATATTTCTGATTTTATATTGCCTTGCTTTACATGGAAGCGTTTATTAGTGAGATAAGAGACCAAGAAAATGGTTTATGTTTCCACGTAGGCCTAGGTTTGACAGTTTTTCAGACATAAAGTCGATGTTGAGTGTGTCAAAGGCTCGGGTTAGGTCGAAGAAAATTCCAACAACAATTTCTCTATTGTCGGTTAGATTGTGTATGTGTTGAACAAACGAGAGTGTCGCAGTTTCTGTGGAGTGATTTTGTCTGAAGCCATGTTGGCTGTCTGTGAGGAGATGAAAAGCTTCAAGGTAACTAACTTCTTTGAGCTAGTATAGTTTCGATGATTTTGGAGAAGATACTTATTAATGAGATAGGTCGATAATTATCAATATTTGTAGGATCTCCTGTCTTTAAGATGGGTACGAGAATTGCAAGTTTGAGCAAATCTGGAAATTGTCCGTGTAAGATGCATAGATTGGCGATGTGTGCAATTGGTTCTATGAGTATGCTACTACATTCTTTGATGAGTTTTACGGATACTTCGTCAAATCCCGTGCTTTTTTTATTAGGTAATGACTTGATGACTTTCAGAACCTCATTTGGGGTAACTGGGGTAAGGTACATATTGGAGTTGACATTGGAGGACGTCGTGCATCTTTTAGGGATAGTGGCGTTAAAGTGTATCTTTATCTTATCCTCTACGATCGAGGAAAAGTATTTACCAAAAGTTTGTGCTACTTCCATATCATCAGTGATGGTTTTGTTGTCATGGTTAATAGTTAAGTTATTTTCATTTATTTTATGGTTTGGGTTTTTAACTAGGTTCCACAATGCTTTACTATGGTTATTGGATTGTTTGATTTTACGCATGTAGAATGTTTGTTTTTCGATTTTAATCTCATTTTCTATAGTTTTCTTCGTTGTTTTATATTTGTTGTGTAGTGGACATTGTTTTACTAGTAACATAATGTTAGTTCTGAAAGCGCCGCCGTAGTGGGTATTGTTTTACTAGTAACATAATGTTAATACCGAAAGCCACCGGTGGCGCGCTATCCACTAGCCACTTGTCATATTGTGTCAACATGTAAGACTGTAGTTTGAATATTTGTACATTTATGATAAATAAATGAATTTTTGCATTTTAATACGCTTGAAGAAAAAATAGTATATATTACACGGAGTAGAACGCCTTTTTTTGTGTTTCGCCCAGTTTGCGTTCTACTCCTAGTAATATAATATACTATTTTTGCTATTTTCCAAAAATTACTGATTTCCCCGATATTTCAACACTCTTTTGCGTGGAAACCATATGGCGTACAAAAAAATGTTAGAGGCATAAATTGTAGGTAATTTTCTCCTCTTTATTTTACTACAGAACCAGTTTTTGCGTAAATAGCTTGCTTTGCAAGTTATAAGCTGAAAACCACTAAAAAACATTATTTTTAGTGGTTTTTTGATGATTTCTCATATTTGCGGGGAAAATTTTTGTTGGACAACTTCAGATTCGTGTTCAGCACCCCAAAAAACATAAAATAAACCATTAGAAACAATTACACCAGAACTTTCCACTTCGAGCCCTTTTTGTGCACCATTTGACTGGATTATATGTGCAGAGCAACTGTATAAATGTTTTGATAAGATGATGTGTGATTGTTTTTTGCTAAACCTTATTTGAAGATAACGTTAAGACAAATTTTGTTGTGTTACTTTATTTAATATGTGTACATAATGTTTGCTTTTTGTGCTGCATGCTGAGTATTCTTCGATATTAATCTTGAATAACTTTTTGTGTGGTCAACATCACAGGATAAAGTAGGCAGAATTTAAGAGCGTTCCCAAACACTATTGTATTATTATGAATAAATATAATGTGAGTGCCAAAGGGGGTTTCGAAAGCTCTTGAAGGAAACAAGTTAGAAAGCTGTGTGGATTTATTATATAATTATTGTTTTATATGAAATGATTTTTCCATATAACCACAAATTTAAAGAAAATAAATTATACGTAAAAGAAAACTGTTTAAAAACAAGTTCTTATTATTATTTAAGTGCACTAAAACAAAACAAATAAAATTAATTGTTTTAAAAGCTTGTCGCTCGCGAGAAGTTCATACAGATATTAATTTAGTTTGACAGAGATTGTAAGTACCCAAATGTTTTTTTTTCGTCATAGTACACCTAAATAATAATAAAAGCTAGTTTTTAAAACTTTTTTTTACTTAAAATTTTTAGTTACGTTTTATTATTAGTCTTATATTCATTGCGCCGTCCTTACTTAAAATTGCCAGATCCTCCGCCATTTATTAGAATGCAGCGTCTGAGTGAATACACTAACCGATCAAATTGTGGTTTAAAAAACTGGAAAACACACTGTTTGGTACCATATTATTGTATTGTCACCTGAACTGCACGTGTATGCAAAATTTCAGGTCAATTGGACGTCGTTAAGTGGTACAAAATTTACTTGCAAGATTTGACCTAAACATACTAACCAACTAACATACAAACAGGTGAAGTTAAATAAAAGCTAAAACAGTGCATGTGCACTGTAGGGTTGGCACAAAAACAATTTCATAGTATATTACATTTTTTGGAATTCTCCAGAAAAATGTACGATGTAACACATTGTCATCAGAGCTGTGCTGTGCTGCGCTCACAAAGAGTGCTCCTGAGCACTAAGCACTTGAAAAAAGTGCTTTAAATTCATAAGCACTAAGCACTGTTTAAAAATCAAAGCAATAGTTTATCTATTATTTTATCGAGGCTAGAATTTCATTGAATTTAAGCATTATTTATGAAGAAAAAAAATCATAAAGGCCGAAAAAATGGCCTAGAATGACAAATGAGATTTGAACTTCAAACATTGCTTTTTATTTACAATTAATCCAGTCAACGAATGAATTGTAGAGGACATGGAGGCGGGCAGAATTTTCCTTTTCAGGAATATGTTGGGGGTAGTAAGGAAGTAAACATACTATATGTACCCGCCCCTAGCCCTGCCGCTTTAGGAGGGAGGGAGTGGACAGGTACATTTTTCGATTCTTCACTTATAACTCAATGCATCGTACGCAGGGATCGAAAATATCATGATATTTATATAAATATCAGACAAACTGATATATATCACAAAAAACGTGATATATATCACTTTTTGATATTTATGATATTTATTTTAATTTTTTTAATTCGTGTAACTTGTTCATGCAAATAAAACCACGATTGAATTTAAAAGTCATATTTTAAATCGTTTTTATTCAATGTTTTTTAAGCTTATAATAATAATAATAATAATAATAATAATAATATTTATTGTCCAGTAAGCCATGTACATGGATTGGAGTCGTCAAGGGTATAATACATTAATTGGTATAAAACATTAGTTGTGGTATAGTATAAAGTTACAATTAATAAATAGTGTAAAACAAGTAGAATTACAGACACAAAATATAGTATTACAATAAAACAATGCAAATGGTGCTAAGTTAAGATTCTCTATTTATGTACTCTTGGACACTATAGAAGCAATTTTGCTGCAGGAAGCTCTTTAGTTTCGACTTAAAGCTATTGAAGTTATCGATATCTATAATTTGCTTGGGAAGTTTGTTATATAAAGTGATACCGGCGTAAGTCGGTGAGCTTTCCAGAAGTGTAGTATTATGAAGACTGTTTCGGAGTAGATGTCCATGTCTAGTAGGATAAGTGTGATGTTCTGAAGTTGCTGGGATATTAGCTATGTTTAGTTTTATGAATAAGATTGTCTTAAAGATATAAATACAGGCCACCGACATTAATTGATGCTTGATAAAATATGGACGGCAGGATTCCCTACGTGCCACATGGATTATGATTCTTTTTGTAAGATTAATACACGATTTGCATTGAGAGCTTTTCCCCATAATACGATGTTATAGGAAATATGTGGGTAACAAAGGCTGTAGTAACTATTGATGACTGTTTGCTCATCAAAACAATCTTTTAAATTTAAGATGGCAAAATAAGACGATCTGAGTTTGCCACATAGGTTGTCAACGCAGGTAGTATTATGTCTTGGCTCTGAAAATGTAACAAACAAAACATAAACTCTAACAATTTAAAATAAAGTCAAATTCTGTTCAGCTGCCTCGGGTGCCCAAGGCACCCGCCCGAAAGTTCTCTCACGGCCCAATGATGTATCACTTTACCCGGGTTACCTCCTCTATCCTCCCAGCTGCATTTGGGTATCATTAGGTTCGTACAAGTGGGAAGAGAATCATGAGTTTTGTTACATCAAAATTAAAATGACGATCTTGCCCCGTCCAACTCTAGAGCTAAGCAGCTGAAGTATTAAAATGAAACTAATTTAAAAAATATACATATATATTTTTCACCAATGGCGTAGGTGTTTAATCGCGCACCATAGGCGTAGGCGTTTTATTTTTGTATTTGTGATATATATCATGATATTTATGGTGATATTTATGGTGTGATATTTTCCATAAATATCATGATATATATCAAGTGATATATATCCTCGATCCCTGATCGTATGCGAAAAATTTTTCTATGCAAAATTAAATTATATTAAATTTCCTGTGTTATAGTTTCTGAGATATTCGCCAGCGAAAATCGATAAATAATTAATAAATAAATAATTTGTATATCAAATGTTTCTATCAAAACGGCTTACCGTGGTCTACTAATAAATCACAGTCACAAAACAATCTTTATTTTACAATACTCGACGTATTTACTAACGTAATATTTTGTTGAAATCTATACATCTATAGTTTAGGGTTTAGGTTTAAATATACAGTGTGACTCACTTAAAATGAAGACACCCTTATAACTTTTTTATTTTGTTTCTGATTTGAATCAAATTATATTCAAGTATAGAACAAATTAGGATCTACTTTTGACCAGAAAAACATTCGCCTGCTACAAATGCAAAACCACCTATGGTACCAAAATATGTGGAAAAAAAATAAAAAATTATATTAGGCATTTTCTTATCGCAGTGATGTTTACTACAATATTTTATTCATGAAACCTGGTTTTATAAAACTTTACATCACGTGACTTTGCATTTGTAGCGACCGAATTTTTTTCTGGTCATTTGTAATTTGTTTTATACTTGAGTAAAATTTGATTCAAATTGGAAACAAAATAAAAAAGTTATAAGGGTGTCTTCATTTTAAGTGAGTCACACTGTATATTTAAGGAAATGTATAGGTTTCGACAGAATATTACATTAGTAAATACGTTGAGCGTTGTAAAATAAATATTGTTTTGTGACTGATTTATTAGTAGAGAATTATAAGCGAAGAATCGAAAAAAGGGACCTTTCTACCCCCTCCCCCCTGAAGCGGCAGGGCTAAGGGCGGAGACTTTTAGTATGTTTACCTTCTAACTACCCCCAACATATTCCTGAAGGGGAAAATTCTGCCCCCCTCCATGTCCTCTACAACTCATTCGTTGGACTAAATGTCTACGTCTTTTCTTGATCTGTGATGTGATGCTGACCTTATTGCATAAGTACCTTAAATTATTTCACAACTTGAAAATGTTAAATATACTCAAGCCAATTTAATTAAAACCCGGATTTGAGCAATATGTGTCTATTAAACAGTAATTCTGTATATATATATCCTGTACCTGTGCTTTTGTTTAACCTGCTTTATTAACTTTTGACTAGATATGCTAGAGAGAAATCCCAACAGTATTTGCCCGTGCAAACTACCTCGGATTCTGATGATAGTGAAACGTAAGTGTATGTGCATGCTTTTGTTTATATTAGTTATAAAATAAAATTTTGTACTTTCGAAATTATTTTTATTTTATACAGGGTGTTCATCGAAAAATAATTTAGCACCGCAGCGCCATATCTGTGCACCGCAAATAAAAATTCTAACTGCAGTTATTTGCTTTCTTTTTTGGTAACAATCATACGCCATTTACAAATTTTAAATATCTTTATTATTTTTCGAGATAATGGCCTGAACTTTTACTGGAAACACTGTGTATATATTTGTTGAGAATTCTACATTCAGTGCACAACAATAAAATCAAATGTGCATGGCCAAAGTTATTTTGATATTTTATTCATTTAGAATTGGCCTTAACAGTAGTCTGTGCTAAAGTTATTTTTATTTTATTTATATCCTGAAAAGTTTACATTTCGCTCGGATGCAGACAGTGGTGGATCTAGGGGGGGCACCGGGGCATGTTCCCCCCCTCTCCCCAGAAGTGTGAAATATACTTAATATTATTTTTTAATAGATAATATATGGCTAAAAAGACGCACATGAGGGGTATTCCAGACTTCCGGTGCCCCCCCCCCCCCAGAAGTCAATCCTGTATCCGCCCCTGGATGCAGAACATAAAATAAAAAGTAAAAAAAAAAATTTTTCACCCATTTTTTCAAAATTTTGAACTTAAGTCAAGCTAGGAAAAAATTTAAAAAATACAAATGTGTAGATAACGTATTTATGAACAAAAAATGTCCTAACAAAATTTATCGCTAAAGCCACGGAAAAAAATAGTCACGTGTAACGTTATAACTCAGAGCGAGATACATGCGTGCGCGTGCAAGCTTGAATACGTATGACTGTGACACCGACGCACTGAATTACATGTCACTAAATCTGAATTTGTTCAGTCTATATGAGTGTTGGTTCATTTAAAGATGGAAATTGTAGCTTTCTGATGCCTTTTTGTTTTAAACAATACAAGCAAAGGATGGATGGGAAAAATATACTTATATACAGTGTGTCCCAGGATAGATGTAACAAGAGGTGTAATGGACCAAAAATTTTGGAATTTTGGAATGGTATTTGGGGATTGAGTCCTGCTTGTTTTAAAACTAAAGTATACCAAAAATGACTTGATTTGGTGTTCTACAGGGTGTTTTATAAGCAAGGTTGTAAAAATCACCACCCTTATTTTTCAAAATATGAAAAAATTCCACTAAGAAAAGTTATTTAGAATGCAATTTTATACCTCTATACCAAATTTCAGGAATATAAAATTATTTTTTTGAAGCTTCCCATTTTTTGCGAATTAAGAGTTGAATTCATGTTTAAAGTTGTGTAGGAGTAAATGTTAATCATCCACTGCTTTTCTCATAGCCTACTTTTAGCTTCTACATAACTTTAAATAGTAATTCAGAAAAAATAATTTCTATGCAGTTTTAATTGAATGGTTCAAAATAAAATACTAATTTATTGAAAAAATGGGAAGTTTCAAAAAAATAATTTTATATTCCTGAAATTTGGTATAGAGGTAAAAAATTGCATTCTAAATAACTTTTCTTAGTGGAATTTTTTCAAGTGGTGATTTTTACAATTTTGCTTATAAAACACCCTGTAGAACACCAAATCAAGTCATTTTTGGTATACTTTAGTTTTACAACAAGCAGGACTCAATCCTCAAATACCATTCCAAAATTCCAAAATTTTTGGTCCATTACACCTCTTGTTACATCTATCCTGGGACACACTGTATATTATCACGCCCAAACTCAATCGTCGCAATAAAAAATATAGAAAAAAATGAAAGCCCTTCAAAAAAGTTCTTTCTTCATGGAGAACTGTTAAAAAGTATGTACATTATACACTTCATGATTATTGTGGTTTATTAAGTTGTAGTAATGTGGATTGAAAAAAAAAGTACATCATATTAATTTCCTTGCCTCATGATTTTCTTGATAAATATTGGAGGCTGTAACTTGCCAAGAAATTGACCCATTGGAAAAAATAAAATATCACTATTTCGGAAAAAATGTATACTTTTCGAACGTTCAAACACAAATTCGTTTACTTGTATGCATTTTTTCAAAAATATGATTAATCAGATCATGATAAGAAATTGGGATTTTCATGATCTTATCCTTATAACTATGAAAATATCTTTGATTATTTTGAATATAAATTCTGGAACTTTTCCAATAAGTATATTAACAAATATATAAGGAATCCATTGGATATAGCTGAAATGTGGATAGGTGTATGCCTTCATAATTATATATTTTCCCTCCATACTCATTATTTATCCTCCTATTCACTAAGAAAAATGTTAAAAATGTGTATTCAGAAAGAGAAATAAAATTAAATGTAAAAAAAAAACTTTTTTAAAAACAAGCTTTTTATTATTTAGATGTACCTACTAAAACGAAAAAAATACAAATAAAAAAAATTAATTGTCTTAAAAGCTTGTCGCGCGAGAAGTTCATACAGGCATAAATTTTTTTTTGACAGATTGTAAGTATCTAAGTAAGTTTTTTTTATTTCTATTCATGCAACAATTAATTTTTTTTTATTTTTATTTTTTTTATTTTAGTACACCTGAATAATAAAAGCTTGTTTTTTAAAAAAAGTTTTTTTTATATTTAATTTAATTTTTAAATTTTTAGCTACACCTTAATTAGTTTTATATATTCATTGCGTCGTTCCTATCCAATATAAAACTTATATTTGATACCCATATCATGGAGGGTGCATAAAAAAATAACTGGTCAGGGGCGTAGCGAAGGGTGGTATGGGGGTCAGACTTGGCAAAAGTTGGAAATTTGAGATGCAAGTTGGCAATTTTTTTGAGAATCTCCCCCGCTCATCAATCAACATTTATTTCGGCGGAATTTGGTAATAGTTGTGATTTTTATTGAAAATTTTTTTTCTCCCCCCGCTCATCATTTTTTTTTTTGAGGAATTATTTAATTATTTATTTACAGAGTTGGCTTTTTAAGTCTTATGAAGTTGGCAAATTTGAAAAATAACTCCCCAAAAAAGTTAGCTCACTACGCTCCTGTAACTGGTCCGCCATCTTTGGGAGTCCGCCATATTGGATTTAGAATAACGTCACTTAGCTAATCATGCATTGTCATCCAAACTAAACGTGTATGCAAAATTTCAGCTCAATCGGTTGGGGGATAACTGTTTTAAAATTGACTTGCAAGATTTGAACTAAACAAACAAACTAAATACATACAAAGCAAGTTAAATGAAAGCTTGTAAAAAGCTTTATTTTACTCATTAGAACAGCTAAGAATTTTTAGAGGTTCCGTAGTATGCATTTATCCATGCGCTTGGCCACGCAAAGTGATAAAGTTACTTCACTGTTTTTTTTCCAGGAATACCGTGGCTTTAGCGATAAATTTTATTAGAACATTTTTTGTTCAGAAACACGTGGTCTATCTATCTGTATTTTTGTTTTTCCTAGCTTGATTTAATTTAAAAATTTTGAAAAAATTGATGAAAAAAAATTTTTTTTCACTTTTTTTTATGTTCTGCATCCAAGCGGAATGTAAACTTTTCAGGATATTGTTTTATAAACTTTCACGAACTAATTAAAAAAATATATTCATTTTGCAAGTTCTTGTAGCTTTCACTATAAAATATTCTCTGTTGTCTGGGCTAATTTCTGTTTAAAAACGACAGTAATTTTGTATGCCCGTTTATCCACTCCCTGATGAAACGAAAGCATATATTGCGGCAGTTGCCTTTATAAATTTATGTTATTTTTATAGTTATACGGACAACAAAATCAGCCTGTATGGAGACGAAAATACAATTAACGAGGAACAAGAATTGCTACATTATACTCCTCGATCCGTGTTTGCACAAATATTTAATTGTAAGAGATATAAAAACCCAACAAAAACATCTGAAATGATAGTGACTGCTGAGATATTTATATATTGTAAGTACAATTGAAGACCTAAGTGGATAAAGGTGTTATGTCATACTTTTAAAGTTTTGAGTAAATTAAACAAAACAGTTTTGAGTTGGAACTTATTTATTTTGTCTTCGATTCAAATGAATAATACCTCATAAAATAGATAATTTTGGGTTATGTTCTTTTGTTTACACTAATATTAAAGAACAATATCAAGCTGTTATGAAACTAGTTTTTTCTGTCCAAAACTGTGTACATCCACTAAAATTACTGGTTGTATGTATGACATGGCGCCTTTATAATTAAAAAGTTTCTATAAAATATTACAAATTTAGAATTCACTGTTTATTAGGTGTTAAATCTATATCAGGGGTGTTCAAAAATTGCATAAAGTAATTTTTTTTAAAAATGCGACAACACCTTTATCCACTTAGGTCTTCAATTATGAGTTAAGGTTATACCAGAAAGTCTCACCTTCATTTCGGTGGAGAAAATAGACTATAAATAATTTCTAACTGGAATCAACAAAAATAAAAAAATGTGTTAAATGTCAGATCGACAGTTCATTATAAAACTGACATATCTCATTTTTGTTGACAAATCTGTAGGCATTTAATTTTAGAACTAATACAGTTCGTGAAAATCACCCACCAACAGATGGCGCTCTTATAGTAGTGAACAACAAAGTTTTGTCATAATTGGCATTTGTGACATTAGAAAAGCAGTTTAATACAGTGAAAATTGTGTTTGGTAGTGGTTATAGCTTCCTAAAGTATTTAAAAAAGTGAACAAGTATGAAAAAATGCCTAATATAATTTTATCAAGTGAAGTTTGAGTGAGATTTGTTTTGACAGTTTCAGCAACAAAGTTAACCTTCCATCAAATGTCAATAGAAAATTTTTAGCTCAAATAGCAACCCTATTAAATTCGCCCATTTCTAATCACGTGTGCTGAAACAACCAATCATAACAGAATTGCACTGATAAGATCCCTTAGGGATTTTTTCACTTATAGGTGAGAACTCACAGACGCATTTGGGAAAAATAAATCATGTAAATCATTAATACTTATCATCATGTTTATCCGCAAATTTGGCATTTTATAAGTGTCAATTAAATTCGATTTAAATTACATATTATTCGATCAAACATGTTTATTTAAAAAATGATATATATTAACGGTTGTTATGAATTGTGAATTGAAATATACTCTTCTGAAGGGTGAAATAATTTCCATTGACGACATAATAAAAAATTAGAAAAATTTACGAGCCAAATACATATTTTTCTCTGTTTAGACAATATCCAAATACATAAATGAAGGACTTTTTTTTTACATTATTTGAACACACTCCACACAATAATTTTCGAAAAATAATAGCGTAATTATGTAGATAGTACACAATTCTTATTTGTTTATCAGGTGAAGAGGTAATTATGTTTATACAAGCCAAGTGGAACGGGTGCCAAAGGAAAGGATTTGGAAACATTTTCCTTCCTGGCAATTTATGGACGATTGCATTAATCCAAGAAAAACAATCGATAGCCTGAAATTACCACAGGATATGACTCCTATTTCAAATTTTGATACTAGACCAAGCGGTTCAAAATCCACTCAAACTGTCGGCGGGGCAAAAAGAAAAATTACTGGGAGTTAATAAACCAAAAAATTATTGATATCTTAAATACTCCTCTGCCATCAGTGAATATGAATGTATTATTACTCATGGGGGAAATGCAGCATGCGTGGTCATGGCTGAAATACTAAATAAACTTCCGGACAGAAACAAGGCAATACCTACTAGAAATTGAATTGCTACGATTAGTTTATGATTCTGAAAGTAACAGCCGTTAATATGTATCATTTTCTAAATAGACATGTTTGATATTAGTTTACTTGCTGCATTTTATCTGTTTCTAAATCTTAATAATTGATAATTTTATTGTTAGGAGAAAAAAAATTAATTGAAAGATAACAAGTGCATTTGTGTTATAATTATGTGTATTTGATAATTTAACCAGGATGCCACAGAAAATTATTATAATTAACAATATAATTCATATTTTTTTTTTTTTTTTTTCTAAAACCGTAATATCGCTTGTAGAGAAAAAATTTTCATATCATTGTTAGTGAACGAATTATGAATTATGAACAACTTTCAAAATGTTCGTCTGTCTGTCCGTCCGTCACGTTTCTTGTAAGCACGATAACTTAAGAAAGAAAAGTCCGATTGTATTGAAATTTGGAAATTAAGTTAGTGTTAGCTAGAGGAAGAACCCTATTGTTTTTGAAGAAAATCAATCAGTAAATAAGAAAGTTATTATCATTTAGTTTAAAAAAAAATATTTTCTCAATTTTTGATGCTTGTACTTAAATAGAAATCTTGCGAAATGTTATTAGGCCAAGCAGTGGGTACAAAAAAGGGGTTCTATTCGCAAAAGGTCAGAAAGAAATGAAATTTGGTGGGATGGTAAACATAGGTCCCTGATAGTACACCCGACTTTGGTGGGTTGCCGCTCGAGGGGTGGGGGGGTGAAAACTCTGTGTCGCGACGCTTTCCGGGAAATAGCGCCGTTGTGGTAAGTGCTATTGAAAAAAAGTTCAAATAAAATATGTAGAGATTTTTCGTTCCGCTCTACGGCGCGCCAAAGTTGGGGGTTGATTTGCAATTTTCAACAAAATCAGAATTTCATCGCGGATTAAGACGAGAAGATCGCTATCAAACAATTCTGTAATATTTTTTTTCTGAAAGAGTAATGTTTTCTGAGTCTGCAGATGCCGCGATGAAATTCTGATTTTGTTAAAAATTGCAACTTTGGCGCGCCATAGAGCGGAAACTATTGGTCGTAGACGAAAAATACAACGACCAAAATTGTGCACAATTTTGTTCACTACATGTTTCATTTGAACTTTTTTTCGATAGCACTTACCACAACAGCGCTATTTCCCGAAAAGCGTCGCGACGCAGAGTTTTCACCCCCCCATCCCTCGAGCGGCAACCCACCAAAGTCGGGTGTACTATCAGGGACCTATGTTTACCATCCCACCAAATTTCATTTCTTTCTGACCTTTTGCGAATAGAACCCCCTTTTTGTACCCACTGCTTGGCCTAATAACATTTCGTAAGATTTCTATTTAAGTACAAGCATCAAAAATTGAGAAATATCCTCCTCGAGCGGCAACCCCATGAGGTCGCAAACTCAGGTGTACTATAAGAGGACCTATGTCTACCATCCCATCCAATTTCATTTCTTTCCGACCCATTGCTTGGCCTATATTTCTATAATATATTTTTTTTGTTTATACATTTTACTAAAAAATTTCATAATAATATATTTAATGCTTTGAAATATGATTCTCGAAAGATATATAGTATAAACAATCAATTTTTGTAGTAATGTGTGATGGTCCAGTGGCGAAAGTTTTGCCTTGCAATCCAAAGATCGTGTGTTCAAATCCCAAACAGGTTGAATGTTTTTTTTTAAATTTTTTTTCATATTTTTTTTTCCACAACAAAGTTAGTATTACAAAATTTAGGATGTCCAAAAACTGGAACAAGAAAACTGCGAAGAGTATCCTATAGAATGTGTAACAATTATATAAAAAGTTCAGTAAATTGGCGAAGAGTACATTTTTAGCTTGTTTATTTGTAAATGACATTTTCGAAAAAGAGAGTACAGAGTATTAAGTATTTTCGACGCAAAATGTTGAAATTTTTTAACATTACCCGCCATCAAAATGCGGCAAAAATAAAGTTAAACAGTTCCCGCCTTCCGAAATTCAAATTTAAATTAACCAATCTGATGATCGCCGCAAAAAAAATAAACTGTAAAACACGTCTGTGAGTTCTCACCTTAAGTCATCCAGTTTGACAATTCAATAATTTAACAGTAGATTGTAATATAAGTGTGGCAAGGGCTTCATTGCAAAACGATCGCTGCGCTCGTGTTCCTATCATACGAGTTTTGCAATGAAGCTTGCCACGTGTGTGTTACATACTATTTTTTCTACAGTTGTGAAGTTATTTCCCTTTTTTAAAGTCTCCAAAATTTTAAATTTGCTGCCTGTCAGATTTTATTTAAAGTGACATTTTCTGCAGTCATTCTGAAGTTAGAAAATTTGACTTTGTAATTGCAATTCATGTGTAATTAATGTACATTTATAGAATTTAATTGTTATTACCAGTAAAGTAATATAAAATTCTTTAAGGTAAACACACTATTTTATTCCGGTGTGTGAAGATGTAATCAAGGCGTGTGGCAAATTGATATTTTCTGCACTCATTTTGAAGTTAGAAAATTTGACTTTCAGCACAATCGTAGAAAAAATTTATTTTTTGACAATGTTGATTTGGAACTGCAAATAACGATTTAATGAATATAATAATAGAGGACAACACACCAAATAATACATAATTCATAATAATCCACTGCATTTAGTGAAAAATCAGCCGCATCTTCAGACCATTTCATACAAAAGCAAATGTTGGTTTTCCAGGTAGGTTCTGGTGTCCTTAATAAGGTCTCAAAAGTCCCCGAAGTGGGAGTGTAAGGATAAAATTTGGCAACGCTGTAAAGAGTTAAAATCGTGTCGAGATATCTCGGTTTTCATTGCCTCTACGATAAAAATACATCAGGCCAAAAAGAAAGCTATGGAAATTCTGTATAAAAAAGATAGAGGGTCTTTTTTTCGTATATGCAACAATTTTCTTGAAAAATTCCAGTAAGTCAGACCTATCAAATTCTCACGTGCAGATAGAATGCTTCCACTATTAACTGTCAATAGCAATGTTAAAGTCCATGATACCACAATGCCCATTGATCCATTATTGTTGTTTCAAAGGATTACTGTCATGAAGAGAACAAATGAAGAACTTCGCACCTACTTGGAGTATGAATTAGCTCCGTATCCGGTGTCACTCTTTGACGAAGTTGGTATGCGCAAGACAAACAAGTCAGCTTTCTATGACAATTTCCAGCCATCTGAATCTGAACCAGATCTCCAAAATGCCACTTATATCGTTGATGGGGGATTTCTCTCTCTTGCACCGAGTTATATGGCATCAACATGAAACCTACGGTGCTATTTGCCAAGCATATGTTAATTATGTGCAAAATTATTTTGGCTCGAACTCTATTATTGTTTTTGATGGTTATGAAAATATTAGCAACAGTGTGAAGGCTATGGAACAGCTTTGCCGGTCCTCAAAAGCTTCATCTGTTGACATTTACTTTGATGAGCAGATGGTTGCAACTGTAAGCCAAGAGAAGCTTTTTTCCAATAATAAAAATAAAACCAGATTGATTTCGATGTTGACAGAAAAGTTTGAGGCAAATAATTATATTGTTAGACATGCTGAAGATGATGCTGATATTTTGATAGTCGAAACAGCGCTTGAAGAATCATGTAAAAATACTACGGTTGTGGTTGGGGAAGATGTGGATCTTCTTATAGTTTTAACTGCTCGTACACCTATTAATAAAGAAATTTTTCTCCTCAAACCAGGTAGAGGGAAGGTCCAACGAAAAATTTATTCTTCACGAAGCTTTGATCACCATAAACATATTCGAGATCACATATTGTTTCTGCCCGCATTCTCTGGGTGTGACACTACATCTGCTCTGTTTAATAAAGGCAAGACTGCAGCTTTGAAAGTGATGAAAAACGGCAGGACTTGAAACTTGTAGCTGAAGTTTTCAGCAAGACTGGTACTTCTCCTGACATAGTTACTTCGAATGGGATAAAATTTTTCCTCGCAATCTATAACGCTCCAGTTAAAGAAGTTCCATCGATAACTATCAGTATTCTTGCTTTATTAAAGCTGTGAGCAAAAGCAAACCAGTGAAATTGAATTCATTACCACCGACTCATGACGCAGCTCAACAGCATCTATTTCGTGTTTATTTTCAAGTACAGAAGTGGTTGGGTAATGTATTGAAAGAGTGGGGATGGATGTTGAAAGATACCATATTGTGGGCAAAAACAACATCCCAACTTCCTGCGACTGATTGCCTTCTGAAGATGATTTTCTGCAACTGTACGAAAGGTTGTGGGCCATTGTGTGGCTGTCGGAGGTTGGGACTTAATTGCTCACCAGTTTGCGGCAACTGCCATGGAAAATCTTGCTTGAATGCTGAACTGATTGAAAACTCGTCAGAAATAGAAGCCATCACTGAAGCAGAGACTGAAAGTTCTCAGATTGACTCGGATTTCCTCGAATCGATGAATTTGTAGAAGGAGAAAACGGACAAGAAGGAAATTATTAATTTGACAACATTTTAATTAGTTAGACAGTCATGGATTAGGCCTACCGGGGAAACCACATAAGAAAAAACGCGCCTAGTACTCAACCTCAAGGGTGGTGTGGGTGGTGTGGAATAGAGTAAGTTCAAATTCAATGCAAGATTTTCAAGAAAACTATTGCGTATACGAAAAAAAGACCCTCTATCCTTTTTATAGAGAATTTCCATAGCTTTCTTTTTGGCCTAATGTATTTTTGTCATAGAGGCAATGAAAACCGAGATATCTCGAAAAATTCGTTTCCGAGCACGATTTTAGCCTTTTACAGCGTTGCCAAATTTTATCCTTACACTCCCACTTCTGGGACTTTTGAGATCTTATTAAGAACACCCGAACCTGGAAAACCAGCATTTGCTTTTGTATGAATTAGTCTGGAGAAAAATCCTAAATGCAGTGGATTATAATCTATATTTAATTTTACAAATTGCTCATCAACATCCTTGGTATATTTCAGCTGAAAATGGATTTGTTGTTCACTATTATACAAGTTATACTGTCAGAATGTAGATGTCACCCACTCTGTGATTTTTATGAATTGTTTATTTTTATTTTACCTTAAATACAGGATTTTTTTTGTTCCAAATAAAATAACACTGAGACTGAAAAACCTGATATTACTTTATCCGCATTTGTTTCTAGGTATAATGTGCATTCTCATAGGCCTCAGTGCGATATACTTGAAAGAACCAATTGGCAATGGTGAAATTTGGGCAATAGTTCTAACTTCTATGATTGTTTTAATCACAGCTATTCTTATTATATCACTGGTAACTCAGCCTACGTCAAACAAAGAGCTTTCCTTTAAGGTAGTGCCACTTAATTCTTTTTTTTTGAATGTTCACTGATTTGTTTGATTTAATTCAGGTGCCGCTGGTTCCTCTCATTCCTGCTCTGAGTATACTAGTAAATATATATTTGATGTTAATGCTGGATTCGCACACTTGGATACGTTTTGCTGTTTGGATGATTATAGGTACGTAATTACTTTTGAGTTTTAGTTCAGCATGAGGAGTTAAACACTAAATAACCGCAGTAATATTAACTTAAATGTGATTAACAATGTTTCTAATCAGCTTTATAAAGCATTAAGTCCTAAATAAATTCCTAGTACAGGGCAGGGCAAGAATAAGCAGGTGATTTCAATTGGTCGCTACTTATGTTTTATGCGTTTGTCAGTATTTGCTTTTGAAATTGTATGGGGATAATATATACCATAAATGCAAATTTTTCATAATTTGACACTTTTCCATCTCTTCCAGTTTCCCAGGAAATGACTTTGAAATTTTAAATGGAACACCCTGTATATTTTCACATTTTTGTATTCTTTTTTTTCAATTTCCACGGCATACTTACTTGATTAGCGTATTTTCTCGATATTTTAATTATTATCCACCAAAGAACTTATGTATTTGGATTAATATCAAACCGATTTTCGATTTGAATTTGTCATGAAAATTATTATTGAACTACTGTGTATCTAAAATGAAGATGCAACGGATAGTGTTTTGGCCGGATACCGAATACCGGATATCCGGCGTACTTCTTGTACCGGATACCAAATATCCGGCAAACTATCCGGCTTACATTGAAAGTTGGATTAAAAACACGTTTTAAAAACCTCGACGACAAAAAATACTTACCGGCAACTCTTCGAGACCCCAGATTTAAAACAAGCTTTTTCGATAAAAATCAGGCTGAAAAATCCCATCAAATTACTCTGCTATAGGCTTTAAAATATAGTTGTGATAATTCATATTCAAGCAGTGATATTGGTTCTTCTCCTTCGAGTAAACAACGTAAGAGATATGCTAATATTCACAACATTTTTTGGAACTGCTTTGACGAAGTGGGTACAGAAAATAGTAGCGTTAAGGATAGAATTTTGAGGAGTGAGAGGGAAATATGTGTTTATTTTCAGATTATTATAAATATTTAAAAAGTCATGAATGGTATAATCTTTAAAATTGCTGTAAAGAATACAACTATCTAGAGTTTTTATCATAAATTTTTTATATATTTAAATGCCATGCTCCAATAATGGAATTAGGAACTATTTTCATTGACAAACTGTAATATTCAAATACAACAGAAATTTACAATAAAAAATATATGTTGTTGTATTTGTTAGAGTATCTAAAATAGTTTTGAAGATTATACTGTTTGGTTTCTTAAATATTTATAACAAATCGAAAATAAACACACATTTCCCTCTCATTTTGCAAAATCCCATCCTTACTTACTCAATGACAACGTTTTGGAGAAAACTTCAATGGCCAAGGAGATTGACTAACTTCAAAGTAATATTGACCCTTAGACATGATGCTATACTAACTCCAGTTTAATAAAACTGTTTCATTTTTTATACCACTCTTTATTTTTTAACTATCCGGTTTTGGCCGGATATTAGGTCACTATCCGGAGTCCAGCCGAATAGTAATAAAGTGGCCGGATAGGCCGGATACCGGATAGTAACCGGATATCCGTTGCACCTATAATCTAAAAGGTTGCTATTTGAAAAAGTTGACATAATTTGGTTGTTGACGAATTTTCAAAAATGGTCAAATATGGTAGTGGAGGCGTTAATTTATATATATGTTTAATTTGAAAGAAAAATTATAAGCGCAACATATTTAAAAAAATGATTAAAGTTCCACTATTTGAATGTACCACAAAAATGGAAGTGACATCATAACGCCAGTTAGATGTGAAGTTGTATGCAGAACAGAAGAAGAGGAACAAATTGACATTGTTGGCAATAAAAAATGTCAAAAGTCAAAATTCAATTTGACGTTTAATTAGAAGTTTTTAGCGTTTGGTATTTATTTTCTTTCAAAATGACTGAGGCAGGATTTATGAAAGCTAATTCTGATATTTTACCTTCTATAGATATATTTATGGTCAGCGAATTTTTAAAAAGAGATGATCGTTTTAGCGTTGCAGAGGTTAGAGGTGCAAAAGCCACGAGGTACGTTCATCATGCATTATTGGAACACTGAAAAAAAAATTTTTCGGTGCATCGGTGGTATTATTTACACCACTTAAACTTAGATTTATCCACAACTTATGCCTCTAAAATAAACCGAAATATAACCTAGAACCGTCAATTGAATTTGACATTGGGTTTGTTCACACAGTCTGAACTACTGCACCAGTTTAGATAATAGAAGGAGATAGAGTGAGACTATACATAAGTTAAAGAGCAGTGGTGCATATAGTGTGTGGTTTTTGAACAAACTTATTAAATTAGTGTCAAATTCAATTGACATTATTCTCCTTTTTTTTCTCCGTCGCTATCAACAGTTTATAACTTCGTATTGTTTTTCGTCGTTTAATAACTAACTTCTCTGCAGACTGCTGCTATGTTGTCGCCTCTGTTTTAAATGCATATATTTTTAAAATTGATATTGTAATATTATAAGACTTTATTTTCAATTTTTACATGTTTCCAATGATTTTTAATGAAGAAATGTTATTGCTAAACACAGATTATATTAAAATTTTAACTTAGTGCAACAACTCAATTATTACAAATTATTGATTTAGGAAATTTTGCTTTGTTGCAGCTACTAAATCAATTCGAAAAATTTCACATCTACATTTTTCTCTTATTGTTTTGGTCCATTTGATTGGGTTGAGTGCATTTCCAGTCCTCTAAATGCAAAATAAAAATAGCCCTAAAAAATTAAGTAGTCTCAAAAAATGTTTAAAAATACGTGGTTGTACTTGTAAAATATACAGGGTGTTCCATTTAAAATTTCAAGGTTGGGGGGTTATTTCCGGGTAAACTGGAGGCGATGGAAAAGTGTCAAATTATGAAAAATTTACCGTTTTTATAATATATTACCTGCCAAATTTAAAACTCTGGAAACTATGGCTTGTCTAATGATTCCGTTGACACTCGGTGTACTAAATATTACTACCCTCCATCATATTTGTTTCATTAACTATATTATATTTTTATATTTTTCACTAAAAATATATCCTATTTCTTCCGCGAAAGCGTCAACTACCTACCAAATATTATTTTCCCTCAAATAGTTTTGTAGATAGACATCAGATCAACAGACAAACAAACAGAGAATTGAAAGACTTTAATTCTCGTAATCTACATAGTAATTACAATATTTCCCTTCGATATGGGAGGGGAGTAAAAATAAATAGAATGTAAACATATTCTTTGTCAGTATATTGAAGTTGTTATATACATACATTCTATGGCATACCCTTCATAATTTTTTGAAAATAAGTAGCTTATTTATTTTTGCTTTGCTATTTCTTTGCTATTTTTTTAAATTTTAATCATTCCCCATAATGCCACCTTCACGGGCGAAATGTTTGTCAATATATTATGTAATATTTTTGCTATTGTAGTATCCTGGCAAAGCTTGAAACTCTTGATTTTTTTAAAATGAATTGTTAACTTTTATAATTTACCAACTCAGTTTTTTTTTTTTTCAAAAACAATATTGTTTTCCTTTAATTAATACTTTCTTACTGTTTCAATTTGATCGAATTTTTCATTCTTCAATAATTGTGCTTACAACAGCCATTATGGTTGGACAAACAAGTGTATTTTTTTCTCTCTACGAAGTGATGTTTATGGTTGTAGAGAAATGTTTGGTAAATATCCTCCATTTCTATGAAGAGTAGAATAATATCCTTTCCAATGAGATTAATTATCTTTGAGTTATTAAGGAATTAAATTGCTTAATTATTTTTGCTACTCCCTGTACATTAGCAGTGTGATTTTTTAATTGGCTTTATTAGTGATCGAAAAGATTATTCCATGTGATCCACCATTTAATATTCCGTTAGTGTTTATTTTAGATTTTTTGAGTCATTAGAGTATATGTTCTAAACAAACAATTTAATATTTAAATATTTATTGTTTAACCTTCCTCTATATCTAATCTATTGCATGCTGTAAATAAATTGCATGGGTGTTAACTTGTTTCCATAGGCCTACCCATTTACTATTTTTCCATAAGACCATATACAGAAGCACAAAATAAAAATATTTCCAACAAAAGTTCAATCGATTACAATATAAGCATGGTAAATCACACTCAAAATGGAAAACTAAACGGCCACACCAACATTGGCTTTGTTAGCGACGACGAGACAATCAAAATAGATGACAGCGAAAACGAAAATAAAGAACCTAAGAAAAAACCGGCGCCACAACCGCCAACAAAAGGCAATAATAACGAAATACCAACTGAAATAAAGAAGCTCGATGAAATGCTAGAAGAAGTTTCCAATACTATTAATTCTGATTCAATCGAACGTAAAACGTCTGTCGGTACTTTATCTAATGTATCAGATGTTGTGTCACGTGAAGAAAATGTTGTTGCTGTTGTCCATCGTGATAATGTCATTACCCCCGCAAATTCCAACGCCCCTCCCTCACCCACAGATCTCAAACGCATCTCTCTTCCTTATGATAGTGGAGTAACCCCAGACAATGCAGATAACGAACAAATAGTAAATGTCAGTGAAAGTATTAGCGAAATCCCATATGACAATGTTACCCGAAACGAAATACAAAGGGAAGCCCCAAGCAGCGGTAGACAAAATTCGGTAGATTCTCCTGTGCCCCCAGATTCAGCCTCACCCTCAGGTTCAGTAACAGGTGAATCACTCGCCTCAGATGAGGACAAAACCAAGACAACGAATGAGTCAACAGAAGATTTATCACAGGCTTTGCCAACTTCGACTCCTCCTTCATCATTGAATACATCTCCCTTGCTCAAAGATAAGGTAGAGAATGGTCACACGCCAATACCACCTCCTTTACCGATGTTTACGTACGGAGATGTTTCACTGACTCCTATCTCGTCGAATTCATCTCCCTTACCAAAGGATAAAATACCACTTTCATATTTGTCTAACAACAAAGATCTAATAGCAGTTCCCAGGCCAACCTCAGCAAACTTAAATAGTGTCACTTTAAGACACGTAAAGCAAAGGGAAACTGAGGACGAAAACATTTACGAACCCGACGACGATAATTTAAAAGTTGGCTCGGACAAATATAAATCGTTCATGGAAAAACTTAATGGTAAATTACAGAACTTGAATGTTATACCAACATATATTCCATTCTTTACAACAAAAGAACCTAAAGAGGAAGTTAGAAATGGGGAAAAGGTACCAAATGAAAATGTCATTGAAAAAAGTCTCGGAGAAAGTCGGGAAGAAGCAAAAGAAAAACTGAGCAAGTTTCTAATCAGCAGTCCTATAATTAGAAACATTATAGGTTTGGATAATGAAGAGGATAAGGATGATGACAAGGAGACACTTGAGGAAGATAGTGGAATTCAAAGCAACAATGACGAGTTCACACGGCAGGTGAGCTTTGATATTAACGACGAAGATGGTAGAAGGAGCATAAACAGTGACCAGAACTCTAATAGTGACTATATGGATCATCAAAATAGGATGCAAAATGTTTTTAGAAGTATAAACTTAAAAAAGTCAGATTCTTTTAAAGATCCCCCACTTAACGAAAATCGTACAGCGAAATCGTTGGGGTCTAGCTTTATGAATGATGACAAAGTTAAACATAGACAAGCAATGGGTGAAATTTTTAAAAGCATCAAATTGAGGCGGACAGATAGTAAAAAACAGGAAGGCGTCAAAGAAGAATAGTAAAGAAGTACAAGTGTATATATAATATATTAATTAATTTCATTGAAATATGGTGTATTATATATGCTACTTTTTTTGCGATGAAAAAAAACAGGCCTCGAGGCCCAGCTATGGGATTTGTTTTACTTGGAAACTGTTATTCAGGATAAATATAATTTTTAAAGTTGCAAACGTAATATGAAAAAAGTTTGGTATACCTAATAAAAAATAATATTGTGTTTAAAAAATATTGAGTTAAAATTTGAATAAAAAAAAAATGCTTTTAAAATAAAATCAAACAAATGCCCAGATAATATGTAGTAAACTTGGGATACTTCTGTCCGTTATTTTAGAATTGAGTTAGTGGTAAAATTGACAATTGATGGTCAACGGTTTTAGTGTCTTGACGTGAAAATACAGTCATTTGGGTGTGAAAGTCTGAAAAAACATGAACGATCTTATAAAAAGCTGACATTTTTACTGCGGACTGCAGTAAGGGAGAGAAGAAATTGGAATTATACAAAAATCAAATTTTTTTTAAGATTATCAACCAATGACACGTTCGTTTTATAAACCATAACAATATTTATATAAAACTATAGAAGTAAAGATGCACAACTTCCACTACTACAACTATTTCTCAAACTATTCTGACAGTTGAGGTTGTAATGACACAATATTGTCCCATACTCCAAATATCCATAATATACCTGTGTTTCTCCATGTTTTTGTGCTTCTCTTGTGTATGGTCTCTTGTCAAACCCTTCTGTGATGCTTTAACTAATGTTTTGCTTACCTTATGTTTTTTTTAAATCATACATTTGGTGGCATAGCAAATGGGCCATATGGGATGTGAAAAGCCATGAACAAATTTATATGTTATATATTAATATCAACCTCCCATTTATAATAAATTAGTAACCAAACCATCATATTTAAGCATATGACAAACACATCATGTGCTTACCAATTTACCAAAGAAAAAGATATTTTAAGGAGGGAAATTTTGACCTCAACTATTGTACACATTTAGTTTGATTTAATTTATTTTTTGCTTCCATTTTGTGCATACTAAATTGTTAATACATTTTTTCAACGAATTTCCATATTATATTGCCATGTATTGGGACAGATCCTGCTGCGGGAACCACGGAAAATTTGCTATGCCACTGCATGTATTATTTTTATACTCAATGGTTTTTGAGATTTTATTAATCATGTTTACTGTAGTAATATACGCAATCAAACAGTTAATTGTGTATGTTGAAAATTAGATGCACTATTTTTACAAAAAGTATTAAAATGTAAATGTATAGTTCCAGAAACAAACACCAATTCTCTTAATTTTTACTTTCTTTTATCTAAATAAGGAAGTATCGTAACTGGTTTTAACACATTTGAGTATACCAAATGGGATTTGAAATTTAGTAAACGGTTTCAATGCCTGGTTTATCATAGACATTTAGATCTGTACAATAATTTCACATGTTGATGGTAAGAGGTGGAAATAAGCACCGAATTCAAATATATTTACGTATTGTTTAACTGTTGTTATTTAAGTGTAGATGATTTCTGTATAATAAAAATTTGATATCTTAAAAAATGTAAATACTGACATATAAAGTTAAAATCTAACTCTTAATCAGTACCATACGATCTTGTGGGTAAACTAAGCAGGAAGATTAATACAAATAACAAAATGGAACTAAAAGACAGTGGTAGGATTGAGTCAAACGCCTAGGTCATAGTAGAAAATATCAAATTAGCGGAATACTTTGAAGAAAACTTATCTCTACCATGTGCACTCTCTAATAACACTCAAAGCACTATTGTTATCAACTATATAGAAGATAATATTATGGAAGTGTTAAATTGTATGAAAAATACAAATTTTTCTGGACTAGACGGTTTTAAACTGACAAGATCAATTATAAATATATTAATTATTCCATTGATTCTTTTAATTAATAAATCCATCCAAGATATTTTTTCTGATGCACTAAAAGCTGAAAGTGTTTTACGTCTATATATAAAAAAATAACCCCACTAATATAGACAATTACCGTCAAATATTGTTTTGATTACCTTTTCAAAATTCACTGAGAGAATTGCACACAACTTAAATCTCATCTTATTTAGACACTAGTAAAATTTTATCATCACTTCAACATAGATTTAGAACAAATAAAACAATACCGTTCGTTCATGAAATGTTATGTATTCCAAGCTTGTTCGGAGATAATCTGTGGTATAGTATCGTTAATGTCTGATTTATCCCAAGCATTTGATACTGTAGATGTAAAACTAATAAAAAAATTGTATAATATTGGTATATGTGGTAATTTACTAAATTGAATTGACTAACAGGAAGATCAACGTGAAACTGAAAAGCCATGTATCGCAGTCAAAAGATGTCCCACTTGGTATTCCTTGAGGGTCAGATATGAGTTATTTATGGTAGTTGTTAACAAT
Source organism: Rutpela maculata (assembly GCA_936432065.2). Taxonomy (NCBI): domain Eukaryota; kingdom Metazoa; phylum Arthropoda; class Insecta; order Coleoptera; family Cerambycidae; genus Rutpela; species Rutpela maculata. The sequence continues at coordinate 247,552,654 of OW386286.2, forward strand.
TTGCCAGATTTTATGAGTAAGAATAGGGTTACTATATTTGCTGATAACATCGTTATAGTTTCTGATGGTGGCCCTGAGGAACACAACGTTTGGTGTCAGGGAAACTGTCTGATCTTGAATGATACTAAAACACTTTACTTACACTTCCAAAAATGTAAGACAATTGACAACATTGATAGTATTATTCGGACCTCTAAATGTTTAGGACTTTGACTTGATGAAAGTTTTCCTAGGAATAAACATTTTGTTCAAAATGAAATAGTACTATTTTACCATCTTGCAGTTAAAATCATCTTTGGATCATGATGGCATATTACATGTTTAATATTCACTAACATTTAACCATATATTGCAACTAATTTAGTGTGTTGGAGAATTGCAACTAATGAAGGTATGTTTGTTCGTCGGAAAAGAATACTATGTTTAACATCTAATCTTGAACCCCCTCGTAGAGATATTTTGAAAAATAAAAATTTGTTAACAGTGCTTACTATTTATATATTAAAATGTGTTAATATAAAGATTGATTTATCCAGTTTTGCAAAGTTAAATGAAGACCACGGTTATTCAACACGTACAAATGCCTAGGCATATAAATACATTTTTTTAAGGATTCACCACAATATCTCTTCATAATAGTGTACGATAACTTGCCTAAATAAATTCATTAAAAAAAATTAAAATAGAAGTAAAAAATGTCTGCCTTTTATATTAGTGATTTTTTTGAATGAATAATATTGTGTATATATTTAAATACATATATTTCTATCGTGTTTTTAGCTTGTATTTGACTACAAAAATACTACGTTTTTATACTTTATTACTTATTTATTTATAATGTATGTTTTTTGAGTTACCATAATGTAAACTCGATGTGTCTCTGAATGGTTAATAAAAAATAAAAATAACACAAGGAAAATTAATTCTTGTGTAAAAATATTCGATTTTTGAAATGAATGAATGTATGAAAGGGTGTAGCTCCTAAAATCATGATCATTCTAACTATTTATCTGTGCTTGATTGCGTACATTAGTACTTTAAAACCTATAATTAAGATTTCTGCTCCTGGGAGCTTTTATACTTTTTTTATTATAACAGCATGTAATGATGTATTTAACATACTCTCCTGTGCATTTTGCTACCGAAATGATATTAAGTTACGAAACTGTTATTAAGTTATTTACAGGTTTTTCAATGTATGGATTTTATGGTCTTCCAAATAGCATTAGAAATTTTATAAGGTATGAACCGTTAGATTAACTTTATTTAAAATATACATTTTATAGACATTTACTGTATTTTAAAGTAATTATTTATTTTATATAAGGCATTATATTTAATATTAATAAATATTTTATTAATTATGTCCCTGTTGTTTTATTGTACATAGTATTATGTATGTGGCCTAAAAGTTTAAAGGAAAAAAACTTTTTGTTAATGATGTCGCAGTAAATTTGATTCTCAGTAAAAATTGACGTGTGGTCTCAAATGAAATCTTTTTAGCCAGGTTTTTATTAATGTGAAGAGCTATGCCAACAAATCAAATTATTTGAAATTGGCTCAAGAGTAAAGTATTTAGGATATCAAAATTATTTTTTAATGTTGTTATAATTTCATTCACATCTTAATATAAAATTCCTTAATGAAATTTGAAATCTATTAATAGACTTTCGTCTTGATTTTGAGAAAAGAGTTTTTGAATAATTTGCAAATATATTCACAAAACACCTGGGTTGGCAGCCAGTGGCGTATATAGGATTTGTGTTGGTGGTAGGAGGGATGCCCATCGTGAAACATAAAGGTGTTTTATTTATTTGCATTCAACAATTACATATGTATTAGGTTCAAGAAAGGTACTACTAGTGGTTGACATGTTAACAATGAAACCCTATAATGTTCATTTCTTGTTAATTTATTACGTGTCAAAGGACCTCTCACTCTTATGGACTGGCGAAGTTTAACCATGGCTATTCCACCACTCAACTGGGAGACATGCACTCAGACAACAACCATTCCCTGTGACATTCCTCTCCGCTTGAACTCAGGAGAGATAACAGCGGCCAACCATATTGTTTTACTTAACAGTGCACTAGCCCACTGTTACTATCTTGGTAATACATTAAAAACGTCACTTAACATCCATACTTTAGCCAGGATTTGAACCTGAGACTTAATAGTTTCAAGCCTAACATTTAAGTAGTGAGATCATTGATTTGGCTGAAACTGCGTCATTTTGTAGTTCAAATCATGCGGTTAAAAAGTTACACAGGTCTACAAAGTAAGCTGTTTTTTGCTATTTTTTGCAGATATTTCCGAGACGATGGGAGTTAGATCGAAACAAAAAATAAAATAAGGTCAAATGAGTATTTTCCACTACGAATCTTTTGCTTCCATAAGAATTTTGATTTTTTTTTTTTCGTTTCGGAGATAACTACTGAAATGTTGGCATGTACGACAAAAAATCGCAAATTTTGAGCTTCTACAGTTGGCAACTTTTTAATCTTGGCTCCTACGCCAAAAGACTACTCTAGTTAACTTAAATAGAATTAAATTTGCTAAAACACTTTTTTTATTTTTTGAATTCCGACAAAAATGAAGGAATTAGAGGGGGCAGTTTTGGAACTTTTTTTTTTTTTTCGGTAAAATTTCTCCATTTCGTCACCGTAATTAATCGGTAATTAACTGAAATTTATCAACATGACTACCAAATCTCAAATCACTGTCAATAATAACACCAAGACTTTTAACTTTATCTTTTTTTTTTCCAGCACGTTGTTCTCTACAACAATATTTAAATTTGATTTAACATAATTTCTTTGTTTCTTGATTCCAAAAATTATTACTTCTGATTTGCTTGGATTTATTATTAAACAGTGACCTTGAGGTGCCATTATGAATTTTTTAATATCTTCATTTATATGGTAACCGGCTCTCTCCACTTCTAAGGGAGGAAAAGAGTAATAGAGTTGTGTGTCATCTGCATATAAGTGAATTTTACAATAATTCAAATTATTGACAATGTACTTGTATAAATTGTAAAGAGCAGCGGGCCAAGGCAAGGTACACCGGATTTCAAAGTTAAATAATTACAGCTTATATTAATCGCACACTTTGCTCGCGGTTTTTTATATAATTATCCAATAATTGTACTGAATCTTCAGAGATACCTATATAATGAAGTATAGCTGCAAGCATATCATAATTTATATAGTGTCGAAGGCTCTACTGAAGTCCAGCAGAACTAAACATGTGCACATTCCTCGATCCGCTGCTCCTATAATGTCATCAACTATATGAAGCAAAGCTGTGGCGCAACTGTGGCCAGGCCTAAATCCAGACTGAGTAATAGGAATCAAATTATTTTGCACAAGATGTTCTCTTAGTTGCATTTCCATTATTTTTTCAATGATTTTGGATAACGGTAAATTGCTTATTGCTCTAAGATCTTTAAATTCATCAGGATTAGACTTTTTAGGTAGCACAGTTACCACAGCTTTCTTCCATACAGAGGAAAAGACATTTTGAACTAAACAAGTTTATCAAGTGTGTTTTGTAAGGTATTATATGACAACAACATAATTTTATCAACCTTGCATTGAGTCCATTGCACCCAGCGGCATTTGCGGAAAGATTATTTAATACTGTAGATTCATTAGTGATTTGAAATTTAAAATTGCTATTATTTAAGGTGTTGCTTTTATAAAAGTTTAAAATGAGCTCCGAGACAGTAACAGCGGGAATAGCATTTACAAAGAAGTTGTTAATTTCATTTACATTACTTAGATGGTCAGGAATTTCTTTGTTTTTGTTACAAGGTAACACATTATTATTTTTTAAAAGTTTCCAACAATCTTTTGGCGCGGAAATATTTATTTTGTGTTCAATCTAAGTTTTTTTCTCTTTTAATTGCCGCTCTAGTGTAGTTACGCATTTCCTTGTTAAACTGCCAATGAGCATCATTTTTTGTTCTTTTATATTTTGCAAGAGCTTTATTTCGTATAGACATCATCATTTTTAAATTTTCTGTCAACCATGGTGCATGGGGTCTTGTAAATCTTGATGTTATAAATGGGGCGTGAATGTCAAACAGGTATACTAAATTATCAACTAGAAATTCAACTTTTTCATCTACTCTGTGTATATCATAAATTAAATACCAAGGTATATTATATAAGTCAAACTCAAATCATGACTAAAATTTTTAAAACTTTTGTTAGTGTATATTTTTGGTTCATTACTCTTTTTACATATCTTTAGACAGGGTGTATTAAATAGGTGGTGCGACGACAACCCTCACAGTGGCTTCATAAGTGCTTACTTCGTACATAATGTAATAGATGGCAGGACCAATAAGTTCTCTCATTACTAACGCATAGATAGATAATTTTACAGGTTCTGTGTATACATGCATACAGTGTTGCATACATTCCCGGCCTTTTGTTTTTGTTTAGTGAAATAAGAGTCCAGTGACATCTGACATTAAGTTGCTGAATTAAAACATTGAAAGAATATATGCAACATTACATGCAGCATTGCACGTGTCGCTACAGCTAACCTCAAAAATATATATTTCTTAAGATTTACAAGTATTACGTAGCTATTATTAAAATTTCTACCTGGTTTTGGTACTTTCAACCAAAATCAAGTTCAACGCAATGTGTATGAAATTTTAAATAGTTTGTCACAATAAAATAAGACACTTTTTACAGGTTAGGAATCTAACCTATAATTAGCGGTCTATTTTTATTAATCAACAATATTGAAAAATTATTTGCGTGAATTTTTAAATATTTGCTTGGAGCCAGTATGGCTCCAAGCTTAAAATGCCTATACAAACATTAAAAATGAGAATAAACGAAAAAACCTTAAAATTTGAGGTTATGTTAGTTATACGATGCACATGCCCAGGTAATTGTAGGACCTTATTGCTCGCGCCATCTACCAAAGTAAATAGTAACCATGCACTTATGAAGCCATTATTATAATAGGAAAGTGCCGTACGTCGGACCACCTATTTAATAGAATAGAATAGAATAGAATAGAATAGAATAGAATAGAATAGTATATTTCTCACTATAGATATACATAGTATATATATGAACGTCAACAGTATCTAAAATAGTTCAGGATAATAAAATAATAATAATTTACAGGTAATTTTAGAATAAAATAACAATAGTACACATTGAATAATATAAACATATAGGTAATCACAAACTGGTAAAAATACTTAATCTAGAATCATCACAGATAATGGTCAGAATTTTGCAATATCACTATGGCTCATAGTTTAGGTACTCATCAACTGAATAGAAACCGTTAGTAGCAAGAAATTTTTTCAGACAAAAATTGAATTTATTTACAGAACCTATGGCTTTGATTTCCTGTGGTAACTTATTATACATTTTAATACCTGCGTGGTATGGAGATCTTTCGTATAAAGTTGTATTATGACTTTTACTTTTTAATAGATGACCATGTCTGGTATTGTATGTGTGGTTATCTGAATTTGTTTCGAATATGTTTAAATTCTTTTTAACAAATTTAATGGTGTTTAATATATATATGCTGTGGATGGTTAAGATTTTATTATCTCTGAAATAAGGTTTACAGGAATCTCTTGGCGCGATATCAAATATTAACCTGATGAGCCTTTTCTGTAGGATAAACACACGATTTATACTTGAGGCAGCACCCCAAGCCACAATGTTATATGATAAGTGTGAATATGCAAGTGCATAATAAACATTTAATAGTGACTTGATATTTAAGATACCCTTCAACTGCCTTAATGCGAAGTATGCATGATTTATCTTTTTGCAAACATTTTTTATTTGCTCTTCCCAGCAAAGGCTATGGTCTATTATAGTTCCCAAGAACTTGACAATTGGTGCAAAGTTTTCAGTAGGTATTACTTTGACGAGATCTTCTGAAGGCGATCTTCGTTGAGAGAAGTATACACATTCAGTTTTACCAATATTCAAGATTAGTGTATTACTGTGACACCAGTTTTGATATGAAAGTAGTATACTATCGACTTGACTTTGAAGTTTTACAGGGTCCCGTGCTGAGAGCAGCATCGATGTGTCATCGGCAAACATAACAACCAATCCCTCCTGCATAATGGCAGGAAGATCATTGACAAATAATAAAAATAGTAATGGTCCCAGCACAGAACCTTGAGGAACTCCTTGACTAACATCATAATTTTCTGACATTGTGCCATATATTTTTACGTGTAATTTTCTATCGGTCAAGAATGATTTAATAACGTTTAATGCAAGACCCCTGATTCCTAACTTTTGCAATTTGTATGCAATAAAATCAACATTCAGAGTGTCAAACGCTTTGCTTAGGTCGAAGAATAAGCCAACAACATGATTTTTTCTGTCAACTTCATCATATACAAACTGCAGAAGCTGGATAGTGGCAGTTTCAGTTGATTTATTTTGTTGAAAGCCATGCTGGTTTGTAGTTATGATTTTATGTTTACTTAAGAATGATGATATCCTATTAAATATTAATCTTTCTATAACTTTAGATATTACACATAAGATGGAAATTGGTCGGTAATTTTCAAAATCAAGCTCATCACCTTTCTTAAATATTGGCAGAACTGAAGCGATTTTAAAGATACTAGGAAAATGACCTTCCTGGAAGCATTTGTTAATCAAATGTGCCAGAGGTGCTGCGATTTTCTCACATGCATACTTTAAGGCTTTACTGGAAATTCCATCTATACCTGTAGCAGGCTTATCTTTTAAATTTCTTATTATGTTCATAACTTCCTCAGGTGTTGTAGGAGTTAAGAATACTGTTTGTTCCACATAAGAGCAACTAGTACACTCAGTGGAAATATTATCCTTGAAATGCTCAGACATTTTCTCAGAGGCTACATTTGAGAAATAATTCCCAAAATGGTCAGCAATTTTTTGGGGATTTGTTGTAGGTGTGTTGTTTATTTTTATTGTTATTTTTCTGTTTTCAATATTTCTACCGAGTTGTTTATTAACCAAACTCCAAATTTCTTTTGAACTATTTGTTGCTTTATTTACTTGTTGTGAAAAATAATCTTTTTTGGTTTTTTTAATGTTGTTATTATATTGCTTTTTCTTGTCTTTATATAATTTGATTAGATTGAAATCATTTAATTGATTTGCTAACCAATATAAATTTTTCAATTCTTGACTCTCTTTGATTAACTCACAATTAAGCCAGTTCCTGCAACTTACTTTATTTGATTCCTTATTACAGTGAGTAACTAGAGGGCATGAGCCATCAAGACATTTTAGAAACAACTCAATAAAATTATTGAAATCTTCGTCAATATTTTCAGAGTAAATGCTATCCCAATCAGTTGTTTCAAGCATGTACTTGAATTTTTCAATATTTTCATCTGAAAAATGCCTAACATGATAAAAGGTGTTATTATTTTGTGTACTTATTTTTATATCCTTGCAGCAGATTACTTGAGCTGTGTGGTCAGCTATGCAGGGATTAGATACATAAGCTAAGTACCCATCCCTTGGTAAGTTTGTAGCTATATAATCAACGCCTGTTTTTGATGTTATATTATTTATGTTTGTTACAATACGAGTAGGTTCATTTATAGTTGTCATAAGATTAAAGCAATCAAATGTATCCCCTAATATATCTTTTTCTCTAGATTCTTTTAAGGAGTCTATATTAAGATCACCACAAAGTATAACTATTGGGTTGTGTTTACTAATAAATTGCAAGGTATGTGATAAATTATTTATAAATATATCAAAATTGCCTGTTGGAGGTCTATAAATTGCAATTATATTTATTTCAAACTGTTTATAGCATAACAATGCCACACATAGTTCTATGTTAGTTTCGGATGCAAAAGATTTAACATACTTCACATTTTTTGGTTTAAAACCATCTTTAATATCATTTCTTGCATATATAGCCACACCGCCGTGCTGGTGGTTCACCCTACAGTAAGTACTCACCAGTGTGTAACGTGGAATGCTCAAACTATTTAATTCAGTTTCATCAGCCCAATGTTCCGTGATACATAAAAGATGAAGATTCTGTTGATAAGAAAAAATTTCTACATTGTTTAATTTATTTCTAAGACATTGTACATTAATATGGCCAACGTTTAATATTGGTTTTAAGTCACTATTATCTGTGATTGATACTGTTCGTTTCATGCTGTCTATTAGATGAGCATTGCTAGAAGTCATTTTATCATTTGGTTCTTCTCCTCTCGATTTGGTGTGTTTATTGTTTGATTCATTTATGTTATTCCTAAAAAAGAAGCAGGTTGGGTGTCACCATCAATCTGTGGAATATGTCTTTTCTTGTATTTTTCATAGAGTCGAAAATCAAACCTTCCATAGCCAACACCTTTGGGCCAGAAAGACGGTTGGTAGAATTTGTCTTTATGTTTAAAATCCGCTGCCACCATATAACATTTAAGACCGTTAGATTCTGAATTTAGCTCTTTAACTATAATATTTTCTTCATCATCTCCAGTTCTTGTTTTCAAAAATGTTTTTATGTCTACTTCGGTCACATCTCGTGTTACCCTAGATATAAACATCCAGACTTTTGGGCTGGCTCCTTTGAATTTTCCATTAGTTTCTTGAGATTGTCCTACATTTTTCTGACGAGATGACCTATTTCTTTGAGAGAGTTGCCAGTAGTTGTCATTTGGCTTATTTCCTTGGTCTGATGTTTCTACTGATGTTACTTTTTGGTTCTGATTTACTTGTGATGTGATCGAATTTTCATTTTTATTTCTTTTATATTGTTTATTTTCTGGAATATTTAATTTATCTTGTGGTGATTTTAATACTTGAGAATACTGTTTTGGGGTCACTGGATTTTGTATCTCTAATCCTTGCATTTTTTGTATGTTTATGTTTTTTGGATCCTGATTGGTTTTTGTTGTTATTTTGTTTTCATTATCTATATTTAGTTTAGCTTTTAGTTCATATATTTCATCCCTTAGTGCCTTAAAACTGTTTTCAAATGTTGATTTTACACGATTTACTATTTTGTTTATTGACTCTTCCTCAGAGTATTGAGTCTTTGTCTGGTTATATTTACTGAGCACTGCTTTAAGGTTCGAATTTTCAGCTTCTAGTATTCCAATTTTCCCGGTTAGTAATTCTATATTTTCTTTCAATTCTTTGTTTATTTGTTTTAAATATTCATTTTCCGTCTTACTTGAATTGCTTTTTGAGGAGACATTTGAAATGTCCTGTTTTCCATGTATATCAGATTCCTCTTCAGAAAAACTTTGTTTTTCACAACACTTTTTCACTTTTTTATTTGCGCAGCTTGTATGAAATGTTGTTTTGCAATGCACACAAGTTACTCTTTTATTTACTGCAGGCTTTTTACAAAAACCACACTCTGGATTCACAGCTGCATCTTCACCTTCAGCCATCTTGAATCAAACAAACAATACACCCTGTCTTTAACACACAATAAACTATGTCATGATCAGAAAAAATATTTTGCAAAACACCTTTCTCTACAATCTTTTGCTCCCTAGAAATAAGAATAAGGTCAATCAAAGTAGTAGATGCATCTGTTATGCGAGTTGGATTATCTACAATTTGTTCCAAATTAAATGTGTCTAAAACAGAGTAGAGGTTATTTACACACGTACTAAGCAGGTTTAGTACATTAATATTGAAATCCCCGGTACATGCGATGTGATCTACTGTAGGAGAAATTAAGCTTAAGGAGTCCTCCAGCTCATTTAAGAATAATATATTAATTTTACTAGATCTACTTTTTGATCGAATGGACATGTGGATGCCTCCCATCTGCTCCTAAAGGTTTGAAGAATGTTATGATTATAGACAAGTACTGTGTATTCACTTTTCAGTCATTGGCAAAAAAAGTGCTGTAGAATATTTAATATACCAGTGATAGTTAAATATTTCCATATACACAATAACAAAAGGACCATCAATTTAGCATTACAACACGGGAGCTATAATGGTTAGACAGTACTTTATATTAGCCTTTTTGGTATTGACAAAAGAGTGCTTTTATATATTCAACGTACCAACGATGGTGAAATAATTCGAAGTATGCGATAACAAAAGGGCTTGTTAAACACATAGGGTAGATGATAATATAATGTTAAACAATACTTTGTTTTCGCTTTTCAGGTATTAGGGAATCCAATGACCTATCAAAATATGGCATTCTGGGCAAACAATTGACAAACACATTATTTTTACTAAATTCCGGAAACGTAGCCAAGCCAACAGAAAAACACAAACGTTTAACAAATGAAAATGAATGTTTGCCCTCGAGGCCCACACACGCCATGTTGGATGTCACGTGGTTTGGATTGCCTAATTGGCAAAAGTTGCCAACACTTTACCAGCCATAAATCTAATGGCCCATTGGATTGCCACCTATAGTGCGTTTGCTGGATTGGTTGGGTGGCCATGTACTATACTATATATACCAAATTACTTGCTTTTAGGAATTCTTTAAACTGATTTTTAAAATGACTACATTTATTATTAACTGGAGTAATCAGTGGATAGAGTAGAAAGCCCAAAGAAATTTAAGATCATAGATAGTCACTGCCACTATGAACTCTCATTTTGAATTTGTCAAAATTAGAAGTGAAGGTTGTAAAAGATCCATGATTGTTTATATTATAAATTCTTTAGTGTTCCAAATAATAAATACACTGGACAGATTGTGCTTGGCTTGTACATACTTCCATAATTTGTTGTCTAGCATAAAACCTCCCTTTAAGCATATGTCAATGCAGAATTATGACTACATCCACAAAGAAACCCACCGAAAGCAAAGCTTCCAAGGCTTCCAAGAACACCGGCATATTGGATCGATACAGCCCTCTTCAGGTAGGGAAGATAGTAAGAACAAGCACTAAAAAGAAACCGGATATTATTGAAACTTTCAAACCGAAGAGTGAAGATAATTTAAATTATGACATTTCCCAAACGACTGTGAAACTAGATTATGGCTCTACGAAAATCAACATTAAAAGTACAAGAGCTACTTACACACCTTTATCGCCAGAGGCGATAGAGGCAAAACTGGCTCTGGCTAAGAAGAGGACCCAAGGATTTTCTCATGGAGGACCACCACTTAAACACTATGTAGAGGATCTTTGGCTGGAAAAACAGGATATGATGCAAGAATTGTATAAAAAGGAACTTGAAAAGTTTACCATTTGCAGGAAAAAAATGGATAAGTCACGAGGTATAGTGATCATTTATAGACTTGGAATTTTCATTTGTTAAACATTACAAAGTCAGTTCAAGATGTTATAAAAAATTGTGTTTTAAGAATTTTAACGTTGAATTGTTAGTATAGTAGGTACCTAGAGGTAAAAAATATGCAAAACTTCGGAATAATGTCATATTGAACGGATTTCGTTCATTTTTGGCAGTATAATAGTAAATGCTTCACAGAAAAGTTTCTATATTGTGCGGGGGCTTGTTAATTTATAGGGAGTGGATGCCACCCCTTCTCAAGGGGTGGCACTTAAAAAATATATATGTTTATTAGAGCTGAAAAAGAATCAAATTTTAAGAAGAAAAGGTTCTATGCAATTTTTCACATAAATTGATAATTTTTAAGTTATAGACTTCGAAATTGAGATTTTAGCTTAAAAAAAAGGTATTTCCAAACGGCTTTCGTCAAATATCTCGAAAAGTATTGCTTTATCGAAAAAATGTTACAGACCAATTACAGAAAGCACAAACTGGGAATTAATTATATTTTTTGTTTATTGATGTAGGATTAATAATTTCGGAGATATTTAAGTTTATATTTGGCATCTAAGTTGTTTACCTTAAATTATTTCATGATAACAATTTTTGTTATTCAAAGCAATGTGTTTTTACGTTGTGGTTAAAAATATTTGTATTTGTAATTTATTTCGCTTTCAAATTAATTTTACTCGTTTCTGTAGCATAAGAGATAAAGAAAAATGTGCGTATTTATATTTTTTTATATAAAAAGGTCGCCAATTTGTTACTCTAATTAGCTAGTAATTTAAAAAAATAAACTCAAATACAGTTTTTCGTTAAAATGTAGCATTACCTAGATGCTCAAATTTTTTTGCTCATTTAAAGGAATTGCTTTAAAAAAAAAATGCATTTTAAACTTTATTTTAATTTCGAAATACTTGGATGCAAAATATAAACTTAAATATTTCCAAAATTATTAATCCTATGTCAATAAAAAAACATATAATTAATTCCCAGTTTGTACTTTCTGTAATTGGTCTGTAACATTTTTTTCAATAAAGTAATACTTTTCGAAATACTTGACGAAAGCCTTTTGGAAATACCTTTTTTTTTAAGCTAAAATCGCAAATTTGAAGTTGTTATAACTTAAAAACTATCAATTTATGTGAAAAATTGCATAGAACCTTTTCTTCTTAAAATTTGATTCTTTTTCATCTCCAATAAATATATATATTTTTTAAGTGCCACCCCCTGAGAAGGGGTGGCATCCGCCCCCTATAAATTAGCAAGACCCCGTACAATATAGAAACTTTTCTGTGAAGCATTTATTATAATACTGCCAAAAATGAACGAAATTCGTTCAATATGACATTATTCCGAAGTTAAAACCTCTAGTTACTGTACTATGTACTAGTAAGTGACTAATTTGAATAATATTAAAAGTGAGCAAGCTGGCAAGATCAGTCCTAAATTCTGCATAAATACTTCGTTAGCGGCTACTGTCTAATTTGTTGTCCCTACTTTCTTTGCACTTGCGGTACATGTCCGAAAAACCAAAATGCTTTGTCACATCAAGACGTGACAATGTATTAAAACAAAGTAACAAAAGTTATGTTATGCTACGTGGATTTTTCAGAAACTCATCGTTACAAGTATTTTCTATGCTTTGAATAATTCCATCGAACTTAAATAACGACAAAATATACTTCTGGCATATGTCAGCCCATCGAGTTGGCCATGGTTCATGATATAAAATTCAGTGAAATTATGTCATCATTACAAGGCTCATTTTTTTTGTGTGTACACATTCTATGTTAAAATTAATAAAATGAGATCACCAGAAAGAGTGGGCCGTTAGATGGAGCAGCCAGAAAGGTCAAAGTTGTAAAAAAAGCGGAGTTATATCACGTGATCGTTACAAGCTTTTTTTTTTAGGTTGAGTATATTTATATAAATGTTTTGAACACAACAAAAAAATCCCAGAAAGAAACTTCTGTCAGTAAGGCTAGCCAGAAAGGAAATGTTTAGAATTTTTGAAGGAAATTTGATTTTTTTTCGCAACATTTTCTTTCTGGCTAGCCTTACTGACAGGAGTTTCTTTCTGGGAATTTTTTTCTGTGTTCAAGACATTTAAATACATATGCTCAGCTTAAAAAAAGGCTTGTAACGATCACGTGATATAACTCCGTTTTTTTACAACTTTAACTTTTCTGGCTGGGCCACCTGACGGCCCATATTTTCTGGCGATCTTATTTCATTCATTTTAAAGGTAAAATGTGTACACACAAAATAATTGAGCCTTGTAACGATGACATAATTTCACAGACAGTGTTTGTGACGTACCTGACAGGAGGTGCGCCGCCAGAAGTCGATTTTATGGATCGTTTACATCCATTAAACCATAAAAATATCTCGAAGTTCATAAAACGATGACGTGCCGAAAAATTATGCATTATAGTAAATGTTATGGTAAATTCAGTAAAACATTCTGAGAAAACATTTAAACAGAGCTAGGTAGTTATCTCAAATTTTTACCTGCTTAAAGTACGTGTTCCCGTTCTTTGATTCATCCCAAATTTTCACATAAATTATTCCTAGTATGATGGAACATTTTCATGGGGTGGGCCGCAAGAAAATTTAAAAAAATGGGTCACCCTAATGTGCATGTTACACGAATATCACTGTAAAGTGCTTGTAAAAGTTTGTAAAGATTTTACCATGTTCTTTTTGTGGGTAAAGCCAGTACGATTGAAGCCCATAGAAACGGTGACTCCATCTGCTAAAAGAGCATTATACTAAAATTATTATTTGTAATAAGATGTTTTTCGCAAATTGGCTGATATTAAATTGAAAAATATTTTCTATTTAAATAAATGGATACTGAAGGATTGCCGAAGAAATAATAATAATAATTACTTTATTGTCGTAAGATCTTATAAAAGATATTGACAACGTCAATTGATTAATTGTAGTTATACACACAGGAGAATATAAATAAAAAAACAATAAAAAACAGTAGTTAGTCACACAAAGAATTTGAAGACAAAGTACACAACGTCAAATATTAAAATTAATTACTGCAGTAATATTCCTGGAAAGAGTAGAAGCAATTTTCTAGAAGGTAGCTTAATGTGGTTTTTGAACTTGCTTATTGGATTAATATCTTTGAGAGAGTTGGGCAAATGATTAAAAATATGACTGCAAAATCAGTAAGGACTCTTTCTATACATTGACAAGTTGAAGTTTGAAATGTGAATATTGGTATTAGACCTGGTATCATGTGCATGCATTGAATTATTTTGTGGGAATTTTCCTTGATTTGTTTTAACGAAAATCAGTGCCACATAAATAACTATACAGGGAAGCGGTAGAATATGATGCTTTTTAAAGATGGGCCTACAGGACTCCATTGGGTTAACAGAAAAAATTTTTCGTATTATTCTTTTTTGTATAACGAAAATGCGGCTGAGTTCAGTTGTTTGACCCCAGTAAATCGACATATAGCTTAAATGAGAGTAGGCCAAAGCATAATAGACATTCATTAAGTTCTTGGTATCAAGAATATTTTTCAGATTAACGATTGCAAAATATGTTGAATTTAGCCTACTGGTCACAAAGCCAACATGTGCATCCCACGTTAGCTGGTGGTCAATATGGAGACCTAGAAATTTGCAATTATCTAACCTTTCCAACGTGGTGTCATTAAGTTTTAATTGAAATTCTGGGGTTTTACGTCTTAGAGAAAATTATGTAGTGAGTTTTAGAGGGATTAAGAACAAGTTTATTTCTACTACACCACCTATAAAATTCAGAGAGCAATATTTGTGCCTTGCAGTATAGCTCATATTCTGAGGAAGCAGATAGGCCGATTGTGGTATCATCTGCGTACAAAACTAATTGTATATCAATGCTGTTCCCGATGTATTTTCCCACGTCGTTAATGAAAAGCGTAAATAAAAGTGGTGATAGAACACTGCCTTGGGGTACGCCGTGTTTCAGATATCCGAAGTCTGATAACTCTTGGCCAATTTTAACTCTAATTTTTCGGTCGGTCAGAAATGACTTTATCAAATCATTCATGCAACCCCTTATGCCCATCGTGAACAATTTGTTTATCAGAAAATCACTATCCACACAATCAAATGCACGTGTGAGATCAAAAAACAAAGCTAATGTATAGTTGTTTCCGTCTAGTGATTTATAGATGAACTCTACAAGTTGGAATGCTGCAGTGCATGTTGAGTGATTTTTCCTGAACCCATGTTGGTTTACTGACAATAGTTTGTGTTTAGCAATAAATGATTCAAGTCGGTTGACAACAATTTTTTCAAGAATTTTAGAAAAATTCATTAGTCCAGTTATAGATCTATAGTTTTCAATTAGTTCGGGGTCTCCTTTTTTATAGACCGGCGTGACCACACCATCTTTCAGATTAGTTGGAAAAATTCCTGTTTTCAGGGACATATTAAAGAGAAAGCATAAGGGAAATTGGATTATGTCCCAGATAAATTCCAGAGCGAAAACCGGTATATCATCTAGACCGCTACAGGCATATTTATTTTTAAGTTGTGACATAGCCAGATAAAGCTCGTCTACTGTTAATTCATCAACGAAAATAGAGTTACCGATTGAATCAGGAAGAGTGCAGCCTATGTGATTTGGGTCTAGATTTTGTGCAAGTAATTGATCAACACTGGTGGTATAATATTCACAGAAGGCATTGCAAATTTCTAATGGCTCTTTAATGTTTATTGTTTCTGAGGTGATTTTAGAGGAAGCAGTCTTTTGCTTTACCCTACCAAGGTTAGAATTTACCACTTGCCAGATGGTTTTAGTGCAATTAGCTGAATTTATAATTTTGTCCTTAAAGAAATTATTTTTAGCTGTGTGAATTTTTTCAGAGAACAGTTTTTTGGCGACCTGATACTTCTTTTTATATTCTTCGATGTTACTATTCTTACTGAGCCAAAATAGGTTTTTTAGTTCCTCACTTTCTTTTACAATATGCAGATTTATCCAGTTGTCACTAAATTACTAACTAATTTGCTTACTAAGGTTTCTTAATTTGGCTCATTACTCACTGATTTCCACTGATCTAGTCGCCTCGCTTACTCTTAAATATGCTACAATTTGCTCAAAGGACCCTGCTGTTCTCTTATGGAAATTGAATTGGAGGAGTAAAAAGAGGTCGAGGGTATATTCTAACTAGAGTATTAAAATTTTTATAAACCACCGATACTACAATACTTTGGTTCTACATTTTAGGCACTAAATGGCACAATACAATTCAAAGATTAGTGGGACCCGAATGGTATCAAGAACTATCCCCGAAACAACTAGACACGGTCGATCAATTACAAAATTGCATATTGCGAGATATCAAAGACAACACTTTTATTAATACCCAAGAGAATATAGGATGCTTGGGGCTGGTCCTTCGCCCGAATTATCACAACATAAAGAAGGCTCTTAAGCTCTGTTGCAAGTGTCCCGTGGAATTTCTATTGATTTTGTACCAACTGATAGATCCAAACAGATCTAAATATAGTTTAAACGATCGGCTGCTGCTGTCAGCTGTAGTTCACTTGACGATGAGGGAAACTTTACGAGAAATGCACATTAGAAGTCCTTCACCTCCTGCTCCTGAGAAGGAGAAAGTGAAACCCTCTAGGAAAGAGAGACCAGAGAAGTATGAATCACCGTACCTGGTGCCTTATACTTTTAAACCTGTTCCCCGCAAATTTACAGGAATTTTTGTAAATAAGCATGTTCAGTATCCTGAGAGTCCTTATTTTGACTACAGAGAAACACTGGTAAGTATATTGGATAAAATTAGGTGCCATTATTCTTAAACTTAAAACTACAGACAAAAGCAAAGATGCCAATAATTTCACAGTTCGATAGTCAAGTTTCCTAATAATGCACAATTTCTAATTTTTTGTATTCTAGGGACACTAAATCTATTTTAGAGTTTGTTTGCTGGGTTGGCTTTGGATTATTCTTGTCTTGTCAGTAGCCAGAGCCACACAATGCATGGTAGAGGAGTATAGGCTGGGAAGTGTAAATGTTTGTGAGATGCTTTGCCGCATTGTGACGTGTTTTTATTCCTCTCTTTTATGTTTTTGCTCGTTGAGTTTTTCTTCTTCTGACTCTTGTGTTTCCTTAGTTTCTGATTCAGGCAGAGCGCTTATGTGTTTGGGATTTCTTTATGGTATTTTTATTGCTGTTTTAATTATTAGCTCCCAAATCAAATCAAATTTATTTTTAAATTTAGATTTTAGATTTGAACAAAAACACTCAATCCCAGTAAACACACCTACGTTTATTAAACGTCGATATAACGTTGTAAGCGTTGATATAACGTTAGTCGTTGAAAAAGTCAACGTTGATTATTGGTCATAAATAGACGTTTGTTTTTCGACGTTAATATAACGTTAATATAATGAATATTGTAACCACTAGTTTAATTATAACATTTTTTCAACGTAGTTATGACACGTTAAACTCACTTATAAAAGCGACGTTGATCCTGACATAGCCTCGACCCGTTTTCCAACTCTCCGTTGTTACATATTATTTAATAAACATTTATTAAACGTAATATTATGACGTAAAAAATGCATACTATTTGACGATGAAGAAACATTGATATAATAGAGAAAATCAACCATATATTGATTACAGGTGGTTTATTTTATATCCGATAAACGTAGTATTATGACGATGAAAAAGAGCAATAAAACTAGGTTGACACAACATTGATGTACTAAGGAAATTTTATCGTTTAAATTCGACGTCAATTAAACGTTGATGTAAGAAAATCTATTAACTATTAGGTTTAGTCGTAAGTTT
Source organism: Rutpela maculata (assembly GCA_936432065.2). Taxonomy (NCBI): domain Eukaryota; kingdom Metazoa; phylum Arthropoda; class Insecta; order Coleoptera; family Cerambycidae; genus Rutpela; species Rutpela maculata. The sequence goes on from OW386286.2 coordinate 247,570,737, forward strand.
AATTCAACGTGTTTTTAAAACGTTTATATTTCAGATCAATATGGCGTTGAACAATATGTACTTTGTGCCTGTTTTATAACCACATATTAACATATAATAATTATTAACGTAGTTATGATACGTTAAACTCGCTTATAAAAGCGACGTTGATTCTCACATATCCTAGACATTTTTTACAACTATCCGTTATTAGATATTATTTAATAAACATTTATTAAACATAATATTATAACGTAAGAAAGGGACAATATTTGACGTTGGAGAAACATTGATATAATAAATAAAATCAACCATATATTGATTATAGGTGGTTTATTTTATATCCGGTAAAGGTAGTATTATGACGATGAAAGAGACCAACAAAACTACGTTGACACAATATTGATGTACCAAGGAAATTTTACCGTTTAAATTCGACGTCAATTAGACGTTGATGAAAGAAAATATGTTAACTATTAGTTTTAGTCGTAAGTTTAATTCAACGTATTTCTAAAACGTTTATATTTGAGAGCAATATGACGTTGATCAATATGTATTTTTGTACCCGTTTTATAACCACGTATTAAGTAATTATTAACATAATTAACCGTTTTACAACTATCCGTTATTAGATGTTATTTAATAAATATTTATTAAACATAATATTATAACGTAAAAAAGGGACAGTATTTGACGATGAAGAAACATTGATATAATAAAGAAAATCAACCATATATTGATTATAGTTGGTTTATTTTATATCCGATAAACGTAGTATTATGACGAATAATAAAAACGTGAAAATAAATTAATTAACTAACGTTGATTAGTAGTCCATTTAATACCCAATGGGCACACGTATGTTTAATAAACGTTTTTAAAACATCGTAGTCGTTGATTTAACCTTTTACGTTGAAATTTTCAACGTCATGTTTGGTTGAAAATTTCAACGTTTAAATATGATTAAAATACGTTGCTACTACACGCAATTTTAACCACTAGTAGAAGAAAATACTGGAATGAAATGTTTTAGTAAGTTCGTTTTTTTCACAAATATGTAATTACGTATAAAACATGTTTATAACGTAAGGAGTTTTAACGTTTGCGAAACGAACCAGTTTAACATTTTTTATTACATATATTTAATACGGCGATTCAAACGATTTAAAGAAAAATAAAACGTATTTTTTACAACGTTAAAATAACTGTTGTTTCCAACTTACTAAATGCAAGAGAATTTTAAATCCATAGGTGAAATAGATGGTAGAAGGTTACGTGTTTTAAACGTTTTTCTACGAATCTATATCAGCTCATAAAATTCGGTTGTCAAATATTATATTTAAATAAAACCTATAAAATACGTTACTCTACACACATTCTCAACCACTAGTGGAAGGGATTACTGAAATAAAACATTTTGATCAGAACGTATTTTACTGATATATTAACGTATAATATACGTTCATAAAATGAGAACTTGTAATAACCCGCTAAATGTAACGTTGTGAAACGAAAAAATTTAACGTGTTTTATTGCATTAATATAATACAGTAATTTTATTTAAAGGAAAAAAACGTTTTTATACAACGTTAAAATAATTGATGCTTTCAACTTATTAAAATGCAGGCATTCTAAATCTACAGGTGAAATAAATGGTAGGTGACGACCTTTTTTTTTAACGTTTTTCTACTCATCTATATTAATGCATAATTTTCTTGCTTACCACGTAGTTTGTAGACATTATTTCTAGATAGCGCCACATACAAACCACTAAAAATAATCAGTCACGCTTTATCTTATACTTTTATGAATTTATAGAAAATAAAAAACATAGATTGCAATGTTCAAATTCTTTCAGGGAACATCGATTTACTTGGATGGATCTTATAACAATCAGGTTAAAGATCATTATTCTGTGGCTGGGCCGAGATAGCATAAATATTTTATGCTATCTGTTTAATAGGTTTTAATCACCCACTGGTTTTATGATAAAACCAGTGGGTGCTTAATCTATTAATTGTCTAGATGGCTCATCCTGTAACCCATTATATGTTGGAAAATGGCGACCAAAATATGTGCCCAGTGGGTAGTGGAAAACTCCGTGGATCTTGGAGACATTTTTGCGGTTTATTTGACGATTATTATTCACGTTTATATAAAGTGATTTTAAAATGTTTTTACAACGTATATTGGTTTACTATAAAACAGGTAAAAGATATTACGTGTCTTTTACCAATAATGAAAACGTTAAAACAGCTTAATTAACTAACGTTGATTAGTGGTCTATTCAATAGTGGAAAACTCCGTGGATCTCGGCGACATTTTTGCGTTTATTCAACGAATATTATTCACGTTTATATAAAGTGGTTTCAAAATGTCTTTCTGACGTATGTTGGTTTACTAAAAAACAAGTAAATAATATTACGTGTTTTCCACCAATAATAAAAACGGTAAAATACCTTTTACCGTTTTTATTATTGGTGGAAAACACGTAATTAACTAACGTTGATTAGTAGTCTATTTAATAGTGGAAAACTCCGTGGATCTCGGCGACATTTTTGCGTTTATTCAACGAATATTAGTTACGTTTATGTAACGGTCGGTTATCGGCATTTTCAAACTTTTTTTTAACGTGTGTGTGTTTACTGGGATGGTATTCATTTAATATCAGTTGACTTATATAAAAAAACAGACATTCAGAAATAAACCAAAACAACATTCTTCATAGACAAAAAAAACTTAACTAGGAAAAGGATGTTTTTCTTGCACGTAAACTAAATAATAAATTAAGACTAGGATATTCCTTTGATCAAAGCGACTCGGCAATCGGCATCACAGCATTTGAGTATGAACGTGCAATAACACAACGCGGCCCATATCAAAGTATAACTAAACAGGGTAATACTCAGAAAAAAATTACACAAATGTGTTAACTAAGATTTAATTACGTTTTTCTTTATTTTGTGATTAATTTGACTTGACTTTCGTTTTGTAAAATGTGAGGTGTTGAAGTATTTGAGCTAGTCCGTTCCGGGCCCCTAAAGCTCCCGGGCCCAGGTTCCGCGGATCTCCTGTAGATCCGCCACTGCTTGGTCAATAACCTATTGAATCAGTTTGTGGTGGGTACCAAATATTTGCGAATACTAGCTAATATTTTGATTTATTTCTGAGTTTTGAAGAAGAAATTTAGAACAAAAATAAACGAAGAAAAGAGAGTAGTAACAGTAGAGTAGTAACAGTAGTAATAGTTTTGATAATAGGAGAAATAATGAGCTGCCCAAAGATTTTTCCATTGGCTTTTACTGCTGCTTCAATTTAACTCCATATGTCATCATTGGCAGTATGATGGCTCTATATGTCCTCTTTATCAGAGTGCATGGTGATTTATTTTTCTCAATGAACAGTAGAGTTGTCTTTGTAACTCTGTATGCCATTTTAATTCTCTCCTTCATATTTCTCTCCTTTTCAGTTGGTTCATCAGATATGTTCCTATTTATTTCAATTTGTTCATCGTTTATTTTGTATTCTTCTCCGCTGACCAGACTCTCTTTTGTTGATGAGTCTCGCACCATTATGAGACTCTACTTGAAGTTATTTTCAATCCAGATATGTCCAAATGCAGTTTTGCATTTTTTTAGAAAGTTGGAAATATCCTGTTCTTCTTCCATGACGATTAGGAGCTATGCTAGTACGATTGGGGTTTTCAATCTCTATCTTTGTTAAAAGGCCATGGCAGGTTAAGATAAGTGTCCGTGCCTTTGCAACCTTTTTGCGTGTGGTGTCTTCCAGTGATGTATCTTTGCGTAAGATACTACCACAAAAAGTTTTGACCTCAAAAACTTCATAATATCTGGGAATTTTTTTTTTTTCGAAAATCCGAAAAAAAATATTTTTTCTTAATCAAGTGAACCAATTTGTTTCTATTTTACATATATTTTAAATCTACTCAAGACAATTTATTAATGATATTTTCAAGAAAACAAAAATTGATGTTTTTGAATTTTTTGAAAAATTTAAATACGTTAGCGACCACCACCATTTTTTTACTAATTATACACCATGAAATAAGCTATAAAATATATTTTTCACAAAACTCTATCGAACTTAGTCAAATTGGCAAAGATAATGTTACGTAGGGGAAGGTTGGGACCATTCGTACGGTTTTTACATTTCATTTTTTTTCTTTTTACCTAGTTGATTAGGAACTCAACTGGAATCATCTAGCAATAGCACACATATTTGAGTTTAAGATAAACAAGTTTCCAATGGTTAATTTAGTGGGTTAATGAGTAAAAGTGATTTTACTTTAATTTGGAATTTGTACGAATCTGCCCCACGAATGGGGCACTTTCATACAGCAGTGGGGGCTCTTTCGGACACCATGAGGTGGTTTCATACAGCAGTTAAAAAAGTTAGATAACGTTACACAGTCTTTATTTAATCATTAAAAAAACATATAAATCTCAAAAGTAACTCAAACTAAAATGACTCTTTACTTCTAGTCAACAAAAACATAAAATCTGCTTAGGAAAGAATAACAATATTTATAAAACATTAACGCTATGCTTGCTTAGTGCTACTTATCATGTAGGCGATCAGTCAAAAAGAGATCAACTTTATTCTCACAGTGTCTTTGGCGCAAATTAAAAATTTAAACATAGATAAACAGTCAAACATTGAGGTTATATGGAAATTATTGCACATTATAATTAGTCAAATTAACCGAGAAAGTGAACAGTCCAGAAGTCCTAGGTGTACAAACTGATGGTGGTTTTGGATCAGGTAGAATCATTGCTACGTCATTCATGTCCACGGTATGTTCGTCTTCAATATTTGGGAAAACAAATGACCATGATGATCCTGGTTTCTTTCTGAGATAAGAGACTTTGAACTCGGTACTAGAATAGTGGCATATAACTTTTCCCACATAATAGACAACAGACCTTTTTTTCTCAAATTTGACTAAAATAAAACAGTTGTCTTTAATATTTCCTGGTCTTACATCAATAGTTGTTTCTACTTGAGATTCGTCGCAATTCTTCATCAGTGTCAAGCATGGACTTTCCTGCAAGCTTATTTCCGATAACTCAGATTCCGTATCATCACTTTCTACTTTCTTTGCTTTCTTTTTTTTCAGTTTCGAATTAAGATCCAATAAAGCACGTTTCATTTTTTTAGCTCTAGCTCTTCTTTCTTTTTCAATTTTTTTCAATTCTTTTTCTTTATGTTTCTCTTCAATTTTATTTTTTTCAGGTGTATCGGTATATATTCGTGATTTTCCCGGTTGTCTTCCCTTCTTTGTTTTATTTTTTCTTACAGCAGTTGGGTATGGTCTAATTGTTTCTAGTGTTACAGGAATATTAGTTTGTTCAGTTTGGTGTATCAGAGTTGACTGTTCATCATAAGATTCTTGTAATTCCTGATGTGCGGAAGTCAATGGCTCACAGGTTTGAGCTATAGATCCTTGCAGATCCTGGGGTGTGGAAGTCGATAGTTCACGGATATCAGAGAGAATTGACTGTGGTGTACATGGTGCCAGATTTTCAGTGCTCATACTCTGAATAGGTGGTATATTTTCCGAGTTGGTTGAAGTATACACTTCAGTCGGGGCAAAATCATCATCACTAAAGGCCAATTCATTGAACGGCCATATGCCTGGCGTAGTGAACCCACTCATAATATTTTTCGGTGTAAATGATTTAAAGTACGCAATTTTTACAAGCTTAGGAATATTGTAAATGCTGAGTGTTTTTCCAAGATTCATGATGTGCCAGTTATTGAAGGCAGTTTTCAATTTATATTTAAATGGCCCGAATACTCCAACATCCAATGGTTGCAGACGATGAGATGTGTGTGGAGGAAAAGATAAGTAAATGATCCCATTGTCTCGAGCGTAGTTAATTGTCTCTAAACTAATGTGACTTTCATGATTGTCACAGAGCAATAATATCGGGTTGTTCTCTGAATATGTTTCAAAACATAAACAAATATTTCAGCATTTATCCAGCCACTCTTATTTGCAGCCCCAATACTTCCCTCAGGTGCACCTTCAATAAAATTATCTTTAAAATGCAGCGTGGAAATACAAACAGTGGTGGGATAGTATTTCCGCTTGCTGAAATAATGCCTCCAAAAGTTACGAGCTCGCCTCTTTCAGCTGAAACAATTTGCCCGACTTGGTTTTGTTTCTTTGGTGCCAAAACTTTGGGAGTATCTAAAACCGTGGATACTCCTGACTCGTCAAAATTGAATACTCGATCTGCAGTGAAAGTATGTCGCTTCAAAATGTTCTTCAAATTATTGTAGAACTCCGTTACTGCTGTTTTATTAAAAGCAAAGGACCTGGCAGCGCTGGTATTTTCCGGTTTTCGCAAACTTAGGTTGGTGTTTCTTTTCCTAAATCCTTGCATCCAGTCTATACCTGCCATTTTATTTTCGTCCCACTTCTCCGGATACTTTAACTTTAAAGCTTTAGCGTACTCTTACACCAGTTTCCTGACTTGAATTGTTGTAAGCATATAATGCATTTTACAACATTTTGTAATGTAGTCGTTCAAAAGTTTCTCTTCTTCTAAGGAAAATACTTGAAGACTCGTGAATTTAGAGTTAAAAGTACGAGAGCTAGTGCCTTCGTCACCATCCTTGTTTTTAATTTTTTTTACACGACTTTCCAATGTTGATGCTTTTACATTATATTTATCTGCAGCTTTTCTATATGATAATCGTCCCTGTATCACATCATCTATAGCTGATTGCATCGAATTTTCGTCAACTTCTTTGCTTCTCGTCTCTTTCTTCTTGTACTTTCTCACCATGGTTCTGTAAAAAATAAATTAATATATTATGGGCACATAATACGCGTACGAATGTGCCCCTCTTATTGCTGTCCGAATGTACCCCATGATATATACAAAAATAAAAAATAACCTATTTTCTAATAAAGGTTAAACTGAGAAATATTAGTCATTAAAACACTATCTAAGGGATACTTACTTGACATTAACGTAAACGTTTTGTTAGAAACGTAATAAAACTGGTCACAATACGATCGTAAACTTCGATAAAATATTTACTCACCAAGCGCCAAAATACGTTGCTACCTGTCAATTCACTCGCAGTGGCGTGACTAGCGCGACGTCCGCTCAGCAACAAGTCGGCCATTAAGGCTGTGCACAAATGCAAAGACATGTCCGTACGCCGCTTGGTTAGTATTAAATAGCTACTGTACGAAAGTGCCCCGTGTATGAATGTCCCCCATTTTCCCCTACTCAGTAAACACCCTGTATTGTGGGTTCAGAAATTATAACCCCCACTAAACAATAATGTATTTACGTACTAATTACAACAAATGAAGAAAAAGAATATAAATTGGTTTGAAACTCGATATATTATAGCCCGTCGGGCAGAGCGTGAAAAGCCTTCTCTTTCTTGACCTACCCAATACTGAAGTATAACCAGATGGGACCTTCACTACTTATTAAAGCATGTTATTTTACATAGGAAATCAAAATTGACGACACTCTCCATTGGTCGAGACCGAAGATATAAGAAAAAAACTAAAAAAAAAAGATTTAGAAATTTAAGATTTAATCAAATATAACTTTAGAACTAAAACAGATAAAAATAAAATTTTTGTTTGGTTTTGACAAGTAAACATTGCTGTTTAATTTGAAATATAATTTATTGCAATAATTAAAAAATTAACATAAAAAAACTGGCAAAATTCAAAAGGATACACAAATCAGCAACATTTTTCAAATTCTTAACTCGCCATAACTCGCTTATATAACGAGCTATTCAATTTTTTCTTTCACCAAAAATTGCCAAATTTATTAGGCTTCATTTTGTCTCGATTCATGCTAGGTCTAATTTTTTAACTAAAAGTGCTACAGCCCTTGAAACACAACGAAGCGCGCTACGGCGACGAAGACACGAGGCTTCCTCTCTCGGCCCATCAAGAAACGTATCGGCTGCTGGCCTCATTATTGTCTAGATAAGTATTAATATAAGTATATACTATTTTATTTACATTTAGGCTATTACAGTTTATGTATATTGTAGATACAATTTTATCAATGAAGAAAAACTGCATGTTTCTTTTGCGAAACTGCTGAAAGCAGAGAAAATCTAATGGTAAGAAACCAATTGTTACTGGCATCAGGTCTATTATACATTGTGCAAATGAAAGAAGAAATTCTATTTCATTAAAATTCTTATAAAATAAAGTGGTGGCACTTATTTGCACACTCTTCGATACTGATTTCATTATTCTTGTCTTTTTTAGTAGAGACAATACATATTGCCTCTGATATTAGTAACGTGATTAAAAATGTAAGTGAGCCTTCATGTGGTTATAATGAAGATAAAAATCAGATTAAAATAATATAGCATTGTCTGATCTGTGGAAAATCCAGAAAAATTAAGAATAAATTAAAAACATTTTTAAGTAGCAATTTGTACAGGAACGAGGGCGAAAACTAGAAAAAAATATATATTAAAGCTGCAGTGACGAATTGTGATATAGAAATAAAAGGCAGGTTTTACTTTTATTCAAATTTATTTGGGGATGACGGAATTTATCATAAAATTTGTTATGCAAAATATATTAACAAAAAAAAATTAAATGTGTACAAACTAAACCACTGAAAGAAAAAATGAATTTAAGGTAGCATTAAACATTTTATTTAGGGAGGCTGTTTTGGAAAAAAGAATCCTTAACTTTAACATTTCTAAAAACACTCCTTAATGATATATTTGAAGAAATCAAGGAAGAAGAATTAGATTATTATATCAGCGGAAATATAAGAAAAAGACTAGAAAGCATTTAAACAAACAAAGTGTTTTGGGAACACAAAGGAAATACAACAACAGTTCATTCAAGTGATAATAAAGCTAAAAAGACTAACGAATTTTTGTTGTCAGACACAAGTGCTGCCAGTATCTTAAATGAAGCTATAGCTGGATATTTTAAAACTATAAAAAAACACGACTACTAATCAGAATAATCATCAATGTAAACAAGAAGCTTCAGACTTGTTATAAACATTTATGTTGTGGGTACTAAATATGTCAGCACATACAAATTTGATTTAAATGTTATTTCTATAGTAATGTAGTAATTTCTATAGTAATTTATATTAATAACTATGAAAAAAAAAACAACCAGCTTAGGCCACTTTTTTAATCCTTTACATATATTTACATGTGTATATCGTGCCGTCAGAAGAAAAAAAAACTTATTGATATGCTTTATTCTTTTGGCTATGGTTATTCCTACGATGAAATACGGATATTTAACATCTTCAGCTAGTCAGTATTAGTAAAAACTACGACATTTTTTTTCACCTGGAGTTCCTCCAGTAAGTTCTGACAATTACATTCATCGACATCGACATTTTGGTCAAAACTAAGACAGATGGTAAAAATCCCACTCCCATTACTTCTTGGAATGGTATTATTTAAAAAAAAAATTGGCCTATTTACACAAGAATATCTATCCAATAAATTTTAACTGATTTTAATCCTTCCACTTTACATGAAATCAAAAATATAGATGTACAAAAATCCAACTAATCGTTCCGATCCTCTACAAGTTAGTGAAAGCATGCCAAATAACTGTTTTGATTATGTGGTTACCTCTGACACTTTATGGAAAATATTAAAATATACGAAGCAAAGTAAAAACTTTACTAGCTGGCATGAGTTTAACAATGATATATCTGAAAATCAGTTATCTCTGTCTGATACCTATTATTTTCCATTTAATAATGCACCACCCACATTGCACGACACAATAATACTGGATTATTACAACTAATATTGTATTATTCAATTTGATTTGTTAGTTTTATCAACTTACAATAAAGGAATATTATTCTAAAACTTTTGTTACGGCCGCTGGGTGTATCATTGCGCGCTTTATGGCGAACGCGGGAACGAGAGGAGAAGCCTTTCGACTCCGTCGCCGTAGTGCGCTTCGTTGTGTTTAAAAGGCTGTACCGCTTTTATTTACAGAGCTAGACCCAGCATTAATTGAGACAAAATGAAGTTTATGAAATTTGACAGTTTTTGGTGAAAAAAACATTCGAATAGCTCAATACATAAGCAAGTTACAACGAGTTAGAGCTTTTAAATAAATTGACAATTTGTGTACCATCTAAATTAACGTCAATTTTATAGTGTTAAAGTTATTATTTTTGTAATAAATTATACATCAAATTAAAGAGAATCGTTTATACTATAAAACTAAAAAAAATATATAATTCTATCTTTTTTCGTTTGAAAGTTATTCGTTGTTGAATTTTAATTTTGTTAGTTTCATTTTTTTTTGTTTATTTCTTGTAACTTCAGTCTCAACCAATGGAGAGTGTCGTCAAAAGTGATTTCCTATGTAAAAAAAACCTGCTGAATAAAATGAAATAGGTTTTGTTTGGTTATACCTCGGTATTGGGTTAGTGAACGCTAGAGCCCGCCATCCGACGTACTATTAATAAATATATAAATGAACAACAACTGCTTGGATTACATGTATTGAAAATTTTTTGAAGCAGCCTATGTATTTTTTTACAATGACGAGATGTATTTTTCACAATACATATATTTTCTATAAAGCTCCATCGAAACGGTAATACATTAAAAAACTATGTGTTAATAATAATATGTGTTAATAATAAGGATAGATAATAAAAAAACATGTAATGCTGATGATATATGATAATGTTAGTCGTCCTCATTTATTGTAACACTGAAATCTTCTGCGAATAATTCAGACAGTTTTACTGATGATTTCGAAATATCGTTGAGAAACCTTTCATATGATAAATCCTTCTATAAGTAACAGAAAACTAACTTAGTTTTCTGTTACTTATTCATGAATTTATCATATGCAAGGTTTCTCGACGATATTCCAAAACCATCAGTAAAACTGTCTGAATTATTCGCAGTAGATATTGTTACCTCCCAGCTCCTCCCGGTGTTGTTGGGTGGAGTGGGCGCCTTGTTTGGGGCCCTCACCTCTGGGACAAGTCCCAATAACAAAAGGACAACCAGAAGGCTCCGGCTCTCGGCTAGCTTCTTCTAGAGAGTTAACGTGAGTTTTCCTTACCTTTACGATGGCTTAATGGCTTATTTCTTTTACGGGAAAGTACACAGCAACACAGTTAATTAACTCCTGTCGCACAATTTGTTACTGATAAAGGGAGGGCATTAGAAAGAAAGGTTTAATTTTGGGGCTGCACTTGTAGCGTCAAAAATGAATTTATTTGATCCTCTTTTATCAGAACAAAATTCCTACAGGAAAATTAAGAAAGGTTAAGTTTTTCAAGTGTAAATAAAATGTGAAAATTTTAATGAGATAAAATTTATTTAAAATTTAGAAAAATTGATGTTAAAAAAAATATATATAGTGAGTAAAATAATCTTATTATAAAATATACCAATGTCAAACTTTCAATAAAGCAGTGGTCAAAATGCTTAAACTAAAAATGTTTCAACGTTCAAAAGAATGAATTAATAATCTTAATATTAAATAAATAAATAAGCAACAGAACAAAGGTAATGTTTATGCAAATAAAGGGCCAAATAGCCAGCATAAAAAATAATATTTAACACTAGGTAGTTTATTGATAAATCACTAATTGATTTAACACGATACAGAACTCTCACCATATCCTGGAATGCGTCGTTGGACCTGGTGGACCGCGTCGCATCGATTCCAACAGTGTGAAGATGTTAACCGGAATTTCCCACCTATACTTGATAGTCGATATAGTTCGGCTTACTTCTATATGTTTAATTTTTAGCAAAAGTGAATTGTGATGAATTGAAATTTATATGGCTTCTTTACTACGTATTATTACAGGACTTAAGTTTAGAGATGACTGCAGAGAACAGTTTAAAATATTAAATATACTAACAGTACCATGTACCTATATAGTCCAATGTCTCCTTTACATAAAAAGCAACCTGCACAAATATACATCACGCAATGAATTACATTCTTATAATGTCAGAAATAAGTACAATATTCATCAAAATTTTCTACGCCTCACTAAAACTAGAGATGGTACAGGATACTATGGGATCCAGTTATACAACGCACTGCCTCCCGAAATAAAACTTTTAAATTACACAATATTTAAAGCCAGAATAAAAATGTATCTACCTACAAATGCCTTTTACAGTATCGAAGAATTTTTATCAAGCGACTTAGATTTAATTTAAAATCATTAAGAGAAGTAATAAGAAAAATAAGAAAGGGTATGTTTATCTGCAGTTTCTTAAAAAAAGTTATACATCAATCCTATTTTAACCAAATCCATGGGTAGTAGAGCGGGAGCTAGGTGGCTTTTTCGGCAGCTCATCGTTTTATGAACTTTGAGATATTTTTATGGTTTAATGGATGATAACGATTCATAAAATCGACTTCAGGCGGGGCACCTCCCGCCAGGAGCGTCACGAACACTGTTTAAAAATCAGTGAAATCATGTCATTGTTATAAGGCTCATTTTTTTTTGTGTGTACACATTTTATGTTTAAAATGAATAAAATATGATCGCCAGAAAGTGTGGGCCGTCAGGAGGCGCAGCCAGAAAGGTAATAATGATACAATACATCCGAGGCACGGTACAGAGTCAAGTTAGCCGAAAGTGTTAAATTCCTGTACATTTAAGAGCCTATGGTACTTTTGTTGACACTAAGAACTTTACGGGAAGGCTATTCTATTGTTGAAGGAGCTTATATTTACGTTTTAAAAAGGAGCCAGAACTTGTAACGATGAGTTTAGAAGTCTGAGATGAAATATGCGAAAAAAATCCAATTTTCTTCAAAAATCCTAAACATTTTCTTTCTGGCTAGGCCTTACTGACGGGAGTTTCTTTCTGGGAATTTTTTTGTTTATGTTCAAAACATTTAAATAAACATGCTCAACCTTAAAAAAAGTTTGTAACGATGATGTTATATAACTCCGTTTTTTTTACCTCTTTGACCTTTCTGGTTGCGCCTCTGATGGCCCACACTTTCTGGTGATCTTATTTTATTCATTCTAAACATAAAATGTGTACACACAAAAAAAATTGGCTTTGTAACGATGATATAATTTCACTGATTTTTATATCTCGAACCATGGCCAACTCGACGGGCTGACATATGCCAGAAGTCTATTTTGTCATTATTTAAGTTCGATAGAATTAATCAGCGCCTAGAAAATGCTTGTAACGATGAGTGTCCGAAAAAGCCACTTAGCTCCCGCAACATAGTTATTAAGCAGCATTATTTATTGCTTCAAAAATTTTATTTATTTCAATTGTTTGTTCCACAATTTTTGTCTATTATACAATTATTGTTTTATACCTATTTGTAAGTATAACTCTGTTTGACGTGTGTACAATTTTATAATTTTTAACATGAATAAATCTATCTATCTATCTACGGGAAATAATCTTCTAACACGTGCTTCGTGTGGAAGAATCCAAAAAAATAAAATATATACTTGACCTTTATCATGGAAATCTTGACAATTTAATTATTACAATAATTAAATTTCTCCGGTAGATTGAACTCCAAATAATTTATTTTTAATTTGCGTGTGACAAATTAAATCTCGAAGAAACTTCAAACTTCGTATAAGTTCTTCTACTCAATTAAATATAATTTAAACACTTAAAAATCTTAACATCCAAATACTAAATAGATTTTTTACTTTTTTCTCTTTTACTTTGCTATTATTTTAGTTTGTTACTTTGTAAGCTGCCAGAACTACAGCATCATCAAAGGAAAGAAGGAAAGCAAAAATTAGATTTTACAAATACTCACATGGTCAATTGAATAAAAATATATAGCACAGAAGGTGTCTATATATAACAAAAGAATAATAATAAAACTAATTTACCTCAAGGGTTAGTGATGAACAGGATAATAGACGATATTTCAGGAGTAGACTCTAAGTCTTGAAGATATCGCAATTCGAGTTGTATAACTTTCACTGGCAGTGCAGAACCGTAAAATGAATTACTATTTGATTTCAACTCATAAGGTAAACTTTATGGTATCAAATGCGCTCTACCGCCCTCTGAGTTTCGGTAGCATTTTAATATTTCGAATAAAGATTGATAATGGAAGCTATTATAATGTTTAGCCGTGAGCATGTGTAAATCTTTACAGAAATCAATGATAACTCTTGTTTCTTAATAGTACAATAAAATATCTAAAGGAGACGTTGAATTGAATAATTAGTTAAATCATTCAATAACTGTAAGTGTGTGAAGTGTTTAACAATAATACTTATAATTAAATGGATGGTTAAATTTTTTGTAACATACAGAGTGATACTCGAAATATGATTAAAAATAAAATAAGATTTTTGTCTATGGCAAAAATTGTAACAGGCATGTTACAATATCGGTGTTACAATAAATGAGGACAGTGATAAAGACGACTAATATCATATATCATTAGCATAACAAGTTTATTTATTAAGTATTTTTATTATTAAAACACATAATTATTTGTGTATTACCGTTTCGAAAGAGCTTTGTAGAAAATATATGTATTTTGAAAAATACATCTCGTTATTTCTAAAAAAGATACATCACTGGAAGGAACCACATGCAAAAAGTTTGCAAAGGCACGAACACTTATCTTAACCTGCTATGGCCTTTGTTCTGTTTGGTCATCATCTGGTCATTGAATTTCATTGATTTTGTGAAAACAGCCTTTTATTTTTCATTTTATTAGGTAGTATGGTACCTCTTTGCTGCGTAGGCTGTTGACTATGACCTCGTAACTGATAGCATCAAATACCTATATGTGTAGTTTTGTCCCTTTTTCTTCCAGGATTCATCAATGGCAGATCGTTGATCTGCCATTGATGAATGCTGTCTGGTGGTCTTCCGATGTGTTCTTCTAAGTACTCAAGCAATCGTGCGTAGTGCATTATTTCTAACAGTTGGTCCTTTCATGGTGGGTTGTCCAAGAACCAGAGTAGTCCGTTTATTGTATTGATTTTGTTTATTTTTTCCTTGCGTTCTTTTCTTCCACAGTTTCCCATGTAGTATTGTCTTATGTATTGATTTCTACTGTCCTTTTTGCTTTAATGTTCTTGATTTGATCTCTTGATTCCTTTGCCTACCAGGATATAATCTATTTGTGAAATTAAGCTTCTCTTGTTCCAAGTGTCAAGACAGGTTTGGCTTTTGCTCCACATATTCCTTATTTTAAGTTGTCTCCTAACCTTTTGATTCCTTTCTCATTTCTTTTAATTTCTTGAATTAGCTGCCTGAATACCCTAATTATTTGAAAGTATTTGTTCCTATTTTCTATTTTATTTCAGATGGAGTTATTGCAAAGTATTTTTTCTGTTATTTTAATTATCATTCTAATAATTCGTGTTAAAAAATTTTAATTTAAACTGAAGAAAGCCAATAGGTAGTTTAATAACTGACCAGTTCGTATCAGCAAAGTAGTGAAATAAAATAGGATGCAAAACTGTTTATGATCTTTGGCCACTTTGGGCTCGACATTCCCTCTGTTCTTTACTAGAAAGATAAGAAAAAAATTCATTACATGGTCATACTTTAGAATTGATTGCCTAACCTTTAATTTATTGACATTTGTACAACAGAGACCCTTTAGGGGCGTAATGTCCAGTTAAAAGAAGCACTTTAGAATTGATTTATCTAAGAATTTTTTTAGATACTAAATTATTTATGCTACTATTGTCTTAAGTACTACCCAATTACTTTCAATGTGTTAATTTTTAGTACTTTGACGTTGAAATTGGTGATGAAGTTGTTGAACCAGATTTAGAAACTCTTGAACCTGGTGAGTTTCATTTGTATTATTGTATTTATGAATGATTATTACAATGACCACTTGCAGCTGAAGTAGAAATAATAGAAGAAATGAAAGAGGCCCAAGTTGCTTTTGACAAGGTCCAGAAGCATGTAACGAAGAAAAGAAAGTTAATTACTCCTATAAAGAAGCCACCCTTGTCAGAATTTACTCAATATTTTGATGGATTAAAAAAGAAAGATCGTGAACAAGAATTAGAATTAGTTTTGCCTCCCCTTGCAGCGTTGCCTCCTGACTCTGATGACGATGCAGTATGTGATTGCGATAAAATAATGGAGGAAACAGAGGATATATGTAAGAATATTTTTAATAAAATATTAAATTAACTTATATGGTTAATATGGCGTGTATTATCTACACTCCGTAAATTATTCATTTATTTATTTTAATGTTCAAGATTGATTTTTTGCAAAATTAACGTTAGCTTCTTAACTCGGAGATTATAAATCATTGTTAAAAGTTCTAGCACTTTATTTTTACCTTAATATAAGTGCCCTGAACAGCAAAATATACTTCTGAGAATTATATGTTCGTTAAAAAGTTTTAAGGGCAGAAAAAGGTACCGTATCCTGCCGATTTCAGCAAAATTAATGTGATTTGAGCTTCTGTTGTATCTTCAGAATTCTTTATTATTATAACTATTATTATTGATAATATAATTATACTAAATTTATTATTGTAATATTCTATTTATTAATACACTAAGGAGCAAATGAATTTTTTGAACACAAGTCACAGATTATTAACAGTACTAGTCTAGGTGGCCGCGTACAAAAATGCAATTTATACATATCCTCGTATAACTTCTTGTACGGCATAATTGCGTCTAGTCTATCACTTTTTTCCTCTGCGAAAATTTTCGTAAACGCGGCGTTCCTCCTCGGTATGAAAAAGACGATTTCCACACGTCGTACTGGAAAATCGGCAAATATATTTTGTCGGACAATTTGAGAATTGGATTCTACATATATATTCTATATATTTCTACAAACTGTCCGACAAAAATTTTGGAACGTTAAGGGTGTCTACCACCCTAAACATAACATAACATAACTTTAAAACATTTATTGATAACCAGCTGATTTTTTATTTATTTATTTATTTATTTATCACTGACAACCAACAGACAAAATCCACTTACAGGTTGCGACACAATTATACATTTAGGTATATAGCAGTATAACAATTTAACATACAATAAACATATAAAAACATAAAACATAAAATGAACAGATACAAGTTATAAAAACACAATGAAGTTTTGTACTAGCCTATTAAGGGTAGATATTAATATAAGAATATACAGAAAAAGGTCTATACATGACATCACTTAGGTATGTGGAAAAGCAGGTGCTAATTATATCACAGAATTGTTATTCAATTTACACAATATAGTCCTTTGGAATTTGTAAAGGTTTGTGCCAAATATATCAATTTCAGTGCACAGTTTATTGTAAAGATTACACATGTTGTACAACGGTGAGCTTGAATACATCATTGTCCTGGGGTTGGATAAATAAAACGTAGCAGTGCATCTAGTCGTTTTTTCAAGATTGCTTAATAAAAATATGTAGAATCCAATTTTCGAATTGTCAGACAAAATATATTTGCCAATTTTCCAGTCCGACGTGTGGAAATCGTCTTTCTCATGCCGAGGAGGAACGCCGCGTTTACGAAAATTTTCGCAGAGGAAATGATAGACTAGGCGCAATTATGCCGTACAAGAAGTTATACGAGGATATGTATAAATTGCATTTTTGTACGCAGGCACCTAGACTACACCGTCCATAATATTTTTTCTTTGTTACAGTATATTAAAGGTAATATTAATCAATTTCAAACTACCGCTAGTTATCATAATTATAATACTTGTAATGATGAACTGTTAGCTGCGCCTCATCATAATACATCTCATTTTGAAAAGTCACCTTAGTACTCTGGTACTAGTTTTTACAACAAATTACCTAATATGATTATTAACATTGATAATTTTAATAAATACAAATCTAGTCTTAACCCTTTCCGCTCTGAACATTTTGGCTGCATGTACACTCACCAGCCTAGAGCTATTTTTATGTTTGCAAGCCTACTGTCGTTTAAAGTCGTCATTTTATTTTGTATCTGTAATATTTTTTAAGTGACATATAGATTCATTTAAATATTTTTATTAATGTTTTAAAGTAAATATACAGCGTGGTACTGATCAAACAACTTTAAATCACCCTTTTTTAGATTTAGAACAGCACGGATCTGCCATTCTAATACTCACTGATAATAGTTTAGATAATAAAACAGTTAAACAACTATTTCGTGATTTAACACTCACTTTTTCTTGCAAATTTGACCGGTTTGAACAAACTAACCTATAAACAACCTCAACTAACATGTGTTTACTGAATTATGAGACTACCTGACTACTACTGTCGATTAAACTCGACGCAACACGTATAATCGACAGTAGGCATAGTAGTGTGAGAAGCTCTGTCGCAAATAATCGACAATAGTCTCTCAAGACTAAAAAATAAAAATAGTGCCGATTTTACACGACAGTAGTCTGCAGAGCTTATTTAGCAGCTGACGCATATAAGCGACAGTAGAGCACAGGCCCATTTTTTTTTTGTCGATTAAAAGCGACAGTAGGGCTGAAAGGGTTAAGAAGGAGCAAGGCGATCAAATCAGAGGGGAGCAGGCGGCAATGAGCCAATGTGAAAAGAGATCTTCATAATAAACAAATTGTAGCTAAAAACTTTCTTCAATAGAAGTGTAGTATTCATTTACTTACAAGAATATCTTTTTTTTCAGTTTAATAACGCCAGCCGTTTGGCTAAAAACTGCTTTTTCCCAGTCAAGATTTTTAGTACAGTGCTTTTTAATAGATTGTGCCACCTACAGCACTACAATTAGGCAATCCAAACCACGTGACATCTAACATGGCATGGAGGGCAAACATTAATTTTCATTTGTTAAACGTTTGTGTTTTTCTGTTGGTTTCACTACGTTTCTGGAATTTAGTAAAAATAAACCCATGTTTGCCAACCACGCCATATTTAAAAACAATTTTGACAGGTCGTTGGATTCCCTAATAGGGCATCTGCATCGTTTAACCAACATAACCTTAAATTTCAAGTTTTTCAAGTTTATTCTCATTTTTAATGTTTGTATACGCATTTTTAGCTTGGAGCCGTATTGGATCCAAGCAAATATTTAAAAATTCACGTAGATAATTTTTCAATATTGTTGATTAATAAAAATAAACTGCTAATTACAGGTTAGATTTCCAACCTACAAAAAAGTCCTATTTTATTAGGACAAAGTATTTAGAACTTCATAAACATTACACTGAACTAGATTTTAGTTGGAAATACGGGAACCAGGCAGAAATTTTAATAATAGCTGCGTAATACTCTGAAATCTTAAGCAGCACATATTTTTGAGGTTAGCTGTGACGTCACGTGTAGATACCTTATAATAGCCACACTGCCTACCCTTCGCCCCACTTCAGCTTTAGCTTTACCGATGAAACTTTGTGATTGGCATTGTCTCCTCTTAAACAATTTTTACGTGATAAATGTTCATATTTTCTATAATTATTGTGTTTTATATTTCTTCTTTTTATTGTCTCAAGTTATGAACCAAATTATGTATTTTTTTCCCATATTGACATTCACATCTGTATTATAACGACCTAAGTGATTATATATAGTAATAAATAAATATTTAAACTAAACAGAGGAATTTACAGAATCTTGCATTGTTTAGCCAATTTAATGCGATTTAAACATTTCGTCATAATATCTTAAATATTAAACAACAAAATCCTTGTACCCAGGTTATCTGTGGCCAGACTAAGCACATTGGTTTAGTTTTAAATTAAGTTATCCCTAAAGAAATTTTCAAAACTTTTTTCCACAGGTTGTGAAGACTACTTTATGACACCGTGTGGGGAATGTGAAGGAGAATGCACATGCAGACAAAAAACTAAAATATTTAATAAATGTAGAAAATGTTTAGCTAAACAAAGGAAAAAGAATCTTAAGAGAATTTTAGGTGGAGTTAAGATAACTCAAAGTGATAATGTTATTCCAATGTTAGAAGGAACACGTCTCGTTAAAGATGAATGTGATTGTTTGCGGCAATATCAAGAAAAACTGATTGGAGTGGCAGCAGGAAATATGTTGCAGTGCCAACAAGCAAAGTATAATATAGGGGGGATTGTTTTGACAAAGATCGGACCAGTTTATAATATAACGACGGCTATTATACAAAAAGAAATCCCAGATGTTAATGTGGCAGAAGCGGAAGATGAAATTTGTTGTGAACCAAATAAAGAAAATGCTAATGTTTCTAATGCACCATGCACCTGTGGAAGGGCGAAACAAGCAGATGTTGACGGTTCTTGTAGAACCAACAAAAGAAGTGGAATGACCTGTGAAGTGTGCAAACTGGTAGAAGGTGACGGTTGTCATACAAACAAAAGAAGTGAAAATAAACCATGCACCTGTGGAATGGGTGATATTGATGATAAGGCCTTAAACAAGGCAGGTGTTCCCTGTTATAATTGTCGATGTGGTGGAATATTAAATGATTATTCACCGCATCAGTGCACCTGTGGAGGACAACAAAATCAAACTAAGAAGAGGTCAAAACACAAGGATGATGGTAATGTAGTAAATGAATTAATTAAAAAGGTCAATATCTATCACGCTACCCAGATAGCACAATCTAATTCCTAGAATAATCATAGATTATATGTTTGGAAGATTTGATTATTCCTAAAATAATTTTTAAACATTCCAGAAATTAGAGAAACATTCTTCTTTATGCAAAGGGCACAGTCTGTAAATATTCTACGATTATCCAAAATGCATATTACAGGAGTAATCAAGTTACTCTAGGAATATTTTAAAAATATCATATTTTCTCTATAGAATATTGCTAGGTTATTATTCCACTCTTTCAAGAATATTATGCGCATAAGCTTGTATTATTCTTACATACAGATTAATTCCTATTTTATTGGATTTTTGATGTTGCATTACATAAAATGTAATAATAAATCGATGAATAATAACCAATTTTAAACTGAAATGACATTTACCAGTTATATGGTTATTTTCTTGACTTATTGCTTAATATACGAGAACGATACTAGAATGGAATGAAACTATAACAAGAGACACGATAATTGCTTACAACTATTTATTTGTAACTGTTGGTTATTGTCAGAATCATCAGTACAGCGCATATTGCATGATTCTGTCTCTAGGTCTCACACCGAAGAATTTATATGTTAGATTGCCAATACGAATCATCAGACCAGTAGTAGGACTAACCAGATTTATCTACCAAAATCTATTGCAAACTTGGAAAGGCTTCAAATGAGTCAAATATCAATAAATACGTGATTAATTCTGGATAAATGTGACTTACTTACAGTTAATTGCCTTTGCTGTAGCGACATTACATAATTGGCATTTGATCCCATCTCTTACCTATAGTTCCAACCGACGTTTGTCTGTTTAATGGGAATATTCCTGTATAGTTTTCCTGGAATGTTATTGTTTTCTTCTCAAAAATCACATATCTTCTAAGAATATTAGACTATTGTTCAAAAAGAATGTTCTTATATTATTCTTATGAAATATTCCAGGATTAACACGTTAAATTGTATATATTTTTAGAATAATAGAATAGTATTAGATACCTTGAAAAGAGGTGCATATGATGGGGCATTACATTCTAAACAACTTTTATGCTAAGATCAATTTTTAAAACACTGGTTTTTGAGATATTTGAACTTCAAAATGATTTTTTTAAGTAAAAAAATCACATTTTTTTTTTCAAATGTGTCTAATAAAGTATGCCAAATATTAGCCCTTAAATCGCAACATTTAATTTGTAACAATAAATTGAAGTTGTATTAACTTCAAGCGAGGCAATTGGCGTTTGAATAGCTGTGACTTCATACTGTATGCTGACTGAGGAACAGCAAATGATAGCCATTGCATTCGCATTGACATCACTGTCAAAATACATATAACACTATACAGTATTTGTAATACTATATAGTTCCAATGTGTCACAATACGTCAATAAAATTTTGTAGATAGACGTCATATACATAATACATTTATATTAATCAAATTTAATAGAAGTTTTATACCTATTTTATTCTAAATTTTAAAAAAATGTAAGTTTTACACTCCGTTTCGCGTTGTTCAAGACACATTCTATCTACAGGTCACAGGATATAGTTGTCTGTCAAAAAAATAAGCATAATGTAATCGCTAATTATGAAGAAGCCGCCGGACGAAGATAAATCCCACCATTTCTTTTTAAAACTATGCCTCACTCATATATGATTAGAGTAATAAATTTATTACATCAGTCGTATATGAATATATCAGCTTTTAGTATTAAAATCCACACCTAGTCAAAGACTAAATAAAATAATATACCGTGCGTGTAGCCGCACGCTAGGCATAGGCAGTAAGAATTACAACATCGCGTGTGTCAGCTGGCTGAAATGAAATAACTGAGAGCTGGGATGCTTCGCCCAGCGGACGAATTTACGGCTGTGTTGTCAAATCTCTCACGCTACGTGAATGTACATGCCTAATGGGCAATTACACGCACGGTATAAAGACGCGACACTCGAAAAGAGAAACTCATTTCTTGAGAGAGAGAGACAAGATCCCGAATTAAATGGAATTAAATCTCCCGTAGTTTCTTTACGCATGCGTCAGCAGGTTAGCTTTTCCGAATCTGTGTCAGATGTTCCAGAGACGGCTTCTACGTAGATGTATTGTAAAAACTGAATGAGACATTCCTAAACAATATAAAAACCATGAAATGATGAAATATTATTAACGTTTCATCGCCTTGTGTCATCTTGTTCATGTTTCCTTGTACAATATATAAAGTATTATTTGTGTATATTTGTTACATGCATAAAAATTTTTACTCGATTACACATCACTTAGAGCCAACTAACAAAGGTTATGATGTACATTTCAAAGGACAATGTGTTGTGATTAAACGCAACAGTCAAGTCGTTGCTCAAGGTGTTAAACAAGGAAATGATATCTACAGACTGCTATTAAAGGTTAGGACTCCTCAAATGTCCAGTGAAGCCAATGTAATATCAACAGACTTTCAAACCTGGCATAAGCGTATGAGTCATGTCAATAAAAGGACAATACGTGAAATGACTGAAAAAGGACTAGTGCAAGGTGTCAAATTCTCAAATAAGACTGATTTCTTTTGTGAACCGTGTCAGTTAGGCAAATCACATCGACTTCCATTTAAACAAAAGGAAGCAACGGAGAGCAAGAAACCTGGTGAATTCTTTCACACAGATGTAGGTGGGCCAATGTCAGTAGAATCATTAGGAGGTGCCAAGTTTTACGTGATCTTCAAAGATGATGCTTCAGAGTTAGACACATCTATTTCATAAAGCACAAGTCGGACGTGTACGAGAAATTCAAAGACTTTGAGAAAATGGTCAGCAACAAGTTCGGTCAACCCATGAAGGTAATGCGATGCGATAATGGCACTGAGTATTGTAATCATGTTATGAAACAATACTTGTCGACCTGAGGCCTCCGACTGGAAACTACGGCTCCTTATACGCCACAACAAAATGGTAAATCCGAGCGCGAAAACAGGACAATAGTGGAAAGTGCTCGTACAATGATCCATGTCAAAAACTTGCCGTTGAATCTGTGGGCGGAGGCATTAAACACGGCAGTGTATATTCTCAATCGAACGCCATCTAGCAATAATCCAACAACAACTCCCTGTGAAGTCTGGATAGGCAAAAAACCTTGTCTATCTCATCTCAGGGTTTTTGGTTCTGAAGGATACCTGCACATTCCGAAGGCTCTACGACGGAAACTAGATTCGCAATCTAAGAAAATAATATTGGTTGGTTGTCAAGGAGAGTCATCAAACTATCGATGATCCAAAAAACAAACGTGTGTCAGTGTCACGAGACGTCGTATTCAAGGAAGAGTCTCAGAAGTACGTGCAAGCAGAGGCATCTGATGGTACCTTACCAGACTTATCAGATGACGGGGATATGAACCTAGATTATAACCATGAAGAACCCGAAGTCAGTGTCGAGCAATTAACATGCGAAGACAATTCTATAAGTGCAGAACAACCTAATCGAGCAGCTGCACAAGTTGGTCAACAATGTCTAAGAGACCGACCAACACTTCACAGGCCTGCAAGGTATGAACTTAATATTGCAGTGTACAATATACCTGTTAGGTACTAAGAAGCTGTAGAGGGACCCGATGCTGAAAAATGGGTACAGGCAGTTCAGAATGAGTTGGAAGCTCACTGTAAGAATGAAACTTGGACGATTGTACCTAGAAAGCCAGGTCGAAATACAATCGATTCAAAG
Organism: Rutpela maculata; assembly: GCA_936432065.2. NCBI lineage: Eukaryota > Metazoa > Arthropoda > Insecta > Coleoptera > Cerambycidae > Rutpela > Rutpela maculata. Next base: position 247,594,975 of record OW386286.2, read on the forward strand.
TGGGTATTTAAACTACAACAAGATGAGTCTGGAAAATTTAGTCAGTTCAAGGCACGCCTGTGTGCTAGAGGTTTCCTATAACAAGAGGGTGTCGACTACTCCGAAACGTTTGCGCCAGTAGTAAGGTATGACTCCCTTCGAGTATTACTGGCTATGGTAGCTCAAAAGGACCTGGTAATGACACAGTTTGATGTTAAAACTGCTTTCCTGAATGGAAAGCTGAAAGAAGAGATATTCATGGAAGTGCCCGAGGGTCTCATCATCGATGAAAATCCTGCCAAGGTGGTTTGTAAACTTCAAAGGTCACTGTATGGTCTCAAGCAAGAGCCTCGTAGCTGGAGTGACACATTTCGTGAGTTTCTGAAACTATATAACATCAAAGCTAGCGAAGCAGACAGCTGCGTTTTTCATGGTGTCGTGAGTGAAAGTGATGTGTACTTAGCACTATTCATAGATGAGTTAGTTGCATCAAAGTCAAATGATGTTTTAGATTTAGTTGTCAAATCTCTTCAAGAACATTTTGAAATCACATTAGGTAATGCTCAATGTTTTGTAGGTTTACAGATAGAACGTGATTATGTCAACAAAGCTATGTTCATACACCAGAGTGCTTATGCTGAGCGAATTATTGATAAATTTTGTATGAACGTTGCTAAAGCCGTAAGTGTACCTGCTGATCCAAATGTAGTATTAGAGCCAGCACATGAAGAAGACGTGAAACCAAATGTACCGTATCGTGAAGCGGTTGGGTCACTCATGTTTCTCGCAATTGTATCTAGACCGGATATTGCATACTCCGTAAGTGTTGTAAGTAGATATCTAAATACCTTTAATGATAATCATTGGCAAGCCGTAAAAAGAATATTTAAATATCTTGTCGGCACTAGTAACCTAGGAATAATGTACAAAAGCGGTGGGAGTGAACCCGATTTAATAGGTTTTTCAGATGCAGATTATGCAGGCGATTTAGAGACACGTTGATCGGTATCCGGTTATGCGTTCAACATGGCAGATGGTGTTGTAACATGGTCGTCTCAACGGCAAAAGCTTGTGACATTAAGCACAACTGAAGCCGAGTATGTTGCAGTTGCCGCAGCAGCAAAGGAAGCATCCTGGTTGAGGAAGCTACGCTTTGATATCGGATATCAAAGTGATGATCCTACTCGTTTATATGTTGATAATCAAAGCGCAATACGGTTAATGAAGAACCCCGTCTATCATAAACGGACTAAACACATAGATATTAGATACCATTATATACGAGAGCAAGTAGAGAACGGAGAAATTTCTGTAGAGTATGTATCAACGGATCTCCAGCGGGCAGACATTTTTACAAAACCATTGCCTTGTGAACGTTTGCGTGCCCTGTGTAAAAGTCTAGGATTGATAAATCGTTCTGCAAAGCATTCAACTGGTGGGAGTGTTATGACATAAGTTTCATGTTTTGCTGTCTCTCTCTTATTTTACCGTGCCCAGTAGAGGGCGTTGCATTTTTTTCCGGTTGTGGAAGACATATTGGAATAGTAAGTAGTCTGAGTTAGTTTTTAGTTTTGTTTGTATCCTTTTACGTAGCACACGTGTTTCATATTTTCTTCTTACTTTCAATAAAGTAGTTACAGTCAACCAGTGTAGTGTATTTAAATACATCCCAGACATATTCATCAAAAAGTTTACAACAAAATACCACAAGAATATCAGAACCTATCAAGAAAAAATTTTAAAGTAAAGCTGAAAACTTATTTATGTAAAAAGTCATTTTACTGTGTTTCAGAATATTTTATCCATCATTTTGATCCGTCATTGTAAAGTAATGTTTTTATTTAAATGTACTATTATTTTATATAATTTAATGTACTATTTTTTATACACTTTTTTTGTGTGTAATTGTAATGTTTATACCAATTTTTACTTACCAAGATTTCATGTTCTTTTTGACTTGTTATACACCGTTTTGTGGTACTATTGAATAAAGGTTATTATTATTGTATATTGGAATTAGTTGAATTAAATCTGTACTTCATTATTTGCAGAATGTTGCGAATACGATTTTTCGGAGCCATGTGAGTGTGAAGATGTATGCGATTGTAAGAAACAGTCCAAATTATACACATCTCCTAAATGCCCAAGGTGCTTAGCTAGAGCAAAACTAAAGTATGTTCAGAGAATTATTGGTGGATTGAAAAAGTCTCGTAAAAGCAAGTACATACCGCTTATTGAAGGGACGCGTCAACTAGAAGATTGCACATGTCTACAGAATTACAAAGAGAAGCTTATTGGGGTAGCGGCAAGAAATAAAATAAAGTGCAATAGAGCAAAGTTTATTGTAGGGGGAGTTGTTTTAACAAAAAAAGGACCTGTCTATATTTTGTCGACAGCTTTCCTAAACAAACCACGAAGAAACAGCGGCGCGGAAGGTGACATCTGTTGTAAAACAGAAAAAAAAGATGATGAACCTCATGGTGATGAATGTATCTGTGAAGAATGCAAATATGAGGATGAAAAGTCGGAAGAAGAAATTATTAAATACAGTGCCTGTAGATGCAGAGAGGAACTAGATAAGTTTCTAGCACATAAATGTACTTGTGAGGATTGCAATGTTGACGAAAGACAACTACATGCCACCCACATAATAGCTGGTGCGAAATACACAAAAAGTGGAACTGCAATAAATATTATGGAAGGAATTCAGGAACAAAGATGCGACTGCTTAACACAGTATCTGGACAAACTTAGAAAGTTAGATGATTACAGGAAACGGACCGAAGCAAGATATCAATTAATGTCTCAAAATTTCAAATATTCAATTGAGGGAGTTACATGGACTGCAGATGGACCAGTGTATACGATTTCAGGACTACGACCCCCCGTAGAATGTGATTGTGCTAAGGAAATGCGCAGAAAGGCAGAGGAGGAATTTCACTTGAGCCGAATGGCCAGAATGCCTTCAACAGGAAGGATCAAGTACCAAATATCTGGTGTGGCCCAAACTCCTGAGGGTAACGTATACATAGTTTCTCAAGCTTTACCCATAGAGGATTGTGAATGCGTCCGTCTGTACAACACATTTAAAGAGGCCCATGGCTCTTGTCTAGAATCATATGAAGACTACTTAGCACAAGTCCAAGAAGAACTTGAAGGTTATGAAGCTGAAGTAGCCGAGGCCTACAACAAATACGATGAAGACATTCCAGATACAACTGAAGAAGGTGGAATAGATACAGGCATTCACATGAACTTAAATTTTGATGATTTTAAGGACGAGCTAGCAGAAACTGTCGTAGATGTAGAGGAAAGGACTGACTCATATATTGCTGCACAACCCTCTGCTGTAACATGTGATTGCCTAAAGGAAGATGCTTTAAGTACGTCCAGCAGTATGACCAGTAGTACTGATACCAGTAGTGGCTCCTCTGTAGAATGTGCCATTGCGTGCACATGTACGACTCCACCAGGTACTTACTCGGAAGAGGAGGATAGTGAGGAAGAGAGTCAGAAAAATTCTAAAAATGGTGGAAAAGGCAAGCGAAAAGTAAAAAGAAGGTATGGGAAGGGCAAGCGAAAAATAAAAGAAGGGGAAAACAGGAAGGATGCTAAAAAAGTTGTGAAAAAAATTGAGGTATACCATACAAAGAGATTTTTTATAGCAGAGAAAATTCCATGTGATGAAAAACAGCAGATGAAACTTTTGAAAGTAAGTTGAAATTTAATATACATACATAAAAAAGATAATATACATATTAAAACCATGATGCAAAACCAATCCAAAATCATATTTTCTCATGAGAACTCTTGATTAAAAATGCATATTTTTTTATATGTATACAATACACATGTATATATGTATGTATGTATATATGTTTGTTTGTTTACGAATATGTATGTTTTATATACATTTGTGTTTGTCCGATAAGTCGGTTTCTTTATAAGTTCACACATGTTGTTGTTCGTTGACGCTTTCTTAAATTACTTAATAATAATAATAATAATACTCTTTATTAGCTCAGCTAATTAAAAAGTAGATCCTTACAATATAAATTATAAAGTCACACGTAAAACACTTCAGTAGAAATAAAAACTACATTCAGTATGCACAAAAAATACAATACGTAAAAAATACAAATTCCTAAATTGGCCATTGCTCTTTCACATATACTGCACATTTCTTTCTGAAAATATTTATATTCTTTACATCTTTCATTTGCTGTGGTAAGTTGTTATATAACTTTAAACCCTTATTAAACAACTGATTTTCAGTAAAACAGGTTCTTGTCATCTGTACATAAAAATTTTGGTAGCTTCGTGTCGGGTAATTATGAATGTCCGACACAAACGTGCAATAACCAAGTAAATGTTTCGGCAGTAAATTATTTACTAGCTTGAATATAAATAAAAACACATTTAACATAATAAACTGCTTCACAGGCAAAATATTTAAACAATCTAACATGTTTCTGATAGGAGTATATAAATTGCAATTAAGTATAATTCTTAACGGTTTGTTTTGTTTAATTTGAAAATTACTAAGTTCTGTATTATTTAACATAAAGAGAATAGTTGGACAATACATGAAATTTGGTGCAATAAGCGTATGATATATTAATATTTTTGTTTCTATACTAAGGTAATTACTAATTCTACAAAAGAAAAATACTTTTTTTGCTAATTTTTTTTAAGATATAGTTCCCGTGTTCATTAAATGTTAAATTTTGATCAATAATGATCCCCAAATACTTATATTTATAAAATTTCTCAATATTATAGTCGTTCAATCTAACATTTTTATTCTCATCATTAAGTAAATTATATTTACTACTTATAATCATGTACTTGGTCTTTTCTAGATTTAATTTTAAATTATTATCATATTATCAATATTATCATTTAACCATTTGCTAATATTCTTTAAATCGATATTTAATGTGTTATATAAATAAGTTATATCATCACTCGCAAAATGTATTAAGGTATCATCAGCAAACATTTGTATACTACATTTATGAACTACTTTTACTATATCGTTAATATATAAGATGAACAAAATTTGGCCCAGCACCGAACCTTGCGGTACCCCTACGTCTACATCACGTTTGTTTGATGTATGGTTACCATATTTAACTACTTGTGATCTTTCTTCTAAATATGATTCAAACCATTGATATACAACTCCTACAAAACCCATCTTTTTTAACTTTAAAAGCAATAGTGATCTGTCGACTGTTTCAAAGGCTCTCTTCAGATCTAAAAACACGGCACCCACATATTGTTTATTACCACTAGCATTCTTCCATTGCACTAAAACACTTTGTAAAGCCGTTTCACAGGAATTTGATTTTCTAAAACCTGCTTGATGTATTGTTAAAATGTTATTCTCTTCCAGGTAAACTAACATTTGATCCTTCACTGCCAATTCTAAAAGTTTTTCATAAGGAGGTAACATATTAAAAGGGCGAAATTCACTGCATACAGTTGTATTTTCTTTTTTTTCAATAGGAATAATGGTTGAAATTTTCCAATTATGTGGCGCTATACCTTTTTGAAGGGATGAATTTATCACATTTAAGATTTGATTTCCAACAGCTTCAAATGCTGTCTTTAATATTTTTGTCGTAATACCATCTACACTTTTATTTTTATTTGGCATACGATTAATAATTTTTCTTATATCAGACAAACTCATTAGTCTAAAACTTTCCCACTGAACGTTATTTGATATAATATTATTTAATACGTCTTCATTGTCTTTTTGTTTGTCTATATCACTCGTAATTTCTTTAATACTATCCAGAAAGTACTTTCCTTTAAAGTTTTCCACATGATTTTAGCATCACCTCTACAATCGTCAATTTCATCTTTATAATATAACGTTTTATGTTGTCTAATCACTGCCACTAACTACCTCATTTCGTTTTCTTTTGTAATTGCTCCAGTCTTCTACATCCTTTGTAATTATTGCTCTTCTATAAAGATAATCTCTCATATATTTTATTTTTAATATCATCAGACCACCATCCTTTTAGTGTGCATGTAGATTTTATTTGTACTACTTTACAGGGTGCATGTTTCTGAAGTTTCTTGTGTTATCAGAGTTTCTTTGTAACATATTGTGGTTGAGAAATAAAGAGTATTGTTATTATATCACCCCCCCCCCCCCTCCCCCATACGGGGGCTATTGGGTACTGAGTTTAGGGGCGCTAGAGAAAAATTTGTTTTCACATTTCTCCTCCTGCTCATCAATTAATAAACACGGGGGCCCACCAGAGATGAGAGACGTATGTTGACAAAAAAGTTTTTTCACATTTTTCGCCCTCGCTCATCAATTATTAAAGTGCGGGGGCCGCCAAAGATCTTGACAAAAAAATTTTTTCACTTTTCTCCCCCCATTCATCAATTATTAAGTGGGAGCTCACCGAATTTGGTACCGGGGCCCATGATTTGATGTGGGGGCCTAACCACAGCAGCCAAAGGTGTAGTCTGGTGAGTGCCTCACAAAATTTGGGTGAATATATGAATGAATGAATATGAATATATGAATATAAAAAAAATAACTCCAAAGAAATCTAAATGTCCTTTTTTACATGAGTTTGTTGTAGTATCAAAATTGCGGTTGTTTCTTAACATAGGACTTATTCTACAACATGAAAGGGCAAATTTGATTTTTCAAAAATGGCAACGAATTATTGTATGTTAAAATCTATTGCATACAAAAATTCACCTTTTTTTTTACAATAATACGACCTAACTGTCCTATAGATTGCAAATTTCAAGTTGATTATTTAATATGCCTTTGTCATTAGAAGCTTTTAGCAGGTATGGCAGAGGATGGCTTTACCCTAGCAAAACTACCCGATAGTCACAAATTGCCCCACTTTAAATTGTGGATGCAACTTAGGTGTGGAAAGTGTTGGACTCAAAAAGATAGAGGTATATTATTTTTAAAAAAATTTAAACCAGATCACCATTGAGGTTGTCTCTTTTAGCCTACTACGAAAACTTCAGTAAAATGGCTTACTTCCATGCGGATCATTGCTATAAAGAGCCTCGCTCACCAACATTGGATATTAGTAAGGAAAGAGCGAGTCAAATGACATGGAGAGATGCAGCCTACGTTAGGAAAATTGTAAGTGTTTTATTTTATTGACAATTATATAGCAAAAGACCGTTGACCAATCCTTCAGCCCATAAATTAGTACATTTTATTCTTTATAAAATAATTTCGATACACTTAGTATATACAATTTTTCCTTTTTTTTCCCCTTCCCTTAGTATAAACCAATTTTCACAGCAACGCCATAGCTCAGTTACAGAGCTGGGCAAATTACTTTGAAAAAGTAATTAATTACAAATTACAAATTACTAATGTTAAAAAGTAATTTGATTACCATGTAATTAAATTACTATTAAAAAAATGTAATTAAATTACTAATTATTTGGTAATGGTAATTGAATAAATAAATTACTTTTATAATTACTTTAGAGCTTCTAAATTTGTTATATTGGAAATGGGAGATGTTTAGTAAATTATAAGATCATTTGTTGGTGTACAAATAATTATAAATATATACAAATACTGAATAACACAATTTTTTTAGTAATCAGTAAAGACAGTAATCGCAAAGGAATGAAAATCTATAACTAAAAGCAAATACAAAAACCGCTGCCCAAGGAATCACTACTTTCACATACTGATTTTCTATCTAATTCTCTCACAACGAAAAAAATTTTGTATGTGGAAATAATTGTTTATGGAACTTTAGCAATATAATATTTGAAATTGCATACCCCAAAAACCCATAAAACGATATGCCACATTGGTAGTGGGGATGGGAGTGGTGGTAGTAGGGTGGTAGTGGGGGTGGATGAAGAAAAAAAATGAGGCCTTTAGTTCTTGTATACACACTAAATCACAATTTTATTTTTTCACTCCCTTTAATAATGGGGTAAGGGTGGTAATGGGGGTGGCTAATAGCTTCTTATATATACTAAATACCAATTTTATGGACTCTTACTTGCTTCATTTACCTATTTACCTTAATTTATCCCCCAACCCTTCAACAGAATAAGATCAAAATATAATCTAATTCCAGATCTCGTTAAAGGTGGCGGTGCCGTGCTTAAGAAAACGATTTCGTAATTCGACAATTTCTTCTATATACCTGAACGATTTGAAAAAATTCTTTGATAGGCCTTCAGAGAAAACTTGATAGAATGATACCAGACTATTAAAATCAACAAAAACTTTTTTATTTTCGCACGAGAAAAAAAAATGTCCTTCTTTAGTTTTCAATAGCCTAGTACCGTTCTATAAAGTTGTCTCTAAAAGCCCAACAAAAATTTTGTTAATCGGTTCAGGGATGTAGAAGAAATTGTCGAATTATATTCACCGCACCCGCCCACCTTAAATACATGCGTGTACAAAATTTCAAGTCAATATCTTAAACGGTTCCAGAGTAATCGTACTCACAATAAAAAGTTACAGATAGACAAACAGACCGACAGACAGACATTTTCTTTTGCTCAAACTGAAAATCTCGACGTTTCATGACTTTCTAAGCATTTTTGAACAATAAAAAATTTTAATTGTTTTGTTTTGCGTTACTATACTTCCACTGGATGTGGAAGTAAAATGACACAAACTATGAAATATGAATAATATTATTTGTTTATGTTTCCTTTTAATAGGAATGTAAAGTAATATAAATACTCTAATATAATTTAATTACGGTAAAACAATTAAACTCTACAGTATTCAAATTATTCTAGATATTTGAAATTATTGAGAAGTAATTTAAATTACTTGAAGTAATTTAAATTACTTGAAGTAATTTAAATTACTTGAAGTAATTTAAATTACTTGAAATAATTTAAATTACATGAAGTAATTTCTATCAGTAATTAATTACTCTGCAAAGGTATTTTCAGAGTATCGCTTGAGGAATTAATACTTTTTAAGTACAATTACTGCTTTGAAAAATGTAATTCAATTACAATTACTTTTTTTAGAAAAGTAGTTAAATTAGTAATTTAATTACTTTAGTAATTAATTACTCCCAGCTCTGCTCAGTTATTAGTCATCCAATAGGCTCATTTAACAATTTTTTATTATTACATATTCTGAAAGAGCTTGGTGAGTATAGTAAGTATGCCAAAAATTAGAATTTACTGACGCCGCCTTCATGTATAAAAAAATTATTAAAGTCGGCGCGCTTAAAAACGCTCGGGATAACCATGTAGTCAAGTTGTGACGTCAGATGGCTGAACCGCCCAGTGAACACGGCTGTGAATGCAAGTTAGTAGAGTAAAATTTGGAAGTAAAGTTGCTTAGTTTTCGAGAAAAACCGGCGTAGAACCAAACCAGACTTAGTGGGATTCTTTAGTAAGATAATCGTGTACACGAAATCATTTTTTACGACATTTTTTGGTGGTCGAGAACTTTTTTATTTCGCAAAAACTCAAAAAAAAATAGATTTTTAATGAAATATGTTTTTTAACGTCTCCACCGCTATATCTCTGAAAATATTTGTGCTATCAAGCTATTTTTTTTTTAGATTAAAGTAGACACAATAGCGCTTCGAACAACGTCCCACGTGAACCCGATTTATTTTTTTTTAAGTTGGAAAAATAATAGGAATCTCAAACCTGTTATTTTCAGTAGCGTAAATTTTAGACAATCGAGAAAAAAATTTATTTATGAAAATTTGTATATACATGCTGCATACAAATTGAAGCCAATAGTTGAAAAAAGTTTTTAGGATAAAAATTTTTCATGTTCCGTTCATAGTGTTGAGTCAGCGATTTTTTTTAATGGGCCAAAGTCATATTCTTGCGCGCTCGGCTGTAGCAAGCCTGCCGACTGCAACGATCAAAAGCATCTAGGGGATCAATATTATTGTTCAATATTTCATATATTGTACAGTAGTATTGATCATATGTTGTTAAGAAATTGTACAATAAATATAAAATAGTCTCCTTTTAATAATAAAAAGATAAATACCTAATCTATAAATATCAATCAGTATTACTAACTACCCACCTAATTAGTAAGTTTATTATACATTTTTAAATGAATGAAAGTAAAAACGTACGCATAAAATGAGTTTTATTGTTGAAATAAATTTTCTATTTGGATAGATAAATATGTAGTATGTAGTTTATGTAGGCCCTACATTAATAGCATTCTAATTCGTTCATATCTGCCTTGAAATCTTTAATAATGTTGTTACAGGAACGACATTTGCACTCGTTGCAACATTTTAGGCCTTCCTTAAAACAAGCACATTTTCGATTGTCACAATTTTTATCCGAACAATGAATACGTAATGATTTTCGACAACCGCCACTTCTATGCGACTAATCTGACCAACCCTGCATGCGAGGTGTATTAATTGCGTCCTAATGTCGCATTTAGCGCTGATAAAAAAAATCACTGTTGCCACACGGTACATTTTAGGAAAAAATATATTGTTTCAAAAACTTTTGTGATTATTAGGCTTTATTTTCTTCGCTGCATGTATGTAAATATTTTCAAAAATAAAAAAGTTTATCGATTGGTGAAGATTTCAATACATAATATATATATTTTTAGTTTATCTGATTTTTAGAGAAATGAAAGTGCGAATTGTGCCCAAACCGTTTATATTGGTAAAAGCTCTACAGTGTGTGCTTTAATTTGACACAAAACAAATTTCGGTACCTTTAATAGTTTTAAAGATATGGCGGTGGAAACCAAAAAAAACAATTTTATTTAAAAATACAGTTTTTTCACTTTTTATTGATTTAAAAAGTTCGAGACCACAAAAAAATGTCGTAAAATATGATTTCATATGCCCGGTGACATACTCAAAGGAACCTAACATGTTTGACCTGGTTCTACGCCAAAAAAAAAAAACGACACGATAGACTTACGAAATCGCTGCTCTAATATAGGTATCGGCGCACGCCAAGTGACGTCACTCTACGGACTGTTGGCCTTCCGAGCGTGTTTCTTTCAAATGCGAATATCTCTGTGGCTATTGATTCAATTGAGCTGAAATTTTTTTCTGAGGCTGTTGGTTTGTTATACTTTAAAATGAGGAAGAAAAAGTAGGAAACTGCCATATCACTAAATGACCCTATTACAACCGAATTTTGACCTTTATTATATCTTTTTTACGAAAAACAAAACTTATTTGAGTCATTAGCGTGCATTTTTATTAAGAAATAAATTTAAAAAACATTTTAAAAACAATGGTTTTCTTTTAAAACCAAATTGCACTAAAAGAAAACATTTTTTAACTTTTTAAATAGAAAGCCATTGGGCTCTCATGAAATGTAAATGTAAATCAAAATGATTAGACGAAGTAATATTTTATGAGTGCCCAATGGTTTTCTATTTACAAAGTTAAAAATGATTTTCTACTTTTTAGTGCAATTTAGTTTTAAAATAAAACCATGGCATTAAAAAAATTCTTTTTAATTTATTTCTTTTTAAATTTTTAGTCTTCGTCACGTAGCTTATCATATTCTACTCGTCAAACCCTTTCATTTAATACCCATGTCAAGGGGGGCTATGATGAAGAAAAGATAAGCCGCCATCTTGGGTTTTAAATGACGTCACGTAGCTTATCGTATTCTACTCATGAAACCCTTTCATTTGATACCCATGTCAAAGAGGTGTAAAGAAAAATATAAGCCGCCATATTGAATTTAAAACGATAGATATACTATATTTTATTGTCCTCAGAACCAAAGCTGTGTGCAAAATTTCAGCTTGATCGGATAACGGGGAGTGGGTGAAATTTCAATCACTAAATTTGACCCATAAATATGTAGGTACATACAAAAATACATATATACAGATTTTCAAATATAATAAAACCATTGAAAAAAGTAGAGATGGCAATTTTCCCCAAAATGGGTTTTTTCCTGGGAGGGTTAAAAACCCATTTTTGAATTTGCCGCCAATTCTAACCAAACTAACAATTCCTTTCAGTATTTTTTAATTACGATTCATTAGATTTAGCTTTATTAGCACTATTAGGTATTTGGAGAAAATTCACACCCACGCCAAATGATGAAATAACGAAATTTTGAGGACTGAGACTAAAAAATATGTTAGTATTGGCGGCAAATTCAAAAATAGGTTTTAACCCTCCCAGGAAATAACCCATTTTTGGAAAATTGTCAACTCTAGAAAAAAGTCATTAGGCATTTTTTTTTTTTTACTGAAAAACTAATGCCATATTGTTGATATACAACGTGATTTACCATGATATGTGGAAAATAAAATGGTGTAGTCTTCAATGTGGGAAAGCCCCTGTAAAATTTTAGAGTGTTCTGAGGTAATTTAGTATATTAAATTATTAGCAAATTTGCGAAGATACACTACTGTTATTGACTAGGTCAGTAATAGGGCGACGAACTTACTTGTGAAAAAACATATTTGAGATGCTTACATTTCCTTAATTGGCATAAAAAGTGAAGCCGGCAGGTGCGCTCAAAGTGCCGAGTTTTTTGCTTTCGGTCGAACAACCAGGACACCGGCGTGTTTTTGACGGGTTTAAGTAAATATCTCTTATATCTACTTGTCGTTGCAGAGTCCACTAACATAAGGTCAATGTTTTTTCGATTTATTTTGATTTATTTCGCTATTTTTGTAGTGCGATTTGATTAAAACCAAAAAGATTTCTACCCTAACAGCTTTGCTGTCAATAGTGTCAATTCTGAGTCTGATAAAGTGATATGGTTGTACCACGTTACGACAGATTATTTAAAGTCACTGGCGACGCATTTCTACAAAAGAAAAAGGCCATTTTTTTTCATTTTTCATTTTTTTAACTCCTTTCGGTGGGGATAACCTACTGTTAAATTTTCTGCATGTCATGGTAGATCACGTATATCTAAAATTTAACATTTAAATTTATGGTTTTCGAATAATAACTTGTAAACGAATTGATTCTAGAAAAAAAGCCTTTCTTTATTTTCTATTTAAATTGACTTACTTTTTCATACCACCAGTATCATTGATACTTCCAAATTTGGTAGGCCAAGAATATTCATTGAAAAAAATCGGCAGCTACTGGAAGCCATTAATTATAATGTCAAATACAATTGACATTCTTCTCTTTTTTCTCCATCGCCTTAAAGTTTCTAAATTAGTACCTATTTTTCATCGTTTTGTAACTATCTTCTCTGCAGACTGCTGTTTTGATGTCTTCTCTGTTTGAAATGCATGTGTTTACATGCTTTTAATTAACTTGCTTTGTATATGTTAGTTAGTTATAGACTACAAGCCCATCGTAATTTTTAATCGTTTGTAACGATCTTCTCTGCAGACTGCTGTTTTGATGTCGTCTCTGTTTGAAATGCATGTGTTTACATGCTTTTAATTAACTTGCTTTGTATATGTTAGTTATAGACTACAAGCCCATCGTAATTTTTAAGAGGTCAAGTGACCCAGCATGAATTATATTGAGTACGATGCTGGTATATGAAACCATAATTTTAGGCACTATGCCGTCACTTTTGGTCGGTACAGGTGAGTACACAGGTAAATTGAATTTTCCATCCAAAGTGCGCTCTTCGAACAAAATATTCTTGTACGGCATTCCATGTTTGACAGTTCATAATGAAATAATCGCCTAGAACCCACCGCCGTACAAAAATAATGGGACCGGAAGCAAGAAGAATTTTTGATTTTCCGAAAATTTTCCCAGGCAAATAAGTGATATAATACTGTACGGCGTTTGTACAATGAGATTTGTATGCTTTAATAGATTCATTATTCAGCGACGCCGTACATATTTGGTGGTTCCAGGGTGAGAAATCCCGGGCACAACCCCTTCCCTAGACCCATAGGGTGCAAGATCATTGCAAAATGTATGGCATCGATTCTACAATATTATTCAACACCTACAATAATTTTTAACAACTGTACCGTCTAAAAATTATAGTAACTATAAATATAAATAAACAATTACCTACATTTGGGGGTTGAATCTCATTTTTGGGCAATAAGATTATAAATTCCTGTATGGCAACCGATTCTTTGACATGATGTAACTAAATATTATCGTTGTACATTATAGCCGGTTATAATTAATGGAACCAAATGAAAATATGTATTAAAAATTGAAAATTGTGATGCCGTTCATATTAGCCCATTCAATGTGACTTATTGTTAGCTTGAACGGGGCAATTATATATTAATCATTGAATGTGGTGGACAGTTTATCTTTCATAAACAGAGCTCGGGAATTTTATCTCGGTATCTCGGTGACGTGAAAGCAGGGTTGGCTCTGTCAGCGCGGAAAGATTTTTATGCAAGTATGACACAATATATCTTACCTTGTACTTTTTATAGGGAATTCCGTGATATCCAAAGTTAATATGATCTTCTCCGTCGCCTTAGAGTTTCTAAATTAGTACCCATTTTTCATCGTTTTGTAACTATCTTCTCTGCAGACTGCTGTTTTGATGTCTTCTCTGTTTGAAATGCATGTGTTTACATGCTTTTAATTAACTTGCTTTGTATATGTTGGTTAGTTATAGACTACAAGCTCATCGTAATTTTTAATCTTTGTAACGATCTTCTCTGCAGACTGCTGTTTTGATGTCGTCTCTGTTTGAAATGCATGTGTTTACATGCTTTTAATTAACTTGCTTTGTATATGTTAGTTATAGACTACAAGCCCATCATAATTTTTAAGGGGTCAAGTGACCCAGCATGAATTATATTGAGTACGATGCTGGTATATGAAACCATAATTTTAGGCACTATACCGTCACTTTTGGTCGGTACAGGTGAGTACACAGGTAAATTGAATTTTCCATCCAAAGTGCGCTCTTCGGACAAAATATTCTTGTACGGCATTCCATGTTTGACAGTTCATAATGAAATAATCGCCTAGAACCTACCACCGTACAAAAATAATGGGACCGGAAGCAAGAAGAATGTTTGATTTTCCGAAAATTTTTCCAGGCAAATAAGTGATATAATACTGTACGGCGTTTGTACAATGAGATTTGTATGCTTTCATAGATTCATTATTCAGCGACGCCGTACATATTTGGTAGTTCCAAGGTGAGAAATCCCGGGCGCAACCCCTTCCCTAGACCCATAGGGTGCAAGATCATTGCAAAATGTATGGCATCAATTCTACAATATTATTCAACATCTACAATAATTTTTAACAACTACCGTCTAAAAATTATAGTAACTATAAATATAAATAAACAATTACCTACATTTGGGGGTTGAATCTCATTTTTTGGCAATAAGATTATAAATTCCTGTACGGCAACCGATTCTTTGACATGATGTAACTAAATATTATCGTTGTACATTATAGCCGGTTATAATTAATGGAACCAAATGAAAATATGTGTTAAAAATTGAAAATTGTGATGCCGTTCATATTAGCTCATTCAATGTGACTTATTGTTAGCTTGAACGGGGCAATTATATATTAATCATTGAATGTGGTGGACAGTTTATCTTTCATAAACAGAGCTCGGGAATTTTATCTCGGTATCTCGGTGACGTGAAAGCAGGGTTGGCTCTGTCAGCGCGGAAAGATTTTTATGCAAGTATGACACAATATATCTTACCTTGTACTTTTTATAGGGAATTCCGTGATATCCAAAGTTAATATGATCAGTTTATTATAACCATATGTACGACATTGCTAAATAACAGATCCATTAAAATGTAAAAATTGAGTTGTACAAACGCCGTACAGTATTGGAACGGTATTTTTATATATATTTGGAACCATTCTTTTCGTACAGCATTTAGTTTTTATTGATTATTGTTTTAAGTATATTAACAAACTATGCTAATGCCGTAAACAAATTTTTCACCCTCTCTTTTCAGAGAGAAATAAATTTTCCTGATGCAGCCATGTGTTCCATGAAAAATGTATGGCATGGCAAAAAAGTCTTCGTTTCATGAAAAAGTATTAAGATCATTGAATTTGATGTTGGTTCAAATCACCACCACTATACTAGTTAAGGGTAGGGGGTTGCGCCCGGGATTTCTCACCCTGGAACCACCAAATATGTACAAATACATACAAATCTCATTGTACAAACGCCATACAGTATTAAATTACCTATTTGCCTGGGAAAATTTTCGGAAAATCAAAAATTCTTCTGGCTTCCGGTCCCATTATTTTTGTACGGCAGTGGGTTCCAGCAGAGGCGATTATTTTTTTATGAACTATCAAATATGAGGAATGCCGTACAAGAATATTTTGTCTGAAGACCGCGCTTGATAGAAAATTCAATTTACCTATGTACTGACCTGTACCAACCAAAAGTGACGGCATAGTGCCTAAAGTTATGGTTTCATATACCAGCATCGTACTGAATATAATTCATGCTGGGTCACTTGACCCCTTAAAAATTACGATGGGCTTGTAGTCTATTAGTATGTTTAGTTCAAATCTTGCAAGTCCATTTTGAACCACTGAACGACGTCCAATTGAGCTGAAATTTTGCATACACTGTAGTTCTGGTGACAATATAATAATATGGTACCAAAAAGTGTATCTTTTAGTTTTAACACTTTAACTTGATCGAATAGTGTATTCACTCAGACGTTGTATGCTAAGAAATGGCGAAAGATCTGGTATTATTTTAAGTAAGGACCACACAATGATTTTAAAACTAAAGACTAAAAATTTAAAAATAAAATAAAATGTACAAAAACTTTTTAAAAATAAGCTTTGTTCGGGTTTCATTATTATTATTATTTTTGTTTATAATTAAAATTGTTTTCATTTAGTTTATTAGTCTAGCACGTTCTCATCGGTAGATGTCCCTACCTTTAAATGACCTTTTTTGTACTGACCCCGTGTGGAGCAAAAAGGCCCATATTCATTAATTCGATTAGTATACGCTGCCACGAGTTTTGTCAATTAATTTGCATTAAATTACTTTTAATTTTCGCTTGTGTTTTTCGCTTTTTATTATTGATGGTGAATATTTCACGTGCTTTTCATTGTGCTTTTCATTGTTGTTATTCAAGACTGTGTGAAGTTAAAAGAAGTCTGGAGCTCCGAGAAGTACAGAGGATTCCACCGAGACACGATTAGCACGTGTAAGTCATTCAAGTCATAATATTTATTAAATTTAAAATAATACAGTCTGTTTTCTCAAACCACGGATCAGCTATCGGAGCGGTAACAAGCTTTTATTATTATTTAGGGTACTAAAACGCAACAAATTAAAATTTAAAAAAATTATTTGTCTTAGAAACGTGAAGAGAAATAAAAATAATGAAAAATATTGCATTAGGTACTTATACAATCTCTGCCAAACAAAATGAATGCCTGTATGAACTTCTTACATGCGTCAAGCTTTTAAGACAATTAATTTTTTTTTAGTAATAAAAAAAGCTTGTTTTTAAAAAGTTTTTTTTACATTTTATTTTGTTTTTAATAATTGATATTGTAATATTATAAGATTTTATTTTCAACTTTTACTTATTTTTAACGATTTCTCAAGAAGAAATTATTGTTTAACACAGATTCTGCTAAAATTTTAACTTAGTGCAACATCCCAATTGGCAAAGAACCTCGCACGGAATGATAGGAAAATGGCCCTCGGTTAAATTGCATCAAATTTTAGTATGTTATACTTGGCCTCCTGAATAATAGTTCTCATGGACACAATACTTAAAAGTCAATATAGCACAAGTAGTCTATTGTCCATGTACTGTGGAAAGGAACTAAAACGTTAAAGTGTTTTTAATATTTCTTATGTTCAATTGACCCCAAGATATGAAAAAACCGCGAAGTGCTACCATTTAAAGTGGTGCGTTTTTGAGATCGAAGTAAAAAGGTCCACTTTTCATTTTTTTTTTGCTTGAAAACTATAAATTTTTTCTATAAACACGTCAATAGAAAAGTGTGTAGAGATTTAAATTTCCAATCGAAATGGCACCTTCAGAAGTCAAAATTTTTTTTTTTACAAAAATACGTCCAAAAAACAACAAAAAAAAAAGAAAAAATGCAATTTTTTATTTTTTTTTTTTATTTTAGCCTGTAACTATTTTTCGGGTACATTTAGGCATAGACATTGCTGCATAACAAAAAAAGCTGGCGTTAAAATGAGATTTTGTAAACAGTTTTACGATTAATAGTGACCGAGATATAGCGTTTCAAAATTTGCAACTTTTAACTTTTTTGCTGATTTTTACTATTTTTCTTCAAATTTCGTCCTGTAACTTTTTTCTGAGTGAATTTAGGTGTAGACATTATTATATTAAAGTGAAAGCTGACTTTACGCCCGTTGAAATGGTGGCTGGTAAAAGTCTCTACGACAAATAGAAACCTAGATAAGCGTTTCGAAGAGTGTTACTTTTATTAACTTTCTTCCAATTTTTACATTCTTTTTTAAATTTCGGCCTATAACTTATTTGTCAAATACAGATATTGCTACATGGAATGTACTCGCAGCATTCTTGTTTAAATGGTCTGCAATAGAAGTTTATGTGATCAATTGTAACCAAGATACAGTCTAGATATAGTAGATTATTGTACTTAAAAAATAACTTTTTACATTTTTCCACTTCTGAACTTTATTATATCACGTGTTTTTTTTTGTTCAAATAACTTAGATTAATAACTTACATTATGAAATTATTCAAATGCTGGATTTAACATATTTTCAAAATCAAAGTCGATTTCTTCATCGGCATCTATGTAAACATCGTCTTCCGTTATTTGAGGTACATCAGCGTTTTCACAGTTCATTCCCATACATTCTTTGCAAAAAATGGAGCAATTCATTCCCAATTTCCTGCAACCACAGTTTCCTCTGCATCCTTTGGTGCATTTACAGGCTATTTTTTCCAGCAAAACTTGTGGTGCGGGAGGTTTATTTGTCAAAATTGGTACTAGTCCATTTTCTGAACTTTTCCAACCCCAGATGAGAGGATTTACAATATTTCCTTTCCAATGTTGCATTTGCAAGTAAGTTCTTAAACCATGATGCATGCATATCTTATAGGTATCTTGATTCCGTCTACATGATATCATCACGAAATGTGCCAGTAAGCTGATTTTCTGAGGCCGGAAATACGAAAAATGGATAAGGAGAAAAAACAATACTTTAAGATGGGTTAAACTTCTATTGCAGACCATTTAAACATGAATGCTGTGAGGTCATTCAGTGTAGCAATATCTGTACTTAAAGCATTTGGCAAATAAGTTATAGGCCGAAATTTAAAAAAGAACGTAAAAATTGGAAGAAAGTTAATAAAAGTAACACTCTTCGAAACGCTGTATCTAGGTTTCTATTTGTCGTAGAGACTTTTACCAGCAACCATTTCAACGGGCGTAAAGTCAGCTTTCACTTTAATATAATAATGTCTACACCTAAATTCACTCAGAAAAAAGTTACAGGACGAAATTTGAAAAAAAAATAGTAAAAATTAGCAAAAAAAGTTAAAAGTTGCAAACTTTGAAACGCTATATCTCGATCACTATTAATCGTAAAACGGTTTACAAAATCTCATTTTAACGGGTAAAACGCCAGCTTTTTTTGTTATGCAGCAATGTCTATGCCTAACAGTACCCGAAAAATAGTTACAGGCTAAAATAAAAAATTGCATTTGTTCGTTTTTTTTTTGTTTTGTTTTTTGGACGTATTTTTGTAAAAAAAAAAAATTTGACTTCTGAAGGTGCCATTTCAATTGGAAATTTAATTCTCTACACACTTTTCTATTGACGTGTTTGTAGAAAAAATTCATAGTTTTCGAGCAAAAAAAAATACGAAAAGTGGACCTTTTTTACTTCGATCTCAAAAACGCACCACTTTAAATGGTAGCACTCCGCGGTTTTTTCATATCTTAGGGTCAATTAAACATAATAAACAATAAAAACCCTTTAACGTTTTGGTTCCTTTCAACCTTCTTTTTTTGTACATAGACAATAGCCTAAAGCCACTGCCTGTCGAAGACAGAACCATTAAGTGCGAAACCAAAGAACTAGTATACTCTTCCTACCATACACTAATTAATGTATGTTCATATTTATGTGTCTTAATGGTCCTGTATGCTTATGTATATGCGAATGCATGTGTTTATATTTTTGAATATCCATTCAGTATAACTCTACACGGCGCACTACAGAATACAAAACCTTACGCAATTCTAGTAAATAATGGTTATAACTCAATGACTGTTTAACGTAAAAATTGGAAGAAAGTTAATAAAAGTAACACTCTTCGAAACGCTGTATCTAGGTTTCTATTTGTCGTAGAGACTTTTACCAGCAACCATTTCAACGGGCGTAAAGTCAGCTTTCACTTTAATATAATAATGTCTACACCTAAATTCACTCAGAAAAAAGTTACAGGACGAAATTTGAAAAAAAAATAGTAAAAATTAGCAAAAAAAGTTAAAAGTGCATTTATCTGTTTTTTTTTTTCACTCGAATACTCATTGGCGATAACTGAATTATGCAGGTTATTTCAATAACTAGATAACCGGTTATTTTTCATTCGAGTGATCCCATCACTACTCGTACTTAGTTTTCATCAATGGTTTTAGAATTAGGACTTTTTGGAATAGTTCATTGCTGTTATCAGGATTATTTCTATATATATGCCTGCTTAATGCTACACGTACATTCGCATATACATGAGTATACAGCACTGTTGGAATACATAAATATGAACATATGTTAATTCGTGTAGGGTAGGAACAGTATACTAGTTCTTTGATTCCGCGCTTAATGGTTCTGTCTTCAACAAGTAGTGGCTTGTGCTATATTGACTTTTGAGCATTGTGCCCATGAGAACTATTGTTCAGGAGGCCAACATATTAAAATTTGGTGCAATTTAACCGAGGGCCATTTTCCTATCATTCTGTGCGAGGTTCTTTAATGTCACCAGTAGTAGTAGTAGTGAATTAAAACCAACTATCAACTGTCGTTTGTCGATAATTCGTAGTTCACAGGGTTTACTTTTATTCATTTGTATTTCTAGGTATCAGAAAAAATTGGAATGTATTATCGTTTAGCCAGACAAGAGAACGTAGAAACTGCTAGAGAATATTTCCCGTTAACTTTTTCTTATGAATTTCCTACACGAACATATAGAGATTGTTACTTTGCTTATATGCCGGCTAAGGAAGAAAATGTATTAGTTTACCGTATAATAAAACCATATGATGCTCGAGTTAATTTGAAGAAATATCCTTGTTACTGCTAGTTCTAATAAAGTTTTGTTATTTATACTTTACTGCGTATGTATGAGATGACTTCTTAAAAATATACTAATAAATTGTTACGATTTTTTCTCCAAGTTCAAAAAATTTTTTTCTGAGCTTATACTATTATATTTTCATATACAATCTGTATGGTGTTTAAGCTTGCTGTTGTATCATTTTCCACAATTAAGAAGTTTGTGTCGTCAACATAACAGACAAGATGTGTATTTGGTATCGTTTGCATACTGACAGTTAGATCTTTTGCAAAAATTAAGTATAACAAAGGTCCTAAAATCGAACCTTGCAGAACACCTCTGTTTAATACCCAACTATTACTTTTTTCACCATTAACTTCAACTGTTTGATACCGGTTGTGTTAGAATGATTTAATGATATTTAAAGCATGACCTTGGACGCTGTACCGGTACAGTTTTACTAAGAGGAGCTCATGATCTTCACAGTTGAAAGCACAAGAAAAGTCTACAAACAGTCCAAAGGTAATGTTTTTTTTATCGATAGCATTAAGGATATATGTATAGAAATTAAACAGAGCAGTAACTACATTCTTGGTCTTCATAAAACCATATTGGCTCGCCATTAATCTTCTGTTTTTAACAAAGAAATGCGTTAATTGTTCATTTAAACTTAGTTCTAACAGTTTTGAGAAACCAGAAAGTAAACTGATGGCTATGTAGTTAGAAAACATGTTAATATCATCTTTTTATGTAAAGGTAGGACCTTTGCCTTTTTTATGTTATTTGGAAAGACTCCCTTCTCAAAACAGATTTATCAGAAACGTAAGAGGTATGTAGATAAAAAAATTACATCTTTTTATTTAGTTGGTTGAGATATCATCAAATCGATAGGTATTTGATGGTTTTAGTTTGTTAATAAAAGAGATAACATCGTGTTTGGTTGTTGAGAAAGGAAAAATGATTTATCTAAAAGTGAAATATTTGAATTTAAGAAATATACATCTTTAATTAAGTTATTATTTGAGCTATTATTAGTAAAATGTATATTGAATTTCTTTGCAATATCCAAGTCATTCAGCTGAACGTTTTTTGTTCTCAAACATTTCAATTTTCTTTGTATATTGTATATTGTTTACCGTGCACTTCTTTAATAACACTCCTTGGAAAGGCACACATGCGAAATAATTATTTAAGTGTCATTATGTCATTCCAATATGATACAGCGGTGGTGGAAGCTGCGGGGCGGTTTTGGGGACGGTGACAAATTTTATATTTATTTGTCAAATGCTTTTGGCACATCATGTTTCAATTACCTATGCAGGGTATTACCCGTTATAAAGTCTTCTATTTTACCAGAAGGTCTGAGCATTTATTGGTGCTAATTTTAATGAATTAGATCTCTTTTCCTTCTGCAGAATGATGAAAGAGTGAAGTGAAGAAAAATCCTATAATTATCTGGAATTTGAGGTGATTGGGAATGGTTCCAATGAACATTAAAATCTTTAAAGGTTATTACCAAATGGATGACTTTTTTGGCGAAAATTACACGTTTTGTGATACTTGAGTTTTTCGAGATTAGTTTGTCAGGAATAAAATTATTTTATATATATTGTGGTACAACAATTAAGATAAATAAAATAAATTAAAACAAAATATTTATTTACATGTTTTCGTAAACAATAAATTCGGTTTATAAATTAATATTAATTAAAAAATACCAAAGTAATACTTAAGTAATACTGAACGATTTATTTAGGATCAGCTGGCTTTTGTGGAAAAAGAACATTCTGGTCTCGATGTTAAACTATTAATATCATCTTCTTCGAAATTCGATTTCTCTTCGTTCTTACTCTTGTTTTTCTGTCTTTCATTACTGTGCCACAGACCATAAGCAAAATAAATAATCAAACCTAGAAATATTACAAATTATATAACTATTTAAAGGAGGAGGGTCATAAGGCCGGTTTTCGGCCTAATTTATTTTTGAACAAAAAAAAAACTGGAAAATATTTATTATTAATTTTTTACCTCTTCCGAAACAACGAAAATACACGTACAAAATCAAAATTATCCTTATTCAGCAAGTCATGCTCAATGACCTGCAAAAAAATCAACTGAATGCTTTTACAATTTAGGGAGGTACAAAAAGGAGAGGTGAGTGTGGGAAAGTTTCGTTTGGGGTAGAATCGATTTGATATTGATAGTAAATAATAAAAAAATATTTTCCAGTTTTTTTTTGTTCAACACTAAATTGGGCCGAAAAACGGCCTTGTGGGCCCTCCTTTGCATTTGGATAAATGGTATAAGTACCTATTAAAATCCAATAGGCGTATTTTATCCAGGTATCTTTCTGAATATTTGTCATTAGGTATATATTTATAAAAATACTAATTCCTGGAATCCATGGTACCAGAGGAACCTAAAACACATAACATACAATTGAAAACAATAAATCGAGATCGATGAATTCATACGTACTGAAAATCCTAAATTTGCATTTGAAGTTGGCTGAAAAGAAACAACCGTTAACAGGACAATACCCACAACTGCTAACACCGAGCAACCAGCTAAAAGCCACGGGTTTCCACTATAAAGTTCATTTTCGAATCCAGTCATAATTCCAGAGAGGATAAAGCAAAACACAACTAGAAAAAGAAGGTAAAATAAGGGAGGCATTAACTAAGTGCAACCTAACCATATCGATAACAGCAATGAAATATTAATAATATCATTAACTAAAAAAAGAAGACTCTAAAAACTTCTAGAAACGAGATTGATTTCCAGGCAGAATAGAAAATATTTTAATAGATTTAGTGAATGCTCATTGTTTCATCCCACGTAGTATCATGTGACATGAGGTTCTGTTTCCACTAAAATAAAAATAAATTATTTGGGGCCATTTAACAAATATATTCACAAAAATCTTTTATTTTCTACCCACCTCTTCTTTTAACATTTGTGAAACGGCCTTTATAGTCCAGTCAACGGAGCGCTAAAATGACCAAAATCTCTAATTTGAGTGCTAATGAATGGATTTTGATGAAACATTGTGCAATGTGTTTGTAATATGACGTTAATAAAAAAGTTGAAAAAAAAGATTAGAGTAGGAAATGATCGGAAGGGTAGAAAACAACCCCTATTATCACGGGTTCCGTAGAATTATGTCAAAAATGAAAAAAACAATATATTTACTTTTTTTGGCCCAAAATAAGATGCTTTTAAAAAAGTCTTATTTCAACTCTTTGAATCAGTTCTCCCAATTTTATCATTAACAAATGAAAATTGTGGAAAAAACAATTTTTCCGGAAAACTTTTTCACATTTTCAATTTAAAAATTATATTGAACCTTTAAAAATGGTATAACTATATAGGTTTCATATTTTTTTAAAATAATATATA
Source organism: Rutpela maculata (assembly GCA_936432065.2). NCBI lineage: Eukaryota > Metazoa > Arthropoda > Insecta > Coleoptera > Cerambycidae > Rutpela > Rutpela maculata. The sequence goes on from OW386286.2 coordinate 247,619,542, forward strand.
AATCATGCTCATTTTTCATATTTTCATGTATTTTTTAATGTGCAAAAATTATAGTACATTATTTATCGTGAAAAACTACCTGTAACTCGGAAAATTAGCAAGTTACAAAAAAATTCCAAGATACAAAAAATGTTTAGAAGACCTTGGTGCATACGTCTGAATTTTTTCAAATTTTTAAATTATATATTTTTATAGCGCTGCAATTTCAAAGAAAGGGGTAGTTTTTCATGTTTTTCCACAAAAACTGGGTGAAAACGCACTTTACAGAAAAGTTGCAAATAAAAAATGTCTTGTATTTCGGTGATACATTCACCTAGTGGAGTGCCTGGGGGTTTTGACCTCGGACTTCTGTTTTATATATATATATATGTTTTATATATATTTTAGCATATACTTTTATTTTAAATAATTTTTTTTTTATGTATACGTTGAACTTCACCTAAATATACATAGAAGAATATCTTTCAAATATACCTGAGTGTAATAAGGGTCGTAGGGACCTTAAACAGGTAGTAAAATGTGGAGGGGAGAACGACAGCGACAGCTGCAATGTTCTACTTTACGGACGTAGTTCTAGGTTTTTAATTGCAAAAATCAAGTTAGTTGTCCGTTATAGCCAAGATATTATTGAAGGCATAGAACATTTTTGTGATATATCGTTCAAGAAAAGTCATCAGTATAGTGATTTGACAGATGCTAGAATAGAAAGGGATGATGTCGATGTAAAAAGATTAGTGGACTTCTTCAAGTAACACAGCCCTTTTCCTGATACAGATGCTGTTACGTCCATCGCTACCGAAATTACTGGAGATAAAGATACAAATTGTTACGATGCTTTTGAAAAAGGTTTAAATGTAATGAAGAAAACAGAGGGAAAAAATTTTCGCGAATTGGAATTATCAAGGAAAGATATAACAGATCCTTTATTGGCGAAAAATAACAAAATTAAAATTCATGACCATGTGATTCCTGTTGATTCATTGCTGCTGTTTCAACGTATTTGTATTTAAAAAAAAACCGATGAAGAGCTTAAAAATTATATGAATTATGAACTCGCACCATATCCGCTTGCTCTATTTCAAAATGGCGAACTGCGAAAGACAAAAAAAATCAACTTTTTACGAGTTATTCCCGGAAATTTCCATTAATTTAAAAAGTCTAGACAATGTTCATTACGTCATTGATGGAGGCATGTTATTACATCGTTGCAAATGGCCAATAACAATTCTGCAAAAATTAAAGATTTGAATATGTTGAGGTTCAATTCTTTCATAAAAGCAACGGCCAAAAATACAAGTGTTCTTTTGTCGTCATTACCTCCTACAACTGATGCAGCATTTGAACACCTAAAGAGAGTGTCCCTGCAAATCCAGATATGGCTAGGAAATGACGTAGATATTGAAAATTGGGGATGGAAGTATTCCAATAACATGTTCATCCCAATAACAATGAATCAATTGCCGGCTCCGGATAATCTATTGCAAATGTTATTTTGTAATAGCAAAAAGGGATGTGGAGCTGCTTGTGGATGTCGGAAGAGTGGCTTATATTGTAGTGTAGCATGTCTACAGTGCAGCGAAAATAGTTGTTTTAATACTCCATCTTTCATTCAAATAAATGAAGTCGAAGAAAATATTTGATATGGACAAAAATGTAAATTGTTTAAATAAAGAGATATTTTATTAATAATTTTCTTTTTTATTTAATTTTCCTGAATTTACTTATTTTCCCCGATTACTGTCTTTATATAATAACGTTAACTTAATTTCGTTATACAAAAATACTCTACAGCCTAATATGTATTATACTATTTGAATTGTAGTACAGTAACTAGAAGTTTTAACTTCGGAATAGTGTCATATTGAACGGATTTCGTTCATTTTTGGCAGTATAATAGTAAATGCTTCACAGAAAAGTTTCTATATTGTACGGGGGCTTGCTAATTTATAGGGGGTGGAGGCCACCCCCTCTCATGGGGTGGCGCTTAAAAAATATATATATTTATTGGAGCTGAAACAGAATCAAATTTTAAGAAGAAAAGGTTCTATGTAATTTTTCACATACATTGATAGTTTTTAAGTTATAACGACTTCAAAATTACGATTTTAGCTTTAAAAAAAGTTATTTGAAAGCGCAATTAATTGTCTTTAATTCATCTCTTAGCTCTTAGATCTTACCATGCGTCTTATGAACGTTCGGACGCCATTTGTAAACTTTCATATCTCCGACACTATTAAATCTATGTCTCTACCCATTTTTTCAACAAAACTAATATTAATTGAGATATTTGGAAAAGAAAAAAAAAAGAATTGCGTTTTATCGAAAATACCTTTACAGTTTAAACTGTATTTTTTTCTAACGCAAGTGCTGTATAAAAACCAGACAATTTGAGCATTTACGTCATGCTATATATTAATGAGAAACAGTGTTTGAAATTCCTTTTTTTTTAATCACTGGCTAATTACAGTAACAAAATGGCGACGTTGTTATTAAAAAAATATGTAGACGCACATTGCTTCGGTCATAACTTCTTTGTTTTTTATGCTACAGAGACAAGTAAAAAAACAGTTGAAAGCATAATTAATAACCTATTATTCTACCTATTAGCATCCTTGACATAGGTGTCACAGTTTCTGAGATATTTAACTCTCACTATAAATAATTATCTTATGAACACTTGAATGCCAAATGTAAACTTAAATATCTCCAAAATTATTAATCCTACATCAATAAACAAAACATATAATTAATTCCCAGTTTGTACTTTCTATAATTGGTCTGTAACATTTTTTCTATAAAGTAATACTTTTCGAGATACTTGACGAAAGCCGTTTGGAAATACCTTTTCTTTTTTTAAACTAAAATCGCAATTTTTAAGTCGTTATAACTTAAAAACTACCAATTTATGTGAAAAATTGCATAGAACCTTTTCTTCTTAAAATTTGATTCTACTTCAGCTCCAATAAATATATATATTTTTAAATGCCACCCCCTGAGAGAGGGTGGCATCCACCCCCTATAAATTAGCAAGCCCCTGCACAATATAGGAACTTTTCTGTGAAGGATTTACTATTATACTGCCAAAAATGAACGAAATCCGTTCAATATGACATTATTCCGAAGTTTTGCATATTTTTTTACCTCTAGGTACTGTACTATCGTTGCAATTATCAATTTTTTTTTATTCAAATCAAGATCACAATTTTTTAATAGGTAAAGTTTTTTATATATATTATTAGCTAAACATTCCATTTTGAATTTTTAAATTTCATTCACTGTAACTGAAATCCGAGGTTTTCATGTTTTTAACGCTCCAGGCACTCCACTAACCTGAATTTTTTCAGATTTTTTTTTCAACTTTTACATTTCCCATCCCCCACTTTTAAGAATTTTAGAGTGGCCATATCTTGAAAAATATGCATTTTTCGAAAAAATTCACAAGAGTAAAAACATTAATTTTTGACCTAATTCTACAAGATACTGAACCCGTGATAAAAGGGGTGTTTTCTACCTCTTCCGATCATTTCCTACTCTAATCTATTTTTCAACTTTTTTATTAACGTCATTACAAACACATTGCACAAAATCCATTCATTAGCACACAAATTAGACTGTTGACTGGACTATTAATAAACGAATGTTCGTTTGCAAACTCCCTCCTCCCTCCCATATTTTTCTTTAAAAATATACTGTTGATAACTTTGCCATGAGAGAACTAAATATTAAATCAAAAATTCTCTTGTCAGAACATTCACTTCTTATGAACCCCCTTCCCTCCAGTGTTAATTTTGTCACATTTTCATCAACCCCTCCCCATGCCTAAAAGCGAATGTATTTGTTAAATGATCCCTTTTATGTGATAGTTGTGATAGCTCAAAGTTTCTATATTGGTCAGAATGACGAGTTGAAACATAATATCTTGGTAAGAGGCATTGCATTGCTGTTACGAGTATTTAGTATATGATCAAAGGAACTTACAATATGATATTATTTCCCAAGAAACTATGGAAGAAGTTACTTTTGTAGGATTAACAGTGTTCCTATTAAAAATTTGTTTAAAATATTGTTTGAATCCTATTGAATTGTTATCCTCAAACTTCTTGTCGGCAGAATCTACAGAATACCTAAAAGCAAACAGATAAACAATTAGGCCTATTGGTAGAGGTTTCAACTAGAAAATGAATCGCAAAAAGCTGGAAACTATTTTAATTTCTTCTCAATGAGTGAACCGGAACATTACGAACTTTTTCAAAATAGGTACAAAAATCAATTTTTGGCAATTTTCTCGTTTTTAGTGGGTTTTAGGGCAAAAAAGGCTGTATACAAAAATGAAGAAAACAAAATGCTCTACAAAAGTGGTTGTATGTATTTTTTTCGTATCTATTATTATACTCTTTAGAAATACGAAAGCAAAAAGTATATTGTATTTCATCGACACATTTCAAAAATTCTAAATATCACTCGTGTAGAGAAAAAAAAATCATATCATTGTGTTGTCATAGAATTAGTAACAACTTTTCAAATGTCCATCATGTCTTTATGTCAGTCAGTTCATCTGTCCATCTGCCTTTCCATCCGTCACATCTCTTTTAAGCTAAATAACATAGAAGGAAAAAGTCCGATTTTATTGAAATTTGGACAATACATTACTGACTAGAGGAAGAACCCGTGTTTTTGAAAAAATCGATCAGTAAATAAAAAGGTTATGAAACATTTTATGAAAAAAAATGCATGTAAAGAGTATTGTAATCTTTTATAAGAATGTAGGTTTAAGTGCCATACTTGCAATTTTAATGATCTCCCGATGATACCACTTTGACTGTCGAAAGGTTGATCAGTATCTTTGTGTTTATAGAATCTTATCAAAGTCAAAAACAGAAATGTCAAAAAAAATGTTTGTCCAGGTCTCATAATTAATGAGCAAATATTGAGTGTTTACTGGTCTAACCAGGCCCCTAAAGTGGCCGGGCCCGGGTACCGCAGTACCTACTGACCCCCCTTGTGGGGACCCTGGGTGTTACGACTTCATTTACAACTCTTCATGTGCATTTTTTTCATAAAATGTCATAATTTATTATATCGGAAATACAACTAAGGGAGGTCCAATACCATATCCTCTCAACCCAGGGCTGGCCCCAGGTGCTCGCACAGCTTTGGAAAATAGTATTATGCCGCCCTTCATAACTTTTACTGCAATAACATTTTCTTCCGGGAACCTTATACCTATTTATACCTCATACCGTGTACGTTTCAGAGTTACGAAAATGGTATACATGTTTACAGAGAGTTTTTCATCATCATTATATACCATTCAATAATTTTCCAAATTGATTTGAAATTTGAACTCCTAAAATTCTAAATGACCAAAGAACTCTCTGTGACATTTTCTCTGCACGAGTAAGAGTTCCAGTATGCCATAGTGCCCACCATTCAATTTAAAGATACACTTTTGGGGAGAAGTTGTCATTTTACCCACATTTTGTTTTTTTTTTTTCTTACTAAGCTAAACTGTGCCATATAGTCGAGAATCTAAAGGTCCGAATTCGATCATGGAGTATGATCTCGCAGGTATAAAATTTAAAAAATATGAATATTACCCAGAATTTTATGCCGAATTCGATTCCAGAGGGCGCGATGGCGGCCAAGATTGCGAAATTGCAAAAAAAGTAATAATTTCGAAACAAATGTGGAACTTAAATATTGCATTATCTTTCGTTTACATTACATTTACGAGCTTATTTATAAAGATTTTTTAATAATTCTTATATCAATCGAAAGCTTAATGTTTGTAGTTTCATACAAGTGTAATAGAGAGACATTATTTTCATTATAAACAACACTATAAATTGTTTAAACAATATGTGCTCGGAAAGTGTAGTGTAATTTTCGGCATCGAGGTACTTTTGTTATTATTGCAGATAGATGTGTAGTTATTTGAGACGAAATACATAGAATAGACCAATGAACATTTTTTATTAAAACAATTTTTATTTCATCGTCGAAAATTTGTATTAAAAACTGCCCCATTGGGGGTGAATCGTAGTAACGTCAACTATATTGCCGTCTATAGCAATTTCGAGCATTTTTCTGAGCAGAAATTTCTAGTGTCATTTTATTCTCGATTATTCAACTGTACTTACCCTACAAGGGGTGAAAACGAGAATCTTCACTGCAAACTGATTGATTTCAAGCAAAATAACATTCGTCCTGTAGATTAGTTTATGATTACATATTTCTGAAGATATAATGATGCAACGGTTATTCATCCCTTTCTTCTACACAGGGGGTGGGGGGTGGGGGTGAGGGGAAATTCGCCCTTAAATTTTAATAAAAGTTAATTTCGGATTAAACTGATAAAACCAAAAAATTTTTTCTACAAAGATGGGAACGAATATGTACAAAGAAGAATTTTGACTCTCTCGAAACTACTCTTTTCATCCCAATTTTATTGGGGGAAGGGGGGGGGTATTATTCAAAAAATTTTATATATTTCGATTTTTTTTTCATAAAATCGCCAATATCTCATAAAATATGCGTTTTGAAGTAAAACATCAAATAGGTAAAAAGAAAAATCGAGGAAAATCTTATGAAACTTTTCTAGTCCTATACTCATATTTTCCATCAGTTTTTTTCTTTAAGGTGATGTAACCTGATAACATATACGCCAGTGGCGGCTGGTGAAATTTCAATATTTTTATTTTCGTCTATGGCGCATGGGACCCATACGAAATTTGGGAAATAACATCTAGAGAAGCACTTCTCTAATGACCCCTAAAAAATTTTGAAAAAGCAGTTTGCGAAAAAAATTTTGAAAATTCGTTAGCCTCCCCTGGGTCTAGGAGCTCCTGTTTATTTTTATTTTTTTTTGTCATATGCATTTGACTTTTCATAAAAATACAACAACAGATTCTGGAGTTTATGAAAATATTTTCATTACTAACTGAGATACAACGAATTGAAATATTGTAATTTGTTAAATTGTAAATTACAACATTTCAGTTCATTGTATTTCAGTTAGTAATGAAAATATTTTCATAAACTCCAAAATCTGTTGTTGTACTTTTATGAAAAGTCAAATACATATGACAAAAAAAAATAAAAATAAACAGGAGCTCCTAGACCCAGGGAAGGCTAACGAATTTTCAAAAATTTTTTTGCAAACTGCTTTTTCAAAATTTTTTAGGGGTCATTAGAGAAGTGCTTCTCTAGATGTTATTTCCCAAATTTCGTATGGGTCCCATGCGCCATAGACGAGAAAAAAAATATTGAAATTTCACCAGCCGCCGCTGATATACGCGTTTACTTTTTTTTTATTGATTGCATTTTTTATCAATTTTGTAAAACATTTTTGTAACTTACAAACATATTAAAACGGAATATATAAAATTTTTTGGATAGTACTCTCCCTTCCCCCCCCCCCCTAACCCCAATAAAATGGGGATGAAAAGAATAGTTTCGAGGGAGTCAAAATCCTTCTTTGTACATATTCGTTCCCATCTTTGTAGAAAAAATGTTTCCTCCCCTCTTTCAAAATTAACTTTTATTAAAATTTAAGAAAAAGAATAGGGATGAATATTGAATAACCTTTGTATCATCATGTCTTCAAAAACATGTAATCATAAACTAATCTACAGGACGAATGTTATTTTGATTAAAATCAATCAGTTTGCAGTGAAGATTCTCCTTTTCACCCCTTGTAGGGTTGTAGGATGGTTTCAGCGTTTTTTGAGGGTAAGTACCATTGAATAATCAAGAATAAAATGACACTATAGATTTCTGCTCAAAAAAAATGCTCGAAATTGCAATAGATGGCAATATAGTTAACGTCACTACAATTCACTCCCAATGGGGTAGTTTTTAATAAAAATTCTCGCCGATGATAGTATATTTTATAGGGTGTTTGGAGTATGTAAAAATTTAGGCGATAGTTTTTAGCTCGAAGTCCTTGTTTGACGACATTTACAGTGTAAACCTGGATTTTATGCTCATCATAATTGCCCCAATAACTCTTCCTCCCCTCTTGCAAAATTCCCGCCAGTTGTATTTCTTTCATTTTTTGGACAATTGAAAACATTTACCACAAACTTTGGCCGGTTTGATTACAATGCGATTCGGGTTTTTTTTCCTGAGTGCGCGCACCACAACGCTCAATGAGAAAACTCTCGCCAACTGTGTCAATGCAATCCTTTCACCTACAACTACAGTCAAACCGAAGAACCTAGTGGTTTGATTACGATGAAATACTTTTAATTTCTGACAGGCCCGTAATATAAATTGCCGGCCCTTAAGACCCATATTCACAAGAGACAAGTTTGCTTGTTTGGACGAATACTATCATCAAACCACTTAGGTTAGTGGTTTGATAAATTTTTTACTTTTCGACACTAGCTGCTAGAATATAATGTGTTTGTCACATAACTCACATCATATGGGCACGGTAGCATAGCGGACTAAAGTGTATTGTGTGGAGAGCATACTTGGTTGTACTGTCGATCTTTTTCTGGATTTGATTCCCAATCCTGACACTAGCACGGTGGGTAATGAATGTTGTCTGCATTTTTTAAAATGTGTAACCCCCTTGCCTTGGCTTTAGATTTGGGGTTGTCTATTTTGTGTTTATGTATTTTAAAATAAAATTATTCACCTACATTGTATGCATATGTTCTTAAAATGATTTAAGAAATTTCATAGTGAACAAAATTTTTAAAATATACACTATTGGGTTTACCTGAGGACTAAAACGCATGCTGCGACCATCGAATAGGCTAATAGTGTTCCAATGGACATCATTTCCGTTAGTTTTGTTAATTCAAACAGGCATGCTAATACACCTAAAAGTAGAAAGACCATTATTTTTACAATAAATAAGCAGTATACTTAAGATGATTACAGTAGTTAGTGTGTGGTGGTGTAGACACAGTACGCTCCTTCTTTTCGCTCCAGTATGTGTTTCTGTGCGTGTTTGGTATTTTTAAATTAACAGAGCAACAGTTTATATAGATTAAGGTACAGGTCAGAGCCTTAGACAAGTGGTTTGGCCAGGGTTAAGCTTTGGTAAGAAAAATTGAGCACTGATCGAATGCTTTTTAAGTGCAAGTTAATTACGAACGTTAGTGCGGATGTACACTAGATGCAAAAGTCGGTTTTTTGCAGATTAAGTGATTTTGAGAAAGACACAAAAAACGCTCATGTGTTTGTCTTTTTGTAAATCATTAGAAACGTTGCAGGCAACTAAAGCTGAGATAATAACTATTTGAAAAAAGACTTAATTTTCCTTCAAATCGCATAGTATCAATAAATAATTGCAGTTAAAGGTCTCCAAAACCCAGTTTTGCATCTGCTTTATGCAAAGACCAAGTTTTGCAAATGAAATGTGCAAACACCAATAAAATAGTAAACAATTTGAATTAGTCTGCCTAAAACTGTTATTGCTTTTCCGAAAGATCGGAGATTGAAGATTTTTTCCACTTCAAACAATGTCTAGTAGATATATATCAGTAACACTAATTAAATGATTCAAAAATAGAAACGACTTCTAAAAAAAATAATAAAAATGCTCAAATTTATCAAGACATTGTTAACTCTTTAAATTCAGTAAACACTAAGGTCGGTTCTGGCGGCAAAATTGCTGGCCCACGTGTGGTATATAAAACTGCACAATGATTGGCTAATAGCAAATACATAGTTATGCATCTGACAGAAGCAAACAAATACTGAGTTTTGCAGCCGAGTTAGATTATCACACTTACTTTATCAGCAAAATACTGACTTACTCATCTTATTGGTTAATTTTTGCAAAAACCGACTTTTGCATATAGTGTACTCATATATAATGGGCGGCTGGTGACTATTTTGTAGATAGATAGATAATAGATAGATATAGATAGATATTTATTTCTGTGGCTTATTTACATAAGTATAAAATAGTTTTATTGTCAAATAATGTCATACTAAAATAAATAATATATATTATACAACTTATATATATGGACAAATATAATTGAAACTAACATTAAGTGTATCGGAAAACTAAAAAACAAATTAATTTATTTCGTTAAAATTATAAATAAATACATGATAAAAACATTACAACACGTTAGGTAAAAATATATAAAAACAAGCAGATACCGTAATTTGCAGTTCGAAAACTCTTCCACTGAACAAAATCCCACCCTCAACCAGAAACGCTTTTAGTTTTTGTTTGAAATCTTTTATTGGCTTGCAATTTTCTATATTATTATATTATTATTATTATTTTATTATTTACATTATTATTTTTATATTATTATTATTTATATTAGAGAGAGGATGGATGCATTGAGGTGATTTTTTATTTAAGGTCTAATGCCTATGTTTATATTATGATTTATTTGTACACTTTGTAATGGGGTAAAATTGAATAACAAAAAAATCTACTAAATTAAATAGTTTACATATTAAACCTTAAAATCTGTTTTTCAAAAAAAAAACCGAGAATCAACAGCAATGTATACCACCACTAACCAGCATCAAGAGACGGTATCACCAACATATCCGCAGCACTACACATTCCTACTACTTAAGACTTTACGAGAGAAGTTATCAAATAACATTGTGTTGCTTACCTGCAAAAGCACCTGCAATCAAGGTACCCATGAATGGAGTATGAAAAGTTGGATGCACTTTTCCCAGAGATTTAAACAGGAGCCCATCGGAGGCCATGGCATATATTATTCTAGGTAGAGGAAACATGGCACCTAATAAACTAAACAATTTCATTTACTTACAAATTCAATTTTTTTAATAAATTGTATTATTGAAACAAGTAATGGTACGAAACCCGCATAACTTGATAGAAACATGTTATTGTTGATATTTATAATTAACTTTGTGCAACAAGACCTTAAAGGAGGGGGGGTCCATAAGGCCGGTTTTCAGCCTAATTTATTTTTGAACGAAAAAAAACTGAAAAACATTTTTATTATTTACTATCAATATCGAATCGATTCCACCCCAACCGAAACTTTCCCCCATCCTCCCTTTTTACCCCGTCACCCCCTCACCCCCTCCCCCCCCCACCTCTTCCGAAACAACGAAAATACACGTATAAAATCAAAAATTTTCTTATTCAGCAACAATCATGTTAAAATGTTTCAATGACCTGTAAAAAAATCAACTAAACGCTGACTATTTAATAGTTCAGGGGCATATAAATAGGGGAGGTGAATGCGGGGTGGAATCGATTCAATAATGATGGTAAATAATAAGAAAATGTTTTTCAGTTTTTTTGTTCAAAAATAAATTAGGCCGAAAACCGGCCTTATATGGTCCCTCCTCCTTTCTATTCGATTTAGGAAATAAATATATTTATTATTAATACATTTTAATTTAAGCTAAGGAAAATATATACAATTCCTACAACCTAGAAATTCCTACAACCTACAACTATAGAAGTGTAGAATATACTGGAGTGCGAATTCCTAGAAAATATTAGAAATCTCCCTACAAACACAAAAGGTCGGCCCTCCAGTGGGCCATCATAGGGCCAGAAGTTTCATTTCTGACCCAGTGATGGCCCGCTGATGGGCCGATCTTTTGTGTTTGTTGGGCTGTGACGCAAGTTTTTGTCCTTTTAGTAGTTACTGTCATAGGGAAAAATCGAACACGGGAAACAAAACAATGTTTTAGCTCTTTCTTACTAAACAAAAGTCAAACTTCCCTATATACACATTTTTTTTTAAATTGTGCCCCCCCATTTTGAAAAGTCTGGCTGCGTCACTGTGTCCAAGAACGTACAATTTCATTAACCAAACTGGAGAATTTAAAATTGTGTAGGCTTGAATTTGAATATATTAGATGTATCTGACTCAGCTTATTGCATAGGTGGCTTCTCTTTCAAGGTGTTTTCAAATTTCTTTTTAAATCTCATATGAGTCCAAATAGAGAAAGATCAGAAAGGTCAGTTGATTTAAAATTGGCTAGCTCGATTTTGATAGCAGATGTATTAGCGGAGAGGTTTTGAAATTAAACCAACTCTTTTTAAAATTTTTTTGACAATTCGGTTACACGCGTTCTCTTTTATCATGTTGTCATGTTACCCTAATAGCACACGATGTCCGTGGGACGTCCGTTTTATGTCCATTTAATGTACTGACGTCCATGGACATAAACTGGACATCTATCATCGAATTTACTTTGAAATTGTACGGAATGGACGTCCTCTGAATGTCCATTTTATGTACAGGAAGTATGTACATTTTATGTCCACATAGGGACAGGATATGGACGTGAACTTCATGTCCGTTGATTTAAATATTATATTTTTGTAATAAATGATAATATCTCCATACCGCTTTATCTCCAACACGTTTCCGAGATATGTATACATACCAGCTAATACCACACACTGAACGTCCAACATATGTGCCGCAATGGACGTCCTTATGTTCGGCAAGTACGCACATTTTAGGTCCCCATAGGAAGAGCAGCAGGACGGTCTATTTAATATAAAATCCAAAAAAGTTAACAAAACCGGTTTTTCAATGTTTTTGTTTGTATTTGACCGATATTTCTGTAAAATTTCTAGTTTATTCTTTATAGTAATTTGTAATTTGTCATTAATAATTTAATTTTAACCTTTTTTGTAAATTATTAATGATATTGTTTGATACTAAACATTTATTAAGTATTGAAATACTTTCTATATTTTGAAATAAATAGCTATATTAGTCTAAGACCTACTTTCAACTATACAGTTTTTAAGTAAGTACTAGTAAACCTGGTTAGTGGCCGAGTGAGTTATAGTGTTGACTTTCAAATCATGAGATCGGCGGTTTGATCCCTGCTCATTCCGTTTTTTTTTTTGCTACAAATATTGTTCAAAGTTGTGACATTTGGATGTCCCTCGGCTGCCCGTCAGGTGTATTTTGAACCAAAAACGTACGTCCATCGGATGACCTGTATGTCCGTCAAGGACATCCTTTATATATCCATAGGACAATGTTGTGCTATTAGGACAATGTTGTGCTATTAAGACAATGTTGTGCTATTAGGGTAGTCCATCTTAATCTCTCAGGGCAGTGGAATTCGCATTTAAAATTCGCAAAAACACGTTTTTCCACGATAACTTCGTTGTTATTGACTTGACAAAAAAAAAGTTAAATCAAAAATTGAAGATCTTGCGGAAGCGCACAATGTAACTTCTCGTGAAAAATTTTTTTGAAAATGCGCGTTTTTTGCCGTAACACTAAGATACAAAAAAGTTATTTCTTAATTTTTTCACGAGTTAGGGGGATGAGATTTTTTTTTGAGGTAGGTGAAATAGATAAGAATTAATAGAGCCGGAAGATGGGGGTGGTGGGCCAATTAGGGGCCCCCCCTTCCCTAATTGTCCCACCACACCCAACAAACTTGTGGGAGGTGAAAAATTTTTACAGAGTACGAAGTAAAGGGTTCAGAGGAGATTAAGATGAACTAACTTGATAACATGATAAAAGAGAATGCGTGTAACCGAATTGTCAAAGAAAAATAAAAAAAAATAGGTTTCAAAACTCCTCTTTTTCTCGCCAGATCCGCTCCTTTATATGTTGATTGATAGTGTGAAGTGATTTATTATTTTACTGTACCTTAGCTGGGAAAGGAGGATAGTAATGAACGTGATTAGTGCTTGAAATAGATTATATTGGCATTTAAATTTGGAGAGGTGTAATTCAAAATAATTTTTACATAGGTTTATCAAATCAACGTCACTCAATGACATGTGCTGCTTAACGGTATTGACAGTTCAATTCATCACTATCCTCCTTTCTTGCAGTGGCGGCTCGTGATATTGTGTGCAGAGGAGGCTTGATATTTAAAAGACAATTAACTTGCAATATGATTACAATTTGTACATTTCCTCTGGATATGCTGCTAGAGGAGGCTCAGCCTCCCCTGCCTCCTCTGACGAGCCGCCACTGCTTTCTCGGCTAAGGTACAGTATACTTTTAGAAGCGAAATGGGAAAAAGGAGAAACGTTTTATGTAGCTAGAAGTTATACAAATAAAACTTCTGATTAGAATGTAACTGTTCTAAGACTTTCTAAAAATGAAAATCATAATTAATGTTAATAACGTATAAAACGAACTTCCATTATTTCTATGTTTTCAATAACTACTTGATCGGAATGACAATACCAAAGAATGTTTTTAAAACCTAAATAACAGACTTTTATCAGTAGGTACCTGCCAATATCGTTTTATGTATATTAATTCATACAGTATGGGAAGTCTAGATAAAGGTACAGGGAGATGCTATATAAAGTTGGATTAATTTAAAAAGGCGAAGGTGGCAATAAATATGCCCTATTTCTTACTCACTCGTAATCGTCTGTACTTTTACTCATTACAACTCGTAAGCATATCCTTTTTCTAATTCATTGTCAACTTAATGTTTCTAAATTGACCCAACAATTTTTCTACAGTTCTCGAATACGAACGTAATGAACACCATGAAATGAAACCATAAGAAAATGTGGTGGAGGTTACCTAATTTGTTTACTTGCAGATCAAAAGATATCCGTCAGCTGTCGCTTTTGTCTTTAACTTTTTGGAGGTATAAGATCAAATGGAAAAGACCTAAATGACCAGGTTTTACTTCCAAAAAGTTTTAGGTCGACACTTCTAATTTCTGGAGGTGAATTGCGCTAATACCGGACCAATTAAGACTATTTTTATGACAGATTTATATTCGATTCGTATAACTATTACCTTGAGAAAAGACCGCATATTGCTCCAACGCTGACTACATATTTAATAACAGTCCACCCTAGTTGATTATAAATATAGGGAAGGGGTGCATTTTCATCCTAAAACAGAAATCAATTTAGAGTATACTTACCAATTCATAAGAAACAATCTAATTACTCGACTATTCAGAGAGTTGGTAAATCTATGCCTTTTATTTAATTAAAATTTGTCAAAATATTTATTTTAACGGTTAAAAATCACAAGTAAAAAGTCTTCGAAATTTTAATCGCTTATAGTTAAGTGCATCAACTCGTAGCACGGCAATTGTTCTTTTCCATTTACCCTTTTTTTTGCATTTGTTTATAATTACTTCTACATCGTGAAAGTACAGTAACGATGAGAGATTCTAAGTTTGAGCAAGAAAAATTCTGCCTGTCTGTCTAACTTTTTTTGTGTGCGTGACTACTTTATGATATGATAAGAGTTGGGGGGTAAATAGGTAAAGCAAGTAGTTCCTAAAATTGGAATTTAATGTGTGTATGAGAAGCCAAGGACACAAAATTTTTTTGGCATCAGCCACCATCACATTATCACCCACTACCACCCCCACTCCATTATTAAAGACGGTAAGAAAATAAAATTGTGATTTAGTGTGTGTACAAGAATCAAAGGCTTTAGGATCAGCCACTCTCTCTACCACCTCCTTTAGTAATGGTAGGGGTGCGCAAAAAAAAATGGGACAAGTCTTATAATGTATTTTTGCTAAAATCTAGTTGTGTTTAATTTTTGTGACATTGTCAGTTATTTGTCAAAATTCATTGCAAGTGTGCAAATAGAGAGACAGATTTACATTAGAAAAAAATAGTTGTCCTAATTTTTTTTGCTCACGACAGTACATAGAAGTAGTGGTTCCTTAGGCAGCGGCTTTTCGAAATTGTAATTATAAACAAATTCCAAAAATAACATTGTAGATTTTTTATGAAACCATAAATAGTAAAACAATGAAAGTAGATAAAAAAACAACATTTAAAAAATAATGCTCTACACTTGGATTTGGTGCTGTTACTTTTTAGTTTCGCTTGCTTTTATAATACCGACATTCAATCCCGAAGCAGCCTAGGCTGTCTCTATATTACCTGTTCATAATATGGCAGTACCATCGTAAGGACAGTGGACATTCCAAAATAAGCAAAAAAGACAATCAGCAAAGACATCACCACACCAATTGGTATTGATTTTTGTGGTGTTTTAGCTTCTTCCCCTACAAGAAATATATTTATATTTAAACATGCCTTTTAAATTAAATGATAAAATCTGGAGGCCAGATATATATTTGTAACAGATCCGCAACAAACCGTTTGATTGCAGATAAAAATGAACATTTTTGCAAAGTTTCTTTAATTTATACCTTTATATTTTTTATGCTTATCGAACTAATTCCG
Organism: Rutpela maculata; assembly: GCA_936432065.2. Lineage (NCBI taxonomy): Eukaryota > Metazoa > Arthropoda > Insecta > Coleoptera > Cerambycidae > Rutpela > Rutpela maculata. Next base: position 247,635,689 of record OW386286.2, read on the forward strand.
AATATCATCTTTACATACGTGTTAATGAGGCACAAAGTTCGTTATCCACGACTTTTTTTTAGACAGGACAAAATGGCATTTTCATGCATCAAAGCATTAAAATCTAGGAAAAAACATTACTTTGTTGTTTTTTGTAGTTGAAGCACAGAACACGCTTTTTATACCCATCAAATACTATGGGATATAGTATGGTAAAAACCATTGAACCTGTTTCGAACTGCAAAACTACATATTCATCCGGAACGTTTATGTTAAAGGATCTGTTACAGTTTTAATAAATGAACTAAAATGAAGCAAAACACAGAGCCGATACCTGCTGTAGCGATACAGTCAAATCCAATAAAACCATAAAAACACCTGGCTGCACCTTTTATAATCCCCCTCATCCCATAAGGAGCAAAACCACCATTACCATATCCACCTGCTTCCTCCTTAGTTTTAGTCCAGTTTGAGGCGTCAACTAGGAAAATGTAAGGTATTACCGTAACGTTATATAAAGTTACAAACTAAAAAGGAGCGAAATCTAGTCATGTTTTTACACGTTAGTACATAAGACTATATTAAATACATTGTGCTCAGAGCAAGATGATATGTCGGCTGTCTCATTTTAAAAACCATTATAGTAAGGAGCAATCCAAAGGGAAGCTCGTTCAGTGGTACGCACCCATAAGGCAACAACATGGAACAGAGCACCAACAGTTATACTCAGATCCCATTTTGGGAATGCCCAAGGACACTATGGTAACAAAGTATAACTTCTATAAAAATTTTCAAATTAAAATAATAGGCAGTGCGTACTGGAAAAATCATCATTTTCGTTTTCGTCTAGGAATACACACCACAATATTTCAGGCTGAAGTAGCTGCTATACAGTGGAGTGCAAAGGAAATAATGAGGCAAGGAACTGTAAACCAGTCAATTGCCAAAAAAGTACTGATGTAACTAAAATTGATGAGCGGGGTGGGAAAAAATTCAAAAAAAATTGTTTTTGATCAAACAAATTCTTTGATGAGCACGCTAGGAAAAATCGAAATCAAAATCTAGTAAATGCACTCTATTTTTGCCAAAAACAACTTTAAAACAGTTACTACTGGAGCCCGCCTCAACTGTCCGTGCACCCCCCCGATACTTGGGGACAATGTTTTTCATAAAGATTGAAGCCTAAGGAACAATTTAAGACATGTCCTAAAAAAACTAGCTGTACTTTCAAAATGACGTCATCAGCTCTTAAAATAAAATATAAAATTCAATATAAAACGTAACACCTCATTCTCTTTCAGATTCACTATCGCCGTCTCCTGATACATCGAATATTTCTTTCAAGTCTTCTTCCTCTATTGCTTCATTTATGATATCGTTATCATCCTCACTTTCGTCTATTATGATTTGATTTGGATTAATCTCCTGAAGAATTTCAGGAAGCGATTGAGGCAGTATTTTATCTGCTAAACACCAAAGAGGTTCTCCATATTCTTGCCATCCATACTCATTCCAAGGCTTTGGAATATTGTGAATATCTTCGTCGGATAATCGTCAAATACGCGTTTGGTAAACACTCCTTTTAATATGCTCGATAAAGCAAGCTCTTGATGGTGAAATCGAAGAAAAATCAACTTTAGTGTCAATTGATAAAGACAAATCTTTGTCACCACATTTCTGTCTAATGGCAATTAGTAAATTAATGCAGGCCCAGTAATGCCGAACATTTTTGAAGTTCGTACTGTTCTGCTAATGCGGATATGTTAATAAGCCTTCTTTTATTGCCAAATCCGGTATCAAAGGGTAATTTACATTTAATTTTATTGGAATGTGCCAGCAGAATCCAAAAGCTGTCACTATCAACACTTTTAATCCTAATCTGTTCATAACCCATTGTTACCGTTTTCGAGATAAATGTCTGCAAATTATAATATTATTATTTTTTTTTTTTCAGTTTATTTTATTTTTTGTTGTGTTAATAATATAAAGTTATCTTATATATATAATTGTCAAAGTTATTTCCTCTAAATGTATAGGAACAAAATTGTAGAAAATTTTATGCACGTTGTTTTCCGTGAAAAAAGTTTTTGTCCATCTTTTTCAGTTTTTTTGTTAAATGACAAAAACAATATTGGCAACAGTTTTTTTGAACATATGGCCGCCATTTTGAAAGTACAGCCAGTTTTTTAAGAACATGTCTTAAATTGTTCCTTAGGCTTTAATCTTTATGAAAAACATTGTCCCCAAGGATCGAGGGGGGGTACACGTACAACTAGAGAGGGCTCCCCGGCTAATTACGAAATGTGAAATTTTTGTTATTTATAAAAGCAGAAAATGTTTAGTTTCAAAAATCCTACAAATGGCGTCAAATGTGTTCCTGAACACATTTTAAAGCTTTTTTGATAAAAATGTGGGTCATAAACTGTTCTGCATGTTACATTAACTTTCATTAACAAAAATTTGGTAGTATAATGAGGCAAAAACATGTTTTTTTTTTGCCTTTCCTGGACATTTTGATTTTTGCCCTTTACTGGGTTTTAAAACGGGGCAGCTGAATATGTCATCGCCACCTGCTGAAAGAAACATCGGTTCGAGGGAGCAGAAAAGACCAAACAAAATATCAGGATTTCAGATATCCATTTCATTTCCGATATTGGAATCCCTTCGTATACCTGAAAGACATGAGACACGCGATTCTAGTATTTATAATAAGCACTGATTTTTCCTTGACTGTTGTGGGTTGCTGTGTAGATAACATGACTACGTTTCGTTCATTTAGAGTTACAGTATAGACCAACTTGGGCATACCTTTCCATAGGCCTGAAATAATGACCAAAATGACAACACATATATTTGTCAAAGTGAACGCGTTGTTGATTAATGAGGATTCTTTTGCTCCGAATGCTAGCGCAACTGCAAATTATAATATTATTGTAGTATGTGTCTTGTCAGTATCAAAATGTGTTACCTGAGAAAATTAATGATAACACTAGAGAAAAGACATCCGCATAAGAAGCAATTTGATCTCCAGTGAGGGGCATAGTTTGTGTGAAAAAATTTGTCATTGTGTTGTTTGCTAACTCATCTATGTATAAAAATATTGCTTTGGTTACAGTTGCAGAACCTGAAATTATTAAACATAATAATGCCTCTCGTACCAACTATAGTGAAGTGTTTTGGATCACATAGCACAATAAGAAGAGTATCATATGTATTATAATATAGAGCAGGCGAGTATGCCTTAAATGTCCTAGGCGACAAAATTGGTAATGATTTTTTTATGGGATATTGTAATTGTCTTCCTAAGGAACCCATAAAATGTCCTTACTGATTCGGTCTGTGCAAAGCCCTTCATTTTGGAAAAATGTTAGGGTATCTGTCAGGTTTTTCCAATTATTTCAGAATCTCGAAATCAGTTCTTTTTGTGCAAAAAGTGCATAAAACCAAATTGAAAGTGCATATAATTTCATACAAGACAGTTTTCGTCGATAATTACTTCCACATCCACGCCCACATAGTGGAGTGGAAGTATATTAACTGTAAAAAAAATGATTTCTTTTTGCTCGAATAGGCAAATGTCATGCAAAGTAGAGATTTTAAGTTTGCGCATGATTACTCCGCACCAGTGTATGTATGGTTTTTAATCCCGGGATCACCAATCCCGGTATCCCGGACGAATTTGTGGTCCCGAATATCCCACGCGTTTTTCAGGACTGGGGTATGCTCGGAATTCTCGGAAATATTGTTGTTTTCAATCAAAATTTGATATAAGCGGCTTTACTGAATTGTTTGCTTCATGTTATTGTATAACATAATTATAATCAACTTAGCAAATATAAATGTCACATACATCATACATTCGTAAATCTGGCAGTAACACTAACGACTTTTGAGGTTTATTCAAATTGCCTAAACGCGTAGAAATAATAAAAGTAATTATTAAAGTAATACACAGAGTGATGAAGATAAAAAAAAGTGCAGATCCAGAGCCAGCATATACCAAAGAAGACGAGGCAACCATTGCCGAGTTGATACAAATAACAAAACAAAAAAGCTTGAAAGAAAGGCTATATGAAGAAATTCAAAGCAGTATGAAGCTGAAGGAAAGAGCGGTGATAAGGCCATTAAGCCTCCAAACAGTTGTAAAACAAAAAATGGCGTTATTTGAAAATGGAGGTTTTTTAGGAAAAAAATTAAAAATTACACATCAGAATTTAACAATTATACCTCCCGCAAGTGTAGAGTCGGAGAGGACCTTTTCTAATGCTGGTGGGCTCTGTATAAAGATCCGGCCCAGACTAGGGGACGAAACATTACATACATTAGTTCTTCCAAGATCCTTTTTTAAAAATAAATTTTAAACTGTTCGTTTTTGTTATCTATTACTATCAAAGGAAAATTGTTAGTTTTAATTTTATGTTAATATTTGACAATGTATTTTGAGCCTGGGAATTTGGATCCCGGGATTTGGAATTTGTAATCCCGATAGTCCCAAAAGCCTAATCCCCTCCCGGGATTGAAAACACTAAGTGTATGATATTGACTTGAAATATATATTATAATGAAATGGAACTAGATTATACTTTGATCTTATTCAGTTGAAAGGTGGGGGGTGGGGGTAAATAGGTGAAGCAATCTAGTAAGAGTCCATAAAATTGGGATTTAGTGTATGTACAAGAAGCCAAGGCCTTAAATAATTTTTTGACATCAGCCACCCCTTCTACCACCTCGCCCCATTATTAAAACGGGGAAAAATTAAAAGTGTGTATACAAGAACCAAAGGCCTCAAATTTTTTTTTTGGCGTCAGCCACCCCCAAAACATCACCCCCCATTACCACCTTCCCATTACTAAATCAGGTAAAAAATAAAATTCTGATTTAGTGTGTGTACATCAAAAAATTTTTTGGCATCAGCTTCCCCCTTCAACCCCCACTACCATGTAGCATATCGTTTTATGGGTTTTTGAGATGGACGATTTAAAATATATAATTAAAGTTCTGTGAACTGTGAATGGTAATTCAATTATTCGAGGTTAATCCTGTTGAATATAAAAAATTAAGATAAGTTTTTGCAAATAAATTCTTTGTCTCTAGCACAACCAGATGTGGGTTGTCAGAGAATTTCAAAGATTAAAAATTGATATTTTAATGAAATTTAGTTTTCAGATTGAAGCGAAAAAAAGTAGTTGTATCAGCATGTAGATAATTGATTGCCAAAACATTTTGAATAAAAATGGGTCTTCCATTTGAAAAAATTGAGTTATGACAGTTTAATCGTGGAAAACACAGTGTAGAATTCAACTCTGAGAGGACTGGAAATCAGTCCATGGTCTTGACTAGCAATCAAAGTAAAATAACGGCCAAAAAAATTCGCTTTTTACAGATTCTAATTATGACCATTGCAAATTAATTTTTTTTTTTTTTTTTTTCGGAAAAAGTGGATTAACATGGCAACGCTAAAAGTCAAAAATTAATTATATAGCTGGTAGGTAGAGAACTAAGAGGCATACAAATATTTAAAAAAATGTTGGGTGTTCCATTTAAAAAATCCTAGCATTCACTTTCCATTACTCTGTAAAACACTTGTGTGCCACCCTTGATCTCCCACGATTTTTATCTTTAAAACATTTTTTTAAACTTGAAACGGTTGAGATATTGACTGTCCTCACACTGCTGATTCGCCCTGTATATACAGGGTGTCCAGTTAGTGTTCCCTAAGAAAATTGTGTAAAAACGGCTAACTTTATAAAAAAAACTTCCTTAACAAAACTTTCAATGGTTCATCTCTACTACAACGTAAAATTATTTTTAATTATACAAGCTATCACAAAAACGAGTTACACAAGAAAGTATAATTTTTTTTAAATAGAACATCCTGAATAGCCTCCAAGGGTCCTGTATTACACCCTAAAATATTTTGCCAATCGGATGCAGCGTTGCCAAGTTACGATTTTTTCCTATTTTTTTGGCAATTTACAAACATTTTTTTGACTGTCATATCTCCTAGATTTATTAATTATTTTTTCCTAAAAATGTAGAATGTTATTTGATAGTGATGTATTTACTGAAAAATATTTTTGAAATAAATTATTATTATACCGGGCGTCCAAAATACTTGTTTGCATTTTTTGATATTTAATCATTATTTTTCTAAATTTTTTTAAATGGATAAATAAAGCATACACATCTCCACATTTTAATATAATACAGTTTACTTCTATTTCAAACGGTTTTTGAGATATGATTATTTAAAATAATTTTTGCGTAAAATGAGGTGCCTTTTATTTTAGTATTAAAATCTAGTGGCAGAGGGAAACGGCACGATAAAAAAATTTTTTGTCAAAAATTCGCTTCAGCGCATCAAAATACTTTATAAAAGTTAAATCAGAACCTTAGGACGAGACCTTTTCTTTGCCCTTTTTAGGGAATAAGAGGCATAACAATAAACCATTTACCATAAAAACTAAAGAAAAATAATTAGTTTCCTGGGTATAATTTTTTTTTTCAAGAAAAACAAAATACTTTTTTGACAATAAAACAATATCGAGGAAAACAAAAATAGTCATCTTGCAGGAAATTTTATGCTCTTTCAATCGAGTCTTATGCTTCTTTTACGTAAAATAAATCTATTGCGAGATAATTGGGAATAACCGGAGATCCTGCATCTTTTCAAGATGGCAGACCTAGCACAGGCCGGATCGGAGAAAAGCTTTTATGGGCTATTTAGGGTGACACTTAAAATAATTCTGAAAGAAAAAAATCATCACTAATTTTATCGCAGGCGGAAGCTAACTCGCCTCTACTACACTATTGAACAGTTCCGATCTTTTGGATTTCATGTAAACATTTTCCATAGAGATAAAAATTGGTAGATAGTCAAGAAAAGTTCTACGTTTAAATAACATACCAACAGTATACCATCTGTTAGATGTGACCTTCCGCCGTCGCGTCCTCATGGGAAAAGGTGCGTCAAAATCGATATTTTGCAAATATATCAGGTTTGCTGGCTCCTACAACAAAAAGTTGGGTAAAAGTATACTTATCCTACCAAATGGTTTGCAAAATAAAATCTGTCTTGATGAGTTTAACTTGTTACAAAAGCAGAGTCATCTAAATCTCTAAATCGATGTATTTAAGAATTGAAGGTGCACGTCGCCGCATATGTTACTCTTTTGTTCAATACCTGTATAGGAAAAATTGTTTGATGGCAAAAGAAGAAGAATCGTTTTAGCTTAAATAGTAGGTAACGACATAATAACCTTACAAAAAGCAGTGAAAGAAAATACTTAAATTGGAGTAGTCTCAAGATTAGTAAGCTAATACTAATTTTAAGATTACCTGTTTTTGTGTTCTAACTTTGAAGCTAAAAATTTCTATAAGAAAAGAAAAAAATACAACGTTGCCAGTGTTATCGGAAGTAGCAAGAAATTGGTATTTAAACTTAACAAAGCCACAGATAAAGATTTGTGACAAAGCCTTACCGAAAAGTGATTAGTGACGACCCGACAAAAATTTTATTTTAATGAGCGATGAAACTAACAGTATACAGTGTGTCCCACATTTCACGGTAACACCTTCGTAGCTCAGTTATTAGTCATCCAATTTCAATAAAGTTTAGACAGGTACCAAAGACCTTTATTATATCTTTTTTGAGTAAAACAAAATTTATCAGTCATTGGCGTGCATTTTTATTTATTTTATTATTTTATTTTTACTATTTTAAGAAAAAAAGGGTCGATTTTTCGAGAAATCATATTAGGCATTTTTCTGTTGAAAAACTAATGCAATATTATTGATCAGCATGCTGTAGAACCACTATATCCAGAATTTAACAACATTTTGATTTTTGGTTTTCGAATTACGGTCTCCTTATAATTACCTATTTTAAACATTAAATAATTAATAAATTGGTAACGAAATTTTTTTCGAAAAAAAGTCATTCTTCATTGTCTCTTTAAATTCACTTTTTCTACTATCCCATATCATCGAAACTTTCAAATTTAGAAGGCCAAGAATTTTCATTGAAAAATGTTGGGTCATCAGACCCGCAAATTATTCTGGCATTAAGGATTGCCGAATTTGAAAGTATCGATGATATGAGGTGGTAGAAAAAATGAATTTAAAGAGAAAATAAAGAATGACTTTCTTGTGAAAAAAGATTCGTTACCAATTTACTGATTATTTAATGTTTAAAATAGGCAATTTTAAGTGGGCCGTAATTCGACAACCAAAAATCTAAATGTTGTGTTAAATTCTGAATATGGGGGTTCTACAGCATGCTGATCAATAATATTGCATTAGTTTTTCAATAAAAAAATGCCTAATATGATTTCTCGAAAAATCGACCCTTTTTCCTTAATAAAAATGCACGCCAATGACTGAAATAAGTTTTGTTTTACTTAAAAAAGGTATAATAAAGGTCTTTGATACCCATCCAAACTTGGTTAAAATTGGGTGACTAATAACTGAGCTACAAAGGTGTAACCGTGAATAACGGGACACACTGTATAATGGATTAACTAATTTTCATTTATATCTGATTGTCGACCAGAGGTTGTTTCCGGAAAAGTCAAACTTCATTTTTGAAAACTAGCTACTAGCAGTGTGGCGACGTAATGATGCTTTTGAGCTGTCGATGTTGGTTTGAAGACGTTTGTTACGAATTCCCCATTGCATCAATAGCTCGTTTCTCTAAGAAATATACCCCACCCCCTCAAAGCAACTCTCCAGTATTGTATCCTCACGACTTCACATCAACCGGAGAGAGGACAATATAGAACAACTGATAGCTCAGGAAAAGCCACATGGCGAGAGACGAAGTGGGCACCATCTATAACAATGGTCTGATATCACCAAGGAGCTGATAGAAAAGAGATTTGATGATTAACAGGCAACCGTGATGTATAGCATGATGCTGTTAAACGCGCCATACAGCAAAGAGAGGCCATCTAGCCACATAATGCATGGATTACAAAACGTCTGTTAATACGTTGTGAATAAGGACAGCAGGATATTTTGGCACATTTTCTGAATACATTAGACCATTACCGTGTCCAATTCTTCGGGTGTCGGCTATGCTTGACAAATATTTTCATTCAGATTCTCCAACGTTTGTGTATGGTTGTCCGTCTAAAATATACCTTTCAGATAGTTCTACAGACAAAAATCTGCTGTGGTTAAATTACACATATACAGGGTGGACCAAATTAGATGGGATTTGTGGTTTTCTCTAAAACTATGGCAGATAGACAAAAATCAATATGGGTGTCCCGAGCTCGATTTTCAAGAAACAAGCAATGGCGCGAACCGCGATCGTCTATCTTTTTTTACTACCGAGCTACAGAGCATTTTTGAGTAACACATTCTTAAGACACTTTTTTGAGTAGAATGCGCTGCTGATAAGAAGAAAATTATGCATGCCTCAGTTTTCGAGAGATAGACATAACTTTTGTTTTTTATTTTAATGGAACACCCTGTAAATTATTTCATTATTCGATTACAGCTTAAATTAGCTATCCAACGATATATCATATGTCATATTTATCTCTAGAGAAAGTGGTTAGTTTTCAAAAATTTTTATATATTTGTAAGGAGGCCATGGAAAACTATTAACAACAACACTTCTTGTAATATAAAATAATTTTGCCAAAAATAGGAAAAACTAAACTACAATAAATGTTAGAATTATCTTCCATTGACATCTATGCATATTTATCGCATTTCTAATATTTATTGGGAAGGCCATGTTAAAAAAAAAGAAAATCGAAATAATCGTAAATGTCCAAAACTTTGTGAGTTAATTGTGAGTGAGCATTGTTAAAAATGGTTGAATTCAGTAATGGTGAAAAATATGATATGATTAAGTGTTTATAGAATGCGAAGAAGATTCAAATTTAGCTTCCGAGTTTTATTTTAATATGTAAGTTATAGGCAGCAAAACTTTGTGCCATAAGTGCCACCTAAACAATATTTTTAGATATCCAGAAAAGAGACAGACAGACATAAAAATATTCAAAAAGCTACAACAAAATTTAAAAGAGTTTGGATCATTTGTAAAACTTCGATAAAAAAACAGGTAGAGAAGCTGTAGAAAATATTGTTTTAGAAACTGTAAGAGAAAATCCTAATATATCGTCTCGCGAAATACAGAAAAATTTAGGAATCCTAAAAATAACTGCGTTGCGTTGCTTAAAAAAAATAAATTCAAACCCTATAAAATTAGGATTAGTCACCATCTATACCCAAACGACTTTCAAAGGCGTCTCGATTTTTGCCAGTAGTTTTTGTGTCAGTGCAATGAAGTGCCAGGATTTGAGGGGACAATTATATGGACAGACGAGACCCATATTATAAGCAGTGCCGGAATTTTTAATCGGCATAATAACCACCGTTGGGCTCATGCAAATCCGCACGTCCGTTACAGTTAATCGTCAAGAATGATTTGGATTTGGTGTACAGTATGGTTTTATTGAATACCAAATAATTGGTCCTCATTGTTTTCACGGTAATTTGAATACCGAAAATTTTATTAACATTCTATGACAAGAAATAGATTTGTAAACAATATTCCTGTAAGACAATTTCAAAGATTAATTTACCAACACGACACATACGTCAAATGAAACACGAAATTATTTAAATGCTCAATTTGGGGAGGATTGGATAGGTATCTGGTGCAGCAATAGCATGGTCTGCAAGGTCGCCCGACCTGACAGGTATGGACTTTTTTTATGGGGCTATGTAAAGGATATAGTTTATCGCGACACTCCCACCACTGGTGATGGCGTGAAAAATAGGATCAGATGTGCCTTTGCATCCATTACTCCGCAGATGCTGCAAGAAATGCGTCATTCATTTAGGAAGAGGATTCAGATGTGTCTCCATCGAAATGGTGAACATTTTGAACACTTGTTAAAATAATTGTTTTTTTATTATGAGTAAATTCTTTATTACATTCGTGCTGGTATTAATTTCCATTCTTTTTCCAACAATTCTAAGTAAAAAAATAATAATTCAGTTCAATATTTCAGAAGACTAATAATTAATTATGGAAAACTGCTTGTACTACTACACAATTAATCTGATCCAGACAATTAACCTTAATATCTATGCAACCCCTAAAGATAAATACCTACTATGATATATCAACGGAAACATAATTTAACACTTCATTAGATGACAGTATTGAAAATAGTACGTCCCATTTGAAAAAATTGAATTACGGCCTTTTTTATTAGCGAAAAAATAAACTAAATTTTTTCAGCACTCTGTATAAGATTAATGTTAATAACGTTTCTACCCTACTAGCCCTTAATATGCCCAACATAACGGTATAAGCAGAATTTTGAAAACTCTCTTGTGTATAAAATCAGAGATACTCAAAAACTTATCCGCAAACCTCACTTTTTGTCAAAAAGTCTCTTTTATTTCGTAAATGGTTCATTTTAAGTACCTACCACCTTAATAGAGTTATGAATATAATTAGATGGGTGACTCGATAAAGGAAAAAAATATAGGGTGTTCCATTTAAAATAACGAAGTTGATGCCCGGCCAACGAAAACGGAATACCCTGTATAATTGTACATATTTTCTGGTTATTCAGAATTGAAAACCAAGAAAATAATCTATAGACAATATCTTTCCACCATTTCAAATACAGCCGTAATCGACCAAATTCAGAACTTTGGCGCACCCTGTATATCACTCAGGGCTAGTTTATCAACATCTAGCTAGTTAAGTTAACTAAATTGATAACTAACAATTAATTGTAGTTTAGTTTGTCCTATTTTTGGCAAAATTATTTTATATTATAAGAAGTGATGTTGTTAATAGTTTTCCATGGCCTTTTAACAAATATATTAAAATTAACCACTTTTTCTAGAGATAAATATGACATATGATATATCGTTGGATAGCTAATTTAAGTTGTGATCGAATAATAAAATAGTTTACAGGGTGTTCCATTTAAAAAAATAAGTTATGGCTATACCTCGAAAACTGAGGCATGCATAATTTTCTTTCATATAACGGATTCTATTCAAAAAAGTGCCTTAAGAATGTGTTACTCGATTTTCGATTCGACCCTTGGTAATTGAGACATAGAGGTCATCCAAAAAAGCTAATTTTAAAAAGATAGACGATAGCCATTGTTTCTCGAAAATCGAGCTCAGGACACCTATATTGGTTTTTGTTTATCTGCCATAGTTTTAGAGAAAACCTCAAATGTCATCTAATTTGGTCCACCCTGTACATGAAATTTCAATTATGCTGATAAAATCATTTATTCGATTTATCACCACATTTTATTAGTTGCAGTTGCTTTAGTAATTTTGGCATAGGTATTAATGATTGTCATTTTCAGTCTCATGTCCAGAGATTACTGATTTTGGATACACCTTCTTTGATTGTTCCCAAGGCACGAATGGCCGCTTCACCCTTAAAAACCACCCCTAATACGCCCTGCCGCGGTTTTTCGTATTTTTTCGCGAAGTGGTTGGTTCCCCAGGAGAGCGGCGGATCCAGAATAAATTAACAGGGGGGGGGCAGTCTCATGTCCAGAGATTACTGATTTTGGATATACCTTTTTTTTTTATTATTCCCAAGGCACGAATGGCCGCTTCATCCTTAAAAACCACCCCTAATACGCCCTGCCGCGGTTTTTCGTATTTCTTCGCGAAGTAGTTGGTTCCCAGGAGAGCGGCGGATCCAGAATAAATTAACAGGGGGGCACAACCATCAAACATGCGCCACTAGCGAAAATTTTGTATTTTCCAAGGTTAAACGCTCTAAAATGAAAAGTCAGAAAGACTTACAAAAACAACTTATTTGAAAAATGGATTTCGTCGAATGAGTTTTCGTTTTTTTTATGCAATTTTAACAAATATTTAAACATTCAAAGTACTAATAAGCAGAAATAATTTTATGTGGGTATATACAGTGTGTTTCACTTCTCGCAAAGACACCCCTGTATCTTTTTTATTTGTGGCCGGATTAATTTCAAATTTTTATCAGCCATACAAGTCCATAAGGTGACTTTATTCAACATATAAATGCCGTCTAAATCTAAAACGCCGGCCTACTGCGATAAAAAGAAAATATCAATTTTCGAGAAATCATAGTAGGCTTAGAGATAGACAAAAATTTTGTTAACAAAAGTTGTTCGGAATCACTTGATATGTTCCCCTGTAAAATTTTGTGAAAATCGGAATATTTTCAAAAAAAAATTTTTTGTTTCACTTCTCGTGAAGACACCCCTGTATCTTTTTTATTTGTGGCCGGATTAATTTCAAATTTTTATCAGCCATACAAGTCCATAAGGTGACTTTATTCAACATATAAATGCCGTCTAAATCTAAAACGCCGGCCTACTGCGATAAAAAGAAAATATCAATTTTCGAGAAATCATAGTAGGCTTAGAGATAGACAAAAATTTTGTTAACAAAAGTTGTTCGGAATCACTTGATATGTTCCCCTGTAAAATTTTGTGAAAATCGGAATATTTTCAAAAAAAAATTTTTTGTTTCACTTCTCGTGAAGACACCCCTGTATCTTTTTTATTTGTGGCCGGATTAATTTCAAATTTTTATCAGCCATACAAGTCCATAAGGTGACTTTATTCAACATATAAATGCCGTCTAAATCTAAAACGCCGGCCTACTGCGATAAAAAGAAAATATCAATTTTCGAGAAATCATAGTAGGCTTAGAGATAGACAAAAATTTTGTTAACAAAAGTTGTTCGGAATCACTTGATATGTTCCCCTGTAAAATTTTGTGAAAATCGGAATATTTTCAAAAAAAAATTTTTTGTTTCGCTTCTCGTGAAGACACCCCTGTATCTTTTTTATTTGTGGCCGAATTAATTTCAAATTTTTATCAGCCATACAAGTCCATAAGGTGACTTTATTCAACACATAAATGCCGTCTAAATCTAAAACGCCGGCCTACTGTGATAAAAAGAAAATGTTAATTTTCGAGAAATCATAGTAGGCTTAGAGATAGACAAAAATTTTGTTAATAAAAGTTGTTCAGGATCACTTCATATGCCCCTCTGTAAAATTTTATGAAAATCGGAATATTTTCAAAAAAAGAGAACACATAAAGAGAACTTTTTCCAACAAATGAAAGTTGTGAACAAAAATCAGCATTCAATAAAACACTAAAAGGGCTTTTTATTTTTACATATCAAGTTGAATGTAATATCTTTTCAGAAATTTAGGAACATGGACGGTTTTATTGCGTTGAATGTAAAGAGTGCCGTGAAATTAACTGTCAATATGTATTGTTTTATTTATTTCGTCATTGCTTTCATGACAGAAGTGATTGTTGTTATTTTCTGTGGAGTTTGTTAGTTTTTCTTGTTTTAATAATTTTATTCATACTAAAGTTTCCTTATTTCATATCTTTTCTCATAATGGTTAGAATACTTTTAACTACTGATGAAAAAATTGAAATAATAAAGATAGTCGGTGAAAATGTACGGTCTTCAAGAGAAGCAGCAGAAGAATTTAATTTAAGACATCCTCTAAGACAACCAATACACCATGGTACCGTAGCAAGAATATGTCACTTGTTCAATACAACTGGCAATGTGCTTAAACCGAGAGTACATCTTAATCGAAATCACGGAGATGATAATGTTATATTAGCGGCGTTTAACGCCAATCCCACTACCAGTCTTCGAAATATGGCTCGTGATCTTAATTTGTCGGCATCAAAAATTTGGAGATGTTTAAAACGCCATAAGCTACAACCGTTTAAACCAAAATTTTTACATACCTTGGAGGAAGGTGATGAAGAGAGAAGATTAGAATATTGTTTATGGATCCAAGGTAATTATTTAAACAATAGAGACTTCTTGAAGAAAGTAATTTTCACGGACGAGGCAACTTTCTCCACCAACGGGGTAGTGTCATCACAAAACTCTAGGTTCTGGGCAGTAGAAAATCCTGATTGGATAATAAATTGTAAAAGGCAATATTCCCAGAAAGTAAATGTGTGGTGCGGAATTTTTAACGAAACAATAATAGGGCCGTTTTTCTTTTTTCAAAATATAAATGCGTTAAATTTGCTAGAATTTTTAAATAATGATCTTTGGAATGCAATTGTTGATTTTCCTTTGGAACAATTGTATTTTCAACTCGACGGAGCATCTATCCACAATTCCGTAGTAGTGAGAGCATGGATGAATGAACATTTTCCCCAAAGATGGATAGGACGAAATAGCCCTTTAATACATTGGCCACCCAGATCACCTGATCTCACTCCAATGGATTTTTATTTTTGGGGTCACATTAAAAACAAAGTTTATATGACCAGACCTCAAAATATAGAGCAGCTTTGTGAGAGGATAAGGCAAGCATGTTTAGAAGTTACAGCTCAAGAACTGCGAAGAGTTGTAAAAAATAACAGAAAACGGATTGAGAAGTGTATTACACTTGAGGGTGGGTTAGTGGAAAGGGGCGCAATATAATAAATAAGTAAAAAAAACCATTAACTTCTTTTATTTTTGAACTATTCTAACACTGCGGCTTTTGCTTTATCTGTATTTTTTTTTCCGACAATATTATCATTCATTATTAGTAGTCTTCTCTGTAAAAACAACGGCCCTTTTCAGGGCCACCAATTTAATTCAAAAAGAATTCGTTATATGACAGCATCCTACCAACCTACATATTGTTGACAGATGTTAAAACTCATTAAAGTAATTAGATTTTAATTTTAATTATTCTAAGGCCGGCATTTTAGATTTAGACGACATGGGGCGTATGAAGTGATCCTGAACAACTTTCATTAACAAAATTTTTGTCTATCTCTAAGCCTACTATGATTTCTCGAAAATTAACATTTTCTTTTTATCGCAGTAGGCAGGTGTTTTAGATTTAGATGGCATTTATGTGTTGAATAAAGTCACCTTATGGACTTGTATGGCTGATAAAAATTTGAAATTAATTCGGCCACAAATAAAAAAGATACAGGGGTGTCTTCACGAGAAGTGAAACAAAAATTTTTTTTTGAAAATATTCCGATTTTCACAAAATTTTACAGGGGGGCATATCAAGTGATTCCGAACAACTTTTGTTAACAAAATTTTTGTATATCTCTAAGCCTACTATGATTTCTCGAAAATTGACATTTTCTTTTTATCGCAGTAGGCCGGCGTTTTAGATTTAAACGGCATTTATGTATTGAATAAAGTCACTTTATGGACTTGTATGGCTGATAAAAATTTGAAATTAATTCGGCCACAAATAAAAAAGATACAGGGGTGTCTTCACGAGAAGTGAAACAAAAAATTATTTTTTGAAAATATTCCGATTTTCACAAAATTTTACAGGGGGGCATATCAAGTGATTCTGAACAACTTTTGTTAACAAAATTTTTGTCTATCTCTAAGCCTACTATGATTTCTCGAAAATTGATATTTTCTTTTTATCGCAGTAGGCCGGCGTTTTAGATTTAGACGGCATTTATGTGTTGAATAAAGTCACCTTATGGACTTGTATGGCTGATAAAAATTTGAAATTAATTCGGCAACAAATAAAAAAGATACAGGGGTGTCTTCACGAGAAGTGAAACACACTGTATACAGAGTGACTCATTTAAAAGAGAAACACCTCTCTAAAATTTTTATTTATTGTGCAACTTGAATCAAATTTTACTCAAGTATAGAACAAATTGGGATCTAATTATGACCAGAAAAACATTCGCCTCCTACAAATGCAAAGCCACCTGCGGTACTAAAATATGCGGAAAAAATAAGAAAATCATATTAGGCATTTCATTATCGGAAAATTTTGTTATTGAAACTTGTTCAGAACTGTCCAAATACCTTAATTGAAAAATTGAAATTTAAAAAATTTTAAAAATAATTATTTAAAAAAAAATGCAAATTACTTGATAACTGCCTAGCAGCTCGGGTTTGATTTCAAAAAAATTGTTATAGTATAGTTATCTAAATTAAAAAAAAATCATTAAAATGATATGTTCGAACTTGGACAATATTTAATCAAAATTTCAATATTTTTTATTTTGATTATATTTTGGACAGTTGAACAAGTTTCATTAACAAAATTTTCCGAAAAAAAATGTCTAATATGATTTTTTTCGCATATTTTGGTACCGTAAGTGGCTTTGCATTTGTAGGAGGTGAATGTTTTTCTAGCCATAATTAGATCCTAATTTGTTTTCTACTTGAGTTTTAAATAAATTTGATTCAAATTTCACAATAAATAAAAATTTTAGAGAGGTGTTCCGCTTTTAAATGGGACACTCTGTATATACCGTTTGGCTCAGCCGATAGGGACAGTGTTGTAACTTTTGAATTGACTAATGGATTGCTTTTAAATTTGGCGTAGTGATATGGGATGAAATTTCCAATTACACGATGCAAAGAATCAAAATGGCTGACTGTCGGTTTCGATACAATGAAAATCAAATTTTTAAATGGGACAACCTGTATATTTTTGCATATTTGGATCCTGCTAGCCAAAATACATATGATCTGACCCTCAAATATTATGATTTCCAAAAAATATGGATTTTTTAATTTTTAATTTTAATCATAGAAGGTCGTCGTGATTTTGCCACAAATGTTAAAAATTGGTTTGTAACCACTTTTAAAATATCTCTTCAAATACTAATAATAAACACGATTTATTGGTTTTTCAACGAATACTATTTTTTTTAAAGAGAACTTCTATGGGACAACCTGTTGTTTAGTTAAATCTTTAAATTACGAAAAAAATGATATGCGTAATGTCTACCTTCTCTGTATTAAATTTATAAAAATAAAATATATATATTTTTTGAAAATTAAAATAATATTTGAGGATCAGATCATATGTATTTTGGCTAGCAGGATCCAAATATGCAAAAATATACAGGTTGTCCCATTTAATAATTTGATTTTCATGTCAATTGCATCGAAACCGGAAGTCGGCCATTTTAGTTCTTTACAACATATAAGAGGAAATTTCATCCCATATCACTACACCAAATTTGAAAAAAATCCATTCACCCATTCAAAAGTTACAAGTGTCCGTATCGGCTGAGCCACCCGGTATATAGTACAGTGACAGTTAATGTTGTTCATTGGCGCAACTAGAGAATTTTTCTGGGGGTGGCCAGGCCTCTTGTATTTGAAACGCAAAGTTTAGTGGCGGCTCGTGCATAAGATACTTAGGTGTTCTGTGATATATATGTGAACATGGGGAGGTTAGTGATAGCGCCGCAGGCGAAAATTCTTTGTCATTTCAAGGTCATTTAATGACCTTGACATTAACAAAAGAAGTCATCGTGCTTTGGCAACGCTGGCCAAAAGGCGAGCCGGCCGCCTTTGGTATAGTAACATTTCGTATACTCTTCGCAAATATGAAAACGAACAGTTTATTGCATTTGATCGGCACATTTCTAAAACCGTAAATATCGCTCGCAGACAACAAATTTTCATATCATTGTGTTAGTGAACGAATTCTGAACAACTTTCAAAATGTCCGTCTGTCCGTCCGTCCGTCCATCACGTTTCTTGTAAGCACGATAACTCAAGAAAGAAAAATCCGATTGTATTGAAATTTGGACAGTAAGTTAGTGTTAGCTAGAGGAAGAACCCTGTTTTTGAACAAAATCGATCGGTAAATAAAAATGTTATTAATGATTTAAATTTGAAAAAAAAATTTTGATTTTTATGTTTTTGTAATTGAATAGAAATCTGGTGGAATGATATTTCACTTTAATATCTAAATATTTATATATTTTACAAATATGCGTTTCATAATGTAATATACATCCGTGAAAATATGATTTTAGCTCGTGTCTTATAATGTAAAAATTTACATTTCTTTTACGTGTAAGGTGATGGTGTAGTTCTTACGCTTTTAACTCGGGTTCAAAACCCAAATGAGGTTTGGTATGTTTTTTTTATTTTTAATTTATTTTACACTAAGTCTTTTACCAACTAAGTTCGTACTATAAAATTAAAAATTTCTAAAACTAACACTATTTACCAAAAACTGCGAAGAGTATCCTATAGAATGTGTAACAATTATATAAAAAGTTCAGTGAACAGGCGAAAAGTACGTCTTTAGCTTGTTTTCTTATACACCCCCTCTGGCATGACCGATAGAACAAAAAAGATACAGCAGTCAAGTCAGCCAGCAGACAGGCGCAGACTCGAGACTCGCACGCTAACTCGCATAGTTTAAAAACAAAACGGCTAAGCTGGCACTCTCCGACATTATACCGTTATAATCGACGGCTGAAAATGTTTGACCTCACTTGTGTCAAATTGGTACAGAAGCCGGGGATGGATTATGGATGCCGAATAATTTAGTGATACAGTCGATAAATTTAAATTTTTTTTGCTAATTTTTATTCTTTCCTCTGGGGTGGGCCGCGGCTAGTTTGGGGTGGGCCCGGCCCACCCTGCCCCCCCCCCCCCAATGATGTTGTTCATTAATCATTATTATTTAATAAAAAACGAATGCAAAAAACTAAATATTGACAAAAAAATACAAAAGTAGTAGTAGTAGTAATTTTAGTACAGTCATTTGATAGTTTTACCTGGAAAGTCTTCCGGGAGTTTTGAAAAATGGTGAGCTTCTAGATTTCGATGTGCTCTTTCTGAATTTCTACTTTGCCACCTCGTATATTTGCCACTTCCGCCGCCATATTGGAAAAATGACGCCTGAAAACTGTTTTTTAACAATATCTCCTTTCCTATTCATTTTACGATAGAAACAGTTATATAATAAATTAAACTAGAGAAAATTTCCTATAATTTTTTTGATAACCTTTTTTTTTTGTAAAATAAAGAATAGTTTAGCGTATGAGCGCCGCAAAGTCTACTCCAACATGCGTTTTGGCCAAAAAACTCATTTCCACACCACCATGAGGTAGAGTAAGTGGCGCGTTTTTTTATCGTGGTATCCCCAGTAGGCCTAATCCACATGCAATGCACTATTCCAAAATTTAGCGCATTCCCCTTCGCTTCGCTGTTCTTGATGGACCAGGTGTTGCAAGTTCATCGTCTTCAGTACTGATCAAAACGTCACAGATAGAAATTTCATCCACATCATCCGCGATGGGATTATCAGTTTCATTGCAATCCTCTTCGTCCTCGATTTCATCATACGTTCGCTCGAGAACAGTCTCGTTTCTTCCTCTTCATCGCTATCTTGTGATGGAATTTGCAAATTATAACAGCTACCACTACAGTTCGTGCATATAACGGAGCACAGCCTTTCTGCAACCACAGGCTTCCTCTCATCCCTTTTTGCATTTGCAAGAAATAAGTTTTAACAAGGTTTCCGGAGCTGGGGGCTCGAGTGTGGTGACAGGAATTATCCCATTATTGTTTCTTTTCCATCCCCATTGCTCTCCATTTTGTTCATTTCCATACCACTTCTGAACCTGGTGATAGGTTCGGAACGAATGTTGTCGTGCTGCTGCTTCTGTTGGTGGTAGCGATGCAATATTAAATTTATTTTTATATGCTGATTTTTTGAAGCATGCATATGTATAGTTTTTTAACGACATACTTTTCATACTTTTCACACCACTGTAACCGTACAATGCAACAAAGAAGCGTTCTCCAGCTTTAGCAATGATCTCTGGATCAGCATTTGGGTTTTTGAATACCTGGATAACCTCATTTAAATCTGGATTTTTTCGGAGTATAATGTTATAATGTATAATGTGGCGCTCGTACGCTAAAACTATTTATTTTACAAAAAAAATGGGTATTAAAAAAATTATAGGAAATTTTCTCTAGTTTAATTTATTATATAACTGTTTCTATCGTAAAATGAATCGGAAAGGATATATTGCCAAAAAACAGTTTTTAGGCGCCAGTTTCGCCATATGGCGGCGGGAGCGGCAAAGATACGAAGTGGCAAAGTAGAAATTCGGAAAGAGCACATCGAAATCTATAAAATCACCAATTTTCAAACCTCCCGGAAAACTTTCCAGGTAACCTTTTTTTTGAGCACCAAATGATTGTATTATTTCGGTTTCTGTATCTTTTTATGCAAAAAAAAACAAAATAGCAGATCGGATTTGGACCTAGGCAGTTTTATTCGTAATTTAGAGACATTTTTATTTTTTGTTTGATCTGATCAGATGAACAAAGCCCGAGATATTAAAAAAAAAAACAAAAAAATTTAAACTTAATTTCCAAGAAACGCTCAGCTCCCAGATTGGACAAAACTTTACTGTAATTTCCTGATAACATACAGATTGCATTTCCCTAAAGGAATTGCCTTAAACAATCGTTAAAAAAAAGCACAGTTTTATTCGATTAAAAGCGCTTTACGATATTCCGATGAATTACTCGTGATCAGTGATGCGAATGGTAAAATGACAATTTGTCACTTACATAAATTACTGTAAAATTACCGTAATATTACATACCTCATGAATTGTGGTGCAATTTATGTAATTTATGAAATCTCTGTAATCTACGTAAATTACGTAAGTTACTGTAATTATTGTTAATTTACACGGAATTTTAAATATCGCACCAATATCGTGGTAATTCCGATGATGACATCAGCATAATTCATTCTGATTCCGAAGAATATGGTGATAATAATAGTGAGAGTGAGGATGAAGACCTAGACGAGGTCGTATTATCTGAAAGAAATAAAACATTTGAATGTAATGAAAAAGACTAAAAGCGTATTGTCGTTTTGCAAGATTTTTCATTTAAAAAGGTTCGTTTTTCATTGTTGTATTTTCCGTTGCTAATTTAGGTTGGCGCCGCAGAGGCTGAATTAACAGAAAAAGTTACAGAAAAAGAAGCAGAAAAAGGAACCGAGAAGAAAAACTCAGAACTAGAAACTGTTAATTGCAAGAAGTTTTATCTAAAACGGTCCGTATTAAAGATTCAGAGAATGAAAAGACGACACACTTAAAAAAATGAAAGCTATTTTAATTAAATAGAATCTTATCATACTTATAAACTTATTTGAATGAAAAAAATATTTTTTGCATAAATATCAGCAAATAATATTATTTCTACTTTTTATTCATTTGTGTTGGTGAGTATACATTCCGTAATTATGATTGTAATGAACTGTATTGTTTTTTTTTTCATAGTACACAATAAAGAGCAGTAAATTTTCAATTTCATAAATTACATAAATTACACGTAATTTAACATCACTGCTCGTGATTGATACGATGATGCGAAAAAACGAAGGAAGATGAGAGTTTTAATCAAAAATGATGCATCCAAATCAACAAAATAACAATTGGTTCGGTTGCAAACCATTTTTTTCTATAAAATTCAATTGCCCCAAACCGCTCTAACTCCAACGCCACTACTTAGTTTTTGATGAAACTTTTTCTGTACGTAGCTATTATGAAAACACTTTTCCTTACCAAGTGTGAAGTCTGTATTTTCCACCATTACTAAGTAATCATTTAAAAAGCTTGTTTTAAGTTATACTGTTCAAGTATCGCAGTGCACTTAGGAAAGAAATATTCTTGCTCTTTTTTTGATTTCTTGATGACAGAAGTTAGGTACCATTTACTGTATAATTTTAGTCCTGTGTTATTTGTAGTTCTATATAGAATATTATCAATGAGCATACAATTTTCTGGGGAACCAGCCATTTTGTGGAAAAATGCGAAAAACCGCGGCGGGGTGTACTAGGGGTGATTTTTGAGGGTAAAGAGACCTCTTGCGCATTGGTAACCATTTCGTTTCTGAAAAGTCGCCTCATGTTGCGAGTAATCCTTAAAGGTCAAAGCATAATTTATTTTCTAATATTCGTCAATTCGTCTAATATGAATGAACTGTATTTTCCAATTGTCCATGTTTCTTAAAACGAATGTTCCTGCATAGATAATGGCCGCTGATAGCGCATTAAACTTCATTACATTAAAGTCTAACCCTCCCACAATTGTGAGTATTAAATACATCACTCGACGTATGTACCATTTTTTTTATTTCTATGGAATTATTTAATATCAATAATTACAGCGTATGACCTCTGATGAGGATCTCTGAAGCAGAAAATTCGCCTTGGCCTTCTCAGAGATCACCTGTTATTCTGCAAATTAAAAAAATAAAATAATTCTTACCTATTAAATATTCCAGTATTAGATTCCATCCTATAATAAATGCAAAAAATTCCCCGACACATACATAACTATAAACATATGCGGAACCGGCCTTTGGTACTCTTGCTCCAAATTCGGCATAGCAGAGCCCTGAAAATACATAAATTATTAATAGTAGACAGAAACTATTAGACCAGGAGCCCGCCGACCACTAATGGGCTCATTTAATGAATTTCATTTAGTAGTTACTTCTTGTGGATAAAGTATTACTTAAAATTAGACGATATTGAAAATTTCAGATGAATCCGATATATGTACGACTTTTAAAGAGGGAATTGGAAGCGCGGTGCGACCAACATCGTGACGTCAGAGAATAGTAATATAAATCGGTGAAAATAGTTGATAAACTGATATTCTTCACAAACACGCATAAGTTTCAAAACACATTGCTTGAGTTAACGATTTGTAATATTGTGAAACTATAATAACGCACTGCAGCTAGCCGCTTCGGCTAGCGGGTTCCTATCAAGTGACGTCACGGCCGTTACTCGACATGGCGGTGCGGTCCATTTTTATGATTTTTTTTAGACAATTTATAGGTCTCACAAAATTCTAGTATTTTGCACAGGGTCTTAAAATTATAAGATCTTTCCGATAAACCTATTCTACAGCCTACATGTATTGGAAGTAAAAATAGCAAATTCTTAGTAACGTCATCATGCTAAATAACAATATAAAAAGCAAAAGTTGGCTCTGGTTTTCCCAATACAGGTAATAAAGTGTAACGCAGGTATTAAAGGGGTCTACAGACGATCCAGCTGCTGGGACCCGACATTGTCGGTACGCTTTGAAGAAAATTGGAATTCCAGCGGACCAATTCACTTTTACGAATAAGTTCAAAGCATGCCGACAAGGCTGGCTCCCTGCCGCTGGATCGTGTGTAGACCCCTTATAAACCCTAGTTAATGGGCGGTCCTATCACAAATAACAGGTAGAATTAGAATTCTACGAAAAATAGACATACTTACTACCTACCTCTTTATTTGTCACTAAAACTAATATTCATTTTTAGGTAGTCGTATTTGTACATTGTGCATGATAAGCGTTCATTTTCGAAAGTAGATAGTGCTATTTTGAAAATATGCCACGAGATGTGTAAATACAAACAACTTTTTGTTATATTTGTGGTGAAGTGACTTTTGCGCATCAAAAACGTAATTTTACTCCCAAAATTAAGAAGGCGTACCAGTTGTATTTTGGTTGTACAATTGGAGATGAAGACAAAAAATGGGCACCTCATATATTTTCAGCAATTGTGCGAACAATCTTTGCAGTTGGCTAAGGGGAAGAGGACGTTCAATGGCTTTTGCTGTGCCCATGATCTGGCGAAAACCTACAGATCATGTTACCGATTGTTATTTTTGCGTGATACCTCCTATTAGACAGGGTATTAACAAGAAAAAAAGGATGGTAATACAATAACCCGATTTACCATCTGCCATTCGCCCGGTTCTCCATAGTGATGAACTACCTATTCCTAATCTACCTCAAGAATACAGCCTTGATTCTGACGAAGAATCGGATGATAATGTAGACGACGACTTAGTCAAGCCATCAACATCACAAGATCCCGATTTCTCTGCCGAGGTGTCCGGTGGTGAATCACACAAAATTAATCAACGCGAATTAAGTGATCTTATAAGAGACCTTGATCTGTCCAAGGCAAAAGCGGAGCTTTTGGCATCTCGATTACAACAATGGAATTTATTATAAGAAAATGTTAAAGTTTCCATGTATCGAAGTTGTCAAAAAGATCTTATACCTTTTTTCAAAATGGAAAATGACTTGGTTTCCTGCAAGGACATTGACGGTTTAATGAGTGCTTTACACATTCCCCATGATCCTAGTGACTGGAGACTTTTTATTGACGCCTCGAAACTTAGTCTAAAAGCTGTGTTACTCCACAATGGAAATAAATTGCCATTAATTCCAATCGCCCATGCTGTCCACATGAAGGAAAATTACAGTAACATGAATGTATTGCTACAACCATAGAATATAACAAGTATAAGTGGCAGATTTGTGCAGACTTAAAAGTGATAGCTATCTTACTTGGTATGCAGCAAGGGTATACCAAATATTGCTGTTTTCTTTGTGAGTGGGACAGTCGAGCGCGATTAGAACATTACAAAAGAAAAATTTGGCCGTCAAGACTTCTGTGATGTTGGCAGACTTTTGTTGGACATGTATAAGAGATGCTCCAGAAGTAACTTATAAGAGACGGCCTAAGAAGCGCAAGAAGAATAATTAATTTTCTGATTAAAAGGCTTATATTCTTATTAAATATATAGTATATATATATTTTAAATATATATCAAAATGGCAAATATTTTTTCGCATGGTGTAATTAATTGCTTTTTTTATTAAAATTATACCATAATATGTGAGTTAGGTCAGTTATTACAATTTTTAGAGCCAACAATTTTTTTTATGACTATGTTAGACGTAGCTGGGACCAAAATAATGCAAATAAGTGGTTTTGGTTAACGATACAAAATAAAAGTTAAAATATATAGTGTAAATCAAATTAAAAAAAAGTGCTAAATGAGCCCATTGTGTGTCATAAGTTTACGCCCAAAATGTGTGAACTGTTGTTAATTTGAGGTAGTAGAGCACAGAAATGTTCATGCCAGCCCTTTTTTTTTGGTACAGGGGCGTAGAGCAGGCTCCCAAATGTAAATATGAATTGAAGAAGCAAAAAAACCAACCACGAATACATCATAGGTGTACGCATGGGGGTTGGAGGATTTCTTAATTTATCCCCAGAAATCATGAATCCCATTCATTTTGGGTGGTACAAGGAGGCGCTACGTTCGCCCAATTTTGAAAAAAGTCAAGTAAAGAAAAATGACAAGTTTATGAATGGCAATCATGAACCGGGTAAGTATGAACCTACTGAGTGTGAAAATATATTCGCCTTCTCTGAAAAGTGGTATGACAGCCTCGCCATTCACGATAATTGATGGCGTACCAGAATTCCCTAACGCATATATTGTTTACCTGTGTAATTCAATGACTATCATAAATTTACGACTGGCAATCAGAACTTGGTGAGTATGAACTTCCTGAGTGCGAAAATTTCGAAGGCCATCTTGAATAAGTTGGTCGAAGGATCTACCTTTCACGATAATTGATGGCGTATCGGAGCTTTCTGTCGCATATACTGGTTACCGGTGTAGTTCTGATTGCCAGCCGTAAATTTATGATATTTATCGAATTACACAGGTAGCCAGTATTTGCGGTATTAAGCTTCGATACGCCATCAATTATCGCACCACTCTTCAAAGATGGCGAATGTTTTTCGCACTCAGGAGGTTCATACTTAAGTTTCTGATTTCCAGTCATATATTTATGATATTCATCGAATTACACGGGTAGCCAGTATTTGCTGCAGGAAGCTCCGATACGCTATCAATCAGTAGTTCAGTAAAATAACAGTTAATATTGTAATATATCGGACAAAATTCAGAAAGTTTTGAAAATTGGTGAAAATGTTAAGGATAGCATAGGAATCAGTAAACCGAAAAGTTTCCACCCCTAAATAGTGTGCTTCGTCCCCTAGGAAGTCGTTTCCACCATTTTGAGGTTTTCTAGATTATCTCGGAAACGGTGCACTTTTTGATAAAAATACCTATATACAGTGTGTCACATTTTTCACGGTAACACCTACGTAGCTCAGTTATTGGTCATCCAATTTCAACCAAATTTGGATCTTTATCAAAGATCTTTAATATTTCTTTTTTGAGTAAGACAAAATTTATTTCAGTCAGCATGCATTTTTATTAAGAGAAAAAGGGTCGATTTTTCGATAAATCATATTAGGCATTTCTTGTTGAAGAACTAGTGCAATATTATTGATCAGCATGCTGTAGAATCACTATATTCAGACTTTAACAA
The DNA here is from genome assembly GCA_936432065.2 of Rutpela maculata. Classification (NCBI taxonomy): domain Eukaryota; kingdom Metazoa; phylum Arthropoda; class Insecta; order Coleoptera; family Cerambycidae; genus Rutpela; species Rutpela maculata. Next base: position 247,662,689 of record OW386286.2, read on the forward strand.
CATTTTGATTTTTGGTTTTCGAATTACGATCCACTTAAAATTACTTATTTTAGACATTAAGGGCCAGTTGTACGAACTAAGTTGAGCCAAGTTCAGCTTGAACCAAGATCAAAATCCTTGGTTACAATTATTGTCACAATCGTAACCTTGGCTTTTGATCTTGATTTAAGCTGAACTTGGCTCAACTTATTTCGTACAACTGGCCCTAAATAATCAATAAATTGGTAACGAAATTTTTTTCGAAAAAAAAGTCAGTCTTCGTTTTCTCTTTAAATTCACTTTTTCCACATATTATCGAAACTTTCAAATTTGGAAGGCCACGAATTTTCAGTGAAAAATTTTGGATAATCAGACCTGTAAATTATTCGGGCTATAAGGATTACCGAATTTGAAGGTATTGATGATATAGGGTGGTAGAGAAAATGAATTTAAAGAGAAAATAAAGAATGACTTTCTTTCGAAAAAAGATTCGTTACCAATTTATTGATTATTTAATGTTTAAAATAGGCAATTTTAAGTGGGCCGTAATTCGAAGACCAAAAATCAAAATGTTGTTAAATTCTGAATATAGGGGTTCCACAGCATGCCAATTAATAATATTGCATTAGTTTTTCAACCAAAAAATGCCTAATATGATTTCTCGAAAAATCGACCATTTTTTTCTGAACGCCAATGACGGAAATAAGTTTTTTCTGAAATCGATCGGCAATGTCTACATTTTCGGCGCGATTTCAGATCGAAAAATGCACAATTCCAGTATTTTAGTCCGTTGCTAAGAAACTATCAGAAAACGGACCGGAAAAGATCCGTTGCCAAGCTACGATCAACAAAACTGTACGGGAATGTTACTTTCCCGGCCTAGGCCGGGAAAGTAACATTCCCGTACGATTTTTTATGTATATTTTAGAAGTAAATACATACACGCAGACAAACCAACTGACATTAAAATTGCATTTATTAGTAAGCAGTTAGATTGTAATGAAGAAATATTATGTATTAATACAAATTAATTAATTTATAATTATATTGATTGTGATTTCAGAAAAAATAGTATGTGTACTTCGGTGTGAAAGCACATTCCCGGACTTCGATGCTTGTTGGCCTCGGCTAGCGCCTCGGCCAACAATTTGCATCGTCGTCCGGGAATGTATTGCTTTCACACCTAAATACACAATATACTATTGTCTTACTCAAAAAGGATATAGTAATGGTCTTTGATACCGATCCAAATTTGGTTGAAATTGGATGACTAATAACTGAGCTACGTAGGTGTTACCGTGAAAAGTGAGACACACTGTATATAAAATTCTCTATCAAAAACGTATCTACACTTTTTTTCCTAAAATTAATAGTACCGTGGGAAATAAGGCGCACACATTAAGGGTTGGTTCCAGTTAACACAATAAATTGTAATCTTTTCTATAATCTACTTTAAAGTTCAATGCTTAACGCAAAAGCAGTAGCTACTAAACTCCACTTAAAATTATAATAAATGTAGCGTTTCTACCCTCTCACCCCGAGAAAATCCAGAAAACCTCAAAATATCGCAATTTTTAAAGAATTATTTGCACAATTCATTCGAGTCGGTTAAAAACGTGCTTTAGTTTTGAACTGGCTTCGATACCTCTTTCTCTTTTCGATGACAAAGGCCCAATGAGCAAAACTAACAAGGCAACTTTATACCAGATTATTTACTGTTCCAGGACGAGACTATATTTTCGAAATTAGTGAGTAGGAATTCAAACATGGAAAAACGTTACGCTAGAAGCTACTGCTTGGGGATGGAAAAAAGTCGGCGGTATATTAACACCGACTATGACAACTAAAGAACCAGCTCCCGAATCTGTTTTGAAATTCATTTCTTGTTCATGCAAATTAGGGTGCGAAAACAGGTGCAGTTGCAGAAGAGCAGGTTTACGTTGCTCCACAAAGTGTTACCATTGCCACGGCAAGCATGCATGAATGTCGAATCTGTTGAAGACGACGAAGATTAATTAACGCAGGTAACCTTCTGATAACCTGATAGTGGATTAGGTATAAAGAGGACACCACGTAAAAAAACGCACCAAGTACTTTACCTCTGGGGTGTCGTGGAAACAAGCACAATTTACAATATTCTCGCTTCTTTAAAAATCGCGTTTGAAAAAAAATAAAAAAAAATAAAAAAATTAAAAAAAATTAAAAAAAAAATCGCGTTATTTTATAGGGGGAGAGGGTGGAAGCGCTACATTTATTACAATTTTAAGTGGAGTTTAGTAGCTACTGCTTTTGCGTTAGGCAAGATTATAGTAAAGATTACAATTTATTGAGTTAACTGGAACCAACCCTTAATGTGTGCGCCTTATTTCCCACGGTACTATTAATTTTGATAGAGAATTTTATAGGGAATAATTTTATATATAGGTATTTTTATCAAAAAGTGCACCGTTCCCGAGATAATCTAGAAAACCGCAAAATGGGGGTGGAAACGACCTCCTAGGGGACGAAGCACACTATTTAGGATGGGAACTTTTCGGTTTACTAATTCTTATGCTATCCTTAACATTTCTACCAATTTTCAAAACTTTCTGAATTTTGTCCGATATAAATCGTTATGTTATTGAACTATATTGTGAAAGACAAGTTCTTCGCACCACTTTTCAAAGATGGCGAATGTGTCTTCGTACTCAGGAGGTTGGCATGAACATTTCTGTGCTCTACTACCCCAAATTATGACACACAATGAGTGGTCGGCGGGCTCCTGGTCTATATTTACAAATTTAATTCTTCAATAATTTAAAAAAATAATTAAAACCGTAATAAGGCATGCCATTATTTATAGTGTAGTGACTTGCTGCTCGAAAATGCCTCGATACTTTTGAGTAAAAGCAAATGCTTTTAACTATGCATAAAACAAGTTAAAATAAGTAGATTTTCGAACAGATCCACCTCGAAAAGTTCCACATAACGTATATTTTTAATAAGAAAGAATCTATCATGCCATTTGATGAATCCTGGACACAAAAAGGAGGGGTGTTATAAGTTTGACGAGTATGTTTTGTATGTCTGTGTGTCTGTCTATGGCGTCATACCTCTTCAACGGACGATTCGATTTTGAAGCGGCTTTCTTTATTTGAAAGAGTATTTTGTCAGAGTTTTTTTAGGTGTCACAGGAAGCTGCACATCGTCAATACAGAGTTATAGTCCACAGTACAGAATAATGATTACTAACAGGCTGCATTTTCGTGAGTAGCTTCGTTTTGACGAGACGCCCAACTTTTCTCTCTGCGAAAATTCTCGGTATTGGTAGCTATATGAACTGCGCTTGGGTATATATGTCGATTGGGTGATTGTTCAAATTTTATTACTAACAGTTAGTTTTTTAGTCAAATTTAAGATAATTTGATAAAAACACGAAAAAATGTTTGTCCCACAAAATCGATGGTTTGACCGAAGCGTGCCCCACCCCAGCATGTCCAAATAACGAGGTCAAAAAAATGATTACTAACAAACTGATTTTTTTACTATTGCTTAATAAATGTTTTTAAAATCAAATGGCCACATTGTCCTACAAATTGAATGGTATGTTTTTCCAGTCCTACGCTCGGAAATTGTCAGTCCCACGGTCACACTTTTCTCATTACTAACTAATTTTCGTTTTGTTCTCTTGGAAATAAAATGTGGAACACGATTTTATTAATGTCCTCCAAAAAAGTGGTATATATTGATAAAAAAAAAACTTATTTTGAAATTTGTAACACTACTGTAGTACTCAATATTTTTTTATTTTGATTAAATTTTGGATTTACAGTTTTTGGACAATTCTAAACAAGTTTCATTAACGAAATTTTCCGATAAAAAATGCCTAATATGATTTTTTGAATTTTTCCGCATACTTTGGTACCGCAGGTAGGTGGCTTTACATTTATAGAAGATGAATGTTTTTCTAGTCATAATTAGATCTTAATTTGTTCTATACTTGAGCAAAATTTGATTCAAACCGGAAAAAAAATAAAAAAGTTATAAGGGTGTTTTCATCTTAAGTAAGTCACACACTGTATATCACAGTATCAAATTGAAATGAAATGAAAAAACATTTTTTAATTGCTACGTATAGTAATTAAATAATACCTACATTATTTTAAGATTTTACGGATTCTGATATACCTGTGATAATGTTAGCGAATTTTAAATACCTGTAAGACAAAATTGAAGTAATTATTAATTTTTAAGTACAGGTAAAAAAAATTGTACCTTAACATCCATGAAATTTATGCCAAGCTTGGAGAAAAATTGTCTTGTTCACTCGCTATATGCCATATTTTTACGGGGAACGATTATAACCTTGCTTTCTACCGTAAAGTAAAAAAGAAGCTATTTAATATTAAAAAAAAAATTACAAAATTTCAAGAGGCTTTTATGCAACTCTTACATGGTGGACGTACTGAATTAACAACATCGAGCGAGGTATTTTAAATCATTGAAAAGTATGATGTGTAAGATGTATGCATTAAAAACGAAAAATGACATTAATAAAGGACGGTACGAATCGTTTGAAAAAGGCTATAAATGCAGAAATGAAAACGAAAAAATTAAAAAAAAAATCGTAGGATACGATGCCTCTAGTTTACCAACAACGAAACAAGAATTGTTGCAGCAAATCAAGAGAACACCCCACCCCCCCCGCCGAAAAAAGCCAGAAAATTATGGATGGACAATAACTAATACGAATATTATCGATGGTCCTCAAAGTTCATCTTTTGAAGAATTATCTTCTGACTGCCAAGGTACTATTTTAATGCTTTTTTTATTTTATCGATTATTTTGCAATTTATATAAACGATGAAAATGATAGTAGAAGATGAGAATGATGATCGTAGCGACGAGGATGGAGGGTCGACGGATGAATCTGATGAAGAATAACACAGGTCTACAATAATTTTGATGTTTGGGAGCTATCAGCTATTTTTTATTTATTTTGAGGCACTGATCTCAAAAATAATCTTATTTTTGTTGCATCACGTCCAGCTTTTTTACAGCACGGCATTATGCCTAAAATGTATTGTTTCACTTTTGAAAGGTTACCGAATGGGAAATTTCTCTTCCTATTTTATCAGTGGATGCTTTGTGGTGATCTATTGCTGAAACAGCAGGGAGGTTATACGAAGTTCCCCTGCTTTATTTGTGAATGGGATAGTCGTGCGCGAGATAGACACTGGACTCAAAAAGAGTGGCCCTCTAGAACAAGTAGTAAAAACATAACTTGAAATAACTTAGTTGACCCCAGAAGAGTACTATTGCCTCCTCCTCATATCAAACTGGGCTTGATGAAGCAGTTCGTAAAAGCTCTTGGCAAAAACGGACACTGTTAGGGTGCAATATGAGTTTAAAAGTGCACCTTGTTTTGGCACTTGGGCTATTTTCCAGAGAATCTTGGAGCAGTTAGCGAAGAACAGGGTGAGAGATTTCACCAAGAAAAAAGAAATGGAAGGGCGATACCAAGGTAGATGGAGCGTGTCAATGATGGCAGATTAGTGCTGGAAGTTACAACGGGATATGCCCCATAAAACACTCAGCCGAAAGTCCTCTCAATGAAGTTTTTAGGCAAAGCGGCAAAGATTTCATTAAAAAAAAAGAGTAAATACATATAGTACATTTTTTTCAGATTTGTATTCCACTCTTGAACTAAATATAAATGTATAAATTTCTATAAAATGTTTTTTTTTCCTTTATCATTTGTAAAAAACCTTACATGATACAAAATAAAACTATATAAAAAAAAAAATTTTTAAGAAAGCTTTTATTTGAAAAAACTACTAAAAAGTAAAAAATTTTTTTTTAAATTCATACACCTGGAAACTAAAAGCTTTGGGGACGTCATTCAGCGTTATTGCATAGTTACTTTGCTCAATTGACCGCCCCCAAAGCTTTTAGTTTCCAGGTGTATGAATTAAAAAAAAAATGTTACTTTTTAGTAGTTTTTTCAAATAAAAGCTTTTTCTTAAAAATATTTTTTTTATATAATTTTATTTTTTACTTTTTAGTCTACTTATTTTACAGACAGACAAAACCCTTTCATTTGCTACCGCCATCCACCCCTTCCCTCTCCCTCACCTCCCATTTCTTCCCACCCCTTCCCCTCCTCTTTCCCATCTCTTCCCACCTCTTTCCACCCCATTCCCACCCCCTCCCATTCCTTTCCCACTTCTTCCCCACCTCTTCCCACCACTTTCCCACCTCTTCCCACCTTTTCCCCTCCCCCTTCCCACTTCTTCCCACCCCTTCCCCATCTCTTAACACCCCCTTTTCACCTCTCCCAACCTCTTTCCTCTCTTTGCTTGCAAGATTCCACCTAAACGAACAAACAAACAAACTAACTAACTAACATACAAACATTGCAAGTCAAATAAAAGCTTTTAAAAAATGCGTGAGATTTTCGGAATTAACTCACCAAAATTATAAGAAATCACTTCTCGGAACCAAAACATCTGCCAAAAAGTTTTATTTTGTAGGCCTATGTAATTTATTTTGTTATATGCATATAGTCGGGGAGCCCTCCCTAGCTGTACGTGCACCCCCCGCCCGATCCTTGGGGACAATGTTTTTCATAAAGATTAAAGCCTAAGGAACAATTTAAGACATGTCCTAAAAAAAAACTGGCTGTACTTTCAAAATGGCGGCCATATGTTAAAAAAAACTGTTGTCAATGTTGTTTTTGTCATTTAACACAAAAACTAAAAAAGATGGAGAAAAACTTTTTTCACAAAAAACAACGTGCATAAAATTTTCTACAATTTTGTTCCTATACAATATTTTGATAGGAGTTAAGAAAACATGGAAATTCATATATCGGTAAATCACTTAAGGAAATAACTGACAATTATTGTAAGGCGTATAATATAACTTTATATTATTAACGTAAAAATAAAATAAAATAAATTGAAAAAAATTAATAATAATAATATAATTTGCAGACATTTATCTCGAAAACGGTAACAGCTCTGTTGTATCTGGAAAACGGTAACTCCTATCCAAATATTGTATAGGAACAAAATTGTAGAAAATTGTATGCACTTTGTTTTTTGTGTAGAAAGTTTTTCTTCATCTTTTTTAGTTTTTGTGTTAAATGACAAAAACAATATTCACATTTTTTTAAAACGGACGCCATTTTGAAAGTACAGCCAGTTTTTTTTTTAGGACGTCTTAAATTGTTCCTTAGACTTTAATATTTACGAAAAACATTGTCCTCAAGGATCAGGGGGTGCACGTACAGTTAGGGTGGGCTTCCGTAGTGTTACGTTTTATATTGAATTTTATATTTTATTTTATGACATGAATATGAATCATTTATCTGGAAAATGGTAACTCCTATGCAAATATTGTATAGGAACAAAATTGTAGAAAATTTTATGCACTTTGTTTTTTGTGCAGAAAGTTTTTCTCCATCTTTTTTAGTTTTTGTGTTAAATGACAAAAACCATATTTGCAATTTTTTTTTTAAACGGACGCCATTTTGAAAGTGCAGCCAATTTTTTTTTAGGACATGTATTAAATTATTTCTTAGGCTTTAATTTTTATGAAAAACATTGTCCTAAAGGATCGGGGGGGGGGTGCACGGACTCTTAGGTTGGGCTCCCATAGTAATAAATAAATATTTTTTTATTAATTTTTATAGAATAAAGTAGAGTTATTTAAATTTGAAAACTAAGCATATATCTTTTATTTTGGCTATTCAAAAAATATATTCTTTTTGATATAATTTTTTTTTAGTATTTTTCCTACTTTTTTCATAAACTTTTCATATAGATTATGTTATTTTTGAATTAATCAAACAATTAAACATTAAAAATAATATTACATTAGAACCATAAAGAAAATTTTTCGGTCTTGTAGTCGAACATTTAATAAAACATATAAAAGTGCATGAAAAATTCAAAAATTCGCAACGAATGTAAATTTGCAAATTAGGGTTTAAAATCAAGGGAAATATTTTTTGATATTCTGAATCTATGTGCAAAATTTGGTAGATATCAGAATTCTGCTTAAGTAATAAAAGTATATTAATTTACCAAAACCGCAATTATAAAATAATTCGTTATTTAAATTAAGTTTTGTCGGACTAGCGATACATACCAATTTTTTTGTAGGACACTAATTTATTTGGGCAAAGAATACACTAACCTATCTTTGTCCTACAGTTAGTAATGAGAAAAGTGTTACCGTGGAACTGACAGTTTCCGAGCGTAGTACTGAAAAAACATATCATTCAATTTGTAGGACAATGTGGCCATTTGATTTTAAAAATTTATTAAGCAATAGTAAAAAAATCAGTTTGTTAGTAATAATTTTTTTGACCTCGTTATTTGGACGTGTTGGGGTGGGGGACGCTTCGGTCAAACCATCGATTTTGTGGGACATACGTTTTTTCGTATCTTAAGATTTAACTAAAAAACTAACTGCTATTAATAAAATTTGAACGATCACCCAATCGACATACCCATACCTAAGCGCAGCTCATATAGCTACCACTACCGAGAATTTTCGCAGAGAGAAAAGTTGAGTGTCTCGTCAAAACGAAGCTATTCACGAAAATTCAGCCTGTTAGTAATCATTAAAAAAAGGGTGCTGTACCGTGGACTATTGTTACAACAACATTTGCAAGTTTGGCGGATGCACCGGTGACAAAATAAAAACTAGAGTTTTCGAGATTTTTTAAGTGAGTAGTTCTCGGAGAAGTTTGTCAAGTAGGTTTTTAGCAAAGTTTCACCTCGGTAGACATTCAAAGAGCTGCATATCATCAACAAAGAGTTAATTATGTAGTTTTCTTTATATGATAGCACATTATTAGATGATTATAACACATAGTCGGGAGTTTTTAAAACTTTTCAAATTTACTTGTATATGGTGCGAACACTGTGGAATACTCGAAATAAAAAATTCCCTTGTCGTCTGCGGTCAAAGTCCTCGGATCGGCCAACATTATTTTATAAACATCTTTTCTGATAATTCTAATTTTTTTGCCCCATCACTTTTCGCAATGACGTAATCGACATTTTTATTAAATGGCAACCTCCACCTTTTCAAAGATTCTGATTTTCTGTGAAATTTTATGAAATATGTACCTTTGAAATAAAGACGTTAAGTGTAATAAAAGTTACCGTATTTACACATACATTTTTTATTCGAATTTGAGTTAAATGTGATCGTATATAGTTCAGTCAAATTAGACATCATAAAAAATTTTGCGTATTGCGGACTTTTTTTTCTGGAAGTCGTTTAAGAGGGCATAATAAGCAAGCACAGAAAACTACACCCTGCTACACCATGTGCGTCCCCTATTTTTAGGGGTTGAAACTTTGAAATATTACTTATGTGTCAATATCTGTTTCCCTATTGCCCGTAGGGCCAAAAATGGCTATTTTGGTATTTTTGCATTAAAAAAACCAAAACCAGTATAATTTTGGTAAGTGTTTTTATTTATCCTAAAAGTCCAATTCATTGCGCATAGAAAATGTGTTTTTGTATTTAAGTAGGATCAACACTTATTGTGTAATAACGATTTATGTCATGTGTTCTCCAGTCTCCTTTTTCCTCATTTTTTTTTGCGGCCTTATGGTTCATAGTAGGGTAGAAAGCATTATAAACGTGGACAGGGCACATAATAGGGTGTTAAAATGGATCTCTTGTTAAAATGCGATAGGACGTACCGTTTTCGAGTAAAACGCACTTGTTGGGTTATGTTTGCTTTGAGTTTTCATTGTGTTCTGAATTGTAATCTGATAAATAAATTCTACATTTTGGTGTTTTCTTTCTTAGGAGTTTGTTTTTTTAAATCATTTTCCGATGAAATGGACATATAATAGCTGTTTCTCGAGGAAGGTAAAATTACTATGGATTTTGTTATAGACACAAAATAAGTTGCAATGATGATTCGAGACAAGCGTGAACCTATTCCGTCTGAGTCCCTTCATTTTTCCATCAGCAATGTTCCACATAAACAGAAAAAGCAAGAAGCGACATATAGTTTCATTTTTTCGTAGTCAGCGGTGAGTATTTACTAGTCAGTCGATGAAAAGTGTGATCTGAAATAATTTTTTGCAAACAAGTGCGTTTTACTCGAAAACGGTACGTCCTATCGCATTTTAAAAAGAGATCCATTTTAACACCCTAATATGTGCCCTGTTCAGGTATCATTGCTTTCTGCCTTACTATGAACCATAAGGCCGCAAAAAAAATGTGAGAAAGGAGACTGGAGAACACATGACATAAATCGTTATTACACAATAAGTGTTGGTCCTATTTAAATACAAACACACATTTTCTATGCGCAATGAATTGGACTTTTAGGATAAACAAAAACACTTACCAGAATTATACTGGTTTTGGTTTTTTTAATGCAACAATACCAAAATAGCCATTTTTGGCATATTTTGCTGTCTAGCTCCTAAACCAACGAATGTATTAAAATGAACCCAACGTAAATTTTCTTATATCATTGTCGTACATGCATGAAAAAAAAAATGGGCGAAAAAAAGTAGGTTCACTTTTTTTTTAAAAAAGGGGTTTTCAAAATTTCAACATCCCGTATCATGAAAACCGCGCGGTATTCGATGAAAGTTTTTTCACAAATCATCGTCCCTCCTTAAGGGCATTAGTATTTGTAGTATTGCAGATTGGAAATAATAGCCGTTTGTCCTGTACAGAAGTCCCCCAAATTCGGACATCGCGACCTTTCCGACCTCGTAGAGCCAAAACCGTTTGTCCTACGGCAAATGTGTAATATACATATTATGTAGAGGAGGGATGAATCTTCAAAAAGTGTAACTTGGTAAAGAGCCCTACGGGCAATAGGGAAAAAGATATGGACACATAAGTAAAATTTCAAAGTAGGGGACGCACATGGTGTAGCAGGGTGTAGTTTTCTGTGCTTGCTTATTATGCCCTCTTAAACAACTTCCACAAAAAAAAGTCCGCAGTACGCAAAATTTTTTATTATGTCTAATTCGACTGGAGTGAGTGCAATCGCTCATACGTTGCATTCTAAGAAATGGTGAAGGATCCGGTTTAAACTATAAGTTTTATATCGGATAGGAACGACGCAAATAAAAGCTTGTTTTTAAAAAAGTTTTTTTACATTTTATTTTTCGCCTGTGCGTTAAAATTTGTATAAGCTAACTTCGTGGTTTGAACAGTTTGTTGAGCACCATTAGGTGCTCGTCACAAAATGTTTCATATTTAGTCATATAAACCTGAAAATACTGTGATAGCTGAAAATATTATTCTTTGTACGTTTTTGATAAAAGCTTGGTTTTAAACAGTTTTTTTTATACACTTTGATTTCATACTCTTTAATCTCAAATGTTAGATAGATTACAATGCATTAATTCAAATGGTAGTAAAACACATCGCTTAAACTGAGAAAAATGTAATAGGTAACTCAAAATTTTTAGGAATAAGATAAAAATCATAAGTATAAACAACAACCTTCCTCCGAAGAAAGCAGTAATACCTAAAATTTATGGTAATGCATTTGTCTTCAGAAAATATATATAAGTTATAATCATTTAGATACAATAAAATGTGTGCTATTAACCCTTAAGAATTTTAAAACGTAGTTTTGTTCTCCTGTAAAATGCACTTTTTTATTTATTGCACTTTTCTTCGAGATGTGCGATTCTTAAATGGACCATCGTAGCGATCAATGGTTTTCTTTTGTGGCCCATAATAAATTACATGAAGGTGTACCATAACTTCATGTTATTATGAATTGCCACATAATAACAAGAAATGGTCAATTATTGTGCAACCATAAAAAATGCTGCTTCAGTTTATACGTTGATGCTACTTTTATGGTAATATGCAGGTTCATATTAAATTGCCGCATATAACTTCTTATCCAAAGGGCCAGTGAAGGTAATTCGGCAATTAAATGATTACGCATACGCATGGTGTAATATGAAAAATCTCTCAAGGGCGTCACCGTGCAGCATCTGCCATTTGTTTTTTCTAAGCTTTTATTTAACTTGCTTTGTATGTATGTTAGTTTGTTTAGTTCAAATCTTGCAAGTCAATTTTAAAACAGTTATCACCAACTGATTGAGCTGAAATTTTGCATACACGTTTAGTTTGGATGACAATGCATGGCGTCATTCTAAATCCAATATGGCCAACTCAAAGATGGCTGACCAGTTATTTTTTATGCACCCCCATGATATGGGTATCAAATGAAAGGATTTGCTGAGAAGAATACGAAAATAAAATGACGTCACACTAAATTCAATATGGCGGACGCCCCAAGATGGCGTACAAATTTTTTTTAGTTTTAACACTATAACTTGATCGTATAGTGTATTCGCTCATACGTTGCATTCTAAGAAATGGTTTAAACTATAAGTTTTATATCGGATAGGAACGACGCAAATAAAAGCTTGTTTTTAAAAAAGTTTTTTTTTACATTTTATTTTTCGCCTGTGCGTTAAAATTTGTGTAAGCTAACTTCGTGGTTTGAACAGTTTGTTAAGTCTTTTAAGTACATACCTATATTTTGTGTAACAAAGTGTGTTGTGATCTTATATAGTTGATTATAATTATTATAGTGTGATTATAAAAAAACAGTAAGTTAGGTAAAGTTCTTCACCAGACAGTTCTGATCATGTCGCTTTCAAATGAATGTTTGATATAAAAAATTGTACAAAATCCTGCATCTCAACATCAAGCCTAATATTAAGGAAAGTTTTCATTTCTGTTGTCATATAAATTTTGTTTTAACTTTCTTATATATAACAAATTCTTTTTTATTTGATTACAACTTATTCTGCTTTTATTGATATCTACATTTCCAAACTTCTCAATTCACAAAATTCAATAATGACACGGAATTGTTTGGTCTGGTATCTAACACATTTTTCAATATTGGATTATAATACTTTTATAACGTAGGTATAAATTTTCCTAACTTATTGGCTTCTCCTATGTAAATTTCACATAAGAAAATTATATGCCAGAATCTAGTACACTGTAAAAAATGAAGGTAAATTTACTGTCGGCGTCGTTGCGTGTAAAATTTTAATGTAACTTTACCCGCAAAGAGAGTGTAAAATTTCATTTACCAGGGAGGATTACCCAAAATATAAGGTAAATAGACTCTTTTTGCGGGTAAAATTACATTACAATTGTGTGTAATTTTACACGCAGCGACGGTAAATTTGCTACGAAAAGAAAATCCTGTCTGGACAAGGGGCAATTTTGTCACACCACCGTGGTGTAACAAAATTGCCCCAGCAGACGGTTTTACTGTGTTTATTTTAAAGTATCTCTCACCTGCTAAAACCGATGCGACTGCTGCTATAAAAAACGATATAATTACTGCTGGTCCAGCTGTATTTTTGGCGACGTCCCCTGCTAGCACGTAAACACCAACTCCGAGCGTACTCCCTACTCCAAGTGCAGTTAAATCTAGAGTCGTTAGAACTTTTGCCAGTTTGCTCTCTGCATTTTGCACCACGATTTTTTTTCTTGTTAGCGTCCTTTGTGTTTCCGACCATGTTGGTACTGTGAATCGCATATTTTCTGCGGCACCTGAAAATAACTATTCTTGAAATTTTGTTCGTTACAGCGAAGCTAACATTTTTTATGTATTTTTGTTACATGTAGTTTTTAGAGATAAAACATGACATTCACTGACTTTTAAATGAAATGAAAATTTTATTAAGGGTTTGATTTAAATTCTTTAGATAAAGAAGTTAAACAGTGTTTCAACAAGGACTGTTTTTTTTACCCTTTTCTATGTTGAAGTGAAAATTAAAAAAAAAAATGAACGCGTTCAAAAAAAAAGGTCCCAGAAAATTATGAAATAAGATTTCACCATTGTCCAGTTAGTCCAATCAACGAAGGACATGGAGGGGGGGAGAATTTTTCTCTTCAGGAATGTGTTGGAGGTAGTTAGGAGGTAAACATTCGATTCTTGGCTTATACGTCGGAAACGATGCGTCGTCGTACGAAAGAAATATTATACGCAAAATTAAACATAATTAAATTTCCTACAAGAATGCCTATATTCATTTTCTTCCTATGTGTTATAGTTTCCGAGATATTCGCCAGCGAAAATCAAATCGATAGTTAATAAATAAATCAATTAGGTATCTGACATTTTTCTATCAAAACGGTTTACCGTGGTCTCCGAACGTTTGTGAGACGAGAAATGCAGTTTAAATGTTAAATATCTCAGAAATTGTGACACCTACGTCACGCATGCTAAGAAATGAAATGAAATACAATTAATTGCGCTTTGTTTTGTTTTACTGGCCTCTGTAGCATAAGAGATAAAGAAGTTATGACGAAAAAATGTGCATATTTATATTTTTTATATAAAAAGGTCGCCATTTTGTTACTCTAATTAGCTAGTAATTAAAAAAAATAATCTCAAATACAGTTTTTCGTTAAAATGAAGCAGTACCTAGATGCTCAAATTTTTTGCTCATTTAAAGCACTTGCTTTAAAAAAAAAATACATTTTAAACTTGAAAGGTAATTTCGAAACACTTGGATGCAAAATATAAACTTAAATGTCTCCGAAATTATTAATCCTACATCAATAAACAAAAAATATAATTAATCCCCAGTTTGTACTTTCTGCAATTGGTCTGTAACATTTTTTCGATAAAGTAATGCTTTTCGAGATACTTGACGAAAGCCGTTTGGAAATACCTTTTTTTTTAAGCTAAAATAGCAATTTTGAAGTCGTTATAACTTAAAAACTATCAATTTATGTGAAAAATTGCATAGAACCTTTTCTTTTTAAAATCCGATTCTTTTTCAGCTCCAACAAATATGTATATTTTTTAAGTGCCATCCCCTGAGAAGGCATCCACCTACTATAAATTAGCAAGCCCCCGTACAATATAGAAACTTTTCTGTGAAGCATTTACTATAATACTGCCAAAAATGAACGAAATCCGTTCAATATGACATTATTCCGGAGTGAAAACATCTAGTTATTGTACTATAATTTAAAGCCCTATTCCAGCATACAGTGTGTTTCACTCCTCGTGAAGACACTCCTGTATCTTTTTTATTTATAGCCCAATTCATTTCAAATTGTTATCAGCCATACAATTCCATAAGACGACTTTATTCAACACATAAATGTCGCCTAGATCTAAAACGCCGGCCTACTGCGATAAAAAGAAAATCGCAATTTTCGAGAAATCATAGTAGGCTTAGAGATAGACAAAATTTTGTTACTAAAAGTTGTTCAGAATCACTAGATATGTCCCTCTGTAAAATTTTGTGAAAAACGGAATATTAAAAAAAAATGTTTGTTTCACTTCTTGTGAAGACACCCCTGTATCTTTTTTATTTATGGCCAAATTCATTTCAAATTTTTATCAGCTATAGAACTCCATGAGACGATTTTATCTAACACCAGGGCCGCGTCTAACGGGGGGCCATTTCGTGCCACGCACGAAGGCGCACTAGGCCATGGGGCGCCAAAAAGCCAATTTTATAGTATTTGCCCCCCCAAAAAAGGGCGCCAAAAATGCTCTCGCACGAAGGCGTCTCATGATCTAGAAGCGGCACTGTCTAACACATAAAGAAAACTTTTAGCGGCAAAAGAGAACTTTTTGCACAATTATTATTGAAATTATTTATTATTTAACTACACGTGTATGCAAAAATTCAGCTCGATTGGATAACGGGAAGTGGGTAAATTTGTTACATACATACAGATTTTCAAGTACTATAAAACTATTGAAGAAAAGAAAACGATATTACATTTAAGTTGATGTGTAATGATAAAAAGTGGTACTTTTAGCGTTTTATTGAATGCCGATTTTTGTTCACAACTTTCATTTGTTGGAAAAAATTCTCTTTATGTATTAGATAAAATCGCTTATGTAGTTGTATAGCTGATAAAAATTTGAAATGAATCCGGCCCCAAATAAAAAAGATAAGAGGTGTCTTCACGAGAATTGAAACAATTTTTTTTTTGAAAATATTTCGGTTTTTACAAAATTTTACAGGGGGCACATCAAGTGATTCCGAACAACTTTCATTAACAACATTTTTGTCTATCTCTAAGCCTACCATGATTTCTCAAAAATTTCGATTTTCTTTTTATCGCAGTAGGTCGACGTTTTAGATCTAGGCGGAATTTATGTGGTGAATAAAGTCGTCTTATGGAGTTGTATGGCTGATAAAAATTTGAAATGAATTCGGCCACAAATAAAAAAGATACAGAGATGTCTTCAAGGGAAGTGAAACACACTGTATATTGTTTTTGTTTACTTCCTGCATTTCCGCAGGTCTATTAATGAATCAAATGCTTACTTACGGAAATATTTTGAAATCCTAGTCTTTGTCACATCCGGACACCAATATTGATCAACAATACTAATTAACTTTCCATAAAACTGACGAATTTAAATCATTAAGAAAGCATTATCAGCGAACTTGCATAAAAGTAATGCAATCGTAATGACTACGGCAATCTCGTTTAATTGAAATACTTTTCTTATGAGCAACCAGGTTCAAATTGATTATTTTTTAATAAATTTCACAGGCCAAGACCGTGTTTTAGCTTTTAACACAATATACCGAATGATTTTAAGAATTTTATTGCGTAGTACATTGTCACGAAAATTATCGCTCAACGCCAAAGTTGGATATAGTCAACGAGGTTTTTAATTCATAATAGGTATTATTAAGTCGTTAACGTTTTGTACTTATTTATGTCGGTTGGATTAAAAAACATTAACGTTACGTGTTAAAATTTGTATTGAGTTTATTAGTAAACTTCCCACTCGTTTTACGGGGAATATACCACAGAACGTATTTAACGCACAAATGGAAAAGTTTAACATAATCGATAGTTCTTGTCGACGGAAAATAAAAAAATTAGACCAAATGACCACACACTACCGAACAAAAATACCGGGCATTTTACGTTTGTTATTAATTTTGTAGTTACAGTTTAGGAAGCTAATCTTTAGATTATTGCAGTGAGCTTTTTACCGCTTTAAAGTTATTTCACGTTAAAAGGTGCAAGTGTCATTTTTTAGAATTCATCTGGTAATATTTTTGTTATTTATTTATCTCCCGTTACGAATGAGCACCACGCGGTTTTTGATTTCACTAATTACGCCTCTACTTTTGAGGTCCGTGTTGCCCTGCGTAAAAGAGTCGTTCGTCGCCCACTTCAAACGCACTGGAAAACTGAATCGATTCCTAAAAGACAAGGTCGCAGGATCCTAAGAGGGATGATGACAAATCATCAAAGGCAACACCGTTGTCTGGAAGCCGGTACAAAAATGTGTAATTTTAAGAAAACATTTAAGTACAGGAAATAAAATGAAAAATTTGGTGTTTTAACTTATTTAAACTTTGCAGTTGTATAGATTATAAAGTATAGTTTACCACATCTACAGGGTGTCCCATTTTTCTTGGACCCACCCCCATAAAAAGTTTATTAGATTAGATCGTTTTTTTTAACGTAGAACCTCAAAAGTGCATTCTTGTTATACATTCAAGTTTATAAAACATAAAAGGTCGATTCACTGCTTTTGTTTTTGTGGGTGGAAAATGATGAAATCTTACTGAATATACCACTGGACTCAAATGGATTCGAACTAAATTTCGTGAAAAGATACATATTTTTGGATTTTTCCTAAAAGAAATAAAAATTCTGAAATTGACAATAATAATCCACTGTTACACGGGATTGTGTATTTAAAACAGTGCCTTATTTCAAAAAACTGACAAAGGAATGTTTATCTGTCAATTTGTGCAAATTTTATTCATTTTATTTTCTGATTATAATAATAATTACACAAGCACACAAAATAAAAAAGTGGTCTTTTTCTGGTTTTATTTCGACGTGCTGAACTCGAATCAGGCATCCGTTTAGCTCCATTGGTCACCACTTTTTTGTAAATCGCGAAAATAACCTAAAAAAAACTCATAATTTGGGTGATATTGGCGATTTACTAAAAATTGGTGGGTAATGGAGCTAAACAGATACCTGATTCGTATTCAGTATGTCACAATGGAGTCCCAGAAACAGATCACTTTTCACTTTTTTTTTGTGTCTGTGTAATATATTTGCATACGCGATTTTCTAGAAAATGGCGGAGGATCCGATGATATACAGTATGTCCGGCGATGTGGTATACAAGAGGACAAACGAACCGAAAATTTCATTTTTCGGGGAAAAGTCATTCTTTATGAAAAAATTTGCTTGCTGAAAAAATACGATTGTCGATGAAAAAAACAAAAATTGTATACAGAGTGTCCAAAATGTTAAAAATTCAAAGTTTTTACAACAGTAATGTACCCAAATTTTAAAGTTTTTAGCAAAATGCTATTTAAGAAAATTGTTTCAAATCATCACATCTTCTAAGACATAACAGAAATAAATGATTACAGTGTCAAGCAAAACGCCATTGTTAGTAACTTTTAAAGATTTTGTTAGTTTACAATCATGATACTAAGATGATCGATGATCGAGACAAAAGATAGAACCAAAAATCTGAGAAAATTGTAAAATAATAGATACAATTATTCTTTCGTTTAACTTGTCCTAACTCAGAAACGGGCCAACGAATTAATCTCAAATTTTTACTACGTCATGACTCTATATCTGTTAAGAAAATGTGTTAATATGAAGGTAAAATTTTAATAAGTAAAGAAAATATGATTTTTTTTTCTAAGACCATGTCGATAAACTGTGAAATTTTACAGGCTCGAATATGACATGCGAGAAACTTTTTTATCTTTCGAATTAGATACCAAGTATATTGAGGACGTATGAAGATAAAGGATGGAGCTAACTTTTTTATTTGAAACTTTTTTTTCTAAGACTAACAGTTTTCGAGAAAATTGCAATTAAGTATACGGAACGCCCTCGCGAACGATAAGCAGCGCAGATAATGCGGTGTGAGAAATAACGTACCTTACTGTTGTTTAATGAAATCGAATTCAGATTTTCTTGAGATTTTTCAGCAAATCAATATAGACGGTTATTAAATATTTGTAATAATTACCATGAGAGAACACATTGATATATCCTGCTCTATTGAATTAAGTCATACTGCGAAAACGGTATTTTGCAGATGCAAAATGTTTTTCATAATAGAAACATTAAAGAATCCTGCAATTTATTTCGAAATAACAGAAAAAATATTTTTCATTCTTGACTGTTTGTCTATTTTCCTGAATAACGTTAGATAAATGCACTGTATCATAATTAAACTAATTAAAGTAGTACATTATTTACTACTACTATTTATTGCGTTTAATTAAATGAATTAAAATTTAATATTAAATAAAAACAAAATAAATAGCTTACACGTTGAAAAATCAACAGTGCAAAAGATCATACGTGCTTGCATCAATTATTTTGGAGGTGTTTTCACAAACATTTAAATCCACAACGGCCTTATGCAAAATAAAAAGTGCTGACAGAAGCAGTCATAGAATTCTATGATATTAAAAAGTAAAATTGCCTGCAATCAGCTTTCTAGGTCTTATATTACGGTTTTCGGTGTATTTTTAGGTAGATATTGGACACGGGACTGTCGCGGGCGCGGGCTCTATTTGAAGTTTACTACTGCTATGCGCACAGCAGGTCTAAAGCTGGTACTCGTACCGAGCATATCTTGTATTTCTTAGTATCATGGTTTACAATGTTAACAACGGAGCAATGTTATGGTGACTGAGATTTTTCATACAGATACGTTATTGAAAAATTTCATGAAAGGTTCCCCAATGTACCAGTAACCAAATGGGCTGTCTGCAAGTTGCTCAAGAAATTTCGTGAAACAGAATCCGTATTAGACAAAAAAAAAAAAAGTAAAAAAATCCTACAATGAAGATGATGCAGCGACTCTACTCGTACTGCAGTCTGTTAGAGAAAACCCCATACTGTCCTTGAGGAAACGAGCTACGCAACTACAGGTGGTCCAAAAAAGTACTATTCGAGAAATTTTAAAGCAAAATAAGATACGTCCCTACAAACCCCATCATAACCACACATTAGAAGAGGGTGATGATGGGAAAATATTTGATTTTTGTTTGTGGGTAGGGAGTAAGATTTTAGGTGGTAATAGGGGATTCCATAAACTTATAATGTTCTCGGATGAGTCCACGTTTTCGACGAATGGAACTGTGACATCACAATATGTCCGCTATTAGAGTTATGTTAATCCTATGTTCAGAATCCCAACCTGACGTCAATATTTTAAAAAAGTGAATGTCATTGTGCTAGTGAACGAATTCTGAACAACTTTCAAAATGTCCGTCTGTCCGTCCGTCACGTTTCTTGTAAGCACGATAACTCAAGAAAGAAAAATCCGATTGTACTAAAATTTGGACAGTAAGTTAGTGTTAGCTAGAGGAAGAACCCTATTGTTTTTGAACAAAATCGATCAGTAAATAAAAATATTATTAACGATTTAAATTAAAAATTTTTTTTTTATTTTTTATGTTTTTGTAATTGAAATCTGGTGAAATGATATTTCATTTTAATATTTAAATATTTATATATTTTACAAATATACATTTCATAATGTAATATACAACCGTGGAAATATAATTTTAGCTCGTCTCTTATAATGTAAAAATTTGCGTCTTTTTACCACTTAACAGTGGTGGTGTAGTTCTTACGCTTTTGACTCGAAATCCAAGAGTCCCGGGTTCGAAACCCAAATGGGGTACGGTATAGTTTTTTATTTTTACTTTATTTTACACTGAATCTTTTACCAACTAAGTGCGCACTATAAAATTAAAAATGTCTAATACTAACATTATTTGCAAACAACTGCGAAGAGTATCCTATAGAATGTGTAACAATTATATAAAAAGTTCAGTGAACAGGCGAAGAGTACGTTTTTAGCTTGTTTTAATTTTTTACCGGTTATTTCGGTAAATTCTGAACTTACGATAAGTCATGTATTCAACGTTTCTATTTATGTCAGTGACTAGTAATTACTAAAAACAGAGTGACTGTCCCAACACTGAGCACTTTTAACAATAAATAATATTATAAAAAGTGAAACTCAAACACCAAGCCCTTGGATATACAAGTAAGAGAGACATTGACAATATCTTGCGACAATAAATTGAATATTTCACTGCCGCAAATATCCGTGGAAAACATTTAGAAGTATGTTATTACCAATTCTTATTAACTTATTGACCTACCAGTATCGATTGAGGAAGAGCATCTTCAGCTGGTGGTATTCTATGCACAAATATTAGACGACTAACAGATGCAGCTTTGAAAAACTAACCTTTTTTAAAGGATTATTTTTTTTAAATTATTTTATTTTTAGATTAGATATTCAATAAAGCCCTATTTGAGTTTATGTTTATAATTTTTGTTATTTAAGTTGATATTTTTGTTATTTTCAGAATATTTATTTATTTAATGTATTTAATTTATATTTTTTTCCATTTGATAAAAAACCTTTTGTTTGTCCATTTGACAGGTGCAACGGTTTGCAAGAACCTTTATAACTTTCTTCGCGTAGAAGATCCTTATTTGCTCTTTGGTACGTAGAAAGAATACAAGGCGAGCTACACTCTACTTTGAAAATAAATTCCATAGTGGTATACCAAGTGTTACATTTTCACGTTACATTTTGTCAAATTCAAACCTCAAAAACTTTTTTAATTTAAATGGAACACCCTATATTTTTTTACATCATGTTATGTAATATTAAATTCTCTTTTCTCTAGTATAAGCATTGATTGTTGACATTATTGATTGTGTCTAATCATGGTTAAGTTGATGGCAATTTTTATTAAAAATTCTAGAACATTTAAGAAAATCGCGAATATCTCAAAAAGTTGTAACTTTAACCCCTAGATTGCTTATATTAGAGAAAGGAGAATTTAATTTTACATAACATGATGTAAAAAAATACAGGGTGTTCCATTTAAATTAAAAAAGTTTTTGAGCTTTGAATTTGACAAAATGTAACGTGAAAAATGGAATACTTGGTACACTATTATGGAATTTATTTTTAAAGTATTGACTTGTATTCTTTACGTGTCAAAGAGCAAATGAAGAGAGGAAAGTTGTAACGGTTCTTGCAAACCATTGCCCTGTCAAGTTTTTTATAAAATGTAAATATCTTGAAACCCTGATGGTTTGGGACCTCCGACCCATTGAGACAAGTGGTGAGACATTTGATCAGAGGCCCAAAATATAGAAAATATAAAACAACAACATAACCTATTTATTAACAACAACAATAATGGTAACTACTAAATTGCATCAAAATAATATAAATAAACAAGCTAAAAACGTACTCTTTGCCAACTTACTGAGCTTTTTATATAATTGTTACACATTCTATAGGATACTCTTCGCAGTTTTCTTGTAAATAATGTTAGTTTTTGGACATCCTAAATTTTGTGATACCAACTTTGTTGTGAAAAAAAAATATGAGAAAAAATGAAAAAAAAACATCCATTCGAACACAGGATCTTTGGATTGCAATGCAAAACTTTGGCCACTGGACCATCACACATGACTACAAAAATTGAATGTCTGTAGTATATATCTTTTGAGTATCATTTCAACGCATTAGATATATCATTATAGTCCAATTAAATAAGTCGGCAAATCAAAATTTTGAGGTAAATACTTGAAAATTTGATATAAGTTACTTTGATGTATTAGAACACGATTGATGAAAGAAATTTTTTTCTGAACCCCCGGGAAGGGGTGAAAAAAAAATAAAATAAAGTGTTTTTTCAAAATTACTCAAAATATGTAAAAGCTAGTAAAAAAAGTTTCAAATAAAAATTATAAAGCATGAAATTTTATATAAAAATGATCTCTAGACTTTTTTTGGTATTACTAAAATTAACGGAGTTAGGCTGGTTAAAAATTAAGGGATGATATGTACAACTTTAAAAAATCATAGCGTGCTGAAAAGTTAATAAATTTAAAAAAAAATTTTGCTATTTACTCAGAATAATCTGGTTCCCGTATTTTCAACTAAAATCTAGTTCAGTGTAGTGTTTATGAAGTTCTAAACACTTTGTCGTAATAAAATAGGACTCTTTTTGTAGGTTGGAAATCTAACCTCTAATTAGCAGTCTATTTCTATTAATCAAGAATATTGAAAAATTATTTACGTGAATTTTTAAATATTTGCTTGGAGCCAGTACCGGCTCCAAGCTAAAAATGCGTACAGAAACATTAAAAATGAGAATAAACTTGAAAAACTTAAAATTTAAGGTTATGTTAGGTACTTGATGCAGATGCAGACTAGTTTACAAGTTCAACGCCGGGTTAATGCTTCATAAAGCTCGTAAAAATATTAGTGAGGGTTCATTGAATTCGGAATGACGTCTAGAAAAATGGGTAAAAGTTTCACACCCGCACATAAGCAGTTGCAAAAGTTATAAACAAATGAAGATTGAAAATATAACGAGTTTCGTCTTTTGCAAATAACTCGAAAACTATTAATATTTAAGAAAATTGAAAGAACGATTCTTAAAGAGGAATGAATTTCCAATAAAAAAGCCGAACTCCCGAAACTCTATCTCTCAGCGCTCTGCGTGGCGAACACTAAGCCGTTACGATGCTCTGAAATCGGCCGTAATAAATAAAAATATTTTTTTATGTTATTAAATATAAATTTAAAATTTTTTAAAAATTATGGTATTATTTAGACACTTAACGGAACAATATCCCGTTGAAAAAAATTTGTTTCACCAATTTTTCATAAAATGAGCCTATTGTTAATTAACAAATTTTTTTAGAATTTACGTTTATATTTCAAGTCGGATAATTGTTAAACAAAAGCCACTAAAATTATTTCGCATCAATTTTTTTCTGTCCATTTTGTTATAAAATATTGTGATTAAAAATTAAAAAAAATTCTTAAATTTTTTTTTAATTGTTTATGTTTTTCTTTTTTTCATTATTTAAACAAATTATTAAGAAAAAAATGTATTCTTAAAATTTATTATTTGCAATTCTCTACAAGATGAAAAACAGAAAAATTTTTGTTGTTAATTTATTTGTTTATTTAATAAACAATTTGTTATTAACAATGGCCGAATGTTTTTAGATAGAAAAAAAAAATAACAAAAATAACCGTATACATAAACATGTAAAAAGAAAAATAAATTTAACATGTTTATGGATACGGTTGTTTTTGTTATTTTTTTTCTATCTAAAAAGAATATAAACACATTCGGCGATTGTTAATAACAAATTGTTTATTAAATAAACAAATAAATTAACAACTATTTTTTTTTCTTTTTTCCATCTTGTAGAGAATTGCAAATAATAACGTTTAAGAATAAATTTTTTTCTTAATAATTTGTTTAAATAATGAAACAATGGAACAAAATATTATAAACAATTAAAAAAAATTTTTAAATTTTTAATCACAATATTTTTAGGCTATTGTCTATGTCCAAAAAAAGAGGGTTGAAAGGAACTAAAACGTTAAAGGGTTTTTATTGTTTCTTATGTTCAATTGACCCCAAAATATGAGAAAACCGCTGAGTGCTACCATTTAAAGGGGTGCGTTTTTGAGATCGAAGTAAAAGGTTCACTTTTCACATTTTTGAGTTTTACTAGAAAACTATGCATTTTTCCTATAAACACGTCAATAGAAAAGTTGTAGAGAATTAAATTTCCAATCGAAATGGTACCTTCAGAAGTCATTTTTTTTTTACAAAAATACGCCCAGAAAACAAAACAAAAAAACGGAAAAATGCATTTTTTTTTTATTTTAGCCTGTAACTCTTTCGGGTATATTTAGGCATAGACATTCTGCATAAAAAAAAAGCTGACGTTTTACCCGTTAATAATCATTTTAACGGTAAAACGCCACCTTTTTTTTATGCCTTTTATGCCTAAATGTACCCGAAAAAAGTTACAGGCTAAAATTTAAAAAATTGCATTTTTTCGTTTTTTTTTGTTTTGTTTTCTGGGCGTATTTTTGTACGAAAAAAATATTTTGATTTCTGCAGGCGCCATTTCGATTGGAAATTTAATTCTCAACAACTTTTCTATTGACGTGTTTATAGGAAAAATGCATAGTTTTCGAGCAAAACTCAAAACAATAGGCTCATTTTATGAAAAATCGGTGAAACAATTTTTTTCCAACGGGATATTGTTCCTTTAAGTGTCTAAATAATACCATAATTTTTTTAAATGTTTAAATTAATATTTAATAACAAAAAATATTTTTACTTATTACGGCCGGTTTCAGAGCATCGTAACGGCTTAGTGTTCACCGCACAAAGCCCCATTTTCAACATTAAATTGAAATTATTAATAATAGACATGAGTTTCGGGAGTTCGGACTTTTTTATTTGAAATTCATTCCTCTTTAAAAATCTTCCTTTAAATTTTCTTAAATATTAATAGTTTTCGAGTTATTTGCAAAAAACGAAACTCGTTATTTTTTCAATCTTCATTTGTTTATAACTTTTGCAATTGTTTATATGCGGGTTTGAAACTTTTGCACATTTTTCTAGGTGTTATTCCGAATCCAATGAGCCCTCACTCATATTTTCACGAGCTTTATTAAGCATTAACACGGCTTTGAACTTGTGAACTAGTCTATATATCTCAATGCAGCGGTGGTGTATGTTTTGGTGAACAAATGCTCCTAAAAATTGTTAACAAATTTGTTTTTAATAATACTTATTTTAACTTTTCATAAGATTAATTTAACATAGAATGGATCATACATTTTGTTTTAAGAATGAATTATTTTCTTCATCCATCCAAAAAATGATTCAATTATTTATTACTTAATTTATCCAATTTTATTTTTTAAACTGTTTATTTTTATTTAGATTAGGAATAGAATAATATCAATGATCTATTTTAATGGAAATGAATCGATCATTTTTTTTTAAATGTCATTTTTTTTCATTCAAAATTGGAATTAATGATAGAAAAAAAATTTGTTGATTAATATATTTCTGTGTACACAATTTTTAAAATATGTATACAATTATAATAATTTTTAAAATAATTTCTTATGGTCTTAAAAAATAATAAATTAAAATAATTGAAATTTTGTAATTTAAAAAAATAAGTAATGTAAATATTTGTAATTGTCAATTTTTTTGAAATTAAGAAGAAAAATTATTTCAATTGTTAATGTGGAAAAAAAATAATTTTTACTATTGCAAATATTCATTTTTTCAAATCTTTACTTCTGCATTACGGATTAGTTTATTAATTTTATCGAAAATGCATAAAAAAAACATTTTTGCAACCTTGGTTAAAATACGCGAATTTCGACTAATTTAAAACGATGTTTCAAACAATTATTTCCATTACTCCAATAATTCGTCTGCAAAGTTTTCTCGCAAAAAAAAATTATATTGTGTACTTATTGTGTACTTTGTTTTTAATTTATATCAATAATGTCAAACAAATAATTCTAAATTTAGTAGAAATCAGCAGGTATTGACAGTAATAATAATTTCTTTCATTACAATTCAAAGATTAATTTTAAAAATATTTAGATCACGTAAACAAAATTCCACGTGTCTAATACCTATAACCAAAATGTACATAAAACGAAGCGTGTATAAGTATGTAAATTTCGCAAAACACTCTTATTATACTTGACCACAATTAAAAATTTTGTTAACAATTTGTACAAAACATTCACAACCGCTGCATTGAGATATCGGGCATCTGCATCATGTAACCAACATAACCTTAAATTTTAAGTTTTTCAAGTTTATTCTCATTTAAAAAGCATTTTAGCTTGGAGCCGGTACTGGCTCTAAGCAAATATTTAAAAATTTGCGTAAATAATTTTTCAATATTGTTGATTAATAGAAATAGACTGCTAATTACAGGTTAGATTTCCAACCTACAAAAAGAGTCCTATTTTATTGGGACAAAGTATTTAGAACTTCATAAACATTACACTGAACTAGATTTTGGTTGAAAATACCGAAACCAGGCAGAAATTTTAATAATAGTTGCGTAATACTCTTAAATCTTAAGAAACATATATTTTTGAGGTTAGTTCTGACGTCAAGCGCGGATGCCCTTACTGCCGTCATAAGGTGAAAAGCCTCATCTAGATATATGTCATAAATGAGATTCTAATAATATATGAGCATCCAAGAGTTCTGCAGTTAAAAATATGATTAATAAATTATAAAGTACAAAAACATAAGTGCATAAAAAGCAGCTACATGATTTTCTTAATTAATATTTACTAGTTGGGAAAAAAAAACAAACGCCTTTGTTACTTTCCTCGCCAACCGACAATTTACAAATGGGCTATTCTCCTTATGACTTATGACGGCAGTATAGATGTGACGTATGCGCGTCTTGTAGGCAACGCAGCAGCTACGAAACCATTTTACCTTTGTCGTACGCATTCTTTATTTCTTTTTAGTTATCGTGACGTCACAAGAGCAGTGTCTTACGTGTGGAAAAAAATTAAACAGGTAAATAAATTCATACCTGCTCGAAAATGATGGGTAAAAAAAAATTTCAAAAGCAAATGTTCAATTTATTAAATAATGAACAGAATGGTATAAAAAAAAAATCGTTTCACCGTTCAAAGTGGTTTTAATTGAAAATAAAAAAATTAAAATTTTTATAACTTTTTTATTAACAATTTAAAAAAAATCCATTTCTCTGAAACGAATGTTTATATTTTTCTGAGTAAATAGCAAAATTTTTTTTTTAATTTATTAACTTTTCAGCACGCTATGATTTTTTAAAGTTGTACATATCATCCCTTAATTTCTAACCAGCCTAATTCCGTTAATTTTAGTAATACCAAAAAAAGTCTAGAGATCATTTTTATATAAAATTTCATGCTTTATAATTTTTATTTGAAACTTTTTTTACTAGCTTTTACACATTTTGAGTAATTTTGAAAAAACACTTAATTTTATTTTTTTTCACCCCTTCCCGGGGGTTCAGAAAAAAATTTCTTTCATCAATCGTGTTCTAATACATCAAAGTAACTTATATCAAAAATTCAAGTATTTACCTCAAAATTTTGATTTGTCGACTTATTTAATTGGACTAATTATGAAATATATATTAGTAAAATGTATAAACAAAAAAAATATTATAGAGATAACTTTCGGAGATAACATTTCGGAAAATTTCTATTTAAGTACAAGCGGTACTGATTCAGATATTGTTATAAAACGTATTTACAAATTAGAATCATAATTATCTTTTATGTTCAAAATATCCCCCCTCAGCTTCAGTACATTTTCTGGTGCGGTTCGCGAAGAGTATCCTATATATGTCCGATTGATCTTATCACATCCGGATTTTGTCTAATTTCGTTGCAGAAATCAACAATTCTTTAAATTAACTGATCCCTGTCATTTATGTCCACATTGTAGACTTCACTTTTTAAGTGGCCCCATAAAAAATAATCTACAGGGTTGAAATCCGGAGACCTTGCCGGCCATACATGAGGACCTCCCCGACCAATCCATCTGTTTGTATATGTATCATTTAAATGACATCTATTTTAGTTAGAGAAATGAGATGGGGCTCCATTATGTTGAAAATTTACATTTTATAAAAGATTCGATAACGTATGTTGTAAAAAATTAAGATAAACGTTATTAGTTAGTGTACCTTCAAAAAATGCGGTCCTAACAAGTGGCCGCCTACAAGTCCAACCCAAACGTTGATAGAGAATCTATGTTGTGAACAGTATTCACGTTTTGCATGTGGCTTTTCCTGGGCCCACATCTGAGCATTACTAGAATTATTGATACCATCCCTTGTAAACTGCGCCTCGTCTGTGAATAAAGTTCTGTAAGTTACTCGATTTTCAGATACCCACCGAAAAAAATCAGGCGATTGACTTCATCGCCTGGTGCAAAGACGTTGTACTAATTGAATATGATACGGGTAAAAATGTTCTTTTCAATCACACAACTAATTTTTCGGGTACTTAGACTTGAATTTTAATTAACCATATGTAAAATATTATTTTCTAAATTTACTTCTTGTCTTATGTTGCGTTCCGCAACTGCAGCTGTAGGGAACTTGCCATGTTCTCTGAAATAGTGATAGACGGACCCAAAAGTTTTATGGTCAGGCCGTCGTCTGTTAGGAAACCGTCTTTGATATTCCCTCTCTGCTGCCCCGCCATTTTCGTTAGAATATCCGTAGATCAAAATTATGTCAGCATATTCTTCGTTTGAAAATTGGTACCGCATTTTTGCAATATTAAATAAATAATTGTATTAAATAATGAAAACTATTAAAAAACTTATAAACAAATAATATGATGCTACTATGATCAATAGTGACAACATTTCTTGTTTTTCCTACAATTATTCTGTTGATAGTTTGGTCACAATGTGCATTATTGATACGCAACTTGTTGCTACCGTTCTTTTTATTGTTAATAGGTATGTTATGTTGCTCTTTTAGTACTTAATAAATGAAAGGAATGAAATATAGATTCTTGATTATTATTTTACTTATTTTAACTGGCAATAAAAACATAATAATTATTGCTGGAAATAAAGTAAATGCCTAATTTAATAGTGGAAGCTTTTTTTGCGCGTAACATTCATCGTTATTTTCTAAAATCTCATATTGCGTTATTTAGTGGAATTTATTTCGAATGCGACAAGAGTGTGGCAAAAAAACTAATGAAGCCATTTTGTTCAGTTTTTTATGTACTTTTCGAATTAAATATAGAAATTTAAAAAAAAGAGAGTATTGTTTTCTTGAAGAACAACAAAAACATTTTTTTTTTTCGGGTCCGGACCTGGATTTTTTTTGTGTGTGATACAGGTACTTATTCAGGATCACTAGTGTATTACATGTGCCAAATATGAACTTATTATTCCCTTATTTTACAAAGTAACAACCAAAAGAAATTTTGGTAAAAATACATGAAACACCGTGTATTTCGGCAACGAGGGCCCAACTAGCTTTTTCTATGGGTGATTATGATTTCCCTCGGTGTCCTCTATCTGCCATTAAAGCATGTCCGTTTCCTCGTGAAACACCCTGTATAGAATTCCCGGCACCTTCGCCACATCATTCAAACCTTTTTTACGCTATTTTTATTAAAACAACAAATCTTTTTAGTGCAAAATTTTATAAAGGGCTATTAGAACGTATCAAAATATAAAATGTGTGATGAAAAAATCATGATATCGAAAATTTTTTAATTGTACGAGAAGTCATTCTTGTACATTTCTTGAGCTGTATCTCAGAAACTAGACATAGGATCGAGTTGGGCCCATGAGAGATTTTGATCAGAAAGTCGAAATCTACAGTATATTAAAAATTCAGCCGCATTCATGCATACTTTCCTACTCGTTACTTCCACTATTAACGTAGACAGTCTTTATGAAATAAGTATTTTTGGTAAATAGATCAGTTTTGTCCTCAAAATTAGAATTTCTTTATTAGGTGTTATTAAAATCGTTAGCTTTTTTATTTGTACTTATTTATGTCAGTTAGTTAAAAAAACATTAACGTTACGTGTTAAAATTTATATCGTAAGTTTATTAATAAACTTCCAACACGTTTTACGGGGAATATTAAGTATACCACATTCTTGAACATATTTAGCTCACAAATGAAAAAGTTTAATATAAATCGATAGTTCTTGTTGACGCAAAATTAAGAAATTCGACCAACTACCGAACAAAAATACCCGGGATATATTATATTTGTTATTAATTCTAAAACTATCTAGTTCGAGTCAGTTTTTACGCGAAGCAATGGGTTCTGACCGCTAATCTCTTGGTTATTGCAGTGAGCTTTTCAGTTTTCACCGCTTTAAAGTTATTCTACTATAGAAGTGTAAGTGTTATTTTTAGGGTCCATGTGTCCAATATTTTTATTTACTTATCTCGCACAACGAATGGGTACCGCGCGGTTTTTGATTTCACTAATTACATCTACTTTTGAGGTTCCTGTTGCCCTGCATAAAAGTCATTCGTCACTGCAAACATGGGCAAACTGGATCGATTTTTAAAAGACAAGGTCAGAAGGTCCTAAGAGTGTTGACAAATCAGAGGCAAGACCGTTATCTTGTAAACGTGTAATTTCATATGTTTTAGTAGGTACAGGAAATTTAAAAAAATGGTGTAATACGATATTAATATCTGGCTGGTTAAAAGTTTGCAGTCGTATAAGTAATTAATTACGTATGCTTTTCGAAAAAAAATTGTTTAAGTGAATCACCCTCCTGACGGACGTAGGGGGTGGAAAAAATAAGGGTGGCAATGCGTTTTTAGTGAATATTTAAGTACAATTTTTCTATGACTATTAAAAAAACTACTTTTTTCACAACTTTTTTTGTGCGTAAAACATACAGGGTGTCACACCGGAGACTACATCGATCGATATAGGGGAAAGTATGCACCAGAAATTTTTTAAAATTTAGGGAATTACTAATGTTAACTTGGCCAATCCAAAGAAAATAATTACGAGCATTTGGCACTTTCGCTTTTACCGGAAGTCGATGCCAACTTGCTTATTTTAAAAGGAATAATCCATATATTTCTCGAAAAGAAGGAGAAATTCTGAATCGAAAACACGTAACATACTCTAGCCCTAAATCCAGGCGTTTCAGAAATTTGACATTTTATAAAAAAAACCGCTGCCCAAGGAATCACTACTTCCACATCCAGATTCTCTATCCAAGTCACTCGCAACGAAAAAACTTTCTATGTGGAAATCATTGTTTAGGGAACTTTAATAATATAATATTTGAAATCCTCTACCCCAAAAACCCATAAAACGATACCCCACATCGGTAGTGAGGTGGGGGTGGTGACAGGGGGTGGTAGTGGGGGTGGATAAAGTAAAAAAATATTTTGAGGTTTCTGGATCTTGTACGTACACTAAATCAAATTTTTTTTTCATCCCCTTTAATAAAAGGGTAATGGAGGTGAAGAGTAAAAGATCTTCATTTGCTTTTTGGCATGCAGAAATATCATAAGGTGAGCTACGTTCTACAGTTTTAAGAACCTCAATAATAATATACCAAGTGTTCAGTTTTATGTTATATTTTGTCAACTTCAAACCTCGAAAACTTGTTTTAGTCAAATAGAACACCCTGTATTTCTTTGCATTAGATTATGTAAAATTAGATCCCCTTTTTCTCATGTATATATTGTAGGGGTTTAACTTACGACTTTTTGAATTATTTGCCGAATTTCCTAGAAATTCAAGAATTCTTAATAAAAATTTCATCAAATTAGCCATGATTAGAAACAATCACTAATGTCAGTCATTATCTTATGCCAAAAAATGCCATCGCGTTTAAATTACACCCACGAAGACTTTTTAAACTTGTTTATTATTTATGGAGAATGATATAAAGTAATATCAAGAACATATAACACATTTGCTATTCGATATCCACAAAAACCGCAAAACGCATATTGGATAATTTTAAAAACTATGGCTCTGTCAAGGCAAGAATTCAAAGGAGAAAGCTTATTGTTGATGAGGAAAACGTAGAAACAGAAATTTTTAGGAATTTCCAATAATGTCATTAAGACAAGCTGCTCTGGAATCGGGACTATGCAAGAATTCAGTTTACAGAATATTAGTAAAATATAAATACTACGGGAGCCCACCATAAGTGCCCGTGCACCCCCCCCCCCCCCCCCCATTCCTTTAGGACAATGTTTTTCATAAAGATTAAAGCCTAAGGAACAATTTAAGACATGTCCTAAAAAAAAAAAAATTGGCTGCACTTTCAAAATGGCGTCCGTTAAAAAAAAAAATTTGCAAATATCGTTTTTGTCATTTAACACAAAAACTAAAAAAGATGGAGAAAAACTTTCTGTACAAAAAATAAAGTGCATAAAATTTTCTACAATTTTGTTCCTATACAATATTTGCATTGGAGTTATCATTTCCCAGATAAATGATTCAGCTCTTAAGATAAAATATAAGATTCAGTATAAAACGTAACACTACGGAAGCCCACCTTAACTGTCCGTGCACCCCCCCGATCCCTGGGAACAATGTTTTTCATAAAGATTAAAGCCTAAGGAACAATTTAAGACATGTCCTAAAAAAAAGTCAGCTGGATGTACTTTCAAAATGGCGTCCGTTTAAAAAAAAATGCAAATATTGTTTTTGTCATTTAACACAAAAACTAAAAAAGATGGAGAAAAACTTTCT
This sequence comes from Rutpela maculata, assembly GCA_936432065.2. Lineage (NCBI taxonomy): Eukaryota > Metazoa > Arthropoda > Insecta > Coleoptera > Cerambycidae > Rutpela > Rutpela maculata. The sequence continues at coordinate 247,695,827 of OW386286.2, forward strand.
GCACAAAAAACAAAGTGCATGAAATTTTCTACAATTTTGTTCCTATACAATATTTGGATAGGAGTTACCGTTTTCCAGATATCATTGTTACCGTTTTCGAGATAAATGTCTGCAAATTATAATATTATTATTATTATTAATTTTTTTCAGTTTATTTTATTTTATTTTTATGTTAATAATATAAAGTTATATTATACGCCTTACAATAATTGTCACAGTTATTTCTTTTAAATAATTTACCGATATATGAATTTCCATGTTTTCTTAATTTTGGACTCATTTATCTGGAAAATGGTAACTCCTATCAAAATATTGTATAGGTACAAAATTGTAGAAAATTTTATACACGTTGTTTTTTGTGAAGAAAGTTTTTGTCCATCTTGTTTAGTTTTTGTGTTAAATGACAAAAACCACATTGGCAACAGTTTTTTTTTAACATATGGCCGCCATTTTGAAAGTACAGCCAGTTTTTTTTTTTTAGAATATGTCTTAAATTGTTCCTTAGATTTCAATCTTTATGAAAAACATTGTCCCCAAGGATCGGGCGGGGGGTGCACGTACAGCTAGGGAGGGCTCCCCGACTAAAAGAGATATATCAAAAATTTGAGAAATTGTCTTTTCCCCATAAATCAATAATTAAAAAAATGTGTATCAAAAAAATATAAAATAATTTTTGTGGAATCTAGGAAGTTATAGTTTGGTAAAAAAAAAACACCGCTTTCTTTCACACCCAGGAGATAGTCACGTGCTTAAAAACCGCTGCCCAAGGAATCACTACTTCCACATCCAGATTTTTTATCGAAGTCACTCACAACGAAAAAATTTTGTATGTGGAAATAATTGTTTATGGAACATTAATAATATAATATTTGAAATCCTCTACCCCAAAAACCCATAAAATGATACCCCACATCGGTAGCGGGGTGGGGGTGGTGAGAGGGGGTGGTAGTGGGGGGTGGATGAAGTAAAAAAACATTTCGAGGTTTCTGGTTCTTGTACACACCCTAAATCACAATTTTTTTTCATCCCCTTTAATAATGGGGTGGGGGTAGTAATGGGGATGGCTAATGCCAAAATTTTTTTTGAGACCTCAGCTTCTCTTGTATATACTAAATACCAATTTTATGGACTCTTACCTGCTTGATTTACCTATTTTCCCAAATTTACCCCAATTTACCCACCAACCCTTCGACGGAACAAGATGAAAATATAATCTAGTTCTAGATCTCATTAAAGTACATACGTGTATCAAATTTCAAGTCAATATCTCAAACGGTTCCAGAGTAATCGTGCACACAAAAAAAGTTACAGACAGACCGACAGACAGACCGACCGACAGACAGACCGACAGACAGAAATTTTTTTTTTGCTCAAACTTAAAATCTCGACGTTTCGTGACATTCTAAGCCTATTTGAACAATAAAAATTTTTTTGTCGTTACTATACTTCCACTGGATGTGGAAGTAAAATAAAAGAATCGGGTGAAACTCGCTGTTTCACAATAGTAGATTGTAATACAAGAGTGGCAAGGGCTTCATTGCAAAACGATGTATGAAAGTAGGAACACGAGCGCAGCGAGTGTTCCTATCATACGAGTTTTGCAATGAAGTTTGCCACATGTGTGTTACCTACATACTATTTTTTCTACGGTTGTGAAGTTATTTCCCTTTTTTAAAGTCTTTCCAAAATTTTAAATTTGCTGCCTGTCAGATTTTATTTAATGTGACATTTTCCGCAGTCATTCTGAAGTTAGAAAATTTGACTTTGTAATTGCAATTCATGTGTAATTAATGTACATTTATAGAATTTAATTGTTATTACCAGTAAGGAATATAAAATTCTTTAAGGTAAACACACTATTTTATTCCGGTGTGTGAAGATGTAATCAAGGCGTGTGGCAAATTCTTTGCCGCACGAAGTGATATTTTCTGCAGTCATTTTGAAGTTAGAAAATTTGACTTTCAGCACAATCGTAGAAAAATAAATTATCTCTTAATTGCTGAAAACCGCATATTGATATCTATCCTTTTTCTCAAAGAATGTGGATTTAAATTCAACTTGAAAATTCGCTTAGTCCGTTTCAATTGGCCAGCAGTTTAGATGATATTTTGATCCTATTCCGTTGAAGGGTTGCGAGTAAATGGAAATAAATAGGTAAATCAAGCAAGTAAGATCCCATAAAATTGGGAATGTACGAGAAGCCAAGGTCCCAAAATTTTTTTGGCATCAGTCACCCCCATTGTGATCTCCACCCTACTATAAAAAGGAGTGATAAAAATAAAATTGTGATTTAGTGTGTGTACAAGAACCAAGGGCCTCAAAATTTGTTTTGACATCAGCCACCTCCATTACCATCCCACCCCATTATTAAAGGGGGTAAAAACATAAAATTGTGATTTAGTGTGCGTACAAGAACAAAAGATATCAAAAATTTTTTTTGGCATCAGCCACCCCCACTACCACCCTAGCGGAAATTTGGATGTGGAAGTCAGTGCATACCAAAGTTACAAAAAAAGTACAAAGATAGCGACCAAACATGGATACCCTTCTGTTTTCGAGGGCGGCCAATACGATGGTGATAGTTGCGCGGTCCCTACTCCCCTCGAACTATCCCTAAACGCAAAAAACCACCTCTTTTTCCCATTTTTCGTTGTCACGCATGCGAGGACTTGTTGGATCGGGTTTTTTTTGAGGAAACTCAATATGTCCTGTAAAATTTCGTAACTAGACATCCTAACGACCCCTGGGGGTTGAAACCACCCTCTCTCTCAATACCGAAATATGCAAAAAACATAAAAACGTGCTGAAAATTATTTCCTACCCATTTTCAAGGGCGGGGAACACGATGCTGATATTATTTAGTCTTCCACCTCTAACCAACTATGCCTAAGTGTATAAAACCACCCCTTCTTCCCATTTTTCGTTATCAGGCATGCGAGGACTTGTTGAATCGGGGGCTTTCCAATACGTACAATACTATTATGCAAATAAATAAATGAATTCAATTAAAATAAATATATAATAAAAAAAAAGTCGACTATGCACATATACGACTATTTATACATGCGAATGACCTGTTCTATCAAACTCCTCTTAAACTGCAATAAAAAAATTCTCCCCCTCTCTCCAATGAGCGCTTGTGATCTCACTATAAGAGAAACCGATGGTTTTGGGCATGCAAGGGTAATTTTTGAGGCCTAAGAGAGAAAGTAATGCCACGATCGTGTTCTGCACCGTTGAAAACGAGGGGATAGCTTCTTTAAAACCTCCTCGTTGAGGAACACATCAGAATTAAGGAAGGGGGTGGTTTCAACCCCCGAGGTTGTTAGGATGTCTGGTTGCTGAATTTTACAGCACATATGTATTTTATCGCCGACTTACCTTTCAAAATGCCCAAAAAGAGAATATTGTCTATTAAAAATAACAGCTTCAAAAAAAACCGCTGCCCAAGGAATCCCTACTTCCCCATACAGATTTTTTATTCAAGTCACTCACAACGAAAAAAAATTTATATGTGGGAATAATTGTTTATGGAACTTTATTAATATAATATTTGATATCCTCTACCCCAAAAACCCATAAAACGATATCCCACGCTGATAGCGGGGTGGGGGGTGGTGATAGGGGGTGGTAGTGGGGGTGGATAAAATAAAAAACATTTTGAGGTTTCTGGTTCTTGTTCACACACTAAATCATTTTCATCCCCTTTAATAATAGGGTGGGGGTGGTAATGTGGGTGGCCAATGCCAAAATTTTTTTTTTAGACCTTAGCTTTTATTGTATATACTAAATACCAATTTTATGGACTCTTACCTGCTTGATTTACCTATTTTCCCCAAATTTACCCCAATTTATCCCCCAACCCTTCGATGGAGCAAGATGAAAATACAATCTAGTTCTAGATCTCGTTAAAGTACATATATGTACCAAATTTCAAGTCAATATCTCAAACGGTTCCAGAGTAAATGTACGCACAAAAAAAGTTAGACAGACAGACAGAATTTTTTTTTCGCTCAAACTTAAAATCTCGACGTTTCGTGACATTCTAAGCCTATTTGAACAATAAAAAATTTTTTAAATTTTTTTGTCGTTACTATACTTCCACTGGATGTGGAAGTAATTATTTAAACGTAAAGCGCGTAAAGTGCATCTGCTAAATGAAAACAATAAATGGCCAGTAAAACTAACAAAAATTCAGCGTAAAAATAATAAATGCACAAAGAAAAATAATATACGCACTGTAACAATTTAAATTGCGTAGTAGCATAATAGTTGAAAAGTAAAACATTAGGCATGCTGTAAAATAATTCATGTTTTAGTAAATGTCATAGGGAACAGTAAAACAGGATAAGCGTCCAGTAAAACAAAATATGTTTTATGGAAACGATAATCGCTCAGTAAAAACGTTAAATGTTAAAAAAAATTATAAAGATTCAGTAAAAACAACAATTCTTCAGTTGAAAGAATAAATGTTCAGTAGAATTTAACATGTGTTCAATACAAAAATAAAAAATGGTTAGTACATTAATGAATGTTCAAAAAAGCCGATAGTACTTACACACTCGCCAAATGGCACTGCGAATAACCTAAGTTGTGTAGAATACATAAATATTTATAAAAATAGACGACGAATTGGAGAAAAAAGAAAGTCACATGCGATACAAAGGTTTATTTGTATCATAATTAAGGTAACAAAAATAAAAGTCGTTTTTAATGGACGTTCTTATTTTTACTGGGCAAATTGGAATTAGTACAGGGAAAGATTGAAAAAAATGCCTTTACTCGAAAAAAAATTGTGCACACTTTAAACTTTGGTTATAAGTTTAAAATAGGCCAAAGTTCATGAAACAAAAATGTTTAGGAGTTTTACGGATCCGCGGGAACCTATAGGGGGTAAAAATGGGTATTTTTAATAAAAAAAAAATCGATTTTTCTTCATTTTCTCGTGAAATATGGCACTTACAAAATAATAGTTCAAATAAAAGTTGTTTCTGGCAAAATTATCTTTAATTTGTTTTTCTAAATTAATTTTATAGCTGTAATTAACTGGAATTTTTTTCTAAAACAAGTGTTTTAAAGGGACAAAATAAACTAAGCATCTAGGTGATGCTGTATATTAACGAAAAACAGCATTTTTGAAAAAAAATTAATTACTGAGCAATTACAACAAAATACCGACATTTAGTTAACAAAATTGATTAACCACCTTTAATTTTTTTGTTGCTTAGAAGTGTGTCACAGTTTCTAAGATATTCAAGAGTTTAAACTAAATACTTCATCCTAAAAACTGTCGGATGCCATCTATAAAATTAAATACCTCCAAACAATCAACCCTACACAAATACATAAACAAAATAAGTTCATTCTCAGTTCATAAGCTTCATTTTTTATGTCTACCATATTTTCTCTTAAACCAATATTTATTGAGATATTTGCGGAGAAACAAGAATGTTACGTTTTTTCTAAAATCCCTTTACAGTTTAAAATGCAATTTTTTTTAGAGCAAGCGCTGTAAGCCCATGAAAATATTTGAGCGTCTAGGTCATACTATGTATTAACGAAAAACAGTGTATGTGAATATATTTTTTTAATTACTGACTACTTACATTAACAAAATTGCGACGTTTTTGTTAAAAAAAATGGGAAAAAGTCCATTGTTTCCAACTTCTTCTAACTTGTTTGTTTTTGATGCTATAAAAATAGGAAACAAATCATTTGAAAGTCTAATTAATAGTTTTTCATTTTGGTTATTAGCATTTTTGGCCTAAATGTCATAGTTTCTGAGATATTTAACATATTTAAACTAAATACTTCGTCTTATAAACGTTCGGACGTCACCTTTGACTTCCAGATCTCCGAAACCATTAAATCTGCAAAAATTAGAAAAAAACTAAATTCATCCCTAATTTAGTAGCTTTCTTATTTGTCTCTAGCATGTTTTTGCTCAATGTAATATCTTTCGAGTTATTTGACTAAAATGTATTTGAAATACCACTTTTTCAAGCTAATACTCCAGTCGAATTAGACATAATAAAAAATTTTGCGTACTGCGGACTTTTTTGTGGAAGTTGTTTAAGAGGGCATAATAAGCAAGCACAGAAAACTACACCCTGCTACACCATGTGCGTCCCCTATTTTTAGGGGTTGAAACTTTGAAATTTTACTTATGTGCCCATATCTTTTTCCCTATTGCCCGTAATGCTCTTTACCAAGTTACGCTTTTTGAAGATTCATCCCTCCACTACATAATATATATATATTACACATTTGCCGTAGGACAAACGGTTTTGGCTGTACGAGGCCGGAAAGGTCGCGCTGTCCGAATTTGGGGGTCTTCTGTACAGGACAAACGGCTATTATTTCCAATCTACAATACTACACATACTAATGCCCTTAAGGAGGGATGATGATTTGTGAAAAAACTTTCATCGAATACCGCGCGGTTTCCATGATACGGGATGTTGAAATTTTGAAAACCTCTTTTTTAAAAAAAAAGTGAACCTACTTTTTTCGCTCATTTTTTTTTCATGTATGTACAACCCTAATATAAGAAAATTTACGGTGGTTTCATTTTAATACATTCGTTGGTTTAGGAGCTAGACAGCAAAATATGCCAAAAATGGCTATTTTGGTATTGTTGCATTAAAAAAACCAAAACCAGTATAATTCTGGTAAATGTTTTTGTTTATCCTAAAAGTCCAATTCATTGCGCATAGAAAATGTGTTTTTGTATCAACACTTATTGTGTAATAACGACTTATGCCATGTGTTCTTCAGTCTCCTTTTTCACAATTTTCTTTTGCGGCCTTATGGCACAGAAGACTAAACAATCAGAATGGAATCTTTCAGGGAGGGGGAAGGTTCGCGCATTTCTAAGCGCGCATCGAATCCCCATATGTTCCTGGAATAGAATACAGCGATGCCACATTTGGTAGATTGAGAACAACAAATAATCTGGTACTCAATACAGAGTTGCCAGATGTACAAAGAAATCTGATTTGTACAATAATTTAGTAGTTACATACTTTGTAATTTTGAAAATAGATTAAAAAAATCAACAAAATGACAAGTTCAGCATTATGTCAAATCAAGACAACTTTTAGACAATTCAGAAAGAGTGATTTTGCAAATTTGATTAAAGTTGAAGATTTGTGCAAAATTAAATTATAAACTCCTAATTGCGACCCTGACTGCAACATTACAAAATACGCCCCTGATATCTATTCCAACAAGATACGCGATTCTGGAGTTAAATTGTACAAAGGATATGCCGCCAGTTTCCATTCTGATTGTTTAGTCTTCTGTGCTTATGGTTCATAGTAGGGCAGAAAGCATTATACATGTGGACAGGGCACATAATAGGGTGTTAAAATGGGTTTCTTGTTAAAATGCGATAGGACGTACCGTTTTCGAGTAAAACGCACTTGTTTGGTTATGTTTGCTTTGAGTTTTCATTGTGTTCTGAATTGTGATCTGACAAATAAATTCTACATTTTGGTGTTTTCTTTCTTAGGAGTTTGTTTTTTTAAATCATTTTCCGATGAAATGGACATATAATAGCTGTTTCTCGAGGAAGGTAAAATTACTGTGGATTTTGTTATAGACACAAAATAAGTTGCAATGATGATTCGAGACAAGCGTGAACCTTCAAATAGGGGAGTGAGAACCCCCCATTCCGTCCGAGTCCCTTAATTTTTTCATTAGCAATGTCCCTCATAAACAGAAAAAGCAAGAAGCGACACATAGTCAGCGGTGAGTATTTACTAGTCAGTCGATGAAAAGTGTGATGTGAAACATTTTTTTTCAAACAAGTACGTTTTACTCGAAAACGGTACGTCCTATCGCATTTTAATAAGAGACCCCATTTTAACACCCTATTATGTGCCCTGTCCACGTGTATAATGCTTTCTGCCCTACTATGAACCATAAGGCCGCAAAAAAAAATTGTGAAAAAGGAGACTGGAGAACACATGGCATAAATCGTTATTACACAATAAGTGTTGATCCTACTTAAATACAAAAACACATTTTCTATGCGCAATGAATTGGACTTTTAAGATAAACAAAAGCATTTACCAGAATTATACTGGTTTTGGTTTTTTTAATGCAACAATACCAAAATAGCCATTTTTGGCATATTTTGCTGTCTAACTCCTAAATCAATAAATGTATTAAAATGAAACCAACGTAAATTTTCTTATATTAGGGTTGTACATGCATGAAAAAAAAGTGAGCGAAAAAAAGTAGGTTCACTTTTTTTTTTTAAATTCCAACATCCCGTATCATGGAACCGCGCTGTATTCGATGAAAGATTTTTCACAAATCATCATCCCTACTTAAGGGCATTAGTATGTGTAGTATTGCAGATTGGAAATAATAGCCGTTTGTCCTGTACAGAAGACCCCCAAATTCGGACAGCGCGACCTAAATATTATGTAGAGGAGGGATGAATCTTCAAAAAGTGTAACTTGGTAAAGAGCCCTACGGGCAATAGGGAAACAGATATGGACACATAAGTAAAATTTCAAAGTTTCAACCCCTTAAAATAGGGGACGCACATGGTGTAGCAGGGTGTAGTTTTCTGTGCTTGCTTATTATGCCCTTTTAAACAACTTCCACAAAAAAAGTCCGCAGTACGCAAAATTTTTTATGATGTCTAATTCGACTGGACTATAAAATCTCAAATTTTCTAGTAGTTATAACTTAAATCTATCAATTTATATGAAAAATTGCACAGAACCTTTTCTTCTTAAAATTTAATTCTTTCTCTGCTCCAATGTTTTTGTTTTTTTTTTATTTAGGTGCCTTATTTAGGTGCCCTGAAAAAGGGTGGCACCCCCTATAAATTAGCAAACCCTCGCATAATATAGAAACTTATTTTTTTATGTATTTACTATTAAGCTGCAAAAAATGAACGAGATCTAATTCCTATATATTATGACATTATTCCGAAGTTAAAACCTCTAGTATTTCTGTTAATTATAACTTTGGTTATAGGTTCAAAATAAGTCAAAGTTCACGAAACATCATTTCTGTTTGTTTACTTTGCAAAATATTATTACTACTTCTTACAATTTTTTAGGCGCTGAGCTAATGATTTATTAATAAATCAAAGCCAATATTGCGAATACTACTACTACTACAATTTTTTACTAAACAGAATGGAATTGTTTACTGAACAGTTTATCAGTAACCTTATTGAGATCCCTTTTAGAATGACATCCGATTCATCCACTTACTTTTTCGGCTTTTACAGTGATTTAAATTATGACGTAATTAATACGTAATTTCGATTTTTTTATACAGCGTGTCCCTATGGACCATTTTTGTGAACGGCAACGTATCGTCGAACGTCGAACGGGAACGGGAACGTCGAACGGCAACGTCAAAGTTTATAAATTGAGTGAAAAACAATTTTCAAATTACTTTCTATAAACCATGTCTTCCAAATGTTTATCCCTTTCTGTATTTATCAATTTTTGCTAGAAGCACTTTGTCATACTCTATATGAATAGCTGATATAAATATTTTATTTTACTTACGACGTGTTCTTTTGGTTGTAGTTTTGGTTGGAGTTTTAGTTGGAATGCCCTTATGCAACTTGAGATTGTCATTTTCTTCCCCTTCAGATGAAGTAAAAGAGCTGTCGTCTTCAGTATTGTCATATATTGAAGGCATGTCATTATTAATCCGATCAGATCGTTACTTTAATCACAGAATAGTACTTCTCTTTTCTGTGCTTTAGTGCTCTTTCTTCGATGTACCATCATGATCTTGCGAGGCTAGATGATCAAACTGTCAGTTTGACACATTTTGAGAATTTTTAGGTTATGGAAGAAATATACGATATACGTAAATATATTACCGCCTGTAACATTTGGAGCAATATGTAAAACTATATTTCCATGGACGTTATATTGTATATTATTTTATTGATACACAACATCTAGATCTTCATTAGTAGGTATTTATTTTGACAATACAACTATAATTCAGATTTTCGCACATCACACTCTACTAATTTTAATTTACTTAAAAAATGCGTACGCTCCATGAGCGCTCAATGCAAATAGTGGCGTTCAGTTCTCGTGGCGATTGATGTATCGGCGAGTCAAAATTTTAAAAAATAATAAATTATTAATAACATCTAATTTTCTTTTACTAATGCTTTATATTAAGAAGAAATCATAAATAGTGGAGTTATATTAAGCCAAACATTGTGGTCGGAAGTCACCGCTTAATTGTCTAGGACCACTTTTATACAAAATGGCTGCCATGCTTGATTTTTGGGTGTCTCAAAATCTTTGCTTCTGAAAGGGCAACAAAACTAGAAGAGTTAGAAAATCCAAAAGTTTGACATAACCTCGAAAAACCAACAAACATGCGTTAATGAGTCATTTTTTAAATTTGTTCTATAGTGGGGCGTCTGGAGCGTTAAAAACATGAAACCTCGGATTTCAGTTACAGTGAATGGAATTTAAAAATTCAAAATGGAATGTTTAGCCAATAATATATATATAAAAAAGTTTACCTATTAAAAAATTGTGATCTTGATTTGAAAAAAAAATTGATAATTGCAACAATTCAAATAGTATAATACATATTAGGCTGTAGAATATTTTTGTATAACGAAATTAAGTTAACATATCTATTTATATAGAGACAGTAATTGGGGAAAATAAGTAAATTAAGGAAAATTAAATAGAAAAGAAAATTATTAATAAAATATTTGTTTATTTAAACAATTTACATTTTTGTCCATATCAAATATTTTCTTCGACTTCATTTATTTGAATGATAGGTGGAGTATTAAAACAACTATTTTCGCTGCACTGTACACTTGCTACACTACAATATAAGCCACTCTTCCGACACCCACAAGCAGCACCACACCTTTTTGCAATTACAAAATAACATTTGCAATGGATTATCCGGAGCCGGCAATTGATTCATTGTTATTGGGATGAACATGTTATTGGAATACTTCCATCTCCAATTTTCAATATCTACGTCATTTCCTAGCCATATCTGGATTTGCTCTTTAGGTGTTCAAATGCTGCATCAGTTGTAGGAGTTAATGACGACAAAAGAACACTTGTATTTTTGGCCGTTGCTTTTATGAAAGGATTGAACTTCAACATATACAAATCTTTAATTTTTGCAGGAGCTCCATATAAACCCAAAATACATGCCACACCCGCTTGAAATATATTATTGGAGTCTTCGTTGACATTTTTAAATACTTTTGCTGATTAGTGTAAATCATGACGTTTCTCAAAATTTTTGGTAAACTTATTTTTGCCTTTATTGAAAAACGCAGATGTGGTATCACAACCCGTGATAGCATGTAAAAGAGAATATGTTATTTACATTTCGCAAACGATCTTTCTAAACTTTTCGAAGAAAATATATTTTGTTGGACTTTGCCTCGGAATGGTTTTAGAAAATATATTTCACGATCCTCCTCCACTAATGCCGTTAATATAACCAAGACGTCAATATCTTCTGAAACTAAAACAACATTTTTTGTTTCTAAATTAATTGCTGTATCAACAATTAATTCGTCTGCATCGCTTTCCGCTTGGCATGTAAAAATATTGTTGTCAGCTAATGTAATTCTCAACAGTTCTATCAAGCGGCTTTTATTTTTGTTATTTGACAAAAATTTCTCTTGAGCTACTTTCAAAGGCATATTTTCATCGAATTCAATATCTGCATATTTATTTTTCAATGCACGACGATTTCTTTCTACTGATTTAATACTGTCTTTCTTATACCCATCAAATACCACGTACGTGTTACTATTATAATAATTCTTTAAATATCTTACATAATGCTCACATATTATTTTAAAAGTTTCATTCAATTGCCATTTGCAACGATGTAATAACATGCCTCCATCAGTGACGTAATGAACATTGTCTAGACTTTCTGAATTAATGGAAATTTCCGGGAATAACTCGTAAAAAGTTGATTTTTTGTCTTTCGCAGTTCGCCATTTTCAAATAGGGCAAGCGGATATGGTGCGAGTTCATAATTCATATAATTTTTAAGCTCTTCATCGTTTTTTTTTTAATACAAATACGTTGAAACAGCAGCAATGAATCAACAGGAATCACATCGTCATGAATTTTAATTTTGTTATTTTTCTCCAATAAAGGATTTATTATATCTTTCAATTCGCGAAAATTTTTTCCCTCTGTTTTCTTCATGCCTTCAATAATATCTTGGCTATAAATAACTCCTCTGTTCCATTTATATACTACACTTTCAGTGGCACCACGTTTAAAAGGACCTCCTTCGTCGCTCATTCCTTTCATCAAGGTTTGCTCAATAGTGCGATCATTTGCAATGCCGGAAAAAAAATTATCCGAACGTCTAGATGTGAAATATCCTTCCGTAAATTTTTCAAACTCCGTAGGGTCCATTTTATCATGTAATTCTTTCATATCTTGCAGATAAATTTGTGAAGCCTTCGCATAAGGAAAATGTCCTGATGCATGAAATAATGGAATCATTAGCTCTATACTATGTAAATGTAAGTTCCAATCTCCCATACGGTCAGCAGCAATGAAGTCCTTCAATATTGTAACCATTCTAAAATACGGACAACTAACTTGATTTTTGCAATTAAAAATCTAGAACTACGTCCGTAAAGTTGTATATTGCAGCTGTCGCTGTCGTTCTCCCCTCCACGTTTTACTACCTGTTTAAGGTCCCTTATTACACTCAGGTATCTTTGAAAGATGTTCTTCTATGTATATCTAGGTGAAATTCAACGTATACATAATAAAAAATATTATTTAAAATAAAATTATATGCTAAAATATTAATTTTTTATAGTTTTTTGTTCAACTAATGATAAAATCAAAAGCACAAAAAAATTTTTGGTAAACTTTGAAATTTATAGTATAAAAAACAGAATCCCACCTCGACCATATAAATTCATTCACTGTAACAGAAGTCCGAGGTCAAAACCCCCGGGCGCTCCACTACTAGTACTCGGGTTCTAGTAGACCGATTTTGATGAAGTTTGGAGAGAAGGCACCTCGTGCAGTAAATCACAATTGTATTTTTCCACCTCCTTTAATAATGGGGTGGAGTGGAGGTGGCTGATGCCAAAAAAAATTGAGGTCCTGGCTTTTCGTACATACATCAAATCCCAATTTCATGGACTTTTACTTGCTTGCTTTACCCATTTCCCCCATTTTATTGTTTGACCATTTTGGGTGAGAAATTGCAAAATTCCCGCAAACGAAAGACAATGTTCGATAAAGGATTTCTTGTGATGTATTAGATTAAAATGTCGGGAATATCGAAAATTAACGAATGTATTGAGAGGGAGCAACGCGATCAAATCAGAGGGGAGTAGGCGGAAATAAGTCAATAAAGTACAGAGAGCTGTTGTGTTGGTTGTCTAGTTTTGGCGTTCGTACTTTCTTTACTATTGCTCTACCTATTTACAATCACGCCTGAAATAAAAACCGCTGCCACATCCAGATATTTTATCTAAGTCACTCACAACGAAAAAATTTTTTATGTGGAAATATTTGTTTATGGAACTTTAATAATATAAAATTTGAAATCCTCTACCCCAAAAACACATAAAACGATATCCCGCATCGATAGCGGGGTGGGGGTGGTGATAGAGGGTTGTAGTGGGGGTGGATGAAGTAAAAAAACATTTTGAGGTTTCTGGTTCTTGTACACACCCTAAATCACAATTTTTTTCATCCCCTTTAATAATGGGATGGGGGTGGTAATGGGGGTGGCTAATGCCAAAATTTTTTTTGAGACCTCAGCTTCTCTTGTATATACTAAATACCAATTTAATGGACTCTTACCTGCTTGATTTACCTATTTTCCCCAAATTTACCCCACCCAACCATTCAAGGGAACAAGATGAAAATATAATCTAGTTCCAGATCTCGTTAAAATACATATGTGTACCAAATTTCAAGTCAATATCTTAAACGGTTCCAGAGTAAACGTGCGCACAAAAAAAGTTACAGACAGACCGACAGACAGAAATTTTTTTTTCTCTCAAACTTAAAATTTCGACGTTTCGTGACATTCTAAGCTTATTTGAACAATAAAAATTTTTTAAATTTTTTTTGTCGTTACTATACTTCCACTGGATGTGGAAGTAAAATATCAAAATTGCTTTAAACTTGTAAAATGCTTTTACAAATTGCCCTAGATAGCCGTGTAAATTTGTGGACGTCTACGTTACATGATCTACCAAATTTCTTCATCAACAAAAAAATAAATTTTGCAAATACAAAATTTTGCAAAATTAACACAAAGCTTTAAACACCTTCGTTATTGCAAATATTATATGCATTTACAGTCGCATAAGAGCGATGCAAATTATTGGAAGGTAATTATGATAATTCTCGGTATAAAAGTTATTGCAAAAGTTTCGCAAATTGGAAGACCAATGTAGGCCAATTAAACATACAACCCTCCTCAAGCAATAGCCAAAAGCATGTTTAAAACAAAATGTATCAAACAAGATGTTTAAAACATGTTCAAAACATCGCACCATGTTTTAAATAAATGTTTAAAACATATTTAATACACAATGCGATGTTTAAAACAACTGTTTAAAATACAGTTTAAAACACAGTGTTTTAAAACACATAGTTTAAACAAATGTATTATTTTGAAGATTGTGGAAAAGCAGGAAAAGTGTCGATGATGGTCCATTCCAATAAATAATTCCAATATAAACAGTAAACTCACTTACTCTGTAGTCTTACTCTTCTCAGTCAAATGGTCCGTGGTCACTTGCACTAAACTGAACGTTTTTTTTTTTTTGTAGAGTGCTGTAAAATTCGTTAAAAAGCGTCATCTGGCATCAAGTAGTACTAGCAGACCACAGTAACTTGGTACCATTTAATTTTAGTTTAATAGAGTTTTAAACGTGTTAAACCTGTTTTAAACATATCATTTATAACATTGAAAAAACCGTTTAAAGCAAAAAAAACTTTTAAATAAAAAAAAGTTTTTTTGTTTAAAAATGAAAAAAAAAACTGTTTTTTTTCCAACTCTGGCAATAGCGTAGGCGAACAGACGAACAGAGCCTCATGTGCAGTGGCGTAAGCAACCACGGCCGCGCCGTACGCCGTGTAATATTTTAAGTATTGTCGAAAAGTTTTTTAAAAAAAAAATGGAAACGAATACCATAAAATTACCGTGACGCACCACTGTTGACATTTTACCACTCATTTCTCTAAGGTTATTCTAACGGGCTGTAGTGGCTGTTTTGGGCAGTCGTAAATATGAAAATTTGAAAAACAAGTATAATAATAATAAATTCATTCGTTCCCTTGCCCAATAATACATTGGATAGAATATATATTAATATATTGTGTTAGATAGAAAAATACACACAAAACAAATTGCCTAAAATATCTTCTTGATCTTCTTTCTAATTTGTTATTTGAAAGATTGGCCAGCTTTTTCCTTACGAGACAGGTCATGTTGATCATTGAGGCAACATCAAAGATTAGAGTTAATTCCCTAATCTTTGGTAACATGTTCTTGATGGTTAAGGGGCCGTTAGGCAATCGCAAAGTTTACTTAGAAAAGGCCCTGCATTTCTCAACTGGTCGTCACTGTCGAGAGTCGATTTCTTTAGATGCATTTGCAATATCTCTCAATTTCTCTGCACTGTTTGCCATGGTGTTACTGAAAAGGTTTACTGATTCGGCAATTTCTCTAATTGTTCTACTCTCTTTGAGCTACCGCAAAAACTGTTGTATATCACTAGCAAGATGGTGGATGGTAATAAGAAAACAATTCAATGATAAACAAAGATTATTGTGATATAGGATGAAGAAAAAAAATTAGATGTGTCTAACAGTCTAAAGAAAACTTACTTTAAAATCTTACAAAATGGTGCCATTTCCTATTTTCTCCCCAAGACTATTTAATTATTATAAGAGTTAGAAGTAACTACGGGTCTATTAAATAGAGGCATTTTTAACTCGCGAATAACATTTTAATTCAAATAGTTAAACAATATGTTTGTCACTATATTAAAAAACATTGCTTAGTGTCGTGATAGGTAAATACGCTAGTGGTTATATTCTGTTTAAGTTGTGTGAATTGTATTTAATAACAGATTGTTTAAGTCTAGCAGACGAGATTATTGCTTCTATTTATTAACTTTCAAGGCATTATTTAAGTATCTTTTTTGCTTTATCTTTTATTTAATCTACAGGGCATCGCAGAAGTATGGGACAATACTTCGTGAGAGTATAGTTTGAGTCAAAATAATATTAAGACATTAATATAAACACACCACATATAGTAGGCAATCCCTAGATCCAAATCCAAGGAGGTCCAGAAATCGAAATGCAATGTTGCTTAGTTCATTTCAAGCTCTGACACACTCCATTTTTTTTCATTTCCCCGGATAACCACGCCCGTGCCACCCCCCCACTCCTTCCTTAATGGCCTTCAATATTATTATGCACATGGCGGCCAAATGTCTAGGCACGGCCCTGCCGACATTGTCGGTGCCGGGGCTGGGGGTCGAATTCAGTACACGATAGGTAATGAGACCAGCATATTTCCCGCACAATACGCTTTAGCCAACTGAGCTACCGTGCCAGTAAAATCACCTATAATCTTTTCTAACTGAGCTATTCGCCCTTAAATGTTAATTAAGTCTTTTAGAAGGTTTTTTGTCATAACTTCCCAAGTACTGTATCTATTGTAATAACAGATGATATATACTACAATAGTCCTTGTAGAATAAAAATAATCGAATTTAGTGTCCGGCATCCCTCATAATGGATGCACAATATCTCATAGTGAAATTAAGCTTTTCTTAATAAACAATACAAACAATACGTGATCAATCAAAATTTACAAAAAAAAATAGTTAATCAGATCCTTATTTCAAGAGGGTGGAAGGTCGTTGGAAGAGAGGTTGTAGATTGTAGATTGTTTGAGGGGTCGGTTGGCCCACCTAGACCTAAATTGTCTTTTGTGAATTACCCTGCAACTAGTTGTTGCCCCGGATTCCAAGACTTTTTGCAAAGCTTGCGATTTTACTGGAAGCTAATTTCCCAATGTCTTCAGGCGTTAATTCCGCTTGTTCTAGGTACTTTAGCATAATGTGGATTAGTACCTTGCATTCACAAAGTATATGTTCCGCAGCTTCAGAGTATCTGCATTTGTCATCTTCTGCCATGCCCATGTTCTTAAGATGATATCTCAAGAGGCAATGGCCAGTTAAAAGGCCTATGATCAGCCTTAGGTCGAACTTTTCAAGTTCGAGAAGCCTTGTGGCATTCTTTGTTGAATAGGTTATAAACCTTTTCGCTTGTCTTTGGCCTGGAGTATTCATCCAGTAGGACTCCTTTTGTTCCTTTTCCCATTTTAGGACCTCCTCCGTTATGTGTCTCTTAGATAAGCCACAGAAAGGTTCGGGTTCAAAAAATGCTTCAAACAATTCGTTGCCTTCTATTCCCTCATGCTCTGGCACCCACATCAAGGTTTTCTTATTGTTTTTTGCCAGTTGCTTGAGGGATTATCTGCATTCCCAGGCAATTTGACTCAAAGGTATAGAACCTGAGAGCCTTAAATGCTGCCTGGATATCTGAAAGTATCTTTGCCCTTCGAGTGCCTCTATTTAGGCGTTCCTGGGCACATTGATCTATAGCATAGATTTCTTCCTGGAAGATGGTTGGGGTGTTGCCAAGGGCTTTAGATAGCCTGCATTTAGGCCCTGCTACGCTCACACTAACTTCTTCGTTCATTTTGGATCCATCTGTGTACCAGATGTGTAACTCTTTCTCCAACAGCAGTACTTCGACCCTGCTCGCCTGACGGCTTTTAATCAGCACATCAAACGGGCAGTGAAAGTCATGCCTGACTGGCATTGAGTCAGTGGGTTTGGTCATGGATTCGAATTGAATTAGCTCCAGAATCCTTAAGGTAACTTTTTGGTCCAGGATTACTCCTAGATACTTCACTTTACTGGAAAAATTCAGTACTGTTCCATTTAACATAGGAGCTCTCAGATTTAGTTTTCTCCTTTTGGTGAATGGAACAATAACTGTTTTACTCGGATTAACACTAAGATCCTCTGACGAGCACCATTCAGATATTATGTTTAAGGCAATTTGCATGTGGTTTGAAATCATAACCTCATGCCTGCCTCTAACAGTAACGACCAGGTCATCAGCGTACCCCTGAACGTTGAAGCCATAATTACTCAGCTTATGGAGGAGATCGTCGACCACCATTGACCACAGCAAGGGCGATAAGACTCCACCTTGTGGACAATTGCAGTCACGGTGGCCAACTCCCTCTCCATATCTGTGATAATTATTCTGCTTCTTAGCATGGATTGTATCCATTTGGTTGTTGGGGACTGTATTCCCTTTTTTTCCACGGCTCTTTGTATGGATTCATAGGAGGTGTTGTCAAAAACACCCTCTATATCTATGAAAGCACACAGAGCCAGTTCATTTGCTGTAAATGTCTTTTCGATGCCTTTGACCAGGCCATGTAGAGCATTTATTGTTGATTTGCCAGGTTGATAGACAAATTGTTTCGAGTGAAGCGGTTTCTCTGTAATGATTTCGCTTCTAATCTGTTGGTCTAGTATTTTCTCCATTGTTTTAAGGAGAAAAGAGGTTAAGCTGATGGGGCGATAAGATTTAGGCTCGTCTGGTGGACGTCTGCCTATTTTTGGGATAAACGCCACCTTAACTTCCCTCCAAGAGTATAGCTTGCTATGAATATGCTTCTCAGGCTTGGGATAAGTTCCTCAATTCCATGTTGAAGCAGGGCAGGAAAAGGGGTTAATAACAGTTAATCATCTGGGAGCGTTTGTTGTGGCAGGTTTATCTGGAAGACTTCATCTTTACGTCGCGACATCGTACGGCAGTCTCAATAGTGTTTTTCGAAAAATATGAACGTGTCAAGATTGCATGTTTTTGCAATTTTTTCGATTCCGAAATGTAAGCTATTTTTGTTATTATCTCCGAAACGGTGGGAGTTAGCTCGAAATAAAAAAACAAGGTCAAACGAGTATTTTCCATTACGAATCTTTTGCTACTATCAGAATTTTGATTTTTTTTTCGTTTCGGAGGATAAATACTGAAATGTTGGCCATGTACGGCAAAAAATCGCAAATTTTGAGCTTCTACAGCTGGCAACTTTTTAATCTTGACTCCTACACCAAAAGACTACTCTAGTTAACCTAAATAGAATTAAATTTGCTAAAACTCTTTTTTTTATTTTTTGAATTCCGACAAAAATGAAGGAATTAGAGGGGGCGGGATTTGGGACTTTTTTCTTTCGGTAAAATTTCTCCATTTTGTCACCGTAATTAATCGGTAATTAACTGAAATCGATCTTATATACGATCTTCACTTAATATCATGTACTGCTTTGACACTCCGTTAATTTTGGCCCATCGAAACAAAGGATTCTGAGAAAAATTATTTTTTTAAGATTTACATACACTCGTGTAATTTCTTACATTTTCTCGAATATCTCAATAATTATCGTTTTTTTTTTTTCGAAAAATTTGTAGACAGCTTATGTAAAGAGAATTGATTGAGCTTTCCGACGCTTTAATTATCGTTTTTTTCTCTAACATAAAAAACAAGATTTTTGATCGAATATGCGCTCCGGGCTATTGTAGTTCGCGGAGAAGTTTTGCATTTTCCGTATCTACAAAGCTGATTTTTTGTCTACAAGCAGTTTATGCACTATTTCGATTAAAAATCACATTCTATTTCCGCTTAAATCTTTGAAGACAACAAATATAAAAGGGTGAACAAAAATTAAGTTGTACAGTTAATTTTATTAATAAACAAACTGAGTAATTTAAACAAAATGTTCTCAATTTAATATTTATTGTTATAATCGTAGATAAAGTATAGTATTCAACTTGCGGTAATGGTAATAACTCACTTGATGAATTACAACACTCGCCTACGGCTCGAGCTGTAAACTTTCATCTGCGTGAGTTATCACCTACATTACCCTCGTTGAATAATATACTATTTTTTCCTAATACCTAATCTGATGTCAAAAGTTAAAAATTCAAATTTGCGAATCCAATATGGCTGCCATAATTGCAAAATTTTAGCATATTTACATGAAATTTGATACAGAAATTCTTTGATAACGAGTCTGATGTTGAAGCTTAAAGATTCAAAACGACGAATATTTTCTTTTATTATGTAGAAGTCTACTAAAAAGACCACTAAAAAGGGTGAAAAAAAAATTAGAAAAAATTTAATCACTTCCAAAAAATGGTCACTGAAAAGAATTATTAAAATTTCACCGGCGCCTGCTTAATTCAACCTTAATACTTAATATCGATATTGAAGTCGGTCTAAAAATAAACAAATAATGAAATCAAACATATTTTTAACCGACTTCAATATCGATATTAAGTAATCTTCTTCTTATTCACGACGTTTTGCCAGATGTCTTAAGATCCATGCTTTATTTTAGTTGGCCTACATTTGCTGTATAGCACGTCTGACGGCATCACGTCAACTGTCGCGGTTGTCTGTTAGTCGCATAGTCTGAATAAAACTTTCTCCCATCAGCTCCCAGCTCGTGGTGAGATTAGGCAATAAGGTTCAATTAACTGAGCGACGCAACGGTGAAATTTTATTTGATAATTTTTAGTGACCATTTTCTGAAAGCGGTTTAGTTTTAATTTTTTTTATAATCAGGAGTACTAACCAGTATAACATAAATCACAAGATTTTATCTAATCCCTACGATATCAAAACATGCTTGAACACTTACCAAAGCTTTTTATGAGTTCTTCCATATTTTCACCCGTAATTAATTAATTGTTTATACTAAATATGAACACACATTGGCAGTATTGAAATATAACTAAAGCGCTAATAATTTATCGAAATCGACTGTCTGGTAAATAATTATTGGCTAAATTTCTGTACCAATTGAACTTAATTGAATATCACACGTCAAAACATTTGTTATACAATTTCACAACGTCTGTCTGTGGTTTGATCTCTTATTAATTACACACTTGGTTGTTACTGTTAATTAAATGTTTTCATTCTTATATCTAAGAATGATGCTATATCGCGGTAAAGTTTCCTCGCGTTATTGCTGTTCTTTATTTGCTGCTAAAAATACGATTGTTATTATTCTATGCCCTATACACTGTCGGACAAAAATACGAGATACATGTAAACACTTGAGGAGGCGTGAAAATGGATCTGTGAACCATCACCATAACAATCTAGCAGTTTATTACAGGGCAGTACAAAAAGTTGTAAATAAGTAAATAAGAAATAAAGTATTTATTTGTATCTACAGCAGGGCGCTACAAGATGGAGGCGGAGGAAGCAGAGTGTCGTCTACCACCCCTCCCCCCCCTCCACCTAGCTACGCCACTCTAATTTGGTATCCATTTAGCATCCTCTGAATCCGTAAAAAAGGGACGACTAATTGGTTTAACAAAGTTATTAATAATTTTATAGCTTTTTATCTTGACACTCCAGTATCTCAATTGCTACTATACTCTATTTGGTAAAGACAAAGAGTAGTAAAGGTTCATAACAGATGAAAAACGTTATCAGAGTGCTACAAGAAATTTTAAATATTCGTTTATATTTTATATGGATTATTTACATTTTTAGAAAAAAATCGCTCGTATTATGACATATTTTGGGTAAATTACTGCTTGTATTTTAAAAACTCAATACGAGATAAGCTATCCTTCTCTTTTCCACTGTGACCTGTATCTTTGATCTCTCTCAAGTACCTACCTAAAGAGCACTCACAAACATCACAATCGTCATGTAATGGGGGGCGAGACTAAGAACTAGACAAATTTGAGGTAATTCTATACGGAATAAAGTATAAAATGAATTCATTTAGGTTTATCTGTAATTTATTTGAATGCTTAGAGAAACAAAAGTACGCCCATGCTGTTCTTTGTCCAAGTGATTTATGACTCTGATTTTACCGAATGGAGTATAAACGGATTTCTTTCAAATTTGGGTGAGTGATGGAGGCATCCCACAGCACTCGATAACCAGTGGCCATACTCAGAGGATAAGCAAGACGTCCATTCTATGGACGTCCTAAACTGGGTTACTTCAGATTCAGGACCTCCTGTGGATATCCTTTTGAGACTAATTGGGATTGCCCATGGATGTCTTGTCTTTAATGGGATAGCCTATGGTTGTCCATAGGACGAGAAAGGGATCAATTTGGGTTAAAATCTGGACAACCTACAGACATCAACAAATAGTTCTGGTTATCGTATCTCTTCCTAAAATGTCGTGATTGCTGGAGAATTAATCTCATATTGCAAAAAAATAATAAATGATAAAATATGCATTTTAGTCCAGTCAATGAATGGTTTCTAGAGGGAAATACCGAGATCACAATTTTTGACTTGAGGAGGTGTTTGGACTATTTAGAAGGTAAACATACCAGAGGAGGTGGGGGGCGGCAGGGGGCATGAAGAAGGTTCCGGTTTTTGTTTTTTCGCTCATTTCTCGAAAACGGTTAGCCCTAATCAAAAAGTGGCTATATGCAAAATTAAAGCTGACTAAATTTTCTACAATAATGTTCCTATTAATTTTTTTCGTATCTGTTATGGTTCAGTAATGAATTGTAAATCTTTTGACTGTATTCTAACTTTATTATAAATTTATTATAAATTGAATATAAATTTTAATAATCATCGTAGAAAAAAATTTCTTGTACAGATATCCGCTTCACAGCAGACTGAGCTCAAATATCGAATAAAAAATGTCTTTGCGTCTGTAAGTGTGTGTGTGCGTGTATATGTATGTGTGCGTGTATACCGTTTCTTGTAAATACGATAACTTCTGTTAAACTTAAAATATTTAATTACAATTTGGAGCATATGTAAAACAGAATATTACAATAATCCCTATTATTGAGCCATATCTGTAATACATGGTGATAACCAGAGGCCTACAAACTCTCACATCATAATAATCTTATTAAAAATACTATGTTCCATATTTTAGGATAACATTGATATATCATTTAATTTAAATAAAGTTGGTTTGCCTAACATACACCCGATATATTGCGGTTTATAAATCTTATACATCTTCTTATTTTTGTATGCTTGGTAATATTTTGCTCTGAAATTAAAATAAAACCTATTTTACATATAAGAGTTTGTAGGTCTCTGGTTATCACCTTGTATTACAGATATGGCTCAATTTCAATAGGGATTATTGTAATATGCTGTTTTACATATGCTCCAAATTGCATTTAAATATTTTATGTTTAACAGTTATCGTATTTACAAGAAACGGTATACACGAACACATACATATACACGCACACACACACTTACAGACGCAAAGACACTTTTTATTCGATATTTGAGTTCAGTCTGCTGTGAAGTGGATATCTGTACAAGACATTTTTTTCTGCGATGATTATTAAAATTTATTTTCAATTTGTAATAAATTTATAATAAAGTTAGAATACAGTCAAAAGATTTACAATTCATTACTGAACCATAACAGATACGAAAAAAAATAATAGAAACATTATTGTAGAAAATTTAGTCAGCGTCAAAAACCGGGACCTTCTTCTTGCCCGCCTACATACCCCCACCTTCTACGTTCGGGGACTTTTGGTATGTTTACCTCCTAAATAGTCCAAACATAGCCCTCAAGTCAAAAATTGTAATCTCGGCATTTCCCTCTTCTAGACCCCCTTATTGAACGTTCATTGACAGGGCTAGCAATATTATTATATGTGCATTTTCTACGTTATGGATAGACTACACTGTAGTTTCAGGCTTTTAGGCAGTAGTCACTGCTGACTAGGTGAGTATCGCAACAGTAGTAATTTGCAACTTGCTAGAAGAGCCATCTACCATGACTTATTGAAACCAGAGCCAATATATAAATATATGGTATCCAATATACCTATATTCAACTCACACTTGTATCTCAGTTTAAGGTAACTAATTGCAAAATCGTAAATTGAAACCTGTACGTCTCTTTGTTTTTTTTTCTTGAGGGCAAGACTGCATTAATAAGGAAATTAGACTTATAGAAGTAATGTTTGGAAAACGATATTAATATTTCACGATGAAATTTAGCAAACGTAAATCCCAAAGTATTAGTCACTTGTATTTATATTTTCAATGAAGATATTTTGGCATTATTACTTTGTTTGTAGCCCTTCATGAAGAGGTGTATTCATCGGAAACATGATATATATTACCATCCTATTTACATATTTTTATGCCACATAAAGAGTTAATATTTGTGCTGATAATATTTTCATGTTTTATTTATGGTACGCTTCTGTCTTTCATATTCATATGGCCAGTGGGTATCCCTATTCTGGCTGCTGGGACCATATTTTAGAAATAGTGTCTTCCACTAATAAAATTCATTCTGTCACAATGAAAATATAATGTAAATATAAACTAAATACCTTAGGTGAATTATGAATTACCATGTATTTGGGACCTACATTAGCACAACAAGTTGACCTATGGCGCATAGGTTATCCAATGGATATCCCTATTCTGCTGTTATTAGGACCGAAAGATAACCATTGAACTTTTTATCTGCATCCCTAATGAATCATCCATTTATAGGATATACGGGATCATTTTAGAATGTCCCGGGGTCATCCTATTATCTGTGGGATATAAGTTCAGTCGGCTAAAGCATATTATGTGGCGAATATGCTGGTCATCTAAAAGAACACTAGAAAACCCATCTAAGTCAATACCATAAAAAATTAAGTTATAAACATTCTTCGCCTTATAACAGGTCATACTACATTTTTTGGAACTACGCCAAAAAAACAACTTATATAAAAAAAAATTATATCTCTGACGATGTACAGCACAACAGTGTTAAAAGTAGAAAAGTACGCCCAAGTATTACAGGCCGAAGTTTTCCCTTGGATTTTAAATATATTTTAAGTCACTTCAGGGCTTTATTGATATTCTCAAAAGAGCACCTACAGTTCAATAAAGATATCAATTTTCAAAAAATTTCTCCCGGCAATCTGATTTTTTCAGGGTCGATGGAGGAGTGTCTCTCGAGTATCCCACCAAAAAGTCACAGTCCACTGTAGGGTGTTGCAATATGGGTGGTGGTTTGTTTTTTTTGAAATTATCTTTTTCCAGCTTGTACATAGTAATATACTCTACAACTTTGCCGAATAAAATTTTTTTGTAACTTTAATTTTTGACGGTCCAGCGCCCATTATATGGGAAAACATTCACCATATTTATTCATTATGGTTCAGGAAATATACAAACAAAAGACTAAATAGCTGGTTTTTGCAGGGTTGATTGAAAACTGTCTCCTGAATCTCTAACCACTTTTTTTTTGTTTTTTTTTTGTTGGACACAGGAGACAGTTCTCAATCAACCCTGCAATAACCAGCTATTCAGCCTTCTGTTTGTATGTTTCCTGAACCATAGTAAATAAATATGGTGAATGTTTTCCCATATAATGGGCGCTGGACCGTCACAAATTAAAGTTACAAAGAAATTTTATTAGACAAAGTTGTAGAGAACATTATTATGTACAAGCTGGAAAAAGAAAATTTCAAAAAAAAAACAAAAAATAAGAAACCTCCCCTATTGCAACACCCTACAAGGGGTGTGGACTGTGACTTTTTGGCCGGATACTCGGGAGACACCCCTCCATCTACCCTGAAAAAATCAGCTTGCCGGGAATTATTTGTGAGCCCCCCTATAGAGAAGGTCGACTTTTACTGTACTACCAACAAAGGCGTACAAAATTATATGAGTTGTCATTTCAGTAAGTAAAACACGAACTACTGAATCGAAGAAAGTGGAAAAGGCGTGTACGGTCCAAACTGACTTTATGACAAAATGATCAGAAAATTACCAAAGTCAGTTTTTACTGCAAAATTAAAATAAGAAGCATTAAATTTATAAAATACCTGGTAAGCTAAGCCAATAAATTACTTAAAGAAAAATATATGCTGAAATACACTCCCCTCAAATATTATTACATCAGCAAAATATTGCGACGTCGACAATTTAATTATTTTTTATACGTTAAATAACCGAGTTTCGTTTTTCCTAACAGCTTATTCGTTTAGCGCGAAAATCGATTGAAAGATGGCTTGAAACTTTTTTCTACAAAGCGTGCTCAAAAGAAGTCGATAGACTTTGATATTTTCTCGGAATTTTGATGCAATAATTCTCTTAGGGAACTGTATTTCAAAAAATATTTCCAAAACTCTTTTTTGTATAAATAGTTTTTATATTTTCCTCTTGAAAATTATTTCCAAAAGAACTAAAAATATAATTTTTATATTTACCTCTTTTGAAGAATTTTCAAAATAAATAAAATGCAACAAACAGGTCAGGAATTTACACGACAACAAAATAATAGTTTGTTTAAATAAGTTAATACTTATATGTGTAACGATTACGCTGATAAACTATTGAGCAGATAGTCGTTGACAATTTCACTAGATATCTAAATAAGTTTTCAGTGGCGTAGTGTCATTAATTTAATCGAAGACATTGTCAGTTTCATTTTACCTTGCTCTTTTCTTCTGACTCGATTTTTCTATTACAATTTTACATCGTCAAATTCTAATAGAGTTTATCAATTAAAGTTTTTCTTACGACTTTCTTAAATTGTTTTTCGGACTAGATATCTTTAAATGGTATTGTAAAATGGTTGTAATTTTTTTATTATTATAAATCAAGGTGTAGAAATTGAAAGATGGTACGGGTATATTATTTGCTTGGTGATTTTCTGCATGTTCAAATTTCTATTATTTTTTACGAAATAACCATACCGTTTCATGAATAAAAAATGGCAGCTACTGGAAGCAGCTGGAAACTCCCCACCCGGGATCTTAAAAGCCGTTTAATTTTTTTTTCATGGAAACCAAATCGAAAAGGTGCAAGTGCGACATATCGCTGAAATTGGAATTTTTATTGCTTTTCAATGGTTCGATTACAAATTGTAAGTAATCATAAAATAAACACTTGTGCCAAAATGGCACTAAACGTAATCCGATCTCAACCAAAACCTTTTCAGATCTTCTGGAGCAGTAAAGAAACTCTCACGCAAAGTTTCATTCAAATCCGTTTAGTAGTTTCGCCGTTATCGTGCTATCACACATACAGACACAGACATTTTTCAAAAACCAATTTTTTGCGTTCCTGGGACCTCAAAACGTAAAAATTTGATGTTATCTCAATTTTCGATTTTGGACAAATATTTAGTAACCTCCCACAATTTTGTGGGGTAGTTAAAATGGATATTACTGTTAATATCTGGTGAGTAGCAAATTAAAGAATTGCAAAAGTCTCTCAAACGCGCTTTCCACATATATTTAATTGCTTGCTTTTGCGAAATGAGTACACTCTTCATTTATTTAATAATTGTTGACTGCACAATTCCCAAAAGTGAATACCATATCCTAACATTCGTGATATATTTATAGTAGCCAAGTCATTTATATACCACAAAAGAGGGCTGGGCCGAGAACAGACCCTTGTGGACTCCGCAACTTATTTCACGTTTATTAGAATATTTCCCCGTGTACTTATTATTTTATCATTTGAATGCGGTCCTTAATGTAGAATTGAATCCAGGCACATGAGGTGAATCTATAACACTGAAGCTTCTGCAGCAATATTTCATGATTTACGCAGTCAAATGCTTTCGATAAAAAATGTAAAATTGTAAAATGGACAGTAGTGGAACACTCAGGTTTTTCCCGAATCGTATCCAGCCTTGTTCTACGTATACAAATTCGAAAAAAAGTATTTTTTTAAATTTAAATATCATTAGAAAATATATTTTTCTAAATTAATGTGTGAATGGATGCCGTGAGTGACCTTTGATAGTTATTTTATTAAAGTTTAGCTCGCAATGAAAACTTTTTGAACATTTCATTTGTTTATATATGACGGATTATAAAAAAAATGTTTTTTTTACAATATAATACCACTAGATGTTCGATTTAGCAGGCTGTTTTTTCGCCTTTTAAATAAATTAGGCTGTAGTGTAATTTGACGAGAATATTCCATCGAAATAGGATATCAGTTGGTCCAAAATACGTTTTAACACAAAGTTCTTACTCTGCAACTTTCTTAGACATTGTGTTGTTAACAGAGTTCTTTTCGCAATTTATTACTATTAGTAATACTTGAATTTTATTATAGCCCAGTCAATAAACGTTCAATAAGGGGGTCTAGAGGGAAATGCCGAGATCACAATTTTTGACTTGAGAGCTGTGTTTGGACTATTTAGGAGGTAAATATACCAAAAGTCCCCGAACGTAGGAAGTGGGAGGGATGCAGGGGGGCACGAAGAAGGTCCCGGATTTTGGTTTTTCGCTCATATCTCGAATGCGGTTAGCCCTAATCAAAAAGTGGCTATATGCAAAATTAAAGCTGACTAAATTTTCTACAATAATGTTTCTATTAATTTTTTTGTATCTGTTATGGTTCAGTAATGAATTGTATATCTTTTGACTGTATTCTAACTTTATTGTAAACTTATTATAAATTGAAAATAAATTTTAATAATCGTAGAAAAAAATTTCTTGTACAGATATCCGTTTCACAGCAGACTGAACTGAAATATCGAATTAAAAATGTCTTTGCGTCTGTAAGTGTGTGTGTGCGTATATATCTATGTGTGCGTGCATACCGTTTCTTGTAAACATGATAACTTCTGTTAGAATCAAAATATTTGATTTCAATTTGGAACATATGTAAAACAGCATATTACCATACTCCCTATTGAAATTGGGCCATATCTGTAATACATGGTGATAACCAGAAGCCTACAAACTCTCATACGTAAAATACATTTTATTTTAATTTCAGAGCAAAATATTACTAAGCATACAAAAATAAGAAGATGTATAAGATTTCTAAACCGCAATATATCGGGTGTATGTTAGGCAAATCAACTTTATTTAAATTAGATGATATATCAGTGTTATCCTAAAATATGGAACATGGTATTTTTAATAACATTATTATGAAGTGAGAATTGTAGGCTTCTGGTTATCACCATGTATTACAGATATGGCCCAATTTCAATAGGGATTATTGTAACATGCTGTTTTACATATTGTTCCAAATTGTAATCAAATATTTTAAGTCTAACAGAAGTTATCGTGTTTACAAGAAGCGGTATACACGCACACATAGATATATACGCACACACACACTTACAGACGCAAAGACATTTTTAATACGATATTTCAGTTCAGTCTGTTGTGAAACGGATATCTGTATAAGAAATTTTTTTCTACGATGATTATTAAAATTTATTTTCAATTTATAATAAAGTTAGAATACAGTCAAAAGATATACAATTCATTACTGAACCATAGCAGATACGAAAAAAACTAATAGAAACATTATTGTAGAAAATTTAGTCGGATTGAATTTTGCATATAGCCACATTTTGATTAGGGCTAACCGTTTTCGAGATATGAGCGAAAAACCAAAAACCAGGACCTTCTTCGTGCCCCCCTGCATCCCTCCCACCTCCTACGTTCGGGGACTTTTGGTATGCTTACCTCCTAAATAGTCCAAACACAGCCCTCTAGTCAAAAATTGTGATCTCAGCATTTCCCTCTAGAAACCATTCATTGACTGGACTATTATTATTATAATCAATGGTAATCTTAACCTGCTTTTACCTTCACATGTTATGGCGTCACATCATGCAATTATCGCAATGTTTCCCCCAAGTCTCAGCACATAACTAATTACCGAAGTGTTTATCATTAAATGAGAAATAAAAGCAGGGATTTAGAAATAATACAAAGTTGTTCAAATAAGTTTTATTAGTGTTAACTTAAAATATTAACGTTATCAGTAGGTATAACCAATTGTCGCTTTATCACAAGTCGTAAAGTAATAAAAAATAAACAATATTCACGCTTACAACATCTTGGGTATTCTTTACTTTTAAAAGTTACACAAATTATTGCATTGTAATAGAACATGCTCCCAAGGTATTGTCCGAGAGTGATTGGAAAAAAATAAATAAGCGATTGATTTGTCATACGCATTTTTGACAGTTGTGCTTTTGCAGTCGAGCAGTAAAGAAATTGGGAAGTTTTTTTGGTAAACGAACGCATAGAAATTGTTGTATTACGAGAATGACGAGAATATTGCATTTGCATGTACGTCTCGTTCAAAATAACGCAAGTATCGATATTTAACGGTCCCACTTTTTGACGTGAAAATCTCTATATGACCTCCATTTGAAAACTTCGCGACACTATTTTAATCAAAACTTACTTGAAATTTGGTGAATTTGGGTGAAAGTATATTAATAGGCAAAAGTTCCTTTTATATAGGGCGTTTCAAGAAAACGTCCCAACAGGACAGGTAATATACAGGGTGATTTACCACAACATGCGGAAAATAAAATGGTGTACTAGTTTTCTATGTGGGAAAGTCCCTGCAATATTTTAGAGTGATCCGAGGTAATTTAGTAATTTTTTTGCATTCAAACTTGCAAAGGTACGCTACTGTTACTTGTCTGTGGTCAGTACTTGGAAAAGAACATATCGAAGATATTGACATTTCCTTAATTAGCATAAAAAGTTAAGGTGCCGCGTGCGGTCAAAGTGCCGCGTTTTTTGCTTTCGGTCGAACAATCAGGACACCGGCAGGTACAAAGTACCGTCGAAGTTTAGTGTTTTTGTGTTATCGACTGGTTTAAGTAAATATGTACTTGTTGTAGAGTTCACTAGCATAGGGTCAATATCTTTCGACTTCTTTTGCTATTTTTATAGTGTGATTTGATTAAAACCAAAAAGTCACTTCTACACTCTCCAGCTTTGCAGTCAATAGTGTCAATTCCAAGTCTGATAAAGAGGGAAGGGAAGTGATATGGTTGTACCGCGTTACGTCAGATTGGTTAAAGTTATAGGCGACGCATTTCTACAAAAAAATAAGGTAATTATTATATTCTTCGCAAATACGAAAATGAAGAGTACATTGTGTTTGATCGGCACATTTCTAAATCCGCAAATATCGCTCACGGACAAAAAATTTTCATATCATTATGTTAGTGAACGAATTCTGAACAAATTTCAAAATGTCCGTCTGTCCGTCTGTCCGTCCGTCCGTCACGTTTCTTGTAAGCACGATAACTCAACAAAGAAAAATCCGATTGTACTGAAATTTGGACAGTAAGTTGTTGTTAGCTAGAGGAAGAACCCTTTTGAACAAAATAGATCGGTAAATAAAAATGTTATTAATGATTTAAGTTTAAAAAAAAAAAAATTTGATTTTAATGTTTTTGTAATTGTAAAATCTGGTGGAATGATATTTCATTTTAATATCTAAATATTTATATATTTTACAAATATACATTTCATAATGTAATATACAACCGTGAAAATATGATTTTAGCTCGTGTCTTATAATGTAAAAATTACATTTTTTTGCGGTGGTGGTGCAGTTCTTACGCTTTTGACTCGGAATCCAAGAGTCCCGGGTTCGAAACCCAAATGGGGTTTGGTGTAGTTTTTTTTTTAATTTTTGCTTTATTTTACATTAAGTCTTTTACCAACTAAGTTCGTACTATAAAATTAAAAATGTCTAAAACTAACATTATTTACAAAAAACTTCGAAGAGTATCCTATAGAATGTATAACAATTATATAAAAAAATCAGTTTTGATCATATTTTTTGATTTTTCATTTTTTAAACTCCTTTCGGTGGAGACAACCTACTGATAAATTTTCCGCATGTCGTTGTAAATCACTCGTAATATTAATACGTATAATAAGTGAAGTTTGCTACTAAAACATGTAGAAGTTTAATTTTTTGTTACAAAAAGAAAACCAGAACAGATATCGGATTCAAAGTAGTTGACGTTTTATAGATCGCCAAATACTATTACATGACTCTTTTGTGGTAAGGGACACCACCACGTTCATGGGAAAGCTTATTTGCTACTAATTTTTATGAGGTTAGGTTTTGACGCCGCATTTAAAAAAAAACGAAGGAATTTTCTTGCGTTAAAGAAATAAATTTGACGGTCTGGAATGTATGATCGTGAAAACGTTCAGATTACCATAATCTTCTAGACATTTTCACGGAAAACGTCTGCACCAGAGAGCAAGTTATTTTTTTCCTTTAAGGTAAATTCACACCTGAGGGTGCTCACTCTGCATTTTTCAGGCATGCAATTTTGAACAGGCACATGTAGTTTTAACGCAATGCTTTTAAATTGCACCATCTCTCACACTTGTGGGTTTTTATAGAAATAGTGAACAGAAGCACGTACTATAAAACAGTTGGTACTATATTTTTAAGCCTTTTTAGTTTGTTGTATGGCAGTTTGACTGGTAGAGCGCCAAAAGTTAATTGCAATACAGCTAATAATAAATAATACACATACATAATAATATAAAAATAACAACACAATTTTAGATTTGGTAAGTATATTTATTCATTTTGTAGGTACTCTAGCCATACCAATCGCATTTCTAGGAAATTTCGCTAAACTGCACGCTTCTCTGGGGGAAAATTAGAAGCAGCTACATTCTTAACGCACGTGTAAAAACCCATAAGTGTAAATAGGACACGCATGCATTTTACATGCTGCGTTAAAAACGCAGAGTGAGCACCCCCAGGTGTGAATTTACCTTTAGAGCTGCTTGACGGGAAATGGGTACATTTATAAATCGAGGACGTCGGAAAGTCTAAAGGACAATGCTTGTCAGGTCGACTATTTGACAGATGTATTCAGAAAATACCATTTCCAATTGTTTTATAGTACAATAACTAGAGGTTTTAACTTCGGAATAATGTCATATGAACTAGATTTCATTCATTTTTGGCAACTTAATAGTAAATGCATCAAAGAAAAGTTTCTATACTATGCGGGGACTTGCTCATTTATAAGGGCTGGATGCCACCCCTTCTTAGAGAGTGACACCTAAAAAAAAAAACACGAAACATTGGAGCAGAAAGAGAATTCGTTTTGAGAGGAAGTCTCCATGCAAGAATTAATGGTTTCGGAGATCTGGAGGTATAAAAATGGCATCCGAACGTTGATAAGACGACTAAGGGCCGTTACTTTCGGTCCCGATTAAACCCGATTAAACGTTAACGGTGGGTCAAACCAATTCAGTTACCATGGAAACAATTGTACTTTCAATGATTTAGCCGACGGTTACAGTTTAACCACGTTTAATGTTGACAGAAAGTAACGGCCCTAAGTATTTAGTTTAAATGTTAAATATTTCAGGAACTATGCCACTTACATCAAAAATGCAAACGAACAACATGAAAGATTATTACTCAGGCTTTCAAGTGATTTTTTGACTATTTCTATAGAATAAATAATAAAGAAGTTATGACAGAAACAATGTGCTTCTTCACATTTTTTTAAGAAAAACGTCATTTTCTTAATGTAAGTAGTCAGTAATTAAAAAAATATATTCTTATATACATACTGTGTTTCGTTAATATATAGCATGACCTAGATGAATATTTCCGTCCATTTAGAACACTTACAAAAAAATTATATTTTAAACTATAAAAGGATTTTCGAAAAAAACTAAAATTCTTGTTTTTTTTATATTAGTTTAATATTATTTTTAGCGAAAAAATGGCGAACGTTAAAAATAATTTTTTACCATTAATTATTTTTATTTATTTGCTTTTATCATGATTAAATAAGTGTGTAAGTTGTGATTTGCATATTACCTAAATAATATTCTCTAATCGTTAAAAATAATTCTTATGAACTAATAATGAATTTGTTTTGTTTTATGTTCATGTAGGATTCATTATTTCAGAGATATTTAAGTTTATAGATGGCATCCGAACATTTATAGGATGAAGTATTTAATTTACATGTTGAATATCTTAGAAACTACGACGCTTGTATCAAAAATTCTAATGAACAAAATTAAAGATAATTAATCTTTAAAATTATTTTTTATTTGTTTCTCTGTCATCAAAAATAAAGAACTTATGGCCGAATCAATGTGCGTTTTCGCATTTTTTTTTAACTAAAATGCCGCCATTTTATTATTGTAATTGTCCGGTAATTATTTTATTTTTTTTTAAATACTGTTTTTCGTTAATACATAGCATCACCTAGATGCTAATTTTTTTGTCCGTTTAAGACACTTCATTTAGAAAAAATTCCATCCGCCATATTGAAGCCGCCATTTTGAATTATTTAATTTTAACTTCAGATACGTAAGCAACGATCCCAAAAACATAAATCCCTTACACTTCAAAAATAAATCAGTAATTCTTTTTCAAATATTAGACATCTAAATTTAGGGATGGTTTTCACCCCTTGGGGGTAAGAGCAAGTTTCTGGACCAAATATAAACTGAAGATGAGATACCTTTTATTATAATAATAACCCATGAAGATAAATTATTATCATTACATAATATGAGATTATTCCGAAATTTTACATATTTTTTACCTCTAGGTACTGTACTAGTAATTCAGATTTAAAGTCGTTAAGAAATCAAATCGCTTAATTATTTTTGCGCCACCTTAAAATATACAAACAAAAATACATCGAAAAATAATATATTTATTCAAAAAAATCTGAAAGATCTTTCTAAGTTTCTAAAGTATCACAGCAGCCATTTTCGACTAACCTAGTTACTTTAACAAAAGTGTTAACCGTTTCCAATACAATATACATTATTTACGGAATGTATTGTGTTGAGGTTTAAAATAACTGCATCGAAGGGTAGTGTTGAAAATATTGTCACTGAAATGTTCATACTTTCTACGCGTTTTTTAAACTGTGGCAAGTACGGTAACTGTCTAAGGTTCCTAATACATTTTTCAGATTCAACACATTTAGAACAATGTCACCGACGAATCACATTTCTTAAATGTTGTATTAGAATTTAGTAACTTCCTTGTCAGACGCAGGTGCTTCTAGCTTCCTTTTGGAGCCCTCTTCGCTGTGTTTTAATCCGTAGAAGAAATATATCAGGAATCCTGAAATAATAAAGAATAAAGTAGTGCTGGTAGAAGAGAGAGACATCAAAAGTCTAGAAATAACACCGACTCTTAATAGTGGGTCAAAATTAATTTTGAATGGAGTTTTTTGCTGCAATGATTTTATTGTGCTAATTTCTATTTAGTGCAGTGAGAAGTTTTGGTTGCTTCATATAAAAGTTAAAAAAATGTATGTTGCAAATATTAAAATTTTCTACTGTTTTCTTTCTATGTGCTCGTAGTAATCGCTTGCAAAAATAGAGCTATAAAAAGCTTTCTGATAATTTGTTAAATTGCAAAAAATGAAAATCATTAAAAATGGACCTTTTTGTATAATTTAAGAAATATAATGCATGAGTCTTCCTATTTGCGCATTCTAATAAAAATATCTATGAATGGTAGATAGATAGATAAACGTTTATTTGACTACTTTACATAATATACAAATACATTTGTAGCAAGTCATTACTTTGTTATTATCTATAGATAATATACATATAATATTAAAAATGAAGTGTAAAATATAATACAAGTCTATAAAACAAACATAAAATGTAAAAAACAAAGATAATATAATAAATAAAAAACTGTCAGTTACATAACCGTCATGGTGGGTAGTCACAAAATCTTCAGTTGTATAGAAACAAAATTTCAAGATATGGTTTCTAATGATAGTTTTAAATTTGTGAACATTTTGTTGTTTTATATTTTCAGATTTATTATATAAGTTCAAGTTTATTGGGTTTTTAATTGATTTTGTTAAGGGATATTTAGGAGGTTTTAACAAATTGGCCGACCTCGTGTTGTAGTTATGTAGCTCAGTTCTAGCAACATACACATTCTTATTTTTATGAATCTCTAAAAGAGAGTAGTAAGTATACCGGGTGAGTCACGAATTGCGCTCGCCCCGATATCTCCTAAAATATTTGGAATAGAAAATTGAAATGTGGAGGGCTTATTACACGACTAAAATGCCATCTTCTCAATAAAAAATCAAGTTTGGTGCACATCCGGTTTGACCGGAAATGCCCACAACTTTCGATTTTTAAATGGAACACCCTATATATTTTTACATTTTTGGAATCTAGAGGAAATTTTGAATACAATACATCCATTTTGGTCACTTTTTGATAAACATTAAAAAGTTTATTAAAAAATCTATTTCTGAATCCAGAGTGCTGTGGTGCCCAAAACATATTTTAGTTTGTGTGCTACGTTACTATAAAAATACAAAGAGCAATATGATTGCATTACTTAATTGTTTAGAGGCGTTTAAAATTTTCAAATGTGATTTTTACCCACTAACTCGTTTTTTTTTAATGGGAAGTTAATCGTTCACCAACAATTTTAAATACCTCATTTTCATACGAATCTAATGATACCAAAATTTTGAAAATCCGCTCAGAAATATTTGAGATTTCAGCCAAAATATAATGCAACCAAGCTTTCAGAAACATGCGGCTAATAGATAATAGATTAGTGGGCTTTGGAAACTAAAATGACACATTTCTGTGTAAATCTGGTAACCTAATAACATTGGAAACATCATAGTAGCCATTGAATGTAATAAAACAATATCAGCTGCCAGACAGACTCGTGTAGTTATAGGCAATCTTGAGCTATCAAACATTTAATAATTGTGGGCGCAAAGAACGTTACAAGTAAGTTTAGCATAGGTATGTTGAGGTAAACATAGTTACATCCACAAGGAAATTAGCAATAGAATGCGACATCAGTACGGTTTTCAGAGTTTTATTTAAATGAACATAAATATTGGGCCTATAAATAAACAAAAATCAATTCCGTTTGAACAATTAAACTTAAACTAGGTAACAATAGGTATCCATATTAAAATAATTAATATAATTAAACCCTAAATTGACATTTATAGATATTGTTCAAAATGTCCACCATTTTTTTCTATACACAATTCGGCTCTGCGTACAGTTGCTTGAATGGCTCTACGCAATTCAGCCGGCGTTAGTTCATTAAGAGCCCGTACAACTTTATTTTGCAGCTCTTCACGGGTATTTGAAGAAGTTTGATCAACTTTATTTTTGAGAGTGCCCCATACATAATAGTCGAGGGGTGTTAAGTCAGGTGACCTAGGAGGCCACCTGATATGACCTTAATTTGCGATAAGGCGTTCACCATACAAGTTGTTTAAATATTCCATCACTCTTCTGGAATTATGTGGGGGAGCACCATCTTGTTGGAAAAACAGATTTTGTAAATAGGCAAGAGGAAGTAAGTCAAGAAATTCTGCTGTCTGGTTTTGTAAAAAGAATAAATATCGTTGGCCAGTAAGTGTTCCATCAAAAAATATGGGTCCAATTATTCGATCTCCAAGTACTCCAAGCCAACAGTTAAACCCAAATCTTTCCTGAATATTCCCCCACCCTACCAACCTCGGATTTTCTTGAGCCCAGTACCTAGTATTATTTCTGTTAAACATACCTTGGTTCGTAAATCTACTTTCATCTGAATATAAAATATGAAAAGGAAAACCTGGGTTTTGTTGTACTGCATTTAAGAACCAGTTGCAATATACTAGCCTCTCCATAAAGATGTTGGTGTATTTGGTATTTATAAGACCGAAACTTATGTTTCTTTAAAATTCTGCAAACCGAAGACTGACTAATGTCGCATTCCGTTGCCAATTCCCTTGTTGATGTTGTTGGGTGTACCATCACAAATCCTAATACATCAATTTCTTTGTCCTCACTTACAATAAATGTTTGATGGTAATCTTGTTGATCGGGTTCGTTTCTTAATTTTTGTTCCACTCTGGCAAACAAGTGTCTGCTTGGAGCACATCTGATGGGATATCGTTGCTGATACAGTGCTGCAGCTGCAGTTGAATTTTTGTGACACTCTCCATATATCAGTAACATATCGACCTTTTCATTTCTACTAAAATTATTCATTTTCTTTAATTTTTAATCAAAGAGATTTCCGCAACGCTTTATTTTTTATCTGTCTGGCAGCTGATATTGTTTTATTACATTCAATGGCTACTATGATGTTTCCAATGTTATTAGGTTACCAGATTTACACAGAAATGTGTCATTTTAGTTTCCAAAGCCCACTAATCTATTATCTATTAGCCGCATGTTTCTGAAAGCTTGGTTGCATTGTATTTTGGCTGAAATCTCAAATATTTCTGAGCGGATTTTCAAAATTTTGGTATCATTAGATTCGTATGAAAATGAGGTATTTAAAATTGTTGGTGAACGATTAACTTCCCATTTAAAAAAACCGAGTTAGTGGGTAAAAATCACATTTGAAAATTTTAAACGCCTCTAGACAATTAAGTAATGCAATCATATTGCTCTTTGTATTTTTATAGTAACGTAGCACTCAAACTAAAATATGTTTTGGGCACCACAGCACTCTGTATTCAGAAATAGATTTTTTAATAAACTTTTTAATGTTTATCAAAAAGTGACCAAAATGGATGTATTGTATTCAAAATTTCCTCTAGATTCCAAAAATGTAAAAATATATAGGGTGTTCCATTTAAAAATCGAAAGTTGTGGGCATTTCCGGTCAAACCGGATGTGCACCAAACTTGATTTTTTATTGAAAAGATGGCATTTTAGTCGTGTAATAAGCCCTCCACATTTCAATTTTCTATTCCAAATATTTTAGGAGATATCGGGGCGAGCGCAATTCGTGACTCACCCGGTATAGGCTAGGAATGGGCATTATACCATATTTAATAAATAATGGTTGACAGTGTTCTCTGAAACCTGCTCTTGTTATAACTTTTATAGACTCTCTCTGTTGTCGAATTTTTACAGCACTGCTCAAGTTCCCCCAGAGTATAACCCCGTAGCTTATTTGGGAGTGGATTAATGAATAGTACACTGATAGCAAAGTGTATAGTTGTAGAACAGTTCTCAACCTTCGCAAAAGAAATATATAGAGCTTGATAGCTTATTGCTGAGTTGCTCAACTTTAAGTATCATCAAGAACTATACTGAGTAAATTGACATTTTCTTCCTTCATTACCTCATATCTGGTAAAAGGAAATAGTTTTTGTGTTTATTCACGATTTAGTTTGAGTGCATTAGCATCAAAGTTCCGCTCGACTTTCAGTTTCATCAGTGATATTTTGCTATTAATATTCTTGGCTCTAGCTGTAATAATAACGTCATCAGCAAACATAACAATGCTGCTAGGGAATAAGTAATAAAATAAATCGTTTACATAAATTATAAACAGTAGAGGTTCCAGCACAGATCCCTGAGGCACTCCATGTTTTACTGATCTAAAATAAGATGTCATATTGTTTTGTGAAACGCATTGTTGCCTATTCTCCAGATATGACTTTAACAGAGACAACTAACTAACTCCATAAAAACTGAGTTTCTCGATGATGAGAGTATGAGAGACACAGTCGAAGGCCTTACTGAGATCACACAGCGTAATTACATTATGTTTACCTTCTTCAAGGCCTTCAACTATGTCACCCACAATCTTACAGATTACATCTATTGTGGAACATTTTTGCCTAAAACCATATTGGCAAGCATGCAATAAGAATATTTTTCGAAATATTTCGACAAACGGTTTTTTAAAATAATTTCAATTATCTTGTCAAACACGGGGATAATCGAAATTAGTCGATAATTATCCGGCCTATTTGAGTCACCTTTCTTAAAAATAGGCACAATTCGAGCTACCTTAAAGACATCCGGAAAGTAACCCTCATTAAAACATTCATTTATTATTCGCGTTAATGGGAGAACTAGAAAATCTATTGTTTCTTTAACAATTTTACTATTTAAATCGTAAATATCTAAACTGTTTGAATTTTTCAGCGAATTTATTGCGTCTATAACCTCTAAAGTGGTGACAGGTTCAAGAAAAAAAGAAATATTAGGCGTCAGAGAACATATTCTAAACAGTTTGAAGCATTGATGTTATTTAAAGGTAGACTATTTATGATTTTATCTGCTACCGTTGAAAAAAATCAACAAAGCTCTTAGGATCAACACTAGCATCAGTATTATTACTTTTTCGGCCACTCTTAGTTTCAAAATGTATTAATTTCCAGCTATCCCTCGATTGATTTATCAGAGTTATTTATAAATTAATCGTAAGCGGTTTTTTTGGCTCTAATTATTTCATTATATACATTTTTATAAGTGAGATAAGCAGCTTTATCATTACAATCCCTTGTACAATGGACCTGATTAATGGCTGTGAGTGTATCTCTCATATTATTACGTTGTTGTTAAACCATTGAATTGGTGCCTTTTCTCCCGAAAAACATTTTTTCAATGGAAAATGTTTATGTATTAGAGCCTTACAGTTATTCATTAAGAAACTCCATAGAAAATGTAGATCGTAACTGGGATCATTAAATATGTTCCAATTTATTTTTCCAAGAGAAAGTTTTAACTTTTCGATTCCCGCGGACGTGATTCTACGTTTCCATATTATCTTTGAGGTTGCGCAATTGTTACATTTTACCAAAATATATTGACCAGAATGGTCAGATGGGCATGGTTCGATAATGCCCGTCTCAAAATAATTATCTTTCTATGTTTGTCAACACATTGTTTATACAACTAGAGCAGGTTTCACTAACCCTGGTTGTTTCTAAAATTGTTATTTCGAGTCCATATGATCTTATTAAACAAACAAGTTCTGTTAAATTATTAGAGTGCCCAATAAAATGTATATTAAAATCTCCTAATATGACGATTTTTTTTGTACATTTCAGAAACGGTATTTAATAATTCCTCGAACTTATTTAAAAATATATTAAATTCAGCTATAGGCAGGATCTATACAAAGCTGTAACAATTGTGTTTATTGTATAACAATTTAAGACACAAAATTCTGCATGAATTTCACTATGTTTTACTACCTATAAAAATTTGCGTGTTGCAAACTCCTCCTTCTCTTTATCTACCTTTCTATTATATCCCTTCTCACATTCCACTTTTTATTATCCGCACTCTTTTCTTTCCACTCTCGCTCTCTTTCTTTCAACCACACACACTCTTTTTCTGTTTTTCGTTTTTCTTTCTCATGAATTTTGGCTTAATATTGTTTCTCATACTGGTTATCTAATTTAGGAACTTACCTATTACTAACCACACTACAAACCGTACCCATGTGTTTGAATCCAATTCTAACATCAGGTACAGGTTAAATACCACACTTATGCAAGGAATAAGTGGCACCAATGGAACCTAAAATAAATAAAATTATCATAATCCTTTATGGTATGTACACGTGACGCACTCTACCCAAATTGGACGGTCAAAGCTATTGGGTTTATAAACACTCAGAGGAAGTTGTGACGAAATTCCCTTTAATTTTGTTTTAATATTTATTGGAATCGGATGTTTTATTCGGTATGTGGTCACTTGACACGAAAGTAATTAGTTTAATTGGTATAATAAATTTATCAAATTTTCCATGTCCACAAAAAAGTGAACGTTCAGGTGGAATTCCGCTGAGCTAATACTGTAAAACTAGAAGACATTTAGTATGCCACAAGTCTGCTTAAAATTGACCCACATATTTTTGATACCGCGCGCAAAACTTGTCGAACAATGTTGCATGCGCCTTTTCGGCCGTGTTTGTAGCACACAAATAAACCAATTCCTTTGAAAAAATAACACAGACCGACAAAAAAGGGGCTGTTCTTTAGATCAGAACCGTCTTATCCTATGTCTTTTGACATGTTGAAATCGATTCTGATATTAAAAAGAAATCTAAATCAGTTTTTGTCTACCGCCCATTTCATCGCCTAAAGGGGGCAAAAAAGGTCTTGTCCTAAGATTCTGATGCAATTTTTTTTAAGTATTTGACGCGCTGAAGTTAATTTTGGACAAAAAATATTTATATCGTGTCAGTTTCCCTCTAGCACCCTTAGGAGATAAAAGAGGGTTGTAGAGGGAAACTGACAAGATGGAAACATTTTTTTGTTCAAAATTGGCTTCAGCGCGTCAAAATCCTTCAGAAAAGTTAGATCAGAAGCTTAGAACAAGCCCTTTTTTGTCCTTTGTAGGGGGTGGTAGACAAAAACTGATGCGGTAGATTTCTTTTTAATATCAGAATCGGTTTCAGCATGTCAGAAAACATAGGATGAGACGGTTCTGATCAAGAGAACAGCTTCTTTCTTTTATCGGCCTGGGTAATTATTAAGAACCGTCAGCCAATGAAAAATCAGAACAGCAGATCTCAGCCACTATTTTTGTATGTTTTTTACAAATAAGCAATGCCTTCTGCAAAGTGGATGACGCGGTAAAATAATATAGAAGCGTCTTTTTGCAACCCATTTTTGAAAATTCACCCCCTTTAAACGCAGCAGTATACAGGTGACTGAAGTTTGTTTTATTGTTTCTTATCACTTTGCGAAACTTTTGATATAAGGTACACCGACAATAAATTCACTTCATTTTTAGTATATCATCAATTAATAAAAAAAAAATTTAATTGCAAAAAAACGCAGACACATAGATTTCAGCCTACTGCATTTATATCAATATCATATTGACAAACAACGTTTAAAACCAGTGGCTGACACAATAAAATCATATAGGAACGTTTTTTTATTGCAACTTTAATTAACTGTTAATTGAAAACTCTGCAACGCCGTAATGACTGAAGTGGTTTTTCTGGCTTTTTATTATTACACTTTTCAACTTCAGTCACACAATACGATCATATAAAAATGTCTGCCACCCTAGCTATATAAAAGTATGACTTTAGCCAGACCCGACCTAAAATACAGAATATTTGTAGTGGGGCGTGTTAGAAAAGGGGATAAAACGGTGCGCGGTGGTGATTTTAAAGTGATGACGATTGTACGTCTTCGCAAGGAGGCAGGAAAGTCTCATGCAACTCATATAAAGCTGTAACAAGCGCTAACCGTATCAAATGCCTAGTTCTGTGAATAGTATAATCACGTATTTTGAACTTTTTAAGCTAATTACTAGTGCCCCCAAAATTTCAGTAAAATATTTTTATATTAATAGCCAGTCCCTTGTCCAATGCCATAATATAGTCTTAAAAAATTGTGAATCTTTTTGTGCTAGTAAATTGATACTGTATTTCTCCATTACATGTAGTTGCGATAACGCTCTTTGAGAGTGGCGCCGGTCCTTGTCATGTTTTTAAGGCGGATTCTGATGTATTAAATTTATTAGCTAGATAGACTATTTACGAACTCAATTATTGTATACATTTTTGAATTTACAATAAATGGAATTATTGAACTCTTGAATTTTCTTGGTTTGAGTGATTAATTTTAAGTTTAATCTCCCAGGCATCTTCGTGCGTTGGGTCGACAACTCGTTTTGAAAGGATTCTCGTTAGATCTTTAAGTCTGTTATTCAGGACATCGATTGAATCGCGAAGGTTAATTGGAGAAATTCTAAAAAAGTGATTCAAAATTAAGAAGTGTTTAGGGTATAAGCAGTGTTAAAAAAAAGAGTATCATCGGAAGGCAGCTGGAAAGAAGCAGAAAACAATCTATTGGTAGGTATAACAACTTTTTCTTATCTAATATCTTTGATGTCTCACATAAACTCAAAAGAACCGCTCTGAGAGTGGATGAACCATTTTGTATTAGAGAAGGAGCGATTTGACGCAAATGAAAGAAAATAAATTCAGTCAGTCCTTGAGACGAGTTTCATCTGATTGCAAACTACTACTGAATTGTTTCACGCATTTGCAATAGCCCAATAAAACAAATAAACAGGTTCAAGTTTACTTAATTTCCATGGAGAAATAATTTGAACGTAAAAATCGCCTCTAAAAGAATAGCAGATTTTTCGAAGTATAAATTTATTTCTAAACTACATATTTTATTTTACTAATTTGCTGGCAAATAAAAGAGCGTACATGAATAGACTTAAAATCAGCTGATACAAAATTGTATGTGTGTAGACACTTCCAGTTTTATAATTTATAAACTAAGAAAGTGAATCTTAATCATTCACGTTGCGCGCATAGTACGTTTCTGGAATTTCAACCCGAAATACTAGCTTAGTTTTAGACACAGTCGCCGCGATTATAGTCTAGGATGAGATAGCTACATATATGGGGCCTGGGATATGACCTGTTGGCA
Organism: Rutpela maculata; assembly: GCA_936432065.2. Classification (NCBI taxonomy): domain Eukaryota; kingdom Metazoa; phylum Arthropoda; class Insecta; order Coleoptera; family Cerambycidae; genus Rutpela; species Rutpela maculata. Next base: position 247,739,941 of record OW386286.2, read on the forward strand.
TCCCAAGCAGCAATTTTAGTGGTTTCTACGTAATAGTTGCCATTAGGGGAACTTTAAAGGTTTCCGCAACTATGGACTGTTACGTAATGGGAACCATCCTTCTACCAAGTATTCACCAAAATGGGGAATAATAATTACGTAGCAAATTACTATTCCGGTACTTCTACCATTACCGTGTTGAAGACTAGGTTATTACGTAAACGGGATGTAACCAAGTAGTAGAAATGACTAACTTTTGGAACCGCTCAGCTGACCGAAATGAGAGCGCAAACTATATATTTGGCTCTCTGTTATTCGAATAGCAAATTAATGACTTACTGAGTTTAAGCACATGATATGTCCAAGGTCCAAGTTAAGGTGATTATATACAACATGCATAATTTATAAATCATGATGTTTTGCATTTACCCTGGGTGTGGATATTAAAACCACCACTTGTTTTCTGTAAAATGTTATCATGATGCTTCGATAAAAAAGACGCCCCCTCGAGAAAATGGTTTTTTCGGAAAAAAAAATTTTTTGCAAAAATTATGTGTACTAGCAAAACTGCAAAATTTTTTATGGAAAACGTTTTTTTTTAAATTTTATATATTATAAAGTAATAATCTATTTAGAAAACATATTTGTAAATGACTATAATAAAAAGAAATTTTTTATTGAATTATATTTTTATCTGTGTCAATATGGCGTCTTCATTCAACAACAGAAAAATGACGATTTTAATTGCAGTAACTTAGAGGTTGCAAAAACCAAAATTATTTCCCTACAAGTTACATTTACTATAAAGTAGCAGATGCCACCAACGTTATAGTTGTTGTTACTTTAAAAGTGGTGACGGGAACTCAACAATTTCACTCTGTAGTGTATTTACCTAGATGTAGCAAATGGGACCAATGACGCTATAAGATCTTAGTAACTGTTGCTACCAACTTATTTTCATGTTGGTAGAATTGTCAGAATCGATATAGGTATTTTTTTTTTAATTGGCAACGCGGTAATAACTGTTAAAGTGTCACTTTCACTGTGTGCGATGGGAATATGTGGATTAAAAATAACAATTAATATACTTTTACAAGTACTTTTTATTATCTGATATTATTTGGAAAGAGCACATATCGAACAATATTTGATGGATGCCCCTGACGGTGACCATCTTATGTCAGAGATAGGTGTTTATTATGATCTTGCATTTATGTATCTATTTAAATGTTTAGGTTTTTTAGGTTGCATTGATATTGGGAGTTTGCGGTGCCTGCCGTTGCGGTGAACTGACCTTCTTAAGCGTCGAAGATATAAGATAAAGAATAATATCTATATATATATCCATACCAGATACCAAGACGAATAAATCAAGAAGTTTCACAGTTTTAAATGAAGGATTTTCGGTGAACCCACTTGATTCGATTAGGAAATATGTCTTTAAGACCGCAAAATGTGTCTCACAAAAGATTTTTCGTAAATTTTCAAAAGGGAAAGTGCACTGTCCAATGCGTTGGATTAAATAAGCTCTCAAAAATTCCAAGAATTGTAGCTGATTATTTGCAATTGCCAGATGCAGATTTGTATACTGGCCATAGCATGCGCCGTTCCTCATCAATGTTCCAGTTCCAATACTGGCCAATGCTGGGGGTGACATTACCACCCTTAAACGTCACGGTGTGTGGAAATCATTCACCGTGGCGGAGGGTTATTTGGAAGATTCAGTCTCAACAAGATTGTTATTGCTAAAAAAATTCAGGGAGAGCAGCACAACGAGTCAGGGGATACAGACGTCGTTACTAGTATAGAGAAAAATTGTGTACAGAAGAGCAGTTTTCTTTGTGAAAAATCGAATATGATGTCAATAAATGTTAACATAAATATAAATAAATAAGTGTTAGTGCATGGGTTCTTTGTTTTGTTAATTTTCCATATAATGGAGACAAATAAATTCCTTGGACTTTATTTTATATTAAAATTATTCTTTAGTGACTAAATCATTTTACCTCACTTTAGCTTACTACTTTATCTCACTAGTGACTTATGAGTCACTTTATACTTTCAAAACCTCATCAATAAAGATCACTTTATATGAAAGTGTCGGATAAATATATTTATTAACGTAAAGTGTGTAATAATGGAAAAAATACGTTTTCATATTTTAGTGATAAGTTTACATTTAATTTCATTCAATTCAATTTATTGTACATAAACAATGTCTTATGCCGTTATACCGACATTGTCCGTTCCCCATCGACACAATATTTATTAAATTTGGAGTTTTTAATCGGCAAATTCATTTAATATGCTCAGTGGATCACTAACTGAACTATGAGTCAATATGTGTGTTAAAGACAAGTTGTAATTTTCGAGCAGTACACAGTATCATTAATCACTACACCTGTTATAGTTTTCGATTACTCTTCTCCTTGTGTTGATGGGAACACTTTTGCACTTGTTACCAAAGATGATGGTTTTGCTGTAGCGAAATAATCTTTCATGTTTGCATCATATTCTGAAGAATCACTATTTCTCCTACTGTTTAACTGTTTCTTCAGTTTTCTATAAAACAATGATGAGTGCCGATAAACTTTATTTTGCTTTTACTGAGCATTTCAGATGTGGCCATTTTATTCAATGCCAATAATGATATAAATTGTCTTAAAAGTTGATATCACTTTATAGTAGGTTTTTAAGGTATATATAACTTTGTAGTCATTTTCAATTAGTGGGGAGTAGTAAAAATAACTTCAAAGCCCCTAGGTTCGTAGAAATAACCTCTTTTTTACTCAAGATGTCACTAATAAGTTAGACAACAATGAGGTTCCAGAAAATTACCCAACGACGTATCAGGGACTTAAAATTGAACACTTGAAGTTATCGTTACTTTGAAGTGGTCCTTTGGTAACGCTGTACGGTCGGTATTACCACCAATTTTCACTTTGCAGTTGAGGATGCTTCAAAGTAACGCAGAGTAGTATGTGCGACGTTGCAGATTCTGCGGCAGTTACTTGAAAGTGTTATGACTATACAATGCCTGAATTCGGTAGAGTCTACATAATTGTTACTACAAATGCATACCACAAAGTGAATATTACCTTAAAGCCGCAAATTTAGTAACAGTTATGTCATTCCTACTGTATTAAAGTTCCGATGCCTCAGATGCCAGTTCCCATCACTTTGAATGCTGCTTGGGATTGCTGTTGTGTTTTAGCGAGTATTTTATAATATGTAAGTCAAACGTTCCCCCCTGACTGTCTTGGCGCTAGCTGTCCCCGAAAATATTCAATTGTGGAACAGAGTATAACACTTTGGGGCTTAGTGTTAGTTGAAGAGTGTATCTTGGCGATCAACATTCAATAGATGCCAACATTTTGTCTCCGTGCAATTGACAGCATTGACGACATCAATTATGGCCAGGCGGAAAATTTTTCTTGTCATTGCTGGAAAACCATATGCCAACATTTTCTGCTTGACCATCTACCAGATTTGATTTTTTGGCCAAAAATTGAACTGGTGCTTTTCAAAAAAAATATTGGCATCTTCTCAGGCTTGTAGTTTTTGTACCAAAGAATAGTCTCTGTGAGTGCCAACATTTTTTTCTCAATGTAACATTTATTGATTATATTTGACCCACAAAGTGACTGAATGCATATTTTGGATGAAATTCTGGAGGCAACCGATTTTCCTGGCGCTTGTGATGAAGTCTCACCTAAAACCGAGATGCTCTAAAACGTTTCAGGATTATTTCGAAAAGGATTTCCAGCCCTATTTGTCAAGAGATATCTCCCGGATTTCCTGTAGGCGAGTAGATCTAGTTTAGGATATGTATGCTGCTGAACAGCACGCGGCAACAAAGATTCAACGGCAGCTAACACGTAGTGCCAAATTACCACGTAATTGGCCAGACTTTCTTAGAAATGCCAGAAACAAAGAAGAACTTTTTCATCTTCTTGCTAATTACACTCTAAAGAAGTTCGGTACAGTTTAAGTTCTGACAAACATCAACAGTAAAATTGTAGGGTCTATGACTGAAGGAACATCTATAGCTGATGCATCATGTAAGAAAATGGAAGAGGCTGATGGTCGTCTGATCTTGCATGTACATGGTATGGCACGCCACAAGGCTAAAAGGGTCCTTTTGTGTACAACAGACACAGACGTAGTTGTGCTAGCCATTTCATTTTTTCATACACTGAAGTCTCGCGGGTTAACCGAATTATGGATCCAATTCGGCGTCGGAAAAACATGAGACATCTTGCAATACATGGTATTGCCGGGTAACTGGGGGACGAGAAGGCAGTGAATTTCATGCTTTTACCAGTTAAGACACAGTGTTGGCGTTCAATATGAAAGCAAGCGGTCAGCTTGGAATGTATGGAAAATTTTTCCCGAGCTCACTTCTGCCTTTACTGCAATTTCTAACTCTCTACCAGCATTAGAAGAGAATGTGAGAATACTTTTGGGAAAATTTACTATGATTATGTACGGTGCAGATATTCAGCTAGGCACTATAAATGAGGCAAGAAAAGTATTATTTACAACCAAGAGTAGACCATTGCCTTCCCTGCCGCCTACTGCAGATACACTAAAGCTGCATACACTTCGTGCGGCTTACCAAGCCGGCCGTATATGGGGTCAAGCAGCCAATGTTATTGAAGAGTTACCATCTCCAGTTAACTGGGGCTGGACACAGGAAGACAAAGTGTGGACCCCACAATGGACTAGTCAACCTGCCATATGGGAAGCCTGTAGCGAACTATTAAAGTACATTGTACATTGAAAAAAAAATGTTGGAACTCATAGAGACTATTCTTTGGTACAAAAACTACAAGTCTGAGAAGGTGCTTATATCGAATGTTGATCGCCAAGATACCCTTTTCAACTAACACCAAGCCCCAAAGTGGTATACTCTGTTCCACAATTGATTATTTTCGGTGCGGCTAGTGCCAGAATGATCTGGGAGGGAGGTCTGACTTACATAAGATAAAATACTCAGAAAAATATTTGCTAAAACCGTTGAGTGAAAATCAATCAACGCTAAAACATAACAGCAATGCCAACATTTTCTATTATGGACCCAAACTATATAATATGTTACCCGTAAAATTAAAAACCATAAAGAACAAGCATGAATTAAAAAAATCTGAAACTATTTCTAAATGACAGAGCTGAGTAATTCCTTTCTTTTTTCGTGTAATTGTAATTGTATTTAAGTAATTGTATTAAATGAATATAATTCCTTTTTTAAAGACGTACTTTGTAATTGTAATTAATTCCTTTTTTAAAAAGTAATTTGTAATTGTAGGCACGGATTTAGAAAATTCTTGAGGAGGGGGCGCACATTTAAACTAAATATATAGCATTTTGAACTTTTTATTAAAAAAACCTAAATCTACAAACCTTGGCCTTATAAATTACTGGATCGGGGGGGGGGGGCGCCCCCTGCGTCCCCCTTATAAATCCGCGCCTGGTAATTGTAATTATTTTCCAATTACAAGTAATTACCCAGCTCTGCTAAATGAAAACCTACCCCACTTACTAGTAAATTTAGAATATAATATCCTCCTTCTCACACCTCTATATAATAATTAAAATTAAAATTAAAATTAAAATAAATTTTAAATGTAGGTACTTATCTAATTCTCACCATGTAAATAAAATTTTCCACATATAGAGCAGCGATTTCGTAAGTCTATCGTGTCGTTTTTTTTTTTTTTGGCGTAGAATCAGGTCAAACATGTTAGGTTCCTTTGAGTATGTCACCGGGCATATGAAATCATATTTTACGACATTTTTTTGTGGTCTCGAACTTTTTAAACCAATAAAAAGTGAAAAAAATGTATTTTTAAAGAAAATTGTTTTTTTTTTGTTTCCACCGCCATATCTTTAAAACTATTAAAGGTACCGAAATTTGTTTTGTATCAAATTAAAGGTCACACTGTAGCGCTTTTACCAATATAAACGGTTTGGGTACAATTCGCACTTTCATTTCTCTAAAAATCAGATAAACTAAAAATATATATTTTATGTATTGAAATCTTCACCAATCGATAAACTTTTTTATTTTTGAAAATATTTACATACATGCAGCGAAGAAAATAAAGCCTAATAATCACAAAAGTTTTTGAAATAATATATTTTTTCCTAAAGTGTACCGTTTGGCAACAGCGATTTTTTTTATTAGCGCTAAATGAGAAATTGGGACGCAATTAATACACCTCGCATGCTAGTTACAGTAACTAGAGGTTTTAACTTCGGAATAATGTCATATTGAACGGATTTCGTTCATTTTTGGCAGTATAATAGTAAATGCTCCACAGAAAAGTTTCTACATTGTGCGGGGGCTTGCTAATTTATAGGGGGTGGATTCCACCCCCTCTCAGGGGGTGGCACTTAAAAAATATATATGTTTATTGTCTGAAATAGAATCAAATTTTAAGAAGAAAAGGTTCTATGCAATTTTTCACATAAACTGATAGTTTTCAAGTTATAACGACTTCAAAATTGCGATTTCAGCTTAAAAAAAAAGGTATTTCCAAACGGCTTTCGTCAAGTTTCTCGAAAAGTATTACTTTATCGAAAAAATGTTACAGACCAATTACAGAAAGTACAAACTGGGAATGAATTATATTTTTTGTTTATTGATGTAGGATTAATAATTTCGGAGATATTTAAGTTTATATTTGGTAGTGTTCCGAAATTAAATTTAAAGTTTAAAATGCACTTTTTTCTAAAGCAAGTGCTTTAAATGAGCAAAAAAATTTGAGCATCGAGGTAATGCTACATCTTAACGAAAAACTGTATTTGAGATAATTTTTCTAAATTACTGGCTAATTACATTAACAAAATAGCGACCTTTTTATATACGCACAATTTTCCGTCATAACTTCTTTATTTCTTATGCTACAGGAACGAGTAAAAAATAATTTGAAATCGCAATTAATTGTCTTTAATTTCATTTCTTAGCATGCGTGACGTAGGTGTCACAATTTCTGAAATATTTAACATTTAAACTGCATTTTTCGTCTTATAAACGTTCGGACGCCATTTGTAAACTTTCATATCTCCGAAACTATTAAATATATGTAAATAAATTAATAAGCGAAATTCATTATCAGTTTATGGTTGGTATCTATCCATTTTTCAATAAAACTAATATTTATTGAGATATTTGGAAAAGGAAAAAAGATACGTTTCATCGAAAATACCTTTATAGTTTAAACTGTATTTTTTTCTAAAGCAAGTGCTGTATACAAACCAAAAAATTTGAGCATCTACGTCATGCTATAATATTAATGAGGAACAGTGTTTGAAATTCCTTTTTTTAATTACTGGCTAATTAGAGTAACAAAATGACGACGTTATTATTAAAAAAAATATGTAGACGCACATTGCTTCGGTCATAACTTCTTTGTTTTTTATGCTACAGAAACAAATTAAAAAACAGTTAAAAGCTTAATTAATAACATATTATTCTACCTATTAGCACCCTTGACGTAGGTGTCACAGTTTCTGCGATATTTAACTCTCACTAAATAATTATCTTATAAACACTTGGATGCCAAATGTAAACTTAAATATCTCCGAAATTGTTAATCCTACATCAATAAACAAAAAATATAATTAATTCCCAGTTTGTACTTTCTGTAATTGGTCTGCAACATTTTTTCGATAAAGTAATACTTTTCGAGATACTTGACGAAAACCGTTTGAAAATACCTTTTTTTTTTAGCTGAAATCGCAATTTTGAAGTCGTTATAACTTAAAAACTATCAATTTATGTGAAAAATTGCATAGAACCTTTTCTTCTTAAAATTTGATTCTACTTCAACTCCAATAAATATATATATTTTTTAAGTGCCACACCCTGAGGGGGTGGCATCCACCCCCTATAAATTAGCAAGCCTCCGCACAATACAGAAACTTTTCTGTGAAGCATTTACTATTATACTGCCAAAAATGAACGAAATCCGTTCAATATGACATTTTTCCGAAGTTTTACATATTTTACTTTCACGTCCAGTGGAAGTATAGTAACGACAAAAAAATTTTAAAAAATTTTTATTGTCCAAATAGGCTTAAAATGTCATGAAACGTCGAGATTTTAAGTTTGAGCGAAAAAAAAATTTTCTGTCTGTCTGTCGGTCTGTCTGTCGGTCTGCCTGTCGGTCTGTCTGTCGGTCTGTCGGTCTGTCGATCTGTCGGTCTGTCTGTCTGTAACTTTTTTTGTGCGCACGTTTACTCTGGAACCGTTTAAGATATTGACTTAAAATTTGGCACACATATGTACTTTAACGAGATCTAGAACTAGATTATATTTTCATCTTGTTCCGTCGAAGGGTTGGGGGGTAAATTGGGGTAAATTTTGGGTAAATAGGTCAATCAAGCAGGTAAGAGTCCATAAAATTGGTATTTAGTATATACAAGAGAAGCTAAGGTCTCAAAAAAATTTTTGGCATTAGCCACCCCCTTACCACCCCCACCCCCTTATTAAAGGGGATGAAAAAAAATTGTTATTTAGTATATGTACAGGAACCAGAAACCTCAAAATATTTTTTTACTTCATCCACCCCCGACTACCACCCCCATATCACCACCCCCCACCCCACTACCGATGTGGGGTATCGTTTTATGGGTTTTTGGGGTAGAGGATTTCAAATATTATATTAATAAAGTTCCATAAACAATTATTTTCACATACAAAGTTTTTTCGTTGTGAGTGACTTGGATAGAGAATCTGGATGTGGAAGTAGTGATTCCTTGGGCAGCGGTTTTTTACCTCTAGGTACTGTAGTATGCAGGGTTGGTCAGATTAGTCGCGTAGAAGTGGCGGTTGTCGAAAATCATTAAATATTCATTGTTCGGATAAAAATTGTGACAATCGAAAATGTGCTTGTTTTAAGGAAGGCCTAAAATGTTGCAACGAGTGCAAATGTCGTTCCTGTAACAACATTATTAAAGATTTCGAGGCAGATATGAACGAATTAGAATGTTATTAATGTAGGGCCTACATAAACTACATACTACATATTTATCTATCCAAATAGAAAATTTATTTCAACAATAAAACTCATTTTATGCGTACGTTTTTACTTTCATTTATTTAAAAATGTCTAATAAAGTTACTAATTAGATGGTAGTGATACTTATAGATTAGGTATTTATATCTACCTACATATTTTTATTATTAAAAGGAGACTATTTAATATTTTTTGTACAATTTCTTAATATTAACAACATATGATCAATACTACTGTACAATATATGAAATATTGAACAATAATATTGATCCCCTAGATCTTTTGATCACTACTGGTTTTGTACCTATTGATGTAACTACTACATACACCCCGACCGGAACCGTCAGATCGTTGTAGTCGGCAGGTTTGCTACAGCCAAGCGCGCAAGAATATGACTTTGGCCCGTTAAAAAAAAAAATCGCTGACTCAATACTATCAACGGGACTTGAAAAATTTTTATCCTAAAAACTTTTTTCAACTATTGGCTTCAATTTGTACGCAGCATGTATATACAAGTTTTCATAAATAAATTTTTTTCTCGATTGCCTAAAATTACGCTACTGAAAATAACAAGTTTGAGTTTCCTATTATTTTACCAACTTAAAAAAAAATAAATCGGGTTCACGTGGGACGTTGTTCGAAGCGCTATTGTGTCTACTTTAATCTAAAAAAAAAAATAGCTTGATAGCACAAATATTTTCAGAGATATAGCGGTGGAGACGTTAAAAAACATATTTCATTAAAAATCTATTTTTTTGAGTTTTTCCGAAATAAAAAAGTTCTCGACCACCAAAAAATGTCGTAAAAAATGATTTCGTGTACACGATTATCTTACTAAAGAATCCCACTAAGTCTGGTTTGGTTCTACGCCGGTTTTTTTTTCTCGAAAACTAAGCGCCTTTACTTCCAGATTTTACTCTACTAATATACTATAATCCAGTTACGTTGCTGCTTTATTTGTGAAAATCACGCACAAACTCCTTAAAGAGTTTAGGTGATTTCATAAATGTGCAGCAACATCTATATAATGTTATAGTAATATGAATGTTTATCTGTGTATTGTATTCTACATATTTTATACAATTTTTATGTTACTTATTATCTATTTACTTATTTGTTATTTTATTTTTTAAAGTTTGTCAACAAGAATTTGTATTTTTCTAAACAATAAACAAACATTCTCTCCTAAAAATTAAAAAAAAAAACAGGTTATATCCCAGGCCCCAATGTGTAGGTATATGTAGCTATCTCCTAGACTATTATAAACATGAAGATGAGGCGCCGTTTAATCACCAGGAAGTATATAAAATCAACAGTTCTTTTCAACTCATCAGACAATAATATCAAGGTCTGAAAGTTTGAGAAATTTCAATAATATGTTTGGCTTTTTATTTGAATTTTGTGAATGAATCAAGCATAATAAAGATTTTGACAATAAGTTTATTGTTCGATGAAAACAAGAAAAATGCAACAAAAACTAAACCAGGTGTTTAGTATTTTTTTGTGTTTATCGAAACTACTTCAGGGGCACCGAAGGTTCTAGCCTCCTCTAAGCATAAGAATAGTTATAGGAGTAAATAGTTAACAACTATGTGTTAATCTATCATTTATCTATTTACTTTGTTATTATGATAAGTCGTAGAAAAAATGAATAAATGTGTCGCCATTGATAGGTTCAGTAGCGTATTTACGTTTTGTGTCAACTGAAAAGGAAATATTCTAGCTACGTAGAAAGTGATCAAAATATACAGGGTGATTCGCGAGGAATATGCCATAGCTTAATGGCAGATGGAGCACTTCAAGGCGAGTCTAGATCACCCGAAAAAAAAATGTTTTGGCCACTGGTTAAGAAGATACAGGGTGTTTTATGCATTTGATCTGAAAATTCAAAGAGCTATATCTCTGCAACGGTTGGAAGTCATCGAATGAAATTTACCAGTAATATTCCTCAGCTAGGACTTGTCAGAATGACCTACTTGGTTTTGCAAAAATGTGCCCTCCTCATTATCGACAAGAAAGTACATCGCATTTCTGAAAAACTATTAGCGGATTCCGAAAGTATAGAAGAAATGCTATCAGAATAGCAATTAAATTTTGACGGCACACCTAAACCGTTTCGGTAAAAAAAATCACGAAACAATTTAGCGTATCACGACTGACTCTTTGACCGGACATTATCTGAATGGTTTCATAGAGTCTATTCAAATGCTTCAGATCCATATCCCTTCTAAGACTTCACACAGTACATAGCAAAAAACTTTCCTACCCAGCAAGAAAAATACAAGGTCGTACTTGTGAAATTTTTAATTTGTCCCGAACTACGGTATCTATCTAAAATGATAAAGTCTGAATGGATCATGGAATCTGGATCTGAAGCATGCACACATAAATGTAATAACACGTTGCAAAATCACCTTTTCCCCCAGTTAGCAGCTGAAGACCAAAGGTGGACGAAACGTAGCAACCAGCTAAGCTCAGTGGTTGGGTCGAGGTTCCAGTCGTTTAAAAAACTAGTTTTGGCCACCAGACAAGGTATTCAACAATACTTCAACAATATAAAGTTGTGATATTCTGTAAATTTTTACAGGTGGACACAATCAAACTCAGGTATTTAAAAAACAATATAATTAATAAATTAGGGTCAAAATACAAACTCTTTACAATGTTTAAATGAAGTTATGTTAGTTAAATGGAGAAAAAAAAATTATAAAAAAGCGCTAAAAATGTCTAAAAGTTAATGCTAAGTGAAAATATCAACTGGTTTAAATTACGGAGGGCCTATGTATTAAAAACATTTTACACTCGTACCTGTCAAAGCCCCGGAGTTATACTGAAAAATCTGCAATTTATGGGATAATTGTTCTCTCTTATTCAACGCTCTCTAATCGAAATCACATTGTATATTTTTTTCTTTAAAAAATATCAAGTGAACTCAGATATATTGAAAATATTATTTACGAAAATTTTCCAAAATAAAATCAATCATGTTTCAGGTGAACCATATCATTCTGTATATAGTGTATATGTCTTATAGTGGGAAGGAGATATTCTGATGCAGCCGGAGAGGGACTGGCCAGGGGTAGACTTCGGGAGAAAAAATTGGGCTCTACTTAAAAAAAATGCAGACGAACGTTTTTAAGTGCAATATGTCAAATCCGAAATGCTTTAAAAACGTAGACTTAACTTAACTTTCAAGTTTTTATTTTGATTTTAATTTTACTCAACACGAAATACATCAGGAAGTGATAGAGATTATATTATTTCCAATACAAGAAACAGATAGGGTAATTTAACAGTACCAACAAAAGATAGTTAGTACTTATTATATCAGGCACCACCGATTCTTATTTTGATTCACTCCGAAAAAATAAAAAAAACGGTGTTGTATTGTATTGTATCCACCCCCTATAAAATGACAAGCCACCACAAATATAGAAACATTTCTTGGTGCATACTATTAGGATGTCAAAAAAAAAAAAATAAATTAATTCATTAAATCCATACGAGAAACTCTTAAAAAATCTGTAGTTACTGTTCTAATCCCAAAAATCGATTTTTAAGATATAGGTAGGTAACTAAATCACTTTACACAATAATCAATCTGTGAAATTACAACACTGGATTTACATTATCTACGTATTACTTAAAAATAAAGGATTACACATATGTCTTATATCCTCCCACATTTGAACTAATCTGTATAAACAAATCTGCAAAGATAGGTATTTTTGTGATTTTGTTTTTTCTTAGACTTTTCGATATTTTCGCGTTCGTTTAATAATACCAAAGCTAAAAAATACATTTTCAGAATTTTTGTTTATATCTCTGAATGTTTAGTTCATCGTAACTCGAAAACTGCTCTATATATTTTTATACAATTTTGTAGACTAACTATAAGCTGTCCTTGTCATAAAGTATCCCAGTTCGACAGAAATTTTACGGATAGCATAACATCATGAGGCTAATTTATTATTTAGGTTCCTTATATATTCTGGAAAATTTAATAAGAAACATTGTAAGAGTTTGTTTTCTAGAATATGATTTTCAAGGGGAAAGTTGCAAACGAAGGCTGTTAAGTTAGTTTTAGCGATATTAAATGTAAGATGATTTAAATCGCACCATTTTTTACAAAAGAGATATCGAACTTTCCTCATGTAATATCTTTTTTTATTCCACAAAACAGTGGTGTCATCAGCAAAAAGCGTAAAACTTCCCGATATATTCATAGTTGCCAAGGCATTTACATACAGTTAAATGAGAACTGGGCCAAGAACAGACCCTTGTGGAATTTCGCAACTTACTTAGCATTGTTAGAATATTTCCCTAATACCGGGTTTATACGTGCATGGATTTAGTGGCGCCAGTAGATATTGGCGCGCCAGTAAAAAAATATTGCACGTATAAAGAGTTACTGGCGAGAACTGGCGAGCAAGTCTTGACCTTGCATGCAGTGATGCATGCTCGCCAGTAACTGTTTATACGTGCAATATTTTTTTACTGGCGTGCCAATATCTACTGGCGCCACTAAATCCATGCACGTATAAACCCGCTATAAAGATTTTATCATTTGGTAAATGGGATACCTCTTAATCGAAAACATTAAAGCTTCTGCAGCAATATTTCATGACTTAAGCAGATGATTGCTTTCGATAAATCGCACAATACAGCCGCAACAGCCTCAGTCTCATTTCTCATATTTCTTCTAAAAAGGTAAAATTAGCGTCCGCTGGTGCTTTTATTGGTTTGAAACCCAAACTAATTATTAAGTATTTTATGTAAATTTAAGAAAGCTAATACCTACCTTTGTTTTAACTAACTTTTCGATTGTTTTAGAAATTGTATATATTATATGTAAATAAATACCTTGAATGATAGCTTCACGTCCGCCACTGGTTGCCTAAACATCACCACTAATAGTACTATCATCGCCAAGATAGATATTATAAAACCAACCAAATAGAAAGGCTCTGTGAATATTGCAGATTGGCCATGGATTACAGCTGCGCAAAACAGAGCCGTGAAGACACCTGAAAATTAAACAATTTATAAACGATATAAGAATCTGCAGGGTGACTGATGTATTGTTCTGTGGCCTATAACAATTGAATTAAATAACAATTTCGGGTTAGAGATTTTTTTTCAATCATGTTCTCAATAAGTACACCAATTCTACACAACAGAAAATCAAAAACCGTATTATAAAATGTCGATTTTACCGAAGAAACTAACACACAGTTTTTCTTCATTGAAATTTGATACAACAAAGTGTAGTCACCTACCCACACAGCACAGAATATTTTCAGAATATTCTCATTAAGTGACAATATTCTGTAAACAGAATATTTACCCGAAATATTCCTAGAACCTCCCATAAATATTTTTATCTAGTTTGGAATATTCATGAAACATTTTTGATCCAATATTTCTCTAATATTTTAAAAGAACGTTCGTGGTACGTTCCACAAAAAAATATCGTACTGCAAAATTTTGAGGCGATACCTATATAATAGTGGTTACTATTTTTAACTATTATTATAGTCATTTTGGTATACTAAATACAAATATTTATTTAAGTACCTATTTGTTTCTCAGAAATAATGATATCTTAATTTATATATCTTTTTTTTTGTAATAAAAAACTCCTGCGACTAAGAGGATCATGAACAACTACGAAAAGAATAGACTAATACACTACTAATTATGTAAGCAAAATCTAACCGTTGCGTGTTCCAACTATAAAGTCTTTAAATAAGTACTATCAGAGAGGTTAGTGGTCGAGTGAGTTAAGGCGTTGTCCTACAATTTAAACTTGGTGATAGTCCGCTTACAAACAACATTAGGTACTGAAATTAGAGAGCATAATGCACCTTTTCGCATAAAGCACAAATTACCATATCAGGCGTTGCCCATCTTTCGACAACCTATTTAACCATATCCCCTTTTCTCTATACTATAAAATCTATCACACACAACTTCCGATATATATAACTCTTTTTACCTTCTTCGTTTCTGTTTGTTGCCTAAATCTTTCCCTTCCTAATTATATTTTTTTGTAAATATCAAAATCTTCTGAAACTTTAAATGTTTTAAATCATAAATTGTGCGGTCTAGCATAGCCGTTCGCTCTTGCAATTACTTGAAGCGGGTTTT
Organism: Rutpela maculata; assembly: GCA_936432065.2. Lineage (NCBI taxonomy): Eukaryota > Metazoa > Arthropoda > Insecta > Coleoptera > Cerambycidae > Rutpela > Rutpela maculata. Next base: position 247,755,093 of record OW386286.2, read on the forward strand.
TTGGCCGATAATTTTCCCGTGTGGTCATCATATTTATCTCTGATATTTATTTATACACGCACCTTTTGCCTTTTCATTTCATTTATTTTAAGTTATCTTTTTACATGTTTAACTTTAATTAATATTTATGTTGCACCCCGTGACCAGAAGATATTATATTATTTTTCAGTTCCTCTTAGCTCTACCTGGCCTCACTTCGTCCAGTCTTTCAATTTCCACGACGACTGGCGCCGTGGATGTCTGGCTGGCTCCGAAGCGAGTACCTGGGGTGGGTCAAATGCTGTATTATTTTAATTTTAAATAAACTAGTTTTTGATTTGATTGATTTTGCGTTGTCCTACAAGTCACGGCGGTCCGACCCCTACTCAGTCCGTTTTTTTTTTGTTAAAATAATTGCGAAAAATTTTTTGTTTTTTTTTTAAGGGTAATAATTGCTTATAAAACCGATATACGAATATATTTTTTCCAATTTTAGGTCTGTTTTAGAACATTAAATATTGTAGATAGATTAAATATTGTAGATGACGATATTATATCTTTACCGTTTTTTTTTCCAACACGTTTCCAACTATAAAATCTTAAAACAGTTGACTCCTGACTTCCCCCCCACCCAGTGGCGGATGGTGAAATTTCAATAATTTTTTTCTCGTCTCTGGCGCATGGGACCCATACGAAATATGGAAACTAACATCTAGAGAAGCACTCCTCTAACGACCCGTAAAAAAATTTGAAAAAGCAGTTTGCGAAAATTTTTTTCAAAATTCGGTTGCCCCCCCTAGGTCTAGGGACTCCTGTTGAAAATTATTTTTTTTTGTCATATACATTTTACTTACGAGAAGGCAAGGGAATTTTACGTGCTTGTTTCGTAAACTACTTCAAAGCTTTTGACAATGAAGGACGGGACAAACTGTGGATTGTATTATTGCAGACGGGGACATTCAAACATTTTTTTTTTTAACTGTTTAACGTCGGCCTATTTCCGCTACCAGGGCCTATCACCGACGCCAGGAGACGAGCTACCCCCAACCTGGAAATTTTGCCGAACCTCTTCCCTTAAGAAGAGTAGGGATCTTTTACTTGCCTAACATTTAATAGACAAGGGACCGCCTGCTTTACATCCCCTCCGAAGGATGGTATATCCACTACGTAATCCTCGTCTGAAATTACGTAACTTCCGAGTATACACTGATATACAAGCCTCTAGAAGGTGGGACGAGAACGCTGTATTTCCCAAGATGGGAGCCCATCCAAGTACTAACCGCGCTCGACGTTGCTTCAACGGAATATCGACTGATATTCACATTGAAGTCGCCTCTACGCTCGGCCCATTCAAACATTTCGTTTTTATTATTTGCCGACCGTATGAAGAAAAAAACTTTACTGGTGAAAGTAGGCAATACCTCCGACAAATGTAAAGTTGGCAAAAGCGTCAGACAGAGCTGTATTCTGTCACCAATCCTCTTCTTCTTCTTCTTTTGGCAGGGCCATGAAAGATCGCCGCACTCAGGCCTTGTGGCCCTTTGTGCTACTGCTACGAATTTAGGAAATTCCCTCTTTCAGGCCGGATTCCAACCCAAAGGCCAAAATTCTTCTTTAAGTGCCAGAAAACCAATGCCGAAGTGTTTGTGCCTCAAGTTCATAAGACTAGGGCAGGAAGTAAAGACGTGGATAGAAGTTTCTTCCTCGTCCCCGGAGAACCTGCAGTCGGGATTGTCAACCACCCCCATCACGTGTAGGTGTTTTCTGAAAGAGTCGTGTCCAATCAAGAGACATACCAAGATTCTCGCGTGTTTCCTGCTTAGTTCGGCAAGGGCCCTGAGCTAGGGAGCTTCGCTTACCGCAGTCCTGGGTAAGAGTAGGAGGCCCAGAAGTCAAAACACTGGGAACGAGTCCAGTTTTCTTTGTAATCCCTTTATGTAATCAGGGCGTGCCGGTTTGTAATTCTTGTCTAGCAGGTTGCAATACTTTAAAAGAAATCCTCTATAACATATATAGTGAACACATGATGAGACGCATGCTGGAGAACGGCAGGATGGAGTCTAGGGCTATACCAAAATTTCTAACTCAGGATTTACAGATATCACCTTAATTGCAGCAAGCGAGGACGAGCTCACACATCTTCTAGACAGATTTCAGGTAATAAGGTTTCATTATGTGAGGTAGTAACCCTGAAACCCCTGTAGATAATACTGACAACTGCGAATATGAGATTCTGGGAAGAATACAGATGGCAAGGTCGGCACCTTGCTAGTTGCGCAATATTTGGCGTAACAGAAACATCACGATACGCACAAACGTCAGACTTGCTGATGCCCTAGTTTTCTCCATCTTTATCTACGCCTCTAAGAAATGAGGAACTGTTAGGGAAGTAGTCAGATGGTGTACTGATGCTTTCGACTTTTGCTACGAATAGATCGATTGTCCAAGAAATACGTCTATATTGACAATATTAGGAAAAATTCTCGAAAAAGTCGAATCGCAAAAACTGTGTTGCACTCCCTTAAAAAAAAATTGTTGAAAATTTCAAAAGCCTCGCTGAATTATACTTTTCGCAGATACGAAAACGAAGATTACAGCGTTACGGCATATTTCCAAAATTGTAAATATCTCTTGTAGAGAAGAAAAATCACGAAATTACATTACTCTGCTACCTGGGTAGGCAAATTGACATTTTTTCTACTTCAATCGTTAAGAATTGAAAAACATCGCAAAACAGAAATGTACAAATCGAATATAATATATACCATATATCCTGTAAAATGGCGCAAGTTTCATCCTTCCCAAAATTACTCGGAAATTTTTACTGGTTTTGGCTTAATTACCTGATGTACAGGAGGCGACTACGCTTTGTTCTATTTATGAATAAAATATATACAGAATTTTTGTAAACTTACTATACAACACTATGCTCCAATTTATGATGTGCGAGGTAGTCGTAGTGGGATACTTGTTATTATTTAAATTGAAAATCTCCTTGAAACTATTGTACAATGACTGGTCGAAACTTTTTTCAGCTTCGGATTCTTTCAACTGTAACCCTGGATACACGGTATCTTCCGGAGGTTGATACCTAAAATAATCGAAAAACAATGAAATTTTAAAATATTTAAATATTCAAAATGTCTGCGTTCATGGAAGACCATGGAATTTTATTAAAAACGTACAGGGTGATGTACCATGATGTGCGGAAAATTTATCAATAGGTTGTCCCCACCGAAAGGCGTTAAAAAATTGAAAGGAGTTAAAAAATTGAAAAAGTAAAAAAATAAGACCAAAAAAATTACCTTATTTTTTTTGTAGAAATGCGCTGCCAATGACTTTAACGAATCTGACGTATGCGGTATAACCATATCACTTTATCAGACTTGGGATTGACACTATTGACAGCAAAGCTAATTAAATCACACTACAAAATAGCGAAATAAGTCGAAAAGACATTGACCCTATGCTAGTGACTCTACAACAACAAGTAGATATAAGAGGTAGTTACCCGTCAATAACACAAAAATACCAATCTTCGGCGGTGCTTTGTACCTGCCGGTGTCCTGATTGTTTGACCGAAAGCCAAAAGCTCAGCACTTTGACTGCACCCGCCAGCTTAACTTTTTATGCCAATTAAGGAAATGTAAACATCTCCGATATGTTCTTTGACAAGTAAGTATTACTGACCACAGACAAGTAACAGTAGCGTATCTTTGCGAGTTTTAATGCAACAAAAATCAAAAATTACTAAATTACCTCGCATCACTCTAAAATTTTGCAGAGGCTTTACCACATTGAAGACTAGTACACCATATTATTTTCAGCATATCATGATAAATCACCCTGTATATTGGCGTTTATTTCATATCAATGATAATTGGTATTATGGTAACGTCACGGGACATCAGAAGTCAACGAAATCTGCTTTGGAATAATGAAATATTAGCCATTGAAATATCTCTTTTCCCGGCTGAAGCAATTTGAAAATATTTATTAAAATACTCACCTCAAAATAAGAACACATACTGCGACGATAGTATATGCCAATAATGTACCAATTGACATCATGTCGATTAACTGATCCAGATCAAATAAGGCAGCCATGATAGCTGTAATAAATGACAAAGTTACAATTAAACTATTCATACTATTGCAACGAAGCAAGACAGAGCTTTTAAGTTTACTTAACACCTTGAAGTTGATAGCGCTCTGCTTGATTTTTGCGACAATGACATATTAATTATTTGATGTAATGAACGTTAAAAAAGACGACGGTAAGTAGCCATGTAAATATAAATGCAGAGCTTATAATATGTGATTTTATTCGTGTCATGGTCTTTTGATGTTTAACACAGCTCTCTTGTTCCGTTTCGGTTAATTTTAATTTTATATGTATGTCGACTAAACTTTAATGTGCGTATACAGAGTGTTCCCGGATTGATTTTAAGAGGGAAAACTTGTTATTACTAATAATTTTATGGACAAAAACGAGGTTACGGTTATTCTTAAATATTTCCAAAAATAACTAGGGTAAAAATCTATAAGCACTTTTTTGTAGGGCATAAAATTATTTACAAAAATTGTTCTAAGAACTATTTTAAGTGAGTCACTAAGCCCCAAGGAACACTTTTCATGGTACAACCAAATTTTATATCATTGTTTTGTTGCTATATGGAAACGAAGAAAATTGACTGTCATAGTTTTTAGTCATGAAAAAGGTTAATATAGTCAGATCTGTATTGTTCGTTTCCATAGCTACAAAATAAAGATTGGAAAATTTGCTGTCATAAAAAATACTCTTTAAGGATAGGATTTTGCAGCGTGAGAGGGAAATATACGTTTATTTTCGGTTTATTATAAATATTTAAAAATCATAAATGGTATAATGCTTAAAATAGTTTCAGATACTTCCCATTGCTCTAAGGAATACAACTATATCTATTTTTTATCATAAATTTTGTATATAATTAACTGCCGTACTCTAATAATGAAATTAGGAACTATTTTCATTGACAAACTACGATAATCAAGTACAACAGAAATTTAAAATAAAAAATATATATAGTTGTATTCCTTAAAACAGTAGCAATTATTTAAAAAAGATTATACGGTTTGGTTTTTTAATTTTTTAAAATAAGTCGAAAATAAATGCATATTTCCCTCTCACTCTGCAAAATTCTATCCTTCAGGTCTAACGACTCACTTGATGGGGACAGTTGTAGAGACTATTGTTTTATATAATTTTATGTCCTGCAAGAAAGGTTCAGGTTCTTTTTACCACAACTTGCTTACTTCTCGAAATATTTACAAAAAAAGAAAACGTAAATATCGCAGAATTTCTTATGTCCAGCGAATTTCTAAAATTATTATTTTTAAAATAGCTCGTGTCCATTACTAGATCTGCAAATCATATCTTCAGGCAGGCCTATCAAAAGTAGGTACAAACAAAAATTCAATTAGGGATGCTCAATGCTCATGTCTTAAAATTTAAATAATAACACAAAAAAAAATGTTCAGAGCAGCGAACCAGACCCATGTATCCCTATGTATTTTCGGCCGCTGAATCCGAATCCGAGGTCAAAGAAAATCGTACACCCCCAAAATCATTAGCTAGACCCAAAAAACACCCCTGGAATGGGGTAAAAGGAAGATTAAGCTAGGAGAATAGTTGTTACATCTTAATCAATCGAATTACACAAATTAAGTTTAAACAGCAGCGTACATACAATAGATATGAAACACACCCCCAGGGAGAGTCGAAAATTAGCCCCCATATATAAAAAAATCGATCCAAAAGAGCAATGACTGCTGAAAGAGCTCGAAATGCATCAAGTACGATGTAATCTTCATACGCTGCCCCTATAGGGTTGAGAATGTAGAAGAACGCACTACCGGGCGTCAAAATGACGCGACACCAATTTATTTCTCAGGGGGCGCCAGTCGCGTATTACCCCGTTCTTCTACCTCCCAGGCGGGTTCGAGATAAGATGACTTCGGTAGCCGAAAAGCGGGACCAAGGCTGCACTACCACAGATCGGAAACTACGCTCTCTCTGGACCCGAATTCCCTCGTTAGGGGTTTAGGCACCTCTTAATTTCCTGAATTTTTGCATAAAAAAATCCCAACCGAAGAATTTCTCTGCGGAGGGATTAGTTTTGGTACGCGAAAATCGCGTTTTGGTCCATTAATAACGGAATATATTTCTCAAAAAACGCATAAAAAAATCCCTATCGAACCTCCGTAAAACAACCAGAAGGTCGAACGTTAATGCGAATTAACTCGACACATCCGGTTTTCTATACGAAAGTTCCAGGGATTATAGACCGTCAACAGGCCTCAAGATCAATTAAGAAATATTAGTTCAAAGAATCCGTTTATTTAACAGAATTGGTTATACAAAATTCTCAAGAAAGAATCGTGCCTTCCCCAATCAAGGTAGTGACTTTCAGACCATACAAGCGAGAGCGCTCGCGCTAACGATCGATTAGGTAGAAAAGATTCATACGTACCTTCTCAGAATCAAAATGCGAGCTTTTAGAATCATTTCAGACTCTGGGTAAATGAATAATTAAGGCTGACTGAAATTAACTTAAAAAAGTTTTACTAAATGAATTTAGTTTCGCTAGAGACTACCTAGCTTTAAAGTTCTTGTATCGTGGAGATTCACGTACTCAAACACATTCAGAGGACTTATTACTGCATAAGTTGAGTGGCGTTCGATCAGTCCACGACTTACTAACCCTTATCACAGTCGATTAATAATATCGATTTGGCAGCGTCTCACCTTCGAGCGACTATTAGGCAAAATTGAATTTTTGGATTTTTATGCACAAGGCGTTTTCCTCTATAACTTTGTCATTTGAAAAGCCCCGTTATTGGCTTTTCTACCATCGCTTTGTCTGGACTACTCAACGCGCTCGATCAAATTGCGAGCCGCTGGGTCAATCCAAACTCTTTCCATGCGAGAAACCGGCCTTGTACATGTGCATTGATTTTTATCAATTTTTGCTTATCGGCACTACGCCGGCTTTGACAAAATCTTCTATTTTGCCTTTTGGATGCAGTGCATCGTTAAAATTTTATGCTCATACTTTAGAATTGGGCTTTCAATGATCGTACCTCAAAGGTCAATGTCTTTGGTTGAGGAATAAAAAATAAAAAATAATTTAAAGTATATTTTCGTGGTACTTTTTAAACTGACTTCGTGGTACTTTTGAAAAATCCAGTTTAAGACCAATTTTAGCGTACTTTTGAAAAATCGATTTTCGAGCCAAATTTCAAGGTACTTTTGAAAAACTAATCTGCGGGTGAAATTTTGGCGTACTTTTGAAAAATCGATTTTCAAGCCAAATTTCAAGGTACTTTTGAAAAGTTAATCCGCGGGTGAAATTTTGGCGTACTTTTGAAAAATTGATTTTCAAGCCAAATTTCAAGGTACTTTTGAAAAGTTAATCTGCGGGTGAAATTTTGGCGTACTTTTGAAAAATCGATCTTCAAGCCAAATTTCAACGCAGTTTTGAAAAATTAGCCTGCAAGTGAAACTTTGGCGTACTTTCGATAAATCGATTCTTGGGCCAAATTTTGACGCCCTTCCAAAAATATTATTTTTCAAAGTCCAATTTATGGTACCTTTGAAAAAGTTTATTATTCATAAATCTTTGTCATTATATACTTCTACTCTGATATTCTGAACCAAAAACATTTTTCCTAAGTGAAAATTCGGTGTTCCTTCGAATTTTCGCCTGGTCATTTCCAACGCCTTATAGAACCCAAAACGGTCCTTGTGGACTGATCTGCGCCTCTGCAGACTCCCGAAAATGTCTTTAAATGAAATTTTTTTGCCTAAGTCGAATTTTGATTATGTCTTCAACTTAGGACGATTTTGGAGAGTTCTACAACACTCCCCTCCTTTGGTTGAATCTTTTCTACTCATCGATTGCCTTTAATTTCCATATTCACTTGTATGTCTGTATGCCTTCATTTGACGGTCTGACCTATGGTACAGATGTTTTTAAAAATAACGGCCTTAATTGGGGCAGACGGCTGATTCGCCTATCTAACTTAAAATAAATACATTTTTTAAACAATACGACAAGTTGATACAACATTTTTATCAACTTAATTACACCCGCGTCGAGGTGCGAAGCGAAGCGAAGCGTAGCACAATTTTGATTAGCGTCCACTCTCACTAACTCGTTGCACTCGCTTTTTTGCCTTGGTCTCGCTCTTGCTTAACTTCGGTCCTTTCTAGAAGAGGCTGTCTATATCTCCATGCCGCAGCTTGGACGGTCCTCGCCTTTGAGTTCCAGACTTCACCATGCCGCGCCCTTGCGACAGGCTGGGTCATCTTTCCATTTTTGCACATGGAAAATGCAGTTCTGCAACTAGATTGACTTTTTAGCAAGTCGTCGACTGGAACGCGTCGACTAACAAACACAATGTGTTGTTTTTAATGAAATATTTTTCTAACATGAATTTTGTTAACTTATAATGGTTAGAAATTGGTTCTTCGTAAGGTAGATTGAATCGGCTTACGATACTCGTGCGGTCATCACTACTTTGTGAAAAAAGTATAAAAAAAAAATTGAAGCGTCTTCTTGAGCGAAGAACGGCTTCTGAAACTCGTCTCGTAGTTTCTCCTTCGTAAGGTAGATTAAATCGGCTTACGATACTCGTGCGGTCATCACGACTTGTGAAAAAAGTATAAAAAAAAATTGAAGCGTCTTCTTGAGCGAAGGACGGCTTCTGAAACTCGTCTCGTAGTTTCTACTTCGTAAGGTAGATTGAATCGGCTTACGATACTCGTGCGGTCATCACGACTTGTGAAAAAAGTATAAAAAAAAAAAATTGAAGCGTCTTCTTGAGCGAAGGACGGCTTCTGAAACTCGTAGTTTCCATTTGGGGTATACGTTAATTTTGTTGACTTAAAATGATTAAAATTGAAGTTGTCTTCTTGCATAAGAAAAACAGCTTCCGAAACTCGTACTGATTCGTACTTATGCCTACGTCCATTACTCGAACTTGGCGGCTCTCGCTCTTGAGAAGCTAGGCTTACCGGATCGCGCTCTTGCGTCGGGTTCGCCGTCTTTCCATGTCTGCTCATGGAGTAGACTTTAAATTTTCGATTTGACCGCATATAGGTCAAAACCGCCACTTAGAATTTTGAGAAAAAATATAAAAAAAAGCGAAAACGGCTATTAGCCGTGGTCGACCTCAGAAATATCTAGAGGTGACTCTTCTATATCTGGCTCATCTCGAGCATCTTCGGGATCTCGACTTATTACATCCGGCTCATCTTGAGCACTTGCGGGAACATTGATTTGAACTAGTGTGGTATCGCTACGTCGCTCTGACCTGGGCGCGATCTCATTGTCTGATGAGGAAGCGTCGTCACTAAGATGAATTTCATCCGGACTATCTTCTGATTCTTCAGACAATTCCAATTCAACATCGGGGTCTCCCTTAGGTGCCGGCCTGATGGCATCGACATGTAATCTCGTCGAAGTTACCCCCTTGTGAATGAGGTAAACTTCATTGGACAATCTCTTTAAAACCTTGTGTGGCCCACTCCACGACGGTGTGAAGGTATGATCCTTCCTGATCCTTTTAGTCATTACCATATCTCCCACTTTATATACGACCGGCGTTACCGCCACTTTGGGCGCGTAACGCCATTGGTAATTTGTTTGATTTTTACGAATCTCTTTGACTCTTTCAAGGCGGGGAACGTCCGCTTGATTACGACGTTCTTGTCTATAAGCGAACATATTCCAATCACCAATCTGCGGTAATTCATAGCCGAGCACTACGAAACTGGGCGTATGCCCCGTAGCGGCGTTTTTTCTTGTTCTCAAGATATATGCCATCTGACTAACATGTCGATCCCACTCGTCGTTGGGTGAACCATATAATAAGGTTTTTAAGATCTTCTTGGCTTCTTGCACCCTCCTTTCTATTGGATTGGCCTGTTGGTGGTAAGCTGCTGTGAAGAATCTTTCAATATTGTTACGTGTACAGAACGTATCGTAAAAGCCGGAATTGAAGTGGCCTCCCTGGTCGGAAATGATGACCCTCGGAACGCCATATCTCGCCACTAGTTCCTCTTCGATAAATTGTGCTATTGTTTTTCCACTGACTTGGGTGAACGCCTTGGCTTCGACCCACTTACTAAATACATCCTCTACCATTAATATATATCGGTTATCTGCATCTTTGGTTCGCTGAAGCGGTCCGATTACATCGACGCTTAGAACTTCGAACGGATGCGATGGAGCATGGCTTCTGAGAGGAGCCTTCGGTTGTGACTGTCTGCTTTTTACGGAATTACAAATAATGCACTCATTTAAATATTTGTTAACTAGTCTCGACAAATTATTAAAATAATAGCGGCCCGAGATGATTCTAACAGTTTCATCGCGGCCGGGGTGACCTACTTCCGGTCGGTCGTGAAAATGAGATATTACTCTCATGACCATACGTTTTGGTACGTATAATTTTTCTATAACATTTTCGCCTCTCGTCCAAAGTGTGCCGCCTATCACTTGTCTTGTATTGACGAATTTCACCTCTGCCTCGGTTTTATCTGCTTGTCGCACTAGAGTATTCCATCGTTCAATTTGGTCTTGGATATCTCTGGAGTGCGTTTGCGCTTCTCTGACCTGATCGTTTAATTCCAATGTGGTAATCACTGATATTCGTTCCTTGTACGAGAATTTTGGTGGGTACATTCTCTCCTCTTCGTCGTCTGCTTCGACGTTTGGGCCTTGAGGATTCCTGCTAAGATAGTCAGCCAATATATTTTCCTTGCCGGGACAATGTTCTATGGTGAAGCTGTATTCCTGAAGTAATAATGACCAACGAGTAAATTTCGTTTTCTCGTCCTTATGCTTATTTAACCATAGTAAAGCTCGATTGTCGGTTTTGACTATAAATGGACGGTCTGCCAAATATATTTTGTATTTTCTTATATAATTAACGACGCTCAAACATTCCAATTCATTAATATGGTATTTTCTCTCCGTCGGAGATAACGTATTACTAGCATAAGAGACGATGTGCTTCTGGTCATTATCCCCCAATTGATATAATACTGCAGATAATCCTATTAAGGATGCGTCCGTCTGCAGTATGAACATTTTATTGAAATCTGGCCGGTGCAGTCCTAGAGGTTTATTCAATACTTCTTTTAGTAAAATAAAAGCTTCTTGGGCTTCCGGATTCCACTTGAAGCGCCAGTCTTTCGAGAGTAGTCGGGTCAAGGGCTTTGTAATTATTGCAACATTAGGGATATATTCACGTACCCAATTACATAGACCAAGGAAACTCTGAAGCTGGCGCCTTGTCGTAGGGGCCGGATAATTTTGTATCTGTAATATGTGTTTTTCTAATGGTTGAGTGGTGTTGGCATTTATTTGATGCCCGAGATAGGTTATGCTTGACGTGGCTACCACACATTTTTCCGGTGACACCTTTAAATTATGCAAACGCAGGCGTTCAAAGACGGCTCTCAGATGGTTTACATGCTGTTCTATATTTTCGCTGTAGATGATAATATCATCGAGATATACTTTGCAGAAATGATGCAAGTAGCCGGTCAATACGTCTCTTGCCATAAATTTTTGGAATGTACATGGAGCGGTCTTCAATCCGAAAGGCATCACGTTAAATCGGTAAGATGCTCCATCTAATGTTGTAAACGTAGAATAGTTTTTTGACGACTCCTCAAGAGGGATTTGCCAATATCCGCTCTTGAGGTCCAACACCGTAAATATGTTGGCGTTTCCTAGATCCTTTATACTCTCGTATATCTTTGGTAAGACGGATGCTTCGTCTTCCGTTACTTCATTTAAGTGACGATAATCAATGCAGAAGCGAGGCTTCTTGCCGGGCCTTTCAATTATAATGGGAGGCGAACTGTACTGAGCGGTACTCGGTTCTATGACCCCGGCTTTCAGCATCTCTTCAATTTGATCGTACATAACTTTTTTCTTAGAAGGAGACATGGGGTAGGGTTTGATATTGAACGGGCGGTCGTCTTTAACTTTTATTTTATGTTTCGTTGTCACCGTGGTAGCTTGGGTAGGCACCGCGGTGAACAATTCAGCGAATTCCTCGAATAGAGGTTTTAAATTATCGTTTCCGATGATCAGTTCTTCGGGAAGCCGGCATTGCTTCCTTGCTTGATGTGCCGCTTGATTCCAGAAGACGGTTATTCGCTCTTCGGTGCCGACGTAGACACATTTACGTTGATAATCGAATACGACATTGTGAGCATATAAAAACGGGGCTCCCAGAATGAGCTCTTCATTTAAATTTTGAATGACCTGAAACGTGGTCTGAAAGGGTACATCTAGTACATTAACGTTTATGGTCGTAGTCCCGAGGGATTCTACTAAACCATCGCCACAAGCCATAACAAAAGTTTGGGGAGCTGTAAGTTGATCAATGTCGTTCAAAAATTTCGGTTGGATAATATTCCTTGTCGAACCTGTATCCAATAAAGCGTTAACCGCTCGATTATTAATTATAATCTTAATGCGAGGCAGAGGGAAAGCGTCGTTGGTTTGATTGATAGATTCTAATGTAGTGAATCGGTGGGGAGATAGGTTGACTTCTTGATCCTTAAACAGGTAATTAAGGTCAGGAAGGTCATCGAAGTTTTTTAATTTAAACTTCTTGCTTCGGAGCTTCCTCGAGGGTCGCTTCGAGCCTGCTGGGGCCTGGTAGGCGGGGCTGGTACAGTTCGGCCTGGGCCATCGCCTCTGACCCCCGCTTGGTTTCCCGTATTCATATTACGATAGGGATTGTTTGGGCATTCCGCATGAAAATGCCACTGCTCCGTTGGGCAATATCTGCAAGGGCGATACGGGACTCGGGAGTTCCTTACGTCTCCAGTACCCCTTCTCGGTATATCCCCTCTAGGCAGCGAGGAAATATTATTTGCAAAATGCACCCTTGGTGCTGGCGGATTATCTCTTCTTTGAGATCCATTGAATGGTGTCCTAGATGCACCAAAGGAACTGGAGGACGGCTTCGCTAATGCGGAGGGTTCCGTTCTCCAGTTACTGCTCGATTGCTGATTCCCTTGAGCTGAAGCGGTAGAGGTGGACGCTTCTCGGTCTTTGCTTTTCTTTGCATTTTGCAGAATCTCGAATTCTTTATTCTCATCCATGATTTTGGCCATTTGTTCGGTCATCGTCACTAGTGTATTTGTATCTAGTATGACGGCACTCTTTAGGAGCATTTTCATATCAGGTCTCAACTGATTGAAGATGGTAGCCGCCTTCATCGCCTCCGGCTTAAACGGATCGATCCTCTTGAAGAGGCATACCTTCCTTGAAATAAATACTGACGTATTTTCCTCGGCATCTTGTTTCTTGCCATATAAATTAGCTACTGCTTCGGTGAGTACTTCACCTGAATCATAACGGCTTCTGAACCGCTCGAGGAATAGAGGATACGTGGTAATTAGGGTTCGATATTGTTCGAACCATTTCTTAGCATCATCTTTGAGCTGTTCTGATATTTTATATAGTCGGTCGTTATCCTGCGTAATTCGTACTCGGACGAAAAATTCCTCCATTTGATAAATGAAGGTTTCAGGGTCTTCGTGTTCGAAGCCATGAAATTCCGCATTTGGATGCTTCGACCGATACTTATGCTCGTGCGTGGCTTCGCTTAGAGCTTTGGCAAGACCTGCTGCCATTTGGGCGAACACTTGTTCTGAGGAGGGCTGTATGACTCCTTCAGTGGTACTCGGGCCAACCCCCGAACTACCCAGTACATCCTCCGCGCACGGCCTCTCTAACCCTCTAGAGACGTTGTCCATCACAGATGTCGGCTCGTCGTAAAACTGGAAAGGCGTTGATTCATCCATATCCTTTCCAGAAAGCCCTGCTGACTAACAACGCCCCACGTTGGGCGCCATGTAGAAGAACGCACTACCGGGCGTCAAAATGACGCGACACCAATTTATTTCTCAGGGGGCGCCAGTCGCGTATTACCCCGTTCTTCTACCTCCCAGGCGGGTTCGAGATAAGATGACTTCGGTAGCCGAAAAGCGGGACCAAGGCTGCACTACCACAGATCGGAAACTACGCTCTCTCTGGACCCGAATTCCCTCGTTAGGGGTTTAGGCACCTCTTAATTTCCTGAATTTTTGCATAAAAAAATCCCAACCGAAGAATTTCTCTGCGGAGGGATTAGTTTTGGTACGCGAAAATCGCGTTTTGGTCCATTAATAACGGAATATATTTCTCAAAAAACGCATAAAAAAATCCCTATCGAACCTCCGTAAAACAACCAGAAGGTCGAACGTTAATGCGAATTAACTCGACACATCCGGTTTTCTATACGAAAGTTCCAGGGATTATAGACCGTCAACAGGCCTCAAGATCAATTAAGAAATATTAGTTCAAAGAATCCGTTTATTTAACAGAATTGGTTATACAAAATTCTCAAGAAAGAATCGTGCCTTCCCCAATCAAGGTAGTGACTTTCAGACCATACAAGCGAGAGCGCTCGCGCTAACGATCGATTAGGTAGAAAAGATTCATACGTACCTTCTCAGAATCAAAATGCGAGCTTTTAGAATCATTTCAGACTCTGGGTAAATGAATAATTAAGGCTGACTGAAATTAACTTAAAAAAGTTTTACTAAATGAATTTAGTTTCGCTAGAGACTACCTAGCTTTAAAGTTCTTGTATCGTGGAGATTCACGTACTCAAACACATTCAGAGGACTTATTACTGCATAAGTTGAGTGGCGTTCGATCAGTCCACGACTTACTAACCCTTATCACAGTCGATTAATAATATCGATTTGGCAGCGTCTCACCTTCGAGCGACTATTAGGCAAAATTGAATTTTTGGATTTTTATGCACAAGGCGTTTTCCTCTATAACTTTGTCATTTGAAAAGCCCCGTTATTGGCTTTTCTACCATCGCTTTGTCTGGACTACTCAACGCGCTCGATCAAATTGCGAGCCGCTGGGTCAATCCAAACTCTTTCCATGCGAGAAACCGGCCTTGTACATGTGCATTGATTTTTATCAATTTTTGCTTATCGGCACTACGCCGGCTTTGACAAAATCTTCTATTTTGCCTTTTGGATGCAGTGCATCGTTAAAATTTTATGCTCATACTTTAGAATTGGGCTTTCAATGATCGTACCTCAAAGGTCAATGTCTTTGGTTGAGGAATAAAAAATAAAAAATAATTTAAAGTATATTTTCGTGGTACTTTTTAAACTGACTTCGTGGTACTTTTGAAAAATCCAGTTTAAGACCAATTTTAGCGTACTTTTGAAAAATCGATTTTCGAGCCAAATTTCAAGGTACTTTTGAAAAACTAATCTGCGGGTGAAATTTTGGCGTACTTTTGAAAAATCGATT
This sequence comes from Rutpela maculata, assembly GCA_936432065.2. Lineage (NCBI taxonomy): Eukaryota > Metazoa > Arthropoda > Insecta > Coleoptera > Cerambycidae > Rutpela > Rutpela maculata. The sequence continues at coordinate 247,770,467 of OW386286.2, forward strand.
TTCAAGCCAAATTTCAAGGTACTTTTGAAAAGTTAATCCGCGGGTGAAATTTTGGCGTACTTTTGAAAAATTGATTTTCAAGCCAAATTTCAAGGTACTTTTGAAAAGTTAATCTGCGGGTGAAATTTTGGCGTACTTTTGAAAAATCGATCTTCAAGCCAAATTTCAACGCAGTTTTGAAAAATTAGCCTGCAAGTGAAACTTTGGCGTACTTTCGATAAATCGATTCTTGGGCCAAATTTTGACGCCCTTCCAAAAATATTATTTTTCAAAGTCCAATTTATGGTACCTTTGAAAAAGTTTATTATTCATAAATCTTTGTCATTATATACTTCTACTCTGATATTCTGAACCAAAAACATTTTTCCTAAGTGAAAATTCGGTGTTCCTTCGAATTTTCGCCTGGTCATTTCCAACGCCTTATAGAACCCAAAACGGTCCTTGTGGACTGATCTGCGCCTCTGCAGACTCCCGAAAATGTCTTTAAATGAAATTTTTTTGCCTAAGTCGAATTTTGATTATGTCTTCAACTTAGGACGATTTTGGAGAGTTCTACAACAAGAACAACCACCCTCAAGTTTAAAGGACACGAGAAAAATAAGAAAAAACGTAAAATCCAACAGGATTTCTATTTTCTGTTTTCATGTATGCTATGATTGGCTGAAATTGCGTAGTACTCTAAAATAGAACTAGAAACTTACGTACCATCAACGTCTTACAGAAGGTGTGAAAGATTTAACTATAAAAAGTTACAGTGACTTCTATAAAAATTCGAAACACCTGCGTTGTGTAGAAGTGAGAAGAAACTGGACTATGTTCGACGCTGTGCTTGAAAACCACCCCTACGGAGTTGCGAGATGCCACCCCTATATCCGTAGGATGCTGGAAAAACAGAGAGAAACTAACCGGATTTACATTTTTATGGATGATATGATATGATTGGCAAAAATCGTATTGTACACTTAGAGTTTGAAACTCATGTCTTATCAATGTTATTAAGTAGCACCTCCAGAAAGGCTGCAAACTACCATCATTCAAGACGCAACGAAAAAAATGTTGCAGTGACTACTGAAAAAGCTATACTTGTTGCTTTTTCGTTTCATTTTCATAATTTCTTTCTCCTTCTTATAGTTGTTTCTCACACAGGGAGTAGTTTTCTCATCCTAGGGGCGCGGAATTGAATAACAACAGTGGTACGTGACTTTCTAAGTCTAACTCTGAGTACTACGCAATTTTAACCAATCATAGCATCCATAAAAATGGAAATACTTTTGGATACATATTTTTTTCTTGTATTTTCTGTGTCATTTAAGATGAGGGGTGATTTTCGCAGCGCTGTTGGGTAGTTTTCAATAATTGAGCCAAAACTACTGCCGACTCTTCTCACCTATACAAACCTGCGGAGTTTCGAGCTTTTTCGAAGGTCAGTGCAGCTTTTTTCAAGTTGAATCCTGAACGGGGGTAGTTTTCACACCCTCTGAGGGTTGACACTATAGGACGTTGATGGTGCGTAAGTTTTTAGTTCTATTTTAGAGTACTACGCAATTTCCTGTTGGATTTTACATTTTTTCTTGTTTTTCTCGTGTCCTTTAATCTTGGGGGGGTTGTTCTCAACCCTATAGAATAGAATAGAATAGAATAGAATAGAATAGAATAGAATAGAATAGAATAGAATATAAACATTTATTTGCCATAAAAAACTGTTTTCACAGAAAAGGTTTCGTCAGCTGTAAATTAGAAAAATATAAAAAAAAGAGGGAGGGGAGAAATAGGGGCAGTTTATGAAGATTATGTCGAACCTGATGCAGTTTCTTATCACTTTAATAAAAGTTGGACGTTTAGAGCTTTTTCAGCAGTCATTGCTGTTTTGGATCGATTTTTTTATATATGGGGGCTAGTTTTCGCTCCTCCCTGGGGGCGTGTTTCATATCTATTGTATGTACGCTGCTGTTTAACCTTGATTTGTATAATTCGATTGATTAAGATGTAACAACTATTCTCGTGACTTAATCTTCCTTTTACCCCATTTCAGGGGTGTTTTTTGGCTCTAGCTAATGATTTTGGGGGTGTACGATTTTTTTTGAACTCAGATTCGGATTCAGCGACTGAAACTACATGGGGATACATAGGTCTGGTTCGCTGCTCTGAACTTGTTCTTTTTTTGCGGGGCTGTGTAATAAGTTGTGACAAATTGTATTATGAGCTGAAGCAGACGTTTCGGCCGGAAAAGGAGGATAGTGATGAATTGAAGTGTCAATAGTATCAAGCGACACATGTAATTGAGCGACGTTGATTTGATAAGCCTTTGGAAAAATTATTTTAAATTACACCCCCTCCTTTAAATGCCAATGGGATCTGTTGCGCGCACTGGTCACTGCATTTATTACTATCCTCCTTTCCCGGCTAAGATACATAGCATACATTTTGACATGCATGGCCTGCCGTAATTGAATTTTTATCTTCGCACTTAATATAGATCACAAGATCACATTCGCTTTTTTTGACTACAAAATATTTACCTGACAGTAATCCTGCTAAAATAGTAGCAATTAGAGGCGTCTTGGTCCAAGCGTTGACCTTAGAAAGAGGTTTAAAGATAATGCCGTCGCTGGCCATGGCGTAAATAACGCGAGGTAAGGGGAACATCGCTCCAAGCATACTGGTGCAAAGGGCAAATACTGCTCCGACAGTTACAATCCACTTTATCGTAATCCATCCTACTTCTTGGAATACGTGCGGGAATGGTGCATCGGGGTCCTTGAACAAAATAAAGGTTAAGTGAAGCAACAAGAATTTCTTAGAGAAATTGTATGCAATTTTTTAAATTACTTTGTGGTAATTTAGATAATGTATATTTAAAGAACAGAAAAACTTCAGATCTATTAAGTAACACCCTACTAAGCTGCAAGAATTATTAAGGGTGAGTTGTTTCAGCCAAGTTAAACGTAAAATCAGCTTGATTAAAGATCAAAATCCATGGTTACGATTCTTACAATCGTAACTTTAGATTTTGATTAGACTCGCCAAGATAGTCAATAGGTCAAAGGAGAGGCGGGCCATTATTAATAACCTAAGAGGTAGAAACAGTCAAAGTCCACCACGATTTAAATTAGATCCTAACTTGATTATTAACTACTACTGTACTATCGGAGCCAAATTAACCAACAATATTGTGACACCAAATGACTCTTCAAGTTATCTTGGTGATATTAGTATTCCTATGAGTTTTTACTTATCTCCTATAGGTGCAGTAGAGTGCTAGAAGAGTTAAGACAATTCCGGAGTTCCACAAGGGTTTATTCTTAGCCCAGTTCCCTCTTCGCTATATATTAATGATTTGGCAACTATAAATATCGGAAAGTTTTACATTTCTTTGTCGATGACACTACCACTTTGCAGCATAATAAATATTGAAAGATATATGAGGAAAATTGTTTCGATATCTCTTTAGTAAAAAAATGGTGCAATTAAAATTTTTTCACATTTAATATCGCCAAAAATAAAGTAATAGTCTTCGGCTGCAACTTGGAAGACCTTTGCGTTGGAACACAAAGCTCATGAAAAGTTTCTGGGATTGTATATTGACATTAAATTAAATTTTCAACATATAAGCAACCTAAATAATAAATTACCCTTGGGGTGTTACTACTACTATTCGCACAATTTGTATAATTAACAATGTACAAACTTATTTTGCAAAAACAAATAATAAGATATTTTTGTACCACGCGTTTGAGAGACTTTTACAAACCTCTATTTGTTACTCACCAGCTATTAACTGTAATATCATATTAAGAGTAATTTCATCAATAAGTACTTATTTGATAAAGAACGAAATTAATTTGAATATAAGGAAATCGTCACAACACTCGCCATGCAGATAATATTAAGTTGCCTATAGCATTTTGAAATTTTTTAATTCATTTCTATAATAGTAAAAAATTTACAACCATCTGCATATAGCATTTAAAAATATGTCGCCCGGAAAAGAGTTTAGGAAGACAGTAAAGAAATATTAATTAATTAACCCTATTCCCTATTACAATTTGCAGGAGTATGACAAAACATTTTAATGAGTTAATTGTTTATCGTATATTGTTTCTAAAATATACATATATTTTTGTCGTGTATGTTGTAATATTTTATATTGTCTGTAGAAACGACTTCACAAATATTTTTTCGTCATACCTCCTCGTAATTCTAATTCCATTATTTCGTCGATCGTAAGTAACGCTTTATGTACCAAATACGTGTTGCCATTGGCAACGGGTCGTTATCTTTCATAACGTCCCTAGGGAAATAAAGTAAATTTGGGAAAATTTTCTCTTTTATATAACAAGTATTAAATGGTTTAACTTTTTTGGAAGTAAATCCAGACAAGCCTTACTCGTTATAGCTTCTACGTCCGGCATTATTTTCAAAAATGTTCGAAGATATTATAATAATATGATTCAATTTATCTTGACAGTAGTTGTCATTTGAATAGAAGCCGCTTCCTAAATTTATTTAATGTCCTACAAGTCTGTTATTTTACAATAACCACCCTATTTTGAGATACATTAAATGAAAAATAACGCCCTAGGGCGTTATGAATATCTATAACGCCCTAGGGCATTATAAAATTATAATACAACCCAAAACAAGCAAATTATGATAGCGTTATTGACAAACAAAATGCGTTGCTATACAACGGCGGCATTTACAAACAATTTTGATTTTTACTCTCTTTTAAATCAAATCGTTCTGAACATAATAGATGTCAAATTAATAAATCAAAATGTAAAAAAAAAAAAATTCGAATTAAATAACAGACTTGCAGGACATTAAACGTTGAAGGCACCACGGGTGTTATAGGATAATGACGCCCTCGGTCGACGTACACTCCCTCGGGCCAGAGGCCCTCGGGATTGTACACTGCCGACCTCAGTGCGTTATTATCCTTATAACACCCTTGGTACCTTAATAACTATAATGTCCTACAAGTCTGTTATTTTACAATAACCACCCTATTTTGAGATACATTAAATGAAAAATATGATAGCGTTATTGACAAACAAAATGCGTTGCTATGCAACGGCGGCGTTTACAAACAATTTTGATTTTTACTCTCTTTTAAATCAAATCGTTCTGAACATAATAGATGTCAAATTAATAAATCGTAAATGTCAAAAAAAAAAAATTCGAATTAAATAACAGACTTGCAGGACATTAAACGTTGAAGGCACTACGGGTGTTATAGGATAATGACGCCCTCGAGATTGTACACTGCCGACCTCGGTGCGTTATTATCCTTATAACACCCTTGGTACCTTAATAACTATTATTGACGGTTGCCATGGAAATTCCGAGCATCGCTACCTTTACTATTTGCTTAGCAAATATGACACCTGACTCAAATAACTCTGGTTTTCTCAAGTTTTTTTCTATCATTTATGGGGATGATGAAAAAACTGTATTCTTGACCAGAAAAAGTGCACTTACGATTTTTAGTAAACCTTGTCAACAATGAGAATTATTTCTTTGGACAATAAAGTAGATCTCTCCCTCTCTCTCTCTCTCTCTCTCTTTGATTAAGCTGATTTTGGTTTAAACTTGGTCAATACAACCCGCTTTAAGTATCTTACTTTATTCAATTTTTGATTACCTGTAAATAATACGGCCACATCATCGTTAAAACTGTTGAAATGGAAAAATACGCCGCGAAAATAATACCCAAAGAAATGACAATAGCCAGAGGGATGTCTCTTTGTGGATTTTTCGCTTCCTCTCCGGTGGTTGCCACAGAATCAAATCCAACGAAACCATAGAAACACTTGGCAGCTCCAGCCATCACTCCGGAAAATCCAAATGGTAGGAAACCACCTGTCCCGGCCTCCTTTCGGTATTCAGGGTCGATGTCTGATACTGGTATTTTCCAGTTGTCAGTATCAGCTGAAAAATACATTTTTTTTTTAATATTCTAGCACATGATATCGATAGTTTTATTTGCGTTTTCTACTGGCGATCACTTATATTTTTTTTAGTTCCGGAATCATATCTTAACCTTTTTTCGAGCTTCGCAATGTTCTTGCTTTGAATATTAGCCCTTGCCTTCGACTGGGAATAATTTTCTAACAAAAGCGATAGTGAAAACGAGAAACAAATTACAGTTAATAAATTCAAGTACGAGAAAAAATTCAGTAAAAATATTTCATATAGCACACACAGACAGAAAGAATGGACGGTAGTTATTAAATAATTTTATCTACGATCGACAGGAAAAGTAGACTTTTTGTTTACAAAGGTTGACGTTTCATAACAACAAGCACTGAAGTACTACATCTATAATCATTAGACAACAGCCACTTATCCCACCTCTTTTGATTAGGTAAGATTGATCGATATTATCGCATTAGTGTGGTAATGAGATAGTAAAACAACAGGCTTCAGAAAACCATATATTCATATACTTTTTAAGACAAAGTATATAACTCCATTTATTATAAATATTAACAACGCATCCATTACGATTAGTAAAATTGATAGGTACCAGACGACGATAAGTTTGAAGAAGTTGAATTTATGCTGACTTCTTGGTTATATCACTGCATTCATATTTTCACCGAGAATATTTGAAGCAATTCTCTTTTTGTTTTCTTCGCAACTCTAGATGTGCGAGACCTCCATAGGCGAAGTTAAGGCAAGCCGGTCGAGTCCGTCACTTGAATAGGTGACCGTATCTCATCTCGTCGTACTGGTTAAGTGGTGCATTGGCATTAACTAAACTTTTGCCAGGACGTTAATATAAATAAGGCAAATTAAAAAAAATAAAATAAAAATAAACAATATGATTATTAAATTATGATATTAAAAATATAGATTCCGGTATCAGCTAACAGTGATGTAAATGACCTTTCGAGCAATGGCCAGTTTATTGTTCAAGACTGGACAATTTAAGGAACAAAGCAATATTCTTCGGTATACCTTCGAAGTTGTTAATTCCTATAGATTGCTGAGCACATTTACCACCTCTTGTAACACAAGGAAATGACTATTAATCCAGTCAGTAGGGACAAAAAATGGCCTCCATACAAAGTTGGACAAAATTTCCTACATTTTCTGTGTATGCATTTTTATTGCAAGTCTAGACACTTCTGTGGGAAAATGAAGTTGAACGAAGTTTTTTTCAAAAAATCGTCAAACTCCATTTTTGTTTATAAATTATCTATAAACAAATTACATTTTATTGTTTTTAACGTTTTCTACATCACAATGAGATTATATAGGGAAACTATTTCAAATTTCAGTGATTTCTCTTGTTATATATACATTTTCTTACGGCCATGGTGAAGTAAGTTTCAAGTTTCATTCTATGTTTTTTGTAGTAGAAGTTTCTTAGAGCAGATATAGACTGTCCCTCGTGTTTTTTTGTTTTTCTTATAATAGTCGAAAAGGACATCCCTTTCCTCCCTCTTTAGAGAGAGCAGTACAGTAGCATTCCTTGTCTCGTGCGTACGGTCCTGCTTTAGTACGTATAGGTTTAATGAGCAGAGTTGCCGATTTGCTAGTAATTACTTACATGTATAATTATTTTGAATGTTTCTAAGCAATTGTGTAAGGAGTAACTGTGCGTTAGGATTTTGTAAGGAATATAAAATTTTGACACAACATCCTCACTCTTTAGCCAAGGAATACCAAAATTTTGTTCGCTCATTCAGAAACAAAGAAAGCTCAATGATATTTTTGGCATCTTCAAGATGTCAAACCTGAAGACATCGCAGACGCTGGAGTACGTTTTCTCGTTGCTTTGTATGGTAGCAGCATGGATGAGGAAACTATGGAAGAAGTCCGCTTTCATAAAATCCACAAAAATCAAATTTCATCTGTGCGGTATCATGCGTTTATGACGTACCACCAAGTACAAAATGGTATAGAATCCATAAAAATCCAGAAAACTGGGGCTGAAAACTTGGTACCAGTGGGCTCCTTTTAGTAACAATGCTAGAAAAACCACTTTAAACCTTATTAAATGTCATTTCGTGTAAATGCAAAAAAGGGTGCGGCAAAAGGGTGTGGCTGTAGAAAAGCTGGGTTGAGGTGGTGCTGCATTTTGTGTGGATTATGTGATAGTGAAGGTGAATTATGTGAATATACACCAAAGGTTCGCATCGAGACCGGGAGCGAGGACGAAGATGAAGAAATTTTGTTAATGGAGGCTCAGAATCCCAGGAGTAGTGACGAACATAATAATGAAGACGTCAACAACAATCGACCGGGAGCGTCAAAAAGAAATAAAAAAAATAATATATAATAATATAAATATTATAAAATATATTATTTTGTAAACGTACATTATGTAATAAAACATATTCTTTTAAATCCATCTTTCTGCCGCTCATAGGATCGAAATTTGTGGAATTATTTTGAAAAACCAAATGTTTGCACCTTTAATTCAAAATAACGGCTCGCAACTGCCCCCCCCCCCCTCCCCAAAGTGCAAGAACTTGTATTTTTCATCAGGATCTCCACTTAAACAACATAAATCAAAATCGCTTCTACTCCACCTTTTGTAGAACATAATTCCTCACTGATTGGACTATACGGCCAGTGTGCAAAGGACTTAGCTTAACGCAGTTTCAGATAATACGAAAAATTTTTGTCTTTGTGAATGCTAATACAATTCGAAAACAGTTACCTTCATCTGTTACATAGCAGTTTTGTCTACTCTTCTCTTCTGCATGCACTTGGAAGTCCAATAGTGAGTGCAACTTTCTTCATTAAAACTGTGTTGTCAGCTTCTCACAGATTCTTAGCAATGTTCTGCTTAGTTACCATCTTGCATTTTTTAGGTCGATATCCTTCACAAACGCGATTAAATGTGTAAATTTGCTAATAACCACATTTCTTTTCATGGATATATAACACTGCACAAAACTGAATAATACACCCAGAGAGAAGGTTTCTGAGTTTTCGATAAATGCTTAGAATACGCTAATAAAACCTTCTCGGTATTTACCTTTTACCTTTTCTCATACTGGCCATATGTCAATTCATATTTAACTCCCGATTTGTCAGGTAAAAGATAAAACAACTTTTGTCGCGGCTTCCTCAATATCTGATGGAATACCTGAATTAGATACAACTCCTAATTACTTATATAACTTTTAACAAATAAACTTGTTGACAACAAATGCGTCCTCATTAACCTGGGTGCCCCGTTTAGAATCATTATTATTATCCATAGATAACTTACATTCTGAATAACTGATTTTAAGTTTTTTTTAAATATGGATTTCATGAATTTCTAATGATTTTAGATAAAGTTTGTACAATACATGTGGGATAATAGTATGTAATTCAACGAGTGAATCAGCGAGTAGAATGTTACATACTTTCTCTAGGACTACTCATCGGTGGATAACATTTTTTCTAGCCTATGAGGAATGAGCCCCATTACTTTTTAAAAAATGTATCTATAATAAATGAATAATTCAATCGTTGTAGAAAAACGTAATTATCCCACTTGCATCGTAAATAACTACCAACGCTCATTTCTGTACGTCTGTCCAATGACAATATAAATTGAAAAAGCACCAAACTACAATAAATGCGGCACTTTGCGCTTTTAATATACAATAGCTTTTTATGTATTAAGAGCGTAAAGTGCATCCTAATTTCCAGTGTGATTTTGAAACATACAATCAACAATCAACCTCAAAGTTGAGATTCAAACTCGGGGTATGATGGGCAACGTTTAGTTGCCTTTGTCACACAATTCGCCCTAAGCGACTGCGTTATTGTGTCTAGTACCATACCTAATAATTAAAAATCTTTGTGTACTTATCATACATACCTTTAATCGAACCTGCGACCAAAACAATGCATATAGTGGCCAAATTTAAAACAGTAAATATGTTATTTAACGTTGAGGATTCCCTCACTCCAAAGGAAAGAAGTGCTGAAAATAAAAAGCAAATATTGAATGAAAGTTGTTAGATCAGTTAGAGTTTTTAACCGAGTACAAAAAATCTTTAAAAGGAGGAGGTTCTCGATTAAACCTCATGTGTGTTTTTTTGTATACCGTGTGTGTAGTCGCGGGCTAGGCATGCGGAGTAGAATTGCAACATCGCGTGTGCCAGCTGGCTGAAATGAAATAACAGAGCTGGAATGCTCCATCGATGGACGAATTTACGGCTGCCGGTGTTGTCATATTTCTCGCGCTACGTGAATGTACATGCCTAATGGGAAATTACACGCACGGTATATGTGCAATCATTACTCTGGATTGGCTTTAGAGATTTCTATGAAATCGTCCTCAAACTGCAAGGTGTGACGGTGGTCAGTGGCGCAGCCAGAAAATTCATCTGGGGGGGGGCAATAGAACCGGCCTCCCCAGAGGATGAGTATAGTAGATTCCTCTACTAGATAATATTGGCATTAATTACAAAATATTTATTTCAAGGGACGGCTTGGGGGGGGGGGGGGGGCCCATGGCTCCCCCCCTGGCTGCGCCCATGACGGTGGTCCCAATATAATTTCATCAAGCTACGTCTAGTGTAAGGTGAGCAAGAATTGAAAATAAAACTTTTTAGCCGCAAATTTAGCGAATTCAGAATTGTGTAGACCATGACACCATTAAATTCATTACTTTTTCTGTTTTCAACAATATAAAACATGTCCTAAAAATTTTAACTCATAGTGCCAATATTTAAAATCCAAGAATTTTAGTTTTTGTCACGGAATTAGGTAGATAAATAGATAGATAGATCTTTATTGGTCATGTATACACAAATTATGTTTTGACACATCAAATAAATACAAAAAATATAGCAAAAAAAAACAACAAAAAAGTGGTCAAAAATAAGAAAAAAATACACAATAAATAAAACAAATAAATAAAAAAGTAGAGTAAATAACAATATAGCACATAGGATAACGAATAAATAATCATTATCACACATAGAGTAAGTTTATAAAATTAAACGAGAAAAATTAGTTGACAGGCATTCGTCAAAATCATAGAATGCATTTTCAAGGAGGAATCGTTTAATTATATATTTAAAGCGAGTACAGTCATGTGTTTGTACAGCAATCGGTAACACGTTGAAAAATTTTACTGCATAATAGCATATGCCATTTCTGGTTTTTGAAAGTCGCAAAAAATCCAAATATACAGGGTGAGTCATGAGGAACTGTACATACTTCTACCGTAAGTAGGGGCACCTAAGACAAATACCAAGTGATCATTAAAAAGTGTTTGTTCCCTTTCTTTACTACCATACAGAGTGATTTATGAATTTTGCCCAAAAATTGTTTTGGTCATAACATTTTAACGGTTAATCCGGTTTGCCTCATTTTTTACAACAATATAAATGTTGCCTAGCAACCATCATACATATCCAAAATTAAAAAAATTCAGGGTTTCAAAAAAATTTGTTGAATTGCTTCGTATACGGTAGTTCACCCTGTATATGATTTATCTAAAACTTGATATGAAATTTGTATAGGACACAAATAGGTAGTAAAACCTGAGTATTTGAAATTTTTGTCACAATCTCAACAATTTTTTTATTAACGATCAATTTTCAAGTCAAATGAAAAGTTTGGCAAAATGGAATATTTTAATGTACACTAATATTTATTAACACACACTCCTAGGTTTCATAAGTACCATCATTTTAATCAATTTCCAGGCCAGGTCTTAAAAATGTAGCTGATGTGGTTCATCTAAAAAGTTGCCTCTGTATGTGATTTCTCCAATTAGTCAAATTGCTTCCAAAAAGGACAGAAATAAGTAGTCAAATTTGTGTTAGGTACCTAACTTTCCCCCATTTAAAGTATCCAACCTAAATGTTCAGTTTAAGATCAATTTTAACGAAAATTGTAAATTTTTCGAAATATCTTTAAAAGCCACCATATTCAAATGCAAGAATTGAATTTAAAATAAATACAACATACGGATCTACGTCCTTTAGTGCTTGTTATTACGTAGGTACTTTAATTTTCAGACATTATGCATCCATTATTGTTGAATTTATAGAGATCATAGACGTCTGTGACAATTTCACAGAATTATTAACTGCTGCAGCATTATCAGAAATTACCCCCTAACAAGGGAGGAAGTCTATCAGACATTTAACTATCCGACAAGAAAAGTGTATTGAGGCAGATGGGATGGATTTTACTTTGAAAATCTTTTACAATTATGACATTTATCCTTTTCTTTTTGTTGAATTTCTTCTGCAATGTTTAAAATGTTTTGATATTTTCGTTATTCCTTTTCTTTTCTTATAATTCTTAAATACATACGTATTGTAAATAAACATGTAAGACCTGGCCTGGAAATTGATTAAAATTTTGGTACTTATTAAACCTAGGCACGAGGTATGTAGATATTATTTTTTTTTAGCTAAATTTTTGTATTAATAAATATTAGTATACGTTAAAAATATTCCATTTTTCCAAACTTTTCATTTGACTTGAAAATTGATCGTTAATAAAAAATTTGTTGAGAGTGTGACAAAAATTTCAAATACTCAGGTTTTACTACCTATTTGTGTCCTATACAAATTTCATATCAAGTTTTAGATAAATCATATATAGGGTGAACTATCGTATACGAAGCAATCCAAAAAATTTTTTTGAAACCATCCCTGTATTTTTTAAATTTTGGATATGTATGATGGTTGTTAGGTAGTTAGGTGTACATTATTGTAAAAAATGAGGCAAATCGGATTAACCGTTAAAATGTTATGACCAAAACAAATTTTGGACAAAATTCGTAAATCACTCAGTATGATAGTAAAGAAAGGGAAATACTTTTTAATGGTCACTTGGCATTCGTCTTAGGTGCCTCTACTTACGGTAGAAGTATGTACAGTTCCTCATGACTCACCCTGTATATTATTACACTTTCACATATTATATTTAAGTTATTCTTAACATGGACAAGGCACTGCAGTATATAATTACAGGGTAAAGTGAGTATGTTAAGGCTTATAAAAGCATCCCTACAATCATCCCTATATGATAACCCAGCAACGATTTTGACAGCCTTTCTTTGCATTGAAATTAATTACTGTAAAGCTGAAACTTTGCAGAATTGTAGTTTTGGTCCAGGACAACACGTACCAAAAAGTCCCCTACTCTCTCCCGTCGCAGTTAGTGGTCCCAAAAAGTTGACCAATACAAATAATGTTTTAACCTCCCCACAATAAAATTGTGGGAGATTACTACAATTAGTCCAAAATCGAAAATTGAGATAACATCAAATCTTTACGTTTTGAGGTCCCAGGAAACCAGAAAAGTTGTTTTTGAAAGATGTCTGTGTGTGTGTATGTTTGTTAGCACGATAGCGCCGAAGCCACTAAACGGATTTGGATGAAACTTTGCATGAGGGTTTCTTTAGTGCTCTAGAAGATCTGAAAAGGTTTTGGTAGAGATCGGATTACGTTTGTTGCCATTTTGGCACAACAAGTTATTTATTTTATGATTACTTACAATTTGTAATCGAACCATTGAAAAGCAGTAAAAATTCCGATTTCAACGATATATCACACTTGTACTCTTTCGATTTGGTTTCCGTGAAAAAAATTAAAAAACCAAATAACACAAGTAAGATATATTTTATAGTCTAACCACAGAGTTCAGTAACTACACAGAGGGTTCGCCTTTGGCGGTTCCTTTGAGTTTTGATAGCTCGTTTTGTGTGACCTTGCGTACCAGTTGCATCTACACTGAGAGAAATATGTTGTTAATTTATTTCTTTTAATAGGTTAGATTTCTAACTTGCAAAATGCGTTTTATTTCATTGTGACAAACTAGTTAGAACTTTATAAATATTACATTGAACTAGATTTTGGTCGAAAGTATGGGAACCAGGCAGAAATTTTACGTAATACTTTTGAATTTTAAGAAATATATATTTTTGAGGTTAGCTATAACGTCACTTGCAGATCCCCATTTAAGGATACACTGAAAAAACAGTGTATTTCAATTTGGATTGAAAAATATTACCATTTGAATTGCTTATAATCGGCGCCTATTTTCAATTGAGTTGTACACTAGGTTTTATTTATGAGAATATTAATTCTCGGTTAATGTTTTCAGTATCCCAAAATGAGTGGAAATAAAATTCACAAATCCAAACTTAACACGATAAACGTCAACAATGTCAAGATAAAAGTGAGGTTGATTGTTAAACAATTAAAAAATGGCGATGAGTATACAAATTTGGTTTTGGCGGGAAGGCTTGCCTTCGTCTCTGTATAGTTACTGTACTCTGTGGTCTAACCTAACGTTCAATAGACTAGTGTGTTAAAGCGTGCAGACTGTATGCTGAGTAATTTTGAGTGTCCAGTGCATCGAGAGATTACAAGTTTTTTCGACGTTCATAAAGCCCACGGAAGGTGTGAGAGGCCTTCGTGAACCGCTCACAAGCCCTACAAGTATAAGCAATCTCACCGCAATGCTTTCGGTGAGTGTTTCCCAATAAAACTTTAAAAGTGACAATGACATTATATTTTAAAAACTATTTCCGCTACTTCCGGCATCACGCCGGAAATTCTTCCGGCAACATAACCTAAAAATAGTGCTGCATAACTTAAAAATAACGTTGTGACTAGACATACATCGGATGTATAAGCAATGGACGTACATCGGTTTGGTGCGCTTGCGTCAGGCAAACGGTCCATTTTTACTTTCTCCCAACCATTAACTTTTGAGTCATAAAACAGCGGCAGAGGTAAAATGTCGTCCTAGAGGTCAAAAGGTCCGCGGTTCAACCTCTATACGCTCCTGCTTTTTTTTGTTAAAAACTTTATTAATAATTGTTTTAAATTATTTTCATAGCTGAATATGCAAATTAGGTTATGTTAGGTTAAGGTTTTGTTATGTTCCTTTTTTTCATTACTGAAAAGCAACATAATGCAACATATATTAGTATTAAACGTCAGTCTGCACTTGTTAAATTATTATTTTTATGTATTATTTTTAATGTATTTATTCATTGTACTAAAATGACAATAGTAAGGAATTAAATGTAAATTTTGTACCTCTTCAAATGATTACTACACTCGTATTATCGCCGGAGTGCAACTACATATGGGGTTTTCAATTTGCACCAAACCGATGTACGTACATTCCCTATACATCCGATGTACGTCTAGTCACGGCGTAAAAATAATTTGAGACATTGGTACCAACTTAAAATATTTTTTCGAAAACTGTCAAAAACCAAATCCTCCCAGAAAAATATTGTAACCAAAAATTTGACAGCTTACTTCCCCGACCGATTTAGTGAAAAATCAGTCGAGGCCAGAAGACAAAACAAAATATATCGACTCAAACTTAAACGATCCACCATGAACACTACTCCGGCCACATCTGGCAGGGAAGCTGTCCACCAAGAGTTATATGATTTTTCCAAAAGATAGCCATCCCTACCACTCATTACCAACGAACGGATTTTTTCGTTTAGTTGTGTTTCCCGTAACAATAATCAAAATTATTAAGTGCTCTTGCCTACGACCTTAGTTTTTATAGTGTAGTGTTTTATATTTTTATATTAATTTTAGGTCCATGTGGACGCATTATAATTTTAACATAGTTTTTAAGCCTACCCACAGAAATGTGGAATAGTAGCTATTCCACATTTCTATTTTTCTCCAAGCCAAACTGGACCTCATCCAGCCTCACACTCGCCTCGGCGGTGTTCACCGTGGTTGTCTGGCTGGCTCCGGGCTAGGATCCGATGAGGCATATATTTGTATTTAAACACTGAATAAAATATTAATCTTGTGCAGACTATAAATTTAACACTCAAGTTCTTAGGTCCAAATCCCACCGAACGTAAGACTTTTTTTTCTGTTTTAATATGAAAAAAATATTTCAACTTAATAAATATATTAAATGAGATCGTTCATATTTTTTAGTGCTCTTTTCGGCTTCAAAGATTCACCGGGTGGGGAGGTTCTAGCCGCTTCCAGTAGCTGCCGATTTTTTTTTTAATTTTCTTTAAAAAATTTCTAATCGATCGCTCACGAGCTTTTTTAAAAAAAAGTTGCTCTGCATTAATAGAAGTTCGTTTACATTTTGATTATTGATGTAAGAAATTGCTTTTTTTCTTAAACCTCAGTGAAATCAATATTATAAGCAACAAGAAATCGAAATAAAGCTAGCTAACTACGAAAAGCCCCAATGTGCGTCGGCTTCCCTATTTTTGCGGAGCAACAAGGGCCTAAGTTGCAGAAACTGCAGAGCTGGCTATAAAGTGCAGCAGAAAGGTTATTATTGGTCCGATTTGGGTCGAAATGATCATAAAAGCTTCGAAGAAGCATATCCATTCGTATTTCAGATGGTCCATGCATATTTTGTTTATAATTTTCCGTCCTAGTGCTGCCAATATTTAAAAAATTGAAAAAAATGACGCCATTGCGGATAAATGAAGACTTGGAGGGGAAAACGTACCCGAATAAACATTTCTTTTCATACTTTGGGTTTTCTATTGGTATGTCTACCTTTCTCTGTTTTCTTTGTTTTATATTTCTATGACATGTTTTATATCATTGGAAAGAGAAAGAAGAGTAAGGATTTAATGGTGGCCTACTTTGAGATTTGTTCTTTTTGTTATTACACAAGAGCGAATGTCAAAAGCAACTGCGTTTTTCGAGTTAGATAGATATTATTATTCTTATTATTTGCCGCCAACTTTCATTTCTCTAATTTTTTTCGTATCTCCTCAAATAAGAAAGATATAAGCATTTGTGGTTTCCTCATTTTTCATGGATTTGTACCATATCTCACGAAGTAGGCTATGGATTTCGAATTTCTTCTTACAGAAATAAAGCTCACAAAAATTGGAACTTTTACTAAAACTTTTTTCTTTTACAATAGAGATAGAGATATTTGGCGTGGACCTTGTAACAGACAGACAGACAGACAGACAGACAGACAGACAGACAGACAGACTGTATATCGAAATTCATTATTATTATTTTCTTTCCGTCGCAACAAAATATATAAAGTAACCTGTCAAAAATGGAAAATCTGTTAAAATACTAATCACTCGTTTTGTATTTTTCTTAAAATCTAAATATTTCCGCTATAAAACAAAAAGCTCAAGAATAAACTTATTTACAAAATATTTGTCTAATTTTTTTTTTTAGTATGAAAAGCTCTCACAAACATCAATCTTTCATTTTATATTTCTAAATCTCTCAGCACGCGTTACCATTGTTAAACATCCCAAGATATTTCATGCTACAGAAGTTCAATGTCAAGGTCAAATGTGTTCATACATGGTGTATATATATTTAAATAATAACAATAACAATAACATAATTTCTTTTCCTTATTTTCACAAATAATAACTATTGATTGGAGAGGGGAATATGGCATTTTTGTAATGATAATTATTATCAATTATTGTGTTAAATTGAATACCTAACTTAGAAATTGGTCCAGATATTGGCGTTATTATTACGAAAGAAGTAGAAAAAAATAGTACTTAATAATTTAAACAAAACAAACTTGATAATTGGAAAATTTTTAAAGTAGTTGCAAAGTAGGTATTATTAAATCAAACGATTTCATATATCGAGTTAAAATCTTACATTGTTATCAGAATTGTATTTTTTATCTAATTTTGTAATAATTAGAGGTATTACTGAATAATCCTGGAAAATTATCTGATTTTCAAAATGTTTATTTTGAAAGGAAAGTTACATTAACTAATTGTTTTTTATTTATTATCTGTTCATGCTTAGAAAAATATTTATAATCCTTTAGTATAGATTCGATGTTTTTATTTTCTTAAGGATGGGATTTTGCAAAGTGAGAGGGAAATATGCGTTTATTTACGGTTTATTATTAATATTTAAAAAATCATAAATGGTATAATCTTTAAAATAGTTTCAGGTACTTCCCATTGCTCTCAACCATGTACAGTTTTCGTCATATAGTTAAATGCCATACTTTAATAGTGAAATTTGGAACTATTTTCATTGATAAACTACAGTATTCAAGTACAACAGAAATTTACAATAAAAAAATACATAGTTGTATTCGTTAGAACAATAGCAACTATCTAAAATAGTTACGCATATTTCTCTCTCACTCTGCGCAAAATCCTATCCTTAACCGTTGATATTAAATAAACTTGATGTGTATCCTGGGAATTTCGGTCAGTTGAATGTAAATTATTATATTCTCTTGAGTAATAATAATTGTAAGTGATGCATATCCAATGTTATAAAAGCACAAAATAAAATCTTTAATTTTTGTAAATATAGTAGTTTTTTGATGATGGTTAATAAACCAAAACGTAAGAAAATATAATAATTTTCATTCAAAATTACCGAAAATCCCAGGATACACATCAAATCCATTCAGCTTTTATTTGAATTAAAGTAGGATGGAAAAAAATTGAATTTTGTTGATACACGCAAAAAATATTTTGAGTCAAGAATATATTATTTATATATGAGTCACAAATGGAGTACTATTCATCACACAAAAAGTTCTAGCTATATTTTTGACAATACTCCCAAATTAGGAATGAAAGGGGTAAAAATAGTTTTTTGCAAATATTTCGAAAACTGTTCAGCGAGAAATATCTATGTAGCAAATTTAAATTATTTTATATAACATCAATTTCGTGTCGTTTGAGTAAATATTGACCGACATAGAATTTTAAAAAAAAAACTACTTTTTTCACCATTTTTCAATAATTCAATTTTCGTGATTTACTAGAAAACTAAGGGCCTTACAAGAAAAAGGTTAATACATAGTTTAAACTAGAGATGCAACGGATATCCGGTTACTATCCGGTATCCGGCCACTTTATTACTATTCGACTGGGCACCGGATAGTGATCTAATATCCGGCCAAAACCGGATACTTAAAAAATAAAAAGTGGTATAAAAAATGAAACAGTTTTATTATTTTTCACTTATTCTGCATTACAATTATTACTACAAACTGGCAATATCTATAGATTAGTTACTAAATTAATACTTAAAGTTTACCAATGGTAAATTATGGTGAATAAAAATGAGTTTTTCAGCGTTTAGAGGTAGTAGACGATTGCCTTTCTTTTCGTATACGTTGCCAGCTTCTGAAACAGGCCTCTCACTGTATACACTACGGCAAAGGGCTGAAAGATGTATGTTTACAAACTTTGACAAAAGTGTATACTAATGGAGTTAGTATACCACCATGCGTAAGGGTCGCTATTTCTTTGAGTCCGTGCTCCTTTCAAATAATAATCGATCTCTTCGACCATTAAACTTTTCTCCGAAACGTTTTCATTAACGCTACTATTTCTTTCGCCACTTCCTCAAAACAGTCCCAAAAATTGTTGTAAATATCAGCAGTAACATTATCTAGTGGGTTTCTCTTACTTTGTTTATTGGAAGGAGAAGAACCACTTTCACTATCATGCTTGAATATGAATCATCACAACTATTTTTTAAGCCTCCAGCAGAATAATTTGACGAAATTTTTCAGCCTGATTTTTATCGAAAAACTTGTTTTAAATCTGAGGTCTAGAAGAGTTGCCAGTAAGTATTTTTTGTCGTTGAGGTTGCCAAAACGGGTTTTCAATCCAATTTTCAATGTGAGCCGGATATTTGGCCGGATATCCGGTATCCGGTACAAGAAGTACGCCGGATATCCGGTATTCGGTATCCGGCCAAAACACTATCCGTTGCATCCCTAGTTTAAACCTCATTTAATCACCTGCAATTTATTTTTTTGTATATCCCGCTACGACCAAAATTTGCCATGTTGTAGCCACTTTTTATATATAAAGGACGTTTTTGCGAAAACCGAAATTGTTCGTTTATATTAGCGTTGAAATTAGTTTCAGACAAAAAAATATATAAAGCCTTTTTGTAGCTTTTAAGAGGATAAATCAAGTGGCATATATTATTTTCATTGAAAATAATTTAAAAAACTAAAAAATCAGATCTTTTACGAAAAATAAGGAGTTTCTCAAAATCAGTTACAAACAAATAAAATGTTGCAAATTTCTATTTCAAAATAAATTTTATTTAAATGAATTCAAATTGCGACTAATCGCATTCACATTACTGATACAACATTTTTTAAAACCATTTAAATGTAGGTTGAATTTCGCAAAATTGAATAATTATTTTAAAAAGTATATATTTTTCTGAAATCAGTTAAGAATGTCTACTTTTTCGGCGCAATTTCAGATCTCAAAATAATAATAATAATAATAATATTTATTTTTCCAGTAGACCATGAAACATAGTATAGGAAACGTCAAAACATTACAGATTAAAAAAAATCACAAAATTACATATAAATACATATAGGACAAAAGTATTAAAATATAAAAGCATAAAAGTATAAAATGTAGTCAATGAGATAAACATATTTAGAACAGAATATTATTGAAGGAAATATGAAACAAAAAGTACGAATATAAAATTAAAGTAAAATAACCGTTAAAAACATGACATTATGTGTAATGTTCAATGAGTTAAAACTACTATCGCAAATATTCTTGAACACTATAAAAACAATTTTCAAGGAGAAATAATTTAAGTTTATTTTTGAATAGCTTGATGTTTTCTATGTTTTTTATTTCTGGCATTAATTTATTAAATAATTTAATTCCTACATACATAGGACTTTTCTCATAAAACGACAAACCATGTGCAGGAATTGACAACATAGAACTTTGTCTCGTTTCATAACGGTGAAAATCGCCATTAGTTGTAAATGTCTCTATATTTGTTTTAACGTAAACTAAAATTTCGTATATGTAAATGCATGGAAGTGTCAACAGTTGTAAGTTCTTGAAATAATTTCTACAGGATACTCTTGCAGATATACCTACAATGTTTCTTATTGCCCTTTTCTGAATTTCAAACAATCTATTAAAATGACATGATGATCCCCAAAATATTATTCCATAACGTAGGCGTGATGCAAATTGTGCATGGTAAAATGACATTAAAGTGGTGTTATTACTAATATGTTTTAATCTATACAAAACGTAACAAAATGATGCAAGTTTATTCGAAAGATATTCTATATGAACGTCCCAATTTAAAATATTATCTATAAATAAACCAAGAAATTTTGTGTTCTCTACTTGAGCAATGGACTTTCCTTCAACTTTCAGCAAATGACTTTTGTCCATTGACAGGTTTCGGGATGAAAAATTCATAAACACCGTTTTAGATTTATTTAGGCATAACTTATTCTTATCAAACCAGTTTTTAAATCTTTCAATCATATTCTGCATTTTTGGAATTACTTCGGTTATATTTAAGTCAGTACATAAATATCTATTATCATCTGCAAACATTGTTAATGAGTTTTCACAGCTAACTACATCGGGAAGATCATTAATATAAATTAAAAACAACAAGGGTCCTAAAATGGACCCTTGTGGGACGCCTATGTTAATCTTTACCTGATCTGAATATACGCCATTAATATCCACAATTTGGTTTCTATCTTGAAGGTAAGAACTTAACCAGTCTGAGATTTTTCGTCTGAGACCATATGAATTAAATTTTTCCTGAAGTAAGTTATGATCGACCAAGTCGAACGCCTTACTTAAGTCCATGAAAAGTCCTAAAGATTTTTACCTTCATCGAGTGCTATATATAACTGAATAATAAATTGAATTACTGCTGATTGCGTGGATCTGTTTTCCTGAAACCGTGTTGGGAATCATGTAAAATATTATTAGATGTAAGAAAAAACATAATTTGGTTAAATATAATATTTTCTAAAATCTTAGATATAGCACTAAGTAACTCTACAGGCCTATAATTTTCTATATTTTCTCTTTCATCTTTTTTGTATAATGGTACAATACGTGCTGTTTTGAGTATCTCTGGAAAAATTCCTTTTTCTAGTGATAAATTTATAAGATAAGTCAACGGATAAGTTATGTAGTGTACAGCAGATTTTAATAAATTGGAGGAAATTGAATCAATGCCAGCAGAATTAGATTTTTTTAATCCCATTATGGTATTATACACAGTATATTCAGACACGGGATTTGTAAAGAATGTATCATGATGCCTAGTTTGTTTAAAATTCATATATACATTTTTGGTACTAATATTTTCTCGTAGTTTATGTGGAATATCTGCAAAGAATTTGCAATCAGTTTAGAATCGTTAGTTATACAATTTTCTACTTTGATTTCCGTAATTTGGTGGTTATTATTATTATTTATGGTATTATTTATAATTTTCCAAACGCATTTACTTTTATTATTAGATTCCGCATATAGCTTATCATTGTTTAGTTTTTTAGCAGCAGAAATACGCTATTCTAGTATTTTAATCCGTTGCTAAGCCGGGAAAGTAACTTTTCCGAACTGTTTTTTTTTATGTATTTTTTAGACAGTAAATAATAAGCACTGAATCTGACGTTTTCTTTTTTTTATGAATTAATAAAAATTCCTTAATTTGCAATAATATTGATTCCGATTTCAGAAAAAATAATATATATTTTTTTTATCTATTTATTTAACGTGGGCCTATTTCCGCTACCAGGGCCTATCACCGACGCACAGTGTGGAATTTTCGTAATCTAGGCGGACAAAATACCATTTTGGCAAGTGTATGATATTTTAATAAACATCTTAATTTCTGAAAGTAAAATGATCAAACTTCATAAGCATATATATATTTTTTTATCGGCAACATTCAAAACATCCAAACAAGTGTCGTAAACTGTCGTGTTTCCTTGTTCACGCGTTACCAAGTAGGGATAAACTGAATTGACACACTTCAACTTTTTAGTTAAGTACAAGTGTACCTGCGGTTTACATATGTTTTAGTGACAATATTATTTTAATGGTATTTGAAGGTAAGTGGCCATATAATTTTTTTTTGAAAAATTATTCTACAAGACTAAAAAAGAAGATAAAAGTTTGAGCTTGAGATAACATGGAAAAATTATATTTCATAAATAAATAACTAAACTTTTAACTCATACCTCCGCAGACTACCCTTAACTTCTTATATTCAAAAAAAAAAGGTTAGTTTGTCTACTTCTAATATCAGAAAGAAAAAGTTGCGCGAGCTTGCGCTCTCACTACTTTTTTCTTAATTTCAGAATGAGTGTCGAAATTTCTCGGAGGTCAATTTTTGAAATATGGGTCTCCAATCCCAGGCAAAGAAAGTCAGATGCCATAATGCCTTATATTTTACAAAAGTTACTCATTCACAAATAGTATTCTGAGCAGCATTCGTAAGTCAGTAGACCTTGTTTGTAGTAAGATAGGGCAAAGATGGGCTAGTCGGACAGTCATCAAGAGCGATTTTTAAAATTTAATGGGTTCTTGGCTTGATGGTAGTTTGTTTCTGCCTGACATTGCTTCTTTGGCCTTTTTTACTAATGTGCGCTGCTTTGTAATACAATATACTCTTCGTTTTTGCGAAGAGTATAATAAGACATAAAATCGAAAATAAGTACAGTTAAATAAAATAAAGAATATATTAATTTGGTAATTCGGTAATAATTTGACTCGGAATCCAAGGGTCCCGAGTTCGAAACCAAATAGGGTATGGTATAGTTCTTTTTATTTTCACTTTATTTTACACTGAGTCTTTTACCAACTAAGTTCGTACTATAAAATTATTTACAAAAAACTGCGAAGAGTATCCTATAGAATGTGTAACAATTATATAAAAAGTTCAGTGAACAGGCGAAGAGTACGTTTTTAGCTTGTTAATAATTATGTTTAAATTGTTTTAATTCCAGTGGGGTGGCTCCGAGCATCGAAAGTTCAATGTAATATTAATTTCAAAATGTTACTATACATCAAAGGCGACCGGTTCGCCTTTTGGCCAGCGTTGCCACAGCACGATGACTTCATTAAATGACCTTGAAATAAAAAAATATTCGCTATCACTAACCGCCCCGTGTACACATATATATCTATCGAACACCTAAGTATCTTATGCACGAGACGCCACTGAACTTTGCGTTTCAAACACAAGGGGCCTGACCACCCCCAGAAAAATTCTCTAGTTGCGCCAATGGTCAAAATACGGTTTTTTGAGAATTTTTGACTCGAAATCTACGATGTAGAAAAATTTTTAAATTAAAAATTCGGATTCAGCACACAAAAATACTTAAGGTATGATAGGTTTAATCCTTGGAGCAGAATTTTTTTTGTAGACCTGTATGTAATTTTTTTCGAAAGCGTTGTTGCCTGGTAATATAAAGAGTGTAAATTGGCAGTTCATTATCTGATTAAATCCCGACCGCTTTAGCGATAATATACTGCCAATTTGCACGAGTTATATTACCTTTTTGGCAACTTAGCTTGAGCAAAAGTTTTTAGATAAAATTTGAAAGCACAAGTGGCATTTGGGGAGAGTATTTCACGAATCGATAATTCATTAAGTATATCTTCAATATTGTTTTGTAATTAATTGCCTTCAGATGTTTTTTGTCACTTTTTAGAGTTTACTGACCTTTTTTCAATTTTATCATTTACGTCACATAAAAATGCATTTCTAAAACGACTCATCTAATAAAAAACAAAGTAAGTATAAATGATGTAATGGCAGTGACAATTAAGATACGTTAAACCATAGACGTTGTAACCTTTAGACTGGTATTTCCAACAAAGAGTCGTCTAGCACGCTTCGACCCGTCACACTACGTGTAGAGTCAGAAAATATTGCATTTTACCAATCTCTCGCTTTTATGTTCTAAGATTGCGGACATGAAATGATACCACCATTTAGTAACGCTAGCTTAACTTAACTTAACTTAACTAGTGTAAAGAGTGAATTTTTCAAGAATTATTATATTAAAGTGTTTATTAATATATATATTTATGTATTTAATCCTTATTTTTAATTTAAGAAGTTTAATGATTTGCTTGGTTAAGTAGAGTGAACTAAGTACAACGAATTATAACATATAGTGCTACTTAGTTCAGTTTTGATTTTCCGAATACCTGTTTCGTGATGAATTACCATACGTAAGTACATTTGTGTATTTAACATGAAATAATTGATTTATTTCATTCGAAGGCATTATTTGTATTTAACTTTAATTGTGAAAATTGTTTTGTAATTACGTTAGGTATTATAAGCATGGGCGCAGCCAGGGGGGGAGCCATGCCCCCCCCCCAAGCTTTCTTCCAAGAGCCAAAAAATAAAGAAGCAGTACAAAGCAGTATCTGAATTATCCCTTGAAATAAATATTTTGGAATTAATGCCAATATTATCTAATAGAGAAATCTACATACACATCCGTTTTCAACCATTTTCTGAAAAATTTTCCTCATCTTCTGAGGAGGCCGGTCCTATTGCCCCCCCCCCCCCCCCCAAGATGAATTTTCTGGCTGAGCCACTGATTATAACCCATTGAAAGCTGTGTATAACTTGTGTCCCGAACCTATAAAGGTTCTGCCTTCGCTTTGAAATTGGAAGTTGTCAACTTATGTGGTGTTTTTAGTATTGTATTATATTACTACGAATATAATACAATACTACAATTTACTTTAACAATTAGTAATAAGTTAGGGAAGATAAAATTTAAAAGCTCGAGTTGCTCTATTTGCCGAAAACATCTCACGAAACAAAACGTCAAAAAATTATCGTAATATTTACCGCTACAGCGACACAGAAAATTAGAGCGATAAATTTTGCATGTTGGTACTGTCAAAAGCCGATCTAGTTTGGATTACCACTAATAATGATGTTTGATTAGTGCAATGTTGTGAAAAAACGGTCTCTCATTGGCTATAGCGTTAATGAGTAAAATAAGTCAAATCTCATAAAAATAAACGAATGCGGTTTCTTAAAGGCAACGTTTTGATGGAATGCTGAATTTTCAGATTATTTTTAATGCACGAAATATATTTGTTAGACTATTTCCAGAACAAAACATAGAACAACAGATATTTTTTATCGATATTGATTCAATTGACGTTTTAGTTGTCAAGCTTAGTGCAATTTTCACTGGCTGTCATTGTATGTAAAATTTTCATTTGGAATGCAATTTTCGCTGAAAGGTTGTTCTTATTGGTTGAAATTTTCAAAATCTTGTTATTTCATTGGTTCTTATAATGAAAGGGAAATAGTCATATTAATTGTTTTCAATGATTACAATCGTTTATTAATAGTAAATCATTCATTAATAGGGGTTATTAATGAACGATTTTTTAATTCATTTATCAAACTTATAAATAAACGATCAATGGAAAAATAAATTAGTATATTCTATACAAATTATGTCATTTATTGCATCATATATGTTTCGGGTATTAATATATAATCTAAATTTTTTACATCAACATGTTTTGGGACAGCTATATATGCTCTGATTGATTATCTCTATAAAATGTATATGAGGAAGTGAACTGCAACTAATTTCAATGCCATACCTAGAAAACAATATTGTGGAATTTTAACTAACCAAGCCTGTCATTGATTTACTCCATTAGGCATTGCTTATATTAATCGACATGATAGGAGGAAGCCATAAACCGGATCAAAACAGGAAAAAAATGCATGATTACAAGGTTTTTTTTTACCTATTATAAATTAAATTGTAGAAGTGTACATCTTTACACAAGGAACGTAATAGTAATAATAATACCTATCCTATTTTTGCAGTTGATTCAAGCAGCTAACGTCTCCTTATTCAGTTGTTTGCCTACATGTCATTAAATTTCAGCCGTGTCAATTTAATTATGAACTAGCATTGTTTGTTTGAGTGACAGGCAAGGAGCACTTGATTGCATCACTAATTTATTTGAATAAAATGCTTATATTATTTGTATGTAACCATATCGAAGAGACAGAGAGAGAGAGAGAGAGAGAGAGAGAGAGAGAGAGAGAGAGAGAGAGAGATCCGATAGGGAAATATTTATTAGTTTTTTCAATAACTTTTTTCTTAATGCATATACTGTAAGAACGCCTATGTAGAATTACACCTATGTAGTTCACTACATCAGAAAATTAAAATTTAAGATCTGTCTTCTGTCTGTCACTCTTGACTATACTCGTACTCGATACGAAAAGCTAAGCAACGTTAATCGCGGTTAGTACTTGAACGGGAGACCTCTATTGAAATACAACGATCTTGCCCTACCTGCTACGGGTATATACACTGTGTGTAGTGGCGGGCTGGTTACAATTGCCCGTGTGCCAGCTGGCTGAAATGAAATAACTGAGAACGGGGATGCTTCAGTGGTCTAGCGCCGACTCTTTAATCTATGCCGCCGACGGGCGAGTTTGCTGTTAGCTGGGTTGTCATATCTCTCGCGCTACGTGGAAGTACATGCCCAGTCCGCAATTACACGCACTGTATATCAGTGTATAAGCAGGAACTATGCAATTTAAGACGAGGATTGCGTAGTGGATGTACCATCTTTCGGAGGGGATATAGAGCGGTCGGTACTTGTCTTTTAAATGCACTATTATTAATCAAGTAAATAATCCCTACGTTTCATACGAGAAGAGGTTCGACAAAATTTCCAGGCCGTCTTCTGGCCTTAGTCGCAGAAATAGATCGACCTTCAACAAATAAGAAAAAGTCAACAAAAAAAATTAAAAAAAAAAATGTTAAGATTGCTAAAATACTTTTTCTACTAGCTCTGTGTCATTTTTTGACGTTTGTCAGTGTTATGAAAGTGTCAGTTACAGCCCATAGGCAAAAAAGTAAAGTAACAAGCTAAAAACGTACTCTTCGCCGATTTACTAAACTTTTTATATAATTGTTACACATTCTATAGGATACTCTTCGCAGTTTTTTGTAAATAATGTTAGTTTTAAACATTTTTAATTTTATAGAACAAACTTAGTTGCTGAAAGAAAGTGCAAAATAAAGTAAAAATAAAAAGAAAACATGCCATACTCCATGTGGGTTTCGAACCTAGGACCCTTGGATTCGGAGTCAAAAACGTAAGAACCACCTAACACGTAAAAAAATGTAAAAAATGTAAATTTTTATAAAAACAAAAATAAAAAAAAAATCTCAAATTTAAACCATTAATAACATTTTTATTTACTGATCGATTTTGTTCAAAAACAATAGCTAACACTAACTTAGTGTCCAAATTTCAGTACAATCGGATTTTTCTTTCTTAAGTTATCGTGCTTACAAGAAACGTGACGGACGGGCAGACGGACGGACGGACAGACGGACGTTTTGAAAGTTGTTCAGAATTCGTTCACTAACACAATGATATGAAAATTTTTTCTCTACGAGCGATATTTACGATTTTACAAATGTGCCGATCAAATACAATATATTTTTCTCTATTCTTATTGGGATGCTCTGCCACATGTATTCTTCTCAACAATGTCTGAAATCTACAAAATAATACAATTAACCAGTATTTTACTGGAAAATAACCTCTACGCCTGTGACTTTTACGTCAAAGGATCAGTTAGAGGGTGGTTTTGACAAATAATGAATAAGAACAAAAATATAAAAATGACGTATTTTGCTGACGTTTCGGAAAACGAATCTGTTTCCTTTCTCAAAGCGTATTATAATGTTTGTGGGCTGTGTATATTAAATACACAGCTTTAAGAATATATTTGTTATATTCAGTATCCATAGATACTTACTGCTTACACAGAACTGTTGATATATCTAATTGATAGTTTTATTTTAAACAATGTTGAGTTTGTTAAGTTCTTCTTTTAACATCGGCAGCCAGGTTGTGCAAACATCTACAGAACAATTCGACACGCATTTATCCTCATTCAATAGTATTATAGCCGCTTCTTTAATTTTTCTTTTCTTGCTATCTGTCTCTTTTGTTAAAATTTTTGCCGAGTCCCAGTTTATTCTATGTCCGTTCTCCCATAGAATAAACTGGGACTCGGCAAAAATTTTAACAAAAGAGACAGATAGCAAGAAAAGAAAAATTAAAGAAGCGGCTATAATACTATTGAATGAGGATAAATGCGTGTCGAATTGTTCTGTAGATGTTTGCACAACCTGGCTGCCGATGTTAAAAGAAGAACTTAACAAACTCAACATTGTTTAAAATAAAACTATCAATTAGATATATCAACAGTTCTGTGTAAGCACTAAGTATCTATGGATACTGAATATAACAAATATATTTTTAAAGCTGTGTATTTAATATACACAGCCCACAAACATTATAATACGCTTTGAGAAAGGAAACAGATTCGTTTTCCGAAACGTCAGCAAAATACGTCATTTTTATATTTTTGTTCTTATTCATTATTTGTCAAAACCACCCTCTAACTGATCCTTTGACGTAAAAGTTACAGGCGTAGAGGTTATTTTCCAGTAAAATACTGGTTAATTGTATTATTTTGTAGATTTCAGACATTGTTTAGAAGAATACATGTGGCAGAGCATCCCAATAAGAATAGAGAAAAATTAAGAAAATGCCACAACCAACGTTTAGACATTATAAATACAATATACTCTTCGTTTTTGCGATGAGTATAATAAGGAAGTTAAATAATAATGAAATTTTGACACCAACGAAACAGGCATTTTTGTCTGCCTCCTGAATGCCGATACTTTCATCATAATCCATATTTTTTTGCAAAAACTCACGTAAATAAGTTGAATGGCGGAAATTATTATGAAGTTTATTAGTTTGACAACTTATTGACAGTAACCATAGCAGAAAGCAAACACACTCCAATTAGAGTCTAACCCAACTAATAAATGAGTTTGACAAATCTTGAAATATAATAATTTTGAATGAATTTTCCTATAATATTGCTAGTAGTACGAAAAACGTCGTATGCATCTCAGCTTGTATCGTAAATTTACAGGCCTAGAACACTTGCACTGTGTTCTCGACCTGTAAAATGCACTTACAAGCCTTGGTGCATAAATAACTATTGCTGTTGAAAACTTAAGAATAAATATTCTTAAATACTTATAAATTTACTTACCAGTTAACAGCATCACTACCCCAAACGAAAGGAAATCGGGATAGGGCGACAGAAAACTTACGTCCATTGGCATCCATTCGGTTAACTTATTTCTAATTTGTTTATCCGTAAGTGCATCTACGTAGTTGCTCAAACCCCTGGCAACACTTGCTGTCCCTAAAAAGAAGTGGAATTATTGTAAGGACATATTTTTTACTGTATTACTTTGTTTATGTTATACAACGTGGACCATTAATAATAGGCCATAGTTCAATTCATTGGACCCGAATAAGAGGATATAATTAAACACGTTTTGTTCACAAATAGTTCATAAGAAAGTCAGTAGTTGTCACTCTTTAGTTTTTACTTACGTTGTGTAATTTTTTCAATAAATACAATTTGTCCTTTTCAAATTGAGTTTGTTTTCAAAGAATTCTTGAAAATTTTTGCGGCAGTTTTCTTGAAAACGGTTGAAATTATCAAGTGTAGTAATGATTCCTGCGTGAGATTTTCTAGTCGAAAATGGCACAACGTTTCTTAAAAAAAAAGAGAAAAAATTTTCATCATCAGGTATAGCTTATGAGGCGCCCTCCACGAGCTAGCATGATATGATAGCTAAATTATTGTTTCTTAGCTTAAAAATTTTTTCCTTATCAAATTGGGAGAAGATCGGTCAAGAAATAGTTGAGATATTACAGAAAAAACAAAAAAGAATAACAGTTTTGACACCCTGTATATTTTCCCACAGCAATAATTTACTAAAGCATGTTTGGTTATATCCGAATCTACCCTTGAACTATGGCCTATTATTAATGGTCCACCCTGTATATCTTTATGCGGTGTATTTAATACACACATTTAGTAATACCTATTTACAATATAAGTATCGTAACGTTCATATTACGATACGAGATGGGAAATTTGTCGAACGAGACCGACAAGCGAGTTTAACAAACCATTGACAATCGTAATATGAAAGTTAAGATCAATGGCGCTCTTGCTCTGGAGAATCGGGTAATCTTATTAACGCTCACAATACAAAAGTAATTTTTTCCCATTTTGCGCCCCCCACTCGCCAAAAAATGTTTTTTCTATTGCCCCCCGCTCATCAAATCCCCCACCCCCCCCTAATCAATTTTTATTTTTATCCAACACTTTCATATAAAGTGATCTTTATTGATGAGATTTTGAAGGTATAAGTCACTAGTGAGATAAAGTAGTGAGCTAAAGTATACTTTAGACCACTAGTGAGGTAAAGTCACTAAAGAGTAATTTTAATATGAAAAAAGTCCAAGCAATTTATTTATTGTCTTTATTATACGGAAAATTAACAAAACAAAGAATTCATGCACTAACACTTATTTATTTATAGGTATTTATGTTAACATTTATTGTCATCACATTCGATTTTTCACAAAGAAAACTGCTCTCCTGTACACAATTTTTCTCTATACTAGTAACGACGTCTGTATCGCCTGACTCGTTGCGCTGCTCTCCCTGTATTTTTTTAGCAATAACAATCTTGTTTGAGACTGAATCTTTCAAATAACCATCCGCCACGGTGGATGATTTCCACCTACCGTGATGTTTAAGGGTGGTAATGTCACCCCCAGCATTGGCCAAAAGAGTTGCCGAGGAACGGCGCATGCTATGGCCAGTATACAAATCTGCATCTGGCAATTGCAAATAATCATCTACAATTCTTGGAAATTTTAAGAGCTTATTTAATCCAACGCATTAGACAGTGCACTTTCCCCTTTGAAAATTTACGAAAAATCTTTTGTGAGACACATTTTGCGGTCTTAAAGACACATATTTCCTAATCAAATCAAGAGGGTTTACCGAAAATCCTTCATTTAAAACTGTGAAACTTCTTGATTTATTCGTCTTGGTATCTGGTATGGATATACAGGGTGCGCCACTTAAAACTCCCCAGGCTTGTAGCTTTCTTATTTTTTAAGCGACGACCATGTTGGGCACATCAAATTATAGAATCTTTTTATAGAATTTTTAAGGCGTTTAAACATGTGTACAGAATGATTTAAACATTTTTTTTTTTTAAATTGTTAAGAAAGAAAACTTAATTTCCTTGAATATTTGTCTACCTCATCCTGTACATGAACGGCGTTAATGTTTTCTTATAAAGGTTTTAATTAGCTCCAATTTATGTTATCACGTCATATTCGAAATTCTTTTTGGTATTAGAGAAAGAAATTAAAAACACTCCTTCCGATTCCAAACTGATTTTTTTTAAATAACTGAAAAAAATGTAAATAATAATTTTATGCTTTATTTGTACAAGACATATCACAAACAATACTCAACGTAACAAAACAGCATCAAGAACAAAAGAAATAAATATTTTTAAAAACAAACTTTATTAAAATGTACTAAATACTAGGAAATTGCAACATTTTTTATTTTAATAACATAAATTGAAGCTAATTAAAACCTTTATAAGAAAACATTAACACATTTCGTGTACAAGGTGAGGTGAAAAAATATTCAAAGAAATTAAGTTTCCTTTCTTAACAATTTTTTCAAAAAATTTTTTTTAAATCACTCTGTATGCATGTTTAAAGGCTTTAAAAATGTACAATTTGATGTGCCCAACATGGTCATCGCTTCAAAAATAAAAAAGTTACAAGTCTGGGGAGTTTTAAGTGGCGTACCCTGTATATAGATATTGTTCTTTATCTTTTATATCTTCGTCGCTTATGTAGGTCAGTTCACCGCAACGGCAGGCACCGCAAACTCCCAATATCAATGCAACCTAAAAAACCCAAACAATTAAATACATAAAAACAAGAACATCATAATAAACACCTACCTTTGACATAAGATGCTCATCGTCAGGGGCATCCATCAAATATTGTTCGATATGTGCTCTTTCCAAAATTTTGCGCTTTTTGGGTTTAAAATTTCTTGATCGGCTTTTTATGTATGTCACAAGTTTTCCATATCTTGTTATATCAAAGTTCCTGTATACTTTTAAAATCGCCTTTATCATAGAATATTTAGTCCACATCGAAGAAGGTGCAATTTTTTTACTCAAATGTAGAAAGTAAGCGAGAAGCACTTCTTCGTTTTATTAAACAAATCCCTCGTTACAAACAAAATGGATAACAACCACAGCTTTTTCGGCACATCTATTCGGAATCTACTTAGCAATAAGCTACTTGTATTTCTATATTTTTAGGAAGACACTGTTGACTTTGACATTGACAACTGACAAAAAATCATGATATGACATTTTAATAATTTTATTGTTTGTCACTGAAAAAGCATTTATATGAAAGTGTTGGTTAAAATGTTGTATTAGACACGTGAGTTATTACATATAAGTCACTTAAGAAAAAACCGCTGCCTAAGGAATCACTACTTCCACATCCAGATTCTCTATCCAAGTCACTCACAACGAAAAAACTTTGTATGTGAAAATAATTGTTTATGGAACTTTAATAATATAATATTTGAAATCCTCTACCGCAAAAACCCATAAAACGATACCCCACATCGGTAGTGGGGTGGGGGTAGTGATAGGGGGGTGGTAGTGGGGGGTGGATGAAGTAAAAAAATATTTTGAGGTTTCTGGTTCCTGTACATAAACTAAATCACATTTTTTTTCATCCCCTTTAATAAGGAGGTGGGGGTGGTAATGGGGGTGGCTAATGCCAAAAATTTTTTTGAGACCTTAGCTTCTCTTGTATATACTAAATACCAATTTCATGGACTCT
The DNA here is from genome assembly GCA_936432065.2 of Rutpela maculata. Taxonomy (NCBI): domain Eukaryota; kingdom Metazoa; phylum Arthropoda; class Insecta; order Coleoptera; family Cerambycidae; genus Rutpela; species Rutpela maculata. The sequence goes on from OW386286.2 coordinate 247,804,080, forward strand.
TACTGGCTTGATTTACCAAATTTACCCCAATTTACCCCCCAACCCTTCGACGAAACAAGATGAAAATATAATCTAGTTCTAGATCTCGTTAAAGTACATATGTGTACCAAATTTCAAGTCAATATCTTAAACGGTTCCAGAGTAAACGTGCGCACAAAAAAAAGTTACAGACAGACAGACAGGCCGACAGACAGACAGAAAATTTGTTTTCGCTCAAACTTAAAATCTCGACGTTTCATGACATTTTAAGCCTATTTGGACAATAAAAATTTTTAAAAATTTTTTTGTTACTATACTTCCACTGGACGTGGAAGTAATTAGCCCACTCGCCCTTCGGGCTTGCGGGCTAAACTTTTCTTACGTGACTTATATGTAAGATAACTCACTAGCCTAATAAATAACTATTATTTGTAACTTTTTTATACCGCCTGTTAAACGGACTGCCCCTGCGCTCCAAAAAGCTGGGTACGCCACTGGTTACGATACGAATTTTGTACATTTTTGTGTATTATCGTAAGAAATAATTAGCAATAGATACAAACCGTAGGTAAGTGGGCTAGAAATATTATTTTATATTCGTCATGAATCCGTCAAATTTGCAAAAATAAGTAATATAACCCATTGTCTACCGTTTTTTTAGATTTTTTTAGATTACTCTGAAGGAGCGGGCGATTGGCCTTCCCCCACTGCGACCTATAAGGTCTATTGTAGTACTCCTTTTTGTGTGCCTCAGGGCTACCCATCCAAACATGGTCTTCCTAGACTTCGAGTCTGTTGATAAGGGCCCCCAGGCACGGTTATCAGCCTCTGTCTTTCTCTCGCCGAGCCGCCTCAGTCCAGTCAGGCTTTTACAGCTCAGCATATGGACTGAGATCTCCAGCGAGAACTTGGGTCACCATTCCAAGCGCTGGACGCGACCGACGTTGCTTAACATCGCTGAACGAGTGCCGGCGCCTAGATCGGAGGCCGTACAGAGAGCCGTACTAGCGTGGTAACGTGTCAACGTGTCACACTAGTGATAAGGCATATCGTTTTGATATTTTAATACATGTCGTAATATTTGACATTATATATGTAAATAATACTTTTTTTGAACCTTCCAAAACCATCTTCATTAATGCCATGTATATATTCGATCATTCACTCTGTACGTTATTTGTACTATTCTTCACAAGCATCTTTATTAAATGTACACACTACACAGACAGGTTTGCTTTGCGGGAATACCAGTCACCACTTTAATTTGTGGTTTTTTATTTTAATGTCAGTATATTTGGTGAAACATCACAAGCGACTCGGTAGGCACTCCCAAACATCTATTTAACACGAAATAGCCAACAATAATTTATAATTAATTTGACTGACTTTAAAAAAAATTAAAAATACTTTTATTGAGATATTTAATAATTGTATTAAATTTTTATTTAAGTAATCCAACACAGAAATATTTGTTGCTAGTGTTACCACATTTCTAGTGCCCACAATTCATGGTGCTCTGAAATATAGAATACATAAATTTGTCTGGGAAAGGAGAAGGGGGCCTGCTACAATTTGTTGTGAAATTTAACTACTTCTTAGGAATCGAACCAACTTCTAAACGGGGACCGAAACCGAAATTAATTTCGGTTAATTTCGGTTAGGGTTAAATAACGTACATTTTCAGTTTTCATAGCAGCGACAATTTGGTTTTCATTTACGGTTTCGGTTGTCAGGGCAGCGACAATTCGGTTCTCGGTTATGGTTTCGGTTTACAGACCCGCGGCAAATCGGTTTCTGTTAGAAAAAAATTGTAATTACGGTGCGGTTTTCGGATACGGTTTCGATCCCAGGCTTTTTACTTGCCTCTTACCTTACCTATAATTTTTTTAATGGACGAATCGACTTAGATATGGTTTTCACCATACAATTTGGTATTTCTATATCATGGTTTAAATTTGTTAGAACCACGAGCCAATGAGCCGTCTCCAGTTACTTGAATTCAGTGGCGGATCCAGGGGGGCGCAGCCCCCCCCCCTCGAACAACCGAGAAATCTAGAAATCCCGAATACCGACTCGCAATTGCAAATTGGTATATATAAATAAATTCTAGGACAGTATATGCGTTAGGAAACGTGCCAATTAATTGATTTTCTAAAATATATTAAGGTGCCCCCCTTGGCATAATCCTGGACAGTATATGCGTTAGGGAACGTGCCAGTTAATTGATTTTCTAAAATATATGCGCCCCCCCCCTTGGCATAATCGTGGATCCGCCACTGCTTGCACTAATGATAAGGATAAGATCTCCACAATTTTGTTTGCATAATCTTTAGTGCAATGAATAGTCTTGTCAAAAGGGCACCATGTGTACTGTGTACATCTTGTGGGGAACCGCCATCTTGAAAAGAGGGAATAAGTCAGTTTTTACGATTGCACCGAAAATGATCAGATTTTCATTTTTAACAATTGGTTTTTTAATTTCATGCGTCAAAGTTTTTTGAACATACATACAGATTCAAAATTTGTTTCGGAAAGGGTAAAAATTCATCAGACACTACTACTCTCTAACTGGCCAATTATATATGCGATGGTTTTGAAATTGAATCATCGACACTAATAATGTTTTTAGATTTAAGTGAAGTAGTAAGTGAAGTATATGATTGTATATCTGACGAAGACCAAATAAGTAATTTATTATCTACAAAGCATGGTGTTCCACAGGGCAGTGTATTAGGCCCATTGCTATTTTATAATGTTTAATGATCTATCAGAAGCTTTATCACTTTTCATGGTATTGTCTGATGACACAACTTTTGCCAAACAGATTAAGAAAAATAATGAAGAAACCACTAAGGTCGAAGAGAAGTATTTAAAAAACATCTAAATGGTTTAAAGCAAATATGCATAAATAAAGACAAAATAAATTCAATGGCATTTTTCACTAAACAAAATGCTCCCAATCTGCTAAATTTTTTGGTTTCACCCTAACATGGTAGGTACTTGCATATTGAAGTCTATAAGAGAAATTGAAATTGGAGGAAATTCAGAAATGGTTATATAATAATATACGCCTTATTCCATAACTTAATGACGTATGGTCTAATCAGCCTTCAATAACGTCTAACAAAGTGTCGCTATTCAAAAGAAGGCAAATGAAACCTTATCCGGGATAAGTCAGTTTAGAGAGTTGCAAACCATGGTTTGTAGAACATAAAATTGTGATTCTGCCACCAAGTATAATTTACTGTGCTCTAATACTTATAAAACAACATCTTGATGAATATTCCAGAAATTCTGACAAACACAATTACCTTACCCGCAATAAGAATGATATACAGATACCACAACAAAGAATAACGTATTCAAAAAGAAACAATTTTGGAAGAACATTTTCATTATCACTAAAAGGCGCACATATTTAAAATATTCCATCATCAAACTTATTGTTACATATTTATACCCTCTGTACAGATATCTGCAATATATAATTCTTCAGACCTGCACAAAATAAGTAAGTGAAGTAAGTTGGTAGTTCGGTAATAATCCGTCGGAATCTAAAAACATCCAGAAACTACTGACATCTATCTAGACCATTGTAGAATAATGTAGGGGATTCCAGAACCACTTACTTAGGTGTATAAATAGAAGGCAAATGGCCACACAGGAAAGTTGATATTTGGATATTGTAGTGAGAACAAGCCGAAAAGGAAGAAAGCAGGGAATTATATAGTAGTAGTATTTAGTGGTATATTAGTGAAGTAATTATTTGTTGTAATTAGTACGTAAGTTAATATATTAGTGTTTAGTGTTACCCTAGCGTTATAATTTCCGAACCCACAGTGCAGGGTGATTACTAAGGGTGTAAACGACGATATGTGAACCGGCAGATCTCAATCGCATCAGACAGTCAGGCGGCACTTAAGGCACTAGCCTCTAAAAAGGTGTCTTCCACATTGGTTTGGGATTGCCACGAAGAGCTCAAAATTCTGGGTGAGCGAAACAGAGTAAGACTACCAGTATAGAGGGTAACGAAAAAACTGACGAACTTGCTAGGCAAGGAGCAGCTGATATATTCTATGGCATCACAAAAGGCCAGAAGGGTAAATAAAGACTAGGTCAAGAGTAAACACAACCACTACTGGAGAAATATTCCAGAAAATCGACATGAGAAAACACTTCTCAATAGACCATGTTCAAAACAAACTGAAGAACTGCTCGCAAAGGACAGGATCCAATTAAGAATCTTAACAGGTCTTTTGACGGGACATTTTTCCGTTAAAAAGTACCTGCATTTAATTGGAAAGTTTGCTGGCGACCTTAACTGCAGACTGTGCGGTAATGTACCAGAAACTGTAGAACATGACTGCGAGGAGTTGAACCTCGGAAGATATAATATCTACGCTCTACGGGTAAATAAAACAGAGCCGGAAACTATCAAAACTCGCCCATTTTCAGACCTGTATCACAGGGAGAGCACAATAAGCCTAGGAGGCTGCAGTGCCCTCGGACCATTCTTTACAGACAAGCCCCAGGAGGAGGGGTTTTAGTCAGTTATAAGCTGACACTGACACAGATCAAACAAACCAGATGTTTCACTTAATAGTATTCCCTATCTTACCAGTTTCATTTTTTGTGATGTGACGTATACCTTCCAGGATTCTGCGCAGAAGACATAAACAGAGCAACCTAGCGGTTGACATGGAAGTTAAGACCAGCGAGTATAATGTCACAGGAGGGAGTGTTTAGTACTGAAATCTCAGAGAAAGAAGTCGTCATCAGCTACACTAGTGATATTAATTATTTTGCAGTCTGGTGTATTGTACTGAAGCTTAGAGTTGTTATTGTTATACATTTAAGTGGTTTCTTTGAGTATTTATTAGGTGACTTAATTATTGTTACGTGTGTCATCAGCTCCCTCCCGTGACTATACTCGCTGGTTAAGACTGCTTGGTATATGCGCAGATCACTACACAAATTGGTACCTTCCAGGAGTTGATTTATTATCTAAACCATGAAACGTCATAAGTGAAACATCTGGTTTGTGTGATCTGTGACTCAGATCCATTCCAGTGATAGATGGGCAGCCAGTGTGGATTTCCCTTCCACGAGAAAAAAAAAAGGTGTAAAAACGTAACATAATTTTTATTTTTATTTTGGCATATTTGATTAAACTGCAAGAGATATGTTAATATTTCGAATAGCGTTCCCTAACCACGAACCGCCTGTGTTTAGTTATAACTCATACTAAATTATGATAGTAACCACATACCACTATTATTAAATATGTGGGTATTTACATCCGTTGAAGCAACAATAATCGTTGCACAAATACATTGTTTGAATTTGTGCATTTATTTTAAAATAATGAAAACAATATCTGAAAGTCAAATAGATGTGAACTCACCTATGACATACTCCAAAATCAAGTTCCATCCTATGACGAAGGCAATGAACTCTCCTACGCTGACGTAACTGTAAACATACGCTGATCCTGCTTTTGGTACCCTTGCTGCAAATTCTGCGTAACACAGACCTAGAAAGAAATAAAATAAAATTCAGTTTGATCTATCATAACGAAATACTGATGGAGTTATGAGCTGTATATGCTGTGAAAATCATGAATAGCTACATCAATAATAGAGGACACGCACAAATTTTAATATCAATAAAATAAGATTCTATTGTTATTTAAACTACCATGTTGATTATTAATTTCATTGAAATACGTTGAATTTGGCATAAAATTGAATTTGAAAAAGCGAAATTTTATCCGCGCGGGAAAATGGATGTGACGTCACTATTTAATGCCAGTCATGACGTCATGTCATTTATTTACGTGAATGTCGTGATACAGTAAAGCGTTTTTATTGTTTATTCGGTCGTAAATGTGTGTAACTTTTGATTTTTAAGACGGATAAATCTGTAATGAAATAACTTAACTCCTCTTTCTTCGGCTTTAAAGCAGTCATTTGAGCGAATGAACTCCATCAGCATAAACGAATAAACATTGGGTAAATTGTCACTTTATGCTTCCACAAAATCGCTTCCTGCCATTTAGACCAAGCAATGAATGATTATAGAGGGAAATTTTATGGACAGAAAATTTGACTTCGGAACTTTGTTTGGACTAGTCTGAAGATGAACATATCAAAAGTCCCCACTCCTATGTGGTGAGTGGGGGGAGGGGGGCACTTTAAAGGTCCCATTTTTTGTTTTTTCGCTTATATCTCGGAAACTATGCGTCGTACGGAAAAATGTAATCTATGCAAAATTAAACATAATTAAATTTCCTACAAGAATATTAATATTCATTTTCTTCATGTGTGTAATAGTTTACGCCAGCCAAAATAGATAATTTAAAAAAAAGTATTAGGTACCTTGAATATTTCTATCAAAGCGGTTTGCCGTGGTCTGCTAATAAGTCACAGTCACAAAACACTCTTTATTTTACAACACTCGACGTATTTACCAACGTAGTATTTTGTCGAAATCTATGCATTTCCTTAAATATACAGTGTGACTCACTTAAAATGAAGACGCCCTTATAACTTTTTTATCTTGTTTCCGATTTGAATCAAATTTTCCTCAAGTATGGAACAAATTAGGATCTACTTATGACCAGAAAAACATTCGCCTGCTACAAAGGCAAAGCCACCTGTGGTACCAAAATATGCTGAAAAATATTAAAAATCACGTTAATGGGTCTTGACGAATTTCACGTATCCACCACAAATTGCGGAAATCCCCCATCCATAACCAATGATGGCGCCGATCCGATGCATTTTTTAGAATTTTTAACATTCAAAATGTTTTTATTTTATTCAGCATATTTTGGTACCACAGAAGGCTATGCCTTTGTAGCAGGCGAATGTTTTTCCGGTTATAAGTAGATCCTATACTTGAGTAAAATTTGATTCAAATCGGAAACAAAATAAAAAATTTATAAGGGCGTCTTCATTTTAAGTGAGTCACACTGTATATTTAAGGAAATGCATAGATTTCGACAAAATATTACGTTAGTAAATACGTCGAGTGTTGTAAAATAAAGATTGTTTTGTGACTGTGATTTATTGGCAGACCACGGTAAACCGCTTTGATAGAAATATTCAAGGTACCTAATACTTTTTTTTTTAATTATCTATTTTGGCTGGCGAAGTAAACTATAACACATAGGAAGAAAATGAATATAAACGTTCTTGTAGGAAATTTAATTATGTTTAATTTTGTATAGATTACCTTTTTCCATACGACGCATAGTTTCCGAAAAACCAAAAAATAGGACCTTCAAAGTGCCCCCTTCCCCCCTGCTCACCACATAGGAGTGGGGACTTTTGATATGTTCATCTCCAGACTAGTCCAAACAAAGTTCCGAAGTCAAATTTTCTGTCCCTAAAATTTCCCTCTACACCCTTTTTTGAGCATTCGTTGCGTGGCCTAATTATAATGTTTAAAAAACACTTCTAAATTAATAATTGTTGTTTTTTTATTTAATGTATATATTCATTGAAGCACCTTATAATAATCACAAAAGTTCACACTTGCTCAAAACATCTAGTAAACATGGACACCCAAAATGAAATAAATAAGGGATCACACGTCAGGTGCGGGTCGGATAAACTCGTCAAAACTCGCCAGTTCCTCGTAAATAATCATTCGCGTGTCCCCTATTGCAAGAAAGTTAAAAATAAGTTTGAATTCATTCTTTGTTCATATTTATTCCAAGCTCAATATCGACATTAGATAATAAGGTTCAATCATGGAGGTAGAATATAAATAAGGAGTAGCGATAAAGTTTATATCCTACAATGAGAAACGGCCGCAGAAGGCGTGGCTTGTGATCATACTGTCATGAACGGCTCGCCAGGTCCTGATTTAAAAAAAAAGTTTATACAGCATTTGAGGAGATACATGATAGTTGACTTTACACATTGACACTACCATATATCAAGCCAGTAGAGTAATGAGTGAGATGACGGTTTCACATTTCAAGCAAATATAATATAATATAATTTAAAATACAATCTAAAATAAATAGAAAATAGTTTCAACATATCTTTTGAGTACGGACCTGTTTTAACCTATGAAAAGTGATTCCAAAACATTTCTTCTTATCGATACTACTTTGATTTGTACAGCTACTTGGCGGACACGAAATCATATGTTATGGCTAAGCTAAAAACACTATTTTCTATCAAAAACATTTATTTTATAATAAATATTAAACCAAGAAACATGTCGCGTTTTGTTGACGTTTCGATCATACTAAAATGAGGAATGTGCTGCCACATTCTGCTTCTTATGACGACTCCTTATTTATTCAATCTCCTTGGGTTCAATTAACTAGGCGACGGTGAAATTTTATTTCCCAATTTTCAACAACCTTTTTTGAAAGTGATTCGATTCTTTTTCAAAACCTTTTTTCCACTCCTTTTAGTGATGTGTTTGTTTAGCTTCTGCACTGTAAAACATATCTATCATTCTGAATTATGAAACTTTAAGATCAGGCTCGGTATCGGAGAATCCTGAAATCTCCATATATCATATTTCATGTAAATCTCCAAGAATATTGCAATTGTGCAGCCATATTGGGTTCACCGTTTTGTATTCTTAATTTTTGAGATCAGATTCAGTATCAGTTACTTCTAAAATACGTAACTAGTAATTCTAGCAATTTCAATAAAGGTTCACAATGGCGCATCCGCCATATCCTCGACTAGAAGTAGCTCAATGAAATTATTGTGGGACCACCGCCAGAGTCGTAGCGAGCAAACTTTTTTGGGGGGCTATCAAATGTGCCACTTTCATAAGGGGAGAAAATCTAAAAAAAATTCCACCAAAATCAAAATTGATGAACGGAGGGGGGAGAAAATCTAAAAAAAAAAATTTCTGCGAATTAAAAATTTATGAGCGAGAAGGTAAAGAAATAAAAAACTATTCCTTGCCTTGCTAACTTATATCTCAAATTTCCAACTTTTGCCAAGTCTACCCCCCTTGGCTACGGCCCTGACCACCGCCAAGCCATACTTTGCAGTTTGAGAAAGATTTCATAGAAATCGCTTATAGTACAGTACCTAGAGGTAAAAAATATGCAAAACTTCGGAATAATGTAATATTGAACGGATTTCGTTCAGTTTTGGCAGTATAATAGTAAATGCTTCACAGAAAAGTTTCTATATTATGCGGGGGGGTTGCTAATTTATAGGGGGTGGATGCCACCCCCTCTCAGGGGGTGGCACTTAAAAAAATATATATTTATTGGAGCTGAAATAGAATCAAATTTTAAGAAGAACAGATTCTATGCAATTTTTCACATAAATTGATAGTTTCTATTTTAGCTTAAAAAAAGGTATTTCCAAACGGCTTTCGTCAAGTATCTCGAAAAGTATTACTTTATCGAAAAAATGGTACAGACCAATTACAGAAAGTACAAACTGGGAATTACTTATATTTTTTGTTTATTGATGTAGGAGTAATAATTTCGGAGATATTTAAGTTTACATTTGGCATCCAAGAGTTCATAAGATAATTATTTAGAGTGAGAGTTAAATACCTCAGAAACTGTGACACCTACGGCAAGGGCTAATAGGTAGAATAATAGGTTATTAATTAAGCTTTCAACTGTTTTTTTATTTGTTTTTGTGTCATACAAACTAAAGAAGTTATGACCAAAGCAATGTGCATCTACACACTTTTTTAATAACAACATCGCCATTTTGTTACTGTAATTAGCCAGTAAGTAAAAAAAAAGGAATTTCAAACAATGTTTCTCATTAATATATAGCATGATGTAGATGCTCAAATTTTTTGGTTTGTATACAGCACTTGCTTTAGAAAAAAAAATACAGTTTAAACTATAAAGGTATTTTCGATAAAACGAATTTTTTTTCCTTTTCCCAATATTTCGATAAATATCAGTTTTATTGAAAAATGGATAAAGACCAAAAATAAAGCTCATAAACTGATAATGAATTTCGCTTCTTTATTTACATAGATTTAATAGTTTCGGAGATATGAAAGTTTACAAATGGCGTCCGAACGATTATAAAACGAAAAATGCAGTTTAAATGTTAAATATCTCAGAAACTGTGACATCTACGTCACGCATGCTAAGAAATGAAATTGAAGACAATTAATTGCGCTTTCAAATAATTTTTTGCTCGTTCCTGTAGCATAAGAAATAAAGAAGTTATGACGGAAAAATGTGCGTATTTATATTTTTTTTATATATGAAGGTCGCCATTTTGTTACTCTAATTAGCCAGTTATTTAAAAAAATTATCTCAAATACCGTTTTTCGTTAAGATGTGGCATTACCAAGATGCTCAATTTTTTTGCTCATTTAAAGCACTTGCTTTAGAAAAAAATGCATTTTAAACTTTAAATTTCGAAACACTTGGATACCAAATATAAACTTAAATATCTCCGAAATTAATAATCCTACATCAATAACCAAAAAATTTAATTCATTCCCAGTTTGTACTTTCTGTAATTGGTCTGTAACATTTTTTCGATAAAGTAATACTTTTCGAGATACTTGACGAAAGCCATTTGGAAATACCTTTTTTTAAACTAAAATCGCAATTTTGAGGCCGTTATAACTTAAAAACTATCAATTTATATGAGAAATTGCATAGAACCTTTTCTTCTTAAAATTTGATTCTATTTCAGCTCCAATAAATATATATAGTTTTTAAGTGCCACCCCCTGAGAAGGGGTGGCATCCACCCCCTATAAATTAGCAAGCCCCCGCACAATATAGAAACTTTTCTGAGAAGCATTTACTATTATACTGCTAAAAATGAACGAAATCAGTTCAATATGACATTATTCCGAAGTTAAAACCTCCAGTTGTTGTACTCCAGAGTAATGACTAAACACATATAAAAAATAAAACACATACGAGTCGAATTGAGAACCTAATCCTTTTTTAAATTTTAAAGTCGGTTAAAAAAGAAAAAAGTTAGAATCGCGCATCGTAGGTCCAAAGTTTAATCAACTTTTGTCATACATACATACACTCACCGGTAAAAAATTTGCATAATTTTGATGAAGTCTGATATTTGAAATTTTTTTTATCAAAACTATTGCTCTTGCTGAAAGAGCCATAGTTTCGCTACAATTATTACCAACATTTAACTTCAACCACTGTTGATGAACTAATCTGACAATAGAGATAAAGCGGCCGCTGTTTTGTAAATAAATCTGCTAAACAAACAATACTGTAAAATTGACAGCGTTTTATTTGAAAATTTGTATTCCTAAAACAGCATATTATATGTTTCTCCTGATATAATATGACACAATTCTTTTATTTTTTTGAAAATGATAAAACACGTGATAATTTTTATGAATTTTTCAACTTGCTAAAAAAAAAATCATTCAAATCGATTCAAGGGTGAAAAAATTTTCAAACATCAAATTTCATCAAAATAATGGGTGGATCTATTATTTTACAGGGTGTCTACTGTACAAATATTTTGCATGATAATATTTTGACTCAAAAGAAGCAAAAAAAAGTCTTATAAAGTGTTTCTTTACTCCGACAAGCAACGGTTTGGCTTAAATTAATTATTTTCTAAAAATACGATATTTTCAGGCCAGACAGTATATATAAATATTGTGTAGATCAGTTTTGCAGTAGAAACTAAGAACAAGTTCAATGCCTCTTCGTGACCTACATCTCCTTTTTATTATATTAATAATGAAACATAAAAAAGTTTAATCTCTTTCATAAAAGGAATCTTTCGCTGTCGACATTTGCGGTTCATAGAAAATGTTCATACTTCGTTGTTTGGTCGTAAGTAAGGTCCAAGAACCGTAAACCGAGGGAGGATAGCCAGTTCCCTATGCTGCAACGTTTGCCACTTGCCGGGAAAGCTGTGACGTCACGGCGAGACCTAAATCTGTTGTTTACGTTTCTGACGGAATTGTCTCTCGGTGTTTAGTGGTGTGATTATTAAGTTTTGTACTTATTTACTAGTGATGAGCGATATCGCGATTTTTCAATAACTCCGTGATCAGTGATTGCTATTTTTGAATCACGGTGATTTTAAACAGTAACTGCGATCGATCTGTAAACTGTTATAAGTTTGCCCTGACCTGCTTACATTACATATCTGCACTGCGTTTTAAACAGTGACGACTACGATCGCGGTTTAGACTGAAAGTGAACGCAATCTGAGAGCTTGATATAAGTTTGCCGTGATTTATATATCGCTGCTCTGCATAAATATAGGAAACGGAAATACACATGAATGTTACTATTTATAGCAACAACTTGTATAATACAAAATAAATAAATAAATATATAAATACTAAACATATAAAATAAATAATAATTTTAAGCTTACGAGTCAAAAGTATTGGAACTTAGAACAGGATTCATAATTCATATTTAAAATTAACATCTTTTGTTTTTTTGTCGTTTAATTGCGGCTTCTTGTCATTAAGTGCTTGTCCAGCATTAGGAAATAATCGTTCGCATGGCACGGAAGTTCCTAGCGCACACAGTTTTTCTTTTGCTTCCATTGACAATTTGTTATAATTATACCTATGCCTCTGCCACCATTCTAAAGGATCGGCAATGCGTGGAATTATTTCATCCTCGAAATCTTTGTACCTCGATAATTGCACGAGGTTGGCACGGTCAGGTTGGCTCACTTATTCACACGTCATGTATCAGCCAAGCCGCACTACTGACTTTTCCTAGTAGTGACGTCTTAAGGAAGTGACCCAACCTGGTTTGTGTATACCCATACCCAACTTGCAATTGAGATGAATGATCATATCTACGAAATGTTACGATTACGTCCGATCCATAATCACCATTTCGTAGTTCTATTTTTATCATGCCAGTGTATAGAAGAGTATATAAATCACTAATCGCCGTGACTTTGTTTCATTCGTCACTGTTGCTATCGGTGATTTTCTGATCACGGTGATTTAATCACCGGCAGTAAAATATCGCCCATCACTATTATTTACTATTATTTTTCTTTGTAAATCTCATATGTACATCTTCGTGTGTGTTTTATACCTTTCTTTGAGTTATAAAAACATTCTTGATTAGTGAAATTGTGTGCAGAAACAGTGATATACTATTGCTTGCACTATTTTAGACCTGTATAGAATTTAAAAGACAATTATTATTATTATTAGTGTTCTATGATTATTTTGTATACAGTATAAAAGGTAAAAGAAGCTTAAAATGCATGTATTAGATTTACGTATATTATTCAGATAGAAGTGAAAAAAAATGCTGGGAACAAGGCAGTGGCGCAGTTAGAAAATTCATCTGGGGGGGGGGGGCAATAGAACCGGCCTCCCCAGAGGATGAGGAAAATTTTTCAGAAAATGGTTGAAAATGGATGTGTATGTAGATTCCTCTATTAGATAATATTGGCATTAATTACAAAATGTTTATTTCAAGGGATAATTTAGATACCGCTTTGTACTGCTTCTTTATTTTTTGGCTCATGGAAGACGGCTTGGGGGGGGGGGGCATGGCTGCGCCCATGGAACAAGGTGTGGAGTGCATGACTGTAATAACACATATTATACTGTCGTGAGCAAAAAAAATAGGACAACTATTTTTTTCTAATGTAAATCTGTCTCTATTTGCACACTTGCAATAAATTTTGACAAATAACTGGCAATGTCACAAAAATTAAAGTTAGATGTACACAACTAGATTTTAGCAAAAATACGTTATAAGACTTGTCCCATTTTTTTTTGCGCACGACAGTACAAAGAAATCTACTGGTCAAAATATTATTTTCCATGTTTATCCAAAACCCAAAGGTCTGGTGTCCAAAACCATAAGAGATGAATGGAAAAACAGGTGCAAAAGACAGAATAAATTTAACCCAGATACAAGTAGAATTTGTTCGGTTCATTTTATGGAGACCGACTATGAACGAGACTTGCAAAATGAATTAGTTACTAGGTAAAAATACGTTTTTTTTTATTATTATGTGTGTACCTACTTTTTCGAGATGTTTTGTTACACTGGGTGTTAATTTTTGTAATACTTATTTTTCATTAATATTTTGTTTAGATCATTTTTATCAAATTTTTCTGTGTTTTTTTATTATATGTGTACCTACTTTTACGAGATATTTTGCTATACTGAGTGTTAATTTTCATAATACATATTTTTCATAATTTACTATTTTGTTTGGATCATTTTTATCAGATTTTTCTGTTTTTTTTTTTATTATGTATTTTCCGATATATTTTATTATACTTGGTGTTAATAGGAAAAAATTGCTAAGTACATTCTTGAAACTTTCCACACACGTTTAGTTCACCTTATCCACAATTATTTTAATAAATTGTGCGTGTGCGTTAATAATATTAAAGGAATATGCTCCACACAATGGATTTTAAACGGCAGCGCGCTGTAATGGGGCGCGCGGCTACGTCATAATAATGGCGGCACTGTGCGGATAGATTTGCTTGATCTGGCTATCCTTGGCGTTTACGGTTCTTGAGTAAGGCCGCCGCTTCCAATCATACAGTGTCAATGTGTTTGATTTATTTAGTTTTGAAGTAAAAATAATAAAACTGTGTAATGAACGAGGGGGTATCAGCCCTTAGGGGTTGTTACCACTCTTCCAAGGAGTGGGAAATTGACTTTTCTCTTCTGGTTTTAATACTCCCCCCCCGTTTTTGAGGGCGCTTAACTCGAAAAAAATGGAACAACATTATTGCAAGTTTACATAATCTTGGATATATGGAGATTTCAGGATTCTCTGGTCTCTGATAACGAGCCTGACGGTAAAGCTTAAAAATTCAAAATGATGTGTGGAAGCTAAATAAAGAGGTCACTAAAAAGGGTGAAAAGAAGAATTCAATGGCCTTCAAAAAAGATTGTTAAAAATTATGAGATATTTCACAGTCACCCAGCTAATTGAACCTTATTACCTAATATCGATATTGAGGCCGATGTAAAAATGAACAAATAGAGAATTTAGAAGTATATTTAACCGACTTCAATATCAATATTAGGTAATAAGGTTCAATTAACTGTGCGACGCGCGACGGTGAAATTTTATTTCACAGTTTTTAGCGATCTTTTTTCAATGTGGGTCAACTAATAAAAGATTCAACGGTGAAACTTTATTTCATAATTTTTAATGACCTCGTTAAGGTGATTCAATTTTTTTCAAAAAGTTTCTTCGATAAAATAACGTTAAAAAATATACTTTTAATAGCGCTCGTAGAAACATTAAATTACTACACTCTTTTTTTATTACTAAGAGATGTAAATCTGCGATGTGGTTAATTATTTTTTTTTACATGGGTTTAGATGCTAAAACATTTTAACGATTATGTGAGATTCAGTCAATTCGGAATTAACCAGTTTTGCGGATTCACCACTTAAATATAGCCTCAGTACTTAGCTTTGCAAATATTTACTTACTTTGTAAAAGTTAAACCTTTCTATTTTATTATTTGTTGAGGATTATCTATGAATGTAGAAGCACGTTCCAAGGCACGTATTCTTTCTGTTGTATAATTATTTAATTTTATATATTTATTGCAATTGGACAATTAAGTTTACGATAAATGGCATCATAAACATAAAAAAATTGTGCGTACAAGTGCACATCTGCCAACTGGAAATATTGCCGTTTATCAACCAACAAATACGTTTTGGCATAGCCCCAAATAAAACAGTATTTGAATTTTCTTCCCTTAACTTTTTAGATTTTTAAATTTGAACATTGTCTACGTTGTAGACCACAAAAAAACATTATATCCAAACTGTAGATAATTGAAAAGTTTCTATGTATCACAGATACGTGACTTAACTGTGGCAGCCTTATTTACCATATTTTGGCCTAAGTCTACTGAATTTTACGACAGGTATATGGACCATGGTAAAAAAAATGTATCCTTTAATTACCAGATTTGATAGTACATTACAAATCTAACAATGTTCCATTATTGATTTTTTTCTAAAAATTCGATGACGTTTTAGATTTTATCTAACTCTCTCCATTTTCGAGTGATTCCAAAAACACAAGGATTTTAAAATAATTCACGTGTCTTTGTAATTTGACAACCGGTCACATTTTTTAATAAGTACATAGTTATGATAGCTTCTTTTTGGTAAAGCATCTTATGCTTTCCCTTACATTCCTAAATAATTTCTATTATCATTTACTTTCGAGTTCATTTTTAGTTTTTATTATGGGCTTTCAGTGGCGGATCTAGAGGGGAGGCACGGGGGCACGTGCCCCTCCCAGAAGTGTGAAAAATGCCGTGTTAAGGTGGCCATGTCCGAGAAAGAGACATCCATAACAAGAGTATTACTATGAATTTTCTTCCGGTGCCCCCCAGAAGTCAATCCTGTATCCGCCCCTGTGGGCGTTATATTGAATATTTTATGTTTCGATATTGTTCTTAATTACTTTTTTTTTTCGGCCGACCAGAAAGTACACTCTTTCTGGAGAAATTATCCGCCAGAAATTAACGTTTTCCCGGACTAGACAGGAGAGTGATATTAGAGATCGGCAAAAGCTTCCCGATCCTTTTTATTCTCGTTGCTATGGAAACGAATTTGTGTTAATTGTTGAGATGAGTGTCAAATAGATAAATATACTTGACCTTTACGATTTTTCAAAAGTTAATTCACAAGTTATGGAAAATATGGATTCATATTTTGAAGCGTTACAAGCAGAAATTGAAGTTGTATAATAGTAATAGTATAGGTCGTAAATAGTAGATTGTAATACAAGTGTGGCAAGTGCTTCATTGCAAAACGATGTATGAAAGTAGGAACACGAGCGCAGCGAGTGTTCCTTTCATACGAGTTTTGCAATGAAGCTTGCCACATGTGTGCTACATACTATTTTTTCTACGGTTGTGAAGTTATTTCCCCTTTTTAAAGTCTTTCCAAAATTTTAAATTTGCTGCCTGTCAGATTTTATTTAAAGTGACATTTTCCGCAGTCATTCTGAAATTAGAAAATTTGACTTTGTAATTGCAATTCATGTGTAATTAATGTACATTTATAGAATTTAATTATTATTACCAGTAAGTAATATAAAATTCTTTAAGATAAACATACTATTTTATTCCGATGTGTGAAGATGTAATCAAGGCGTGTGGCAAAGTGATATTTTCTGCAGTCATTTTAAAGTTAGAAAAGTTGACTTTCAGCACAATCGTAGAAAAAATATTTTATTTAATTAGTTATTAGTGTTTGTCGTTGTATTTGTTAGAAAATTTATTAAAAAAGTAATACAAAATTGATTTTGTATGACAGTGTCGGTCGAAAAAAAATATTGTACGTTACACAACCAAAAAACAGTGTTTTGCAGGTCTGCAAAACACCTCTTTCCGGTCTTGTAACGTAAATTACTATTTCAATGCTAAAAAAATTTAGTTACGCCTGAGGTAGGCGGGAAAGGAGGAGAGTGACGAATGGAACTGTCAAGCGGCACACGTCATTGAGCGACGTTGATTTAATAAGCCTTTGTAAAAATTATTTTTAATGACGCCCCCTCCAAATTTAAACGCCAATAGGATCTGTTGCAGGCACTAATCACGTGCATACACTACTGTCCTCCTTTCCCGGCTAAGTTATAGTGCAATATTTTAAAAAATTTTATGCATCTCAGTTATGAGTCCATTTTTTTTTAAATACCAAATTATTATTGTTCAATTCAACTTAAAAATACAATTTAATCAATATCTAGACTTTTAATACACATAATTATCCAATGAAATCCGAGTTAATAGCAGATTATGTTCATAGGCTTTCCTCGGTTAATTTTAGTTAAATTATAATTATCAACGATTTACGTTGACTATAAAAAATTACCAATTTTAATTAATCTCTACTTTTAATAATGTTTATAATGGTGCCTAATACACTATTAGAATCGGATTGGTACATATGTGTATGAGAATTTCAATATTATAATAATAATTACACCACATATAATAATACAACCCTCTTAATTACTGAAAGAATGAAGTAAGGGGCTACATACCGGCACGGTAGTTCAGTCGGATAAGGCGTATTGTGTCTTGATGCCGAACAAGAACGCGAAGCTCGTCGATAGTTATCGACTAATCTCGTTACTGTCGACGACCTCCAAGTTGGAGGAGAAGGTCATCCTGATCAGACTAGACGCTGTTCAGGATGAACTTCACATCGACGACGAGTGCCACTTCGGCAACGTGAACGATGTTGCTGTACAATACAATCTCGGGAAGAGCACCGCCATGATGCTCCTCGATATTGAGAAGGCCCTCGATACCGTATGAATCCCGGGCTTACTTTACAAACCAAACACGCTGGACATCCCCACATACATAACCAAACTTATTCACTCTTTCCTGACAGGTAGATCGCTGCAGGTCAGTGTGAATAACAAACTATCAATGCTGCGGGCGTTGCCTAAGGGTCGCGCCTGTCACCAAAACTGTACAACTTGTACGTCTTCGACTTCCCGGAGTTTCCAAATACGAAACTTGCCAAGTACGCCGACGACTCGGCCATTTACGCGCACTCACATAACGCGCAGGCAGCGAAAATGGTGCTTAAAGCACACATGTTCCGTGCTACGGCATATTACGACAATTGGAAGATTCGGATCAACGCCGAGAAGTTTGAGGCGATCCTCTTTATGCACCGATTCACCGAAAATCGGATTTTAACGCAATTTTCGATCAGGGGTAGAGAAATTGCTATCAAACGGTGCGTGAAGTATCTGGGGGTTAACTTAGACAAACGACTGGTGGGGAGATTCCAACTGCTTTCAATAATGTAAATTTTTTTCCGAGTTTTCATATTTCGTCTAAAATGCCTAGCCTGTTTTAAAACTCTTCAAAATTAAATTATTTCTCCCTAAGTTAGCTTGATAAAAATATCATTCGGTTCAAGCATTTTACAGCATTTGATAAAACGGTACAAAATCATATTATATTAACGAAATTAGGATGTTCCATTAATATATCATTGTTTGTCTTGTCCTAAATTCATGATGTTTACAGATTATATATTTCTTAAGATTAAATGTTATTTATACCTATTTAAGATAATAATTTCGGAAATAACCGTCATCAAATTAGTAGGTACTTCAAATTGCGACGCAAGTATATTCGTAGCTAATAAACCGAAATATTACAAATTAGAATATCTTAATTAAATGATGAAATGTTTATTCGCGAAAAATAATCAATTTAATATGAATAATATCCAGAGATACATATGAAATGAACGATAGGGATTGTCCCCATCTCTCTGTGTTCTGTGTTATAGTCAAATGCATCCAGATTTTTGTTTCAAGAATTACTCTGAACTCAAATAAAACTCAAAATTTGAAACAACATTTTCAAAAACTGCAAAAATGATAATCTGAAAAGTTTACCGACTTAACCACTGTACAATTTTGTTTATTTAACAAATTAAGTGCACAAATATGGTTTTTTGTGAATAACTACGTTATAGTCGAGTAAGCTGGCGCGTCCAAAGGTCGCTTCATCATATAAACTAAGAGAATAAGACATATAGTCCAAGATCCCAGAGCCGCCAGACCTACGTCATTTTAGCAAAGCTAATATTTTGACAACGAATAATGTAATATCTAGCTAAGAACGTATGCGTATTTGCTAGCTTGAAAGCGGGGCGCTCTTGCAGAAAACAGATACAAAAGGTGCATAAAAATTTTTCTCTCCTACGTTAAAGTTTGATAGCTGATTTATTTTTCAAGTGACATTAAGGTCCGAGGTTCGATCCCTGAATGTTCTCAGCTTTTTTTTTCAACAAATATTAACTTAAGGTGGCGATTTCGAAGAAAGAGACAACCGATGGGGAAATATTTATTATTTTTGGCCATAACTTTTTTTCTTAGTACGTATATTTGAAAAAAAAAACTGAGAACGCTCGGGGATCGAACCTCGGACCTTAAGATTCAACAACAACAACAACAACAACAACAACAACAACAACAACAACAACAATATTTTATTTTAAGTTCAAGTACAATATATGTGCCTCACCGGATCCTAGCCCGGAGCCAGCCAGACAACCACGGCGAACATCGCCGAGGTGGGTGGGGTAGGTCCGGTTCGGCTTGGAAATAAATTCGAGGAAGGGCGCTAGAAGCTCCTGTCTGCCACGGGCAGACTTAAAAACTAGATTTTTGATGTGTCCACATGGACCTAAAAGTAACTTAAAATAAACACAACACTGAGAACACTAAAATCGTAGGCGAGCGCACTTCGTAATTTTGATTGTTGATACGGGGAACATAACTAAACGAAAAAACCCGTTCGAGCAAATGACGACCTTGTGGTCTGATCGCCGACAAGGAAGGTAGGGTGGAAATAAAATTGTGGTTTAAAAAATTAGGATTCAGGTAAGTTTTCGGCCTAGAGAGGATTTAGAGAGACAAAAAAGGAATGAAAATAACAAAAAGAATAAAAGAAAAAAATTGTAAAAATATAAATGGGGAGAAAGAGGGATTAGAAAGATGTAAGGTTGAGGAAAGATAAGAGTAAGAGTAGGAGTAAGTTATCGTAGAAAGAAGTGGAGGGAAGTAGGGGAGCTGCCGGAAAGATAGGCAACGCCTGGTATGGTAGGGGGTGTCTTATATCAAAAAGTGTGGCATTATGCTGTCTGATTCGGGTAATGTTGCGGGTAAGCGGGCTACCTTAAGATTCGGAGGTTGAAGCTTACACCATGTCGTTAGCGTGTCACTTGAAAAATAAATCTGCTATCATACTTTAACGTAGGTGAGAAAATTTTTATGTACCTTTTGTACCTGTTTTCTGCAAAAACGCCCCGCTTTCAAGCTAGCAAATACGCATATGTTCTTAACTAGATATTACACTATTCGTTGTCAAAATATTATCTTTGCTAAAATGACGTAGGTCTGGCGGCTCTGGGATCTCACTCTAATTACGCAACTAGTTCATCTCCATGTCACTGCGATAGCTTTATGCGCATCGCATATTAAATCGTACGTCGTGTTACCAACTCATACATACGCCACCTTAGACTTTACCGGACTATAGTTTGATTTTTTTTTTTTGGAAAATTATACAAAAAAAAATGATTTATAATTTCTTCATTTGGGCAAAACTATCAACTAGAAAATTTGTAACTAACAGTTAGAACAGGGCTAAGCGACGTGGTACTGGAGCGTGTTTCCACAGTGGGAGAGCGTTTTACACAAAGAAAATTTGAATTTATTTGTTTATTTTTACACCGACCTCAATTTCGACGTTAAGTAATAAGGTTCAATTAACTGGGCGTCGCAGACGGTGAAATTCTACTTCGTATTTTTTTTTTTTTTCGGGTTATTTTTTAACTTTTCTTTGACCCTTTTTAGTAGCTTCTTTATTTATCTTCTACTCAGTAAAGTACCGTCGTTTTGATTTTTTAAGCTTTAACATCAGGCTCGTTATTAGAGAATCCTGAAAACACTATACACAGGGTGGACCATTAATAATAGGCCCTAGTTCAAGGGTAGATTCTTTGGATCAAAATATGAAGATATAACCAAACATGGTTTAGTAAATTTTTACTGTGGAAAAAGGTACAGAGTGTCAAAATTGTAATTTTTTTTGCAATATCTAAACTACCTCTTGACGACCGATCTTCTCCCAATTTGGTATGGAAAAATTTTTTAACCTAAGAAATAATAATTTATGTATTACGCTGGCCCGTGGAGGGCGCCTCATGAGCTATACCTGATGATGAATATTTTTCTCTTTTTTTTTACGAAACGTAGTGACTAGAAAATCTCATGCAGGAGTCATTTCTATGTAAAAAAGGTACCCTTGATAGAACTTGATAATTCCAACCGTTTTCGAGAAAACTGCCGCAAAGATTTTAAGATTTCTTTGAAAACAAACTCAATTTGAAAAGGACAAATTGTATTTATTGAAAAGTGTGCTTTGATGACGTCTTAGTTCTGCCAAAATGTCAAATGAAATTGTACGTAAATGACAGAACTATTATTTGTCCTTTTCAAATTGAGTTTGGTTTTAAAGAATTCTTGAAATCTTTGCGGCAGTTTTCTCGAAAACGGTTGGAATTATCGAGTTCTATCAAGTATACCTTTTTTACGCAGAAATGACTCCTGCATGATATTTTCTAGATAACAGTGCCACTACATTTTGTAAAAAGAAAATTTCAAAATATGTTTTGATAAAATACTCCGATTAAAGAACTTAAATCTAGATAAATAATTGCATTGATTTATTTGTTGCTGAAAGACTCACAATCTAAGGCACTTCTTCCCATAAGTTTCTGATTGGCCCATCGGCCTATTCGCGGCTGTTTTCTACACGACCGGTTCAGTTTGATTATCATAATCTCAGTTTGGCAGTGTCCGTCATTAATGTCAATAAATGTTTTTCGTATTCTCCGACCAAAAAGTGATGAAAAAGTAATTTTATTTTAAGTTGTGATTTGCTTAATACCTAAGTAATATTCTCTATTCATATTTACACAGTTTAGTGAAAATTTAATGCTACATGTTGAAGTGCTGTGCCGTTTGCAGAAGGCAGTTTAGAAAAGAAGAAAATCGGTCGTTTCATAAGTAAGTAGGTCATAGTCGTAACATGATGGCGTTCAGTTTACAGTTTTAATAATAATATTATAAATAATATCCTTTCAATACATATTTCCCTTGAATAAAACATCTCTACCTATTATATTTTTTTAAATCTGCGGTTATGTTCATAGAGCTTAACCAACAATTATTACATAAAATATGTACAATATTGCACATTTTCCCTTCTACAAATACCCGCTACTGTTGCCTATGGGATGTGATGTTCATCTATCCATTTTAATGGACATATAATGTGACTATGTTAGGAGCAAATAAGGTACATGAAGAAAATATAGCCATTATGTATCTAGATATAAGTTCTTTAATCGGAGATAAAATATCAAATTTTTTTTTTTTTAATTTTTGATTCGAACACTTGTCTAATGTATTAACTGTTAAGTCGATAATTTTTATTTAGAGCACAAAGCAATGGTTTAATTCAAATCCTTTGTCCTAAGTATTTCCGTAATAACAACGCACCTTTTTCGGCCAAATGCATTAGACTATTGATGTACAATGCACAGAAATAATCAAACAAGTCCAATTTAAATTGTTACAATCTTATATAAACTAATGCTCAAGAGCACAAGACTTTTATTAATCGTTAAAAACATTCTCTCATGAAATCATATTGCTTTTTCTCGGTTAATCAAAAATAATATATTTTCCTAGATTACTTAGCAAGTTCATCTCTACCTTATGCTATTTTTCTATTATACTAGTCACTTTCACACATTTTCTTTTATAATAAGAGCGAGAAAGTGGTGGTGTCCAGTTGGCATCAACTAAAAGTACTTTAAAATTATTTTTCTTATCAAAATAGGAACTTATAACTTAACTTAAAAATTAGATTTCATCAGGATGGGTATCCTTTGTTAATATCATGGACAAATGGTAATTTAAATATTTATATTTATATATGATAATCAAAAACGATAACAATGTCTGTCATTAATAGTATATTTGGTTTCACGGTTGATAAACTTTGAAATAGGTAAGAGCAGGTACTCTTCAATTTAAGTATTAAACGGAATCCTACTTCATGGTGGCGAGATATATCTACCTATAACGATTTTTTTTAATATATGAAAAGGACACACCTATTGCATCATCAGCGTACCCTGTGTCCCTGTGTACCGTGAATGTGTAAACTTAATCTTAATGGAGTGCATTTAGATTATAACTTTGAAATCGATGCGACCTGAAATTTTATTTCTGAGAATTTCTGAGACCCCAAATTGTTGTTTGGGGTCTCATAAGCATGTAAATAAAGTCGACCGTAATCAGCAGCCGGCTAAACTTTATGCAAGGGGAAGGAAAAAACGTTTTTTTGCAAATATCTTGAAAACTACGAATTTTATCAAAAAGTTAAAAGGTTTTAAAATGTACAACTTGAAAATTATGGCCTTGATTATGACACCTGTCCAATTTGATCAAAAGTTGACCAAGACGTGATTTTTTTAAAGTTTAGTGTTTTTTCACCCTTTCTAAAAGTAAAATTTCAACGCACGTTTTTCATGATTAATTCAAAAGCTAAGGCTTTACTAAAAAAATGTTCATTACAATGTCGAAAGGTTATTTTAATTCTCTACAATTTGGTTCTTACGACAACCCTCTATGAAAAAATTGTGCCAAGCTATCGCTATTTCTTGCGATCTCACAAAAAAAAATCATTTAAATTTTTTCATAGCTTTTGAAATAATGAATGAGACAAATGACATATACTATTTTCCTTAAAAATCTGAGTTTTTTGAAAAAGGCGTGTTATCCGAACTTTTTATAAGCAATCATCTTCAGATAAACAAAACATTGCAAACATCTATTACGAAATAAAATGTATTCAATTATCTTTCAAATGAGACCAACCGCGTTCATTTATCCTAATTACAGCATCTCCTTTAGCTACTTTAATCTGATAAAAACTAAGTATAAAGTCCAAAATGTCTGTTTCTAAAAAAAAATGTTTTTTGGTTTACAAAGAAAAAGTTATTGTGATCTTTTTAAGCATATTATTACAGCTAAATGATCACAGAGGGATTGTCTTTTTAACTGTTTAGTTTCTTCTTCCACTTATTTGAAAATCAGTTTTTTGGAAAAAATGTGGGTTTCATTTTGTAAATTTAAGAATGTAGGTCATCAAACCTTAATTGAAGCTGGCAGAATTATCTTGAATGTATTTCTTGATACGTCTCGATATTTCTAGACAAAATTACATGTATTTAAAATTGGCCAGAAAACAGATTTTTTTTTTACAAAAATAGCCTAAGTATATATTAATATTATAACCAATAATATACATATAATATTAGCCCAGTCGATAAAGGTATTTACCTACAAAAATTTGCAAACTGAATATATTTTTTTAATAAGTTCGTGAAAGTGTATAGAATAATATCCTGAAAAAATTTACATTTCGCTCGGATACAGAACATAAAAAGAAAGTGAAAAAAAAATTTTTTTCATCCATTTTTTCAAAATTTTTTCAAATTTTTGAAAGTTAGGAAAGAATAAAAATACAGATATACAGAATAGATCACGTATTTATGAACAAAAAATGTCCTAACATCGCTAAAGCCACGGTTTTCCCGGAAAAAATAGTCAAGTGTAACGTTCTAACTCGGAGCGAGGTACACGCGTGCACGCGCTTGAGTACGCATGACTGTGACACCGACGCACTGAATTACATGTCACTAAATCAGAATTTGTTCAATGTATATGGGTGTTGGTTCATTTAAAAGATGGAAATTGTAGCTTTCTATAGAAAAAATAAAAGTCCTTCAAAAACATTCTTTCTTCATTGAGAATTGTTAAAAAGTATGTACACGTCATGATTATTATGGTCTATTAAGTTGTAGTAACGTTGATTCAAAAAAAAAAAAGGTACATCTCAAATTATTTTAATTTCCTTGCTTGAGGACACACTCTCTGGAGGATGTGTCCCTAAATTATATTACCTACCCAGAAATAATGGTACGCTTTCTTTAAACATCATGTATACAGAATTTTTGAAAGGAATGACAACTTTTATGAGAATTCCTATTATCATATACATAGAAGTCAATATACTCATATCTAAAATTGTTTAAAATTATCTTTTAAAGGGATTGCGGTCCTTTAAAGAGGCAAAACGAATACTTGTTTTATCAGGTTCGACTCTAGATAAAACTTTTAAATTAGGCACACAAATACTACTTGAGAGCAACATCAGCTTGTTTAAATTTAAATTATCATAATTATGACTCGCCTTACCAAGAGATTGAAATATTTTTCATATTTATCAGTTTTTCTGGGTTATCAAGAACGTCAATCTATTAATGATCGCTAAAAAACTTGATAACTGTTGCCAGACTAAAATACATTACTGGACAAATGTACCCAACCATTAAAAGAAAATAAATAGTGAACCAACGTTTTCCTGCACTATTACCAGATCTAAATACTATGGAGCATTCTACAGAGAACTTTGAATAATCATTTAATTAATGTATAATTGTGCTAAGCACTTTAATAATATATAGTCTATATTCTCTAATATTCTTCAACATGTATATAAATTTCAAATGATAAAATCAAATAGGTATAATAATAATTAAGTGTAGAAGTGCAATTAAGCTAAAATGATCTATTTATTACTTCCACGTCCAGTGGAAGTATAGTAACGACAAAAAAATTTTTAAAAATTTTTATTGTTCAAATAGGCTTAGAATGTCATGAAACGTCGAGATTTTAAGTTTGAGCGAAAAAAAATTTCTGTCTGTCTGTCGGTCTGTCGGTCTGTAACTTTTTTTGTGCGCACGTTTACTCTGGAACCGTTTGAGATATTGACTTGAAATTTGGTACACATATGTACTTTAACGAGATCTAGAACTAGATTATATTTTCATCTTGTTCCGTCGAAGGGTTGGGGGGTAAATTGGGGTAAATTTGGGGTAAATGGGTAAATCAAGCAATATCTTAAACGGTTCCAGAGTAAACGTGCGCACAAAAAAAAGTTACAGACAGACAGACAGACCGACAGACAGACCGACAGACAGACCGACAGACAGACCGACAGACAGACCGACAGACAGACCGACAGACAGACCGACAGACAGACCGACAGACAGACCGACAGACAGACCGACAGACAGACAGAAATTTTTTTTTCGCTCAAACTTAAAATCTCGACGTTTCATGACATTTTAAGCCTATTTGGACAATAAAAATTTTTTAAAATTTTTTTGTCGTTACTATACTTCCACTGAACGTGGAAGTAATTATAAGAACTTTGTACCCCGACGAGACGGCCTATCTGAATAACGCAAGCAAATGTTGAATTCAATAAATGCAAGATTTTTAGCAAAAAGAATTAGAATAAAGATATCCAAATAAAACACAAAATAAACAAATTAATCTATATTGATTGACCTATAGATAATACAATTTTATTACTTTGATGCCTAATACTTTGACTTATTCATTGTATTTTTGCTTAAATAATACAGTCTAATATTTGCATATTTATTGGCCATAGCTTTTATTAACAACACTCTGTTTTAATTAGCTGTTTTTTTTTAATACGGCTCTGTTTGTTGTTTACACTACCTATGAAATGTTATTTCCGTTAATTTCTTCTTGCAACACCATATCTAGAAGAGCAACTTCTTTTAGCACACGACACCATAGACCTTTTAATGTTTACTGTCCAAAATTTAACAAACTATCAGTAAAATCACAATAAATCTCACGGAAAACAAACTGTCACTATTTGACGGAAAAGTAGTAACAAGATGACGAGGTGATGCCGCTTTTTATCACGTGACTGCTTCTCCCGTTCTTCTAACTCAATGAATTCACCCCACTTCCACCCTCACTCCAACTACAGATATGGCATATGCTTCTTATAGGTTTTTGAGGTAGACGATTCTAAATATCATATCATTAAAGTTCTATGAAGAATTAATGCACATAGTGGGATTCAAATGTAGTAACAAAGTTTTTTTCGTTGTTAGAGATTTGGATAGGAAATCCAAATGTGGAAGTACTGATTCTTAGGCAGCGGTTTTTATAATAGTATATGTAGTTTAATAGAACTTTTATTTCTCGATAATACTATATTGTAGAATGAAGTAATGGTAAATATTTTGTCGAGATATTTTCATCAAGCCAGTCTTATATCACTTTTAAATCCAATTTCGATTATCTTTTTACTTTCTTCCATGATTTTCCTTTAAAAAATGGCGGTGTCATCTTCAAATGATACTACATCTCCATTAATAGTTATACTGTATATGTTATTTACATGCATTATACTTGAAATTGGGATAAGGACCGTGGACTGTGGAAGCCCATTGAGAACGTTTCTTGCCTCGAATATTTGTATGATTCATATTTTTACAACTTGTTTCTTTTTAATTAATTGTGGCAAGGACCTTTAACATCAAAATGTCACTTCAAATTCCAATGGAATGCCTTTTGGTTATTTCTAACAGGATGGAGCGGTCAACATATTTTGTACGGCATTCGTGATAATTAGCATATTGCAATTCATTTTCCAAAATCATTTTATACTCGAATTTCCTCTAAGGACATGTAACTTCTCTTGGCTTATTTGACCACATTCAAGCCCATATATACGAATCGCATATGTGACACGTCTCTAATTTCACTGTAATGCCGCTTTTGACCTTGGTCATTTTAATTGGATATTGATTTATTACCATCCGTACTCACACAACTTCCAACTTTAACAATTCCCTATCCTTCTTTTTTTTGTTGGTCATTTGATGTTATTCGTTATTCCAAGTTTACTGCATAATTTTGAATGATTAATAATTCTTTTTAAATTAGAACATTGTAAACACAAAAGTATGTGGTATACTTTAATCGCACACACTTTCGCATTGCAAGAAAGGACTTTTTTGATTAGCGATTTTTCCCTGACCGTTAATGATACTTTTATACAAAGTTTAACTAAGAACACTGTTATCAGTTTAAAATTTACTATTGTTTACAAGATTCTAGCATTACGTATGCGTATGTCCCTTTCAATCCCTTTAACTTGGATGTATCTCCATCTTGTCCACAATGTGTTGAAGTCTTATTCAATGTCGCATAAGGGTTTGATCCCTGATCTGACATTGTCACCCACTAATCGAATTGTTTTTTGGTCATGAGTATACCATAGAGTGTATATCTTTGAGGAAAATTTGAGTCAAATCGGATGAAAACTAAAGAAGGAGATGAGTGGAATAGGTCGGAGTGAACGGCTGTGCATCTGAAACGCTCCCACTAAAACGCGAAAATACCGGGTAAACTCCGTTAAATTTGATAAAGCTTGTAGCTGAAAAAATGCCGAGTAAATCGATGTATCGTAACAAAAGAACAAAGTTGAAATAGGATTAATATTTGAAAATAAGTAATACAGAGTAATTTAGTTACTAAACCGATTAGTGTGGTGCATAAAGAAACGAGTATATAAACAAAAAAACCCGGGACCAGGCAACAATGATATACAGTGTGTCTCACTTTTCATCACTACACCTCAATATCTCGGCCATTTGTTGATCGATTTAGATCAAATTTGGTATACTACTTTTACTTCAGATTGTGATTAAAAAGTTATTTAAAAATTTTTTTTTCGAAATTAAATACGCCTACTATGATCAAAAGAAATTGGCAAAAATTAGGAAGCTATATTAGCGATTGAGATAGGGTGTTTGTTTTTACAGAATCTTGTTCGGCATGACCTAAAACCCCTGTATACCAAATTTCGTTAAAAAATATTCATTCCTCTACAAAAAATCATATCTAAGATTTCAATAATAATCACCCTACTATTCGAGTTATTTATTGTCGGATATTTACATAACTTGGTAGTCGTGTAGTAATGACGATAATTGGGTTGTTGCACTAAGTTAAAATTTGAGGAGAATCTATGTTAAACAATAACAATTATTCATAAAAAATCATTAGAAACATGTAGAAGTTGAAAAGAAAGTCTTATAATATTATAATATTAATTACAAAAATACATGCATTTAAAACGGAGATGACATAATAACGGCAGTCTGTAGAGAAGTTAGTTATAAAACGACGAGAAACGGGTAGTAATTTAGAAACGCGCTGATAGCGACGGAGAAAAAAGACAATCACGACAGTTTAATCTGACATTATATTTAACGTCAAATTCAACTGACGTTCATAGGTTACAATTCGGTATAGTTTAACAGCATCTAGTTATGGATAAATATAAGTACAGATAGTGTTTTCTGCCGTACTGTGTAAATAGTACCATCAATTCACCAGAAAAACTGTTGTGTTCCAATAATAAACGCTGAACGTAATAATGAATGATTCAAAGCCACCAGAGAAGGACCAAGTCTTCTTATTGTGGAGACCATTTCAATGTCAAGTAAAGTAACAAATTACAATGTATTCTAAACGTTTTATTTGTGATACGTTGTATCTTAATGTAGGAATTTGATTTTTAATATGGGTTTATGTTGTAGGAAAAACGGCCGCATTACAAGACTTGTGTGGCGTCCTAGCTGTTACAAATTTAAATTACCCGCCAAACTGGTGGATAAATCAGGGTGTATTACTGTACTCTTAACAGCTCTAGATTAGAACTAGTGATGGTAAGACCCGGCTCATTTGAGTGAACCGGGTCTTATCAGGTCAATCACTTAAATGACCCGTTCACGAAGATTCGTTCATATGAACGACACGGTGGATACATGGTCAGTCCATTCTGTTATTTCCAGATGTTGGCTCTCGTTCGCCGCGCACCGATCGTGAATATTTTTGTGGAAAATACGTCCGAAATTCCGTGTTCGGTCAGTTCATATGAACGATAGGGTCACGGAGAGTGATCGAATCGATCACGGGTCTTTTGGAAGACCCGTTCATTGTGAACGGGTCGTTCATGAACGACACATCACTAATTAGAATGTTATTCATGCTTTGGAAATGGCTTTAATCTGCTTTTATGTATCTTATCTAGTTTATGTTGGAATAAAGTGCAGTTGTTTTTATTAGCTATTGATTATTTATGAAGCTCCCTAGACGCCTCATAATACTAGGATGATCAATAAATTAAGAAAGGAAATTTAAAAACTCGCCGTTGAAAAACTATATGAAACAAACTGTGAAAGTCGTCTAAAGTCGGTGAACACAATCAGTCGGAAATGGCTACGAATGCGTTGGATTGCAGTTACAAATGCCCTTTGAATTATGTGTGTTATAAATACATATCATTGTTTATTGCTTAGATAGATACTAGCATAAAGTACTTACCTTTTTATTATTTTTTGTTATAATACAGACCTTTCTTGATATCTTCATAAGTCTCATTCTGACTCTTCTTAGAAGTGAGTATCAATGGATAATAAATAATTTCTTTAGTAGATAAACTTATTTTGTTGTTTTCAGTTAGATACGCATGTATATAGTTAATAGGAAATAAAACAATGAAAAGGAAATATTTAATAAAATACAAAGTATAGTTAACAAATTCATCTAAATTAAATAATAAAATACATATTAGACATATTATGTAATATTAATAAGATAAGATAAAGGAAGTTCTTGCAGAAATTACAATAGTTTGTACTGTCTATAGCAGCTGTAACGCAAGTACCTTGCAGCTTTTGCACTTCCAACCATTGCAATGTCAAAACGATCGTCTCTTTTAAAAAATTCGCTGACCATAAATATATCTACCGCAAGTAGAATGTCAGAATTAGCTTTTATAGATATACTGCCTTTTTACTGTCGTTTTGTAAAAAAATATTAACAATAACTGCAAACATCAATCACTGCTAGCTAAACGTCAAATTTACTTTTGACATATGAGGTTATTTTCTTTCTTGTCAGCAATGTCAACTTATTCGTCTTCATCTGTTCTGCTTATAAGTTCACATCTAACTGCCGTTATGATGTCACTACCGTTTTCGCGGCACATTCAAATAGTCGAAGTTTAACAATTTTTTAAAATATGTTGCGCTAAGAATTTTTCTTCCAAATTAAATATATAACTAAATTAAGTCCTCCACTACCATATTTCACCATTTTTGAAAATTCGTCAACAACCCAATTAAGCATTAGGACACATTTTTTATCCAAAACACTATTATGAAATGAATATTTGAAAAATGGTGGCTATTTTTTAAAATACTTAGAACTCGGCATACCAATATCTTTGTTAACATGGAGTACTTTGGAATGGATTTGACAATTCTTATTATTTCAATTTTATCAGCAATAATTAATTATTGTGCAGCCATGTTTAAGTTTAATTTGACATTCGATGCAATTGTCAAATCTATTCTAAAGCACTCTATGTTAACAAAGCTATTGGTATGCCGAGTTCTAAGTATTTTAAAAAATAGCTATCATTTTTCAAATATTCATTTCATATTAGTGTTTTTGATAAAAAATGTGTCCTAATGCTTAATTAGTGTCTTTATTACACGACTACCAAGTTATGGAAATATCCGACAATAAATAACTCGAATAGTAGGGTGATTATTATTGAAATCTTAGAAATTATTTTTTTCCAGAGGAATAAATATTTTTTAACGAAATTTGATAATTTGATATTTGATTTAAGTCATGCCGAACAAAATTCTGTAAAAACAAAAACCCCATCTCAATCGCTAATATAAATTCCTAATTTTTGCCAATTTCTTTTGATCATAGTAGGCATATTTAATTTCGAAACAAATTTTTTAAATAACTCTAATCACAATCTGAAGCAAAAGTAGTATACCAAATTTGATCTAAATCGATCAACAAATGGCCGAGATATTGGGGTGTAGTGGTGAAAAGTGAGACACACTGTATATGAGCTAAGTACCAAATTTATTTATGTCAATAACTTGCAAGTATCTGCTGCATAAAACCATTGAAGTGTTTATGTCCAAACCCTTGAAGGGTCAACGTCTGTCGACAAATTTATGGCAGCAATGTATTGTTGAAGTATGGCCGTAATGTCCCTGTGTAGGCCTCCAAGTAAATTATTTTTTAATCATTGTAAAAATATTCAAATGAATTTAATTTGAATTATACCGAAAATGATCAATAACGTATTGTTCGTAAAGTAGGGTCATATAAATTTCTTATGGTAACCCTCAAATAATTCAATTTTCATAATTATTAAAAATAGACAAACGAATTTAATATAAATTAAACCCGTAATAATCAAATGCATTGCTCTTGAAGTATACCATACGTTTTCTTAGGTAAATGTTCAGGTGAAGTTTTTCATAGTTATGGGCTCATTTAGCACTTTTTTTTTATTTGATTATCTGAAAGATCTTATCATTTTAAGACCCTGGGCAAAAAACTAGAATTTTGTGAAACATTTTGTGAAACCTATAAATTGTCTAAAAAAATCATAAAAATGGACCGCATCCGCGGTCGAGTATCGGCCGTGACGTCACTTGATAGGAACCCGCTAGCCGAGGCGGCAAGCTGCAGCCCGTTATTAGAGTTTCACAATATTACAAATCGTTAACTTAAGCAGTGTGTATTGAAATGTATGCGTGTTTGTGAAGAATTTCAGTTTATCAACTATTTTCACCGATTTATATTACTATCCTTTGACGTCACGATGATGGTCGCACCGTGCTCTTTAAAAGTCGTATATTTCGAAAACCACATATCGAATTCATCTGAAATTTTCAATATCGTTTAATTTTAAGTAATACTTTATCCACAAGAAATAACAACTACTAAATGAAATTCATTAAATGAGCCCATTAAAAGTATTCAAGCGATTGAATATTAAATTAAATCCGAAATAATCACTGAGGTATTGTTGATACACTGCGTCGGGGCTGAGTTATCACAGTACTTTAGCGGAGGTATGCGTGGTGAAGGTTTCTTTCAGAAAAATGGTGTTTTCTAAGAAGCCGATGTTCTCCTAATCGCCGCAAAAAAAGAACAACACATACTCAACTGCCTAGAAAACATGAAACCGCATTGGGAAACATCTGGACTGAAAGAAACTTCAAGAAAAGCCTAGTAATGGAGCGAAACCCGTCAACAAAAGAGAGTTAGACCAGCGCAGAGGAACACAAAATAGATGAATATTTCCTAAGAACAACGAACAAATTGAAGTACCGGACGAACCAACTAGAACGGAGAGAAACAGTAAAGGAGATAATCAAAACGGTATACAGAGTCACAAGGGTAACCATACCCTTCATTGCATGTATGTACATAGCCGTCATACGGCCAACGATAACATATGGAGTCAAAAACGCGGCAACAACAAAAGCCAACAGAAGAAGTTTTTGAGAAGAGCAGAAAGGAACATCGTCCAACTACTCGCAAAAACAACAAGATGAAAACGGCGACACAAACATCAAAACTATCAGGAGGAAAGACAATTAAAAAGAAAAGGATAGAAATATACGCAATGAAGTATTGGGGATATACCCAAGGAATGGACCCAACACATCTACTGAAGAAAGCGCTAGCACAGAACAGCTACAAAGGAGAAAAACAATTGAGAGGATCAGGATCAACAAATGAACACCACAAAGAAATTCCAACGATATATACTCTACCACAATCGGAAACCGAGGAATCAGAAGACTCAGAAAAAGAAGATTAGAAGAAGCAGAAACATAAAAAGAGGAGCATAAACACTCCATATTACGACACAAAGCGACAACATATTTCACAAGAAAACTCAGAATAGGCAGAAGTTCAGAACCAAAAACACAAAAAAGGGAGCTTAAACGCTCCCTCTCGACACAATGCTGTAGCGCATCTCGCAAATACCTACACGTCCCATCCCACATTCCTTCACCATGCGCCATGTGGCTCTCGCTACTGGCAACAAGCATGACACTAATCCAACCTAGCGTGGACGTAGCAGGCCCAGCTGTATAACCCTGTTCAGTGGCAGCAATGCCTACTGCACGCTGATAAATCAATCAATCAATCAAATCGGATAAACACTAAAGAAAATTATAAGAGTGTTACACTCATAAGTAGAACCCGCTTAGATTAAATATTGTCAAGACTTCAATTGTTTTACCCAAATTATAATAGTAGCCACTCTGTATAAGTGCGGAATGAGATTTTAATAATCGTTCAACGTTTAAGGCAGACTCCGAAGAACTTTGTCTCGTTCGTTTTTTGCTACTTTTTTGTGACATGACATCCCAAGGCTTCCCGAGAGGCATTTAAGACCTCAAAATAATACAATATCCGGAATAACTAATTGTAAACAAATTAAATACAGTCCGTCATGCGTATGACTTATGTAACAATTTAAGACTTTTCCTTAAATTATTTAAAGAACCTGTTACAAAATTTTGACACACACGAATAAATATAAGTCAATAATGATATTTAAATCGTAATTAATGGTTATTAAATATTATTGACGTAATTTACTACTGCAAGCATAAATCTAATTGCTTTTGTATGCATCATTAATTTATGGTACTTATTTTGTTATATAAGCGTGTAGTTGGAAGTATTCTTGCTACTAATTCTAGTCTTACTCTAAACTGTTAAAAAATATAAACACAATTTAGGTCTTATAAAATTAATTATTCACGATAATATTTTAATAAATATGATGATCAAGGCAAAATAATCAAAACTTTTCCCTTGCGTAAGAAGGGAGATTGGAATTGTCTGATAATGTTCATCCTGCAGCAGCAGTCTCAATAATTAGTAAAAGACTTGAAATAATTTAGTTAAATACTGTGAAGATAAGCATATTTTTTCGGATGCCCAGTTCGAGTTTCAAAAAAGTAAGTCTACTACTAAAATTTTCCTAGCAATGATTGAATATGTAGTCGAGGATTTTAACAGGGCCAAAAGCTCCATGGCTACAATATGCGCCCTCACCAAGATTTTAGACTGCGTCAATGCAGAAATAGTGCTGCAAGCAATTTGGAGACGAGTGTTTTAAAAATTCTCTATTAACATGAAAAAAACGGTACTTTTGTTTTTGTAATGCAAAAGAGAATTATTCGGATTCTGTTTGGTTTGAACCATAGAGAATCATGCAGAGAAAAAAACTATGACTGTTACATGCATTTACATATTTAATATTTCTTGTTTCATGCACAAAAACCTAAATAAATTTGAAACAAATAGTGACACCAGAAGTGCGGGGAAAATACACATAAATATTTTCAACCTTAGCAAATATAAAAAATCACCCCATTGTGCTAGTAGTTACATAATACAATAAACTTCCTATTGAAATAAGGTCACAAAATTCTTTTAGGTTATTCAGAAGCAAACTGAAAATGTTTTTGAATGAACATTGTCTTTATAATTTTATAAAATGACCGAGTTTTTTGATCGGTAATGGGTAAGAGCTTCACCTTTATATGTACATATATTTGTTAGTTTGTTTTTTATGTTTTTTTTTATTATATATTTTTGTAGTCTTGTTTGTTTTATACAATTCTTGTAACGTATGACATACCTATATATTATATTAATTTTTTTTTATATTTTATATATTTTATGTGATTTTTCATGACAAAACCGATATTTTTTCTGTAACAAGATTTATGGTGAATAAAATTCTATTCTATTCTGTTCAAAATTAGAATATAACGGCATAAGACATTTTGCCTTTTGCCATTGTATAAGCAATGAGCCTTTCCCACGTAATTGAACTTGATGTTTATTATGTCATAAATCATTTATTAACACCTAATGAATATTGTATATATACGTCATATCGTATAATATTTTAATTTTAAATAGATATTTAAAAATAAAAATATTGTCTACTTCACCCCATATTTCAAACAACTAAACGCGCTGGGTGTTTGAAATATACGTCAAAATTAAACAATTTCCGGCTTCATACGAACATTAACCGAACCTGTTGACGTTTCTGAATTTTACATCTCGTCTGGAAGCCTGCCGATGAGACTATTTCCATGCTGCCTAATGTATATGAATATTTAGCGTTAAAGGAAATGCTTTAATTATTTCACTAAAAAATGTCTACTTTTATCTCCACTTTTGAAAATAAAGAATTTCCATTGAATAATACCACCTACTATAATAAAAATAATAATAATTAACAGAAGAAACACACTTTACATGTCGGCTTTCAACAAATAACTGAGACTTGTCACACCCACCAATATCGATTGAGGAAGGGCATCTTCAGCTGGTGGCATTCTATGCACAAATATCAGACGACTAACAGATATAGCTTTGAAAAACTAACCCGTTTAACAGGCTATTTTTAAAAAATATTGTATTTTTAGATTAGGTATTCAGTAAATGCCCTATTTGAGTTTATGTTTATAATTTTTGTTATTTGAGTGGATATTTTTGTTATTTACAGAATAATTATTTATTTGAATTTATTTCATTTATATTTTTTCCTTTTGATAAATTAACTCCTATATAAAAAAGTCTATTTGACAGTCACATTTTTGTCACTTTGACAGCGATAAAAAAAGGTGCATCGTTTTTTATCACCGATTAATATATTCTTACTTTATTAACCAGTCAAAACGTACATTTTCAAAAAAATCGACCAATAGGATTTGTTTCAAGTGAGAAAAACGGCTATGGAGAAGTGGAAAAAAAATCGAGAAAAATGTATGTTACTTTGTTCGTAGTAGCCATGTGTCAAACTAAAAAAGTCATTGAAATTATTAAAATCTGACATTTCACGTTTTCATCTTGATTTCTGTACACAAAATGAATAAGAAAAAGCGATTTGGTGATGTTTCACAAGGAAATATTAACGAAGCTATGAATGAAAGTGTCCCAGTTAAAACGAGAAACTAAAAATTCTATATGGAAACAATTTACAGCTTTTTGCAAAGAGCATTATTCCCTCTAAAAAGATACGACTACTATGATGAACTTGCAAATATTTTGACTGACTGGGGTTATAACATGATAAAAAACATTAGAAAATGTTTTTATTTTTTATTATAAATCATTATTTTTAAAATATTAAATAAACAAAATAAACAGTTTTGTTGTTTTAATAATTGTTTTAGATAATATTTTTAAATCATATATTAATCTTCTGTAATACACACGAGGTTGATTTTCAACTTGGGTAATTTTTTTTGAGTGACTCAAATCTATTTTCCATGAAAATTATGCTCGAATTAAGGGACATAGGAAAAATCGCTCCACTTCGTGTCGCAATTTTTTCATGCCCTTAATTCTCGAATAATTTTCATGGGAAAACAGGTTTTTGTCCAAAAATTTACCTGGTAAAAAATCGACCTCTTGTGCATTAATACCCGATAAAAATGCCTGTTCCTCAAAAGTAGAGTACATCTAGTAGTCGCACGTCACTTTAAAATCTGTACTATCAGCTATAATACTTAAGTATTGTGGAAACTATACTGTACAATATGAGTCGTTTTGGAAAAATTATAATTATTTTTAATAAATTATTGTTGTTTTTCGTTCACATATTTTGTCGTTAATTTATCTTGCCAAAAAACACTCGAGCTTTTCTTTTATGGATACATTTCCTTTTAACTCAAAATTTTACCAATCAGCAATTTTGCTCGAAAAACTGAGATGACCTCCGGTCTCGCGAATTTTTCATGTCAGTTTTTCTTATAAAATCACTGATTGGCTAAATTATTTCGTTACAAAGAGAAATTTATCCGATAAAAAAAAGCTCTTGTGATTTTACTGTTGATAAATTAACTCCTACATAAAAAAGTCAATTTGACAGTCACATTTTGTCATTTTGACAGCGATAAAAAAGGTGCATCGTTTTTTATCACGATAAAAATGCCTGTTCCTCAAAAGCAGAGTATATCAAGTAGTCGCAGGTCATTTTAAAATCTGTACTGTCGGCCATAGTTTTTAAGTATTGTGGAAACTATACTGTACGATATGAGTCGTTTTGGGAAAATTATAATTATTTTTAATTGTTGTTGTTCGTTCACATACTCTGTCGTTAATTTATCTTGCCAAAAATCACTCGAGCTTTTCTTTTATGGATAAATTTCTTTTTAACTCAAAATTTTTCCAATCAGTAATTTTGCTCGAAAAACTGACTTTTGACAAAATCGCTCGACCTCCGGTCTCGCGATTTTTTCATGTCAGTTTTTCTCATAAAATCACTGATTGGCAAAATTATTTCGTTACAAAGAGAAATTTATCCGATAAAAAAAAAGCTCTTGTGATTTTACTGTTGATAAAAAACCTTTTGTTTGTTCATTATGTTAAATATACGTATATAAAAATGTTTTTTGTTTAGATAATTTTGTACATGGAAAAAGACAATTTCCATGTTCGCCACCTAGTTGCTAGTCTTAATCCCTGAAGTTTTCGTTTGGAAGACCTAAACAACTGAGTTAATCGGAATCTCATAATTCCTTAAATCTGATACTCAGTGTTCTGGTCGCCTTACGGGAGCTTGATAGGGATTTTTATTTTTTTATTAGTAAGTAAATATATACAAATCACGTCAAATTCCAATCTCGTCGGAGAGAAATCTTCGATAGAGATTTTTAATGCAAAAATAGCAGAAACCAAAAGACGTCAGACCATTTATTACTGTATAAACAGATTCAAATCACGTCAAATTCCAATCCCGTCGGAGAGAAATCTTCGATAGGGATTTTTTTTTTATGCAAAATCGCAATAATACAAAAACGTAAAAGCCCTTATTGCCAGTGAATAGTTGAAATCGCGCCTTAAGAGAGCGTCGTTGACGATCTGAGGTAGTGCAGCCTTGACCCATTACTCGTCTATCGAAGCATATCTTATCTCGAACCCACCTGGGGGTGGAAGAACTGGACAGAACGCGACTGGCGCCCTTCTAAAAATATATTGGTGTCGCGTCAATTTGACGCCTGGTAGTGTGTTCTTCTACATAAACAAGTAACAGTATTCTAGAATTTGCTCGAAACAATAAATAGAGTTTTGTATTATATAACAATTTTGTAAATTATTTAAGGACACTAACGTCATAAATATGATAAATATAAGGAATGTTTTGTCAGTGTATTTTTTACTAATTCTAGATAACAGCACTCAGTACTATTCTTATATGCGACTCCAAGTGTACTTTCATTGAATATAAAGTGGTCAATAGATAAATGATGATTTTTCTTAAGTTATCAAAATCTCCTTACCTGCAACCGCTGAAGCAACAGCAGCAACCAAAAAGGATAAACAGACTGCAGGTCCCGCGTCCTTCTTGGCCACAGATCCTGCAAGGACGTAGACTCCAAGACCCAAAGTGGCACCAACTCCTAGTGCTGTTAAGTCGGTTAAAGACAAAACTCGATTTAACTCACTTGTACCACCAAGCTCGTTCCTCTTTTTGCGTGTAAGGGCTAAAAATATTTTGGATGCCATCTGTAAACAATATAGGTTGATAGAGATTTTTCTTTCTTTGAAAAAATGGAGTAAAAATAAAATGATCTACTTCATTGTAGATGTGGTAAGATTTCTATTTTTGGAAAATTTATTAATGTTCTCGTAAACAAAAACACATAAATTATATAAATACAAAGAGAAAATAGTCATGATTTTTAGATTTGTAAATAATGGTTTACTATGATCATTACAGTTGGCTTTACTGATTGTACGTATAATTTTTTTTGAATTACAAATAATCTATTTCCTGAATAATGGGTGCCCTAAAAAATAGGCACGTAACTTAGCCGACTCTGAATATTTGCGTAGTAAAACATCGAAATGTTGATTCTGAAACAAAGCTCCGAATATTATATAGTGCATAAATTGATTAATTTGAACGGTTTGATAATATATTGACATGTTCTGACCAATTTAGATTTTCATTCATGTAGATACCTAGAATATTAATGTGTTTGTTTATTTTATTCATGCACCATGACACCTTATCTGTAGACTGTAGTCATCAGGATTTGGAGATATTTTGTAGTGAATTATATTAGGTAGTTTTTGAAGCATTTAACTGTAGCTTTTTTTCATCACACCGTCTCACCATTTTATTTACCACTTTATTTGCAATTCTAACAGAGCATCATTTAAATTTTTATCTGTGACATTTAGTGATGTGTCATCTGCAAATTGACAGGCAGATGATCCATTAATGGTGATACGTTGTAATAAATCATTTGAAAATATAAGAATTAACACTGGTGCCAGAATAGGTCCTTGAGAGACGCCTATGTTATTAATTTGTTGATCTGATTTAAAACGGTGATTTAATATATTATTA
Organism: Rutpela maculata; assembly: GCA_936432065.2. Lineage (NCBI taxonomy): Eukaryota > Metazoa > Arthropoda > Insecta > Coleoptera > Cerambycidae > Rutpela > Rutpela maculata. The sequence continues at coordinate 247,844,822 of OW386286.2, forward strand.
TGAAAAGATTTTAATTTAACAATCTGCTTACGATTTACTAAGGATGATTTTATCCAGTCCAAACCAATACCCACAATTCCGCACGACTCTAATTCATGAAACAAAGCGTCATTGTCCGTTAAAGCGAACGCCTTTGTAAGACCAAAACAAGCTAAAAACTTACTCTTCGCCAATTTACTGAGCCTTTTATATAATTGTTACACATTCTATAGTATACTTTTCGCAGTTTTCTTGTAAATAATGTTAGTTTTTGGAAATCCTAAATTTTGTGATACCAACTTTGTTGTGAAAAAGAATATATGAAAAAAAAAATTGGAAAAAAAACATCCAACCTGTCTGGGATTCGAACACACGATCTTTGGATTGCAAGGCAAAACTTTAGCCACTGGACCATCACACATTACTACAAAAATTGAATGTCTCTAATATATATCTTTCGAGAATCATATTTCAACGCATTAAATATATTATAAAATATAAATTAGTAAAATGTATAAACAAAAAAATATATATAATAGAGATAACATTTCGAAAGATTTCTATTTAAATGCAAGCGAAAAAAATTTAAAAAATATCTTTTTTTAACTTAAATGATTAATAACTTTCTTATTTACTGATTGATTTTCTTCAAAAACAATATCTAGCTAGCACTGACTTACTTTCCAAATTTCAGTACAATCGGACTTTTCTTTCTTAAGTTATCGTGCTCACAAGAAACGTGACGGACTGACAGACATACGCACGGACAGACAGATTGACATTTTGAAAGTTGTTCAGAATTCGTTCACTAACACTATGAGATGAAATTTTTTTTCTCTACGAGCGCTATTTACGGTTTTAGAAATATTCCGATCAAACGCAATATACTCTTCGTTTTCGCGAAGAGTATAATAATTACCGATTGTTGTATTTCTGGAGTCAGTGCTCTCATAGATATTATGTAATGTATCAAATATGGCTGTTATTGTGGATTTATCTTTTATAAACCCATGTTGAGGTGGGCTAAAATACTTTGTAAAGTATTACCAATATTGCATAAAATAAAAAAGTTACAATTTACGATTTACAGCCGCCAAAATGGTGAAAATTTCTGTTTCACTGCAGATTTTTGTAATTACATCTGTTCTAGGGTGGCCCATCTCTATAGGGGGTGAATTTTTTTGCGTATTTTTTAAGTCTCACCCCACGAAAATATACTATTATACTAGGAATAATTTATGTCAAAGTTTCAGATAATTCGGTGAACGGTAACCCGTGCCGCATTCAGGTAGAAATTTGTAGATAAGATTTTATTACGGTAACCCGTGCCGCATTCAGGTAGAAATTTGTAGATAAGATTTTATTACGGTAGTACACTTAAATTTTACTTAAAATACAAATATCTACCTCTTTTCTCATAATGTTTTATTGGTGTAATTATTTCCTAGAAATTATTTGTTTTGGAAGTTTGGAAATATAATGTACCTACGGTAGGTTTTTATGTCAGTTTGCAATTGTGTTTTACAGTGGTTACATTATAAGTTCTAGCATACGTTCCTTTTTGAAAAACATTTAACGATGGCTGATGTTCGATCCTTACGAAAGGACACTTTCATTTACTTAGTTGGACACTATTCGTCACAAATCATTGGCAATAAATTGCCGTCTAATAGACAAGTATTACAAGTGCTCTTTTATAACATTCGTGAAATGAAGCTAAGTGTACATGAAAGTGCTAAATTAACAATAAAAGAGGTGTCAGTTTTTTGGGATAAAGCTCGCATTCCGACACGTCAGGATTTTCATTGTGTTAAACAACTAGATAAACTTTATGCAGAGTGGAGGAACTTACAAAAATCAGCTAAAAGTGCCAGTGCGGGAGGTAAAGAAAAAAATTTCGTTGAAAAATTCGACGATCTTTTTGACATTTCTCATGCAAATGCATTGGAGTTGATGAAAATAGATGAAGATAAGCAGTTTTTAATTAACCAAAGAAAAAAGGGACGTCCTGGATTTATGCATGGTATTGATTACTAACTTGCTTCTCAAGAAAAATCAGCTGAGGAGAAATTACAGAAATTATCCGAACGAATGCAACGAAGTCAACAAGAAAAAGCTAGATTAGAGGAAACAGTCACCGGTCCATCATCAAGTAGTAATTCAGCCGACTCCAACGAAAATGAAGATGAAATAATCGAAGCCCAAGAAGAGTTGTTACAAGACCAGCCTGGCCCGTCACAGCCAAAAAAGAGGAGATTGTATGGAACATGTAACATCATCACACCAAAAATAGCCGCTGCATTTGATGCTTGCAAAATAAGCGACAGGTATGGAGTCCATATTTTGACGGCAGTAGCAGAAGCACTAGGACATGACACCACATCTTTGTCCATCAGCAGAACCACACTTCAGCGTTCTAGACAACGCATCCGCGAAGAAGGAGCTGAAATATTAAAAACTGCCTTTGGTAATTCTGAATTGCCGGCCCCAGTCATCCATTGGGATGGAAAACTTTTACTTTTTCTCACTGGAATGGGAAATATCGATAGACTTGCTATCTTAGTTACTAGTGGAGATATTGAACAACTACTTGGAGGACCAGCTTTGCCCAATTCAACTGGAAGAGAACAGACTGAAGCAGTTTATGATGTGCTTTGTGAATGGAATTTGGACGAAAAGGTAATAGCTTTGTGTTGTGATACAACAGCATCAAATATGGGTTATATAAATGGGGCAGCCACACTATTGCAACAAAAATTAGAAAGAGATGTTCTATATTTTCCTTGTGGACATCATATTTTTGAAGTGGTTTTGAGAAGTGTGTTTGACACAAAAATGCCTTCCTCATCTGGTCCAAATGTGCCACTATTTAAACGTTTTAGGGAATTTTGGCCTAAAATAGATCAAAATAAACTAAAAACTGGATTTCAGGTATCAAAAATTAAACACATTTTACAACCAGTTAAAGCCGAAATTGTAAAGTTTCTAAATGCAGCTTTAACTTTGCAACAGCCTCGTGATGATTATAAAGAATTTTTAATGCTTTCTAAACTTTTTGTTGAAGAAGAGCCCACTCACACGACATTCTATCAACCAGGGGCATTTCATCATGCACGTTGGATGGCCAAAGCCATTTACTGTCTAAAAATATTCTTTTTCCAAGATCAGTTCCAACTAACTAAATAAGAAAAACTAGGTATTGAAGATATATGTCTCTTTATTGTAAAGGTTTATGTAAAGGCCTAGTTTACAGCGTCATTTGCTAGTAAAGCACCGCTTCATGACTTAGACTTTTGTAAAGAACTCATTAATTATCAAAATATTGACAAAGAAATATCTCAAGTCGCAAGTAGGAAAATAGTGAACCATTTGTGGTACCTTAATTCAGTAAATGTTGGCTTATCTTTCTTTGATGACGATACTTCAGTTACCACTAAAAGAGAAATGGTTAAAGCTTTAAATAGGAAAGCACCAAATCAAGAGGGTATTAAACGACTTATGATTAGTAACATTACTGACGTTGAAAACAAGGAAATTCAGGACTTCATATGCGAGAACACTAAACAGTTTTTTCAAAAATTAGGTTTGTCTATGGAATTTTTGGAAAATGATCCAACAACATGGAGGGAAAATGAAAGTTATACCCGATGTTTCAATATTGTAAACAAAATTAAAGTTGTAAATGATGCCGCTGAGAGAGGAATCAAACTTATTACTGACTATAATGACATTTTAACAAAAAATGAAGACCAAAAACAGTTTTTACTCCAAGTTGTAAATGATTATAAATCACAGTTTCCAAATGTAAAAAAAGAAACCCTGTCGCATGCTTTGGTCTAGTGCAAAAAATATTGTTTTTATTACTATATGTCTTGTAGATTTAGGATAATATTTGGTACTATGTATGAAAAAAACGTTTCATAATAAAATACACAAAGATAAAACGAGAGTTTTATTTCAAAAACTTCTAGTCTAGTTTTCTTAGACTACGAATTTACAGTAGTATGACACATGTCATAGTCACAACAGATAATGTCTTTGATATTTGTATGACTTGATTAGTCATTCTAAAGATAAATGTTGCTGATTAAAAAAAAAAACACTGCATCAACCAAAGAATGTAAATAATTCCATTTACTTTTATTATTGCATAATAATGCATTCTGCGGCACCCCTTGCCTTCAATTTGCCTCAATAATATTTTGAGGGGACTGTTTTTTCTTCAAATGGAACCATTTGCAGGGGTGAGAAATAAAAAATTTCGATTTCGAAAAAGATGGGCCACCCTAATCTGTTCCCGTTGTATCTACGTAGCAATTAGTTATTATCAATATTATAGATTATAAAATTTTCTAAAAGTTTTGTGTAAACTATTTTTTTCCACGTACAACTTTTTTTAAAATTGCAGCAGCTCGAGAATATAATCATTTTTTAAATTTCTAGCTGTCTCACTACTTAGAAACCACATTTTCTTCCATGGTTTTTTTTTCTCTGAAATGGCATACTTCGCATTATTTGAGACACTCGCTAGTCGGTATGTTGTAATTGCTTGCATTATTTTCAAGGTAACATATTAATATGTGTAAATATATACCTACTTACTAGGTACATTCGGACCAAAATGAATTCATCAATCACTTACTTAATTAATCATCAAGGAACTAATTACTTTTAGTTATTTATTTATGAAAAAAAGTTGTTAATACTGTCTAGAAGGTCAAAAACTAAATTTCGGTATAACCCAAACGAATATGGAAAATTTTTAGTGGCATCAAACTATAACGAAATTAGGAATGTCTCAAGGGCTAAGCAAGATATAATGACGGATAAACTTCAAGGTGAGTCCTTTTAGACTAGGAGATAGCTACATATATGGGGCCTGGGATATAACATGTTGGCATTACTGTTATGTCTTAGCAAATGTTTTTCTGAGTATTTTATCTTATGTGAGTCAGACCTCCCCCCTGACCGTTTTGGCGCCAGCCGCCCCAGAAAATATTCAATTGTGGAACAGAGTATAACACTTTGGGGTTTGGTGCTAATTGAAGAGGGTATCTTGATCAACATTCGATGTATGCCAACATTTTTTCTTCGTGTAATTGGCAGCACTGGCGACATCAATTATGGCCAAAATTGGAACATAATATAACACTTTCTGACCAGGCAAAAAATTTTCGTTGTCAATGCTCATTGCTGGAAAGCTATATGCTAACATTTTCTGCTTGCCCATTTTCCAGATTTTTGGCCAAAGATTGAAGTTTTGGCCAAAAACCGACTAAAACTGGTGTTTTAAAAAAAATTTTGGCACCTTCTCAAACTTGTAGTTTTTGTACCACAGAAAGGTATCTGTGAGTGCCAACATTTTTTCTCAATGAAATCTCCCCAAACTACCCCCAAAACCCCCAAACATTCAAATACTTTGTTATGTTAAAAAGGATAATTTCTCGGTCATTACTCGCTAAATGTGTCATTTTGGTATCCTTTTTGGCATAATAATCAGTATTTGAATGTTTGGGGGTTTGGGGCGCGGAAAGGGGGGTTACATTGAGAAAAAAATGTTGGCACTCACAGAGACTATTTCTTGGTATAAAAATTACAAATTTGAGAAGGTGCCAACATTTTTTTTAAACACCAGTTTTGGCCTGTTTTTGATCAAAAGTACAATTTTTTGCCATAAATCTGGAAAATGGGCAAGCAGAAAATGTTGGCATATGATTTTCCAGCAATGAGCATTGATAACGAAAATTTTCTGCCTTGTCAGTAAGTCTTATATTACGTTCCAATTTTGGCCATAATTGTTGTCGCCAGTGCTACCAATTACACGGAGAAAAAATGTTGGCTGTATCGAATGTTGATCGCCAAAATACCCTCTTCAACTAGCACCAAGCCCCAAAGTGTTATCCTCTGTTCCACAATTGAATATTTTCTGGGGCGGCTAGCGCCAAAACGGGCAGGGTAGGAGATCTGACTCACATAAGATAAATAGTCACTTAACAGTTAATTTTATCTAGTGATATACTCACTAAGAAGAAAACCAACCTAACTAGAACTAACTTAAGTCCATGCACAAAATTTTTGTAAAATTTTTAATATCATGGATACAATAATAAAAAATTTAAACCCGAAACATTCGGTTTCTGAGCAAGTCATCAAATGAAAACGCAAATCAAATAAAAAATCAGATCAAATCAAAAACAAATTTATTTTAAATTATATATAACATATTGCCCTCCCGAGCACTTGTTCCGAGCCACCCAGACATCCCCGATACGAATCGTCGTGCCAATTGAAAGGCTGGACGGATCAGGGAAATTAAATTATAAACACGACATTCTTTCGCAGGATAGGCGAACTAAAAAGTATATAAGATAAAACATGTAAAAAAAATAAAGTAATTGGTACATACTGTAATGTGTTACAACCCTTAGAATGAATATAGTGTATTTGCACCTACTCGAAAAAGAACCTACCAGAAGATTCCAAAGTGACATCTGGAATTCTCTAGAGAATGGTGGCGTCATCACAGAACAATCGAGATCTGTCATTTTTAGGTATAAAAAGACCGACCGCATTCTCGGCGAGTAGTTCAGAAAGTTCAGAAAGTATAGAAAGTGAGGTTAAGACTTCAAAGATAAACAAAGTGATAAACATTGTGATTTTAGTCAGTAAAGTGTATTTAAATTAATAATAGTATTGTGAAGTATCCAGTAAACATTTAATAAAGTGTGTTAGTGGACATCTCTTGTTATAATTTTTGGAACCCACGGAATTTGCGAGGGTGGTTTCCTAAGGGTGGAAACACGTGACAAATTGGTGTCAGAAGCGGAATTTTATGACAAGAGGAGCTCTGAAGTTGTGCTGGAGTGTTCGAGAAGGATTCTCGAGGGATAGTGCTAACACAGGACTAATTTACTGGACATTGTTCGAGGGTTATTTTCGAACAGGAAAATAGTGTTTAAGTGCATTTTTGAGACATTGTAGAACATTTTATTAGGACATTAGTGTGATAATTAAATCCTTTGAACTGAGAAGTGATAGAGACACTGAAAAAGACTCATTTAGTGCGTGAAAATTTCTAGAACTTTTCTATTTGGACATTAGTGGAAATTATTAAATTCTCTGAACTGGATAGTGACAAAAGACTCTGGATAAGACTTTTTCGTGCTATTTCGAGATTTGTCTGAAAAGTTCCATTACCGATATTGACGTGACAGTTAAATTTATTTTATTTTAATTTCGTCATATGCCCGTAACAACAAGAAGTATGGCATCCGATAAACAAATACAGGACTTATTCGAACAATTCCAAAAAATGATGGCGCAGCAACGGCAGGAAGACAAAGTAGAACAGGAGAAAAAACGTCAAGAGGAAGAAAGAAGACGTCAAGAAGAAAGGGACGAATTAAAGAAAATGATGGAAGATCAGGAAATAAGACGTCAGAAAGAAAAAGAGGATGAAGAAATAAGACGTCAGAAAGAAAAAGAGGATGAAGAAAGAAGACGTCAGAAAGAAAAAGAGGATGAAGAAACAAGACGTCAGAAAGAAAAAGAGGATGAAGAAAGAAGACGTCAGAAAGAAAAAGAGGATGAAGAAACAAGACGTCAGAAAGAAAAAGAGGATGAAGAAAGAAGACGTCAAGAAGAGAAAGACGAATTGAGACAAATTATGGAAGACCTGAAGATACGACAGCAAGAGGAGAAAGAAGAACAAGAAAGACGACATCAAGAGGAAAAACAGGAGCAAGAAAGACGCCTGGGAGAATTAAGGAAAATTCTAAATGAACAAATCAAAATACAACAGGACGCTATAATTTCTGCCAATGAAGTACTAAAATGTGAAGTCAAAGAAGAGATAAACAAGGTCGAAGGTAAAGTAGGAGTAGTCGAGACAGAAGTCAGTCAAGTAAAAGGAGAAGTAACCGAAGTTAAAGAGAAAGTAAACAAGTTCGAAGAAGAAGTCAAAGGAGAAATAGACCGGCTTAAACGACAGTTGAGAGATAGAGGAAGCCAGCAAGTGGTATCATCAGGACAGCGACTAAAACCTCCTTCTTTTGATGGCCAAAGTTCCTGGACGACGTACAAGAGGCAGTTTGAGGCAGCAGCGTGTGCGAACAATTGGGATAATGAGGAAAAGGCCATGGCATTAGTTCTAGCACTAAGGGGCCAAGCTTCAGAGTTACTCCAAACCATCCCAGTTGAGAAACAAAGGGACTTTAAAGCCTTGGAAGCTGCATTAGACTTGAGGTATGGCGATCAACACCTTGCCCAATTATACCAGACTCAGCTGAAATCCCGGATGCAAAAAGCTGGGGAAAGTTTACAAGAATTTGAAGCTGCGATAGAGAGACTGGCACACCTGGCGTATCCGAGTGCACCTAAAGAATTCCAGGAACAATTAGCCGTGGGGGCCTTTTTAGATGGTATAAGGGACGAAGAGGTCAGGCGAGTTCTGAGGCTGACGAGACACCAAAGTAGTAGCGAAGCTTTGGTGCGTGCACTCGAAGTAGAAGCCGCTTACAGGGATACTCCAAGGTCGAGAGTTCGAGCTGTGACTCTCGAAGAATCGCAACCAGAAATGAACCAGAACCCCTTGCTGACTGAGATGCAGAAAATATTCACCAAATTATGCGATAAATTGGATGGCCTCGGAAAGCAGGAGAAACAACAAAATAAAGGAAAGCCGAGCGGAGGTATTAAATGTTTCAACTGCGGCAAGGTGGGACATATGAAACGAGACTGTCGACAGCAGAACTCGGAGAGTCGAGTAAATGCTGTGAATGTTGAAGAGAAGCAGGAAAACTAAAGATAGCCAGCACCAAGGGGGCTGTGCTGGCTAGGGAATGCGGTGCCCCCAGAGAAATAAAGATTTCCCAGCTCCAAAGAATTCCAAGCAGTCTGTTGTTGCAAGGATATGTGAATGGAAGAAAATGCGTGTTTACTATTGACACCGGTGCTACGTCATCAATAGTGCGGCCAGGGTTTATATCAGGCTTGCAGATTGACAAGAAGCAAAATGGAGTAATCATTCGAACAGCCACGGGGGACAGGGCTGCGGTCCATGGAGAGGTCAACTTGGAACTGCAGGTTGGACGGTTGAGGTTCAATTACAAGGTCATTGTGGCTGACATTATGGATGATTTCATTTTGGGTCTGGACATCATGGGAGAGCAGGGATTCATTGTTGACGTAGGGGAGCGAGTCTTAAAAATTGGAAATGAGGAATTTATTCTGGCAACCGCAGACGACCAATTCCATAAAGCAAGGTTGTTAACAACACAGGCGATTAAGATTCCTGCTCATTCGGAACAAATGATCGATGCTGCTTTAGAAGGAAATCCTGGAGGGTACCGTGTTGGCCTAGTTGAAGATGACGAATCGATTAAGTCCCTACCCAATATTATTGTGGCGAGAACTTTAACCCGGACTAAAGACAAAATCCCAATTAGAGTCGTTAATTTAAATTCCCACTCAGTGACAATTAAGGAAGGCAAACCAATTGGCTCCTATGAACCGGTCACATGGGTAGCGAGGTGCGAGGAACAAACAGAGGGAAGTTCGTCTACGAAAATAGACCAGGAAGTTTTGACCTTGCTGAGTACCCAGTTGGAGCATTTATCTGAGGATGAACGAAGGGAGGCAATCAAGTTTCTAGAAAAGGAAAGTTCAGTATTTGCCAAGAATACAGAGGCCCTTACAAAAACAGACATAGTCCAGCATCGGATAAATACTGGCGACTCGCCTGCTATTCGACAACCACCTAGGAGGCTTCCATTAGCAAAACAAGAAGATGCCTCGGCAATGATAGACAAGATGCTACAAGATGGAGTCATTGAGGAGTCGACGAGTCCCTGGTCATCGCCAGTAGTTTTGGTTGCCAAGAAGGATGGAACATTAAGATTTTGTGTCGATTATCGGAAATTAAACGATGTCACAAAGAAAGACAGTTACCCATTACCACGAATTGATGACACGTTAAGCACGTTGGCAGGCTCACGATGGTTTTCTACGTTAGACCTTAGGAGTGGATACTGGCAAGTGGGGCTTCATCCTGATGATAAGGAGAAGACAGCGTTTTCAGCAGGCAGTGGTCTTTATCAATTTACCGTGATGCCTTTTGGACTTTGCAATGCGCCAGCTACCTTTGAAAGATTGATGGAATTCGTACTGCGAGGGCTAACCTGGAGGACGTGCCTGGTTTACCTTGACGACGTGCTTGTTATGGGACAGGACTTTACAGAACATTTGAAAAATCTTCAAGAAGTATTTGGGCGAGTCAGGAATGCCCATCTGAAGTTGAACCCGAAGAAGTGCCTGCTATTCCAGAAAGAAGTCAAATTTCTTGGTCACGTGGTGTCTTCGGATGGAATACAAACAGACCCCGACAAAATTTCTGCTGTACGAGATTGGCCAAGACCATCTAACGTTCATGAAGTACGGAGCTTCCTTGGCCTCTGCACTTATTATAGGCGCTTTGTGGAAGGGTTTGCAGAAATTGCGAAGCCATTACACCGGCTGACAGAAGAGAAAGTGCAGTACCAATGGACACCGGAATGTGAAACAGCATGGAGAAAATTGAAGGCAGCTCTATGCACTGGTCCTGTGCTAGCGTACCCACAACGGGAAGGACTTTTTATTTTAGACACGGATGCCAGCAATTCTTCGGTCGGTTGTGTACTGTCTCAAATCCAGAATGGGCAGGAAAGAGTGATCGAGTACTTCAGCAAGGTGCTGTCCAAACCGGAAAGAAACTATTGTGTAACCCGGAAAGAGTTACTGGCCATCGTTAAATCAGTGGACCATTTCCATAAATATCTTTATGGACGACATTTCAAGATTCGGACCGACCATGCTGCATTAAAATGGCTGTTGCAGTTGAAAACCCCTGAAGGTCAACTGGCTCGTTGGATAGAACGGTTGCAACAGTATGATTTCAAAATAGAACATCGACCTGGAAGATCTCATAAGAACGCAGACGCTTTATCTAGAAGACCATGCAAGGAAGATTGCAAGCACTGCCGCCACGTTGAGAAATTGCAGGGTACGGTGGCCGTCAACACTATTAAAATAGAGGTTCCGGACGATTGGACGACCGAAGCCCTGAGACAAGAACAACTGAATGACACAGAAATTGGGGCTATATTGAGAGCAAAGGAGAAAGGAATTCGACCAGCGTGGAAGGATGTTTCGGATAAGGCAGTTGGATTGAAGGCTTTGTGGGCCCAATGGGATTCACTTAAAGTCATGAACGGGCTGCTAAAGAGAGCTTGGGAAAGCCCGGATGGCAGGGAAGTTGTTATGCGTCTAGTGATTCCCAGGTGTCGAGTACCGAAAGTACTTCAGGAAGTGCATAATGGAGCATCCGGTGGGCACTTCGGCGTTAATAAGACCCTGAATAAAGTACGAGAACGATTTTATTGGGTAAATAGTCGTCAAGATGTGGAAGCTTGGTGTCGCAATTGCAAAATTTGTGCAGCCAGTAAGGGACCACAGACTAGAAGTAGGGGTGCAATGAAGCAATATAACGTCGGAGCTCCTTTCGAGAGGATCGCGATCGATATAGCCGGCCCATTCCCAGTAACCAAGGATGGGAACAAGTACATACTGGTTGCCATGGACTATTTTAGTAAGTGGCCAGAGGCCTATGCAATTCCAAACCAAGAAGCAGTCACTGTAGCCAAAGTCTTGGTAGATAATTTGATATGTCGGTTTGGTGTACCCCTGGAGCTGCACTCAGATCAAGGGAGGAACTTTGAGTCAGGGGTGTTTCAGCAAATCTGCAAGTTATTGGGGATACACAAAACACGGACAACAGCCCTTCACCCGCAATCAGATGGAATGGTGGAACGACATAACAAGACCATGAAAGTACATCTCTCTAAAGTGGTTCATAAGAATCAACGTGATTGGGATCTCCACATACCGTTCTTCCTCATGGCATACAGAGCTGCTATCCACGAGTCTACGAAACAAACACCAGCCCGTGTAGTATTTGGACATGAGATCAGACTGCCGTGTGATTTGATTTTCGGAACACCAGGCGGAGAACAGCTTCCTGTGAACAGCTATGTGGATGAAATGAGTGAACGGCTAAGAAATGTTCATGAGCTGGTTAGAGACCAAATCACCATAGCCAGTGACCGAATGAAGGCTCGATACGACCGTAAGGGTAGTTCAGAAGGGTTCAAGGCAGGAGATCTGGTTTGGCTGTATAACCCACAGCGAAAGAAAGGGAAGTCACCGAAACTTCAACCCCCTTGGGAAGGACCTTATACTGTTATTACCCGAATTAATGATGTCGTCTATCGTATTCAACGAAACAAAAAGTCCAAGATGAAGATCGTACACTTGGATAGACTGGCGAAGTATGTGAAAGAGGCTGAATTGCCTGACCGGGACGTTCAGGCTTAAGGAGGGGGCAGTGTAATGTGTTACAACCCTTAGAATGAATATAGTGTATTTGCACCTACTCGAAAAAGAACCTACCAGAAGATTCCAAAGTGACATCTGGAATTCTCTAGAGAATGGTGGCGTCATCACAGAACAATCGAGATCTGTCATTTTTAGGTATAAAAAGACCGACCGCATTCTCGGCGAGTAGTTCAGAAAGTTCAGAAAGTATAGAAAGTGAGGTTAAGACTTCAAAGATAAACAAAGTGATAAACATTGTGATTTTAGTCAGTAAAGTGTATTTAAATTAATAATAGTATTGTGAAGTATCCAGTAAACATTTAATAAAGTGTGTTAGTGGACATCTCTTGTTATAATTTTTGGAACCCACGGAATTTGCGAGGGTGGTTTCCTAAGGGTGGAAACACGTGACAATACAATGCAAAAGACGCTAGTATAAATAAAATATCGCAGTTATATATTATGGTTGATTCGTGCGGGAAAATTACTAACCAAAAGACCTGTTTCAAACAATGCAGCAAAAGCAAGCGGTTATGCCAGACAACACACTTTAAGGCTTAAAATATTTGTGTTCCTGAAACTTTTGATATCCAAAGAAATATTGTGACCTTTTCAAAATAAGTCAAATCATTAGCGATTACGTTAAAAATCCGAAACTCATCAGATATGTGTTACATCTTATATTACAGTTTTACACATTGTTTAGTCGTTTAAATAAACATATTGCGGTAAAATTTTCCAACGAGTCTTAGTCCAATAAAAAGCACATATTTCACTCATTGTCTTTAGAATGTATGCAATATTAAATTACAATTCTTAAATTATACAAAAAGGGCTATTTTTAATAATTTTGAATGTTGTTTCATAAGTCTAGTTTTATTCTAAATTTTATTGCAAGCGATTTGGATTTTTATTTTTTGTGATGTGATTACTAGTACCGAAAATAGAAAGACTTTAATGCTGCAACATTAATTATTTAAATTTCATATGAAGCAACGATAAGATGTAATCCAAAACTTCTCATTGCATGTTATTACATCGAAAATAAACTAAAACAGTACAGTTCCTGCAGCAGAAGAATCCTTTAATTACCTTTTTTTTTATCATTAATTTGACTCCAAACAATAACTCGTAACAGAAATTAATTAGTTTTTTTCTATAGATTATTTTCGTGCCCAATTAACCACAGATGTATTTATTTTATTTATCTTTGTGTCTTTGCAAATTATATTTTCTATAATTAGTTTGACTTAACATTGTAAGTATTAATTCTTAAAAACTATATTAAGAATAAGATATTTTTAATGAATTACAAAATTATCCTAGCAATTTTTGTCTCTTACGTGATTTTCATAGTAATTATTATCGTCACTCCGTGTAGAATCTGTATCATCACTCACACCACTATCAAACAGATAATCATTCTCACTTTCATACCCACAATTGCTTTTTTTAGCCGTTTTAATAAATATTTTGATCTAAAATTTTAAATGGTTACTGTACTCACATTCTTCTTAAATTTCATTGAAAATCCATTTTTTTTAAAGAACAATCGTTGGTTTAAAAACGCCTAATTTTGCTATATTTAATTTTTTTTTAATAATAATAACATTTGAAATAAATTATAGTTTATGTACTTTTGTTGTATAACGTTTTCTTTTGCTGGTGGAAAACACGGTATATAAATTAAATTGTTATTGTTCTCTTTTTTTATATAAACAAAAGCTAAACAAACAACATTTAAAAGAAAGAACATTCCAATAAAACAAAAATAAAGAAATTAAAAATTCACTGCAATTTCAAAAAAAAAATTAAACAAATTATTTCATGTTAAATTAATGAAATAATCAAAATTTGCGAAAAGAGACCCGCCCTAGCTGTTCGTGCCCCTCCCCCCCCCCCTCCCTTTCCCCGATCCATGGGACAATGTTTTTCATAAAGATTAAAGCCTAAGGAACAATTTTAGACATGTCCCCAAAAAAAAACTGGCTGTACTTTCAAAATGGCGGCCATATATTAAAAAAAACTGGTTGCTAATGTTGTTTTTGTCATTTAACACAAAAACTAAAAAAGTTGAACAAAAACTTTTTTCACAAAAAACAACGTGCATAAAATTTTCTACAATTTTGTTCCTATGCAATATTTTGATAGAGTTACCATTTTCCAGATAAATGAGTGCAAAATTAAGAATGGAGCAGCTGGAATATTGATGATAAATTAGTCGCATCATTAGAGGAGTTTACATGTGCCATGTATGGATCAAAGAAATGCGCTAACGTGGACGAGCTTAGCCTAATCACCATTAGACAAAAATGTGATGACAAAATTTGTATTTATCAATTGACACTAAAGTTAATTTTTCTTCGATTCCACCATCAAGAGCTTGTCTTATCGAGCATATTAAAAGGAATGTTTACCAAACGCGTATTTAGCGATTAGCCGACGAAGGTATTCACAATATTCCAAAGCCTTGGAATGATTATGAATGGAGAACCTCTTTGGTGTTCAGCAGATAAAATGCTGCCTCAATCGCTTACTGAAATTCTTCAGGAGATGATTCCAAATCAAATTATAATAGACGAAAGTGAGGATGATAACGATATCATAAATGAAGCAATAGAGGAAGAAGACTTGGAAGAAATATTCGATGTATCGGGAATCTGAAAGCGAATGAGGTGTTACTTACGTTTTATATTGAATTTTCTATTTTATTTTAACAGCTGAATCATCTGGAAAATGGTAACTCCTATCCAAATATTGTATAGGAACAAAATTGTAGAAAATTTTATGCACTTTGTTTTTTGTGCAAAAGGTTTTTCTCCATATTTTTTAGTATTTGTGTTAAATGACAAAAACAATATTTGCAAATTTTTTCTTATAAACAATGACGCCATTTTGAAAGTACGACAGGTCTGAAATTATTCCTTAGGCTTTAATCTTTATGAAAAACATTGTCCCCGAGGATCGGGGAGGGGGTGCACGTACAGTTAGGGTGCAACTCGCGTAATTTATAAACCAGTGTTAAACTTTAACATGGAATTAGGGTAGATGCATATTTCTGAAGCTAATTATAAATTTAAGTCCCTGAAAAGAATAAATGAAGCCATTGCTTTAAACCGTCATATCTCTCTTAGCACCTGATGACGCAAATTTAAAATCTCGAAAAGCATTTTGAAGAGTATTTTGTAACCATCCATTTGTTATTTACCATTTTTTGGTATAGTTGAAGCAATCGCATTTGTGAGCGACTTTGAGAGGCAAGGGGTGCAGAACGCAGAGCCAGATTTAACTATATTGTAAATAGATATAAAATAATAATAATTTATAATATTACACTTGCAATATCCCCCAAAGAACTGCTATGAATTGGTAACAAAACTTACTACAATTATTTTCAAAAACACATTACCAAATTTGACCGGCTCGGCGGCGTAATGCTTAAGGTGTTGGCTTGCGACCATGGGGTCCCGGGATCGAATCCTAGCTAGGGCATGTATGTGTAGTGGCATTTTTCACGTGTTGCCGAGACGGTAGCAGTGGGCTAGACTGCGGTTGTGTGAGAGAAAACACGGTCTAATCTCCTGAGTTCGAGTCTCAGCTGCGACAGATGGCAATATCACAAGGAATGGGTGTTGTGATGTTGCCTATGTGTGTGTCCGTCCTGGTTGAGTGGTAGAATAGCCTACGGCTAAACTCCGCCAGGACACTAATATAAAAAAGACGATTAAAAAGAAATAACAAAGAAATATAAAGTAATTATCGAATTATATCTTCACCCCGGCAGTATAAGCTCGACTGTGATGTGATGTCTTAACTGCGGTCCTGGGTTAAACAACACACACATAAGTTTACGCCCACAAACCCACGTCAGATAGCTGACATCGAATGCCCGCTATCTTCTCTCTCACTCAATGTAAAAGTGAAGTAAAGACGGGAGATGAGTTGCCGCCTTTTGTATTCCACACTTCTCACTAATACGATTACTTCAGCTGTACTTACCATCAAAATATTGACGAAAATGGCGTAAAAAGTACCAAAAGGTACGCGAGAAATCCAGAATTATTTTAAATCATAAGAAATATTAACAACAAATCAATACGTATACTAGAACATCAATTATTAAGTAGTAGTACCGACCACACCTAATATTTAAATATACATTTTTTGACAAAAGAAATCATCAATGCTTAAAAATGGGAATAATACGCACAACCAACTGTCTCATAAACTGCGTTAATGAAAACTAAAATGTTTTAGAAGTTCAATAACGAAAACTAAACTATTATATCTAGGACAATTACTAATTACTGTTGCGATAATATTGCATTATAGATAATTCGTCTTTTTTTCCGTTCATGTTTAAGTTTATAGCGGATTATAGCGGAGCCGACGCGACGGTCATATGATAATAACCAACGGTATATTTACAAGATTGTTCCATATTAAGTTTACGCATATAAGAAAAGTACTCGAGACACATTTTAATATAAAAGTATCATTTTAAAGCATATTGAACTAAATTGATTTAAGGCAAATAATTGACTAGAAGCCTCAAATATTTGAAAGATTATCCAATTTCCGAAATAATTACTGAATATGAAGCGCGTTGTTTTTTTATTACCACCGGTAATATCCATCATAAATACGAAAATAATTATTTCCCAGATGAAAATAATCGTCCGTCAACATTATTCCGTGCGTGTTATTAGTTTACTCGGTAATAAATACTTACTCGTTTATAATTCCATATTGCATACTTATATTGTAATTTAGAAGATAGAATAACAATACAGTTGCTGTAAAAGTGTTGCTATTCAGAATAAAAGTATCTATAAACTGAAACATAAGAAAAAACCGCTGCCTAAGGATCACTACTTCCACATCCAGATTTTCTATCCGAGTCACTCACAACGAAAAAACTTTGTATGTGAAAATAATTGTTTATGGAACTTTAATAATATAATATTTAAAATCCTCTACCCCAAAAACCCATAAAACGATACCCCACATCGGTAGTGGGGTGGGGGTGGTGATAGGGGGGGTGGTAGTGGGGGGTGTATGAAGTAAAAAAATACTTTGAGGTTTCTGATTCCTATACATGCACTAAATCACATTTTTTTTTCATCCCCTTTAATAAGGAGGTGGGGGTGGTAATAGGGGGTGGCTAATGCCAAAAATTTTTTTGAGACCTCAGCTTCTCTTGTATATACTAAATACCAATTTTATGGACTCCTACCTTCTTAATTTACCCATTTACCCCAAATTTACCCCAATTTTTTACTATACTTCCACTGGACGTGGAAGTAATTATGTAGCACATACAAAGGACCCCGTATTGGAAAATCATTTCGGTGTAATTTGTTTGGGAATAGGTGGTTCAAGGGCTTCCGAACAAAAAATGTCATATGAAAAAATTGATTTAATGCCTTTCCTGCAGAATTACAGTGACTGGAAGTTAAAAATCTTTGAAAAAATCAAAGATCGTTTCGGCAGAATTTTCTTCAAACTTTGGGAATGGGTAGTTCAAGGGCTTCCAAACAAAAAATGTTATATGAAAAAATTGATTTAATGCCTTCCCTGCAGAATTACAGTGACCGGAAATTAAAAATCTTTGAAAAAATTAAAAATCATTTCGGTGGAATTTTCTTCAAACTTTGGGAATCGGTAGTTCAAGGGCTTCCGAACAAAAAATGTCGTATGAAAAAATTGATTTAATGCCTTCCCTGCACAATTACAGTGACTGGAAGTTAAAACTCTTAAAAAAATTAAAGATCGTTTCGGCAGAATTTTCTTCAAACTTTGGGAATAAGTAGTTCAACGGCTTCCAAACAAAAAATTTCATATGAAAAAATTGATTTAATGCCTTCCCTGCAGAATTACAGTGACCGGAAATTAAAAATCTTTGAAAAAATTAAAAATCATTTTTCTTCAAACTTTGAGAATCGGTAGTTCAAGGGCTTCCGAACAAGAAATGTCATATGAAAAAATTGATTTAATGCCTTCCCTGCAGAATTACAGTGACTGGAAGTTAAAAATCTTTGAAAAAATTAAAAATCGTTTCGGCAAAATTTTCTTCAAACTTTGGGAATAGGTAGTTCAAGGGCTTCCAAACAAAAAATGTCATATGAAAAAATTGATTTAATGCCTTCCCTGCAGAATTACAGTGACCGGAAATTAAAAATCTTTGAAAAAATTAAAAATCATTTCGGTAGAATTTTCTTCAAATTTTGGGAATCGGTAGTTCAAGGGCTTCCGAACAAAAAATCTCGTATGAAAAAATTGATTTAATGCCTTCCCTATAGAATTACAGGAACTGAAAGTTAAAAATCTTTGAAAAAATTAAAAATTATTTGTGTGGAATTTTCTTCAAACTTTGGGAATAAGTAGGTACTTAGTATGAAAAAATTGATTTAATGCCTTCCCTGCAGAATTACAATGACTGGAAATTAAAAACTTTTGAAAAAATTAAAAAAATTAAAAGTCGTTTAAGCATTAAATCAATTTTTTCATATGACATTTTTTGTTCGGAAGCCCTTGACTATCTATTCCCAAAGTTTGAAGAAAATCCAACGAAATGATTTTTCCAATGCTAATGGTGCGGGGTCTTTTCTCAATTGTTTTATAAAAGCATCTAGATAAGGTCGCAAAAACAAATTTGTCAGATATAAGCGTTCTACACTCATAGTCCAGAGCTAAATGGCTTTTTTGGCACATCGTTGTTTGATGCTCTATGATTTATTTTTAAAGTTTTGTGGATGATAATGAGTCACAAAAACGATTTTTAGGAGGCATTTCTCATTTGGTACGTAACGATTACCATTTAAAAATCAGTAGAATTATGTAATAGTTACACGACTCATTTTGTGTATACGTACACTATTTATACCTAAAGTAAATAAAATAAATCGACACAAAGTGTGCGACGTCAGGGAGCGCAGGCAAAAGCTCAAAGTTGTAAAAAAATGCAATTAAAACACGTTAGCGTTACAAGCTGTTTTTCAGGTAGAGAATACTTATTTAAACATTTTGAACATAGAAAACTAGCCAAAAAAAATGTTTTCAAATTTTGAAGAAATCTAGATTTGTATCATATATTTTATTTTCAGAACTCTACATTCATCTTTACAAGTTCTTCTTTTTTAAAAACGTAAATATAAGCTCCCTAACTAACAAAATAACCTACCCGGAAATGAAAAAAGAAATTAAAAAATTTAAGATTTTATGAAAATTAACATTACCGCCATATCTTTTAGGTTATAAATTGTTGTTAAAAGTTCTCTCTCTTTTACTTCCACATCCAGTGGAAGTATAGTAACGACAAAAAATTTTTTTTAAATTTTTATTGTTCAAATAGGCTTAGAATGTCATGAAACGTCGAGATGTTAAGTTTGAGCGAAAAAAAAATTTCAGTCTGTCAGTCTGTCTGTAACTTTTTTTTGTGCGCACGTTTACTCTGGAACCGTTTAAGATATTGAACTTGAAATTTGGTACACTTTAATGGGATCTGGAACTAGATTATATTTTCAACTCGTTCCGTGGAAAGGTTGGGGGGTAAATTGGGGTAAATTTGAGGTAAATAGCTAAATCAAGCAGGTAAGAGTCCAGAAAATTGGTATTTAGTATATACAAGAGAAGCTAAGGTATCAAACAAATTTTTGGCATTAGCCACCCCCATTACCACCCCCACCATTATTAAAGGGGATGAAAAAAAATTGTGATTTAGTGTGTGTACAAGAACCAGAAACTTGTATTGCAGAAATTGTACTTTAATTATATAATATTTGAAATCCTCTACCCCAAAAACCTATAAAACAATACCCCACATCGGTAGTGGGGTGGGGGTGGTAGTGGGGGTAATTCCATTACTTTTGAATGTAGAGTGAGCTTGTATTCGTATAATAGTCCAATAAACAAGTTATAAAAGTGGGTTCGTAATGCAAAAAGAACGTAAGTCAATTTTTTTTAAAAGTATTTGCCAAGTTGGCTTTTCAGCATGGGTTGGCGTTCGCCGCCAACTTTGCGAAAAATTCAAACACAAATATCTAGTGAACCATTGATGCTACGGCAAAAATGGTAAAAACTTTTTTGTTCAGCTCTAAATTCTTCATAAATCTCTTTACATTCTCATTTCCGTAGAACTAAACGTTTGCGAGTTACAGCGCCTCAAAGTTCTCAAAAAGTAACTTTTTCAGATTATTTCGTAAACTGTTGATTATAAATTACAATGTCAAATGGAAATCTTGAAGAACACTAATTTATTTACAATTTCTATCTCCAACACCATTTTGTAGAATTAATAGTGTAAGAGCTACATACAGCCCATCAAAAGTTTTAAAAAAATAGTTTTTTCACAATATCTCATTGGTTATTATTGATCAGATGTAATTGCAAACTTGTAGAGCATTCAGTTTCTATACATTTTTAAATAAACAACATTTTTGGTTATTTTTTTATGGCATTCAATAGAATTCAATCATCAAGATAAGCTGTTAAAATTTCAGCTTCATAAGTATATCCAATGCTTAGATATTCAATGTTAAAGATTGGGTTTTGGTACAAAGCGCTTCGCCGACTCGTAACGTCATGTTGCATAAACAAAAATTGAAAAAGTACATTTTTGCTGTCATAACTTCTTTGTTTTTTATGCTATAGAAATAGAAAAAAAAACATTTGAAAGCCTAATCAATAGTCTTTCATTTTTGTTTTTACCGCTTTTAACATAGGTGCCATAGTTTCTGAGATATTTAACATTTAAACTAAATACTTCGTCTTATAGACGTTCAGACGTCACCTTTATACTTCCAGATCTCCAAAACGATTAACTGTACAGAAATTAGAAAAAAACAAAATTCATCCTCAATTTAGTAGCTTTCTTATTTGTCTCTAGCATGTTTTCGCTCAATGTAATACTTTTCGAGTTATTTGACGAATATTGTTTTGAAATACCTTTTTTTAAGCTAAAATCCCAATTTTCAAGTCGTTATAACTTAAAGACTATCAATTTTTATGAAAAGTTGCATAGAACCTTTTCTTCTTAAAATTTCATTTTATTTCACCTCCAACGTTTTTAATTATCAAATCTCGACTGTCGTCTGAGCAGCATCTACAAAGTGACGTCACAGTCGTCACATGAAGCACCTCCCCGTTTTCGCGCGATCCAACTTTGGTAATTTATTTAAGGGCTTAAACATAATAATAATAATAATAATAATAATAATAATAATAATAATAATAATAATAATAATAATAATAATAATAATAATATAGTGAGATGCATCGAACAGCTGATACTGTAGAAGAACGCACTACCGGGCGTCAAAATGACGCGACACCAATTTATTTCTCAGGGGGCGCCAGTCGCGTATTACCCCGTTCTTCTACCTCCCAGGCGGGTTCGAGATAAGATGCACTTCGGTAGCCGAGTAATGGGACCAAGGCGGCACTACCACAGATCGGAAATTACGCTCTCTCTGGACCCGAATTCCCTCGTTAGGGGTTTAGGCACCTCTTAATTTCCTGAATTTTTGCATAAAAAAATCCCAACCGAAGAATTTCTCTGCGGAGGGATTAGTTTTGGTACGCGAAAATCACGTTTTGGTCCATTAATAACGGAATATATTTCTCAAAAAACGCATAAAAAAATCCCTATCAAACCTTCGTAAAGCAACCAGAAGGTCGAACGTTAATGCGAATTAACTCGACACATCCGGCTTTCTATACGAAAGTTCCAGGGATTATAGACCGTCAACAGGCCTCAAGATCAATTAAGAAATATTAGTTCAAGGAATCCGTTTATTTAACAGAATTGGTTATACAAAATTCTCAAGAAAGAATCGTGCCTTCCCCAATCAAGGTAGTGACTTTCAGACCATACAAGCGAGAGCGCTCACGCTAACGATCGATTAGGTAGAAAAGATTCATACGTACCTTCTCAGAATCAAAATGTGAGCTTTTAGAATCATTTCAGACTCTGGGTAAATGAATAATTAAGGCTGACTGAAATTAACTTAAAAAAGTTTTACTAAATGAATTTAGTTTCGCTAGAGACTACTTAGCTTTAAAGTTCTTGTATCGTGGAGATTCACGTACTCAAACACATTCAGAGGACTTATTACTGCATAAGTTGAGTGGCGTTCGATCAGTCCACGACTTACTAACCCTTATCACAGTCGATTAATAATATCGATTTGGCAGCGTCTCACCTTCGAGCGACTATTAGGCAAAATTGAATTTTTTGATTTTTATGCACAAGGCGTTTTCCTCTATAACTTTGTCATTTGAAAAGCCCCGTTATTGGCTTTTCTACCATCGCTTTGTCTGGACTACTCAACGCGCTCGACCAAATTGCGAGCCGCTGGGTCAATCCAAACTCTTTCCATGCGAGAAACCGGCCTTGTACATGTGCATTGATTTTTATTAATTTTTGCTTATCGGCACTACGCCGGCTTTGACAAAATCTTCTATTTTGCCTTTTGGATGCAGTGCATCGTTAAAATTTTATGCTCATACTTTAGAATTGTGCTTTCAATGATCGTACCTCAAAGGTCAATGTCTTTGGTTGAGGAATAAAAAATAAAAAATAATTTAAAGTATATTTTCGTGGTACTTTTTAAACTGACTTCGTGGTACTTTTGAAAAATCCAGTTTAAGACCAATTTTAGCGTACTTTTGAAAAATCGATTTTCGAGCCAAATTTCAAGGTACTTTTGAAAAACTAATCTGCGGGTGAAATTTTGGCGTACTTTTGAAAAATCGATTTTCAAGCCAAATTTCAAGGTACTTTTGAAAAGTTAATCCGCGGGTGAAATTTTGGCGTACTTTTGAAAAATTGATTTTCAAGCCAAATTTCAAGGTACTTTTGAAAAGTTAATCTGCGGGTTAAATTTTGGCGTACTTTTGAAAAATCGATCTTCAAGCCAAATTTCAACGCAGTTTTGAAAAATTAGTCTGCAAGTGAAACCTTGGCGTACTTTCGATAAATCGATTCCTGGGCCAAATTTTGACGCCCTCCCAAAAATATTATTTTTCAAAGTCCAATTTATGGTACCTTTGAAAAAGTATACTATTCATAAATCTTTGTCATTATATACTTCTACTCTGATATTCTGAACCAAAAACATTTTTCCTAAGTGAAAATTCGGTGTTTCTTCGAATTTTCGCCTGGTCATTTCCAACGCCTTATAGAACCCAAAACGGTCCTTGTGGACTGATCTGCGCCTCTGCAGACTCCCAAAAATGTCTTTAAATGAAATTTTTGCCTAAGTCGAATTTTGATTATGTCTTCAACTTAGGACGATTTTGGAGAGTTCTACAACACTCCCCTCCTTTGGTTGAATCTTTTCTACTCATCGATCGCCTTTAATTTCCATATTCACTTGTAGGTCTGTATGCCTTCATTTGACGGTCTGACCTATGTACAGATGTTTAAAAAATAACGGCCTTAATTGGGGCAGACGGCTGATTCGCCTATCTAACTTAAAAATAAATACATTTTTTAAACAATACGCCAAGTTGATACAACATTTTTATCAACTTAATTACACCCGCGTCGAGGTGCGAAGCGTAGCACAATTTTGATTAGCGTCCACTCTCACTAATTCGTTGCACTCGCTTTTTCGCCCTGGTCTCGCTCTTGCTTAACTTCGGCCCTTTCTAGAAGAGTCTGTCTATATCTCCATGCCGCAGCTTGGACGGTCCTCGCCTTTGAGTTCCAGACTTCACCATGCCGCGCCCTTGCGACAGGCTGGGTCATCTTTCCATTTCTGCACATGGAAAATGCAGTTCTGCAACTAGATTGACTTTTTAGCAAGTCGTCGACTGGGACGCGTCGACTAACAAACACAATGTGTTGTTTTTAATGAAATATTTTTCTAACATGAATTTTGTTAACTTATAATGGTTAGAAATTGGTTCTTCGTAAGGTAGATTGAATCGGCTTACGATACTCGTGCGGTCATCACTACTTTGTAAAAAAAAAAAAAATATAAAAAAAAAAATTGAAGCGTCTTCTTGAGCGAAGAACGGCTTCTGAAACTCGTCTCGTAGTTTCTACTTCGTAAGGTAGATTAAATCGGCTTACGATACTCGTGCGGTCATCACGACTTGTGAAAAAAGTAAAAAAAAAAAATCGAAGCGTCTTCTTGAGCGAAGAACGGCTTCTGAAACTCGTCTCGTAGTTTCTACTTCGTAAGGTAGATTAAATTGGCTTACGATACTCGTGCGGTCATCACGACTTGTGAAAAAAGTATAAAAAAAAAATCGAAGCGTCTTCTTGAGCGAAGAACGGCTTCTGAAACTCGTCTCGTAGTTTCTACTTCGTAAGGTAGATTAAATTGGCTTACGATACTCGTGCGGTCATCACGACTTGTGAAAAAAGTATAAAAAAAAAATCGAAGCGTCTTCTTGAGCGAAGAACGGCTTCTGAAACTCGTAGTTTCCATTTGGGGTATACGTTAATTTTGTTGACTTAAAATGATTAAAATAGAAGTTGTCTTCTTGCATAAGAAAAACAGCTTCCGAAACTCGTACTGATTCGTACTTATGCCTACGTCCATTACTCGAACTTGGCGGCTCTCGCTCTTGAGAAGCTAGGCTTACCGGATCGCGCTCTTGCGTCGGGTTCGCCGTCTTTCCAGGTCTGCTCATGGAGTAGACTTTAAATTTTCGATTCGACCGCATATAGGTCAAAATCGCTACTTAGAATTTTGAGAAAAAATATAAAAAAAAAGCGAAAACGGCTATTAGCCGTGGTCGACCTCAGAAATATCTAGAGGTGACTCTTCTATGTCTGGCTCATCTCGAGCATCATCGGGATCTCGACTTATTACATCCTGCTCATCTTGAGCTCTTGCGGGAACATTGATTTGAACTAGTGTGGTATCGCTACGTCGCTCTGACCTGGGCGCGATCTCATTGTCTGATGAGGAAGCGTCGTCACTAAGATGAGTTTCATCCGGACTATCTTCTGATTCTTCAGACAATTCCAATTCAACATCGGGGTCTCCCTTAGGTGCCGGCCTGATGGCATCGACATGTAATCTCGTCGAAGTTACCCCCTTGTGAATGAGGTAAACTTCATTGGACAATCTCTTTAAAACCTTGTGTGGCCCACTCCACGACGGTGTGAAGGTATGATCCTTCCTGATCCTTTTAGTCATTACCATATCTCCCACTTTATATACGACCGGCGTTACCGCCACTTTGGGCGCGTAACGCCATTGGTAATTTGTTTGATTTTTACGAATCTCCTTGACTCTTTCAAGGCGGGGAACGTCCGCTTGATTACGACGTTCTTGTCTATAAGCGAACATATTCCAATCACCAATCTGCGGTAATTCATAGCCGAGTACTACGAAACTGGGCGTATGCCCCGTAGCGGCGTTTTTTCTTGTTCTCAAGATATATGCCATCTGACTAACATGTCGATCCCACTCGTCGTTGGGTGAACCATATAATAAGGTTTTTAAGATCTTCTTAGCTTCTTGCACCCTCCTTTCTATTGGATTGGCCTGTTGGTGGTAAGCTGCTGTGAAGAATCTTTCAATATTGTTACGTGTACAGAACGTATCGTAAAAGCCGGAATTGAAGTGACCTCCCTGGTCGGAAATGATGACCCTCGGAACGCCATATCTCGCCACTAGTTCCTCTTCGATAAATTGTGCTATTGTTTTTCCACTGACTTGGGTGAACGCCTTGGCTTCGACCCACTTACTAAATACATCCTCTACCATTAATATATATCGGTTATCTGCATCTTTGGTTCGCTGAAGCGGTCCGATTACATCGACGCTTAGAACTTCGAACGGATGAGATGGAGCATGGCTTCTGAGAGGAGCCTTCGGTTGTGATTGTCTGCTTTTTACGGAATTACAAATAATGCACTCATTTAAATATTTGTTAACTAGTCTCGACAAATTATTAAAATAATAGCGGCCCGAGATGATTCTAACAGTTTCATCGCGGCCGGGGTGACCTACTTCCGGTCGGTCGTGAAAATGAGATATTACTCTCATGACCATACGTTTTGGTACGTATAATTTTTCTATAACATTTTCGCCTCTCGTCCAAAGTGTGCCGCCTATCACTTGTCTTGTATTGACGAATTTCACCTCTGCCTCGGTTTTATCTGCTTGTCGCACTAGAGTATTCCATCGTTCGATTTGGTCTTGGATATCTCTGGAGTGCGTTTGCGCTTCTCTGACCTGATCGTTTAATTCCAATGTGGTAATCACTGATATTCGTTCCTTGTACGAGAATTTTGGTGGATACATCCTTTCCTCTTCGTCGTTTGCTTCGACGTTTGGGCCTTGAGGATTCCTGCTAAGATAGTCTGCCAATATATTTTCCTTGCCGGGACAATGTTCTATGGTGAAGCTGTATTCCTGAAGTAATAATGACCAACGTGTAAATTTCGTTTTCTCGTCCTTATGCTTATTTAACCATAGTAAAGCTCGATTGTCGGTTTTGACTATAAATGGGCGGTCTGCCAAATATATTTTGTATTTCCTTATATAATTAACGACGCTCAAACATTCCAATTCATTGATATGGTATTTTCTCTCCGTCGGAGATAACGTATTACTAGCATAAGAGACGATGTGCTTCTGGTCATTATCCCCCAATTGATATAATACTGCAGATAATCCTATTAAGGATGCGTCCGTCTGCAGTATGAACATTTTATTGAAATCTGGCCGGTGCAGTCCTAGAGGTTTATTTAATACCTCTTTCAGTAGGATAAAGGATTCTTGGGCTTCTGTATTCCACTTATAGCGCCAGTCCTTCGAGAGTAGTCGGGTCAAGGGCTTAGTAATTATTGCAACATTAGGGATATATTCACGTACCCAATTACATAGGCCAAGGAAACTCTGAAGCTGGCGCCTTGTCGTAGGCACAGGATAGCTCTGTATCTGCAGAATATGTTTTTCTAAAGGTTGAGTAGTATTGGCATTTATCTTATGCCCGAGATAGGTTATACTAGATGTGGCTACCACACATTTTTCTGGTGACACTTTTAAATTATGTAAACGTAGGCGTTCAAAGACGGCTCTCAGATGGTTTACATGCTGATCTATATTTTCACTGTAGATGATAATATCATCGAGATATACTTTGCAGAAATGATGCAAGTAGCCGGTCAATACGTCTCTTGCCATAAATTTTTGGAATGTACATGGAGCGGTCTTTAATCCGAAAGGCATCACGTTAAATCGGTAAGATGCTCCATCTAATGTTGTAAACGTAGAATAATTTTTTGACGACTCCTCAAGAGGGATTTGCCAATATCCGCTCTTGAGGTCCAACACCGTAAATATGTTGGCGTTTCCTAGATCCTTTATACTCTCGTATATCTTAGGTAAGACGGATGCTTCGTCTTCCGTTACTTCATTTAAGTGACGATAATCAATGCAGAAGCGAGGCTTCTTGCCGGGCCTTTCTATTATAATGGGAGGCGAACTGTACTGAGCGGTACTCGGTTCTATAACTCCGGCTTTCAGCATCTCTTCAATTTGATCGTACATAACTTTTTTCTTAGTAGGAGACATAGGATAAGGTTTGATATTGAACGGGCGGTCGTCTTTAACTTTTATTTTATGTTTCGTTGTCACCGTGGTAGCTTGGGTAGGCACCGCGGTGAACAATTCAGCGAATTCCTCGAATAGAGGTTTTAAATTATCGTTTCCGATGATCAGTTCTTCGGGAAGCCGGCATTGCTTCCTTGCTTGATGTGCCGCTTGATTCCAGAAGACGGTTATTCGCTCTTCAGTGCCGACGTAGACACATTTACGTTGATAATCGAATACGACATTGTGAGCATATAAAAACGGGGCTCCCAGAATGAGCTCTTCATTTAAATTTTGAATGACCTGAAACGTGGTCTGAAAGGGTACATCTAGTACATTAACGTTCATGGTCGTAGTCCCGAGGGATTCTACTAAACCATCGCCACAAGCCATAACAAACGTTTGGGGAGCTGTAAGTTGATCAATGTCGTTCAAAAATTTCGGTTGGATAATATTCCTTGTCGAACCTGTATCCAATAAAGCGTTAACCGCTCGATTATTAATTATAATCTTAATGCGAGGCAGAGGGAAAGCGTCGTTAGTTTGATTGATAGATTCTAATGGAGTGAATCGGTGGGGAGATAGGTTGACTTCTTGATCCTTAAACAGGTAATTAAGGTCAGGAAGGTCATCGAAGTTTTTTAATTTAAACTTCTTGCTTCGGAGCTTCCCCG
Source organism: Rutpela maculata (assembly GCA_936432065.2). Taxonomy (NCBI): domain Eukaryota; kingdom Metazoa; phylum Arthropoda; class Insecta; order Coleoptera; family Cerambycidae; genus Rutpela; species Rutpela maculata. The sequence goes on from OW386286.2 coordinate 247,873,446, forward strand.
AGGGTCGCTTCGAGCCTGGTGGGGCCTGGTAGGCGGGGCTGGTACAGTTCGGCCTGGGCCATCGCCTCTGACCCCCGCTTGGTTTCCCGTATTCATATTACGATAGGGATTGTTTGGGCATTCTGCATGAAAATGCCACTGCTCCGTTGGGCAATATCTGCAAGGGCGATACGGGACTCGGGAGTTCCTTACGTCTCCAGTACCCCTTCTCGGTATATCCCCTCTGGGCAGCGAGGAAATATTATTTGCAAAATGCACCCTTGGTGCTGGCGGATTATCTCTTCTTTGAGATCCATTGAATGGTGTCCTAGATGCACCAAAGGAACTGGAGGACGGCTTCGCTAATGCGGAGGGTTCCGTTCTCCAGTTACTGCTCGATTGCTGATTCCTTTGAGCTGAAGCGGTAGAGGTGGACGCTTCTTGGTCCTTGCTCTTTTTGACATTTTGCAGAGCCTCGAATTCTTTATTTTCATCCATGATTTTGGCCATTTGTTCGGTCATCGTCACTAGTGTATTTGTATCTAGTATGACGGCACTCTTTAGGAGCATTTTCATATCAGGTCTCAACTGATTGAAGATGGTAGCCGCCTTCATCGCCTCCGGCTTAAACGGATCGATCCTCTTGAAGAGGCATACCTTCCTGGAAATAAATACTGACGTATTTTCCTCGGCATCTTGTTTCTTGCCATATAAATTAGCTACTGCTTCGGTGAGTACTTCACCTGAATCGTAACGGCTTCTGAACCGCTCGAGGAATAGAGGATACGTGGTAATTAGAGTTCGGTATTGTTCGAACCATTTCCTAGCATCGTCTTTGAGCTGTTCTGATATTTTATACAGACGGTCGTTATCCTGCGTAATTCGTACTCGGACGAAAAATTCCTCCATATGATGAATGAAGGTTTCAGGGTCTTCGTGTTCGAAGCCATGAAATTCCGCATTTGGATGCTTCGACCGATACTTATGCTCGTGTGTGGCTTCGCTTAGAGCTTTGGCAAGACCTGCTGCCATTTGGGCGAACACTTGTTCTGAGGAGGGCTGTATGACTCCTTCAGTGGTACTCGGGCCTACCCCCGAACTACCCAGTACATCCTCCGCGCACGGCCTCTCTAACCCTCTAGAGACGTTGTCCATCACAGATGTCGGCTCGTCGTAAAACTGGAAAGGCGTTGATTCATCCATATCCTTTCCAGAAAGCCCTGCTGACTAACAACGCCCCACGTTGGGCGCCATGTAGAAGAACGCACTACCGGGCGTCAAAATGACGCGACACCAATTTATTTCTCAGGGGGCGCCAGTCGCGTATTACCCCGTTCTTCTACCTCCCAGGCGGGTTCGAGATAAGATGCACTTCGGTAGCCGAGTAATGGGACCAAGGCGGCACTACCACAGATCGGAAATTACGCTCTCTCTGGACCCGAATTCCCTCGTTAGGGGTTTAGGCACCTCTTAATTTCCTGAATTTTTGCATAAAAAAATCCCAACCGAAGAATTTCTCTGCGGAGGGATTAGTTTTGGTACGCGAAAATCACGTTTTGGTCCATTAATAACGGAATATATTTCTCAAAAAACGCATAAAAAAATCCCTATCAAACCTTCGTAAAGCAACCAGAAGGTCGAACGTTAATGCGAATTAACTCGACACATCCGGCTTTCTATACGAAAGTTCCAGGGATTATAGACCGTCAACAGGCCTCAAGATCAATTAAGAAATATTAGTTCAAGGAATCCGTTTATTTAACAGAATTGGTTATACAAAATTCTCAAGAAAGAATCGTGCCTTCCCCAATCAAGGTAGTGACTTTCAGACCATACAAGCGAGAGCGCTCACGCTAACGATCGATTAGGTAGAAAAGATTCATATGTACCTTCTCAGAATCAAAATGTGAGCTTTTAGAATCATTTCAGACTCTGGGTAAATGAATAATTAAGGCTGACTGAAATTAACTTAAAAAAGTTTTACTAAATGAATTTAGTTTCGCTAGAGACTACTTAGCTTTAAAGTTCTTGTATCGTGGAGATTCACGTACTCAAACACATTCAGAGGACTTATTACTGCATAAGTTGAGTGGCGTTCGATCAGTCCACGACTTACTAACCCTTATCACAGTCGATTAATAATATCGATTTGGCAGCGTCTCACCTTCGAGCGACTATTAGGCAAAATTGAATTTTTTGATTTTTATGCACAAGGCGTTTTCCTCTATAACTTTGTCATTTGAAAAGCCCCGTTATTGGCTTTTCTACCATCGCTTTGTCTGGACTACTCAACGCGCTCGACCAAATTGCGAGCCGCTGGGTCAATCCAAACTCTTTCCATGCGAGAAACCGGCCTTGTACATGTGCATTGATTTTTATTAATTTTTGCTTATCGGCACTACGCCGGCTTTGACAAAATCTTCTATTTTGCCTTTTGGATGCAGTGCATCGTTAAAATTTTATGCTCATACTTTAGAATTGTGCTTTCAATGATCGTACCTCAAAGGTCAATGTCTTTGGTTGAGGAATAAAAAATAAAAAATAATTTAAAGTATATTTTCGTGGTACTTTTTAAACTGACTTCGTGGTACTTTTGAAAAATCCAGTTTAAGACCAATTTTAGCGTACTTTTGAAAAATCGATTTTCGAGCCAAATTTCAAGGTACTTTTGAAAAACTAATCTGCGGGTGAAATTTTGGCGTACTTTTGAAAAATCGATTTTCAAGCCAAATTTCAAGGTACTTTTGAAAAGTTAATCCGCGGGTGAAATTTTGGCGTACTTTTGAAAAATTGATTTTCAAGCCAAATTTCAAGGTACTTTTGAAAAGTTAATCTGCGGGTTAAATTTTGGCGTACTTTTGAAAAATCGATCTTCAAGCCAAATTTCAACGCAGTTTTGAAAAATTAGTCTGCAAGTGAAACTTTGGCGTACTTTCGATAAATCGATTCCTGGGCCAAATTTTGACGCCCTCCCAAAAATATTATTTTTCAAAGTCCAATTTATGGTACCTTTGAAAAAGTATACTATTCATAAATCTTTGTCATTATATACTTCTACTCTGATATTCTGAACCAAAAACATTTTTCCTAAGTGAAAATTCGGTGTTTCTTCGAATTTTCGCCTGGTCATTTCCAACGCCTTATAGAACCCAAAACGGTCCTTGTGGACTGATCTGCGCCTCTGCAGACTCCCAAAAATGTCTTTAAATGAAATTTTTGCCTAAGTCGAATTTTGATTATGTCTTCAACTTAGGACGATTTTGGAGAGTTCTACAACAATACCACTCTGGAGAACCCGCTTCACCATAACATCTGGTGCTCAGCGGGTATCGACAGAGTTGGTAACATTTAGGAGAGGAGTTTTCCAGGGTGACTCCCTGAGTCCTCTCCTATTTTGCATCTCACTGCTGCCGTTGTCTGTCGGACTTCGCCAAACCCGCGGATACCAATGTGGTCCACCCAGCAATCGGAGGCATAAGGTCACCCATCTATTTTATATGGATGACCTAAAACTTTATGCCTCCGGAGAGTGCGAACTCCAGAACTCTCTTAGGGTGGTCCAAGAGTATACGCGGGCCATTGGCATGGAATTCGGGTTGGACAAGTGTGCGGTCGTCCACCTCAAGAGAGGACGAAGCGGGATATTCCTTGAAGACGCGCAGCTCGCAGACGGAAGCATCCTACGACATTTGGATGCCGGAGAGACCTACACGTACCTGGGTGTGGAACAACATCACATCCAGGACGTGAAACAGATCAAGGATACTCTCCGCGGCAAGTACAGACACCGGCTTCGAAAGATTTGGTCTTCCGAACTTTCGGGGAAGAACAAGGTGTCTGCAACTAATATGCTTGCCGTTCCGATTCTGCTCTACTCCTTTGGAGTAGTTAAGTGGACACAAGATGAGTTGCGCCAATTGGATAGGGATACCCGCAAGATGATGCATGTTCATAGGAGCATCCATCCTAGGTCGTCCGTTCCTCGAGTGTACCTCCCACGACAACGGGGGGGCCGAGGACTCTTGAGTCTGGAGTGCACGCATGGCAGAGTAGCGCTGAGTGTAGCATGCAACATCCTCAGGAGCTCGGACCCACTCCTGCGGTTTGTGAAAGATCATGAAACTGTGGGAGTTGGCGCATTTTTATTTAATGCAGCACGCAAGGCCGCAGATGATCTCGGTCTCATATTCGACTTCAGGCGAGGAGGCCGGCGAGGTGCTGATCCAGAATCAGTAACTGAGCTGGCGCCAAATCGTCTGAAAGCCCAAATTAAAGCTGCCGAGCAGAGAAATCTGTTCAGACAGAACGTCGATAAGCCCATGCACGGTGTATTCTATAACAACATAGAGACACTGGGTTTATCGACGAAGCTGACCTTTGGTTTTTTACGGTCAGCAGGGCTAAAGTCGGAGACCGAGGGATTCATTGTGGCCTGCCAAGATGGTGTTATTAATACCTTGGTCTACCGCAGTCGCATTATGGGTGTGGAGGTCCCTGACGTTAATTGTAGGACCTGCCGTCAGGCGCCGGAGTCGCTCATGCACTTACTATCTGCATGCCCGATTTACGCGACTTCGGCCTACATCCATAGGCACAACGCGGCTTTACGAGTGCTATACTACTACCTACGGCACTCGTACCAAGTAGACCAAACACCAGTGCTGCCTTACGTCCCCGGAGAGATCGAGTCTGTTGTCGAGAACGAGAAGTGCAGAATATATTGGAATTACTCGTTCCCGACGGTCAGGCAGATTCAAGCAAACAAGCCTGACATAGTCCTCCTCGACCACCAAACCAAGATGATGTATGTTATCGAGTTCTCGGCACCTGCCGAGACAAACATCATCTTGAAGGAGGGGGAAAAACGGACTAAATACAGAGATCTCCGGTATGAGCTCCGGGTGCTATACCCAGACTACTCGGTCAAGATGATCGTCCTGATAATCGGTGTACTTGGTGGAATGAGGCCTACGCTGCTCTCGGAATTAAAGGCCATACCAGCCTGCCAAAAGTCAGCCGAGTGGTTGGCAGGTCAAATGCAGAAGGTAGTTATCCTGGGGTCCCTTCGTCTTCTTAGGGCACACGAATCTGGAATCTACAGTCACTAACCCTGCGGGATGCGGGGAGTGGCTGTGGATAGTTCGCTGGCGCTTCTCCCGTGAGAATGTCGGAGACACAGGAGAACTGTCCAGCATCGCGCACGCGAAAAAAAAAAAAATAATAAAATAATAATAATAATAATAATAATAATAATAATAATAATAATAATATATGTGGAATATGGGTGTGGAGGTCCCTGACGTTAATTGTAGGACCTGCCGTCAGGCGCCGGAGTCGCTCATGCACTTACTATCTGCATGCCCGATTTACGCGACTTCGGCCTACATCCATAGGCACAACGCGGCTTTACGAGTGCTATACTACTACCTACGGCACTCGTACCAAGTAGACCAAACACCAGTGCTGTCTTACGTCCCCGGAGAGATCGAGTCTGTTGTCGAGAACGAGAAGTGCAGAATATATTGGAATTACTCGTTCCCTACGGTCAGGCAGATTCAAGCAAACAAGCCTGACATAGTCCTCCTCGACCACCAAACCAAGATAATGTATGTCATCGAGTTCTCGGCACCTGCCGAGACAAACATCATCTTGAAGGAGGGGGAAAAACGGACTAAATACAGAGATCTCCGGTATGAGCTCCGAGTGCTATACCCAGACTACTCGGTCAAGATGATCGTCCTGATAATCGGTGTACTTGGTGGAATGAGGCCTACGCTGCTCTCGGAATTAAAGGCCATACCAGCCTGCCAAAAGTCAGTCGAGTGGTTGGCAGGCCAAATGCAGAAGGCAGTTATCCTGGGGTCCCTCCGTCTTCTTAGGGCACACGAATCTGGCATTTACAGTCACTAACCCTGCGGGATGCGGGGAGTGGCTGTGGATAATTCGCTGGCGCTTCTCCCGTGAGAATGTCGGAGACACGGGAGAACTGTCCAGCATCGCGCACGCGAAAAAAAAAAAAAAAAAAAATAATAATAATAATAATAATAATAATAATAATAACCTTCAGAAGAAAACATTCCTAATAGACATTGCTGTTCCAAACTCCAACAACATCGAGGAAACCGTTCAGAACAAACTAACAAAATACGCTGACCTCGCCCACGAGATCAAACAGCAATGGAGGCAAGAGAGTGTTGTCATCATTCCAATAGTAATATCCTCAACCGGCGTTGTGTCCCGTTCTCTTGCATTGAATTTAACCAACCTAGGCCTTTCCTCTTTCTTAATCAGGGACCTGCAGAAATCCGTAATTCTCAATACTTGCCACATCGTTCGCAAGTTCCTGAGTTTGCAATAGTTTGTTGTCATCTTGCTCCGGCCGATGATTACAATAAAACCGCATTAAGCGAGAAATAACAAAATAATAATAATAATAATATCTTTATTTTCATAAGACCCTGTTACAGGTATTGAAATATAGTCAAATTTGCATTTGCGTAAAATATATTAAAAACACATAAGTCTAGACAAGATCATATTGTAAACATGATACAGAACAAATAAATAAATAAATAAATAAAGACGAGAAGTGCTAATATAAACTAAGTACACTCATGAAAACTAGTACAACTTAAATATTCACTTATAGAATAAAAGCTGTGCCTAATTAGAGTGGCGCGAACTGTCCTCTTAAAGAGGTGAATGTTGTTAATACTTTTTATATTTTTAGGGAGTTTGTTATAAAGCTTGATGGACATGACATATAGGGCCCATTGGCTACTATTGACAGTTTGTGTTGGGGAATCGTCAGATTTTGACTGATCCTTAAGTCATGATCAGTAAAGTTGTCCCTAGGAGATAGTTGTTATAATGAGACTTGACATAGGACACACATCTGAGTATGTAAAGGGATGTTACCGTTAAAATATTAAGTTCTTTGAATAAAGTTCCTTATAGTAAGTTCCATAAGTTCCATAAAGGCCATATAATTAAAGTTCCATAAGCAATTATTTCCACATACAAAATTTTTTCGTTGTGAGTGACTTGGATAGAAAATCTGGATGTGGAAGTCGTGATTCCTTGGGCAGCGGTTTTTTGTTACCTTAAGATAAGTCCCCTTAACGACAAAATGTGCTACCCAGAACGAAATGTCCGTTAAAAAATTTTAAGTGCAGAGAAAAGTACCGTATTCTAAAGTTTAAAGAAATTTTTGGGTGTAGATAACAGTGAGAGAATTATTACTGACCAAAATAAACCTTTTGAAGAAAATTTAATGGAAATGATTCAAAGTATGTCGATTTAGAGCACTTTCAGATGAAGATACTGTAGTCGAGATACAGTATGAGGGATGCAGAATTGGAAATTGCCATCCGAAACACGGGCTATCAATTCAGAAAATGCGAAAACAATTGCAGTGCAGTGCGATCATGGATGTTGAAGAATGCATTATGCTGTGGTGTATATTTTAAATAAAAAATTCCCGGCACTTTTTGTTTAATAATCTCCAGATAATTGCCATTAGCCACGTAGAGTTGTTAAAATACAGCTTTTAACAAAGAATGAAATAAGGGTGTAAGGAATACATTTTTTCAATGAAGCGTCTCCTGTGATGATGTAAACATGTTTGTTTTTTTAATAATACATTTAAAAAAATATCTTATGCCGAGTTTCAGCTGTTCTTCTATTCTTCCCAAGCTTAAGCCCTTTTCTTCTTTGACAACTAAACTATTATAATTATATGCAAATGTTGGCAGACCCTGAGAATTATGAAATTTTTTATAAAAACGCGCCAAAACTAATTGACCAATCTCGTTTATATTCGATATCTATGGTCCTCTTATAAATATATACAGACGTTATTTTCAATGACCCCTAATACTAAGGGTAGTTTACTGTTACAAAAAAAATCGAAAATATCGCTTTTTAAAAAACGGCTTTAAAGATTTTGCTTAAATTTGGTACGTTAATATTACTTTACAAACCTAGCAATTTGCCATTACTGGTTTTTCCCAGAAAATTCACATAAGAGTATATCGTTAGAGCGATTTTATAAAAATAGGTATTTTTGATTTGTTCGTGTCAGTAAACTACCTTTAATTTTAAGGGTAAGTGAAAAATAAAAAATGGAGGTGGAGGTCTGTAATCTTCTCTTATCTATAAAAGAGGACTCTAGATATGGAATTTGAACGAAATCGATCAAATTAGTTTCGGCGCGTTTTTATAAAAAAATTAATACTTTTCAGTATCTGCCAACGCTTGCAAAGAGTTATATTGGTCTGCCAATAATTTGCCTGTATTGTTGACGGTAAAAACTCATGCCTGAGCCATAAAAAACGCTTGACGTGAGAGAGGTCAACTTTTTGAGACATTCAATTCATCTGTATTCTTTTCCGCAGCAATAAGAGTCTCCAGGGCTGACGACAGGAGGGAGCAGGCATCATCACTGTTAAATTAATTTTTGTATTGATTGTATTTCAGATGAAATATTATATGTATTGAAAATTAGTATTTTTGATGTAACGCATATTATTGGCATGTTTGCCGACATATTGTTTTCTAACGCAACAGCCACACCAAGTAATTGCGTGGATTTTTGTATGCCACCTGATAATAAAATAGGTCGCTTTGAAGCCTTGTGTCGATAACATAGACGAAAAGCCAGCTTGTTGCAAGACTATTAGTTAATTAACACAAATAGTAAATCACAAAAATACACCACTCAATATGTCGGCTCTTTCTATAAGTAAGAACATTATTGTACAATATATTTGAGCAACAATTGTTCAATACGTGTAGTTGTCAAATTTCTGCATTAGTGTGTTTTTGAAAAAAACATTTAATATTACTTTATGTTATGCATCCTGTTATCAACGGTATTCATTGTACTGTGCACACAAGATAAACTTATCTGCAAGTGTGCAGACAAAAAAAGTTTCCGCGAGTGTCATAAAACTATTTATATTTGTGGGAGATGTAATTACAATTATTCCTTACATTTTAATTTTATGAAGAGATAAAACCTGAACGTCGGTCACCACAACACTTATTATAATGTTAACACTAATAAAATTGGAATCAAATCAGAATTGTCAGATTTTTATAAGATTATAACGAATATTATCTTATATAATTAGACGATTGAGAATTATGATAAGATAAATATAACATAAAGTTAATTGATGTAGAAGTGTTACAATGGGATTAATTTAAAAAAAAAATGTCAGAATTTATCAAAAATTCCGTTATCTAAGAGTCTCCACCTCGCTCAGCAGAGTAACTGAAATGTTCATTTTAGCTCGAATACTACGTAAAGACACGTAAAGAGTACCTGGAGTGTTTACATAAAAGTGCGTATCGACTTTCTGAGGCTGCCTCGCGAGTCGATACGTGCACCGTGCACTAGGGTGCGCCGAAAAAATCGAAATTGTTCAAATCGAAAATTAATAGTGCGGAAAACTTGCATTTGGTGCTCATGAATATTACTGCAAAATTTCACTAAAACTAATTTAGGTCTTGAGGTTCCACAGGGCACTTAGAAATTTAAAATTTTTGATTTATTTTTTTTCAAAATTGATATTTAATAGGATTCAAAAGTTATATTGGGCCCTTAACAATGTGTTTCCAAATATTCACTAAATTTAAATGATGTTTACAAGTTACAAAAATCATTAAAGTTTCGAAAAAAATCAAATCATTTTAAAAAATTGGCTGCTGAAATTTAAAAAAGTTGTCTAAATATGTTTAACGATCGAATGAGAAACTGTGCAGCTCTCTTGAAGTTTTTTAAAGCAATCCAGGGCCCACCCCCCAGTAACAATTTAAATGCCAACAAGTATTTATCAGGTTTTATCACAGATTTAAGAAGGTAAATAAACCGAACTGGGTTTTATTATTTCTTTTGTGCATACCAATTTATCTGCAGATATGTACTTAAAAAAAGGCCATCAAGCTATCTTTAAAGCAATTTGTTAAATCTCTTTGCTCTTTAAGATCTATTGGTTTTATAGCCACTTAATTGTTACATTATTAAAAACCACAATAAATTCATTAAGTTTTAGAGTGGATTTTAAATATTTTAAGTTTTGTGGTAGACATCTATAAATCTTTAGGTTTTATGGGAGTTTTAAAATATGGCCTTTAAGTACTCCTTATGATCAAGCAATAAAACTAATAACTCTTAAGTAGTCTTACCCTCAATATATGTTATCATAAATACTATTTGCTTTTAACGATATTTGGTAAAGGTTCCTTAAAACTTAATGGTTTTTTGGTAGCTTTATTAAGCTACGTTAAAACTTTTTGGTTTTTATAAAGCACTTATAAATCCTTTGGTTCCCCGACTTACGCCTTTAAACTTTGAGAGAGGGGGCATATAATACCTAATACACTCATCATGTATTTAAGGGATATTATAAGGAAACCGTTTAAAATCTACTTGTAGTTTTTCACTTTTTCTTGCTCAATTAACACTATAATCACAGAAATAACGAGAAATTAATGATCGCACACTCAAAAACACACGAAATAAATAATGATTATTTAGGTTATGTTACCTAAGCTAAGTACATTCGGATTAGAGATTGTCAGAGACAAATCCTAAGGGTTTTTAAGAAGAGTAGTAAAGCTGGATAAAGTCTTACAGGCTTTAAAATAGTAATAAAGTGGGGCAATTGGAACTTAACAAAACTTTTTGTTTTATAAAAATATTTCCTAAAGCTACAAACTCTTAATAGGGTATTCTATTAAAATAAATGGTTTTATTATTTTTTCAGCCATGTTTTTTTCTGTTAACTATAGCAGACATGCTTGAACAAAGTTGGGGCAACAGTGTTTGGTTATATTTTTCTTATTCTTACTGTTTACATTTAGCCTGCAACTATCTAAAATGTGTTAATATGTCATATAAACCCTTAAAAAGCACAAAATCATACTGAGTAAGCTAAAACTAGGTTTACTATTTTTTTAATTAATTGTAAATAATAATTACTAAACTGACAAATGAAAGGCGCGTGATTTTTTAAAAGTTTTTTGATATACTTTATCAATAAAGTGGCCTGCGTTGACAATTTTTTGATACTAGATTGTTTATTAATATCAAATTTTAAAACGTTAGCATATGTAGATATTTCAATCGAGGCAGACATATTTTATTACTTGACGACATTTTCTGATTTAGACAGTTTAAGTGCAACAAGTTTTCGACAAAGAATTATTAAAGACACAATTATTTATGATGTTCTTGAAGCAGGCTTAAAATTTGATTGCAAGCACTAACGGTTTTAAGAAGATTTTATAAAATATTTTATGGTAGACTTGAAAACATCTTGCTGATTTGGGTTCTAAAGTACTGTTGGTTTTATTGATAGATATTTATAACCTTTATAAAAGGTCTTTTTTGGTTTTATGCCAGGTTTATTGTAGCTCTTAAGAGGTTATCTAGTATAAACAGTTTTACGATCAGTTTTATTATATAGACTTAATAACCTCTTGTAGATTGTGATAAAACTTAAATTGTTACTTGGGCCACGAGAAGGTGGCTGCGCCTTGAGCCCCGCCTGTGCCCTCCCAACCTCCCTTACCTTTGGAGCACCTTTAGAGAATATTGGATACTTTATAGTTCGTCCATGGACGTACAAGAGGTCCTCACACATACTCTGGACCTATTGGAAAATGTTTGGAGAAATGTGAACAACTTCCTGTTATTGATTTTCAAGCAATTGCAACAGATGTTCCTGAACTCGATAATTTCAAAGTGGATAATTAAGCTCAGATCAAAAATATTTATTACAAATGTGTAAGGCAATTAATTCTGGTTCTTGCTCAGAGATCCTGGAAAATTATCACACAGTAGATGGGTAACAGCTGCTAACAGAATTTCTTTACGTTGCTACAGAGGACCCTTCTGCGGAACTTAAAATTCTCGCAGAATTCGTAGTGAAAATATATGCCAGGGTATGGTTTAAATTTAAAACTGAGTCCTCTTGCACAAACGAAGCAGTACATCTGTGGGAAATGATTCACTATTCCAGATATCTTCTAAAAGAGATCAGATATATTATTGATCCAGTTATTCAGCGAAACACGTTTTTTGCTCATCCTGAAAGTCTTCTTCTAGAGAGAGAGAGAGAGAGAGAGAGACGTGTTATTAAATCAAGAAAAGAAAGGACTGATGAAGTGAGACAGTTTATAATTCCGAAGCTTAACTTTGATGCAAAATTATACCGAAATGATTCAATGGAATGAATGCAAAGTAACTGAGCCGCCCAACCTACGTAGTATTTCAGACGAGGTTCTATACTTGTGTATTTTAGGGATTGCAGAGATTGATATACCGGAATTTGCTTGCAACACACAGGGTGTGGAAAGATGTGTTAAGACTGTTACGGAAGCTGCTGCCTCAATTTTTGGAACCGAAAATCGAGATGATTTCATTAGAAGCAAATTGCTTTCTAGAGCAATAATGCCAAAGTTTGAGCACAAAGCAAACTATAAAGTATCCAATATTCTCTAAAGGTGCCTCAAAGGCAAGGAAGGGGGAGGGTATGGATAGGGCTCGAGGCGCAGCCACCTCCTCGTGGTGGGCCCTAGATTGCTTTGAAAAACTTTAACGTAAACTATGAGCTGCGCAGTTACTCATTCAATCGTTAGACATATTTAGACAACTTAAGTAATTTTTATAACTTCTAAACATCATTTAAATTTAGCGAATATTTGGAAACACATTGTTAAGGACCCAAAATAACTTTTGAATCCTATTAAATATCAATTTTGAAAAAAAAATAAATAAAAAATTTTAAATTTCTAAGTGAACTGTGGATCAAGACCTAAATTAATGTTAGTGAAATTTTGCAGTAATACTACCGAGTATCAAGTTTTCCGCACTATTAATTTTCGATTTGAACAATTTCGATTTTTTCGGCCCGCCCTAACCTGCACTCATTGCGAAGTCTCCTCGCGAGGTTGCCTCGATGCAAACCTTGTGTTGTCAATTCTTGGTGATATTCAAAGGCACCTGTCTCAGCGAAAGCAGCTCACTTTGTGTAGATGGCTATAAAGTGAATTTGACACGTCTTCGCATTTAAACGAAACCTCGATAGCCTTAGGACAACCAGTGGCCATACTCAGAAGACAAGCAAGACATCCTATGGACGTTACAGGGTTACTCCAGATTTAGGACCTCCGGTGGATATCCTTTTCAGACTAATTGGGATAGCCCATAGGAAAGAAAAGGGACAAATTCAGGTTTAAAATCTGGACAACCTACAGACATCCACAATGGGATGCTCATGGTTGTCCATAGGACGAGAAAGGGAGCAATTTAGGTTAAAATCTGGACAACCTACAGATTTTATCGTGAAATATTAATATCGTTTTTTAAACATTACTTATCAGTCTAATTTTCTTATTAATGCAGGCATTTTTTGGAAAAGTCTTGCCCTCAAGAAAAAAAAAACAAAGAGACGTACACGTTTCAATTTACAATTTTGCAATAAGTTACCTTAAACTGAGATACAAGTTTGAGTTGAATATAGGTATTGGATACCTATATATTTATATATTGGCTAGCTCGCTTTTAGCGCCAGTTTCAATAAATGATGGTAGATGGCTGTCCCTGCAAGTTGCAAATTACTTCTGTTGCGATTACTCACCTAGTCAGCACGTCAACAGTGACTACTGCCAATCACCTATTTGGTATCCTTTAATAACACCCACCAACCAAAAGGCTTTACAAAAAATACAAAATAAAATTCTTAGAATAGCCAATCATTATCATAGATATAACCCCATTACCACATTACACAACATCTCAGGCACCCACTCTAAATGACCATATATATAAAATTCTATTATCCAATCTCGCTAATACTCTGGTAAAATCCACGAATCCTACTCTCTCCAATTCCCTCACCTCTAAATTTTTGGAAGTTCCCAAACATCCCTCACTAAATTACATTTATACCCCCACCTCCGACTGAATATATTGTAAAACCAACGTGATTTGAAAAAATAAACAACTAATTACCTACTACCTTACCTTTAAAAATGAAAAAAAACAGATAATGTATAACAAAAGCGCCACAAACATGAAAAAAACAACAATAAAAACAAACAAACAATATAAAAGAGCCATACAATACACTGGTGTACAACCAAAAAATAAATAACGCACCAAAATACAAAATATTGTCCAAACCAAGACATATTAACACTAACTTACTAACCCTAAATAAAAGCAGCTGCCCAAGGAATCACTACTTCCACATCCAGATTCTCTATCCAAGTCACTCACATCGAAAAAACTTTGTATGTGGAAATAATTATTTATGGAACTTTAATAATATAATATTTGAAATCCTCTACCCCAAAAACCCATAAAACGATACCCCACATCGGTAGTGGGGTTGGGGTGGTGATAGGGGGTGGTAGTGGGGGTGGATGAAGTAAAAAATATTTTGAGGCTTCTGGTTCTTGTACATACACTAAATCACAATTTTTTTTCATCCCCCTTAATAATGGAGTGAGGGTGGTAATGGGGGAGGCTAATGCCAAAAATTTGTTTGAGACCTTAGCTCTTTTGTATATACTAAAACTAAATACCAATATTATGGACACTAACTTGCTTGATTTACCCATTTACCCCAAATTTACCCCAATTTACCCCCCAACCCTTCGACGGAACAAGATGAAAATATAATCTAGTTCCAGATCTCGTTAAAGTACACATGTGTACCAAATTTCAAGTCAATATCTTAAACGGTTCCAGAGTAAACGTGCGCACAAAAAAGTTACAGACAGACAGACCGACAGACAGAAATTTATTTTTCCCTCAAACTTAAAATCTCGACGTTTCATGACATTTTAAGTCTATTTGAACAATAAAAATTTTTAAAAATTTTTTTGTCGTTACTATACTTCCACTGGATGTGGAAGTAAAACTATAAAACCATCAGCCCAGCCCTAGAGCACCGTCATTTGAACTGTATTACAACCCAAGGAAGCATCGTCCAGATGGAGAGCCTTAGCCCAAGGCACAACAGTACCCAGACTACTGCCAAAAATCCAGAAACTACAGTGTAGAATGTAGTCTATCCACTACGCAGGAAATGCACATATTGCAAATACATATTTTATTATTTATTATTTTTTTGCAATATATTATGAAATTTATTTGCGTAATAAATAATATTTTATCTCATTTAGTCGTAAAATATGTAAATAAAAATAAATTTATTTAACAATTTAAGTGACTATCAAACAAATTGCGGCTGACAGTATGGTCTTTGACCAAGAGTCATAAAAAAAATATGTGGCATGCAATTTGTAAACCCACTTGCATTAATTTCCCATCACTCGAAAAAAATATTTGTTTTCAATTTAGTTCGAGGGGCATAGTGTTTTTGAGTACTTTTAATGCCTCCAAATGTGTTTAAACAATTAGAAAACAATTGCTGAATTTCGAAGATGTTTTTTTGACTCTCACCTCTTACATGGTGAGAACAGTAACTGATGCGAAAAAAATGCGCTGGATCTTTCTTGTAGAGCATCGAATTTTTAACCGATTTCATAAAATTTAAAAATGAGGTTCTCAATTCGATCGGTATGGTTTTTATGTTTGTTTTTATAGATTCGCTTAAGCATATTCTATGAAATTTTCTCAATCAATAAGATGGCTCGGCGATGGTCCTATTTCATCAAGCTACGTCTAGTATAAGGTGAGCAAAAATTGGAAACAAGATCTTTTTAGTCAAGAATATCGAGAATATGGCGAAGTCGCCAGTGACACACCTACAAATTTTAACTTTTATTTTGTATCGTTAACCAAAACCACTTATTTGCATTGTTTTGGTTTCAGCTACGTCTAACATAGTCATAAAAAAAATTGTTGGCTGGATATTTAATTAGAATATAAGCCCTTTAATCAGAAAATTAATTATTCTTCTTGCGCTTCTTAGCCCGTCTCTTATAAGTTACTTCTGGAGCATCTCTTCCAACAGTAGTCTGCCAACATCGCAGAAGTCCATTTGCCCTGATATCTTTTTTCCATATCTTGAATATCCTGGTGGAATCTCTCTCCATGCTCATCACTTACTGCACCACAGTTTTCTGGAAAGTAATCTAGGTGTGAATGTAGAAAGTGGACTTTTAATGACATATTGCATCCTAATTTCTGGTAGCAAGAAAGAAGATTCCCAACAAGTTCTCTATAGTTTTCTGCTCTTTTGTTATCGAGAAAGTGTGTTGCTACTATTTTAAAGGAATCCCAAGCAGCTTTTTCATTACCTTCTAGAATATTGTCAAATTCAGCATCTTTGAAAAGGTTCTTGATTTGAGGACCCACAAAAATTCCCTCTTTAATTTTCGCATTACTAAATAACTGAAAGCACGTCCTTCTTTGGCCGTAGCTTTTGCCAAGTCTTTCATAAGCCCCAGTTTTATGTGGAGTGGTAGCAAGTATTACCTTTTGTGAATCAACTAATGGAATGTTAGCAACATTTTTTTCTCCTGGTTCAAAACCTAGTCTTGGCGACCAAATTTTTCTTTTGTAATGTTCTAATCGCGCTCGACTGTCCCACTCACAAAGAAAACAGCAATATTTGGTATATCCTTGCTGCATACCAAGTAAGATAGCTATCACTTTTAAGTCTGCACAAATCTGCAACTTATACTTGTTATATTCTATAGTTTGTAGCAATACATTCATGTTACTGTAATTTTCCTTCATGTCGACAGCATGGGCGATTGGAATTTATTTCCATTGTGGAGTAACACAGCTTTTAGACTAAGTTTCGAGGAGTCAATAAACAGTCTCCAGTCACTAGGATCATGGGAAATGTGTAAAGCACTCATTAAACCGTCAATGTCCTTGCAGGCAACCAAGTCATTTTCCATTTTGAACGACTTCTTTGACGACTTCGATACATGGAAACTTTAACATTTTCTTGTAGTAAATTCCATTGTTGTAATCGAGATGGCAAAAGCTCCGCTTTTGTCTTGGACAGATCAAGGTCTCTTATAAGATCACTTAATTCGCGTTGATTAATTTTGTGTGGTTCACCACCGGACACTTCGGCAGAGAAATCGGGATCTTGTGATGTTGATGGCTGGACTAAGTCGTCATCTACATTATCATCCGATTCTTCGTCAGAATCAAGGCTGTATTCTTGAGGTGGATTAGGAATAGGTAGTTCATCACTATGGAGAACCGGGCGAATGGCAGATGGTAAATTGGGGTATTGTGTTATGATCCTTTTTCTCTTGTTAATCCCCTGTCTAATAGGAGTATCACGCAAAAATAACAATCGGTAATATGATCTGTAGGTTCTCACCAGATCATGGGCACAGCAAAAGCCATTGAACGTCCTCTTCCACTTAGCCAACTGCAAAGATTGTTTGCACAATTGCTGCAACATATATGAGGTGCCCATTTTTTGTCTTCATCTCCAATTGTACAACCAAAATACAACTGGTACGCTTTCTTAATTTTGGGAGTAAAATTACGTTTTTGATGCGCAAAAGTCACTTCATCACAAATATAACCAAAGTTGTTAGGTGTATTTACACAATCTCGTGGCATATTTCCAAAATAGCTCTATTTACTTTCGAAAATGAACGCTTATCATGCACAAGGTGCAAATACGACTACCTACCTAAGAATGAATATTAGTTTTAGTGACAAATAAAGAGGTAGGTAGTTAGTATGTCTATTTTTCGTAGACTTCTAATTCTTCTTGTTATTTGTGATAGAACCGCCCATAAATAGGGTTTATAAGGGGTCTACACACGATCCAGCGGCAGGGAGCCAGCCTTGTCGGCATGCTTTGAACTCATTCGTAAAAGTGAACTGGTCCGCTGGAATTCCAATTATCTTCAAAGGGTACCGACAATGTCGGGTCCCAGCATGGATCGTCTGTAGACCCCTATACCTGCGTTACACTTTATTACCTGTATTGGGAAAACCAGAGCCAACTTGAACTTTTGCTTTTTCTATTATTCTTTAGCATGACGAAGTTACTAAGAATTTGCTATTTTTACTTCCAATACATGTAGGCTGTAGAATAGTGAATTGCTCTGCTTTGCTCTGTTTCCAGTCCCATTCTTCAACATTTTTACAAACCTCCTGCCATTCCTAGACTTGATAATATGTCATAAATGAATGCTGCCGTGCCCCTGCAGATATAGGTGATAGAGACGTGATGTTAAACTTGCTTTTTGTGAGCGATCTTACGACATATTGCTAACGATAAGCGTCTAGAGAGATATTTTCTCCATGTTTGGCGCCATACAATGCCAGAAGAAAGCGTTCTCCAGCATCAGCGATAGCGTCCGGTTCAGCATTCAGGAACACATTTTTAAGAATGCTTGAGTTCGCTCGGCTGCTGCACCGAAACTATTCAGTTTAACGAAAAAATGTGTAGGACATATTTCGTATAAAATTTAATGCTCTTTTATTTTCATAAGAACATTTTTAGCCGTATGAGACCCGAAGCGAGATATTTCAAAGAAACTGTTTTTGTGCGCCATTTTTTCAATATGGCGGCGCCGGCGGCCGAGATCACATTTTGCATTTTTTCTTATTTCATTCAAGGCACCGAAATCTAGAAATTCCCAAAGTTTTAAAACTTCCGCACTTATTCGAATTAAACTCTGTTTTTTGCACTCACCGCTGTACTACAGTTAATTGAACCTCATTACCAAATACCGATATTTAGGTCGGTGTGAAAATGACCAAATAACGAAATCAAACGTATTTTTTGCAGACCACAATATCGATATTACGTAATAAGGTTCAACTAACTGGACGACGCGACGGTGCCATTTTAATTAATAATAATTTTTAGATATCTTTTTTTAGGGCGCTTCAATTTTTTTTTCAAAAATGTTTTAACATTGAAAATGTTTTTAGTTTCCTATATGGGACTTGATAGTGGGGTCGGTACATGTAACCATACGGCATTTAATGATAAGAATTCTTCCTTTAATATGGGCACTCCACAAGCCTTATTTTTTTATTTTTCTTATTTTCGAGGAGAGGGAATCCACACGGGCTGCCCACCCCTCTGAAATGGGTCTGAGTGTCAGCCTCTAACTGACTAAAATCCCTCCTCCTAGAGCTTGTCTGTAAAGAATACTCCGAGGGCACTGCAGCCTCCTGGGCTTATTGTGTTCTCCCTGTCTTCGTCTACACTGTTCATTTTAATGTTCCATATCACTGACAAGGTGATATAGGTCTGAAAATGTGCGAATTTTGGTGGTTTCCGGGTCTGTGTGCGTTTACCCGTAGATATATTTCACTCTACTCATTTTTCCTGTGCCGTTGGCAGCAGGTCTGAGAGAATGGGCGGAGTGATAGTTGCTAGGTCCATTGTCTTATCCCGTCGATATTACATCCTGCAGTCCAGACCCTGCAGTCATATAATATGCGTCAGCAACGACTACGCTACGCGGCGTTTCTCGCTGGACACCATCCCAGTCAAGTCCTAGTCGCACGCGACGTCGTTCTTCTTCGGTGCTCTGTTCGGCAAGGGCCTCGCCACGCGGTGTTCCTTGATGGCCCATAACCTCGTCAAGTCCTTACCGCTCTCGACATTGCTCATTCCTTTATAAGGCTTTGGTCCACCGAATGCGGTGCTGTGCTGTGCCGTGCGAAGCGGTATGAAGCGGAGTCAGCTTGTAATCGATATACATGCAAGCCACAGCTTGTCGAAAACGCACAGGCCAGCACGAGTGAACTGTCCACCATTGAAATGCGTGTAAAAGGCTTTGGTCCACCGGATGCGGTGTTGTGCTGTGCTGTGCGAAGTGGTATGAAGCGGATTACAAGCTGACTCCGCTTCATACCGCTTCGCACGGCAGAGCACAGCACCGCATTCGGTGGGCCAAGGCCTTTACACGCATTTTAATAGCGGATAGTTCACTCGTGTTGACCTGTGCGTTTTCGACAAGCTGTGGCTTGCGTGTACTTCGATTACAAGCTGACTCTGCTTCATACCGCTTCGCACGACACAGCACCGCATCCGTTGTATCAAAGCCTTTTTAATCTTTTGAATTTTGCTTTCCTCGGGCTATGCTCCTTGTCAGCAACGGCCTTGCTACGCGGTGTTCCTTGATGGTCCATCACCCCAGTCAAGTCCTCGCTACTCGCGACGTTGCTTCACTTCACACCCCTGCATCACTTTAGTAAGGACTACTGTAGCCTTCTTACTATGATGCAGGTTTATCTGCACCTTCAGCTGGAATGGAATTATTTTCCCTATCCTTCCTAAGTTCGGGAATCCAGACGAGAGGCTCGGGCGCTTTGGAAGGTACTTGATGTTGACCAAGGTCATAGACAACCCCCTCCCGCACTGCGTTCGTGGGCTTTATGGTGAGGGGGGGTCTGCACAGAAAATGCCGAGGACACCCCCCCCCCTCCACGAGTAAAGAGGAATGGATGATCGCCACGCACGCAGCCCTTTATATGCGTGGAAGGCATTTATACAACAGGGTGCGTCTGTGCACCGAGGTTTGCCGCTAGTGGTAGCTACCCCCCTCCCCCCCGATCATGCATCCCTTTGGCGCGCACAATACCTTGGGATTGTGGAAGTTCTTATGGTGGTACTTCATCCACGTGGTCCGGGCGGTGAAGCCAAGACCCCCGCGCCCCCTGGAGACAAGCCTTATAGAATGATATTAGAAGGGCAGTCAAAAAAATCCCTTAGGACAGAATTTTCAAAATGGCAAGGATTTAATATATAAAAAATAAGCGTTTCTCAATAATAATAATAAAACAATTTTTAATTTTAAATATTAATAAAGAGTTTCGTTGTGCTAGAAATTCACGCATTAACAGTTTTCTTCAATAATAGTGTATAATATATTCGAGAAATGTGATAAGTGTTAAGATTTAACTTAAAATTCAACTGATTTTATTAATTTATTAGAACATGCATATACATTAACACTTGTAATTCAGTCAGACTCCACGATATATTCTTCAGTTGATATATTGGTACAGTTTTCACTACACTCGGTACATAGCACAGTACATCTAAATCCGTTACGCCGTGTCGGCAGGAACTTAACTAGTTCTAGGCAAGCATCTCAAATTTGTGGAAGTGTTATCCATGTTGGTATCCATTATCCCACCTATATTTTCCATCCCCATTTACCTGGTGAAGAAGGGACATCTTCCCTGTTCAAAGCTTGTACCCAAACCTGTCCTGCTTTGTGGCTGATAGATTCGATAAGGAACTGATTGTATATGTTTACTAATGATGCAATATTCATAATTTTTCGTAACTGATAAAACTTTATATAACAATTCACGAACCTTTACTACTAAACTACCGACATCTGTATCCCATTTCATAAATTAATAAAGAATCCAGGATGTTTTATTAAAACAGATTTTTCAATGTGATCTGTACTAGCAATACAATTTACTGAGTTTAGACATTTGTGTATTTTAATGGTTTGTATATTCAACTTACCTAAATAATAGTCTACAGAGCTTAAAACACGGGGAGCACCCGTGAATAATTCCTACAAGGAACTTTTTGTTTTTATAATGTGTCATTAATTAATGTTTTTCACAAAAATATTCTTCTGAATTATGTCCTTTGCTGTTAGTTCTACCCTAAAATTAGATATTACCAATATTGTAGAAAATAAAAAGGGACTACAACTTTTATTTCAACTATTTTTCTTTATTGTGTCATAGCAGATTAATAATATTAATGATATTAAAAATGATTCTTTAAAGGTTTTTGATACCGATTCAAATTTGATTGAGATTGGATGAGTAATAAAAATTAGTAATATCTTTGTATTACGGATATATGAAAAATTAATACCTATAGGATCATTCTTTTAATAAAATATATAAAATATACATTATTAAAAGTACATGCCTGTATTTTAAAAAAGATAAATATGTAAAAGATCCTTAAACTTACTACTAAAACTTTAATAATCATATTTTTCTGATTTAATATCTTACTTTTGATTACTCTAAATTTTGGATCAGTGAGAAATAATAAATTAAGTATCAGGGTCAGTAAGTGTTCTTTACTGGTTGAGGATATGTTTGAAGATCGAGACGAAATTTTCATACATATTATTTGTTATTGATTTAGTATGTAGTTTTCGTATTCATAAAAAATATTGTGAAGGGTTATTTTTAATAACTAACCAAAAACATATATTCCCAGTATTTTTTAAAATACAGGAGTATTACGTTAGACCAGAAAATAATAGACTTATGCTAAATTGTAAATACTTAATCGGACAAAACGTGTAAAAAATATGTCTGCTCCAAAATTTTACAAAAATTCGATAATTCTCTGTGTATCACCAGCGAAGGGCTTCAGGGGGCACAGTTGAGGTGTTTTAGAATCATCTCCTCTATCTTCCACGATGTCGAGTTACGCACGGAACACCCTGTATATAAAACTATAATTATATTTATTGTCATTTATGCATAACCTTCGCAACCTTAGTTTTGTAATGTTAAGCACAATTACCACAGATACTTAAATTGTGACAATATTAAATCTTGTTCTGTATATTAAATAAGTTAAAATAACCTTAACCCAGTTTGAACATTTTTGCTCCTTCATATTTGGTCGTGTTCAATGTAAATGGAACAAAAAAATACCTGTGGTCAATGACATTATAATAGTTTAGTCTCAATATGCTAAGATGAGAAGATGATCGCTTTGTGAAAAAGCGGATATTTATAATTATGATAATTTTTGGACATTTTAACTGCTATCAAATATGTAGATTCTTGTTTATTACTTGTTTAATATGCAGATATATTCGTATAATGTGGAACATCGCACATATACTCACTTTCAAAAAAGTTGCAACGCCTTGAAGTAATAGAACTAGTTTTAGACACTATATATTGGTTTTTAGTAAATATACAAATGAAAAAAGAAACTACACCAAAAAAAAACAAAGTTTTTAGTCCTTATAGCCAAATAAAAGACTGAGTACAAGACATTCAAAGATTATGAATTCACCGAAATTCACCAATTAATAAATGAAAAAATATTTGCGTTCAGTTACCTTACGATGATCAATAATTTTTTTGTTATCTTTTATCATTAATAATTGTAGGTAATGCTTATTTTCTTTCATTTACGTATTGATTTAGTTCTCATTACAGATTCTATATTGATATATAAATTCATTTTATATATATTTATTATATTTATTTTGTATAGTATGTTTAGGAATGGACGCAACAAGAAAAAAAATCGATTTTTCGAAAATAAGTCATTCTTCACATGACATATTGCTTTCTTTAAAAGTAAGTTAAAGCGGTCAGAAGCCCTAAGATATGTACTAGGTGTTCAAAAACATGGAAAACGACGACAGGAGTGATCCCCGATACTTTTTCAAATATTGAATATTTTAATTTATGGGTGGTTTTCACCCCTTGAGGGTAAGAGCAAGTGTCCGGACCATATCGAAACTGAAGATAATACCTTTTACTATAATAATAACCCACAGAGAAAAATTATTATTACGTATGAGGTTATTCCTAAATTTTGCATATTTCTTACCTCTAGGTACATACTAACTGTACTATATAGGAAGCTTATAATTCAATATAGCCACCAAAGTTGTGTCTTCTTTTTCTGAAGATTATTTCAATGTAAATTGGATAATTTTCTTTATTATATTTCTATCAAATGTTTATTGTAGCTTGAAGAAGATATGCCAAACTACCAGAGCTGGGCAAATACTTTGAAAAAGTATTTAAATATTAAATACTAAATACTTTAAAAAAAATGAAAGTATTTAAATATTAAATATTTTCAAAAGATAAAAGTATTTAAATAATAAATAACAAAAGTAATTAAATAGTTTAAACTAGTATTTAAATACTTTCTGAATATTTAAATATTTTGATAAAAGTGAAATATTTTGAAGTATAGTTAAGTGTAACAATAGCCTTTAATGGCTAAACTTCGCTAAATGGTATTTTCTATTTTTGTAAAAATCAATATACTCATTATTATTATCATTATTATTATATTAAATACTATTTGACTATTTGAGGTGTCAACATTTTAGGTTTCATGACTTTCATGAACTTCTACAACACTATATAAATACCTCTATACTTAGGGCCAGTTGTATAGGTTTAGTTTAAACTACAAGCTACAGTTAAACTTAGGTTAATCCTGTAATGTTCATTGTATAAGTGACTGTAACGGCCACCTAGAGTTTAACTAACAACTGGTGGATGGAGTACCGGTTAAACTCCAAGCTGCAGTTGAACACATACGCAAATCGACAAATATGTGTGGTGTGATGTTTTTATAACCTCAATACTGTGCAGTCCTTCCTTTCACTGGATCCATTTCCTAAGGAGTAATATTCCAACCCATAGAAAACATATATATTATTATTATTATTATTATATGTATTTTTTTTCTATGTTCCAAGCAACAAAATACAGCATGATACAAAATACATGTAATATAACCTAATTAGCACACAATTTGGTTGTCAGCTGTGAGTAATAAGAAAAAGAGGTATTGATATTTCAGCAAAGTTTGCGTAAAAACGGAAGTAAGTATTGATATTTTAATAAAGTTCACTTCAGTTAACCATAATATATATAAGGAGCATACTGGAGCTAATCTAGTTTAAACTGTAGATTACACTTCTGTTTAAACTTGGGTTTAAAGTAAAGTTTAAACGTATCCTATACAACTGGCCCTTAGGGCCAGTTGTATAGGATACGTTTATATAGTTAAACTTAAGTTAAGCCTCTAATGTCCATTGTATAAGTGACTGTAACGGCCATCTAGAGTTTAACTATCAACTGGTGGATGGAGTACCGGTTAAACTCCAAGCTACGGTTAAATACATGCACAAATTGACAAATATGTGTGGTGTGATGTTTTTATAACTTCAATATGGTGCAGTCCTTCTTTTCATTGGACCCATTTTTAAGGAGTAATATTCCCAACCCACAGAAAATATATATATTATTATTTAAATATATTTTTTCTATGTTCTAACTAACAAAACACAGCATGCTACAAAATACATGTCGTAATATAACCTAATTAGCACACAATTTGGTTGTCAACTGTCAATAATAATTAAAAGAAGTACTGATATTTTAATAAAATTCGCTTAAATTAATTATAAGATATACAAGGAGCATACTGCAACTAATCCAGTTTAAACTTTTGATTAAACGTTTGTTTAAATTAAAGTTTAAACATATCCTATACAACTGGCCGTTAATCAGTTCTAGTTGGGTATTGGATTTTTACTTATCCGTAGAGCTAGTAGACCTTTGGGTCTTCTGCAAATACCCAAATAAAGCAGAGAGACTATGGCACTAGAATACTACTATTCTGTTCAACTATTCTCTGTCACAATCACAAAACATATCCATTAACAGTTAACACTTACTGTGTATGTCTGCTCTCAACCAACTTTCTGGGAATTAAGACGTGAATGACTAAATACTGAATGATGCAATGTATTTATTAACTACATAGTATAGTACATGTATTGATTCTTGAAGAGTATCTGCCTGTCTCCCTGATGTATTTGATTATATTTGTTGTATTTATATTTAAATACTTTTGAGATTCAAATACTTAGGTAATATCAAAATATTTCTGAAAGTATTTAAATACTGTCAGAAAAGGATTTAAATACTTTTTTAAAAGTATTTAAATACTTCCCAGTTATTTAAATAGTTTAAGTATTTATAAATACGTTTAGGATCATATTTAAATACTAAGTAGTAAATATATCAGATAAAGTATTTGCAATTATAAATACAAATACTTGCTGCAAGAAGTATTTAAATACTCTGTATTTAAATACTTTCTAGTATTTAAATACTTATGTGGTATTTGTAAGTACATATTTGCCCAGCTCTGCAAACTACCAGCAATATAAGCTAATGGATGGCCGTATTTTCAAAAAACCTGTATGTATTACCACACAAATTTAATTAGCCCGAATCGAGGAAGAGAACATTTAGTACAGGCAAATCCAGTTTTGAGTATGAACTATCTGGGGACAGCTATTTCTTTATCGAAATGGATAGCTTTATTTATGTAGAATGAGGATATAAAAGTCCCGAAAAATCCCAATGTGAGCTAAAGCCACCATTTAGAAAAAATGGCCGCCAGAACAGTTTCTTTTAGAAGAACATATCTCAGTAACTATTGCTCCGATTTTAGATTTCTTTTTTTTGTTCTCTTCCCCATTTTATGTACAATCGAAAGTTTTATTACATCTTTGGGCATAAAGTAGAAGATAACTGAAGAAAATAAGACTTGAGTTCTTGGAAATATACAAGGTGTCCAGTTAGTACTTCCTCGGAAGATTGTGCAAAAACGGGTAACTTTATAAAAAAACTTTTTTAACAAAACTTTCAATGTTTTATCTCTACTACAAGGTAAAATTATTTTCAATTATACAAGGTGTCACAAAAAGGAGTTACACAAAAATGTATAATTTTTTTAATAGAATACTCTCTAATTTTTTGGCGCAAGTTAAGCCTCTTAGGGTCCTGAATTACACCCTAAAATTTTTTGCCAATCGGATGCAGCGTTGCCAAGTTATAATTTTTTTCCTGTTTTTTTGGCAAATTACAAACATTTTTTTGACTACCATATCTCCGCGATTTATTAATTGTTTTCTCTAAAAATGTAGGGTGTTATTCGATAATGATGCATATGTATGAAAAACATTTTTGAAATAAATTGTTATTATACCGGGTGTCCAAAATATTTGTTTACATTTCTTGTTATTTAATTATTATTTTTCTCAAATTTTTTAAATGGAATGCCTATATTTTTTTACATGGATGAATAAAGCATAAAATTACCCACATTCCAATATTATACACTTAATTTTTATTTCAAACCGTTTTTGAGATATGATTATTTCAAATAAGCTTTGCGTAAATTGATGTGCTTTTTATTTTAGCATTAAAATCTAGTATGGCTTTGGTCTTTTGTTTTGTGTTTGTTTTTCACTCTATGACATTTCTCTAATGTGTTTAAGATTATCGTGATTAAGTTGAATTAATATTGTCAATATTTAAAAATACGAATTATAATTTTATTGTCTATAAGATTTAATATCTATGGTAAATGATATGTTATTGGTGAATGTGATGGAAATTGTTTATTGACATCAAGAATGTATGGTCAAAAATATCCCTATAGAAGATGTCCTGATGTGAGGTCTAGAAAATTTGAAAGAAAGTTTTGAACGTACTGGAAATTTTGCATATGAAAAGAAGGCGAGACGACGAAATGTATTGTAATGAAGAAAATGAGCTGGCTATAACTTTAGCGGTAATCGAAAATCCTACGACAAGTGTTCGGGAGTTAAGTAGGGATTTAGAGGTCAGTGAATCTAGTGTTTCCCTATGTCTTCGTAAAAATAAGTTTCACCCCTATCGAGCTCTGCTGCATCAAGAGCTTTGGGATGTGAATTTAAATCGTAGATTAAATTTTTGCCAGTGGGCTCAAAACCAAATAGGAGAAAATGAAGAATGTTTCAAATTTGTATTGTTCACGGATGAATCAACGTTTCATCGCAACGGATTTGTGAATATGCACAATTTCCATTATTATGCCAGAGAAAACCCTCATGTATCATGCACAGAAAAATCAGAACCAGAGTTTAAATGTAAGGGGAGGAATTGTACATGATTATGTTATTCATCCTCGCTTTTTTGAGAGAAATGTGAATGGAGCAGTCTTTTAGATTTTACGCAAAATACGTTTCCACAAATAATCGAGGATATTCCTGATTACATTACAAATAATATGTGATTACGACTTGAAGGTGCACCACCACATTTTAGTAAAAATGTTCGTCAGGCCATTAGTAATCAGTTTCCTGAAAGGTGGATAGGAAGAGGAGGTCCAATATTTTAATAAACTGTTAAATAATATCTAATTTATTGTTTTATTAAATTATGTTAGGTCTCATTACATGGCCGCCTAAGTCACCCGACCTGACTTCAGTGGGTTTTTTCTTTGTGATTTGTGAAGTCAGACGTTTATAAAGTAGAACCAACAACTCGTGAAGATATGATGGAAAGGATTCGTCGGTGTTTCAATCGTATAAATGTTGATATGTTACACTGTGTAAGGCGCTCATTTATCAAGAGACCTCAGTGTTACCTGAATCAAGATGGTGGACATTTTGAGCCGTTGTTAGGTTAGTTTCAATATCGTGAAAAAAAATTATTGCTCAAGAACCGTTCATAAAAGAAAGTATACGATATCAAAATGAGAAATTGTAAGCGTTACTTATCCATTTAAAAAAACTATAGGCATTCCATTAAAAAAAAATGAAAAAAATGTAAAACAAAATATAGATTTTAATGCTAAAATAAAGAGCACCTTAATTTAAGCAAAAATTATTTGATATAATCATGTAATTGTATGTTTTATTCATTCATGTAAAAAAAGTATACCTAGGCATTCCATTTAAAAAAATGAGAAAAATAATAATTAAATATCAAGAAATGTACATATTTTGAACACCCGATATACTAAAGATTTATTTCAAAAATGTTTTTCAGTAAATACATCATTATCAAACAACATCCCACATTTTTAGAAATAACGATTAATAAATCGCGGAGATATGCCATTCAAAAATTTTTGTAAACTGCCCAAAAAAAAAACAGAAAAAAATAACTTGGCAAAATATTTTAGGGTGTAATACAGGGCCCTTGAAGGCTTAACTAACGTTAAGGAAATACAGGCTGTTTTATTTAAAAAAATTATACTTTCTTGTGTGACTCGTTTTTGTAACACCTTGTATAATTGAAAATAATTTTAAGTTGTAGTAGAGACGAAACATTGAAAGTTTTGTTAAGAAAGTTTTTTTATAAAGTTAGCCGTTTTGCACAATATTCCGAGAGAACACTGACTGGACACTCTTTATACCTTAATGTACATTATTAAAAATGATTACAATTTTATATATAAATAACTATTACTCCGTTAATATTTGAGTTAGTAACATCGGCCAAAAAACAAATGAAAGCTAATTGTGTGCTCTAGAACTTTTGTTAAAATTATTTTTTCAAAAATTGACTAGAAATTTCAGTACAAACGTCTCGAGTTTACAAAAGTTTAAATTCCCGTAATATTTAAATTATTTTTTAATTTCCTAAGTTTATCGTTTAATTTATCGTAAAATATGTAACCATACTTTCTGTAAAATGTGAACTGAGGAATGGAATAAAAGAAAGAAATCTAAAATCGGAGCAACGGTTACTAAGATATATGATTTTAAAGAAAATGTCTCTGGCGGTCATTTTTTCTAAATGGCGGATTTAGCTCACGTCGGGATTTTTTGCGACTTTATGTACTTATCCTAGATTAATAGAGCTATCCATTGCGATGAACAAATAACTGTCCCCAAATAGTTCATGCCAAACCCATTTTACACTGAGATTTGCCTGGTCTAAT
Source organism: Rutpela maculata (assembly GCA_936432065.2). Classification (NCBI taxonomy): domain Eukaryota; kingdom Metazoa; phylum Arthropoda; class Insecta; order Coleoptera; family Cerambycidae; genus Rutpela; species Rutpela maculata. The sequence goes on from OW386286.2 coordinate 247,902,899, forward strand.
TTGATATGGGTACTCATTCATAAGAAAAAACAACAAATTAAATTAATTACAAGATTTAAAAAGAATGATTTTACAGGTGTTCCAAATATTTTATTCGTGGTCGTTGCATGTAAGAATTTGATTTTTAACATAGGTATATGTTGTAGGAAAAACGACCATATTGCAAGACCACGATGATCCATAAATTAAGAAAGAATATTGAAAACTCTATGGAAAATTATTCAACATTGAAAACTGCGAAAGTGGTGTAAAGCCAGTGAACACATAAACGAGCTACGAAAGCATTGAATTGTAGCTATAAATGTCCTTTGAATTATGTATATTTACTTATTGCTTAGATACTAGTATAAAGTTTATGCAATATAATTGTTTATTTTTTGTTACCATATGGACCTTTCTTAATATTTCTCGCAAGTTTTATATAATTCCTAAGGGCATTAACGGAACTTTGGGTAATAAATGATTTTATAAGTATATATATTTTGTTTTATTTTCAGTTAGATGCATGTATACATTATTTATTTAATATAACAGAATAAGTCTTGCTTCGTACTTTATGCACAGTCTATTGTGTTTCATAATTAGGACAAATGCTTCCTCCTACTGTACAATTAGATTCATCTCTTCTGAAACAGACATAACGATGTTATTAACATTATCACCATAATATTCTCGAACTGCAACGAAATAAATATAAAAAATATATATAAAACTAATAAAGACATTTGATGGTTCCTACACAGGGGCTGCTCAAGATAAATTTTCCACCCGGGCGGGAGCACTTTTTGGCGCCCCTCCTGAGATAATCACAGAAATCACAAAAATCACAGACGTACTACGTATTAAAGAGCAATGATATCCCTTTGGATCCACCGATCACTACTTTTTAAGTTGTCTCTCGATATTTATGTGGCTGATAGTGCATCCAAAAATAAAGGCACTAAGGTAGGTAAGTAATAATAAATATGAGTTCTTTTGCAATATCTTCTAACCGCCTTAAAATATAAAATTCATATTTTCAATTTTGATATAGCCCGTCTGGACATCAGTTTACATCGTATCAATCTTTTCTGCTTGAGGGGTAGTTTTAGGAGATGGTATTTTACTCCTAACTTTTTTATTTTTCACATATTTCTAAAAATTCTTATAAAATAATCATTTTCAGATCATGAGAAATAAAAAAAGATATTCTTATTTCATTTCGATAAACTATTCTCAAGTAATGTATGTTTACACATCAATGTGCATTTACAACATTTTATTAATAATTATTAATTTGTAATATAACATTTTTTGTTTACACCATCTGAACGCTATTATGAGACGACCACCGACACAAGTTTACTTAGAGGAAGGTTCCTCTTTATTGCTTTAATATTTCGTAAAAAACAAATTGTCATTTATTTATTTGATTTATTTATAAACAGTAAACTACGTAAGATATGAAATACAAACAGTTAATGTTGGTATAACAATTCTTTGAATATTCTGATTTTATCTGAATGAAAGTACATGTTGCCTGCCTTCATTTATGCAAAATATTTAATGATCGACTCCGTGTTAGTCAATAATAGAGCGGAAAGCTTGAGGTATGAGTAGTGAGGTATCTCATAGTTAAATGAAAACGTCTGTTTTAATGTTCTTCGAGTGTTAGAGATATAGACACTGATATTATTTGATATTATTTTCCAACGAAAGCTAACAAAAAGGGTACATTAAAGGAAAATTAAACAATTTTTGCCTTATGTTGGCGCCTCTTCGAGCCGGCGCCCCGGGCTGTAGTCCGGCTTGCCCGGCCTTTAAGCCGCCCCTGTTCCTATAACAGTTTTCGTAATATCTGGAATCAAAAGTTTGACTGTAGCGCACCTTGCGGCTTTTGTACCTTTAACCACTGTAATGCTAAAACGATCGATTTTTAAAAATTCGCTGACCATAAGTAAATCTACCGGACATAGAATGTCAGAATCCATGAATTTACAAATCCTGCTTCAGTTATTTTGAAAAAAAATATTGAAAATAACAGCAAACACTAAACTCTGCTAGCAAAACATCAAATTTACTTTCGACATATGAGGTTATTTCCTTTGTTATCAACAATGTCAACTTGTTCGCCTGCTTCCGTTCTGCATATAAGTTCACATCTAACTGGTGTTATGATGTCACTACCGCTTTCCCGGCACATTCAAATAGTCGAAGCTTAATAATGTTTTCTAATGTGCTTCGCTCCTCTAGTATATTTCACCATTTTTGAAAATTTGTCAACAACCCATGGTATAAGAAAAATATAAAAATTACTATGTTCCGCAGAAACCCATGGAAAACAAATATACTACATTTGCCCTCCCATTAGTCAAGGCCCAATATACCTTTCACATTTTGTTTTGCTTAAGAGTAGACTAAGTATGGAAGGAAGAAAGATATTTGTTTTAAATTAACTTTTAATTAGTAAATATTAAATAAAAAAATTTAAACTATTAAATTATGTAAAATATTATATAAAAAATTGATATGTAAATTTTGTTGATTAGTTTTAACATTAATTTAAAGAGAAATACAGCAAATTAAATCAGATTTATTTCATATTTAAAAATACATTCTTCTCGACACTCGTTTCCGTGTTCAGCCGGACATCCGCTAGCCAAGGCTCCGCGGCAGTTGAAGAGAGAAATACACCGGTGATTGTTAGATAAATACCCTTTAGAAGGACATGAGCACAAATCAGATAAAAATCAGGAAATTATTATATTTTTCAATAAACAATCTAAGTATTATAGAGTATGTACCTTAACAGATTAGCATTGCAAATACGAGGAAAACAAGTTGAACTTTAAAAAATCTGAGTTCACAGAAATGCGAGAGAGATAAGATATAATTATTATACAATGTCTCATTTCGTTCTAAATTTTGCTGATAATAAATTACATTTTACTACAGCTATTGCGAAAACGAGCATATAAGGAGATGACTCTGACCCACTGGCCGAATAAGAACAGTGCAGCATCAAGGTTGAATTGGTAAAGAAAAACCTGATCCATATTAAAGTAAATATCTCGAATCTAAACAAAATAAAATCCTTTGTATATACCTTATCATGAAATGATTGTATTGTCAAGAATCTAAGCGTTGTCTATTTTAAATTTTATTTCAAGAAGTGTACTATTTAGGGTAAACATAAAAATATTCGATTTGCAGAATGTTTAAAAGACCTCACTCGATCAGGCGCGTGCTGTGACTATTTTGGGCTCCGGGAAAATGCCTTAGCAAGGGCCCCAGGCAGAAACCTTAACTTTTTTTTATCTCGAAAATGAAAATTGATGAGCGCGGGGGAGAAAATTTAAAAAAAAAATTCCTACCATTTGAAAAATTGCTGAGCGGAGAGGAGAGGGGGGGGGGGGAGAAAATCTAAAAAATAAAACTCCTACCCTACAAAGGGAAGGCCCTTCATGAAGGGTCCCTTTATCGAGTGCCCACCGGGAAACTCCCGGTATCCCGGTGGTCCAGCACGAGCCTATACTCGATCAATAAGTGGTCGATAACGATAAGTGAATTGTGCAATGTATATTCGAATTAAATAGATCTCCATTGGTAACTCCCCACTACAAATTCTACTCGTTTGCATTCAAATCTTTTTTAAATTAAATGTAAATCCTTACTCCTTTATTATATATTTCAGAAACATCATTAAGATGATGTAAAGTCTAAGATACCTAGCTCTCTTTTTTTTGTAAAGTTATAACAAAAACTACTCATTACTTGATAAAAAGAACGTAATATTCTATAAATATTTACCTTGGCGTTATTGACCGTATTTTTTAAAGTGATAATTTAATTATGATTGTAACGAGGTGTGAAATAATTATGAACTGCGTCTTACTTTTAGTGTATGTAATTTGAAATTAATTGAAAACATTTTCAAGTAGCGATAAATCGGAAATACATAATTTTACGGAGTGCATCTGAAAAAAGACAAAAATGATCAAGGCGAATACCTATTTAATTAACATTTTACTCACATGCGGAACAATTTCTCAGTAAGCACACTAACGTGAATAACAGGTGAAAAATTATACCAGAAACAACGTTAAATCAACGCTCAAATGTCGCCGGTTTCAACTGTAATCTCAACGTTTCACGTTAATTATTCAACCCATTATTACACGTGTAAAAATCAACCTACTAACGTGTATTCAACCAAATTGCGTTAGATACACGTTAAATACACGTGTGTGTGTTTACTGGGTTAATTTTATATGGTGTCACTGAGATTAAGTACACAGTTAATACATCTTACATGCTTAATAAAAAACCTTAGTAACGTTTCACCAAAGACTAATAATATAGGTAAAATATAATAAAGGCGCGACAAAGAGAGGCTTATTTCTTGAGAGAAACAGACAAGATTCCAAATTAAACCGCTGGTCGATGGTCGTTCTTTTACGCACGCGTCAGCAGCTTAGCATTTCCTAATCTCTGTGAGAAAATCCAGAGACGGCTTTTACCTAGATATATTTTATTGTAAACACAGAATGAGACATTCACAGACAATATAAAGCGACGAAATGATGAAATATTAGTAACATTTCATCACCTTGTGGCATCTTGTCCATGTTTCCTTGTACACTAAGTAAAGTGTTATTTGTAAGTATTAGTTACATGCATGAAAATTTTTACTCGATTACATATACTTAGGGACAACTCTGGTTTTAACGTCCTTTATAGCTGCGACTCAGGGTCAAATGCAGATTCCAAATTAAATGCCCGAAGTCAATTCGAAAATTCGGCTCGGCACGAACGAATCAAAAGTAGCATTTTGTGACATTTCAGAAAATCGATCCCTTTTTGCAACATGTTTAATTTTTACTCATTTTTGCAAGACTTATAGAGTGATAGAATTGCACCTTCATCATAGATACTATCTAAACTGTCGCTAACTCCCTGCCTATTAATCCCATATCACACCAAATTTGAAAAATATCCATTCGCCCGTTCAAAAGTTACAAGAGTGTCCCTATCAGCTGAGCCACCCAGTATGGAAGAATGGTTAGTATTATAAAATGACCTACAAAGAAGTTTGATAAGAAGATGAACAAGAAATTGTTAATATTTTAGACACATTTTCTACCAGTGTATACTTGACACCGGACGAACGTGACACCGATTTTGAACACATAGATAAAGTCATTATCAATAATTATGATATCTTAAACATAAATCGTTTCAGTTTCTCAGAAACTGACGCTAATACTTAATAACTAAAAAATAAAATTATGTCTGGTTTTGACATGATTTCATCATCCTCTATGTAACTATGGCTGATATTACTCGACGTTGCTCGGGAGTTAACTAGTAACTAAAAAAATGGTTTTGGAAATAATGACAATAATTTAAAATGATATTAATATAGTTAATGTCCTACAAGTCTGTTATTTTACAATAACCATCCTATTTGAGATACATTAAATGAAAAATAACGCCCTAGGGCGTTATGAATATCTATAATGCCCTAGGGCATTATAAAATTATAATACAATCCAAAACAAGCAAATTATGATAGCGTTATTGACAAACAAAATGCGTTGCTATGCAACGGCGGCGTTTACAAACAATTTTGATTTTTACTCTCTTTTAAATCAAATCGTTCTGAACATAATAGATGTCAAATTAATAAATCGTAAATGTCAAAAAAAAAAAATTCGAATTAAATAACAGACTTGCAGGACATTAAACGTTGAAGGCACCACGGGTGTTATAGGATAATGACGCCCTCGGTCGACGTACATTCTCTCGGGCCAGAGGCCCTCGGGATTGTACACTGCCGACCTCGGTGCGTTATTATCCTTATAACACCCTTGGTACCTTAATAACTATAACATTGCAGAAAGTAGAAAAGAGACAGTTGAACTAGGATTAACGAAAAACAAAATCAAATAATAAAAGTAATTTCGAAAGTAATAAAAGTCTAATCTCAGTCTACTTACGTGATATGTTTTTTAACAAGATATTTTAAAAATGAAAAGTTTATTTCTCTTAATAAAATGAATGCAAATTACGGAAAGCAAAATATGGAGGTTAAGCCACCAAGAAACATTTCAAGTAAATAAATAAAGACGACTTCAATTATTACTTAAATGAAGTACTTTTACTTCCTTTTTGGCAATCTTGGTTGCTTTATCCGCTGGAGTCAGCATAATCAATAAAGTTGAAATTCTAATCCTCGAGCATTAGCTTCCAGTTGTAATAGCAAAACACTCGGAATCGAAAAATGTTTTTTTTAAGTATTAACCTCTAGCCCTGTCAATGAACGTTCAATAAGGGGGTCTAGAGAGAAATGCCGAGATCACAATTTTGGGCTGTGTTTGGACTATTTAGGAGGTAAACATACCGAAAGTCTCCAAACATAGGATGTGCGTGGGGTGCAGGGGGGCGCGAAGATACAAAAATATGAAGATGTAAAAAATTTATAAACCGCAATATACCAACTTTATTTAAATTAAATGATGGTTTTTCATAAAATTATTATGTTGTGAGAGTTTGTAGGCCTCTGGTTATCACCATGTATTACAGGTATGGCCCAATTTCAATAGGGATTATTGTACTATTCTGTTTTACATATGTTCCAATTGTTCCAAATTGTAATTAAATATTTTAAGTCTAACAGAAGTTATCGTGTTTACAAGAAACGGTATACACACACACATATATACACGCACACATACACTTACAGATACAAAGACATTTTTTATTCTATATTTGAGTTCAGTCTGATATGAAACGGATATCTGTACAAAATTTTTTTTTCTACGATGAGTATTATTTTTTTTTTCAATTTATAATAAAAATGGAATACAGTTAAAAGATATACAATCCATTACTGAACCATAACAGATACGAAAAAATTTAATATAGAAACATCTAATATATAAAAATCTCATGTCACAGTGTTTGTTATCGAACTCCTCCGAAACGGCTTGACCGATTTTTATGAAATTTTTGGTGTATATTTGGTAGGTCTGAGAATAGGTCGTAGGCTATTTATTATACCCCTGATAAGGGTGGCCCTATCCAGAAATTTTATTTTTATTTTTTAGACAAAAATTTATAATTTATATGGCAAAACAACGTTTGCCGGGTCAGCTAGTTATTGTAGGAAATTTAGTTAGCTTTAATTTTGCATATAGCCAATTTTTTATCGTGGCTAACCGTTTTCGAGATATAAACGACAAACCGAAAACCGGGACCTTCTTCGTGCCCCCCTCACCTCTTGTGTTCGGGGACTTTTGGTATGTTTACCTCCTAAATAGTCTAAAGACAGCTCTCAAGTCAAAAATTGTGATCTCGGTATTTCCCTCTAGAAACCATTCATTGTCAGGACTACTCCCATTATACTCGAATTAAAAAAAATATATGTGTAACACGTAAGCAACATCTGCAAATTTTAAGTTCCTTAGCTTTAAACGTACAATTATCACTCTGGATTGACTTTATAGTACAGTAAGTGAAGCTTTTAAATCCCAGCCCGAAAACGATGTATTGAATTTCCAAATTTCTTTCTTCAACATACTTCATAAAGTTTGTACATAAGAATCTACATTTTCATTTTTTCTGCTTCTTAGGAGTTGTCCCAAAAAAAACATACACATAATCTGATATAGAATCGAATTATAAGAAAGAAAGTTCATATTCACTTTTTTGCTAAAATGCATATTCTTCAAGATATTGCGAACTGAAAATTGCAATTATCATCCCCTAAAATCAGTATTCCTAGACGTTTTTTTTTTAAATTACTCGAAAAAAATGCAAGGGTACAAAATTAAAGCTTTTACGAAAACGAATTGAATGTTTTTTTCTTTTTTTCATCTCCGATGTTTAGTCTTGGAAATATGGCGTTTTCAAAATGGCGCCGAAACATTCAGAAAAAATATACGACGTTAAAATCTAAAATTACTCAAAATCTACAACTATGAGAAAAATTTTTATTCTTATAAAAATTAAAGGTATTAAAATTTTCTTTCGATTGAGACGTATTACGACCTTTTATAATAAATACTAAAAAAGTTACAAACAAAAAAGTAGCGCATTTAAAAATTTAGGCGCCATTCTTTTTTTAGTCTTATTGCTCTAATTTCTTATTAATTCATATTTTTTTAAAAATCCTTCCAGATATTGTTAATGTATATATATATTATTACTAACATGCTCAAATTTTTTAGAATTTTTAAAATAATTATTTTTCATTCTGTACCCAATTTCAATAATGAAAATTTTTCTGAAATCGAACGGCAATGTCTACATTTTCGGCGCGTTTCAGATCGGAAAATGCACAATTCCAGTATTTTAGTCCGTTGCTAAGAAACTATCACAAAACAGACTGGAAAAGATCCGTTGCCAAGCAACGATCAACAAAACCGTACGGGAATGTTACTTTCCCAGCCTAGGCCGGGAAAGTAACATTCCCGTATGGTTTTTTTTTATGTATATTTTAGACAGTAAGTAAATACACGCAGACAAACTATCTCACATTAAAATTGCATTTATTAGTAAGCAGTTAGATTGTAATGAAGACATGTTATGCATTAATACAAATTCTTTAATTTATAATAATATTGATTGTGATTTCAGAAAAAATAGTATGTGTACTTTGGTGTGAAAGCACATTCCCGGACGACGATGCAAATTGTTGGCCGAGGCGCTAGCCGAGGCCAACAATCATCGAAGTCCGGGAATGTATTGCTTTCACACCTAAATTCACAATATACTATTTCATAATTTTTTGAAAAAAATCGGATTTTTGAAAATTGCTCAGAAAATATTTTTTTATAAAAAATGGTAAGAGTTCGAAAATGAAGCTTATAAAAAAACGAATAGTTTTTTTAAATTTTCCTACGACAAACTGTTCCAGAGATAATAAAGGTTTAAATATGGCGTTAAGCGCATAGGCAAGAAAATTATGTATTTAAAATTGAAATATCTCAAAAACTATAAGATTGTTAAAAACATGATATAATAATGAAATGAAACTTATAAAAAAACTAAGAGTTTGGGTTTTTATTTTTTTTCCTACGACAAACTCTTCCAGAGAGATGACAGTTTGAAACAATGTTAAAACTTTTCAGTTTGTACGCGCATTTTAAATGTCTATAGTAGGTAGAGAAACGAGCAATAGCCGTCGAAGAATACGCAGAAAAAGCGGGTTGCATGTCATTTTAGCATGTTTTAGAGTGCAGATTAAAAATGTTATTCAATTAGTTTACTTAATTGTATTAATTTGATTTAATTATAACAATCTGTATCTTTAATAAAATTAGACACATTACTATACTCTCTTGTGACCATTTTTAATCCACCATATTTTTTTTTATAAATTTAGACGTCATAATCATATTCAGCGACCTAAAAAAACATAAGTATATGGGTTTTTGCGAATTTATTTGTAGCATTAGAAGAATTATTAATTTTTCATTATTTGGGGGTGGTTTCAATCGTTAATATTTTCGTCTTTCCTATGTTTTCACCTCATAGTCATATTCAGCGACTTCAAAAACATAAGTATATGGATTTTCGTGATTTTATTCGTAAAATTAGAAGACATTAATTTTAATTTTCAAGTATTTCAGGGTGATTTTAACTCTCAATATGTTCGTCTCATCAGTTTTGACCTGACAGTCATATTAAGCGACCTCAAAAACATAAGTATATAGATTTTCGTTAATTTACCCGTAAAATTAGAAGAGTTATTAATTTTTCTGTCTCTGGGGTGGTTTCCACCGTTAAAAATAAAAAGCAGATAATGTGACAATATAGATTCTGATGTACGTATTTTATAAAGGATATTGCAAAAAAATTAAGAAAATTCCTTCCTTCGTTTTCGTGCCGGGAATTTTATCATTTTTTCTGCTTCGCTTACTGTACTATAAGCGATCTTTATGAAATCTTTCTCAAACTGTAAGGTATGGGTCTGCGGTGGTCCCATATTAATCTCATAAAGCTATGTCTAGTACAAAGTAAGAAAAAGTTGGAAACAAAATTCTTTCAGTTGAAAATTTTGCAATATTTGGCGACGGCGCCGCGCAACTTTGAAATTTGATATATGATTTTAGGATCCTGTGACGAGCATCACATTAAAGCTTAAAAACTCAAAATGATGAATATGTTAGTTTACTGTGTAAAAGCTATATAAAGAGGTCACTGAAAAGGTTGAAAAAAATTGACTCCCTTCAACAAAGATCGCTAAAAATTGCGAAATAAAATGTTACCGTCGCGGGTCGCGGGTCGCCCATTTTTTATATAATATCGATATTGAAGTCGGTGCAAAAACAACATATAATGAATTCAAATGTATTTTTAACCGACATCAGTATCAGGTATTAGGTAATACGGAACAGATGTATTGTAGTCGTGAAAAAATCACCCTCCAACAGTTCTCCGAATTTTCACGCTTCGGAGTATTAATCCAGGGATATTAGACAAAAAAAAGGCTTAACTTCAAAAAAATTCCTGGAAAGCTGGATTTTGGTATCAACTTTGATATTGTGGTTCTAAGCAAAATGTCAAAGTTCCCTATCGATTCGAGTGCCGCTAACAATTTTACGCGGGGTCAAAAGTTTTTCATGAATATCTCGTTAACGGTCACTTTTACAGAAGAAATATTAGTAATCAAAGGACCCCGCACCAAATGCATGGGTTATTTGTTGTCGACGGAATCGTTGCAAATTCAAAGCATAGAATCCTTAAGTCATTCTCAATGAAAACTGTCATGGTATTTCAAAAATAGAGCAGGTCGAAGCTCCAAAATTCAAAATTTTAGAAATGCGATTTTACGTATTTTTTATCGAAACAGTAAATACTTTTAATATTTAATTTGCTTTAAAAATATAATACTGATGTACAGTGTAACATAGGAAAACACATTATTCTAATATTCATATAAACAAGTAAAAGATTCTTACGCAAATAAGAACAATCCTATTTTTATTCCAATGGAAATCAGCAAAACAAACAAAATACAAACGAGATCGTATGATTCGTTTTCCTGATAATATATTTATAAAAGTTACTAAAACTTAAAAAAGTTTGCGTGCATAATAGAAAAAAGATTTTTTTTGTTGGACCTCAGAAAATAAATATACCTTTTTCCTTCTGTTTTAATGATTTTAGGCCACAAAAGTTCTTTAGCTTAAAAAATGTGATTTCGGCATTTTAAACTAAAATTGACATTTTTATTGCATAATATTTAAAAAACACAGGACAAATTCACATCATGTTGCTATAGCGATAAAAATAAAGCATATTATTTAATATATATATAATTATTTCTCTTAAATAGATTATTACTGTGGTTTTTAGGGTTTGCTAGATATGAACAAAGTATTAAATATCCAGCTGAAACTTTACTTGAAAATGTTAGTGGTGCTGGACAAAGGCAGTAAATATCTTTATTAAGTATATGTATTATTTATTATTTATTTCCAGTGTCTATCCGTATTATTAGTCCAGTCAATGAAAGAGTTGTAGAGAACATTTTAGAGGGGAGAATTTTTCTCTTCAGGGATGTGTTGGGGGTAGTCAGGAGGTGAACATACTAAAAGTCCCCGCCCCTAGCCCCGCCGCTTCAGGGGGAGAGGGGAGTGGAAAGGTTCCGTTTTTCGATTCTTCGCTTATAACTCGAAAAGGATGCATCGTACGAAAAAAGGTAATCTATGAAAAATTAAACGTAATTAAATTTCCCACAAGAATGTTTATATTCATTTTCTTCCTATGTGTTATAGTTTACGAGATACTCGCCAGCGAAAATCGATGATAAATAAAAAAAAATCAATTGTGTACCTTGAATATTTCTATCAAAGCGGTTTATCGTGGTCTGCTAATAAATCATAGTCACAAAACAATGTTTATTTTACAACACTCGACGTATTTACTAAAGTAATTTTTTGTCGAAATCTAGACATTTCCTTAAATATACAGTGTGACTCACTTAAAATGAAGATACCCTTATAACTTTTTCATTTTGTTTCCGATTTGAATCAAATATAGAACAAATTAGGATCTACTTATGACCAGAAAATCATTCACCTGCCATAAAGGCAAAGCTACCTGCAGTACCAAAATATGAGGAAAAAGATTAAACTTCATATTAATTTATAATCTTTCGAACGACGAATTTTACGTAGCCACCACAAATTGCGGAAACTAAGGAGCCCCTTTGCCAGATGAGCTTATGTATGAGATATCCCCCATCAATAACCAAATCAAATTTTGGTGTATGTACGTTTATGGCGCCGACCGGATGCATTTTTTAGAATTTCTTACATTCAAAATGTTTTATTTTTTTCATCATATTTTAGCACCGCAAGTGGCTTTGTCTTTATGGCAGGTGAATGATTTTCTGGTCATTAGTAGATCCTAATTAGTTCTATACTTGAGTAAAATTTGATTCAAATCGGAAACAAAATGAAAAAGTGATAAGGGTATCTCTATTTTAAGTGAGACACACTGTATATTTAAGGAAATGTATAGATTTCGACAAAATATTACGTTAGTAAATACGTTGAGTATTATAAAATAAACATTGTTTTATGACTATGATTTATTAGGAGACCACGGTGAACCGCTTTGATAGAAATATTCAAGGTACATTATTGATTTTTTTTTATTTATCATCGATTTTCGCTGGCGAGTATCTCGTAAACTATAACACATAGGAAGAAAATGAATATAAACATACTTGTGGAAAATTTAATTATGTTTAATTTTGCATAGATCACTTTTTCCCATACGATGCATCGTTTCCGAGTTATAAGCGAAGAATCGAAAAAAGGAACTTTTCCACCTCTCTCCCCCCTGAAGCGGCGGGGCTAGGGGCGGGGACTTTTAGTATGTTTACCTTCTGACTACCCCCAACACATTCCTGAAGAGAAAAATTCTCCCCTCTAAAATGTTCTCTACAATCCCCTTTTGGGCATTCATTGATTGGACTATATTTATTTTTAAAGAAAATAAGATTTTTAAAATCAGATTTTGTTTGTCATAATTAAGTATCCTGTATCAACATTAGAATCAAAGAATTTGTTTAGTGAGCAGTTTAGCGGAGCCGATCTGGTTTTGAAATGAAACCAAATTTTTTAATTTTTTTTTTTTTGACAATTCGGTTACACGCGTTCTCTTTTATCATGTTATCAAGATAGTTTGGATTAATCACACGAGGTGAGATAGGTGAAATAGATAAGAATTGATGGAGCCGGAGGATGGGCCAATTAGAGGAGGAAAAGGAGGTAGGGACATGAAAATTATTCTTTTTTCCCTGTCGTGCGATTTTGAAAAACCAAAATGAAATTTGTTCGCTGTTGTCTCTAGTATTTGACTAATGAATTTTTAAAAAAATTTTCAAATAAACAAATTTGTTCTTGCATTTTTTTTTTTCAAATGCGTTTCTTCACGTAGGAAAGGGTTCAAAGGAGAAACTTTTTACAGGTAAGTGAGGATCTTTTTTATCTTTATTTAAAAAAAATATATCGCAATCCAAGCAATAGGAAGGGAGGGAGGGAGCATAATGCGTTTGGGGAAATAAAGGGTTAAGGAAAAGGGATAGAGACTTGGGAACTTGATATTCGGCAATATAAATCTTTTTCCATCTTAATATTTTATCAATCTACCTTTATCAAATATTAAACTTATTATAAATAATTATTTAACGCCGTCACGAGTTTTCGCGGCCCATTTCTCTAGTTTTAGGTGTCATTGGTTATATAAAACAATTATTTTTCCGTTTAACTCGCTCTAACTCAAAAACGGCACAATGGATTACTCTCAATTTTTTATCGTGTTATCACTATACATTTGTTAATAAAATGTGTTAATATGTAGGTCAAATTTTAATAAGTGTAGAAATCATTACTTTTTTTTCTAAAGCTATGTCGAAAATTTGCATTCTCAAATGTAACATGCGGGAAACTTTTTTATTTTTCGAAATAGATACCAAGTACATCGAGGGCATATGAAGATAAAAGATTGGCGTAACTTTTTTATTTGAAACTTTTTTTTATCATTAGCAGTTTTCGAGAAAATTTCAAATCAGTGATTGTTGGCCCGGTACTGCAATTAATTGCTATTAGACTTCCACGTTCTTTATGATCTCTTTATCATTAAATAAGTTTTGGATATATTCAATCTCTAAAAGTGTCACACCTTCACGGTTGGTAAACTTAAAAAACTAGAGTAAAAATCATGCTTCTCACCGATTTGTTTAACTTTTTATACAATTGTTGCACATTCTTTGGAATACTTTTCCTAGTTTTTTGGAAATATTAATTTTTGAACATTTTAAATCTTATATTGACGACGTATTTGATAAAACACTTGTCAGTATAAAAAAAAAGTAAAAAGAAGCAAGTACATCTATAATAACCTGCCTGTATTTCAAACTTGCGATCCTTGGATTTCAAGCTATAATTCTACCTATTATTATTACCATACCCTATTTCCGAGAGCGATAATATTGCTAATATGATGTCACTATTTGATAATCATGTCTACGTTTTAAAATTATATTGTTATGAAATATATATTAGTTAAATATATAAATAAATGACAGAAAATAGCATTTTAAAAAAATTCTATTCAATTAGAGATCTAAAAAATCAGAATTTTTTATAATTTAACTGTCGTTACGGCAGTTTAATATTTGATAAAGGGTACATTGACAAACTATTAAGATGGAAAAAAGATTTATATTGCCTTATATCAAGGTCCGAAGTCCGTATTTCTTTTCCTTAAACCTTTATTCCCGTAAACGCATTATGCCCCTGTCTCCCTTCCTATTGCTTGGATTGCGATAATTTTTTTTTAAATAAAGACAAAAAAGATCCTCACTTACCTGTAAAAAAGTTTCTCCTTTGAACTCTTTCCTACCTAAAAAACGCATTTGAAAAGAAATGCAAAAAGTTTTTGCCCTCTCACAAATTTGTTTATTTGAAAAAATTTTTAAAAAAATACTAGAGATAACAGAAAGCTTCGACCTGCTGTATTTTTAAAATAAAGACATTTTGGAACTTTATCCATAACAGTTTTCATTGAGAATGACCTAAGGATTCTATGCCTTGAATTTGCAACGATTCCGTCGACAACAAATTACCCATGCATTTGGTGCGGGGTCCTTTGAAGCTTAGCTTTCCTACAAAAAAGATGTTATAACAGTTGTGGCTCACATTGTGGCACAGGTGTTTTAGTATACTAACATAAATCGTACCTAGTTTTAATTAATATAATTTAATTATTTGTGCAATAATTTGTTCTAACATTTTCGTCAACTGCTGCAAACAAACTTGCTCACCTTTGTTAGAATGCAATTATGTAATTATTATCAGTATGCGTGACGCTTTCAAAGATTATATGTAAATTAAGCGATGCAAAATAGAATCTACTAATCAGTTTCCACATAAATACAATATGTTTTCAGTATAATTTTGTTTACTTGTATATGTTACAATAAATTCAATCAAAATACACAAGCATATTTGCAGTAGTGTAACTAAATTAAATTTACTTTCACTAACAATCAAAACAACTTTTTTTCGTACAATTTAAGTGTCCTCATTAACCAACTTAAATGTGCACCTTTCTGTTTCTGTCTCAGCTATTGACAACTATTTTTGGCTTCCGGCAAATTTCTCTTTTTTGTTCATACCTAATTCTTGATCCCTTTTCGAATTAAATATTTTAGGAACTCAGATTTTGTCTAATATGTGGCTATTAGCCGGGAATTTTTTCCGAAAATTTTTTTATTACTGTAAATTGATTAATTTTATGTTCCCACCGCATTTACAGGCACATTTTTTGACATTTCTTAATGATTTTCGAATCAATGGAAAGCTTACTCTATCTAGATTCAGGTGCTGCACAATTATTCTCGAAATTGTTGTTAACAAATGCTACAGAAATTGTTTAAACAAAGCGTACAAGAATAGTGCAGTGTAAATTTCAGATAAAAGCACCTTTTTTATTTGAAACTTTTTTTTCTGGGATTAACAATTTTCGAGAATATCGCAAATGAAAATACACAACGACCTTGCGGATGAAGCAATGCAGAGAACTGTGTAAAGTTAGTTTTCTCATCGTTTATTATCAGAATAGAGTTACCAATTTTTTATAAAAAATTAGTTTTTTATAATTATCCTTGTAATTATCAAGCAAGCATAAGATAGAAAATATAAAGAATTTTTTTTGGTTTGTTTATTTTTTATATTCATCCATTTTTTTCGGCCGATTAATGAACTAAAATTCAAGTGATTTTTTGAGGAAATCGGGGAGATTGCCCATTACGTAAAGTAATTTGCAGGGTTTGGTTTTACGAACGATTTTCCCCCATTTCTCAATTGCCTTTCAGAGGAAATGTTTGTGTAGTGGAGTAAAATTATCTAATAAAAAATCATTCCTAATTAATTCAACATCCAGTGGAAGTATAGTAACAACAAAAAAATTTTAAAAATTTTTTATTGTTCAAATAGACTTAGAATATCATGAAACGTCGAGATTTTAAGTTTGAGCAAAAAAAATCTGTCTATCTGCCGGTCTGTCTGCCGGTCTGTCTGTCGGTCTGTCAGTCTGTAACTTTTTTGTGCGCATGATTACTCTGGAATCGTTTAAGATATTG
Source organism: Rutpela maculata (assembly GCA_936432065.2). NCBI lineage: Eukaryota > Metazoa > Arthropoda > Insecta > Coleoptera > Cerambycidae > Rutpela > Rutpela maculata. The sequence goes on from OW386286.2 coordinate 247,919,544, forward strand.
ACTTGAAACATGCTACACGTATGTATTTTAACGAGATCTGGAATTAGATTATATTTTCATCTTATTCCGTTGAAGGGTAGGGTAAATGGGGGTAAATAGGTAAATCGAGCAGGTAAGAGTCCATAAAATTGGTATTTAGTATACACAAGAGAAGCTAATGTCTAAAAAAATTTTTGGCATTAGCCACCCCCATTACTACCCCCACCCGTTACAAAAGGGAGGTGAAAAAAAATGTGGTTTAGTGTGTGTACAAGAACCAAAGGCCTCAAAATATTTTTTTTTTACTCCATCCCCCACTACCACCTCTCTATCACTGCCCTCATCTCACTACCAATGTGGGATATCGTTTTATGGGTTTTTGGGGTAGACGATTTCAAATATTATATTATTAAAGTTCCATAAACAATTATTTCCACATACAAAATTTTTTGGTTGTTAGAGACTTAAGTAGCAGATCTGGATGTGGAAGTACCCAATAAATAAATTTATTTTATAATTGTAATTTCTACAACAATTTTGTTTTATTACTATAAAATTGCAATAAAACAAAATAGTTGTATAAAGTTTAAATTTTGCTTGTTGGGTAGTGATTCCTTGGGCAGTGGTTTTTTGGACAATATCGGCTGGGGCATACATACATACACTCAAAGAAATAGTATGGGTAAATTCAACAAAAAAAAATGGTTAACTAACAATATCGTTAATTTTGTTAAACCAAACTATATTGATGGTATTTTTAAACAAGAGGTGATTGTTATTTTAATTAATAAAAAGTTGTCGTACAACAAAACAAACATTAACTTAAAAAATAGATGAATAAGACTATTATTTTGTTCATCTGACTATTATTTTGTTGAATTCTGTCAAATTAAACTAGATAATAGTATATTTTATTTTTAACTATTATCGAATTGTAATTCTAACCCAGTATTAGTTCGCTGTATTATTGTACTTGGTAGACAAACCAATATTATTGTCGTCTTCTAGAAGTTCTAAAAGCATTACCATAAAATTTACTTGCTTACCACGTATTCTATTACAGAAATTATTCCCAGATGACGCCACATACAAATCACTGACAATAATCAATCATGCATTATCTTATACTCTTATGAATTTATAGAAAATTAATAACATGATTGCAATGTTCAAATTCTCTCAGGGATCATCGATATATTTGGATGGATCGTATAAACGATCTCTAATCTTTGGTTTGGGTGGTCTGATGTCTCAATACTGAGATTTTGGCTAACCAAAAAAAACTTCATCATACAATAATGTGTAGATCAACCTAAAAATTAGTTGGTGAACAACAAGTCGTTGTACTATTTAATTGTAGACCAAATTGAAAATGGTTAGTCAACATAAAAAAATGTCATTGTACTATTTAATTTGTTACAAGAAGATATGATTATTAAACTACTATTTGTTTACGAAAACACATAAAGTTGTATGACTATTCTTTTCTGATTGATTTAACTATGAAACTAGATAGGCGCGATTTCATATGCTCTTTTTGGTTGAATTTACCTATCATTTTCTTTGAGTGTATACACAATAAGAAAAGCAAGTAAATCTGTGGGCGATTATACGCAAGTTTTAGTAGTACCCACGTGAGTACCCTCCAGGGGACCATAGTTTCTTAAAAGTTAAGAAAATAGAACAAGCTAAAAACGTAGGTACACTTCGCCAATTTACTGAGTTTTTTATATAATTGTTACACATTCTATAGGATACTCTTCGCAGTTTTTTTTGTAAATAATGTTAGTTTTTGGACATCCTAAATTTTGTGATACCAACTTTGTTGTGAAAAAAATATATGAAAAAAATTAAAAAAAAAAAACATCCAACCTGACTAGGATTCGAACACGGGATCTTTGGATTGCAAAACAAAACTTTAGCCACTGGACCGTCAGAGATCACAACAAAACTTGAAAGTCTGTAATGTACAACTTAAGAGAATCATATTTTAACGCATTAGACATAAATATATATTAGTAAAATGCATAGACAAAAAGATATATATTATAGAGATAACATTTCGCAAGATTTCAATTTAAGTGCAAGCGACAAAAATTAAGAAAATAATTTTTTTTAATTAAATGATTAATAACTTTCTTATTTACTGATTGATTTTCTTCAAAAACAATAGGGGTCTTCCTCTAGCTAACACTAACTTACTTTCCAAATATACAATCGGACTTTTCTTTCTTAAGTTATCGTGCTTATAAGAAACGTAACGGACGGACAGACGAACAGACGGACAGACGGACAGACGGACATTTTGAAAGTTCTTCAGAATTCGTTCACTAACACAATGATATGAAAATGTTTTCTCTACGAGCGATATTTCCGGTTTTAGAAATGTGCCGATCAAATGAAATATACTTTTCGTTTTTGCGAAGAGTGTAATAACAGGAATCTAATTTTTAACAAACAACAAATTTTACAGGAATTTAGAAAATAGTATTAAAAACTTAATTTATGTCGTTTTTTACATGTCTTCCCCTACGTCTTTTATATTGCTTATATCTCTGAAACGAACTATAAGTATGTAATACACGCTATTATAACGATAACGCCCTGTAAGGATTTAGTGACGCGCTGAAATACGATTTTCAAACACATATTATAAAACTTTATAAGTATTACGTTTAAAAGTAATTAAATTTAATTTGTTTCTGTATAATATAGTGTAAACGATTAAACGTAGGTAGGTGAATTTCCTTTTTGATAACAACTCTTTATCAGTTACCCCGTGTAAATTTTGTATAACGGATTCAACATAATAACAGTCATTTAAACTTGTTTCCACTGTTAACGAATATTATCTAACTTTCACTTTGTACTAGTATCGGTATTGGTATTTATTTCAAAAGTTTTTTAAATTATTTGGGGCACTGTTTATATTTATTAAAAATACGTAAGTACTAATTAAAAAGTATTCCTACCTTAGTTATTGAAATATATCCAAGCTGTAAAATTATGTACACATATTTTTAAAAAGGACCGCAAATACACCGTCGTCTTCCGCACAAAATCGCGAGTAAAAATTGTTTACACTTTGTATGAACTTTTTATGTATCGACAGCGACAGGTAGAAGTTAATCCACCGGACTAGCAATATACTCTTTCCTCACAATTAATTATATGGGACTGTTCCCCCGTTTTCGCAACACTGAATGGAGGTAATTTTCATACCTACATACAATTTAAAAATTATGACTGATACGTGTAATTCTTTGTTACTTTACAGCTATCCAAGAATATACTGAAGATATCATAATCTACAATTGCAATGCTATCATTAATTCACGGTGATATTTTGTCATCAAATATTTTCCCGTTTTCTTGAAATCATGAATGTTTCATATCTAAATTAGCATTTCATATCTAGGCACTTTTCTACGTTTGATTGGAAGTTGGAAATTCCGATATTTCCTTAGAGACTGAAATAACATAGGTATTCCACGAGGATGCCATTTATAACAACATATCCAAATGTAGCATTGTTCGCTTCTTGCACTTTTGTAAAAACTACAAAAAATTATCGAAATTTTGGGACATGCGAAGTCCAGAGAGTACGCTGCAAATCGGTGAAATATGGATACTGGATAAATCAATATAAAATAAGGGTAGCAATAGAAAAATATACCAAAGGAACTATTCAAAAAATACGTTAGCGAAAATGGTTCTTTTAACCCCTTTCCTCTCTTGTGTAACACCTAATAACATTTGTTCTTATACAACTGTTTTTTGCAAACTCTACCGATCTCCATTACATTTTATTATTTCCCTTGCTTACCGAAGGGAAGTATTGTAATTGTGAAAAAATTGCCCACTGAGATTTCTCCGGATTTTGACGTTTCAGGGTATGTAGGTACATTACAAAAACTAAAGCCATTTAATTCCGTCAGTCTGTCTGTTGGCGCTATACCTACAAAACCATTTGATGGAGAATAATATTTGGTAGGTAGTTGAGCTACTATCAACGAAGAACTGGTATACGCTTCCATTGAAAAATATACAGGGTGGTCCTCATAAAGTCTTAGAAACAGATCATTTTTTGTGTGTGTAATACTCCGATTAAAGAACTTATATCTAGATACATAATGGCTACCTTTTCTTCATATACCGTATTTGCTCCTAACATAGTCACATTATATGTCCATTAAAATGGATAGATGAACATCACATCCCATAGGCAACAAAGGCGGGTATATGTTGAAGGGAAAATGTACAATATTGTACCCATTTTATGTGATAATTATTGATTAACTTCTAGGAATATTAACGCAGATTGAAAAAATACAATAGGTAAAGATGTTTTATTCAAGGGAAATATGCATTGGAAGGATATTATTTATATTATTATTATTAAAATTATAAACTGAACCTCATCATGTTACGATTATGACCTACTTACTTATGAAACGATCGATTTCTGCAAATGGAACAGCACTGTTGCATGTTGCACTAAATTGTCACTAAACTGTCTAAATATGAACAGAGAATATTATTTAGGTATTAGGCAAATCACAACTTAAAATAAAAAGACTTCTTCACCACATTTTGATCGAAAAACACTTATTAACATTAGTGACGTATACTGTCAAAACTGTCAAACTGAGATTATGATAATCGAACTGAAGCCGACCGTGTACGAGCGGTCGCGAATACGCCGATGGGCCAATCAGCAACTTATGGGAAGAAGTGCCTTAGATTGGGAGTCTTTCGGGATCATAAAATCTATGCCATTATGTATCTAGATGTAAGTTCTTTAATCGGAGGTGTAATATTATATAAATATCTAGAAAATCGCGTATGCAAATATATTACACAGACGCACACACAAAAAAAGTGAAGAGTGATCTGTTTCTGGGATTCCATTGGGCAACCCCTATATATTTCGACGCATTCAATACGAACCAGGTGTTCGTTTAGCTCCATCACCCACTAATTACTTCCACATCTAGTGGAAGTATAGTAACGACAAAAAAATTTTAAAAATTTTTATTGTTCAAATAGGCTTAGAATGTCATGAAACGTCGAGATTTTAAGTTTGAGCAAAAAAAAAAAATTCTGTCTGTCTGTCGGTCTGTCTGTAACTTTTTTGTGCGCACGTTTACTATTGAACCGTTCAAGATATTGACTTGAAATTTGGTACACATATGTACTTTAACGAGATCTTGAACTAGATTATATTTTCATCTTCTTCTGTCGAAGGGTTGGGGGGTAAATTGGGGTCAATTTGGGGTAAATAGCTAAATCAAGCAGGTAAGAGTCCAGAAAATTGGTATTTAGTATATACAAGAGAAGCTAAGGTCTCAAAAAAATTTTTGGCATTAGCCACCCCCACTACCACCCCCACCCCATTATTAAAGGGGATGAACAAAAATTGTGATTTAGTGTGTGTACAAGAACCAGAAACCTCAAAATATTTTTTTATTTCATAATGATGAATATTTCACCATTTCGTCGTATTTCTGAATGTTTCAGTAGATGTCTGCAATATAATATTATGTCTATATGAGAGCCGTCTCTGGCGCCGAGATAAAATTCCCGAGCCTTGGTGATGAAGCAATTCTGACTCCCGCATTCGAATTCAGTGCGTCAAAATACATAAAGATAAGTTGGTCTACCGCACTTACTTTACCACTTTTATTTTGTGTGCCCATGCCTGTGTAATTTTTCGCATGCTATTAACACGACTGTCAAAAAAGAAGAATATGAAAAAAAAATAAAGGTGATCACATTAAGAAAAAGAAAAAATTTAAATGTGTCGGAGGACGATAATATTCCGCATGCAGTTAACTCAACTGTCAAAGAAGAAAAATATGAAAAAATTTATACAGCGTGTGGTCACCTTAATTTTTTTTTTTTTTAATGTGGCAGAGGACAATAGTCCGCATGCAGTTAACACAACTGTTAAAGAAGAAAATTTCCAAAAAAATATACAGGGTGATCACTCTAAAAGAAAATAATGGAAAGAATGTGATGGAGAATGATAATGTTTACCACAACTGTCAAGGACGAAAAATATGAAAAATATACAGTCAAAGCAAATATAAAAAATTATACAGGGTGGTCATCCTAAAAAAAAAATTATGAAAAATGTGCGGATAATAGTTCGCATGTAATTAACACAACTGCTAGGGAAGAAAAATATGAAAAATATACAAGGTGGTCACTATTATAAATAATTAATGGTGATTAGATTATTTGGACTGTAGTTGACACAATTATCGAGGATGAAATCTGACATACTTTTAGTGAAATGTATACAGGGTGGTTACTCTATTAAAGAACTAATTAACAGACGGTAGGGGAAAATAATATTTGGAATGTAGTTATTGTCGCTATTGCTATTAAGAAAATACTTTTAGTTAAGTATATAGGGTAGTCATCTTACAGAAAAAATTATGAATAAATGAAAAATGTTAAAAGTGGAAAGTTTTGCTTAAATACTTTTACAGATTTTTTAAAAATATTCACATTTTCGGTAACCTCCTCATACCTACGTGAAAGCGAGCGTATTATTTTAACGACTCCAAAAGCTTCAGGGAGAATCTATTTAAAAGAAGGGTTACTTCTACTGTGCCAAAATACATGGTCGGTAATTTGGCCGCCCGTGATGCCATTTTGAAAAAATGTCTGAAGAAATATCTGTGGCAGCTATTAACGCATATCTTCAATACCTAGATGTGTTGAGGTAGGTATTTTTGTAATTTTGTTTTTTCTTAGAATTTTCAATATTTTCGGGTTTGTTTAATGATATCAAAGCCATAAAATGTATTTTGAGCATTTTTATTTGTCTTTTGTCTGATATTTGTTCCATCATAACTTGACTAAGCCGACTCATGAAAATTTGTACATGTGTGGACGAACATATATTTCTAACTTATTAGAGAACCGCGGCTACTTGATATCGGTGGTGGTGGGAAGGTATGAGAAGATAGTAAAAAAAAGTGGTGGGAAAATAAGGAGAAAATCGAGAAAGATGGTGAAAAAGTGAGAAGGGGTAGGAGCGTTTTTGTTTAAGACAGCACAGAGAGCAGCCGATGAACTTGGTCTCTCCTTCGACGTCGAGCGGGTAAATCGCGACTCTGTCACCGAGTTGGAACCTGCTCGGCGAAAAGCCCAAATTAAAGCTGCAGAACACAACATCTTTCTGCAGCTTCATACGGATAAGCCAATGCATGGAGTTTTCTATAAAAATATAGAAGATCTTGGCTTATCCGAAAGGCTGACCTTTGCCTTCTTAAGGTCAGCCGGGCTGAAGTCTGAGTCCGAGGGATTCATAATGGCTTGCCAGGATGGTGTATTTAACACTCTCGTTTATCGAAGTCATGTCATGGGTATAGAGGTCCCTGATGTCAGCTGCAGGGCCTGCCGCAGGGCGCCAGAGACTTTAATGCACTTGTTGTCGGCCTGTCCGACATATGCAGTCTCGGCCTATATCCAGAGGCACGACGGAGCATTACGAGTGCTTTATTATCACTTATTAAGGCACTCGTATGGGATAGACGAGACACCAGTGCTGCCTTATGCTCCGGGGGATATTGAGTCCGTTGTGGGAAATGAGAAGTGTCTAATTTATGGGAACTACTCTTTTCCCACAGTCAGGCAAATACAAGCCAACAAGCCTGACGTAGTCCTCCTCGACCACCAACTCAAGACAATGTTTGTCGTGGAGTTCTCAACTCCCGCGGAGAACAACATTGTCTTGAAGGGGGAGGAAAAACGGACAAAATATCGAGATTTGCTCTTCGAACTCCGCAGATTCTATCCAGACCATACTGTTAAGATAGTGGTACTGATTATAGGAGCCCTCAGTGGAACGAGACACACACTGCTTTCAGAACTTAAGATCATACCGGCATGCCGAAATTCGGCAGAGGTCTTAGCCGGCAGAATGCAGAAGGCCGTCATCCTCGGTTCGTTACGTCTGCTCAGGGCACACGATTCGCGGACCCAGTAGACACTCACCCCACGGGCGTGGGGAGTGGCTACCGGTACTACCAGCTCCCCTCTGTGAGTGTCGGAGCCACAGAGTTTAAAGGGTGACTGGCTTTTACCAAAAAAAAAAAAAAAAAAAAACGACTTTATTATTTTCGTAAGGGAATATACAATAGTTATACAATATTTTCTTTTCTTTTCTTTTCAAAATTTGACAATGATGATGATAATGACAATGAAATGGCAATGAAAATATGGGATAGAAAAGGTTGAAAACGCAACGGAAAAGCTAGCAAAATGGCGGGAAGATGGTGGAAAAGTGGAGCACGTAGTGGGAAAGTTAAAGAATTTGCTGAGGAGGTAAGGGAAGGTGGGGGAAGACAGGGGGAATGTGGGAAGGCAGTGAGAAAATGGTGAAAAGTGGTGAAATGATAAGGTGAGGGAAGAGGAGGGAAAGGAGGGGGGAACAGTAGAGAGATGGCGGGAGAAAAATTTCCACGACAGCATACTCGCGAGCAATAAGCTAGTAAAAATATCTATTATATACAGGGTGTCCCAGCTCTATTTAGACAAGCATTATCTCGGAAACGGTTAGACATAGAAATAAATGTTTAATAGAAAAGTTATTCTGTTTAAAAAGATGCATTTAACCATTTTATTTTCAAATGTACAAGGTGCCTCAAGAAGACGGCAGGCTATGCAACTTTACTTTTTTAAATGGAACACCCTGTATATTTTTGCATTTTTGGATTCTTCTTTTATTTCCGAACAAATTTTATTAACCATGTCCTAATCATTAATCATTGTTGAGATATTTGCAGTTAAATTTTTGAGATAACATTTTTTTATTAACATATAATTGTAAGGAATACTACAATACAAAAAACAGTAAATATTATAATTATTATAAAAGATTCTCAAATTGTCGCCCATATTCTATTTGACACAACTCATACATCCTTAAAAGTTCTCGTGTACAAGAACTCCTTCTGGGGTTATTTGTCGGCAAGCATGCATGAGTAATCCTATTTTTTAAATCATTAAGATTATTTGGTTTCTCAGCGTATACAACTTGTTTTAAATGACCCCATAAGAAAAAATCTAGGGGGTTCATATCAGGTAACCGTGCAGGTCATTTAACAGGTCCCTGATTCCCAATCTACTTCCCTCCAAATCTCTCAGTCAGGAAGCGTGTTACAAGGTTCGATTTACGCGGTGGTGCTCCGTCTTGCTGCCTTATTACTCTTATTAGTTTAAGAATGTGGAACATGACTGAATCAAGATTAAACCGTCGATATATCGTAAACCGTTAATGATAGGTATAGAACATGGTTAATAAAATTTGTTCGGAAATAAAAGGAAAATCCAAAAATGCAGAAATATACAGGGTGCTTGACCTGACGTCTTTCTGAGGTGCCCTGTACATTTGAAAATAAAATGGTTAAATGTGTCTTTTTAAACAGAATAACTTTTCTATTAAACGTTTCTTTTTATGTCTAACCGTTTCCGAGATAATGCTTGTCTAAATAGAGCTGGGACACCCTGTATATGATATTATGTGTAAAATTCAATAATCATCCATGTCACAATTAGGTACATCGAAATTTTAGGATGTAATATTTCATTAAATCGTAATATCACATTGAATTTTACCTCTAGGTAATGTAGGTAATTTTGCAGATTATATTTTCACAACTAATAAATTTACACGTGAAAATTCCATTCAAAATTTGAATTACGCCTAGGGGTAATTTTGTGCAATCGATGAACGGTAAAATTGCCACCTATTCATAGCGGATACTGGCAATAACGAACAGAAATCTGTAATTACCTACATTACGTAAATTATTGTTTTGATTGTTTTGAATGGATTAACGAAATGTAGATGACGCCCATGGTGCATTAAATTATTATTATTATTATTTAATACACTCTGATGACGCCTGATCAAAATCTGCAATAGGAGTTAATCTATAATATTCATAACTTTAAATAAAATGCGAATAAAAAATTTAGTATATGGATAAGGAATGTAAATTAGAAAGCAAAAAGCCCATAAGTTGTAAAAATAGGAAATTGTAATATTTCCTTATGTGGCTTCGACTAATGGTGCCATCTATGAGTAAGTAGTAGTACCAGAATATATGCCTAGCAATTTTTTGTTTTGAATTAGTTTAGTAGGTAGCAGGCGTTAGTCTTTTCATTCTTTTTAATTCAAAATAATTATTATTCCTATAATAATCTATGTTAACTATTTACATTATAAGGCAAACTTATAACTGATTATTTACAACTACTACCTCTTTAATTATAAGAAAACAGAATTCAAATTTACCTCATTTCCTCTGTTTACGTCTGTAATTTCCTGAAGCGACCTCTGTCGACAACGACAATTCTTTCAGTCTTTTCTTTTAGGTAGCCGAGAAAATCCCGTAAGTAATATTTTTTAAATCGGTAATCATCAGCCAGAAATGTAATATTTTTGCCATATTTTAGTGAAAAATAAAAATACTTTTGTTAGTGTTATACCTTTATAAGCTTATTTTTAAAAATTGTTGGTAGATTTCTTGCAATCTCTACATTGCTGTCATTTTGTTTGGTTATGTTAACATATTTTGTATGTAACTTATTTTCGATTTGATTTATTGATTTAATGCAATCGACATAAGCGTTCTTGTAATATTTAATGATGGTTCTTTCTGTTTAGGCAAAATGGGTAAAATAATGAAATCAGGGAAAGTCGTATTGGTCCTGGGAGGCCGATACGCAGGCAGAAAAGCTGTCGTAATAAAAAATTACGATGACGGTACTTCAGACAAACAGTATGGACATGCTCTAGTCGCTGGAATCGATAGATACCCCAGGAAAATTCACAAACGAATGGGAAAAGGCAAAATGCACAAGAGGTCCAAAATTAAGCCTTTCGTTAAGGTACATTGTTTTATTTATCGTTAAATGTGTTATTTTTGTGATATATTCAGTAAACGCAAATGCAAGTATTTTAATATTTCAAAATAGGGTGGCCATATGATAAGAGTGCGCCGAAGATGTGGTTTTAATGCCCATTTCTTATTCTATTTTTGAATTCGTTAAGGTATAATTTACGGATATCATGTGTCTGGTAAACTTTAGGTATCTCGAACTACATCTGAGCATGTGCATGAGCCTTCTAAGGTTAGGTTAGGTTAAGGTTGTGTTGTATTGCGTTAGTTTAATAGCTATTTTAATTAAAAACTAATAATTATGTCCTACTGCTGGTTTAGGTACATAGCTAGGTTAAGTTAATAGCTATTTTAATCATAAACCAATAAATGTTACAAACTGAATTTTTAATGCTTTTCACTCCCCGGTCCTGTAACTTTCTCATTTTTTTCTCTCAGTTGTATGGTTCATCCATACATTTTTTTTTTTCGTGAATGTGCTCTATTTACTTATCATATACTTACTATTCATTACTTTTTAGAAACTTTACGAAATCCGAGATACCTAAACTTTACCAGATCTAACCCTACAGCATGGGCTGAAGGCAAATTGTTGTTATCATCAGAGTGTAATACAGTCATTATGAGTCAAATACAATATTCTATCTATGACTATAGTTTTTAATAATGACTAGATGACTGCTTTCTTTATTAACCTTCCGCCGATAACGTGAATGAATCTGTAATTATTGATAACGTCGGTCTGACAAACCAGTTTTGTCAAAAAATAATTAATATTCGTTTTTACAAAAAATTTTTTTTACAATATACTTAATATATCACTTTAATTTCCATCTATAAAAACAAACACGAATAGATTTTTGAATTTTTAAAAAAAAAATTTGATAGAAAAAACTAGTTTCATTTTTTTTTAAATAAAATACTAATAAACCTAAAAACAATTTTCTAATGATGAAACCAACAAAAATGTAAATAGTAATAACTGAACATTGAAAAATAAATAATTTTTCATAAATAAAAACTGACAACTGAGCATATTAGTCTGAAATATCTGTATTTTCATTTTGGCGGATACAGCCCATGCACATTCCATTTAGATGCTCCAGACAAATATTTGTTGCATCGTACAATATTGGATTACTTTTCTGTAGGGATTGCAATACCGGTTAGCCGGTTAACGGGACAAAAAACACATGACGATAATTACCGGTTATTTTCATTTTTTACCGGTTATTTAGATAAATTCTGAATTTACGATATGTCACGTATTCAACGTTTCTATTTATGTCATTGACTAATATTCACTAAATAGAGAGTGACTGTCCCAACACTGAGCACTTTTAACAATGAATAAATAATATTACAAAAAGTAAAACAAAAACACCAAACCAAGCGCTAAGAAATACAAGTAAAAGAGACATTGACAATATCTTGCGACAGGAAATTGAATGTTTCACTGCCGCAAATATCCGTGGAAAACATTTAGAAGTATGTTATTACCAATTCTTATTAACTTATCGACCTACCAATATCGATAGAGAAGGGGCATGTTCAGCTGGTAGTATTCTATGCACAATATCAGACGACTAACAGATACAGCTTTGAAAAACTAACCCTTTTAACGGGCTATTTTTAAAAAATATTGTATTTTTAGATTAGGTATTAAATGCCCTATTTGAGTTTGTTTATAATTTTTGTTATTTACAGAATAATTATTTATTTAAATTTATTTCATTTATATTTTTTCCTTTTGATAAAAAGCCTTTTGTTTGTTCATTATATTAATCATATGTATATAAAAATGTTTTTTGTTAAATTAGATAATTTTGTACATAGAAAAAGACAATTGCCATTTTCTAAAAGTTACCGGTAAATACCGGTTAACCGGTTATTTACATTTTTATTTACTAATTTACCGGTTATTAAAACTTCCGGTAAATTGCAATCCCTACTTTTCTGACTATCTCTAGCACTTTAATGACGATTTTGAGGTTCTTTAGTGCCGATTTCAAAAAAAGTTTATTTTATTAGAACAAAGTATTTAAATTATGCATATTACAATATAAGTAGTAATATAGGTAATCTGATATCATTTTACTGTTGTACTGTTTTACTTTTTTTTTTTTTTAATAAATATTATTAATTATATCTAATTATAAATTTAAAGTTAAAACACAATACCAAACAAACTAAACTTTTAAAAAGTTGCGTTTTTAAGATAAAATAAAATTTCTGTCAATCACAGCGCAACTGCGTAGGCATGATGTGACTTCTTTTATCCGATAGATAAAAGCATTATTCGAAGATCTAGGTGCCGAATAGGTTATTGTAGGAATAAAGTAATATATCTGACTAATTATAAGTGAAAATACCGATTTTTTGCTTCCTTCTGGGATAAAATTTGTTCTGCAGAATACCACTATTTATAGAAAGTGTTAGGATCTGGTTGAAGCCCATTACATAGCCATTCGATATAAACTACGTATTGTTACACTTATAAAAATAAGAAATATCTGTTGTTTGTTAAATCTGCCATCTTTGCAGTTGCTGGTCATAATTACAGATAGCTTACGATCTTAACTCTAGTGGTAACTGCTACGAATTTAGTAAAGAACATACATTGTGAAATTATACAGGGTGCGCCACTCAAAACTCCACAGGCTTGTAACTTTCTTATTTTTTAAGCGAGAACCATATTGGGCACATCAAATTGTAGATATTTTTAAGGCATTTAAACATGTGTACAGTGATTTAAAAAAAAAATTGAAAAAATTGTTAAGGAAGAAAATTTCCGCGAATATTTTTTTACCCTGTACATGAACTGCGTTAATGTTTTCTTATAAAGGTTTTAATTAGCTCCAATTTATGTTATTATGTCATATTCGAAATTCTTTTTGGTTTTAGAGAAAAAAATTAAAAACATTCTTTCCGATTCCAAACTGATTTTTTTAAAAATAACTTTGAAAATAATGTAAATAATAATTTTATGCTTTATTTGTAAAAGACATATCACAAACAATATTCAACGTAACAAAACAGTAACAAGAAACAAAAGAAATAAATATTTTTAAAAACAACAAACAATTAAAATGTACTAAATAGGAAATTTCAAAATTTTTATTTTTTGAATTTTTTTATTTCAATAACATAAATTGAAGCTAATTAAAACCTTTATAAGAAAACATTAACACAGTTCATGTACAGGGTGAGCTAAAAAAATATTCCTCGAAATATTCAAAGAAATTAAGTTTCCTTTCCCAACAATTTTTTCAAAAAAAAATTTTCTAATCACTCTGTATGCATGTTTAAAAGCTTTAAAAATGTCTACGATTTGATGTGCCCAACATGGTCATCGCTTCAAAAATAAAAAAGTTACAAGTCTGAGGAGTGGCGCACCCTGTATATTTTTGTTTAGTAAAGTTTTGATGAACATCACACAAATTCAATAATTCACAATTTCCTCATTTTATTTTTTTGTTTATTCACTTTTCTGTGATAGTGGATGGTGTGCTTCATCATTTCTTATATAAATTATTAACTATACCTATTCATTGCCAGAATTTTAGAATTAATGAATACATTTTTTGTTTTAGATTCTTAACTACAACCATTTGATGCCCACAAGATACTCTGTAGATTTAACTTCAGATTTGAAAGTAACTCCTAAGGACCTCAAAGATCCCATGAAACGCAAGAAGGTTAGGTTCCAGACCCGCGTTAAATTTGAAGAAAGATATAAGCAAGGAAAGAACAAGTGGTTCTTCCAGAAACTACGGTTTTAGATAAGGTTGACTATATCTTTTTTTGTTATTTAAGATATGTTCACATTTTATTTGATACTAATAAATTGTGGATAAAATTTATACATTTTTTTTGTGTGAATGAATTATAATAGTATAATATTATGCAATAAGCACAAACTGAGGCTCATTTTGCACGAGTGTGAAAGTTTGCAGCACGAGCCGAAGGCTTAATGAATTTATCACCATTTCTTCTCTATTACAAGAGTAGCGCTGCTACTCTCATAATAGAGAAGAAACAGTGGTAAACTCATTAATAATCTGATCACATTTTGAACATGTGTTCTTCAGAGATCTTAATATTGCTATCACTATCTATGGACTATAGCCCCATAGATCCGCCCTTGCTGATTGACCTGATAAATTTTCAAAACATTGATTGACTGATTTCCCCTCTTCAAATATTTCATTTAAAAGGGTTGATGATAATAGTAGGAGTAATGGATCTTTGAACTGGCGTTATAAATGCAGATAGCAATCAAAGACTATTGTTTGTATACTGGTATTTCACTTCTTACAATCGAACTTCCTGGAATGGATATAAGGATGTATGTCTTCCTATGACCCAAGCACACTCGTCCCGTGCGTCTGATATGATATATGGTAACGAGTACGTATATAGAAGCGCATCGGTCTCGTGATTCAATCGTCAGTGGCTCTCAAGTATCTTTGTTTTTCTTAACGCAATTATTTCATCATGTCCTAATTTACAAGCTAGAAATCTGATTTTTTGTTCTAATCGAGTCTACTGCCAATGCCAACCTGATTCTTTATGTCTAGTCTAGTCCAATTTATTATTATCAAAATTATTTTAATAATAAATGGACTATATTAGTGATGACGTCACATGCTTGTCCAACTTGCGTGAACGAGGAGTGACACACGGGTTGCCAAAAATGACTACCCTTATTCGCCTCTACAATAAAGGCGTCATGCTTAGGCCATTTATATTAGCACACAATTTTATTTATTTTTTTCCCTTAGAAGGAATAACTTATAAATTCCAGTTACCGCTTATCATGCACAAAGAATGCTAGAATATATACAAGTATAGTGGATTTTAAAAATATATAAAAATAGACCTGCAATCGCTGCTCCGCCTACGGTACAAAATCATTCCATTCTTTAACAAATCAGTTCAGGCAAAATAGAACGACATCAGTTCAAAGATACATTGCTCCGACTATAACCTGGTCTTAACATGTCAGTCGCTTTACGAACTTCTCTATGTTCAATGGACTTAAAAGAATAATTGCAAAAATGGCTCTGGCTACCTGTTTGTCTAATTCTTTCTTACGGCAAAACAACAATTAGCTTACTCAATTACTCAGATATTCTTAGATTTCTTATAAGAAGGGTCAAGGTTTGAAGTCTTAACATTTAGAATAATTCGTACTGATTAAATTTTATTATTGTGCCACCATCAATGAATAGTTTTGGTGTCCCACCGGGAACTGCATCAATCGATGTAGGGAAAAGTACTCACCAGAACATTTTGAAAATTTAGGGAATTACTAACGTTAGTGTGGCCAATCCAAAGAAAATAATTACAAGCATTTGGCACTTCGGTTTATACCAGAAGTCGATACCAACTTGCTTATTTTAAATGGAACACCCTATACATTCCGAAGTTTTTGAAAAGCTTACTCTACTCTATCCCTAAACTCAGCCGTTTGACATATTTGACATTTTATAAAAAATTTGATAGGTGTAACAGTTTGCAATAATCTTTATTAGTGGAGTTGCTAAGCATAACATCGTTCATTTTGTGATACATGAAATTTGGCATAGAGGTAAAGTTTTTCTTGGCGAACAGAACGTGATATAGTGCCAAGCGAATTTTTTTTTTTTTTGGTGGCTGTCTTGAAGAAAAAAGTTTGCGGACAGTTTTTTGGAATTATCTTGAAAACCGTGTACTTATGACAAAAAAAACTCCTAAGTAAAATTAAAAAACATAAAATTCACTACAAAATAACATTTATACTTTTTTGTCATAGACCAAATAATGGTTTTCCCACAATTAGCCCAAATGATCATCGGTACTGTGTTTATGTGATGGAGACTGCTGTGAAGCCGACAGTGACTGAAAATTTTAACTTTTAGGCTTTCGTTTCTTTGAGATTTCATAAAAAATCAATAGAGTAGAAATATTTAGTTAAAATAAATCTTACAAAAAAATGTATTTAGGTATTTTTATTAAAAATAGAATTATATTACAGCTATAGTTTTTTTTATTTATTGAATATACGGAAAACTCCATTTTACATTAAATTTGTCGTCAATAGATACAATATAAAAAATGAATAACAAATACAAACACTTATATAAAATCAATTTACACACACATGTACAGGTATGAATAGAATTTAAATAATTATAGTATAACATCACGAATTTACACAATGGTACAATACATTGAGACTACCTAGGAACTTCCAGTGATCTAACCTGATTTTTAAAGACTGTAAGACTGACCGATGCATCTAGTTTAAAAAAGTCAAAGTTACGTTGCATTCGGGTCAAAGGGCTATATAAGCCATAGTTGGTAGGGTGGTGATTTAAATGAAACATAGAAGAGTTACGAGTACGATGGCAAGTATTAAAATTTATCAAACCAAGAAGATTGTCGCAATCGATATTATTGGTTAATAACTTAAACAAAAATAGCAGGTCTTGGTGAAACCTACGTATCTCCAAGGATTTAAGGTTTAACGTACTAGAAATATCGGTATATGTAAGGTGGTCGTTATGTAAGCCTAACTTAAATGCAGTTAGTTAAATATATAATTTCTCCACCACTGAGAAAACTAATGGAGTCACAAAAAAATTCATTACACGATTTTTGTAGAAAATTTAGTTTACTTTTATTTGTGTGTTCACAAAAATATTGATACTATTTGCCGTTTTCGATATAATGTCGAAGTACTGATTTTTCTGACGATTTTGAGGTTATTACGGCCGAACCAATTTTTTCTTCTGAGTGGCACTATATCCCATTTTGTTTGTCTCAAAAAACTGGTCTATGCTCACCCAATTTCAGGTTAGCATCACAATCTGAACGATTCTTAAGAAAATTCGAATTAAGCAACTCCACTATATAGCTTTTTTCACGTAAATGATCCTCATTTGCTTTTTGACATGCAGAAAGACTGTAAGGTAGGCTACACTCTACAGTTAAAGAACTTCAACAATAATATACCAAGTGTTCAGTATTTTACGTTACATTTTGTCAACTTCAAACCGTGAAAACTTGTTTAAGTCAAATGGAACACCCTGTATTTTTTTGCAATAAATTATGTAAAATCAAATTCCCCTTTCCCATGTAGATATTGTAGGAATTTAACTTGCAACTTTTGAATTATTTGTAATTTAAAATTGAAAATTGCAGTTCCCGGTGGGGCACCCTGTATTGTATTATGTATATTCCACAAAATGTTGGCATCATCACATTGATACGAAGGCATAGAAGGGCCACTGAAATATTTAGTTTAATCTCGGAATTCCGAGGTCAATGTCGAAATTCCGAGATTAATGTCGGAATTCCGAGATTAATTTCACAATTCCGACTTTAAACCCGGAATTCCGACTTTAATCTCGGAATTCCGACTTTAATCTCAGAATTATGACTTTAATCTCAGAATTCCGAGTTTAATCTCATAGTTCGTAGATTAGAGCTGAAAACATGAGAATAATGTTTGAAATGCGTCGGTGATAAGATGAAGATGAAAAAATGCAGAGATGGGTCAAGGAAACTTTCCATTGGAAAGTTTCCAGGAAAATTTCGGAAGTTTCCGGAACGGAGTTTTGATAAAAATGAAAGTTTCCTTTAAAATATTTGAATATTCCGAAAGTTTCCAAAATTCCGGGAAAGTTTCCAAATTTTTCACGAATATTTAGTTATTGTTTACACATATTTACTCATAAATTTGAAATTACCGCCACGATGATCCAACATAACCTCAAACGCCAGAAATCCAGTTTTAATTTGTTGATATTTTTTTCGAAATTATCAAAAATTAATCGGATGTTTGATGACGTAGGGTTTCATATGGTCACCGCTCGGATTATTACTATTGGCATTGGCACAGAATTTCTCTAATTTCGTGCTATTGGCTATGATCAAGGATGAGTTGACAGACATATAAGTTACGTTTATTTGTATACCCGCACTATCGCTTCCCGATGAATAATATCTAGCATTTTTTTCTGTTACATTAAAAACGAAAATGATTAAAAAGAAATATACTTTTATTTTTTTATAAATTATAAGATTATTTAATTTAATACATTTAGTGTTATTTTAATTAAATAATATGTAGATGTTATTTCTGTCTTGCCTCCTATATTTCCATTTCTGCACAAAATAGGAGTTACGACTTACATATGACATTATTTACATAAATTTGTAATTTTATAATCCACATATTTATCACATTCTATAAATTATTTTATTTATATTTAATTATTTAATAATTCAAACAAAACAAATTACTGGGTAACCACCCAATTGCTCCATATTCTTCATACAGCACAGCGCACATATAGCGGGTGTCATATAATATCAGTTATTTGGTAAAAGTCTGTAAAAGTAATGTAAATAATATATTTATATGCACTTATTTGGTATCAAAATGAAGCTTAGATCATTACGAATCAGATTTCACCATAAAATAGACTATTCCCAATGGAAAGTTTCCAGGAAAGCTTCCTGGAAACTTTCGGAGTAATCAAAACTCCGGGAGTTTACCTATCTCTGAAAAAATGGCTATTAAAATCTCGAAAAATCCATTGTTTTTTCTTAATAAAAATACACGTCATGACTGACATACATTTTGTTTTACTCAAGAAAGATATAGTAGAGGTCTTTGATACCAGTCCATATTTGGTTGAAATTGGATGACTAATAACTTAACTATGAATATGTTACCGTGGAAAGTGGGACACATTGTATATCAAGAGCCAATAGAAATATGGCAGATTTATACAATAAAATCTACGCTTGCGCTGCTGGTGCAATTACTAGACATACATTATTAAGGACATGTAACAAGGAATTGTTACATCGCTTTTATATGTGTATTCAAGCAGACGGAAGTAATTCCGAGCAACTATTTTAAATATTGTTGTCAAGATGTACTGTTCAAAAATAAAATTACCTTGTTTGTTGTTTTCCATTTAAATTTCTCAATTTAAAATCATTTCCGGTAAAATCGGAAGTGCTATTAAAAAAAATTTCCCACCAGTAAATAATTCTCTTATAGCAGACAAAAAAATTATCAAGAACCTACATCCGAAAATCAAGATTAAAGTTACAGCAATTTAAAAAAATATATAACACTTAAAAATTAGACAATGAAAGTAAAATAACTCAAAAACTACTGCAGATCTGACTTTTTGGAATAAGAACAATTTTGTTTAAAATTTAATTCTTAATTAAAGATTTTGTCATTCTTTACTTTAACTTTTTATTTATGAACTTTTCACCCAACTCCAAAAATAATGAAGTTAAATGGAGTTTTAATATTAGCGAGACCACACTGTACATTCCCAAACAGTTTTTCGAATAAAAATCTGAATAACCTCGTATACACAGACATATTAACCAGGGTACAGTGATTCAAGAAATAAATTAACAATAAAAACAAAATAAATTTCTTTGAATTGTTAAACTAATAGGAACGGTAATGTATGTTTCCTTATATGGATTTTGATATTTATTTAAAAAAATTTGAAAGTAGAGTTAGTTATTGAAAATTTGATTCTTTGCATCTTTAATATTAACTAAGTTTCGTCTAGGAGGTAATAGAAACTAAATACTGAAAATAAACTTATTTTCAGTACCATTTTGTTAGTATTGAGGTGAAGGCGATAGTGTAATCGCCAGAAAGAAATTATTTTATTGTTATTGATGTGTTCAAGAATCACTACTTCCACATTCAGATTTCCTATCCAAGCCTCTTAGAGGTGATGGTATTGGGGGTGGCTTCATCGCTACATGAAATCATATATCCGACTTTAATCTCGGAATTCCGAGATTAATGTCGAAATTCCGAGATTAAACATATTTCAGTGACCCTTCTACGCCTTCGTACATTGACAAGGTATGATTGTGACATTTTTTTGCACATGAAATACATATAAAATAATCTTACAAAACCTGAGTCTGCTTCTCACAATTAGGAAGTTTCCATTTTTCTCATTTTCTCGTAATGTAATAGTATATATTTTTTTAATTATCTCTATAAATAAAAAAGTTAACATCCTTTAAAGTTTAAAATGCCGCGCTCATCTGGTCTGAGGCTGGATTACGTCACAGTACCAGAGTTGGAAAAAAAAACAGTTTTTTTCATTTTAAACAAAAAAAACAGTTTTTTTTGTTTTGTAGTTTTTTTTGTTTAAAACAGGTTTTTTTTTAAGTTTTAAATGGTATGTTTAAAACGTTTAAAACTATATTCAACTAAAATTAAGCCAGGCACACTATCTGCTACTACTAGGTGATATGAGATGGCGCTCTTAAACGGATTTTGCAGCACTCTGCAAAAAAAATGCTCAGTTTAGTGCACGTGACCACTATATCGGAATGGACCATCGGCATCATCGGCACTTTTCTTGCTTTTCCGCAAACTCCAAAATAATACATTTATTTAAAACTTCGCACTGTGTTTTAAACTATTTTAAACAGTTGTTTAAAACATAGCATTTTGTACTAAATATGTTTTAAATATTTGTTTAAAACACAGTGCGATGTTTTAAACACTTTGTTTAAAACAATTTATTTTAAACATGCCAACCCTGCACAGTACATCATTCTGTCCACAGCGATCGGGCGCGGACATCTTTAGTTTAGTTCATACAGTGTTATTCCCTCACTAAATGAACATGAGTAAGCGCACATACTAAATAAAGGGAATATACGGCACACCGCCGGCATGGCGATTTCAGCGAGTTGTGTACTATAACGTCACGGGTGGACTTCACTCGAGCGCGAAGTATCTAAATAAGAAATTAAATAAGTTCATGAGTTTTTAAGATATCAAGATAATTTTTTTCTTATTTCGCTACTTAACTGAAAGACTACTAAATGAGGTTGAATGTACATGATATTTCTAAAATAGGAAACTTCCTAATTATTGTGAAATTGTAATCTGTGATACAAACTCCGTTTATAAATGAGGATCGTACATTTTTTTTGAAGATACTTACACTGGTCCAGCAAACACTCATACAGCTATGTTCTATTTATAAATAAAGAAAAACTAATGGATAGAAAATGAGAAGACATTTTTTCTTTTACTCAGTCTGTTTATTGGATATGTTTAAACATACACAAAAAATTGTTGAATACCTTAAAAAATAACTCACAATAGTGAATTCCTAGAGATTAGAAAAATCTAGGTAAGAGATTTCCACAAAATAACCTATGAATTATACATATATTAGGTATCGATAATCAAAATATTAAAAATTAGAAAAATCTTTCTCCTTCATACTAAAAAATCACAGCTTCTTTACAGTTCATTCCACAATTAACAACTAGATTAAACTTTTATAAACAATCCTTTAAAATTCAATTGAAATTTTTCATGGAATGTACTTAACTACTTAATAGATAATTTTCCAAAATTGTAACATATTTTTGTATACATTACTGAGCTGTAATCAAATGGCAAATCGTTCGGGACATTTTATACACTCAAAATTTGTTTCTTATCCAAAATTATCACAATTCTTTTTATATAGGATGACCGAAAGAGATACTTCACAAATTTGTAAGCGAACTTTAGTTCCAAACTAATGTTGCTAAATATTTTGTTTGCTTCACACTAGTAACAGACTAAATTTTCTTGTATCCATCAATGATGTCAGAACCTGAATATGTCATAAGCAAAGCCGGATTGAGCAGGCGGACAGGAAGATTCTCCGCTAAGCCCTTAAACATTTGTGCTTACACAGAAAGGTCAGTTCTAAGTGAATTTATATTTAAATGAAAAAAGTAGGTGTTTATTCCTCACTTAAGTTTTTTATTTTGTAGACTACCTTTTTTATCTTCTGCACATTAAAATTTGTTTAACCGTTATTTCTTTCTCGGGAGCATATTTTTTTCGTTAAGGGCACTTAGTTCTTGTTTAGGAAGCTTAACAAATTATTACAAATAAAATAGCCTTTTAATGACAACACATCAATAAAAGAAAACATTAAATTCCTGACGTAGTACTTTTGTTAATAATTGGAACATTCTGGAAAGGTCATTTTGTTGTTAAGGTTTATATTTATGTTTTAAAACAATGAGAGAACATTCACTTTAGAGTTCTGAGAGAATGTACGATAAAAATCTAAATTGCTTCAAAATTTTCACACATTTTTCTTTTTGGATGGTTAAAACTGACAGAATTCTCATTCTGGAAATAATTTACTGTGTTCAAAATATTTAAATAAATATTCGTAACCTAAAAAAAGAAAAAACTTCTATGAATACCATGCCATTTTTTTAATTTACAAATAAAACCCGATATGGATATATAACTTTATCTCATAAAGTGAATATATTTATTCGATCTGTGTTACTACTAAATGTTCATCGACAGATGTCGTGTTGGATAATGTCTAGCAATTATTAAAAACAGATGAAACTTGCAGCTTGTGTGACTTCACAATCTATTGCTCTTACATTATAGCAAGTTGAAAGAATTTGTTTTTAGTAACCCTTCCTTCTGCTCCAGCTGCCCTGAGTTCTTATGTACTTCTTTGCACTTGAACGTGTAAGTTCTAATTAACATAGTGACAAGTGTACGAGAAAAATGGGAAGACACGAGAAATAGAAAACATAAAGAACTGGAAATCATAAAGAAGAAAATGAGGAAACTCCAGAAAAAAAAAATGACTTATCAAGTAAATAATTTTAATTAGAACGCATCATGCAATCGATGAACGGGAGGAGGAAAGTAACGTATGTGCCATATACAAAAACAATATTGTATTAGGTACTCTAAAAGATATTAATATCGCTTGTCTGTGTAGGAAACTATATAACGAATTTTTGTCAACACTAACAGATATTGTTTAAAATAACTTCGTGCACGTTACTAAACCAATGACTTCGAGTTAACTCTGAAGTCATTAATAAAAACGTTATTAAATAAATAGTGTTATGAAACACAACATAGGCAAAATGTTCGTCTGTAAAATACACAGTGTCGAGAAAAATGATCAAATGATCAAATATAATTTCACCTGTGAAATATACAGAGTTTAAAAATAGATAAACTGCTCGCCTGTAAATACACAATGTCGAGAAAAATGATCAAATTACCAAATATAATTTCACCTGTGTAATATACAGAGTTTAAAAATAGACTAAATGCTCGCCTGTAAAATACACAGTGTCGAGAAAAATGATTAAATTACCGAATATAATTTTACCTGTGAGATATACAGAGACAAAAAGAGACAAACTGTTCGCCTGTAAAATATAGTGTCGAGAAAAACGATCAAATTATCAAATATAATTTCACCTGTGAAATATACTGAGTTTAAAAATAGATTAAATGCTCGCCTGTAAAATAGAGTGTTGAGAAAAATGATTAAATTACCAAATATAATTTTACCTGTGAGATATACAGAGACAAACTGTTCGCCTGTAAAATATACAGTGTCGAGAAAAATGATCAAATTATCAAATATAATTTCGCCTGTGACATATACAGAGTTTAAAAATAGACTAAATGCTCGCCTGTAAAATACAGTGTCGAGAAAAATGATTAAATTACCAAATATAATTTTACCTGTGAGATATACAGAGACAAAAAGAGACAAACTGTTCGCCTGTAAAATATACAGTGTTGAGAAAAATGATCAAATTATCAAATATAATTTCACCTGTGACATATACAGAGTTTAAAAATAGACTAAATGCTCGCCTGTAAAATACAGTGTCGAGAAAAATGATTAAATTACCAACTATAATTTTACCTGTGAGATATACAGAGACAAAAAGAGACAAACTGTTCGCCTGTAAAATATAGAGTTTAAAAATAGACTAAATGCTCGCCTGTAAAATACACAGTGTCGAGAAAAATGATTAAATTACCAAATATAATTTTACCTGTGATATACAGAGACAAAAAGAGACAAACTGTTCATCTGCAAAATATACAGTGTCGAGAAAAATGATCAAATTATCAAATATAATTTCACCTGTGAAATATAGAGTTTAAAAATAGACTAAACGCTCGCCTGTAAAATACACACTGGCAAGAAAAATGATTAACTTACCAGAAAATATAATTTTACCTTTAAGATATACAGAGACACAAAGAGACCAACTGCTAGCCTGCAAAATATAGTGTCGAGAAAAATTATCAAATTATCAAATATAATTTCACCTGTGAAATATACAGTATAAAAATAGAAAAACTGCTCGCCTGTGAAATACAGTGTCGAGGAAAATGATCAAGTTACCAAATATAATTTCACCTGTGAAATATACAGAGTTTAAAAATAGACAAAATGCTCGCCTGTAAAATACACAGTGTTAAAAAAAATGATCAAAGTACTTACCAAGTATAATTTCACTTGCGAGTTATACAGATTTTAAACAAATAGACCCAAATAAATAATGTATGAAATTAAACAATTAAAATTTCTTCAGGTTTAGAAATGTGGAATATACAGAGTTTACAAATAAATTAAATGCTCGCCTGCAAAATATACAATGTCGAGAAAAATGATTAAATTACCAAATGTAATTTCACCTGTGAAATATACAGAGTTAAAAGTAGACAAAATGCCTCCTGTAAAATACACAGTGTCAAGAATAATGATCAAATTACCAAATATAATTTTACCTGTGAAATATACAGAGTTTAAAAATAGACAAAATGCTCGCCTGCAAAATACAGTGATAAAAAAATTATCAAAGTACTTACCAAGTATAATTTCACTTGTGAATTATACAGATTTCAAACAAATAGACCCAAATGAATAATGTATAAAATTAAACAATTAAAATTTCTTCAGGTTCAGAAAGTGAGACAGACAGTAGCAGTTTGTCAGCAATTCCTCTTTCGAAGAGGAAAAGTTGATTTCTCCAAGAAAGAAAAAACTTATCCAATTATTGGGGGAAAATCCAGCCAAAGAAACAGGCCAGACATAACACCTGAATTAGCTGCTAGGTGGACAAAGAAATGAAGACACAACTTCTAGAAACTTGCCTTATTCCTAAGAACTGTGAAATGTTAATAACACGAATGCGCTTCAGAAGGGGAAGGAATAGCAACAGAAGTGCTTTGTCCAAATACATGGCAGGCAATGAGAGGAACCGGATCCAAAACTATCTGATCTGGTCAAGTCAGAGAAAATACTATGTGATGTATATCATTAATTTACGAATCACAGGAAATTTTTCCTTTCCCCAAAATTCAAAAAATAACTTAACGTCCTGATTCGCAGCTATTCAGAGAAGTTTTCGGTGAAAAATGCAAAGCTGTAAAAAGTTTAAAAAAACAAAAACCGAAAAGCGGCCAATTTCAAAGAACAGATGGAAACCAGAGAAGCAAAAGGGGAAACAAACCAGAACATACAACAGAATATGTGCTGGTAATAGTAATATAAAGGCCTTCTCCGAACAATGGGGCAAAATAACAAACAATAAATATATTTTGAGCTGCGTCGAAGGGTATTAATTACCTCTCAATGAGACTCAAACCAAAACAAATTCCAAAACAACCTAAAGAAAAAACTTAAGGCTTTATTCTGCTAGTATCAAACACCTTGCAAAAATCGGTGCAATAAAAAAGGTTAAAGATTGCAAAGGACAATTTCTATCTCATTATTTTTGAGGAAAACCTCAATAGCGATTACAGGTTTATTTTCATTTTGAAACTGTTCAATAAATTTATTACAGACCTCACTTCAAACTTGAGGATATTAGAACAGCAGAAAGTTTAGGTTTGAACAACAGCTATATGGCACTGATATATTTAAAATAGCTGTCTGACGTCAGTCCAAGAAATAAAGTTTTTAGATTTCATTCTTAAAACAAAAGCAATGAAATACCTTGCATTACAGCATACAAATGGAAATTACGATAAATACATGAAAATCCCTAGTTAGTTGTAAAATTAATTCAAATGGTGGTTAGGCAATATCGATATGGCAGAAAACAATACATCAGCTACTGTGTACAAACTAGAAATCTTTACAACAGTTCAACAATAGGCCTCTTGTGGCGACAAATGTACAAGGGAGTTTTGGACGGTCGCAGAAAAACACCATCACATTAATTACCTTGAATTGCTAGCCGCATTTTAGGAGTAACAAAAGAGTTACTAAATTGTCGCATCTGACTGAGGATTGACAACACTACTGCTGTGTCTTAGACAAATCGCATATGTGGAGTCAATATACGCACCCAAACTATTTTTCTCGAGAAATTTGGCAATGGTGTGAAAGACAAAATTATAATTTCAGCCTCGTATATAAATTCAAAAGAGAATTATAAAGCGACAAGCAGTCACGATTACAAATTGTTGAAACCGAGTATAGCTTAAGATAAACGCTTCCAGGGAAATTATTCAAAGGTTCGGAGAGCCAGAAATAGACCTACTTGCTTCGTACACTAATACAAAATGCGAAAATATATATTTTGGCATCCTGATCCTTACAGCAAACTTATAGATGCTGAATTATCTTCAATTTCTAAAGTATAACAATAATGAAGGACCACCTATTTGAGCTAACAGGAAAGCATGTGTGACCTACCTTGTAATCTTACTTACTTACTTTTACATGAAAATGTCCCGGATGCCAAGGGTTCTGTCGGCGGAAAATTGTCCACAGGTCGAGGAGCTCTAGAGCTGTGTTCTCGTTAATTGGCCGGATATGTGTCCCACACCATAGATTTAATTATAGGGAACTAAATCTGGATCGATTGACATAAGCTTGCTGAACTAGCAGTACACACTGTTGACTACATGACCACACATCATGAGTTTTCAAGACGAACTGAGCTTAGATTCACAAACTCTCTTAGGACGCTTGTTCTTGGTGGCAAGGCATTTCATTGGTCGATACAACTGTCATGCTCAATAAAGTGGCGAATTTTCCTTTTTTAAATATCTATTTCGCTAACACAGATGCTTTTATCCTGTCTTGGGAAAACCTAGGGAATATATATATATGTCTTCCTTTTGCACACATTCCAACGATTCTCTCAAAAATAGAAAGTGAAGTCTGGTATTCCAAGCAACTTATCCTGTGGGCCACAATTTTGTCAGGCAAACTTCGCTCCAAGAAACATCCCAGACACAGAGATCGATACAATGATTGTATCATTTAACAGCAATACGCTCAGACACTACTTACATTAAGTGGTGGAAATTTTATAAAGGCCAACCAGAAAAAATATTTAAACCAACAACAGAAAAAATATTAGAATTTTTCAATGGTGAGTTCAGCAATGGAACAACTCTACTTTAAATAAACAAAGGCCAGTCCTCAATTTACTATCAGATGCAGGGAAGTCGGACATAGTCGACCGATTTCTGAAAGGTAGAGAAAATATTTCCTTTGCAATCATACAATTTTTAAGTATTCAACCTTAAAACTAATTACTCTCATGGCTCTCGGTTCAGCCCAAAGAGTACAGACTCTCATAAAAATCAGTTTCCAATATCAGAAAATTAGATCATACAGTAGAAATAAAAACATCAACACCTAAAAAACCACGGCCAAATCTATAATTTCTCATTTTTTCAATCAACATTCAGTTATGTGTTACCTATGCAATCATACATTATATAGAATGCACTAAAACTCTTAGAAAACCGGGTAACGATTAACTCATTTTAACGATTAAAAAATCACACCATACTGCCACAACGCAGACACTGAACCGCTGGATCAAAATTGTATAAAAAAATAACGGAGTTGGCGGGGAGTTGGTCAAGCAACTCCCAAACGTTCAGTAAGTCATATAGTACAAGAGGCAGGGTTTTGCTAATATTATATATTACAGTATATTAATCACAAAAAATTAATTTTCTTCTCAAAAGATCGCCTCCTCATTTCTTTAAACATCTACAGGGTGATCTATTCGGATATGACCAATCGAAATATGACTAAGGATTAAACGACTTACCTTAAGGAAGTTCAATCCAAATTATGAGATGGTCACATCCGAATAGAGAACTTACACCCTCTTAAGCTCTCTGAGAAATGAAACTATTTGCACCCACCCTGAGGAGATCAACATGTTTCAGAAGTATATGAGAACTCAGGGTAGCCGGAGCAGAAGGAAGGGGGACTAAAAACAAATTCTTTCAACTTGCAAGTTATTTAGTGATAAGAAGTAGTACTACAGGGTGATTTATTCGGATGTGACCATCTCATATAATTTGGATTGAACTTCCTTAAGGTAAGTAGTTTAATCCTTAATTAGCTTTAAAAACCATTTCTTTTCGTGTAACTTGACCAAATTCTTTAAGAACCATGACCCAATTTTGGAAAAAATTCATAGGCCTGCAAAAAACAAAAACATATTCCGACCCTGATAATATATGTTCCATGTCGATGAACTTTTTGTGGGACACATTGTATATCTAGTAATCTCGCACTCACTAAAGGGGAACTGCCATATTCAAATCGGAGAATGTTTTGATTTCGTATTAAAATAATAGCAAATTATATTTGGATCACTCCCAAAATTTCAAATCAAGTAAATCATTCATTGTTTTCATTCTCTTTCGGCCATCATTTATAATTTAAATTAAATTCCACTAAATAAGTTTAAATACAGGCCCTGAGTTTCTTAAATCAGATTTTTTGAGATAACACAGAAGAACTAATGAAAAAATATAACTCTTTTAATTGCAACATACCCATTTTATATACAATTCAGATAAATTTCGATTTGGGATATGGGCAAACACAAAATCAATCAAGACGATGTGTTGTATAAAACAGCCCGAACGGAAATCACATGAAAACCACGAAAAAATTAATTAAGTTCTTGTTGAGGGGGCACTAATGGTAAGTCTTGATCTACAGTGTTACTTATATTAGGTTGTAAAATTTGAAAAGCTGAACCTAAACTGGGCTTGAGTTTGAAAGTGCATGGTTGCGGGGCATGTTCCATAGGTACATATTTTCGTTCGTCCAGCGACTTCAAATGGACCTTTTCACACCCATCGGGCGGCTCCCGGGCTAGAAATTTGTTAATATGGGGAGAAGTTCCCAGCTTATTAGTTTCCTGATCCGGACTAGAACCTTGGCTGTCCCCTGAAAAATAAGTATTAGTTGCAGTATGGTAATAAATTAAGATTGATATAATAAAAAGTACCTGTGGTACTTTTATGTCACGGCTGACACTATTTTGCTTTAGAATTATTTTAAAACATATAAATTCAACATAAATACAAGGTGTCCACTGTATACATACAAATATTTTGCATGATAATATACTGATTAGGGATGCACCGGGTAATTGTTTTTATAAACACCGGGTACCGGGTGCCGGGTATTTACCGGGTATCGGATATTCACCGAGGAATCGTATCATGCAAAAAGTGACATAACCTAATTTCATTAGTTAAATCGGCAGTTGACAAACATCGTCGGTGATTAGTGATAACCAGTTTTAATTAATTTCTGACATGGCAAATAATATAGTTATTTATGTACCAAAGGTCGTAAGTGCACTTTTTTTGGTCGAGAATACAGTTTGTAATCTGAGGCCCGTAGGGCCGAGGCTCTACTCAATTATGAATATTAGAGCAGTTTGGTCTATTTAAGACATAAAAATATATTGTTAATTTTTTTTATGTTTTAATGTTTTTCTTATTTTTATTAGTTTGATTTATACATTATCACATTATCAGTAATCAATATTATCATTATAGTATAAAAATTAAAAATAATATACACTAGCAGACAAAAATATTGCATAATTTCAAAATTTGCCACGACTTTGAGGTTGATTTTTTTCTAAACCGTTTATTAGATTTTTGTTTTGTAGGTTAACTCTTCTGGAATAGACAGCCATGCCTACTATAAGTGAAACATATCTTTTCTTTAAATATAAGGCGAGACAAAAAAGATTTTTATTGTTGTTGAAAAATTCAAAATACCCTGTGGGAGTCACCAGCAGAACTTTAAAAAAATCATTAAAATCGAATAAACGGTTTAGAAAAAAAACAACTTCAAGATCACAGCAAATTTTGAAATTATGCAATTTTTTTGTCTGGGAGTGTACAATGTTAAAAGTAGTGTAATCATTTTTTTGGGTAAATGTTTACCCAACAAGTCTATCACACTATTTTTATATGAATATTGCTTTTATATTTTAAAGGAGGGGTATCAATAAGCTAAGAAAATTGATCCCAATATATGACAAAAAATTTAACTATATTTTTTTTATATTTTTCATTATTTTAGTAAAATACAGGACACTAACTTAACGCTACAATAAAATAAAAGTAACAATGACTACGTTTGGCTTTCTTTGAAAAATTGTACCCTTTTTTTACTATATCGAGTTTTTTTAGACATGAGCGCATTTTTTTAGCATGGTGATTTTTTTACCAGTGATGCAAAATTTCATGAAACTTAAAATTGTGAAATTTCAATGACATTTTTGTGAAAGTTTCGAAACTCATCTGAAATTTATGAAATTTCTGAAATATAAAATTGAATATAAGTAACATGAAACTTTCGTGAAAGTTCAATGAAACTTTCATTTTATGAAATTTAAATTGATAATATCCTAATATTATGAAAGTTAAGTGAAATTTCATTGAAATATTTCATGAAATGATGAAACTTAAGTTCTGTATAACATTCGTAATCAGTGATGCAAAATTTCATGAAACTTAAAATGTGTGAAATTTCAATAACATTTTTGTGAAAGTTTCGAAATTCATCTGAAATTTATGAAATTTTTGAAACATAAAATTAAACATAAGTATCATGAAACTTTCGTGAAATTTCAATGAAACTTTCGTTTTATAAAATTGAAATAAATAATTTCCTAATATTATGAAAGTTAAGTGAAATTTCATTGCAATATTTCATGAAATGATGAAACTTAAGTTCTGTGTAACACTCGTAATGTTTTAAACTTCCAAGAGATAATGACAATGACTAATAAATTGCATTTTTGAAAAACGTTTTATTATAAAATCGACAAGTCACATTGTTATTATTACGAAAAATATTTCCAAGTAGCACTTTTTGGTTTCATTTTGTTGATTATTATGGGTTTTAACTTTTAATACTTAACGGCGTTTTTTCTCTTTCCCGCGACTATTAGCTAACCTAACCTCTAAAATAAATGTCAAAACCCAAGGAGGGGTAAATTAAGAAGGAGTGCTTAATCCCTATAGGCGTCTGAAAATAAGGAGTACGCCACCTGGTGGTCTATAGTCAAACTAATTATGGGCTTTTCTGTCATTGTCTTTTTAGTGCACGATGATATCAACAATAAGTAAATGATAAACTGAGATGCTAAGTTATTAAAAATATGATAACGTTTAATGGGGCTACAATTTGCTGGAGCCAACCTAGTCGGTATCCTTTGTAGATTGCAGAGACAACTCGTGAAAGTTGAGTTGGCACGACAATGTTCAAAGCATACCCTCTTTGATGTTAGACACCTTTAACCTGGCGTTAGAGAGGGAAAAAGCTGGTGCAAATAACCGTGGCCCGAGTAGCATTAATAATGTCCCAGACAATCACACATTGTAAGTGAAATTTTTGAAATAAGTAAATATATGTAATTCCGGTATATTTAAAAGTAATATATACTATATTTAAAAGTAATATATACTATTGCACCATGCACCTGAATATTTCTATTTCATATTTTACAAAATACTGTTTCATTTATTTTACTTAAAGAATTAATAAATATATTTTCAGTTATATTCAATGTACCACTAATTTCATGGGTATTTGAATCTGAGACACTTGTTTGTAAACATAGAACATACACATTTATTAAGTTTTGTGTTGAATATGGGTTGTGCCACACAAAATAATATGTCCTGCATTTAAAACATATTCCCCTTCATACACACACTTAGAATTTTTACATTTTTAGTGAATATTTAACTAGCCAGACACCATTTATGTCGAAGAGACTGTACTTTTCAAGGGAAAAACTAGATAACCTAAAAAAATATGAATTTTGCTGAATGATGCCATTAACATCTTGCAAATCACAACAAAATTTTGCAAACCTTTAGGTCATATATTATTAATGTTATTATTTTTAACGCCAAAAATAACAACAAACAGAAAAAAATCAATATAAGTATTCGCCACATAAACAAACGAAAAGCCTATAATTAGTTCACGAGTTCTCCACTTTGGCGCTGGCATCTTAAATTCAGACGCCTATAAGCACTGTTTACCAGCGAGCAAAAGAGATGGAGATAATATGTGACGCAAATCGTGCGTCACTGGTTGTAAAATAGCGGCACTGTGATGTATAGTCTCTTTCATGATATTGGTATGTCGAAATTCGTATCGTAATCATGTTCAGTGTTTTTTATTTGTTGGTTAATTATTACTTTTTATAAGTATTCTTGTTGTTTTAGTGTAGTGTAGTGTTTTATTAGTATTGTGTATAGATATTGTCCATTTTAAGACATTTGGAACAATTTTGAGTGTAATATTGACAATATATATATTTTTAATTCCTTATTTATATTAAGGCATTTAAAAAATATATATTGTCAATATTACACTCAAAATTGTTCCAAATGTCTTAAAATGGAGGTAGTTAATTGTATTATTTTAGTTTTTGTTTCTTTTATGAAGAATATATAACGGTTAATACACCATTATTATTTCATCATCATTATTTACGTAAATACCAGGCAAGGGAATATGTACAACATAAATATAATATATATTATATTATCATCTGTTATTAAAAAACAGAAGAATATACTGTTCAACTGCTGTAATTAAATTGTTTGGTATAACGACAGGATACCTAGCTTAAAGCACAGTAAGTAAGTGAAGAATTTCCTGTGTTTGTTGAATATGCCACAAATAATAAATTATAAACAATATTTAGAAGAATGTTTTGTACCCGAAACTATAATATATAACTTTCAATAAAGTATACACAGGGTGTCCCACTTTAAATTCCCGGTGCCATATTCTTGCTAACTAAAATAGATATTCGAGTTGTGTAAAAGAGATGTCACTAGAATATATAAATTACTTCGATTTTGCGTGAAAATGTTCTTTCTACAAATTAAGGTATAGATATGGCGTTGAGATTAAAAGAAATTGTTCAATCCCAAGAACTCTGATGTGATATAGGGCGTTACATTCTATGCAACTTTTACGTTTTGAACAATTTTCGAAAAGTCACTGGTTTTCGAGATATTTGAACTTCAATATACTTTTACTTTGTTTAAGTAAGAAAATAGTTATAACTTTTTTCAAATAAATTTTAGACGTTAATTCCTTTGGAACATTTTTCATAATAGCTCAGATTGATTTAGATGTAGTAATATAATAAATAAATAAAAATTGAAAAACGAAAAATAATTAAAAACAATTAGGCAAACGTTTCTTTTCATTCGTTAAACGTTTATTAAAGAGTTGAGAGGATCCCGCTGTTTTCTTATGGAAATTGAATTTCAGTCAAATTGGCTACATTTTTAATATATTGTAGATTTCGACTTTCTGATCAAAAGGCAAAAGCTCTCACTGACCCAACTTGATCCTACGTCTAGCTTCTGAGACAAGCTCAAAAAATTTACAAGCAGTCAAGTTAAGAAATTTCCGACTTTATGATTTTTTTATTGTATATTTTATACCTATTGTGTTACTTTCTAATAAAGTATTTTCGAGTGTATTTTGCACTAATATAATTTTTTCGAGGATTTTTTGTTTTTAAAAAAATAGCGTAGAACAAAAAAAGTTTGAAAAACTTTTGCAAAGGCATAGGAAATTCTACATAAAAATAACAAGTGAAACAAATTTTTGATCACATTGGCTAAAACATCTCGTATAAAATTTGTGTCTTCCTGACCAAAAAAGTCTTACTGAAAAACTTTCGGAAATAGCTCCTTTGACCTCTGACACTCCATCGAAGTATTACAAATTCAATATATTATATTATAACCATATTATAACCATTATTATACACCTATAAAATCAGTGACGTAGCCAGGGGGGGGGTCCTGGGGGTCCGGACCCCCCCCCGAAATTTATTGACATTTGTATAATTGATAGACATGATATTTATATAATATTATTATATTGATTTTATTTTCGGTTTTAGTCAAAAATATTTTTTGGCCGATTACAAATCTTCATTCCATGCAACCAGTCCCGTCGCAAATCGTAATTTCTTGCAATTTATTGCCGCAATATTGACAGGGCGGAGCCTTAATTGAGTGAAATGTATAAAACCTTGTGGAATCATGAGTAAATTCGATTTATTTTTATTACTAGCCAAGCGAAATCCACGTTACATTGCGCATAGTCGCCATCAGTTACTTGGAATATAAGTTGTTGAATAGTTCAACTAAAGGACCCCGCACAATTCTTATGCAAATTGGCGTACCTACAACAGTCAAATTGGCTGAATTTTTAATATGTTGTATATGTATGTGACTTATTTCCGATCAAAAACCCTCATAGACCTATCTCGATCTATATAGTCTAGTCTCGTCTAGTATTTGAGATACAACTATAAGTAAATTCTTGTAAAATTCTGTATATCTTGTCGAACTTTTAATTTATTGATGGGGTGTTTGTTGTTACAGGTCAAAGAAGCAATTTCCGAAAGTTTTTCAATTGAAGTTTTTTGATCAGGAAGACACATACTTACTTACTTTATGTAAAAAATGTTTTAGCCAATATGACCAAATATTATTTTCACTTGTTATTTTTCTACAGATTTCCCGGCGCCTTCGCCAACATTTTTCAAACTTTAATTTTTTCTACGCTATTTTTATTAAGTAAAACAACAAATGCTTTTAGTGCAAAATATTATAAAGGGTTATTAGAACGAATCACGCACCACAATATAAAATGTATGAAAAAAATCATGAATTCGAAATTATTTAAATTGTACAAAAGGTCATTCTTGTACATTTCTTGAGCAGTAGTATCTCGGAAACTAGACATAGGATCGAGTTGGGCCCATGAAAGTTTTTGATCAGAAAGTCGAAATCTACAACATATTAAAAATTCAAGCAATCTGACTGTACGCCAATTTACATAAGAATTGTGCGAAAGCTACATAACAATACCTACATAATATACTTACAAAAAAATTTTTTTCGGACCCCCCCCGAATAAAAATCCTGGCTACGTCACTGATAAAATATATCGTATTAGAGGCCAAAGGATCTCTTTCTAAAAGCTTTTGAATAAGACTTTTTTAATAAGAAAGACACAAACTTGACATGAAAAAAGTTTTATCCAATTTGACTGAATATTTCTTTCATTTGATATTTCTTGGATTTCCTGTGCCTTCGCCGAAATGTTTCTAACTTTATTTTTTTTTCTACGCTATTTTTATTAAAATAAAAAATTGTGTGAGTAGAAAATATTCTAAGGGGCTATTAAAAAGTATCACAATATAAAATATATTTTAAAAAATTATAAAATCGGAGGTTTTTTAACTTTTGACCGCTTGTACATTTTTTGAGCTCGGAGAGTTGGGACCTAAACTGAATTTAACCCATCGTGTGCAATCATGGTAGGAATCATTATGAAACATCAATTGTTTCTGGTATTTGACATGTATATATATGTATGTTTTTATTAATTATTAAAATATTTATACTTTTTCATTGTGTTTTCTCGAAACAAGTGTCAAACATCATTTACACCATACACTTATCGAGTACTTATATCTAGGTATTGTAATTAGATAAGTAATGCATGGTAGCTTATATATTTTAGTCTCTATTATATTGATAATTGTGTATATTTGTATATTGCAAATTTTTGAATAATAAATAAATATGTTACGATTTAAGGTACTTTGTATTCTTTCTTATGTAAAATATCTGGAGTGAATTATTGAAATAAATTTCAAAATTTTGATACAATCAGTTAAATTCAGCAAATTTTCTAAATTAAGTCAAGTATATTATGTATTTAAAAATATACCTATATATTTAAAATTTATCTTCAAACCTTGAAAAGGCCACAGAAGTCCCACAAGTAGTGTACATTTACATTAAGTGCATAAATATTCATATTATACAAACTATACAAATTTAATCATAAATTTATCATATTTAAATTACTAAAATACATATACATTACAAGAGTACATATAAAAGATATGATATAATAACAGTAAAAAAATAAAAGGCTCATTGCACTCTTTTATCAGTTTTTTTCTTTTTTGTACAGATGAGTTTTAACTACTTAGTACATATATTATTTGCCATCTCTTTGAAAATATTGCAATTATTAGTACCTTTTATTTGCAAATTTAAATTGTTGATTAGCTTAAATGCTTTCCACATGATTTTATTTTGCCCAAATCTCTGTGACGGGTAGGTATGCAAAGATTGTTTGCTGCATTTGTATAATGGTCCGAGTTAATTTTTGGTACCTATAATATCTGTTTGAATTAGGCTATTTTTAGGGCTGTGTGTCACTGCAATGAATTTATAAAATAATTCACAAATGAATTATTTTATAATTGCATACAGCAAAACTTCTAAAAAAATTATAAAAATAATTTCCTTCAAAGTCTAGAAAGTGGTCAAATTTAAAAAATTAGCTTAAAAGTCAAATTATCATTGTGTGCCTGACGCCTAAACAGGTTTGTTTTTTTGTCACATACTGCAAGAAAGCGTAAATATCAAATGTCAACAAAATTTACTAAACTTTCATCATAATTTAATATCCCTTCGTTTCGTTTAAACACATCTACAGCTTATATTTGGGACACTGTGTAATTTCCACTAATTTTGGACACCCTATACATACCACCAAGTGCGTCATAATGACGATTTTTACGTAACGGCCTTTGATTGGCTAGTCTCGATTAAGCACTCCTTGTTAATTTACCCCTCCTTGGTCAAAACCAAACTTTAATCCTTATTGGTTGAAAACAAGCTAAAAAGATGCGCGAAATTCAAATTTTGTTTGACGTAACGTAAATACAGATTTTGCGGCTGAAACTTTCATGAAAGTTTCATAAATATTGTAATTTTCAGATTAATCTGAAACTTTCATAAAATTCAGATATTTCAGAAATTTAGGAGGGTACATTGAAACTTTCAGAAATTTCAAATTGAAATTGAAACATTCAAAATGAAATTTGAAATTTTGCATCACTGTTTTTTACATGTTGTTCTTTAAACGTCAACAAATATAAAAATACAAAAATTAAACTGCTAAAAAAAATGCGCTCATGTCTAAAAAAACTCGATATAGTAAAAAAAGGGTACAATTTTCCAAAAAAGCCATTTCGACCTCAGTTTGTTGATTTTCCTCGTGAAGAAAACGTAGTCATTTTTATATTTAATTTATTGTAGCGTTAAGTTAGTGTCCTGTATTTTACTAAAATAATGAAATATAAAAAAAAATATAGTTAAATTTTTTGTCATATTGGGGTCAATTTTCTTAGCTTATCGATACTCCTCCTTTGTAAATAAAACCTTAAAAAAATGGTATTTATTTCTTAGTACCCGGTACTGTCGTGCGCAAAAAAAAATGGGACAAGTCTTATAACGTATTTTTGCTAAAATCTAGTTGTGTACATTTAACTTTAATTTTTGTGACATTGTCAGTTATTTGTCAAAATTCATTGCAAGTGTGCAAAAACTAATATGCCCATAAAAGCGATTTAGTTAAAGCTGGAGTTATTGCTAAAGCAGAAGATGGATGGTCAATAAGACAAATTGCACTGCGTTATAATATTAACAAAAATTCGGTGTGTAATATTTTAAAAAAGTAGACAGTGTGACCAAAAGTTGTCAATTTATAAAGACAGGTCTGGTTTTCATTTTTTTTTTGCTGAAATGTGTAATTTCTTTCTCCAAGATCACTGCCATTTTGAAGCTAAGAGTGGAAAGTTTGTCTTTCAGACAGATTTCCTAAAAATAACAGCAGGCTGACTATGTGAGTAATGCCATTCATTAATATGTGATTATTGAATCTAACTGCACAAATATTACAGTTTTAAATAGCAAATAAAAGAATAAAACAAGTGCATAATAAAAACTAAAATAGAAATTAACAAAAGCATATAAATATTGTCAATGACCTATTTGGTGGTGAAGGTTAATATTTCTTTCCAATGGAAATAAATTCTGACATTTCTCAAGTAGGTGATAAATGAAATGAACTATGACTTGAATTTCTGTACGACTACTATACAATCTAAAACTAAATATTACAGTGAGGAGCTCAACAGCAATATACGCAAACATTTTGTTTTATTTCTTAATTTAATCAATCGCGGATGCCAGGAGGCGAGTTATCCCCCAACCAGAAAATTTTGACAAACTTCTTGTACAAAGAATAGGGATTTTTACTTGCCTAACATCTAAGAGACAAGTAACTGACTGCTTTACATTCTCTCCGAAAAATGGTATATCAAATATACAATCCTCACTTTAAATGCACAGCTTCTGTGTATATGCTGATAAACAAGCCGCTAGAAGATGGAAAGAAATCGCACCCATTCAAGTACTAACCGCAATTAACATTATTTAACTATTCATAACAAGATACAAGTGTAGTTAAGATACATTTTCACTCACCCTCTAGATTTCAGATGTTATTTTTAGATTGTACAAGTCTTACAAAAACCCTATACCTACTCTAAATAAAGCATGCATGCAACATCGATATTAAAATGGCAAATTTTAACCTGTTTCGCTAAATGGCGAATCCATGTACCGTCTCCTCATATGAGGAGATAGAGATTCTCTCGAAGAGGGTCCTTCAACAAACAAATAAATTTGTTTAAGTTATTTATAGGGTTATGTACACATCTGAGGTAAAAGAAGAATAATTATTCAAAAAACAAATACAATTTTGAATTATCTTTCATAAATTTTAGTGACCATATCTTTGAGTCAACTGTTACATATCTTTGACATAGTTACACGTATGTATAGTCGAGTAAACTTTAACTTGGCTTGTGTATGAGTTGGTAATGCAATGTACGATTTGGTATTCGATGTGCATAGAGCCACTGCAATGACGCAGAGAGAAACTAGTCACGCATGTCTGATTCTCTTAGTTTATATGATGAAGCGACCTTTGGATTGCCATGTTGAAGTTTACTCGACTTTATACAGGTTGGTTCACTTGTAATTTTACATACTTCGACTGTATATTCCAAAATATGAAGATTGTATTAAATATGCTTTGGTAAAATATTGCTAGTTAATAGGATAGAAGACCTTAAAGTTAAAATTATTAGGATCTATTAAAATACTTTTTACTTCAATTGTAAACGTTTGAAAATAACACACTGATTATTGAAACCATAGTAACGTTTTAGTTACAATAAATTAGTAATAAAAATATTACAATAAATTAGTAATAAAAATATTACTAATTTATTAACTAAAACGTTACTATGGTTTCAATAATCAGTGTGTTATTTTCAAACGTTTACAATTGAATGAGCATACAAAGGTGTTACAGTTTTTAAAGCTATTTATCTATGATTCTCTGAAATAATTTAAAAAGAAAATTGTAAAAGTTTACCTGCTAACATAACATAAAGGATTAATAGAATAAAATTCACCAAACAAAGGGATTATGAAAATTTTACACTAATTTCATGATAATGGTTTA
This sequence comes from Rutpela maculata, assembly GCA_936432065.2. Classification (NCBI taxonomy): domain Eukaryota; kingdom Metazoa; phylum Arthropoda; class Insecta; order Coleoptera; family Cerambycidae; genus Rutpela; species Rutpela maculata. Next base: position 247,960,051 of record OW386286.2, read on the forward strand.
ACACTTTCGCTGCGGCTGTTCAGGCTGTGGGTTACCCCCCATGCTGACTTTTTTTTTTTCGAAAATATTGCATAATTAGGTGTCAGAAATCGAGTAGTGTGTCAATAAAAATTGTATATACAGTATTCCATGTTTTTTGGACAGACTCTCAGGAGAGCCGTGCGTATCTGGCCAAGAATTTCCAGTTCAGTGCTGACTGGCATAATAATAATAATACATAATATGGCGTGGCTCATATGAGAGTCGTGCGCACTGCGTTAAGAATGGACCTTCATGAGATTCATTTGAAGGTGTTAAATACAAGAAAGAAAAGTGCATAATAAAGATCTAACTACTCGTTAAAGATATAATTATGAGGAATTTAGCTGGATATAAAAATTTCCAAAAATTACAGTAATAATAATAATATTTAGAGTTTCTAAAACAGAGTTTCTGAATTTAAAAAATAGAGACTGGATTCTAAAAAATGACTTGAAAACACTGAATCGGTTTTGTTAAATCTAAAAGAACATATATGTTCAATATATCTAATTTTAAATGAACAATCAGTTTGACCCATATAAAAGGCATCATAAACCAGACATGTTAACTTATAAACACCTGATTTTTCCAGATTATTAGTCTTATCCGACTTGTATCTGAACTTTTTACTAAATCATTTGGGTCAACTGCTACATGATTTATTGTTAAATTGGAGATAAAATATGTGGTTAATGTTATCTTCAATTATTAAAAAATATTTGCCTTAATTTTCATATATACATCTTTGAAATATACAGCTGAAATTATATTAGGCCAGTGGAATTAGCAAATATGCATATCGTAATTCGTTTCAGGATGCCACGTGGATTAAACGATAGTTTTGTTGATAACTAACATGACCCTGAATTTGGTCCACTTTTTAACCGCCGGAACATTGTTTATTTAACGATTTATTGTTGAAAAATTCCAAAAAATCGACTCTTTTAAAGATAATTCAAAGACCTTTGACGATAGGTTTTTCAATTTGTAGATACTGTTAGAACTTTGAAAAACGGTTAATTTGAGAGGTGTTTCGTTTAAAACGCTTGAAAATTTGTTTAAATAATTGCAAAAAACCGCGAAAATTTTCGCAATTTGCAAATATTTTTCATTCTTTAACAAAAGCACTTTAGTGCTTGAAACTTTGACAAGATATGTCTTTTATCACCCCAAAGTTACCTCTAAAATTTTATCAAAAAATTTTAATTAGTTTAAGAGATATTCAATTTGTTTATTAAAAACATGAATAATGTAAAATGCAAATTCACCCAGTTCCCGTTGTCGTAGAGGGTTGATCTGGACATCATTTTTTTTGTTGAGACTTAAACTTTATGTTTTCATTAATGGTAAATCAAATTTGCATTATTTTCAACTTCAAAATGGCTTTTGAAAAAATGTCACATTAAATGACTGTAGCCTTACTAGAAGCCGAGATGATTTTTTTTTTTTTTAATAAATTCGTAATTTGTTTATTAATAAAAATTAACAGCTGAAACTTGGCGAACAACTAGTTTAATAGTCTATCTTTGTAATAGAGCTGAGTTTGGGTGAAAAAATTCAATTTGCAACGATAACAATAATTAATTTTAAATCAGCGTCAGAGCAGGAGTGAGAAGCATGAGTCATATCTATAACACGTTCATAAAATGATCGAGACGAGTTCAAATCCGTCAACCAAAAATTTACCATTTCTCCGATTTTGACTTTTTTTAAAATTTGGGGTAGCATGATGAAATAATAATATGTCATGTCGATTTTTTCCTAATTAAACAATAATTTGTTATAAACAATTATTTCTTGTTAAAATTTTTTTTACGAATTTATTAAAAAAAAAAATCATCTCGACTTCTAATAAGGCTAGTCATTTTTTTTTTTTTGAAAATGTGTGAAAAGACCCCAGAAACAAACATCTGAGAACGATATTGCAAAATCTTCATTTGTTTATAAGTTATTAGCAAAAAACCTAACCTCAAAATGTGACACTTTTTCAAACGCCATTTTGAAGTTGAAAATAATGCAAATTTGATTTGACATTAATGAAAGCATTAAGTTTAAGTCTCAACAAAAAAAAGGATGTCCAGATCAACCCTCTACGATAACGGGAACTGGGTGAATTTGCATTTTACATTATTTATGTTTTTAATAAACAAATTGAATATCTCTTAAACTAATTAAAATTTTTTGATGAAATTTTAGGGATAACTTTGGGATAATAGAAGACATATTTCTTCAAAGTTTCAAGCACTAAAGTGCTATTGTTAAAGAATGAAAGATATTTGCAAATTGCTATAATTTTCGCGGTTTTTTGCAATTATTTAAACAAATTTTCAAGCGTTTCAAACGAAACATCTCTCAAATTAACCGTTTTTCAAAGTTTTAACAGTATCTACAAATTGATAAACCTATTGTCAAAGGTCTTTGAGTTATCTTTTAAAAAGTCGATTTTTTTGAATTTTTCAACAATAAATCGTTAAATAAACAATGTTCCGGCGGTCAAAAAGTGGACCAAATTCAGGGTCATGTTCGTAATCAATAAAACTATCATTTAATCCACATGGCATCCTGAAACGAATTACAATAAATTTCAGTCTTTTTTTTACTAATTCTACTGGACTATATACCATTACTTATGAAACAAATATATATACAAGCCAAATCATTTTGATTCTTGGCCAATAATTATAAAAATGTTAGAAAGCCTATAAACTGAAAATACATATTTTTACCTGAAGAGTGGGAACTGCCTCCGAAATCCTGCGGCGTTTGTGTATTTACAGATCGAGATCTTGTATTCCTAAACAGCTCTGCCAAGGGCGCTCGGTGTCCCTCAGGAGTAATTTGATAAAATTTTTCATTATCATCACTCCTACAATAATGAGATTCACTTCCAGTCTTTAACACAATTCGTTCGATCTCCTGGTTCAGCCCTTCCACGGAACTCCGAATAGAGGACTTTGGTAGCGGTTTCATAGGTATACAAACTGGAGTCGCTTTAAAGGTTGGTGAGAGTATGCAAGCTAAAAAAATAAAGCAAAAAGTAGACATATTTTTAGCGAAGTAGTTAACACTTTCGCTGCCACTGTAATCGGATATATGTTTACTAGGTGCTACACGTTTTTAATAAATACGCCGAATTTATAAGAGCTACTCTAAATAATGGAATATACAGAGGAAGAATATATGGAATTGCAAGATTTTAGTTATACAAAGACAAACAGAGAATTGAATAACAAGCCGCATTGGTGCGACGATGGCACATGCATAAACACCAATCAGATGCGTTAGCCCACCAGTGGCAGTGAAAGTGTTAATATGGAAATATGTAGACCAATCTCCTTACATGATAAAGTTTGTGAACTAGTATTAAGTGTATTATCCGCAGGTGAGCTGTGTTTACCATTCGATTCTTTGGTATTCCTAATTTTTTGTCTAATCATAAGCTTCTCTATTTTATCATCACTTTCTGATATACAGTGGATTTTCCTTGGATCTAACCAGTCAGATTCATCGGTCTGTAAAAATTAAAGGGAATAAACAATTATAATATTAGTTTTGAAATTAGGAATTAAATAATACCGTTCACTAAAAAAATGTTAAAAATTTGAGTTTAATTATACGTCTAATCTAAGGTTCATTGAACAAGTCAATACACTGTTTTGAAATTGTTATATGCTAATCAAAAGATTTTAAGTTTTAATTTGCGAAAAAAATTGTGTGAGTCACTTGTGTTCTCAATTTTTAATAATAATAATAAACGTCCTTTATTGGTTGAAAACACCAAATGGCCATCGACCTAAGTCCTTTAGTCATCAATTTTTAATTATGTTGGTTGTGTATGGTTCATTTGTGGATTATTCGAAACCGCATACAAAAAATACAAAATTCATGTTGTAAATTCTTATTGGTTAAGAAAACTTGATAGTGTGTAGATTTGCTAAATTAAATATACTCTGTTAGCTACCTACGCATTTAATTTGGGAACTTGATCTAATTAATATTATACATCGTTTGCTTCATATCTTAAATCTAAATTGACATTTCGTTCTATGGTACATGTCTGAATTTCACTGTCCATTATAATCCAGCACGTTCCACATAATTGTGTTATCGTTGGTATTAACAACATTTTAAGAGGTATATTCATAATTTTGTAGCACCGATATATTGAAGTGCTTGCACATGACCTAGTGGGTAAGTCACTTTATGATTATATAACTGGCAACAACCTTATTGTAAGCAACAGGGGCTGTACACCAACATTTATAAACTCCAGAAGTCAAACCATAATAGATATAACACTAATAACGTGGCATATATCCAGCCTAATCCAAAATTGGCATGTGACTGACTGCGTAACATTATCAGACCACCAATGGATAAACTTTGAAATCAACCTTATTAAGACACCGAAAAAACCCTTCCGAGATCCCCGGAGGACTGACAAAGACATATATCGATGTCAACTCAGGGAGAACCTGGAAGGAGTTAGCATAAGGACACCCAGAAGTAGTGGTGAAATAGAGCAATATGTTAAAATATTGCAAATAGCAATGAGACAAGCTTTTGAGACATCCTGCCCCTTGAGGTCCTCGCAACAGTCCAATGAGGCCACCAAGTGGTGGTGTCAGGGGCTGACTGACCTCAAGAAGGCTAGGGCCTCGTTCAACAAAGCAAAATTAACGAGACAGGAATCAGATGGGGAGTCATATAAAACCAACCTGAAAGAGTTTAAGAAACTAGTCAGACAAAGACAAAGAGAAGCGTGGAGAACCTACTGTGAGGAAATCGAAGACTACTCACAGACCGCTAGGCTTTGCAAAATCGTCGCCAAAGATAAAGATCATGACCTTTGCCTATTAAAAAAGGACGATAGTACAAGAACTACCGACCTTCGTGGAAGCCTAGAGTTACTTATGGAAACTCACTTCCCGGAATCTGTGATAACAGAACGGAAGGAATGGCCAAATGAAGTCGACACTCAGCCCTCAGATTTGGATTGGCAAATGGCCAACCAAATAGTGAGCGAAGATAGGATAAGATGGGCAATACAGAGCTTCTCTCCTTTCAAATCACCAGGCATTGACGGCATTTATCCCGCCCTATTGCAATGGGGACTGGATGAACTATTGCCGCACCTGGTCGAAGTATTTAGGGCGAGCTTGGCGCACCTTCATATTCCAGAGATATGGAGAGAAGTGAAAGTTGTGTTCATTCCAAAGACAGGGCGGATGGATTACACCACCCCCAAAGCATATAGACCTGTCAGCCTAACCTCGTTTCTGCTCAAGACGATGGAGAAGCTATGTGAACGATACATGAGGGATGTCGTAGTGAAAGACAACCCTTTGCATCCCAACCAACACGCATACACATTGGGAAGATCCACTGACACCGCCCCCCATGCGGTCGCGAGTCGGATTGAGAAATCCTTGGACAATAAAGAGTCCACCCTAGGTGTCTTCAAAGACATAGAAGGTGCGTTTGATAAAACCACCTTCCCAAAAATCACGGCAGCCCTAGTGGAGAGAAACGTCCCCACGATTATGGGAAGCTGGATATCCAACATGCTCTCCAAAAGAGCTGTACAAATTAGTGTGGAAGACGCTTCTGTGCGAGTAATGGTCGCGAGAGGCTGCCCGCAGGGAGGTGTATTATCACCACTGATATGGAACTTAATTCTCGACAGCCTCTTGCGCCACCTCAACTCAGAGGGTTTCCACACAATCGCCTACGCAGATGATGTAACAATACTGCTCAACGGAAAATTTGAAGGAGTCCTCTGTGAAAGGATGCAGGGGGCCCTAAGAATAATTGAAAAATGGTGCAGAGAACACTCGCTGTCTGTTAATCCCAGGAAGACGGAAATGGTTCTCTTCACAAGAAAAAGGAAACCAGGGGCAGTGGGCACTGAAAGCACCAGTTCTCCTGGATACAACACTAAGTTTCGCATCAGAAGTGAAATACCTTGGGGTAACCTTTGACGCCAAACTAACATGGAATCTTCACTTAGACAGAAGACTAAAAAAGGCTTACATTTCTTATGAGCAGTGTCGCAGGACCGTGGGGAAAACCTGGGGAATGAAACCCAAAGTGGTCATGTGGATATACACTGCCATCATAAGACCAATGATAACCTATGGAGCTGTGGTCTGGTGGCCTAAGAGTAAACAGGCTACAGCGAGAGCCAAGCTCAGCCAAGTGCAGAGAGTTGCCTGCCTAAGCATAACAGGAGCTATGCGAACAACGCCAACGAGAGCAATGGAGGTAATGCTGTGTCTGCCACCACTGGATCTATATCTAGGAGAAGTGGCTTTAATAACAATGGCACGCCTCAAGTCCGTTGGCTTACAACCAAATGTAGGCTGTGGAGAGACCAGAAGTCGCCTGTGGAATGAGGCTGTCAGGAAGACGCCTCTTCTACAGGCATGCACAGATGGTATCTCTCCCCGATTTGTCTTTGATAGACCCTACACAATACAGACAAATAGTGAAAACGAGACCGCCGGTGAAGGTGTGATCAACATTTTCACAGACGGATCAAGAAAGAAGGAGGGGGCAGGATGTGGAATATACTCCAGAAGCCTGCAAATCCAATACAAATGGACTATGGATGAGCAAGCCAGCATAGTACAAACTGAACTGGCGGGCACAACCATAGCTGCAAAAGAGATTGTCCGCAGACAAACTACAGGCAAAACAATCAGGATCTACACAGACTGTAGACAATCACTACTAGCCCTGAGAAGTTACAAAATAACCACAGGAGCAGTATGGGAATGTCATCAAGCACTTGTGGGTGCCTCCAGCACGAACAACATCTCGGTATGCTGGGCGAAAGGACACGCACAGTGCAGTGGCAACAAAAAAGCCGACAAACTGGCCAAGAAGGCAGCAGGCCAACCTATCTTTGGACCAGGCCCAGCCAGTCTGTTACCGATTACGGCGACAATACAATTAATTAAGGAGAACACCCACAACGAATTTAAGAAGCTGTGGGATGAAACAAGCAGCTGTCATCTTGCTAGGGAACTACTCATGTATCCCAACAAGAAAACGGCAATGGACTACCTGGCAATGACCAGAAGGAATCTACGTTCTATAACAGGAATCCAGACTGGACACTGTCCGCTAAGGAAACATCTATACAATATGAGATTAGGCGAAACACTTCTTTGCAGAGGTTGTGAACAAGAAGATGAGACGGTTCAACACATACTCTGTGACTGTTCAGCCGTCTCATCAACCAGAGAATCCACTTTGGGAGAGCGTTGGCCTACCTTGGCCAACGTAAGGGAGATGCCCCTAGGCAACATCACCACCTACTTCGAAAGATTAGGTTGGTTGAAGGCCTAGGTGAGTGTCTGCCTAGAGGGAGGATGTACAAGGGGTCCAATGGGGCCTAAGTGCTGTGGTTTTTGACCACCCTCCTGCTAATTCCATACTCCATACTCCATGACCTAGTGGAGATATCTGGCTACTCTGTTGTGTCGGTGAGTATACTCTGATGGTGCCAACGTAATATATCCCGCCACTATGTGACTGACATGTTTTTCTATTAGGCCGTACGTCCACTTACTGTCAAAGGGCTACTACAAGATCACTCTCTGATGGTATTTAATATTTAACCAGAGATGGGTCGAGGAAACTTTCCAAATTTGATAAAAGACTGTGAGTCATGTGAATAATATAATTATTCGCACTTATTTGGTGTCGAAATGAAGCTTGCATCATCACGAATCAGATTTCACCATAAAATAGGCTCTCAATATACCTAATGGACAGTTAGAATGAAAACTTCTTGGAAACTTTCTGTTTTTAAAACTCCGAAAGTTTCCCTTCTAACTTTCCATTGGGTATATTGATAGGCTATTTTATGGTGAAATCTGATTCGTGACGATGCAAGCTTCATTTTGATACCAAATAAGTGCATACAATTATATTAATTACATGGCTTTTACAGACTTTTATCAAATTTGGAAAATTTCCTCGACTCATCTCTGTATTTAATGTTTGCTGCTATTATTAAGCTTTCCGTGTCTCCCTTCAGGTTTGAGCCTGGTAGCCTTTTTGTCTACAGCTGGTCGAATTGTCCATGCATCGGCTTTCCTCAATGTTTGTTAAATGTTTTTCTTGATACCATTGTCAGTGCTTTCGGTTCCCGTGCATTCTTTCTAGATTTTACGTGCTTCCTTCTGGATGGAATGGAATACAACTTCTCATCCTTATCATGCTCTTCAACTAATTGTGCGAATTTGTCCTTCTTGTCATATATACGTGCTCAGTTCCACAATAGAGGGATCATAAGCATATTTTAGCTCTATTAATCCATGGCTGCTATCCTTCCTCATAACATTCCTGCTTTCGGATAATGAACTAATGAACGGATAATGAATGATAATGAAATCCGGCTCTGCGTTCTGCACCCCTTGTCTCTCAACGTTGCTGACAAATGCAATTGCTTCAACTATACAGTATGGTGGTCCCTATATTTCAATAAAAAAAACCCGATAGGCGTCTGAATTTAAGATGCCAGCGCCAAAGTGGAGAACTCGTGAACTAATTATAGGCTTTTTGTTTATTTAAGTGGCGAATACTCATATTGATTTCTTTCCGTTTATTGTTATTTTTGGCGTTAAAAATAATAACATTAATAATATATGACCTAAAGGTTTGCAAGATTTTGTTGTAAGTGATTTGCAATATGTTAATGGCATTATTCAGCAAAATTCATGTTTTTTAGGTTATCTAGTTTTTCCCTTGAAAAGTACAGTTTCTTCGACATAAACGGTGTCTGGCCAGTTAAATATTAAAAAACTAAAATATTTCTTTAAATTCATGTACAGTTGTAGTTTAAATCACTTCTTTCTGGAAACATGAGTGACATTTAGGTTAAGCATACTGCAATGTATGGAACATTTGGGAAGCACTAAAAATGTAAAAATTCTAAGGGGTGTGTATGAAGGGGAATATGTTTTAAATGCAGGACATATTATTTTGTATGGTAAATTTAATAAAGGTGTACGCTCTATGTTCACAAACAAGTGTTTCAGATTCAAATACCTATGAAATTAGTGGTACAGTGAATATAACTGAAAAGACATTTATTAAGTCTTTAAGTAAAATAAATGAAACAGTATTTTGTAAAATATGAAATAGAAATATTCAGGGGTAAAACATAATAGTGCATGGTGCAATAGTATATATTACTTTTATAAATATACTGAAATTACATATATTTACTTATTTCAAAAATTTCACTTACAATGAGTGATTTTCCAGGTTATTATTATTTCTACTCGGACCACCGTTATTTGCACCAGCTTTTCCCCTCTCAATGCCTGGATAAAGGTGTCTACATTAAAGAGGCTATGCTTTGAACATTGCAGTGCAACTCAACTTTCACGAGTTGTCCCTGCAATCTACAAAGGATACCGACTAGGTTGGCTCCAGCAAATTATATCTTGTATAGCCCCTTTAAACGCTATCATATTTTTAATAACTTAGCATCTCAGTTTATCATTTTACTTATTGTTGATATCATCGTACACTAAAGAGACAATGACAGAAAAGCCCATAATTAGTTTGACTATAGACCACCAGGTGGCGTACTCCTTATTTTCAGACGCCTATTCTAACCTTTCAACTAAAGGCAACTGTCAAGATCATGTGAAGGAAATCGCATGATTAACGTAAAGGAGCTTGGTAAAAATCTAAAATGATTAGAATGCTATTAATTCTTTCTTCGGAAGACATAAAAAGTGAAAAACATTGTGGTTTACTTTCAATTTGGAATGTTTTTTGCAAAAATTGCTCATTCGTTTCGGTTGTACGTGCAGAAAAAGTGCATGAAGTAAACGAATATAGACAAAATTAAGCAACTCTAAAAACAAATAAAAAAATACAACTCAAGGATATTACCTACAACGATTAATTTTATATTTTTTAAAAATAGACGGACAATTTTTTCAGAGTTTTAACAGAGTGTTAATAAGAAACTATTTAATATTATTCTAGTTTTTGAAGCATATTTCTAAAAAATTGTGGTATTAAGAGAGAAAATTAACTTAGCCTAGCATGCATCCGTGCTCTACTTTGTCAAGTAAGGCATATTTGTCAAACTTTCCGAATCGATTACTCCGAAACTAAACGGACGATTTTATTTTTATTGAAAATTCAAGTGTAAAATCACTTTATTTATTAGTATATCAAATTATATTTAAAACTGTAAAAGTTCATTTTACCTTAACTTCTATAAAATGTTTTTTAATTTTATATTTATTACAAAAATGATTTATTTCACTATACCTTTCACTAATAATAATAACAATTATTTATTGATCACATTAGTGTATGTACAATTAAAGTGCTATCGACCTAAGTCCTTCAGTTATGGAGCTAATATATTCTATTTAACATTTTGAAAAAGAAAATATGGTGGCAAGCAAAACAATGGATTGTTAAAAAAAAACCATTGTGCAAGATGAAATGATTTTAGTAGTGCCCTGACATCAATAATGAAAAAACTTAAGCTATTATCTGCAATCTTAATCCTCACCAGTGGCGGCTCTATATATGGAGCGGACACTACCAAAACCAGCCGAAAAAAAAAAAAATTATTGTCAAAATGTATTTCTCCTCATTTTAAAGCTTAATCAAAGCATCAGTAATTTTTACTTCATAAATATTCACTTACCCCACTATTTTATTTATTTTTGCATATATAAATTATCGAAACTTGGTACATTTTCTGTACTTGATAAACATCACTTTTTGAAACTCACATTAATTTTTTTCTACCATTTGATTTTCAAATGGATCACCCTGTATATTATTACATTTTTGGATTCTACATAATTTTCAGCTATAATGTCCCAAGGACGTTGATAATATGAAATAATTTTATCACAGTCTCCGAAAGCACGTTGCTTGTCTAAAAGCAACTTGCTTGAAGAAGTTGTGATAGAATTATGAGCTATTTATCAAGGGGCATTTGCATAGAAAATTTTATGCAATTTATTTTATTTATTTATTCAAAACTATTTATTAAAAACAATTATTAAAAGAGTAATTTGTAAAATTAAATGTAGATAATTCTATTAATTGGCGTATTTTCCTCTATTATTATATTTATCAAACCATTATTTGCAGTGCCAAATCGTAATTGTGACATTGTCAAAAAATAAATTTTAAATTATTGAACTGTTAAACTTGATGACATAAGTGATAATTGACCTAAGGAGATTATCAACTATAATGTCCCAAGGACGTTGATAATACGAAAAAATTTTATCACAGTTTCCGAAAGCACGTTACTTGGTAATATCCCGACGCCATATCTCCTATACGTCATAGTATCAAGGCTTGAAGCCAGAAAATTCAAATTCCTCAAATGTTTGCTATATGTGAGTGCTAGTCAAATCATGTGTATAGTGCTGGGTAGAAATAAATGCCGGGTCATAAATGGTTGGCAGGGTTCTTCAATGCTATTTTCCTATGGTTACAGTTGCATTACAAACATCATGATCTGTTTTCGATCCATCTGATTGTATTAAACTCCACTTTTGGTAATAAAACCTTAGAAGATGAAAAGTATTTTTGAACAATAATTTCTCTGATAGAATAATGTAGTCTCTCCACCACTGTCTCAATTGTTTAACGGAGTGTTAACATTCTATTTTTTTATACCACTGTCGACATTAAATTGGCTAATTTAAAATGCAACTCACTAAAACCACAACAGCAATAAAAATCAAGGTCGCAATAGAGGATTGTCCCAAACAATTATTATATAAGAAATTTAAGTATATTATTTGCCATTTAAATGTTACAATGGTCAATAGAATTAGCAACGACGAAGTATTTTGGATAAATATCACTCACCTGGGTCGCCTTATCCACCTGAAGAGTGCCTGTATGCCAGTAAAAATTATCCCTAGGCCAATGACCCTTCAAATAGATTGTGTCTAATGACGCAGTCCTTCGAATTAAACTGCCATCTGAGCTGCATGGTTCCAAAGTTTTAGATTTGCCTAAAAAGCATAATTATACAGAACAATTTATTTTGGAAATTCTCAAAACAGCAGTAAAGCCACAATAGCTTTTTCAAATATATGCTTCAATGAATAAAATTAAAATTTCCTAGTGAACATTTTACTTAAAAAAAAAATGCTTGTAAAAAAAATCATATCGTGTTGGTCATGGAATTCTGAAAAACTTTTAAAATGTCAGTCTGTCTGTCCATCAAGTTTCTTATAAGCAGAATAACTCAAGACAGAAAAGACTCATTGTATTGAAATTTGGAGTGTAAGTTAGTGTTAGCTAAAGGAAGAATCTTATTATTTTTGAAGAAAATTATCAGTAAATATAAAAGTTATGAAACATTTTAAGGAAAAAAAAAATGCAGGTGTTGTAACTTTTGATGATAATTTTACGAATAGAAAAATACTAACAAACGTTTCGTCAATCAAGTTGACATCATCGGAAAAGGCATACTTTAAACAGCGGTAATTTTTCAAAAAGAAGAAAGGTTTTCAGAAATCTTAAAACTTTACTTTACTTTAAGTTCCTTATTTGACGGTTTATCCTTATTTTGCCACATAATATGTGTTTTATATGCATTATAGACAGGCAGTTAGTGACAGATTTTTTGTTGTGATTTTACTCAGTATGCCTTTCAGAGGGCATTATGATGTGTATATTCTTATGACAACAAAGAATGAATCAGAGAGTCATCCTGGGTTCTTCATAAGGAAAAGTGAGTTTTCATTTACTCGCAAACTATGCGTTTTGCTTTGATTTTAATTAGACTGCCATGTGGTTTAAAATGAAGTTCAAAATAGAAAGGGCTGTTACGGTCACGTGAACTTGTATTATAATAAAGAATCATTCCGCATTTCCGAACAGGCTGCCAATGACAAGTATACACATTGTTATAAAACTGCTCAAAAAAAAGATAACATACCGTTTGCATATGCCCAAGTACAGTAAACACTGAACAAATCGTGTAAAATTATGGAACCATGTTACATTGCTTTTGTTATAACTTTCTTGTCTTGTATGCTATAGAAATAACCAAAAAATCATTTAAAAGTCTGATTAATGGACTTTCATTTTTATATTTTGGAGTTTTAACGTAAGTGCCATAGTTTCTAAGATATTTAAGATTTAAACTATATACCTTGTCTTATAAACGTTCGGACACCACTTTTATACTTCCAGATCTCCGAAACCATTAATTCTACAGCAATTAGAAAAAAAGAAATTCATACTCTATTTCGTAGCTTTCTTATTTGTCTCTAGCATGTTTTCGCTCAATGTAATACCTTTCGAGTTATTTAACGAAAACCTATTTGAAATAGGTACTTCTTTTTCAAGCTCAATTTTCAAGTCGCTATAACTTAATTTATATGAAAAATTGCATAGATCCTTTTCTTCTTAAAATTTGATTCTTATTCAGCTCCAATGTTTGTTTTTTTTTTTTAGTTGTCACTACCTGAAAAGGCCCCTATAAATTAGCAAGCCGGCGCATAACTTTTATTTTATGCATTTACTATTAAGTTGCCAAAAATGAATGAAGTCTGTTTCATATGACATTATTCCGAATTTAAAACCTCTAGTTAGTCAGTGTCTGAATTTTTCAGATTTTTCCATGACAAAAAAATATTTTTGAATGACACAAACACAATAATATCCCATTAAATGTGATTTTAGGTAATCAAATAAATCTTAGTTTAATCTTTGATTCGATAAAAAAACGATTTGTTATATAAAATCAAGTGGTTTTTGAAAAATGTCTGTGTTAGCATTCTAGCTGCGAAACTACTAAACGGATTTGGATAAAACTTTGCATGAGGGTTTCTTTAGTGCTCCAGAAGATCTGAAAAGGTTTTGGTTGAGATCGGATTACTACATAGGATCGTGAATTTATTGTTCATTGATATGTTGAATATATTTTCTTCGACATAAAAAAATTATACAAATTGAAAAATAAATTTCCTTATCGAGGCGGAGAATACAAAACTTCTCCGTGAACTGCGATGACCCAGAGCGCAGTGATCGGTAGACTATTTTTTGGGTGTCTTATTGAATAAACCATTCCAGAAAAAAAATTTCAGTCAAAAATGTTTGTTTTTTCCGCACTGCATGGGCGGTAAACCTGACATGGCAACGCTTCTGACGCGGCAGAATATTATTTTCCGGTATGTTTTTGTCATCTGTGAGTATGTAAAATTTCAATATTGTAGATATAATACATTTATGCAACTTTTTGCACCATGTTGTTTAATTTTACTTCCACGTCCAGTGGAAGTATAGTAATGACAAAAAATTTTTTTAAAATTTTTATTGTCCAAATAGGCTTAAAAAAATGCCACGAAACGTCGAGATTTTAAGTTTGAGCGAAAACAAAATTTCTGTCTGTCTGTCGGTTTGTTTGTCGGTCTGTCGGTCTGTCTGTCTGTCTGTCGGTCTGTCTTTTTTTTGTGCGCACGTTTACTCTGGAACCGTTTAAGATATTGACTTGAAATTTGGTACACATATGTACTTTAACGAGATCTAGAACTAGATTATATTTTCATCTTGTTCCGTCGAAGGGTTGGGGGGTAAATTGGGGTAAATTTGGGGTAAATGGGTAAATCAAGCAGGTAAGAGTCCATGAAATTGGTATTTACTATATATAAGAGAAGCTGTCTCAAAAAAATTTTTGGTATTAGCCACCCCCATTACCACCCCCACCACCTTATTAAAGGGGATGAAAAAAAATTGTGATTTAGTGTATGTACAAGAACCAGAAACCTCAAAATATTTTTTTAACTTCATCCACCCCCCATTACCACCCCCCTATCACCACCCCCACCCCACTACCGATGTGGGGTATCGTTTTATGGGTTTTTGGGGTAGAGGATTTCAAATATTATATTATTAAAGTTCCATAAACAATTATTTTCACATACAAAGTATTTTCGTTGTGAGTGACTTGGATAGAGAATCTGGATGTGGAAGTAGTGATTCCTTGGGCAGCGGTTTTTTACTCATTCTTGCAACACTTATAGATTGGTGGAATTTCACCTTCATCATAGATACTATCTAAACTTTCTTGGGGAAAAAATCTAGCTCTACAGAAATAATTTCACGAAAACTGTCGCTACCTCCCTGGCTGTTAGTGTCCTTGAAGCGCAAGATTTTTTTTTAAACGAGAGCATTAATATTTTGTGCTCTTTTCGGCTTCAAAGATTCACCAGGTGGGGAGGTTCCGGCCGCTTGTAGTAGCTGCTGATTTTTGTATATACTTTAAAAAATTTTAATTCGTAATTTAAAATTATTATAAAATAACAGTGGGAACTCGTTAGACATATAATATTTTGTTATTGTGACTTAAAATTCCCTAATTTTTGCAAATTTTTTAAATTTCCCTGAGATTTCCATGATTTTTTTAGCGTTTTTAAAATCCCCTGAATTTTTCACATGAGCCCGAACCTTGTTACTGTACTATAATTCAATAACTGTCTAACATTTGGTTTTTTTTTTTTTCACTCGAATACTCGTTGACGATAACCGAGTAATGGAAGTTTTCACTGGAGTGATCCCATCACTAGTTATTTCAGTAATGCACGAATCACTGGAGGGATATAACAGGGAGTAACTGCAGCCGGGTTCTGCAGGGTGGCATTGATTGAAAAAAAAAAAAAAGAATCCTAGCCTTAATAGAATGGCATACATTAGATAACTGATTCATTTAATTGGACTTCTTTTGGAAGAATTTTATTGATGTAATATCATTGATATTTCAGCTGTAAAGTTACTCATAAATTTTTCAGCAAATCTACATTTGCTATACTGTAATTTAAATTAGTGATTTAAAACAAGCGATTTTTTAATTTTAATCATTGACTTGAACACTTTAATATGAGATTTATTTTAAGGAACACTTTATTATAACTTTATTTTATAATTTAAAAAATACAGGCAATTACTTCCTTCATATAATTTATATAAAATGTTATATTTTTATATAAAAGTACTAATTATTTTTTTAGGAAATATTTCTATACATGATCCTTTTATCTTTCACCTGACATTTTTAATTGCTATCACAATTTTTTATTAAAAGTAAGCACTCTGAGAAAGACACGAGATGATCTAAGAAAAGAAACTGAAACAGAAGCACCGCCCACTCCAATATGCATGTGGAACGAGGTGTGGCAGTTTTGCAAGTTTCGACAGGATTTTTCCTGTAGAATGTGGCACTGACGAGTTCTTCCTTTTTAATACCTATCTCAAATTGTAATTATTTCCAATGCCAGGCGGTTAAATAAAAACTACTGAAATTAAAAAATTGATTCTAGGGATTATTTTTCAATCAGAACATTTATCAGCATACGGTATGATAACACTTAGTTTTCAAAAAATATATCTGACAAATATATAGCTAACATTGGAGTTCCATTTTCTTTATCAATTATGAATAATTCATGAATTTAATTTTTTAAAAATCATGATCTTTTCCAACCTTGCATTAAAAAACTAAGATTTCAAACTACCCTATTATTTTTTAAATGTGATGGCATACTACAGGTTTAGGGTTGATAGGCGTCCGGCTTTAGCCGGATATGTTTGGCTTTTTATGGTTTCGTCCGGCTAAAAATTAACATGTCCGGCCTGTCCGGCATTTTGCCTAAGGCTCTAAAACGTGATTTTTTCGTTTTTAGTCGCTTTTCTATAGATACATTTCATTGTTTTGCAATGACTTTTTCTGTTCCTATGTAACAAATATCTATTTTTAAATTTATCAAGTTGAATATAGATATTAAGACTGATTTTGTGTTTTAGTTATTTTTTTATGGCGAACAAATGCTGTTCGGATTTTGGTACCAAATGTCCGGCCAAATTTAAAGTAAAGTCCGGCTTTTCAAATTTTAGGCCTCGTAATCCTATACAGGTCCGAAGACAGGAAATGATGGCAAAGTATCAGTGTCTGGCTGTCGGCCGCAGTGATCTAGATATGCCGGCCCAATGAAGTATGCCGGTAACGGGCCATTAATTTATATGCCGGGTGTATGATATAGGGTCAACAAAAACCCGCATATAAATGTTTGCTGGGTAGGATTATTAGCAAATCACGGAACCAGACCAATGCATTATAAACAAAAAAAAACAATGTCGAAAGCGCATTGTGTTGAGAAGCCTGAACTGAAACCAAGCAGGAAATGTTATTTCAGTTTTATTTAAAAACGAGAACCGAACCGGAACCGTTTTTTCAGTTTTTCCTCCTAAAACTAGAACTCAAGCCGAATCATTATTTTATTTAGATCCAGGTCCCTGTGTTTAGCCCTACAAATGCCAAGACGATTTGCACCATGAGTGTTTGAATGGCTGAGGACAATATGTTGTATTCAATTTGTTTTTTATTTGATTTCCCCCTTCTAGAGTCTCGGGTTCGAATTCCAGCCATGGCACTGGGATTTTTTCGGAAGAAATTAATCCCAGTACACCCTGATATTGGATGTGCGTCTGTTGTATTTAAATCTGTAACACCCTCCTGTAAAAGATCACTTCTGTGATAAATGGGGGTCGTATTACCTGTGGTATTTTTTAATTACATATAAGTACAAAAACTATCTTCTCACCTAAGTATTTTATTGTTTTGATAATGGATGCAAAGCCAAACATGAGTGAGTTTGTCAGAAATAAATGTAAGTAATTACATTAGATACGTGTATAAAATAATTACCAAATACGCCATGCTTAGTCCTTGCATAGGCAACACACACCCTCGCTGACCTTCGTAAGTCTGTTCATTTGCAGTATTTTTTTCAATACCTAACGCTAGTTTCAACAGGAAATGACTGTTCGGTTTTTAATAATTTCTCTTAAAGGGTTGATTGATTATTAATTGAATGACTATGTACCAGCGTTGCGGTAAATGTAAGTCTAAACCGCGATAGTCCCGATAAAGTACTTTTTATAAAAGACAATAAAAACAATTTGTTGGCAATCTAATCTCAGAAACTTAACACCTTGAATTCATTCATTCTGTGTAAATACCCACTAGGATTATTTACTTACTTAAGCCAATATATTTAAAAAAATGATTAGATGCTTATTGCAAATTTCATTGTT
Source organism: Rutpela maculata (assembly GCA_936432065.2). NCBI lineage: Eukaryota > Metazoa > Arthropoda > Insecta > Coleoptera > Cerambycidae > Rutpela > Rutpela maculata. The sequence goes on from OW386286.2 coordinate 247,978,189, forward strand.
AACTTTTAATATCTAAATGTGAATATCGTCAATTTAATGACTGAAGTATTCCTACTACTTACTTGTGTTTGTGAAAAACATTTTTATTTCTAATAAAACATCGCAAGACACGTATAGAATTATATTTGATTTAACTATGCACTTACAAGTACAGGTTTATTACAATATGAATATCATATAAGTATTTTGAGTGTAGGCTTTAATGTGAGTACCTAGGTTTATCTTTATGGCACACAGAGAGCATTATTTTTTTAAGTCAGTTATCTATTACACACATCATCACGTAATTTTCAAATGTTTCCATTACTATATTAATACAATATCTGTTACGAGATCTGTTTAGTATTTCCCGAGCAAAATATTTTCTGTGGTCTAGAATAATAAACAGAATAATAAATACTTACGATAAAAATAATACCTACTTACCTAAATAATTCTATTTGTAAAAATCGTTTCCTACTTGACATATAATAAAAAAAAATTACAACAAAACGGCGAAGTTTATTCAAAAAGTAGTAAACCTACCCTTAAACACTTTCGACATATCAAATATCTGTTTGTTAAATACCTAAATAAATAACAAAAGTATGGGTATACAAACTGTAGTCCAGTGTCCAGTAAGACAATTCAATCAAAATCATAAAAAAAGTAAAGCTAGGCATAATGAAGAATTTAACAAATAAACGATATATTATTCTACCTTTGTACGTAGAAGATCCAGGACTCCTTTGCCCAGAAGAATGATCAGGAGAGGCCCTGTTTTTCCAATAATACGTCGGCGAGACAGCAGGGCTGATGTTTCCTGATTTGAGGTTGCTAGTCTGCTTCAAAACTGACGACATAGGAATAGTCGCTTTCATGGGTCCCTGTTTTATTAAATTAGGTGACGATTTTGGTATTCTGGCCGGTGTGCCTTGATTCTGTTGTCCCGACATCTTGTAAAAATCACTATTCCCAGATAGTTTTCCAGTGTTTCACGCATTAAGTTCTCACTAACACCTCTCACAGTTACCGCATAATGAAATCACATTATTTTTCTTTGTTATTAATACTGCTGCGGGTAATGGCTTTTCTTACATTTCATTCTTCATTGTGGAAGTTCACAATTCACGCGCACCAAGTTCTTTTTGTCCTTAATTTTCGATTTGCGCAAGGCACAAATATCCTATTCGTGGAAGAAAGTAGCATAGAAGATGCATTCTTGTTCTCTCTAATCAGTTTCTTTTACGTCAAATACAGCTGATTATTTAGTATTTTTCGATATGGATTGGCAATACTCACTTCACTACAAAGTACAGTCTGTTTAGAAAGGGTGCTCATGATTGGTGGAAAATAATACAGAATTCGTTTTATCACGCGAACGAGTACACTCATGGATATTTTAGTAAAAATAGGATTATGATTCCTATTTATATTTTTTATTTATATACCCATTTGCTCATTGGTTTTAAGATTAAAGGATTTAGAATGTCATAATAATTATATAATAAATAATACCTGTATTGAAATTTCACTAGAAAACGAGATAAATATAACTAATTTATTTTATTGTTTTATATATACCTACCTGTATCTTATCTGAGTATATCATCAAATCACTCAAATATCATAGTAGGTAATAGTGGTAGGTACGTCCATGATATAAAAAAAATATAAATCATGGGTAGGTCCAGTGTTGCCGTTTCGATAGAATTGTACCGAATTTGATACGAAAAGCTCCTATAGTCCTTTTCATCACAGCTGCGCGCAAGCACCGCCGCTACACGTTCGTTTCCGGGAACTATGAAATGTTCGGACACTTTATTATATCAAATTATGTCAACGCTTTTTGCAGGTTAGAAACATAACCTATAATAACAGTCTATTAGGCAATCCAACGACCTGTCAAAATTATTTTTCAATATGGCGCTGAGGGCAAACATGGGGTTTATTTTAATTAACTCGCGGAAACGTAGCCAAGGCAACCGAAAAAAAACTCATTTAACGAATGAAAATAAAGGATTGCCGGATGTTTGCCCTCAGCGCCATGTTGGAAGTCACGTGGTTTGGATTGCCTAATTTTTACTAATGGACAATGTTGAAAAATTATTTGCATGAATTTTTAAATATTCACTTGGAGCCAGTACCTACGGCTCCAAGCTAAAAATGCGGATACAAACATTAAAAATGAGAGTAAACTTAAAAAACTTCAAATTTGAGGTTACGTTAGTTACATGATACACATTCCTTATAATGACACACGGTCATTAAACTATATTTTAATGACCGTGATAATGACATGCTACCATAAAGTTTAATTTATGAAGTTCGTGCATGCGACTCATATGCGAGAACTGTCCGAACAAACACGGCGGAACTCGACGCATGCGCACAAAAAAATTCTCTATGATGAAAAGGTCTATTTGACATGTCGGTATTATTATTACTATTAAAAAAAAACTATTTTCCGTACGAATTCAATATTGCCAATTATTTTTAAATATAGAGTGTCTGTAAGTGTATTTCCTAGGGTCATCTAACGGGAGCAAGCAAAACTATTTAGTTTTATCAGCGGACAGCAGTGTTGCCAGCATTGCATTATTTTTCGGGCTGAATAACCTCGTTAGGCTAATATCCTAGTCTAAATTAGGGCTAGATTTAAGAAAAACGGCCTAAAATTAAAAAAATCAAACATAAGTAAAAGTACAAAACTGGATAAACCCAGTCTAAAACTCGCTTCCGGAGGAGGAACCCAAATTTTTTTGAAGAGCAGGAAGGGACGATGAGACGGATTTTTTTTTTTATGAGCGGGGGACACTACGACGAATATTTTTATGAGCGGGGGGACACTCTGCGGCGGATTTTTTAACTACGACAAAACATTTTTGATGAGAGTGGGGGGGGGGGAATACTGCGGCGATCACCAAAACGGGCTAGATTTTGCAACGCGGTTCTAACGTACTAGCAACACTGATTGTCAACGTCAGCACGTCCGTACATTTTATAACCCTTTTTTGCAACTTATAGCACATTTCAGCACCACGCTGCGAAATCTATATAGCCCGTTTTAGCGATCGACCCTCCCGCTCATCAAAAAATTCGTCGCAGCGTGCCTCCGCTCTTCAAAGCCCATCTTGTGACTGGGTCTTTCCAGCTTTGTACTTTTTGTTATGTTTCATTTCTTTAATTTTAGCACGTATTTCTTCAATCTAGCCCCAATTTATACTAGGATTTATCCCGAAAAATAATGCAATGCTGCCAACACACTAGTTTACATTTCTCGTTAGATATGATGTTTGCAGCGTCGTACTGATACATTTCATACATATATTCTGTGTTTACTTTGTTGCTGATTTTATCAAATTATTTTTTTTAACTATTTTGATATCTGTGCTTTGTATTGTTTATATATATATATATATATATACATATATATATATATATATATATATATATATATATATATATATATATATACATATATATATATATATATATATATATATATATATATATATATATATACATATATATATATATATATATATATATATATATATATATATATATATATATATATATATATATATATATATATATATATATATATTTACTAAACGTAATTTCTCTCTGAAGCAACCCTCTATACATCCTTATTTAAAAAATAAGGAAATTGACCAGACTACAACAAATTGCAAGTCTGGCGCGTTAAGTGTAATAATCACATATTACTACGAAACGCTGTAATTCGATTTTAGCAAACACCGACCGAAAGACTTATTCCTAAATTAAAGGAACTCTCGTGTCAGCCACTGCACACCACTTGCAGACTGCAGTTTCGAGCTGTTGGCTCTCATCAGTGCAAGATAGGCATGCAGTGACTGGCAACGAGATTTCGGGTGACAAGGATGTATAGAGGGTTGCTTCAGAGAGAAATTACGTTTAGTAAATACTCTGCCTTCTAGAAGCATATTTTTGAACATATATATATATATATATATATATATATATATATATATATATATATATATATATATATATATATATATATATATATATATATATATATATATATATATATATATATATATATATATATATATATATATATATATTTATTTATTTATTTATTTATTTATTTATTTACACTGTCCTACAGGTTACTACCCAACTACAGGACAGGAGGTATAGCAAAGTATTATAACATTAGATAAATACAGTTTGCATATTGAAAGTCCTAAGAAAAAAAAATATACAAATATACAAAAATATACAAAATATATAAAAAATATACATCGAAATTTAAGGAGAGATTAAAAGAAAATACAAAGTAAGTTAACGTAAATTACGTAAGCACAAATAGTACAACAGAAAAAAAAAACACAAAAAAACAATTAAACACAGTTAACAAGACGCAAAAAAGAAAATACAGATAAATCAAACTCTACGATAAAAATAAGTTTTTAGAGCAGTGAGGCTACAGTTGAAAATGTCAATATCAGTACAGATTGCGTTGTGGTTGTCGCAAACTACATAAATTGGCGAGAATTTTAAGATGTTCGTACGTGGTGTAGGCAAGTAAAAAACATTGCCGTAACGAGAAGTTCGGGGAATATTAAAACCAATTTTTGAAAGCAGTTGTGGCGCATCGATATTGTTGTTAATTATTTTGTGAAGAAATATTTGTGAAGAACATTCTCGTCTACGGCTCAGGCTAACAACTGAGTACAAACGCAGCAAGTCCTCTTGTGGAAAACCTATCGCTGGATAAAAACCTTCAGATTTAAAATGCAATAACTTCAAAAACTTACGTTGTACTGATTCTAAACTATTAACATGCACATTGTAGTGTGGGGTCCAAACAAGTGAGGCATATTCGAGTTATGATCTAACAAAACAATAATAGAGCAACTTAAGTGTATCTAAGTTCGAAAAATCACGGGAATATCTAACTATAAGTCCATACATTTTATTAGACTCAGTGACAATGGTATTTATATGTACATTAAATGATAGAGTTTTATCAAATATGACCCCCAAATCTCGCAGAGTTTCAGGTCTGTGAAGTATGGTACCATTTATGGTATAGTCATAGGATATTGTGTTCAATTTGCGTGTATAGGACATAACATTGCATTTTTGTGAATTTAACGGGAGTTTATATTTAATACACCAGTCACTGACTTTGTCTAAGTTTTTTTGCAATCGAATGCAGTCATCCAGGGAGCTGATTTCAGAAAAGAGTTTCAAATCATCAGCATACATTAAGTAGTTAACATTATCTAAACCATCTACAATATCATTAATGAATATAATGAAAAAGAGAGGTCTGTTCTTGGACCTGTGGTACTCCAGAAGTGGCCATGTATTCGGCAGACTTGAGACCATTAAATGCCACGTATTGAGTCCTGTTTGACAAATAGGAATATATTAGTGATAATAAATTATGGGATAGCCCGATTTCATCAAGTTTCATAAGCAGCATTGAATGGTCAAGCCTGTCGAATGCCTTGGAAAAATCCGTATAAATAACGTCCACTTGAGATTGGTTATCTATAGCTTCTGATACATATTGAGTCACACAAAGCAAATTTGTTGTCGTAGAACGCCCCCGCATAAAACCATGCTGGTGAATTGAAATTTGGTTATGTACTTGCGAGTGTATAACTTCATGTAACAGAATCTCAAGGACCTTGGCAAAGTTGCATATTATAGATATAGCCCGAAAGTTGGAAATGTCAGATTTATCACCTTTCTTAAAAATAGGACACACCTTAGATCGCTTCCATACATCTGGACAGCTACTATATTTTAAAATCAAATTAAAAATAATTGTCAGAGGAGAAGCAAAAATATGGGCACAATCTTTTAGTAAAAACGCGGGTACGCCGTCTGGACCGGTTGTCATTTTATTTTTTATCTTTTGTAGAGCTTTTAGTACATCTTCCTCCTTAAATTCCGAGATATGTATTGTCGCATTATTGTTGGGAATATTGTGTGCAACTAAGTTATCAGGGAGATGACTACTAGGAGCAAAAGTGTTACTGAAAAAATCGGCAAATGCGTTTAATATATCTATAGGTTCATGAACTTCATTGCCATTATATTTCATAACATTTGATATGTTTGTTGAACCCTTTTTCGCATTTAAAAACGTCCAGAATTTAGTAGGATTATTCTTTATATTATTTTCAGCCGCTGCAACATAGTTTCTATACGAAACGTCAATGTTGTTTTTAATTTTTCTTGTAAGGTATTTAAACTCATTATAGCAAGCGACATCGCCGTTATTTTTATACTCTTTCAGTTTCCTAGCTTTTAATTTAATGTCTTTAATAATAGCGAAAGTAAACCATGGAGGATATCTGTTGGCCTTATTATGTCTGAATTTCGGTACACAAGCTTCAAAAATTTTATACAATATTTCATAAAAACTTTCGCAAGTGTCTTCAACATTATTTCCATTCTTAAGAACAGACCAATCGACAATCAGAAGCATATCGTACAGTAGCGGAAAATTTGCTTTACGAAAATTAAAACAGTTGTGAAAGTCAGACGGAAATTTATTTTTAAGATTGGTGCTTAGATTCATCTTAATCATAATGTTCAAAGCTGGATGGTGCTCATCCTCAGGTACCCACGGATCCACAGACCTTTCTACTAAGCACATATCGCTATGAACCACTAAATCTAGAATTCTGTTGTAAGTATTAAAAATGCGGTTATGCTCCGACAGATTTAGGACAAAAGACAAACTCCAAGTCGCTGAGTCCCTATATAAATCAAATCAACCATTCCTAAAATATCTGTAGGCATCTATACCCTACTTTCTTAGGTTTTATCCACTTACCTATTTCCTTGACCATATTTTTAAATAAATATCTTCAAATTTTTTCTAAACCATACCAGAAACAATATTACCCCACATTCCATGCAAATACCGCTGTTTATTGTTATCCAAATTTTTAAATATTTTTGTTAAACGATCTACAAAAACGCATTTCTACAACACTATCGGCGATTGCTTATTGTTCTAATTGTTGGGACGAATTTTGATATCCAGGCCTACTGATTTCTTCTTCTGTGCTTATGCCACAGAAAAGAGAACTACCAGAAACGACACTTGAGCTTCCCGCCAAAATTCCATTGCCGCCATTTTGTTAGTGCATCCGTCAGTTCATTTATTGTTTTAGGTTAAAACAATAAAGTGCGGTAAATAACAGTCTGTGACATAATACCGAAATAAATTCTTAAAAGATTTTAGTGTTATTGTACTGTGTTAATAGTAATTTTTATTAGCGATATGAGTAAACGAGATGGAACCGTTTGCGCTGTTAAAGAATGCATAAGTAGTACGACAGGAAAAGACATTAGTTTATTTAGGTTTCCTAAGAATTCCCAAAGGTATTTTATTATTGATGTAAATTATAAAATATTTCCAAGTAGTTGTGAACCTTTCTTTGTATTGTGGTTGGAAGCATGCGATCGTGGAGATTTGGCAAGTAAAAGTTCAACCGAACTTTATAACAATTTTAAGTTGTGCGCACGACAAATATGTATCGAAATAGATTACTACCAATAGCACTTACCTACTATTTTTCCTCAACTTGGTAGTTTAAACAGAAAAAAAATTAATACTTCCTCAGAACAACCTCCCAGTAAGAAATTACAGATTTTCTCAGGCGAGATATTGTATTGATTTTAATACATTTTGTGACTTATATTAAGAATACAATTTGTTCGTAGAGACAATTTTATCCAGTTTACTTTAATAGTTTTAATGTCCATTATAAGTAGAATTCTTCGAATAAGGTAATTGTATTCAGCCTGTGTAAAGTTTGTTTATAAACATGCTGTTTAAATTTCCCGCCAAAATTACCAACAACAAAATGGCGAAGGTCACAAATAAACATCAGAGGCGGTGCTGAGAGTGCCGCTTCTGGTAGTTCCTTATTCTGTGCTTATGCTATTTCATTCGATCTACCCAGTACCCAGTGTTGCCGCGGCACTTTTTCTCAGCGTATGGAATATGTCAAACTAAAATCGTACAAAAATTCAATAAAAAATACCGAAAAGCGAGATATTTATATATATATATATATATATATATATATATATATATATATATATATATATATATATATATATATATATATATATAAATATCTCGCTTTTCGGTATTTTTTATTGAATTTTTGTACGATTTTAGTTTGACATATTCCATACGCTGAGAAAAAGTGCCGCGGCAACACTGGGTACTGGGTAGATCGAATGAAATAGCATAAGCACAGAATAAGGAACTACCAGAAGCGGCACTCTCAGCACCGCCTCTGATGTTTATTTGTGACCTTCGCCATTTTGTTGTTGGTAATTTTGGCGGGAAATTTAAACAGCATGTTTATAAACAAACTTTACACAGGCTGAATACAATTACCTTATTCGAAGAATTCTACTTATAATGGACATTAAAACTATTAAAGTAAACTGGATAAAATTGTCTCTACGAACAAATTGTATTCTTAATATAAGTCACAAAATGTATTAAAATCAATACAATATCTCGCCTGAGAAAATCTGTAATTTCTTACTGGGAGGTTGTTCTGAGGAAGTATTAATTTTTTTTCTGTTTAATACGAAGGCGTAGAAGGGTCACGGATGTTTTTTTCCAATTATTCCCAGATAAATTTGTAAATAATTTGATTATTCCCTGTTAAATCTGTAAATAATTGAATTATTCCCAGTTCAAACTGTAAATTTTATTATTCCCAGTTCAAACTGTAAATAATTCAATTGCTCCCAGTTGAATCTGTAAATAATTTAATTATTCCCACTTTAAACTGTAAATAATTCAATTATTCCCAGTTCAAACTGTAAATTTTTTTATTCCCAGTTCAAACTGTAAATAATTCAATTGCTCCCAGTTGAATCTGTAAATAATTTAATTATTCCCACTTTAAACTGTAAATAATTCAATTATTCCCAGTTCAAACTGTAAATTTTTTTATTCCCAGTTCAAACTGTAAATAATTCAATTGCTCCCAGTTGAATCTGTAAATAATTTAATTATTCCCACTTTAAACTGTAAATAATTCAATTATTCCCAGTTCAAACTGTAAATTTTTTAAATCCCACTTTAAACTGTAAACAAATATTATTCCCATTTTAAACAGTAAATAATTGAACTGGAACAGCTGGAACACTCAGTCATTTCCAGTTTAAAAAAAATGTAAATACCTAATATTCTGTTTTGTATGAATGCGCAGTGGCTTTCCTCGAGTAAATTGGATGCACAGTGGGTTACCTTGGATAGTATGGACGCGTAGTAGGTTTCCTCGAAGAAAATACTTAAAGTAGAGGCTTTACTCCTATCGTGTAGTTTACGGCGCACAACGATTTTTTATATCTTTGTCATGCCATTTTCCGCGTATTAGTTCCACATCTAGTTGAAGTATATTAACGCAAAAAAAATTTGGAAATTTTCATTGTTTAAATAGGCTCAGAATGTCATGAAACGTCAATATTTTAAGTTTGAACAAAATAAATTTGTCTGTCGCGTCGGTCTGTCTGTTAGTCTTTTATCTTTTTGGTGCTCACGATTACTCTGGAACTGTTTAACATATTGACTTAAAATAAGGCATATAAGTATTTTAACGAGATCTGGAACTAAATTGTATTTTGATTTTATTCTGTTGCAGAGTTAAACGGTAAATTGGGGTAAATGGGGGTAAATAGGTAAATCAAGCAAGTAATAGTCCATTCAGATCAAATAAATCCACAGAAACTGCCTCGTCTCATTTGTTAGAATATGTCTACACAAACTTAGACAAGAGTCAGTATGTCGTGGCGTTACTATTCGACCTATCGAAGGCATTTGATACCGTTGACAAGAACATATTAAAACAAAAAATGTATCATATTGGTGTGAGGGGAAATATCCTGTCATGGATATTAAGTTATATAGAAGGCAGAACGTTTAAAGTAAGAATAAGTGGGGTGGAGTCAGAATCACATGATGTAACTATGGGGGTACCCCAAGGCTCTGTTCTTGGGCCTCTATTATTTTTGTTATATGTGAACGATCTTCCTAACTATCTCACCAAGGGTCATCTGACTATGTTTGCTGACGACCTTACGGTAACCGTATCAGCAGAAACGCCTGAGACTCTACAAGAATTAGTTAACCTTATATTGGAAGAAGTTAGTTCATGGTCCCAAAGAGATAAACTGATACTTAATAATAAAAAAACTGTGTTTATTAATTTCTATTTACAGAGACCTTTGCCACATAATATAAAATTTATTGAAGACATTAGCTTATCGAGCAGCACTAAACTGCTCGGCATCATTTAGATAGTAAATTGTCATGGAATCTACATATTGAACATGTCTGTAACCAGTTAAATAAAGCCTATTTTGCCATTCTGCAACTAAAAAGCACACTAAGTGAATCCGGACTTTTAAACGTTTACTATGCACTAGCTTATACACATATATCCTACAACATATTATGCTGGGGAAGTGCTAAAAATAGGGAGAGAGTCTTTATCTGTCAAAAGAGGATAATACGATTAATATTTAATATGGGTTATAATGAGAGTTGCAGAGTAACATACAAAAACAAAAAAATCCTCACGGCACCATGCATTTTTATGTTTAAATGCCTCTGTTACATAAAAAAAAATATGGGCCTCTTTGTCAAAAGAAATCAGTATCATCCATATAACACACGGCATGGTGATTTGTTGAGCATACCAAATCACTTGACGACAACATTTAAACACTCTCCACGTTACAACTGTATAGTATTGTTTAATAACCTACCACAGGAAATCAGAATGATTTCATAGTATAATAATTATAAAAACGCAGTAAAAGACATGCTTTTACAAGGTGGTTATTATAGTACAAATGAGTATTTTAATAAGTAAAATTAGGGACCGAAATTATCCTTGGATAAACTCATAATTGTTTGTGTATGATATAATTTGTGCTATGTTCTTTACTTACATGTTTTATATTATCTTATACAATCTGACTAGTCATTACATAGTTTTTTGTTTTTGTTTAATTTTAATTTTATATTGTAGTATTATCTATTTAATTGTTTATTTTATAATATCCTACAAAACTGACTTGCCATATGTACATTTCTGTATCTCAGTGGTGAATAAAATTATTATTATTATTATTATTATTATTATTATTATGAAATTGGTATTTAGTAAATATAAGAGGAGCTAGGGTCTGAAAAAAAATTTGGCATTAGCCACACCTATTACCACCCCCACCTAGTGTGATTTAGTGTGTGTACAAGAGCCAAAGTCATTAAGAATTTTTTTTCACTTCATTCATCCCCACCACCGATGTGGCATATAATTTTATGGGTTTTTTGGGTACATGATTTCAAATATTATAGTATTAAAGTTCCATAAACAATTATTTTCATATAGTGGAATGCAAATATAGTATTTTTGTTGTAAGAGACTTGGATGTGGAAGTAGTGATTCCTTGGGCAGCGGTTTTTTTTTTAATCCCACTTTGAACTGTAAACAAATATTATTCCCATTTTAAGCAGTAAATAATTGAACTGGAACAGCTGGAACTGCAATTAACTCAGTCGTTTCCAGTTTTAAAAAGAATGTAAATACCTATATTGAATATTATTCCCATTTTAAACAGTAAATAATTGAACTGGAACAGCTGGAACTGCAATTAACTCGGTCGTTTCCAGTTAAAAAAAATGTAAATACCTATATTGAATATTATTCCCATTTTAAACAGTAACTAAATGAACTGGAACAGCTCGAACTGCATGCAATTAACTCTGTCGTTTCCAGTTAAAAAAAAATGTAAATACCTATATTGAATATTATTCCCATTTTAAACAGTAACTAAATGGACTGGAACAGCTGACTCTGCAATTAACTCTGTCGTTTCCAGTTAAAAAAATACCTATATTCAATATAGGTATTTATTAAATATAGGTATTTACATTTTTTTTAAATGTAAACGACAGAGTTAATTGCAGTTCCAGCTGTTCCAGCTCAATCATTTACTGTTTAAAATGGGAATAATATTCAATATAGGTATTTACATTTTTTTTTAACTGGAAACGACAGAGTTAATTACAGTTCCAGCTGTTCCAGTTCAATTATTTACTGTTTAAATGTAAATACCTATATTGAATATTATTCCCATTTTAAACAGTAAATAATTGAACTGGAACAGCTGGAACTGCAACTAACTCAGTCGTTTCCAGTTTAAAAAAAATGTAAATACCTATATTCAATAACTAAAAATACCTATATTGAATATAGGTATTTTTTAAACTGGAAACGACAGAGTTAATTGCAGTTCCAGCTGTTCCAGCTCAATCATTTACTATTTAAAATGGGAATAATATTCAATATAGGTATTTACATTTTTTTTAACTGGAAACGACAGAGTTAATTGCAGTTCCAGCTGTTCCAGTTCATTTAGTTACTGTTTAAAATGGGAATAATATTCAATATAGTAGGTTTGCTTTTAGAGGGCAGAATATTTACTAGTGAAATATTTTTGTCGAACTCCTCTATACGTTTCCTTAAATATATAAGGAATAAAAACCAGACTCCAACCAACAGCTATTCTCCGGACTAATGCCCCGCCGAGCGCTGAATTACGAATTACAAGCCTGGCCGCGTTAAGTGCAATAACTGTGTATTGCCACAAAACACTAAAGTTTCGATTTTAATAGACACCAGCCGAAAGACTTATTCCTACTTAAAGGAGCTCTCGTGCCCGCCACCCCATACCACTTGCAGACTGCAGTTTCGAGCTATTGGCTCTCGTCAGTGCAAGGTAGGTCTGAGATGGCTGGAACGAGGCATTTGTTCACTCTTGGTACATGACGAGATTTATAAAACCACGTATATAGGTATTTACATTTTTTTTAACTAGAAACGACAGAGTTAATTGCAGTTCCAGCTGTTCCAGTTCATTTAGTTACTGTTTAAAATGGGAATAATATTCAATATAGGTATTTACATTTTTTTTTAACTGGAAACGACCGAGTTAATTGCAGTTCCAGCTGTTCCAGTTCAATTATTTACTGTTTAAAATGGGAATAATATTCAATATAGGTATTTACATTTTTTTTAAAACTGGAAACGACTGAGTTAATTGCAGTTCCAGCTGTTCCAGTTCAATTATTTACTGCTTAAAATGGGAATAATATTTGTTTACAGTTCAAAGTGGGATTAAAAAAAAACCGCTGCCCAAGGAATCACTACTTCCACATCCAAGTCTCTTACAACAAAAATACTATATTTGCATTCCACTATATGAAAATAATTGTTTATGGAACTTTAATACTATAATATTTGAAATCATGTACCCAAAAAACCCATAAAAATATATGCCACATCGGTGGTGGGGATGAATGAAGTGAAAAAAAATTCTTAATGACTTTGGCTCTAAACACACTAAATCACACTATTTTTTCACCACCTTTAATAATGGGGTGGGGGTGGTAATAGGTGTGGCTAATGCCAAATTTTTTTTCAGACCTTAGCTCCTCTTATATTTACTAAATACCAATTTTATGGACTATTACTTGCTTGATTTACCTATTTACCCCCATTTACCCCAATTTACCGTTTAACTCTGCAACAGAATAAAATCAAAATACAATTTAGTTCCAGATCTCGTTAAAATATTTATATGCCTTATTTTAAGTCAATATGTTAAACAGTTCCAGAGTAATCGTGAGCACCAAAAAGATAAAAGACTAACAGACAGACCGACGCGACAGACAAATTTAATTTGTTCAAACTTAAAATATTGACGTTTCATGACATTCTGAGCCTATTTAAACAATGAAAATTTCCAAATTTTTTTTGCGTTAATATACTTCAACTAGATGTGGAACTAATACGCGGAAAATGGCATGACAAAGATATAAAAAATCGTTGTGCGCCGTAAACTACACGATAGGAGTAAAGCCTCTACTTTAAGTATTTTCTTCGAGGAAACCTACTACGCGTCCATACTATCCAAGGTAACCCACTGTGCATCCAATTTACTCGAGGAAAGCCACTGCGCATTCATACAAAACAGAATATTAGGTATTTACATTTTTTTTAAACTGGAAATGACTGAGTGTTCCAGCTGTTCCAGTTCAATTATTTACTGTTTAAAATGGGAATAATATTTGTTTACAGTTTAAAGTGGGATTTAAAAAATGTACAGTTTGAACTGGGAATAATTGAATTATTTACAGTTTAAAGTGGGAATAATTAAATTATTTACAGATTCAACTGGGAGCAATTGAATTATTTACAGTTTGAACTGGGAATAAAAAAATTTACAGTTTGAACTGGGAATAATTGAATTATTTACAGTTTAAAGTGGGAATAATTACATTATTTACAGATTCAACTGGGAGCAATTGAATTATTTACAGTTTGAACTGGAAATAAAAAAATTTACAGTTTGAACTGGGAATAATTGAATTATTTACAGTTTAAAGTGGGAATAATTAAATTATTTACAGATTCAACTGGGAGCAATTGAATTATTTACAGTTTGAACTGGGAATAATAAAATTTACAGTTTGAACTGGGAATAATTCAATTATTTACAGATTTAACAGGGTATAATTCCCTTATTTACAAATTTATCTGGGAATAATTGGAAAAAACATCCGTGACCCTTCTACGCCTTCGTAGGTAAGTGCTATTGGTAGTAATCTATTTCGATACATATTTGTCGTGCGCACAACTTAAAATTGTTATAAAGTTCGGTTGAACTTTTACTTGCCAAATCTCCACGATCGCATGCTTCCAACCACAATACAAAGAAAGGTTCACAACTACTTGGAAATATTTTATAATTTACATCAATAATAAAATACCTTTGGGAATTCTTAGGAAACCTAAATAAACTAATGTCTTTTCCTGTCGTACTACTTATGCATTCTTTAACAGCGCAAACGGTTCCATCTCGTTTACTCATATCGCTAATAAAAATTACTATTAACACAGTACAATAACACTAAAATCTTTTAAGAATTTATTTCGGTATTATGTCACAGACTGTTATTTACCGCACTTTATTGTTTTAACCTAAAACAATAAATGAACTGACGGATGCACTAACAAAATGGCGGCAATGGAATTTTGGCGGGAAGCTCAAGTGTCGTTTCTGGTAGTTCTCTTTTCTGTGGCATAAGCACAGAAGAAGAAATCAGTAGGCCTGGATATCAAAATTCGTCCCAACAATTAGAACAATAAGCAATCGCCGATAGTGTTGTAGAAATGCGTTTTTGTAGATCGTTTAACAAAAATATTTAAAAATTTGGATAACAATAAACAGCGGTATTTGCATGGAATGTGGGGTAATATTGTTTCTGGTATGGTTTAGAAAAAATTTGAAGATATTTATTTAAAAATATGGTCAAGGAAATAGGTAAGTGGATAAAACCTAAGAAAGTAGGGTATAGATGCCTACAGATATTTTAGGAATGGTTGATTTGATTTATATAGGGACTCAGCGACTTGGAGTTTGTCTTTTGGATAATATTTTAATATTTAACGGAATATTTACGAATCTTTAAGCACAATAGGCGTCTGAAAATAAGAAGTACGCCACCTAGTGGTCTATAGTCAAACTAATTATAGGCTTTTCTGTCATTGTCTCTTTAGTGTACGATGATATCAACAATAAGTAAATAATGATAAACTGAGATACTAAGTTATTAAAAATATGATAGCGTTTAAAGGGGCTACACAAGATACAATTTGCTGGAGCCAACCTAGTCGGTATCCTTTGTAGATTGCAGGGACAACTCGTGAAAGTTGAGTTGGCACGACAATGTTCACAGCATATCCTCTTTGTATGTAGACACTTTTAACCAGGCATTGAGAGGGAAAAATCTGGTGCAAATAACCGTGGCCCGAAGGGCCCGAGTAGCAATAATAATGTCCTGAACAATCACACATTGTAAGTGAAATTTTTGAAATAAGTAAATATATGCAATTTCAGTATATTTATAAAAGTAATATATACTATTGCACCATGCACTATTATGTTTTACCCCTGAATATTTCTATTTCATATTTTACAAAATATTGCTTCATTTATTTTACATAAAGAATTAATAAATATCTTTTCAGTTACTTATATACAATGTAAGTACCACTAATTTCATGGGTATTTGATCTGACACTTGTTTGTAAACATAGAGCATACATATTTATTAAGTTTTGTGTTGAATTTGGGTTGTACCACACAAAATAATATGTCCTGCATTTAAAACATATTCCCCTTCATACACACACTTAGAATTTTTACATTTTTAGTGCTTCCCAAATGTTCCATACATTGCAATATGCTTAACCTAAATGTCACTTCATGTTTCTTGAAAAAAAAAAGTGATTTAAACTACAACTGTATATAAATTTAAAGAAATATTTAAGTTTATTAATATTTAACTAGCCAGACACCGTTTATGTCGAAGAAACTTACTTTTCAAGGAAAAAACTAGATAACCTAAAAAAAAATATGAATTTTGCTGAATAATGCCATTAACATCTTGCAAATCACTTACAACAAAATCTTGCAAACCTTTAGGTAATATGTTATTAATGTTATTATTTTTAACGCCAAAAATAACAAGGAACAGAAAAAAATCGATATAAGTATTCGCCAAATAAATAAACAAACGGCCTATAATTAGTTCACGAGTTCTCCACTTTGGCGCTGGCATCTTAAATTCAGACGCCTATACATTTATTTCTTGATGTGAACTCATAAAAAAAAATTGTGTTGTCTTAAATAGTGTGAGCAGGCGTGAATAAGTTTTACAGGGCCTACTTCCTAATTAATTGAAACAGAATAGTACAAACTTGAAGTTAACTATACATATATAGATTAACAACAGGAATTGCTATCAGCAGACGACTTCGAAGTTGATTATATAATAAAATCTGCTGACATGCAGAGGATGGGGGCAAAAAACTGACTATTCGTAAATATTATTAAACAATAACCTGAATAGATGGTTGCCTGATTAAAGCTCACATTTGTTTCTTAATTTTTTTTTCAAAAGAGTCTCGCCAGTTAAGTATGTGGTATCGGGCCCAGCTTATTAGGCTATTCATTCACATGAATGTTGCTTATGATTAGGAATGCTCAATAAAATAGATAATAAACCTCTATCCCCTATATTATCAGAGTTACGGGGATAACAACCCTCAATTTCAAAATTAGTTTTTTTTTTAAAGTATTGAAGATAATTAAATGAAATTAATAGGAAACGTTGATATAAAATAGCTTTGTATTTTACATTTTTTTTATATCTCTGTTACATCATTTAGTAGGTACATAAAAAAAATAGTTTAATTTCCGAGGATGCTGTTTTTCAGAGAAAAAATGTTTGGCACAGAAGTTATGCAATTAAAAATTCAAAAGTTAGCCCCACCCTCCGCTCATCAGGAGTGGGAGAAGGAAAAATTTTCTCCTCAATAAAAGATGCCCGCCTCTGAACGGAATAACTTTTGCCTGAAATATTTTTCGCTAGAGTCCCTTTCTGAAGAATATTACCGTGGATTGATTAAAATAGCCTATATTGTCTAATGAATCTGCAATTAATATACAGCTTTTAAGTTTTCTTACAATTAACAACGTGCTATCCCAAAGTCAACATGGATTTACTAAACAAAAAAGTATAGACTCGGCACTCAGTGATTTTGTAAATGGAATAGTGAGTGCACTAGACAAATCAGAAGTTGCCATGGGGCTATTTGTAGATTTCTCTAAAGCGTTTGACTGTGTTGATCATTCTCTACTATTAACTAAATTAGAAAAATATGGAGTCAGGGGTGTTGGTTATGAATGGTTTAATTGCTATCTCTCAAACCGCGCTCAGCAGGTAAAAATTAAGGATTCATTTTCGTCATTATCCGTTGTTAATACAGGAGTCCCTCAGGGATCCATATTGGGCCCAACATTATTTATTATTTTTATTAACGATATGTTGAATTATTTAGAACATCCATTGTGTTCAATAGTATCATATGCAGATGATACTAATATTCTAATCAAATGTAAAAACCTGTCTGATGCGGAAAACTGTGCCATTTTAATGTATGCCAAAATCAGCAAATGGGCTGAGAAGAACAAATTATGCATTAACCATGAAAAGACAGCAATTGTAGTTTTTAAAACATTAAAATCTAATCTAAATGTAAATGATGGCATAGTCTTAGATGGCCAAACTAATATCAATTACTCTCAGAACTCAAAAATGTTAGGATTAAGGATAGATTGTCATCTTAAATGGTCTAACCACATACAAGATGTCAGTACTAAATTATCCAAGGCATGCTATGCATTAGCTTTAACATTAAAGCAGTGCAGTTCATCAATTATAAGGCAATTATACTTTGCATCATTTCACTCCAGTATTAAATATGCCATAGTCCATTGGGGTCTATCACCGGAAGCACACAGCATTTTTCTTATACAAAAGCGAGCAGTACGTATCATGGCAAATTTAGGTTATAATGAATCTTGCAGAGATGCCTTTAAATCATTAAATATTCTAACCCTGATATCGGTATAAATTTATGAAATTTCCTGTTTTGTATACAAAAATAAAGCAGCTTTTGTTGAAAATAAAGCTCAACATCTTCATAATACCAGGAAAAAAAACCTACTGATACCACATAAGCACGAAACAGCACTGTATCAAAGAAGTCTCTTTTTTAATGGATGTAAGCTTTTCAATGCTTTACCTGAAAATGTAAAAAGTTTACCAACAATTTATAAATTCAAAGCAGCTGTAAAATCGTTATTATTAAATAAAAATTGCTACACCATAGATGAATTCTTATCAAACACTTAAGAGTCTTTTTTCTTTTTCTGCCATTAAATCTGCTAGCTATATGTTATATGTGACTTATATATGTGTGTGTATGTATATATGTGTGTATATATGTGTATGTATATATATGTGTATATATGTATGTATATTTATGTGTTTTTATGTAATAGTTTTTGTTTTTATCAATCGTTATTTTTATATTATAATATAATTGTTTTTAATTATTTAACTATTTAAAAATTTTCTTATTATATAAGCTACTTGTGACAAAATTTCTTAAACTTACATCTTTGTAGTTTTCTGAAATGAATAAATATTATTATTATTATTATTATTAATAAAACTGTCAAGCAAAAAAAAAAATGCTAACAGCAATTAGCACGAGAGCCCACCGGCAATAATGGAACACATAAGCTGGAGAGTCAAAAATTGGAGAGGGGATGTTTATCAAGTAATTCTCTGAATGTGTGTAGTCGGTCATAGCAATCCGGGTTGCAGCGGCGCAGTGGCAGCCATTTTTGTTATATGGCTCAAATAATTTTTGAATGTGACGCTTTCCTATGACGTCCAATCAAAGAAAGCTTGGGATAAAAGTTTTTCAGTTTTGTGGGCTCTACATAATGGCACTACGGGGTTTAAGGGGGTTTCTATGGGGTAACATGTTTTTTTATATAATCAACCTTTCTTTTTTATAGTGGATTTCGATTCTACGCCAAAAAATATCAATCTTTTGCTCTTTGGAATTTTTTACTCCGGGCCCAATTTGTGCCAGAAATTTTTCAACTTTCAATAATTTTTTACAGCGAAAGTATGCGCTCTAGAGAAAATTGTAAAAGAGCAATGTTGTTTCTTTTTTTATGTAGAATATACATATATTTTTTCAGATTTTTGTTTTGAAAAAATTTTTTTTTGCCAAAATTCGAAAAAATTTTTTTTGCAAGAAAGATCTGAAAAAATTGAAGTATATTCTACATCAAAAAGAAACAACTTTTCTCTCTATCAATTTTCTCTAAAGCGCATACTTTCGCCGTAAAGAATTATTGAATGTTGAAAAATTTTTAGCGCAAATTGGCCACGGAGTAAAAAATTGCAAAGAGCAAAAGATTGATATTTCTTGGCGTAGAATCGAAATCCACTATAGAAAGGAGGGGTTGATTATATAAAAAGACATATTACTCCATAAAAACCCCATTAAATCCCATTAAAAGTAAAACCCCATAGTGCCATTATACAGGGTGTTTGGTAAGGCGATGCCGACCCTGAACAGGGAGGTAGAGGGAGTCATTTGGCATCTATATGACCAAACATACCTATATGAAAAATGTTACGGTTTTCTTTATATTGCCGATTTTGTCCTTTTTAAGAAAATCTCCATGCTTCATTATTTATTTAACTTTTGATAGTCTGAAATATGTTTTTTCTTTATCCGAAATACATAAACTTTCAACACAAAATAAATAAAAATAAAAAAATCTGTCGCCTATAAAAAAAATTACATTTATTTGAAGAAAATTGTAATGGTAATTAAAAGTGTCGATTTTTGAAGTCTTACAAAATTTTTTTAAAAAGTCAGATATTACAATTATTTTTAAAACTTCTCTATTGTATCTTCTTTAAGTGGCAATATCATACATACCACCGAGTTTTACCAGTCACTAAAAATAGACAAAAGACTATCAATCAGCAATAATTTTTCATTTAAACAAAAATTAAATATGCACGTTCTTTCAACAAAAACAAAGCTAACATTTCAAAAAACTTTATTTAAAACAAAAATTATTATTTGAGAACAAATTTATTATTTTTGGTGTTCAAAATGAGTCCCATTATTTCTAATGCATTTTCTCATCCGTCTTCTAATTTCAACAGTAGTTGTCCTCAAGTTTATTTCTTGTCGCAGTTGTAGAGCGACTCGCTATATTTTTGCCAGTAGTTGAACACGGCTTTGTATTTCCTCATTGTACACAAGTTCCTTCATCATACCCCATACGTAATAGTTCAGTGGCGTTAAATATGGGGACCTTGCAGGCCACAGGTCCTCTCTACGCCCAATCCACAGATCGGGAAATGTTCGATCTAAGAATTGGCGGACTGTCAAGCGGTAGTGAACTGGGCATCCGTTCTTTTTGGAAAATGATGTGGTGGCAAAGGTTAATTGGCAGATTTTCCAGGAGCAGAGGAAAATCGTTCTGCAAGAAGTCGAGGTAAGCGTCTCCGTTCAGGTTATCTGGTAGATAATGAGGCCCAATGATATGTCCAGCAACTAAACATTGACACTAAACTTATTCTGAAAATAAATTTGTTTTTCATTTGCGGGTTGTGGCCCTTGTCCGCCCAGTAATGGAGATTGTGAAAATTGGCTATGCCTTTACGGGAGAATTTTGATTCTCCGTCCATAGAATAGAATTTAAGTAATTGGGGTCCTCAATATCAGCATTCAATAAAAAGCGACAAAATGCTATTTTTCGTACAGGGTCGCCCTCTTCGAGGCCCTGTATAATGGTAAGGATGTTTCTTTTCTGTATTCTTTACTGACCAAGGTTTTCCAAATTGACAATCCAAGTTGCTGTGCCACTTTTCTAATGCTTATTGTGGGATCTGCAGCAAATGCGGCTAGAATATTTTCGTCATCTTCGGGGTGATGGCGTGCAGGTCCTGCAGCAGGCTCATGTTGATGTAAATTACCTGTTTTCGCCATTCGTGTTGCTGAATACTCGCGGATCTGGAGTTTTTCTATGTCGATGATACAATCTTGCAGCAAGGTAAGCATTCCCATCTGCTTTGCCATAGTAAAAGAGTATGTCTTGGTTACTAAAAGTAGCCACTGAAATTAATTTCTGAAATACTGAGTATATCAGAAATTTAAAACAAATTATCAGTACAAAACGACACAATACTGAGAATAGTTATAAACTTTGTTAAAAACACAAGAAATACGAAAGTGTGCGCGTTGACAGCTGTGAGTGATATTACTAACAAACGAATGACTGGTTTTGACTGTTTTTGAAATGATAGCTTTGTTTTTGTTGAAAGAACGCACATATTCAATTTTTGATTAAATGAAAAATTATTGCCAATTGATAGTTTTTTGTCTATTTTTAGTGATTGGTAAAACTTGATGGTATGTATGATATGGCCACTTAAAGAGTATACAATAGAAAAGTGTTTACTTCGAAAATCGACACTTTTAATTACCATTACAATTTTCTTCTAATAAATGTTATTTTTTTTTATAGGCGACAGATTGCTTTATTTTATTTATTTTTTGTTGGAAGTGTGAATGTATTTCGGATAAAGAAAAAACATATTTCAGAATATCAAAAGTTAAATTTAGTATGTAATACTTAAATAAATGATGAAATATGGAGATTTTCTTAAAAAGTACAAAATCGGCAATATAAAAAAAACCGTAACATTTTTCATATAGGTATGTTTGGTCATATAGATGCCAAATGACCCCCTCTACCTCCCTGTTCAGGGTCGGCATCGCCTTACCAAACACCCTGTATAGTGCCTACAAGACTGAAAAACTTTTGTCTCAAACTCTGCGCCGCTGCAACCCGGATTGCCATGACCGACTATACACGTTCACAGAATAACTTGATAAGCATCCCCACCAGTTTTTGACTCTCCAGCTTATGTGTTCCATTTTTGTAGGTGGGCTCTCGTGCTATAAGGAAGCTACAGCTCTATAAATAAAACACTATAAAAGTAAAGAAAGTAGGCTTTTCACAACAATGCAATTGTTTGAAACTGTCAAAATGAATTATTATTTTTAGATTAAAGTTAGATCTAGCTGTTGAGATATTATCTGAAAATCGCTTTTTGGATGCCATTTTTATATTATCATCAGTCCTCGATGACATCAATCCAACCAACGTTTTGGAGAAAGTCTTCTTCGCTCGAGTCTTTGCCACTTGATCTCCAGTTAATGTGGTCAAGAAATGAGAAGATATGGGCACTATTATACTGGAGAGTTGAGTTGTTGGTGCGAGGCTGTCTGGCTGTCCCAGAAATTCGTAAGAAATATCTCCAGATCTTCATCCACATCTCAAAAAAGCTTCAATACACTGTCTTTATCAAGTCTTATCTTTGTGCATCTCTTGATAATCCATCACACGAAATGTTGGTAAGCTGCAGATCTTGTTATCTATCTATTATTCATCAAATCTGAATTGTGATGCGGTACACAAAATATTTACTTGCAAATTTTAGTTACTTAGTTTTAAAATTACTGGAATTTAGTAATAATATTCTATATAGTTTCAAACAATTATGGTGCATCAAGAGTTACAGAAAATATATAAAATTTACATTTTGTGACCTGCCTCGAGTCCATCAGACGTGTGCTGTACCTGAGAGTTAACATGCCGAGAAAAATCGTTAGTCTGACGTGCAAAGTTGGTTGTTCTTTCAATGATGCAAGTTTACGTTAGTTTGAGTTTCTGAGCTGAGAATGAATCTATTGCTCCAACGTAGAAATGCATGTCATCCGCAAAAAAAATGGGATGTCTTATAACGTATTTTTGCTAAAATCTAATTGTGTACATCTAACTTTAATTTTTGTAACAGTGTCAGTTATTTGTCAAAATTCATTGCAAGTATTCAAATAGAGACAGATTTACATTAGAAAAAAATAATTGTCCTATTTTTTTTGCTCACGACAGTAGCAGTATAGACTTAGCTAGTAACAGAATAAAAATCTGTTTTTTTGAAATCTGATAGTATACTATAATTTCTTAAAGCTATAAAATCTTAAGATTAAGTTTGAGGAGCAACTTTAAAGGTAAATATATTATTGCATTGATATGTCTCTTATACACCGTTATATTTGACATTAAATTCTATATGTATGTATACTGACCTGCCGAATGTACAAACCTGTATCTTATATTGGTAAATAAATACCTTTCCATCTAATAAAATTTGGAAAATTATGATGTATTTCCAACAACGAGATTTTGAGTTTCTCAACAAACCATTTTTAAAATGTGGCTTTGATTTTACATATTAATATCTTTTTTCCCAATATTTGCCATGTTGATGTAATTCTCAACTGGTTTTTCTTTATTCATTCACAGTGTGGAAAATCTACTTTATCCTATTCTAACTTTTTATATTTGGTGTATTTTGAATCTCGTCAGCTATATCTGCAGGCACACATTAACCAGGCTCTCCATCTCCTATCGGAATCCTTTCAAGTCAGTTGTAAATATTTTGTTCTTTAATTAATGTGCATTATTTGTTTAGTTTTGATGTGTGTTATTGGTTATTGACCAGGTCATATTTGTTTACTTCTACAAGGGAAGGTTATCAGCACGTTGTTCATATTCAACTTTTAGTGCCTCTGGGGAACATAGAAGTCTATGGTAGAGAGTAATTCAGGTGAGTCAATAAAGCCATTGCTAATTTTGAAATGCCAGGACAATATCTGCGTTGCTCCAAGGTATAAAGATTTAAATTATTTAAAATTATATTACAATTAATATTTTCAGTAGCAATGTTGACCTTATATGCAGTATAACGTAAGAATCTTTTTTGTACTTTTTCTATCTTATCTATAGGCACCTGAAAATATGGTAGGTATTTTTTTCTACTTCCATCTTTAAAATGGCGTTTATCGTATACGTTTCCATGACGCTAAATAATCCTTTAAACACGCTTTCGACAAACCGTGACTTCGTGCATTTTAGTCACAGGCTGAACTTAGCAACGAGATATTAGTCACGGCTGAGGTTAATTCTAGATATTTTAATGGCAAAAATCAAGTTAGTTTTCCGTAATTCTTGTCATCAATCTGTCAAAAAGTCTGTAAAAGTCATGTAAATAATATAATTGTATGCACTTATTTGGTATCAAAATGAAGCTTGCATCATCACGAATCAGATTTCACCATAAAATAGCCTATCAATATACCCAATGGAAAGTTAGAAGGAAAATTTCCTGGAAACTTTCTGTTTTAAAATCTCTAAAAAGTTTTCCTTCTAACTTTACATTGGGTATATGTATAGCCTATTTTATGGTGAAATCTGATTCGTGATGATGCAAGCTTCATTTTGATACCAAATAAGTACATACAATTATATTATTTACATGACTTATCAAATATGGAAAGTTCCTCGACCCATCTCTGCTAGTAACAGATAAAACTTGTTTTTTTAAAATTTAGCATACAACTTTATGAAGTTATAGAGTATTAATATTAACTTTAAACAATAAGTTTAAAGATAAATCAAATTTAGAAAATTATTATACGAATATTTCCAATAGTGAGATTTCCAGTTTCCCAGCCATTTATTATCTTTTGGATTTTCCCTTATTGGAAATTTTCTTCCACATATCCAGTCTTTCGTTTCTTCATACTGGATTGATTTTAAATATATATTTTCTTCTGTCCCAATGTTTAACTCTGTTAATGTAATTTTCATTTTTTTTTGCTTGATACCGAGGAATTTCTACTTTTGACATTTTCCTCCGTAAAACTGAGGGTGTTTCTTTAACAGTTCCTTTCTTATAAAGCCGAAATCCTTGGGTCGTGTAAACTTGATACAAAACTCCCAAGATTGCGTTTTTGCTCTAGGATGATAAATTTTACCAGATTTGATCAATGAAAAAGTGGAACCATTAACCCAATATCTATTCCCTTACTAGGCATAGTTTTTTTAACATATTTTAATTAATATCCTGGCAGAATTTACCCACGGCTATTCCACCATTCAACCAACCATATACAACTACTACTCCCTACGATATTTTCATCTGCTGCGTGCAAGATCCAAACTCAGGATATAGAACGCCTAGACTTGTTTCACTCAATCATATTCTGGCCAAGTGGCCAACTACACCATCATCTCCATTTTGCTCTACTTAGTCTGTTATTAAAAATTGAGAACTAAAAGTCATATAATTATCATTGGTCTGTATGGAAATAGATCCATAAAAATAAATATTAAAATTCAAATTATAAAATGTATATTAACACTTTTAAAATAATAACATTCGAAAAATCAATTTGTTATTCTATTATCATTATTATTGATATTCAATTTTTATATCTATGGTAACATTATTAAAATATGTAGGCAAGTACGCTACATATTACACCCCCCCTGCAAAATAAAAATCAACCCACCAAAGTATCAATATTAAAATGGACTTTTTTACAGTCAGAAGTGTTAGGTAGATTGACAACGTCATTTAACAAATATGCAGGTTTAACTGTCTAAAGATACAGTGTAATCTTTTCCACGTTTAAGGACTGTTATAATTTTGTTTGTTCTAGAAAGAACTTTAAAAGGTCCTTCATCCCAAGGGAATAAGGATGGTTTAAGTTTAGCTTTCCGAATGAAAATAAACTTACAATCTTTAACCCTTTCACTGCTCAAAGCGTGTATACACGCGAAAAATAAATGGGCCCACTGTGCTCCAAGCGCGTTAACTCGCCTGTCGTTTTTAAATTGGTTCAGACTGCTCAAAGCGATTTAACACGCGTATATGTACTATTAGTACATTTTTATATACTTACACAAGTTTCTGTTGTACCTTAATATTTTTGATAAGAAAGTTGTTTTGTTTTTATGTTTATGTTCACTTGTACTGTTTTTAACCATTTTTTAAAAATAAATTATTATTATTGAAACTAGAGCACTTGGTTTTTGTTTTTCTTTCAATTTTATATATAATAATAGACTATGCATACAATAAACCAAATCAAATAGTAACGTAATATCGGATCTGCGTGCTCCAAGCGCGTATACTCGCAAGCGGTCAATTTATTGCGCACTACACGAGAATTACGTGAAACCGCGCTGCGCAGCGAAAGGGTTAAAGTCTGGACTGACAAATGTATTTCGAAAATGATCCCGTTTAGGATTTGTGAATTGTAAGTTATTAAAATATTTTTGTAATTTGCTAATAAATAAAGTTGTTTAATATCAGAATGTGATTTAATAAAATATTCACCAGGAAGACGTAAAGTTTGGCCATAGGCAAGTTCTGCAGATGAACAAAGTAAATCATCTTTAGGCATTGCCCGTAAACCTAATAAAATAATTGGTAATTCATCAAACCAATGAACTGAGTTAGCTCTGGCGATTAATGCAGTCTTAAAGGTTCTGTGAAACCTTTCAATCATGCCATTTGATTCTGGGTGAAATGAAGTTGTATGAATTCAGTGAAATCCTAAAAGTTTTGAAAATTTACGGAAAAGATTTGATCCAAACTGAACTCCTTGATCTGTCGAGACACGAATCGGAATGCCAAAGAGACAGATATAATTTCAAAATAAAGTGTTAGCAACAGTTTCTGCAGTAATGTCTGATAAAGGATAAGCTTCTGGCCAACGAGTGAAACGGTCAATAACTGTTAGTATGTAAAAAAAACCATGTGAAGGTGGTAATGGTCCAACAAGATCAATATGGATATGCTCGAATCTACCCTTGGGAACTTCGACATTACCAATTTGAGTTTTGGTATGCTTATTTATTTTAGAAGTTTGACAATTTAAACAAATTTTGGTCCACAAGGTGCAATCGGTGTTCATCCTTGGCTAGAAATAGTTAGAATTGATAAGTTTTTTTGTAGCACGAATACCAGCATGCTTTAAATTATGAAAAATACCAAAAACTGCGCGTCGTAAAGAGTTTGGTACATATGGTCGACATTTAGAAGAAGAAACATCGCACCAAATTTTATGATCCGAATTAGCAGTATTGATTTTTTGTAAACAGTATGACTTTAGAATTGACATTTGATTGATTGGTTAATAAAGAGGAAAGTTTACAATCGGTGGATTGAGCATCTTTCAATAATTGTAGATTGAAATTGGTTGAGTTTATTTGAGAAATTGAATAAGGTGACAAAAAATTATGCTGTTCGAGTAATGAAAGATCATTTAAACGCGACAAAGTATCCGCAATTATGTTTTCTCTACCGTGAACATGACGTATGTCATTAGTAAATTGTGCAATATATTCCAAGTGTCGTATTTGACGAGGAGTTTTTTCAGCATTAGTAAAAAGAACTTTTGTTAATGGTTTGTGATCCATGAAACAGATAAAAGAACGACCTTCTAATATATGTTTAAAATGTTTGATCGAAGTATATTAAGATAGCAATTCTTTGTTAAAAGTTGAGTATGACTTTTGCGAATCATTTAATTTGCGAGTGAAAAATGCTAAAGGAGTAGATAAGTCTCCAATTCTTTGTTCTAAAACTGCACCCATGGATACATTTGAGCAATCCACAGATAATGTAAGCGTTACATCTTTGTTGTAGCTAGGATGAGATAAGATTGTTGCATTTGCTAAAGCGTGTTTAGCTTTTAAAAAACTATCAGTACAATTAGTTGGCCAGGAGTCTATAACTTTTACTTTATCATGGGCTAACTCAGTACTGAAGGAATGTAAAGGGATTAAAATGTTGGCAAAGTTAGGAACAAAACGATGATAATAATTAATCATTCCTATAAATCGTTGTAGTTGCTTGAGAGTTGTAGGTTTTGGAAAATTATTAATAACGTTAATGCAGTCATCGGTAGGTGAAATACCGTTAGCGGAAACATGGTGTCCAAGGAAATCTAGAGAACTTTTGCCAAAAACACATTTTGACGGTTTAATATTTATTCTGTAAGTGTCAAGGCGTTCAAAAACTTGATGTAAAATGCAATAAATGTTCATGAGAGTCTTTACTTGCAATCAAAATATCGTCTAAATATATAAAAATGAAAGGTAAGCCAATAACTTCATGAAACATTGGAATGTTTGTGCAGCATTACGTAATCCGAATGGCATTCTTAAAAAATGGAATAAACCAAAAGCAGTGGTAATTGCTGTTTTGTAAACGTCTGTGTCTGCGACGGGTATCTGATGGTAAGCACGAACTAGATCGATTTTTGAAAAAATAGTGCAACTGAATAATTGAGAATTAAAATCGTGAATATGAGGTAATGGGTATCGGTCAGGAATGGTGATTGTGTTAAGTTTTCTATAGTCACCACATGGCCGCCAATCATTCGATTCTCTTTTGCAACCATATGCAATAGAGAAGAACTTGACGATGAAGATGGTTCACAAATTCCTAATTCAACCAAATAGGCATAACAACCCCCAACAAGCATTATGGAAAATTGTGAATAGCTATAAAAAAACTGCGAGTAACGTATCTGCTAACATCTCAAGTGAACAATTTAATAATTATTTTGTAAATGTTACTGACAAAATTATCGAAGAACTGCCACCATGTAATACAGAATATACAGACTACCTAGAAGAACGTATTCAACAAAGTCAATTCTATTTCACTCAGGTATCAGACCAAGAAGTAGCTGACACTATTACAAACCTTAAAAATAAAAAAAGTAAGGACGTTTACGATATCTCCACTAGTATCTTAAAAGGTATAAAAAATTCCATCATAGGTCCTCTCACCACTCTAATTAACATTTGCATATCTAATAACGTATTCCCAGAATCCTTAATAATTTCCAAAGTAGTACCGGTTTATAAAAAATGTAACATCGATGATCCTTCAAACCACAGACCAATATCTGTCATACCGTGTCTTGCTAAAATATACGAAATCATCCTAAAAAACCAGTTAACCAGATACCTAGAATATAATAAACTTCTCAGTTCCAATCAATATGGCTTCCGTAATAAACTATCCACTACACTTGCCATTGATAAATTAACTTCGATAATCAATGATGGATTTGAAAATGGGAATTACATCTGTTCTCAATTTTTAGATCTTACTAAGGCTTTTGATTGCGTGTCCCATGAAATACTGATACACAAACTAAATTATTATGGCTTTAGTGAACAGAGCAAAGCTCTCCTAACTTCTTACCTGAGTGATAGACAACAATTCGTAGTCTACAATGGGATAAAATCTAATCTTCTTAACATAAAGCACGGTGTCCCTCAAGGTTCCGTCCTCGGCCCCGTTCTCTTTCTTATTTACATTAATGATTTTCCCAATTCAGTTACCGATAATGTACTAACCATATTGTTTGCCGATGACACCAACTTAACCATCTCAAAAAAAAATATTGAAGACATCCAGAATGAAATACCCCACATCAATTCAAAATCTCAAAACTGGTTTGTCTCAAACAAATTATGCCTAAATGCATCAAAAACAGAGACCATGATATTCAGCATGCGCAACTTACAAGATATAAACAACCCAGAGTTCGTTAAATTCCTTGGGGTTAAATTAGATCCGAAATTAACTTGGGACAGTCACACCAATCAAGTCTGTAATAAAATAGCTACATACACTTACCTGCTTCGTAATCTGGTCGGAAAAGTATCACAAAATACTTTAACAACTGCATACCACAGCCTCATCCACTCTAGTATATCTTATGCTATACTAGTCTGGGGACATGCCACAAGTTCAATAAACGTATTTTCAGCACAAAGAAAGGTAATACGCATAATTTCGGGATTAAGATATAGGGATGATTGTAAAGAACAGTTCAAAAAATTTAAAATTATGACAGTTCCGTGCACTTACATATTCCAGTGTCTTTTATATGTAAAAAATAATGAAGGTGTATTTAACACAAGAAGTCAAATTCATTCTTATAACACCAGAAATAGAGATAATCTTGATACCAACTTCCTAAGATTAACTAAAACTAGAGACGGCACTGGTTACTTAGGAATTCAGTTTTTCAATGCCCTACCGCCTGAAGTAAGATCACTGAATGTTAATCATTTTAAATGGAAAGTAAAAAAATACTTGCTCGATAATGCTTTCTATAGCACAAAAGAATTTTTAGACATTAACCACCACATTATTAATTAAGTCTTGCCTCGTATATTCGGGTGCACTATTCAAAAAATTACTTCGTGCAGTGTTTTATAACTCTATATTGTACATATATTTATTTATTTTAATATGTCATTAATTAAGTTTGTTCGTAATGTATTCATTTGTCCTCGTTTTTAAATTTAATTTTTATATTTACATATATTGTCTAATTTTATATTATTCAGTCATATTATTTTATTGTATTCTATATTATATCACATTAACTTTTTTGACGTGTGTAAACACTATGTGTATCTGACACCAATAAAACTATCTATCTATCTATCTATCTGTTTGAATTCATTTTTTGCAATATTATGTTTAGTTGCATCTAATATGGTGGACGACAAAAAGGTAAATAACCCTCAGTTATGATGTGATGTTTGACGGAATGTTTAATTAGTAGAAAATAGTTGAGGTACTAACAAAATGTGGAAATTGTAGCAATAACTTCGTATATTGATCTTCAAATGAAAAAAATGTTTGGGGATGAAATTGTAATATGTTCAAGGAAACAATTTACTGACAGTGACGTTTTGTTGTCTGTCAACCATTTATTTTTCAAGACCGAAATGAACTAAATGAACGAAATGAACTAAAAAATCAGCACCAATTATAGGTACTGAAATACAGCGATATTAAATGCAAAAGAAAATTCACGACGTAAACCTAAATTAACCTGCAACAATTTTTTACCATAAGTATGGATGGTAGATCCATTTGCTGCAGTTAAAACAAGGTCAGGATTCCTTTTAAAATCTGTTAGATAATTTCTGGGAATAACGGACAAATCAGCTCCGGTGTCAACCAAAAAACATAACTTGTTGGAATAATCGTAAACGAAGAGGCGGCATTTGTTGTCAAGTATACTAGTGTCTGGTGTAAGGACACTAGAATTTATTTGTTTTATGACGTTGAAGGGTATTGTGACATTTGAGAACGATTTTTATTGTAAATACCGAGGGGTGGGGTTTGGGTTCAATCCGTTAAATCTCGATTCAATCTTTGTTAAATCCCAAATCTTTTTTTCATTCTATTAAATCTGTTAAATCTTATTTCAATCTCTTCAATCCCAGCCAATCTCTTTAATCACATTCTAATCTTTTCAATCTCATTGCAATCTCTTCAATCTCAGTTCAATCTTAAGAATGCGTGTGCGTCTCCCGTTCTCTTGAGGGGAAAGAGATAGTTATTCAGATAAATTCAAAACATCAATCTCATTTCAGTTTGTTCAATCTCACTTCAATCTTTTCAATCTGTTCAGTTTCACTTCAATCTTTTCAATCTCGATTTAATCTGTTAAATCTCAAATCAATATCGCTTAAATCTTTACATCATCATTCAATTCGTTCAATCATCATTCAATCTGTTCAATCTCATTAAATCCCAAAGATTTAAAATCTGATGTACACCTTTTCATTTAGTGCACCACCCCTCGGTAAATACACCAAATGCCTGAGCATTTAAAAGCGAACTGATGATAATAACAAACAGTATTATTAGAAGGATCGTAAAAATTACGATTGGGGGAGCGAGATGATGAGCGGTTGTTTGAACGAGAACGATTCCTGGAATTTCGACAATTTTGACAATTACTGGTAGTAAAAGGAGTTGAGCAAACTGGAGAGGAATTGTTAATGGATATATTGGGGTAGTCTGTAGTGCAGACAACTGTTATTCAAGTGCTTGTTGTTTTTGAACAATCTGATTCAAATAGTTTGAAAATTTGTAGTGAATGCATTGAATTGTACAAGTAAATCTGACATACGCGTTGTAGGATGAGGAATAATTTGTGAATGGTTACGTGGTATGTCTGATTCTCTATCAATTTGGAACATAATAGGGTTTTCACGAGACTCCCAGATCTTGTCGGCGATATCTATGATTTCGTTGATGTTTGTTTTTCCAGAGGCAGTGACTGCGACAAAAGTGGTCTTAGGTAAACACCTCTTCCATAATTTAATTAGTAGTTCTGGGCTCACCATATGGGATCCGCCAACGATGCTCGTAAATATCTATAAAAATCTGATATCTTACTATCGCCCATCTGCGAACCGGTTAACAAATCATCTAACCTCTTTTCCTCACTTGAAGTAAGACGCGAAATGATTGTCTCTCTTAAATGATCGTACAAATTTTGTTCGGGAGGATTTTGAATTATATCATAAATATTATTAACAATCTCAATAGGTAATGAGACTAAAATATGATCATATTTCCGTCGATCATTTGTTATTCTGGCCAAATTAAACTGTGCCTCCACTTAGGTGAACCAAATGTCAGGTTTGGTGATCCAGAAAGGTGGAAGACGTACTGTGGAGGTGGCATAAGTATTTTGTTCCTGAACAGGTAACGCGTCTTGAATAGGTATTGTACCTTGATTATGCATATTTATTAAATGGTGTCAAATTTAAAAAAAATTTAATATAATGAGCGAATAAATGAAATGATTGAAATTTCAAGTAATGGTAATTGAATTTAGAAATTAAAATTAATAAGATATTTTAGTATATATGTTATATAATATTACACGCTATCTTATTGCGACTTAGCCATAATAAACCTTCACAGGTATATCGTATTTCACGATAACAGCTTCTCTTATTAATTGCTTATCTTCAAGATATCATATTACACCTTTGTTTCTCATAACTTGTGCAGACTGCAGAACTGCAATTCCTTTGTTATATATTTTGCTTACTCAGGTTCTGTATGTTATAAATATGACTAAACACGCTTTGTTGAATCAGTTATTAAACTCACTTAGAATGAAACACTTCTAATTATTATTATATTCCTTCTCCAAGAGCCAACGTTGGCTCCATTTAAGTAAATAAAAGTTTTTAAAAAGTCACTCATGTGAACCGTGATCTAACATTGGCGCAGTCGGTAGGATCCGTAAACATCATCAGAACAAGAAGCCTAACTGGTAGTGAAGCGCAAAAGAACAAGGACAACATCTGCAGAAGGTGCCTAACTAGTGCGTGTACATCTGCGAGAACAAGGAGACCTTCCTCACTGGTGGTGGCGGATCCCAATCCCTTGACGGACGAAGAACCTACTCATGGAGATGAAATTAATGTAAGTCATTTTTAAGAATCATCTCGTTATTTCATTTTACAATTATTATTTCTCACAATTATTTACGTGTATTATACCGCTAATACACTCGGCAAACAAGCCAGTTCTATTATCAAAGAAATCCTGTACAAGCTACAACGCAACAATTTTAATTTTAAGTTATTTATTTTCGTATTCACGAAACGACTGTGTATTATACAGTTAATACACAATTTATTAACGTACGCAACATAACAAACAATTTTAATTTAATTCTCGTATCATACTGCTGATACGCAGACAATTATTTTAGTTCAAAAATCTCTAAATAAAAAAGCAAAATGCCTGATAGAGCTCAACCAGAGACTGTTCAACCAGTGCCACTGGCACCAGCCGAACAACAACAACAACAACAACAACAACCACAACAAATTGAGCCTTACAAGCTCTCTGAAATTTTTTCACTAATACCAGAATTCGATGGCAACGCCATAAATTTACAGACATTCCTAAACTCGTGCTCCTGTGCACAAAGTATGGCAATTCATGACCAAAAAATTCTATTAACCATGCACATCAAAAATAAATTAAAAGGCAGAGCCGCCGAACTTATAAATTCACGCAACCCTAGCACATGGCCAGAAATAAAGGCACTACTAGAAACTCACTTCGGAGACTCCCGAGATTTAACGTCCCTAATTCAGGACCTACAACGAATTCACCAATTACCTAGTGAATCCGCCTTAACATTCGTTTCGCGTTTACAAACGCACAATGCGAAAATGCACGCTGCAGTGCAAAAACAAAATTTAACTTCAGAGCAAAGAACCGCGCAAACAAACTTGATCGAAACTATGACATTAAATAATTTGTTAACGGGTCTAGAACCAAATCTAGGCAGAATAATACGTGCCAGTAACCCTCCTTCTATAATGAACGCGATTATTAGAATTCGTAGAGAGCTACAACTCTCTTATTTTGAACAGCAAAAATTCCCAAAAAATAGTCCAGTCAAAAATCCAGTAATTCAACAAAAGCGACCACAAGGTCCCAATTTGCAACAAAAGTTTTGTTCCTTCTGTAAACGGAATGGACATGTAATAAGCGAATGCCGCACAAGGCAACAGTCTCAAAACTTCCAGAGACCAAGTTTCCAAGGAAACCCAAACTCACAAAATTTTTCTCATCAAAACTTCGCACAACCTAGTAATAATCAATTTAGTCAGAGGACATTCCCTCAAAATAATCAGCCAAATCAATCACAGCAAAACAGGCCCTCAGCCATAAGGCCGAACCCTAATTTTATGCAACAGCGACTATCAGCTATCCAACCTAACCCAAATTTTAATCGCTTTAACCAGCAAAAAGCTCATCATTTGAATTACGAACCTTATGACAATTATGACAATCAATGTAACTATAATCAATGTAACGACTACTCTTTCGACGATTATCAAAGTTACCAAAGTCAAAATGAATCGTACGAAAATTTCCAGGAGAATTATACTGCTAATTCTCAGAACGAGCAATACGAGGATTATACTGCTAATCCTCAGGATTTTCGCTTAGATCCGGAGTACCCCACGGATACTCCAACACAACAAATAGACCAATTCGACCAAATATCAAACCAAATACAAACAATGAATCTCAACGACAGTTTCGATCCAATGCTGAACTTCAAAGAACAGACGTTCATGTAAATACGCTTTCTCACACCCTATTAACCGTAAAATCAAAAAATCTTTATTACATCAAAGACGCAACCGGCAAATTTAAAATTTTGATTGACACAGGTGCAGGTATATCAATTTTTAAACCCAAGACAGCTGAAAATTATAGACGTAGAACCCCTGAAAATGTAACTATACAGGGTATTACTGATCAAAAATTTCATATCAATGAATCCGTTCTCATCCTCTTTTCAGATGAGTCACACAAGGTTTATATCTATAATCTAGATATAGATTTTGATGGATTATTAGGCGCAGACTTCCTAGAACATTATGAATGTCGAATAGATTTTAAAAATAAACAGCTAGTCACAAATTTTAAAACTTTACCGTTATTTAAAGTTACGGAAGATATAGCTACAGAAAATTTACCTCTACAACCAACTACAAATTTTACTATAAAAAATCAAAATTTGGACATCACAGAAAATCAAAATTTAAACATCTTAAAAAATCAAAATGTAGACAACGAAAAAAATGTAATCCCTATCGAATCACGTATGAACAAGATTTTCAAATTAAAATGTAACTTGGAAAACACCGTGGCTATACTGTTAGCCCAGGAAAATGAAAAGGTACGCCTACCGAATGCTCTTGAAAAAATCGATAACAACGGAGAAATTCTAACATCAATATTAAACGCTAACGCGATATCGAAAACTGTAAGTTTCTCTAACCTTAAGCTGGAACCAGTACAAAAATTCAAAGCAATTTTTAATGCAAATTATCAAGAGCCGGATTCCCAACCTAAGAACAGAAATCTTGAAATTAAAAATCAAAATTTAGGCAACAAAAATAATTTAATTCCTTATGAATCACATACCGAAAAAATAACTAAACTAAAACGTAATTTGGCTAACACTAATGCCAAACCAGAAATACAGGAAAAAGCAAAAATCTCAGATTTAACCTCCACTGTTGTTAACCTACAAAGAATTAACATTTCCGATACAAAATCGTACGATAAACCCAAGCCGACAATTTCAATTTTTAACATTTCAAAAAACGATACGAAATCACAACTGAAAATAAAAACACCTAACATAGTTTCAAAACCTTCATTTCAAATCGGCAACGAAATATCTCGCAAACCGAAAATTCGGAAAATGAATAAAATTCTAAGAAACATTCGAACAATTTCTTGCAATCAAAATAAAAATAAAATTCATATACCACACATACACATGAACATAAGAGAACAAAATTTATTTTTTGCATCTATAAAAGCAATAGCAAAAATTGTAGAATTTTCAAACCTAAAATTCGAGCCTATTCAAAAATTCAAATCTATATTTAAGCTTTATTAGTGATACCAGGTTTTGTCTCAATCGGATTTCGACACTATGAAAAATATGCTAACAAATAATAAATTAAGTTTTACAAACATAAACAATTTTTCAAAATTATTTAATAAACATTTTTTTTTTTCACCCAAATAAAATCTTTCCAGTAAAATAGTTACTCGAAACAGATTATCTTACATTAAAGTCATTTACTATCGTTTTCCAAAAACTTTCCTATACCTATTAAAATAAAGTATTTTAAAATTATATGATTTATATCATCTCAAATGATTTCTAACATCACCCTGTAAATTAATACTTTTATTTTTCGTTCACTTCTACTGAAAAAAATGTTTCTTTTCCTTTAATTGAGTTGTAACAATAATGGAAATAGAAAATAAAATACCTTAACTCTTAATCTTATCGATTAAACAAAAAGCGACTTAAAGAAAATGTGTAAATTAAATTCGAAGAAATTCTAACAAGCACATTTATACTTCCCACAGAAGCACGTCTTGTATGTTTATCAATTAAACATTTTATCAAGAATTGCAGGACATCTAATACTCTAGTTTTATATTGTATTCGCTATAATGTTTCATTACGCGCGTTTTACATGTAAACAACATTCAAGATTAAAAAAAAAAACGCATCAGAAACTTTTCACGATTAAACTGTAACCTAAAGCTAGAATGCATGATTTAAATTAGTAAATCCTTCACAAAAAAAAAAATAATAACAAATATACAGTACGTTGTTTAGAAGAAGAAAAATTAACAATTTTCAGAATGTTCAAATTCCATCATAAATCGTACACGAATTTAACACCTTTTTAAGAAAAAATGTATTAATTAATAGACTAGTCAAACAAGCAACTTTTATATCGAGAATACAAAGATATTATGACTTTCTTTCATCAAAATAATTCATAAGACCTCCGTCACAAAATTTGAAGGACATATGTTAAACTGAATTTTACAACGATAAAATCAATACTATATCGAACAAAACAGTCAGACATAGGAGATATTTTATCATCCCTCTACCTTTCGATATCGAATCTGTAATTGAACATCTATTTTTGGTACTATTTAAAAATCAAGATGTTCTAGATCTCTCTAAGACATACTTTGTCGAAAATAACCTAGACCTCCCCATACTCGAAATTCTATCATTCATTTTCGCAGAAAAAGACTTAAAAGTAGTAATTTGTCAAGATATCGTCAGAACTGCCGACGAAGATGAAATTCCAATTATATTGGAGCAAAATCATTTTGGTAAAAATAATCTACACCGCGGAATAAATGAAACGATTCGAAGAATTAGAGAAAAATACACTTGGCAAGGTTTAACTAAAGACGTCGAAAACTTTATAAAAAACTGCGAAACGTGCCAAAAGACTAAAGTATGCCGGAAAAATCTAAATAACCCTCTAGTAATCACGGAAACCCCAAGAACACCTTTCGAAAGAATTAATATCGATTTATTTGAATTCCCCACTCGAAATTACGCTTTAACTATTCGCGACGAATTAACTAAATTCACGCAAGCCTATGCAGTCCCAGACAAATCCGCAAAATCTGTCGTAAATACTTTGTTGTTGTACTTTCAACATTATGGTACCCCATTGAGAATCCATTGCGATTACGGTGGCGAATTTGACAACCATTTGCTCAAAGATCTCTGCACCCTCTACGACATAAAATTAACTTATTCAAGCGTAGGACATCCCCAATCGAACGGATCCATAGAAAGATTTCATGCTACTTTAGCTGAAATGATAAGAATTCATAAAACCGAGAATCCGAACGAACATCCTTTCACAATTTTACCATATGCGGTAATATGCTATAACAATTCGGTAAATAAAACACACGGTTTCACCCCATACGAACTTGTATTTGGGCATACGTCCAACAGACCACCCGAAACCTTATATAACCAAAAAGAATTAATAACTAAATACGTTAGAGATCTAAACAATAGAATATCTCACTATTATGAAATCGCCCGCAATCGAACACAAGCACAAAAGGAGAAAGCGAAAGTTCGTTTTGACAGAAATGTTCCCCAGAAACGATCTGAGTACAAAATAGGTGACTTAGTTTATGTAAAAGAATCACAAATTAAGAACAAACTACAAAATAAATTTAACGGTCCCTTTAAAATAAAAGAAATCTTTCAAAATTCTGCCACCCTATTAAATCTCGAAACAAAACAAGAGACTAAAGTAAATTTCGATAGAATGAAACCATATACTGAAAATTAAATTTATTTTCAGGTTTCTCCTGCTGTTCGGATCAGCACTCTGTCAATACAAAATTACCCCGATCAATAACACTGTTGGTGTATACTATCACCAAGACACGGACATCGTGGTGACAAATGACAAATGGACTCTACTAGTGCATAAAAATATTTCATCCCTCCTCAAACTAGCTTTTGACAAGAATCAAAATAATTTAGACAGAATCTTGAACACCCTCGATGGTGCTGATCAAAAATCAATCCTGTTTAGAAGCGAAGTTAAAACAGAGTTTAACCTTTTAATGCAAATAGCTAGTTCGATAAAAACGAAATTTGACGAAGTCTTTTCAGACACAAAGAGATATAAACGCGGAATACTTAACGGTTTTGGAACAATATTCAAATCAATCACCGGAAACTTAGACGCCGAAGATGGCGAGTACTACACTAACTGTATAAATAAACTAAATAATGACGAACATCAATTAGAAAACTTAATCAAAAATCAAATCTCAGTTACAACTTCTGTTATCAAAAATTTCAACTCAACTATACAAAAATTGCAAATTGATGAGGAAACATTTAACAAAGATATCAAAGAAATCGAGCACACAATTCAAACCATGACTCAAACGATCCAAGCTGCCGAAATAAAACTAAAATTTCTATACATTTCCGAACAACTAATGGCCAGCTATTTGTATATCGAAGACAATCTAAACGATATTTTAAATTCAATAACATTTGCCAGATTAGGAATTATTCATTCATCAGTCATAACACCTGATCACTTAGTAACGGCGTTACAAGAGATTTCACAGAGTTTGCGAAGGAACAATTTACCTCTTCCAATTAAACTATCAGCAGTTGCTCAATATCTGGATATTATTGAACTAAAAGCTTTTCAACTAGATTCTAACCTAATATTTGTTTTAACAATACCTCTTATTGAACCTCAAAATTATAACACCTTTCGCCTATACCCCATACCTATACTTGATAACAGAACTGGTCTACATCACTTTTTATCTATTTCACAAAAGTTTATCGCGAGAGACGATGATTCTTTAATGTACATACCTATACAAAATTTGAAAGAATGCAAACC
Organism: Rutpela maculata; assembly: GCA_936432065.2. Lineage (NCBI taxonomy): Eukaryota > Metazoa > Arthropoda > Insecta > Coleoptera > Cerambycidae > Rutpela > Rutpela maculata. The sequence continues at coordinate 248,018,284 of OW386286.2, forward strand.
ACTCTATTTTGGAACCAAACTATGTTCGAACCTTTTTGCATATCCTATCGACCAAAATGCCATTTGTGAGGCTAGAATATTAAAACCATTGCCGAAACTCCCAGAAAATTGTCAAACTTCCTTCATCATTAGTCAAGGATACAACGTCCAAGAACTTGAAGACAACACATGGCTAGTGATTAATTCCGAACCACTTCACATTACCATCAACTGCCCGAAGAGAGAATCCATAACAGAGCTAATTAACAAAAATTCCATCATAAAACTACAACCAGGATGTTACGCCTATGCAGGCATTACTCGAATACAAGCCAGTGCTAAAGACTTTTCCGAAATTAAGGACAATTCACATCCAATCCAAATTCCTTTTGAATGCTGCAATCACATGCCCGACAAAATCGAAATTCCAAAATTAAAACCGCTTAAATTAAACAGTCTCGACGTAGAAGATTTAGATATTGCTAAAAACAAACTAGAGCAATATTCCAAAGACCTAGACGACCTTATAAACGAACCTTTTGTGACCAAACATGTATCTTGGTTCACATACTTCATAATCACTCTCATCATCCTATTAGTTCTACTTTACATAACTTGTAAATGCAGAAGAAGAAGATGTGGAGCATTGCGAATCCAACCCTCAACGGATAACCCTCCTTCACCTCCTTCAGAGCGAAGCAGAGTATTTACCAAATTTCCTAGACTGATCCCTCCAAGAAAGCGACCCGGTATTAGACCTCAAGAAGAAGAGGACATCGAGTTAACATAGACTTTCATGTGGAGTTTTACCCTTGTCTATTAATTTAGACTATTGTATTTTATTCTTATTACGTTATGTAATGTTTTATTATCGCCTACCAATTTTAACTTTTACATTATTTTATTATTTTGCTTTGTATTCATTCAACATTGTTTCAATTTATTTTTGCATTATATTCATTTAACGTTTTAACAATTTTCAAAAGTTGCTGCATAACATCAACTTTTTTATTAAGGGGGAAGTTGTTATATAATATTACACGCTATCTTATTGCGACTTAGCCATAATAAACCTTCACAGGTATATCGTATTTCACGATAACAGCTTCTCTTATTAATTGCTTATCTTCAAGATATCATATTACACCTTTGTTTCTCATAACTTGTGCAGACTGCAGAACTGCAATTCCTTTGTTATATATTTTGCTTACTCAGGTTCTGTATGTTATAAATATGACTAAACACGCTTTGTTGAATCAGTTATTAAACTCACTTAGAATGAAACACTTCTAATTATTATTATATTCCTTCTCCAAGAGCCAACGTTGGCTCCATTTAAGTAAATAAAAGTTTTTAAAAAGTCACTCATGTGAACCGTGATCTAACATATATTGATACTTTGATGTGACAATCAAAAGAGCAGGGAGAATAATAGTAGGCACTTACCTACAGGTTTACAATATAAATAATATGTAGAGGGTAGTCTCTAAGCGTTTAGTAAAGTTGTGCTCTTTTCAACCATTTGTGTGTATGCAAGAACAGGGCATTCGCTTCTTTGCTATCGTGGATTTGATTTAGGGTAATGTTGGGAATATTTACATCCAAGTCGACGAATTTGGACTCGTCTGGAATATCAAGCACTTCAAGCGCTTTGATGTTGTTTTTATTTTCCAGGTTTTTTCTAAGAGAGCTTTCTTGCTTGATCTTAATAGATGTAATCCATAGTTTATTCAAATTCGCGCCAACACAGCTTGAGCTCTCTAAAGTAATGGATTTGGTGCCAGTCTTACTTCTAAAGGATCCAAGATAACTTGAGCAGCTGCTAAAAGAATGTTGTATTCACGTCGTGTAATTAATGAGGACCTTCTGGTTCAGAGTCCGGGTCACTGATTTATGGGGACAAAATCATGGAATGCGATCACATCGGGGTCACCAATTTATGGAAACAAATTCATAAAAATAAATGTTAAAATTCAAATTATAAAATGTATATTAACACTTTTAAAATAATAACATTCGAAAAATCAATTTGTTATTCTATTATCATTATTATTGATATTCAATTTTTATATCTATGGTAACATAACAAATATGTAGGCAAGTACGCTACAGTCTGTTTTGTAACTCCAGAAGTATCTACTGGTCCATGTGTGAGACAGGCACGCCATCTGGATTGTGGGAAATATTTCAGTTATTTAACAAAAGTTTAGGAAAAAAACACCAGCATATCATGAATAATTATGTTTATTCAGTATGTACAAAAAAATACTTGTACAGCATATAAAAATACAGACTAATGACTAGAAAGATACATTTGTACAAAAAAATTATGCCACAAAGATAAAATTTACAAAAAAAAACAGATTTACAACCTATTAAGTACAACTGTCAAGATAATGTTTTTTGAATAATCTTCAATAATTTTCTTAGCAAATCATTTATACAACACAACTGTAAAAAAATTAATTAAGCCTTAAGGTCTACGAAAGATTAAAATTAAGTGAATCGACCAATGTACATTATATACAAAAAAAGGTTAAAAAAAATAAATAACATGGCAAATAGCATTGGCAGTCGTATATCCTAGTGTGACGTTGCCGAAGTTGTGGTAGATAAAAAAATGCAATATAAATATTTGTGTATAAAAGGAATTATTCTCAGCATAAAAAAAGAAGTGGAAGAGTTGTGAAATCTTTTGCAAATTTATAATGTTCAGAACTGAACAGATTTACTAATGGAACATGGTTTATTGAAACAAATTAAAAAAAAGATCGTAGAAAGGGAAATACAGGGAAAAAAATAGAAATGATAAAATAATCTATTTCTCAAAACAATTCTTCTTTATTTAATGTGCTACTGGCTTCATGATTAAAAATACTTCACATCCTCAGGCACCAGAATAATATCAAGAAGATTCTGTCAAGGACTTGTATTATAGAAAAATCGTCGCTAACGGTATATGGTACAGGGCCATAAAAATCAAATTAATATCTTTCCACCAAAAAACCATTAAAATAAATACTTAACAGGTGTATATATTAGTTCATGATTTGTTTGCAAAAATTTCACGAAATATTTATGGAAAATCACCAAAAGACCTAGTTTGTGTCTGATTTTCTAAACATCCATTTGGTACTTTTTGCAGCAAATAGTAGTGCAATATTGAATGGTCGAATGATCGAGCCACTGCAATGCAGTCACTTGGTTCAACTCAACGTTTTTAGCTTCAATACTGAAAAAATAATACATCGTAGCGATTGAGTAGGCTCAATCAAATGAATATGTTTTCAACATATCGAAGCCACTACAAAGTACTCTCGAATATTTCAAGGTTTTTAGCTTCAATACTGAAAAAATTATATGATAATCATGGTGATTGAAGTGTTATCAACTTTGCATTTTAAGATTGCACAACTCCACCGGATATACTAGTGTAAAAAAAGCACATAAAAATTGTGCCCATGGCGTCAAAATATCATTTTCGGTAGGAGCGAAAACTATTCACGTATTGTACACAGGGTAATTATTTACTTTATTTGCCTAATAAACGTCGCCTATAATATCACATATCGCTTAAACAAGTCTAGATCTACAGCCTCTACAAAGATTGAATGCACATTCAATTACAGGTAAAGTCCTTGCAATGGGCCTTTCCCGCATGACTGAATTTTACTATTTCACCACGACCAAACCATATAATAAACTGTAATATAATTTTATATTAATTTAGTTTCTTGCAATTTTGTATGTTCTACCAAATATTTACTTTACAAAATCAGTTTTATTTCACTTAATTTGAAACATGAGTTCTAAGGCGCGAGCTTGCAACGTCAGTCTGATTAGACCATTAAAAAGTCGTATTTTTAAAGGGAGTTGTCTATTGCCAGATGTATGTCTTTTTATGTGAACATCGTATTTCCGATATCAACTGTCTACTTTGAATAGTACATTTTTTTTTCATTACAACGTACTCTTCGTTAACCTGATGCTAATAAAAGCAAAAATTCTGTCAACCTTTCACTGTCTGAGTCTAAAATCCATATATTATGTTTATATTCTCTATTTTTGATCGTTTTGATTCACATATGGTATAATATCAATATCATCTGGCAACGCTGTACTGAAATGCTCAAATCATATTCGATAACCTCACTTTCTATTGTTTATGTTTGATTCGATATTTACGTAATTTTATTTTATAATTAGAAAATGCCGCTTACAAGGGTTTGTTTTGTACCAGTGTGTCCAATCACAAGTGAAAATACTACCAAGTTATTTTTGCGCGTCCCAACAAATTTGAAAATTGTGGTGGAAAGTTACAAAAGTTCCTGGTGTTGTTTATACTGGATTTTTCTGCTGTGAAGATCATTTTAACGTATGTGTATATTGTTACTAACTTCCTTTTAGTGGGCTTGATTTTATACTTTATTTGTCTCTTTAGATTAAAATCACAACATTTACGTTTACGCAATGTCAATCGGGATTATAAACGGACGTTCTCAATTAAACGTTAGCACTTTACTTTACGAGATTCTATTGGTGGTTCCTCATAAATGTACTTCAGGCACCAATAGAATTGCAAGATATGGAAAACAGAATGCAAGTGAGATTGTTTGGGAACTTGGTTTGAGAATGCACCTTTATAGCTAATTCTGGCAGCGGTTTAAGATCATATTTGATTGGTGTGGTTATGATGACGTCACATTGCCGCCCGAATGCTATCGTTTAAATCTGCTGTTGATTTAGGTAATATTTGAATATTTCCTGTAGTATTTTATGCGTTCAGAAAAAAAATTAAAATTCATTTTTAGTAATATTTTGATAGGATCTTTCCAATAACACAATAAAAAAAAATAGCGGGAAAGGCCCATTGATGCTAAATGTTGTAATGTGTAATGTAATCTGATACTGGTATTTGCATTCGAGAATGTTGAAAAGTTCCTTCGAGAACTAAGGAGGCTTCTGAAGAGTTTTGTCTTGTCGTGTGTGGATGCCTCATATCTTGTGCAATTCATCAATTTGCCATTAAAATTGGCACCTACCTTGAGAAAAAGTACAATGTCAAATTTTTACTGCCAATAACGGCTGATTTACACATGATTACACATTCGTTCCTCAATATACTGGTTTATTTTTTCCCTTGCTAATCGAAATAGTAAAATAATTAGTGTGAAAATGAAATCTGACATTCAGCAGATACAATTTATTTATAAACTTGCCGATGTCTTGCGGTTTTGGTACAAAGTTAAACGGTTGCCAGTCGTAGCTCACTAGTCCTAACACGCATGAGAGATTTTGAGAATAGGGTTTAATAAACTCATTTACGATATTTTTTGTTTTAAATTTGAAATATCATATTGTATCTGTATTGTATTGTATTGTAACGTATTGTATTGGATTAATCTACTTGACAAAAAACTAGCATGTTCTGAAGCCGTTAATACCCTTAAAATAAATTATGAAGTGCTCGCGTCCAAGATACAGCGCCAACTAGGCGGTGACGTCACTACGCTTGTTCTAGTTATTGTGGTACAGTATAGGCTCACATCGTAACTAGATGATGGTGCTGTTTCATTTTGTGTCGAGTTGAAAAAGTAAAGTTTGAGGTAAACACCAGTCTATGCTTCTTGATGAAAATATAAATATAAAATGATTTTTTTTGTTCAAATAGGCTTAGAATGTTATGAAATGTCGAGATTTTAAATTTAAGAAAAAAAATGTGTCGATCTGTCTGTAACTTTTTCGTGTGCATGATTTGATTACTCTGGAATGGTTTATAATAGCAACTTTAAATTTGGTATACCAATGTATACTTTCACTCCACTACGTGGAAATATCCCTATAAAAATGAAATATTCCGTAATCGTAAAAAAAATCAACCTCTGGCAAATTTGATGAATCGGCTTTACTAAACCCGACTTCACTTTCACACATATTTATTTATTATTTTCAAAAATTGTGAATGTGTACTGCGAGGGAGCGAAGCACTACGGCGACAGTTTGATATGGTGAAGTCACGGTAGCTTTTCCTGCTAACAACGATTATGAAATTCAATGGAGAATATTTCTGTAACTATTCATCCAATCGGCCTCAAATTTTCAGAAGACTATATTTACTGTTAATACATTACAATATAGTATAAATGACAAAATGGTGTAGCAGAATAAGCGAGGTAAAATGGCCCCAGAAGTGTTTGGGCCTAATTCGGTGTCAGTAGATCGGCAATAGGAAAAGAAATGTTTTCCTCGAGTTTTAGCCCCCCATCGCCACGAGTAACCCCTGTACCCTAATAAACATGACATTTCGTTTTCATTTTTTATCTTTGCAAGTTGTGCGTTAATTATTATGAAAAAAAAACAGACGTACATGTAATTTAAATGCATCTTAGGAAAAAAAATCAGCTGATTTTGCTGCCTCCTTCCAATGAAAAAAAAATATTTAAAAATTAGAATATTTATTTTTTCATGAAAATAATGATTCGCATACAAAAAACATTTACCAAAAATAATACATTGTTATGAGTAGTTTATCGTAGATTTTTTCAAATTTTTTGAAGCGGTGTTCCATATTTAAAAAAAATGAAAACTGTTACAACACATTGTTTAGTGGTGCTTAACCATTCAAACTTTATGTATCCGTTTGTTTTACGTTTAATTCATTTAGATAGTGCCTCTGCGGAAGAGTATAAATATTTTCAAAAAGTTAGTCAAGTTATCATAATATAAACATCACTACCCTATTATCAAGAAAATGTTTAGAAATAATCACTTTTACTACAAGCGGCATATTATGTTATTTATGTTGATACAAAATTATCTGTAGAAATTAAAAAAAAAAAATTTAAACAAATCTATATTTCAATAATTTTTCCCCAACATATGGATTCTCAAAATAACTAATTAGATTGTTGTACAGATAATCAACATAAATAACATAATATGCCGCTTGTAGTAAAAGTGATTATTTCGAAACATTTTCTTGATAATCCTTGATCTTGATAATGGGGTAGTGATGTTTTATATTACGATAACTTAAATAACTTTTTGAAGATATTGTAACGTGTTTCCACCCTTAGGAAACCACCCTCGCAAATTCCGTGGGTTCCAAAAATTATAACAAGAGATGTCCACTAACACACTTTATTAAATATTTACTGGATACTTCACAATACTATTATTAATTTAAATACACTTTACTGACTAAAATCCACAATGTTTATTACTTTGTTTATCTTCGAACTCTTAACCTCACTTTCTATACTTTCTGAACTTTCTGAACTACTCGCCGAGAATGCGGTCGGTCTTTTTATACCTAAAAATGACAGATCTCGATTGTTCTGTGATGACGCCACCATTCTCTCGATAATTCCAGATGTCACTTTGGAATCTTCTGGTAGGTTCTTTTTCGAGTAGGTGCAAATACATCATTCTAGGGGTTGTAACATATTACACTGCCCCCTCCTTAAGCCTGAACGTCCCGGTCAGGCAGTTCAGCCTCTTTCACGTACTTCGCCAGTCTATCCAAGTGTACGATCTTCATCTTGGACTTTTTGTTTCGTTGAATCCGATAGACGACATCATTAATTCGGGTAATAACAGTATAAGGTCCTTCCCAAGGAAGTTGAAGTTTCGGTGACTTCCCTTTCTTTCGCTGTGGGTTATACAGCCAAACTAGATCTCCTGCCTTGAACCCTTCTGAACTACCCTTACGGTCATATCGAGCCTTCATTCGGTCACTGGCTATGGTGATTTGGTCTCTAACCAGCTCATGAACATTTCTTAGCCGTTCACTCATTTCATCCACATAGCTGTTCACAGGAAGCTGTTCTCCGCCTGGTGTTCCGAAAATCAAATCACACGGCAGTCTGATCTCGTGTCCAAATACTACACGGGCTGGTGTTTGTTTCGTAGACTCGTGGATAGCAGCTCTGTATGCCATGAGGAAGAACGGTATGTGGAGATCCCAATCGCGTTGATTCTTATGAACCACTTTAGAAAGATGTTCTTTCATGGTCTTGTTATGTCGTTCCACCATTCCATCTGATTGCGGGTGAAGGGCTGTTGTCCGTGTTTTGTGTATCCCCAATAACTTGCAGATTTGTTGAAACACCCCTGACTCAAAGTTCCTCCCTTGATCTGAGTGCAGCTCCAGGGGTACACCAAACCGACATATCAAATTATCTACCAAGACTTTGGCGACAGTGACTGCTTCTTGGTTTGGAATTGCATAGGCCTCTGGCCACTTACTAAAATAGTCCATGGCAACCAGTATGTACTTGTTCCCATCCTTGGTTACTGGGAATGGGCCGGCTATATCGATCGCAATCCTCTCGAAAGGAGCTCCGACGTTATATTGTTTCATTGCACCCCTACTTCTAGTCTGCGGTCCCTTACTTGCTGCACAAATTTTGCAATTGCGACACCAAGCTTCCACATCCTGACGACTATTTACCCAATAAAATCGTCCTCGTACTTTATTCAGGGTCTTATTAACGCCGAAGTGCCCACCGGATGCTCCATTATGCACTTCCTGAAGTACTTTCGGTACTCGACACCTGGGAATCACTAGACGCATAACAACTTCCCTGCCATCCGGGCTTTTCCAAGCTCTCTTTAGCAGCCCGTTCATTACTTTAAGTGAATCCCATTGGGCCCACAAAGCCTTCAATCCAACTGCCTTATCCGAAACATCCTTCCACGCTGGTCGAATTCCTTTCTCCTTTGCTCTCAATATAGGCCCAATTTCTGTGTCATTCAGTTGTTCTTGTCTCAGGGCTTCGGTCGTCCAATCGTCCGGAACCTCTATTTTAATAGTGTTGACGGCCACCGTACCCTGCAATTTCTCAACGTGGCGGCAGTGCTTGCAATCTTCCTTGCACGGTCTTCTAGATAAAGCGTCTGCGTTCTTATGAGATCTTCCAGGTCGATGTTCGATTTTGAAATCATACTGTTGCAGCCGTTCTATCCAACGAGCCAGTTGACCTTCAGGGGTTTTCAACTGCAACAGCCATTTTAATGCAGCATGGTCGGTCCGAATCTTGAAATGTCGTCCATAAAGATATTTATGAAAATGGTCCACTGATTTAACGATGGCCAGTAACTCTTTCCGGGTTACACAATAGTTTCTTTCCGGTTTGGACAGCACCTTGCTGAAGTACTCGATCACTCTTTCCTGCCCATTTTGCATTTGAGACAGTACACAACCGACCGAAGAATTGCTGGCATCCGTGTCTAAAATAAAAAGTCCTTCCCGTTGTGGGTACGCTAGCACAGGACCAGTGCATAGAGCTGCCTTCAATCTTCTCCATGCCGTTTCACATTCCGGTGTCCATTGGTACTGCACTTTCTCTTCTGTCAGCCGGTGTAATGGCTTCGCAATTTCTGCAAACCCTTCTACAAAGCGCCTATAATAAGTGCAGAGGCCAAGGAAGCTCCGTACTTCATGAACGTTAGATGGTCTTGGCCAATCTCGTACAGCAGAAATTTTGTCGGGGTCTGTTTGTATTCCATCCGAAGACACCACATGACCAAGAAATTTGACTTCTTTCTGGAATAGCAGGCACTTCTTCGGGTTCAACTTCAGATGGGCATTCCTCACTCGCCCAAATACTTCTTGAAGATTTTTCAAATGTTCTGTAAAATCCTATCCCATAACAAGCACGTCGTCAAGGTAAACCAGGCACGTCCTCCAGGTTAGCCCTCGCAGTACGAATTCCATCAATCTTTCAAAGGTAGCTGGCGCATTGCAAAGTCCAAAAGGCATCACAGTAAATTGATAAAGACCACTGCCTGCTGAAAACGCTGTCTTCTCCTTATCATCAGGATGAAGCCCCACTTGCCAGTATCCACTTCTAAGGTCTAATGTTGAAAACCATCGTGAGCCTGCCAACGTGCTTAATGTGTCGTCAATTCGTGGTAATGGGTAACTGTCTTTCTTCGTGACATCATTTAATTTTCGATAATCGACACAAAATCTTAATGTTCCGTCCTTCTTGGCAACCAAAACTACTGGCGATGACCAGGGACTCGTCGACTCCTCAATGACTCCATCTTGTAGCATCTTGTCTATCATTGCCGAGGCATCTTCTTGTTTTGCTAATGGAAGCCTCCTAGGTGGTTGTCGAATAGCGGGTGAGTCGCCAGTATTTATCCGATGCTGGACTATGTCTGTTTTTGTAAGGGCCTCTGTATTCTTGGCAAATACTGAACTTTCCTTTTCCAGGAACTTGATTGCCTCCCTTCGTTCATCCTCAGATAAATGCTCCAACTGGGTACTCAACAAGGTCAAAACTTCCTGGTCTATTTTCATAGATGAACTTCCCTCTGTTTGTTCCTCGCACCTCGCTACCCATGTGACCGGTTCATAGGAGCCAATCGGTTTGCCTTCCTTAATTGTCACCGAGTGGGAATTTAAATTAACGACTCTAATTGGGATTTTGTCTTTAGTCCGGGTTAAAGTTCTCGCCACAATAATATTGGGTAGGGACTTAATCGATTCGTCATCTTCAACTAGGCCAACACGGTACCCTCCAGGATTTCCTTCTAAGGCAACATCAATCATTTGTTCTGAATGAGCAGGAATCTTGATTGTTTGTGTTGTTAACAACCTTGCTTTATGGAATTGGTCGTCTGCGGTTGCCAGAATAAATTCCTCATTTCCAATTTTTAAGACTCGCTCCCCTACGTCAACAATGAATCCCTGCTCTCCCATGATGTCCAGACCCAAAATGAAATCATCCATAATGTCAGCCACAATGACCTTGTAATTGAACCTCAACCGTCCAGCCTGCAGTTCCAAGTTGACCTCTCCATGGACCGCAGCCCTGTCCCCCGTGGCTGTCCGAATGATTACTCCATTTTGCTTCTTGTCAATCTGCAAGCCTGATATAAACCCTGGCCGCACTATTGATGACGTAGCACCGGTGTCAATAGTAAACACGCATTTTCTTCCATTCACATATCCTTGCAACAACAGACTGCTTGGAATTCTTTGGAGCTGGGAAATCTTTATTTCTCTGGGGGCAACGCATTCCCTAGCCAGCACAGCCCCCTTGGTGCTGGCTATCTTTAGTTTTCCTGCTTCTCTTCAACATTCACAGCATTTACTCGACTCTCCGAGTTCTGCTGTCGACAGTCTCGTTTCATATGTCCCACCTTGCCGCAGTTGAAACATTTAATACCTCCGCTCGGCTTTCCTCTATTTTGTTGTTTTTCTTGCTTTCCGAGGCCATCCAATTTATCGCATAATTTGGTGAATATTTTCTGCATCTCAGTCAGCAAGGGGTTCTGGTTCATTTCTGGTAGCGATTCTTCGAGAGTCACAGCTCGCACTCTCGACCTTGGAGTATCCCTATAAGCGGCTTCTACTTCGAGTGCACGCACCAAAGCTTCGCTACTACTTTGGTGTCTCGTCAGCCTCAGAACTCGCCTGACCTCTTCGTCCCTTATACCATCTAAAAAGGCCCCCACGGCTAATTGTTCCTGGAATTCTTTAGGTGCATTTGGATACGCCAGGTGTGCCAGTCTCTCTATCGCAGCTTCAAATTCTTGTAAACTTTCCCCAGCTTTTTGCATCCGGGATTTCAGCTGAGTCTGGTATAATTGGGCAAGGTGTTGATCGCCATACCTCAAGTCTAATGCAGCCTCCAAGACTTTAAAGTCCCTTTGTTTCTCAACTGGGATGGTTTGGAGCAACTCTGAAGCTTGGCCCCTTAATGCTAGAACTAATGCCATGGCCTTTTCCTCATTATCCCAATTGTTCGCACACGCTGCTGCCTCAAACTGCCTCTTGTACGTCGTCCAGGAACTTTGGCCATCAAAAGAAGGAGGTTTTAGTCGCTGTCCTGATGATACCACTTGCTGGCTTCCTCTATCTCTCAACTGTCGTTTAAGCCGGTCTATTTCTCCTTTGACTTCTTCTTCGAACTTGTTTACTTTGTCTTTAACTTCGGTTACTTCTCCTTTTACTTGACTGACTTCTGTCTCGACTACTCCTACTTTACCTTCGACCTTGTTTATCTCTTCTTTGACTTCACATTTTAGTACTTCATTGGCAGAAATTATAGCGTCCTGTTGTATTTTGATTTGTTCATTTAGAATTTTCCTTAATTCTTCCTGGCGTCTTTCTTGCCCCTGTTTTTCCTCTTGATGTCGTCTTTCTTGTTCTTCTTTCTCCTCTTGCTGTCGTATCTTCAGGTCTTCCATAATTTGTCTCAATTCGTCTTTCTCTTCTTGACGTCTTCTTTCTTCATCCTCTTTTTCTTTCTGACGTCTTATTTCCTGATCTTCCATAATTTTCTTTAATTCGTCCCTTTCTTCTTGACGCCGTTTTTCTTCCTCCTGGCGTTTTCTTTCTTGCTCTTCTTTTTCTTCCTGACGTTTTTTCTCCTGTTCTTCTTTGTCTTCCTGCCGTTGCTGCGCCATCATTTTTTGGAATTGTTCGAATAAGTCCTGTATTTGTTTATCGGATGCCATACTTCTTGTTGTTACGGGCATACGATGAAATTAAAATAAAATAAATTTAACTGTTACGTCAATATCGGTAATAGAACTTTCCAGAAAAATCTCGAATTAGCACGAAAAAGTCTTATTCAGAGTCTTTTGTCACTATCCAGTTCAGAGAATTTAATAATCTCCACTAATGTCCAAATAGAAAAGTTCTAGAAATTTTTCACGCACTAACACAAATAAATGAGTCTTTTTCAGTGTCTCTATCACTTCTCAGTTCAAAGGATTTAATTATCACACTAATGTCCTAATAAAATGTTCTACAATGTCTCAGAAATGCACTTAACACTATTTTCCTGTTCGAAAATAACCCTCGAACAATGTCCAGTAAATTAGTCCTGTGTTAGCACTAACCCTCGAGAATCCTTCTCGAACACTCCAGCACAACTTCAGAGCTCCTCTTGTCATAAAATTCCGCTTCTGACACCAATTTGTCACGTGTTTCCACCCTTAGGAAACTACCCCTTGCAAAATCAGTGGGTTCCAAAAATTATAACAAGAGATGTCCACTAACACACTTTATTAAATATTTACTGGATACTTCACAATACTATTATTAATTTAAATACACTTTACTGACTAAAATCCACAATGTTTATTACTTTGTTTATCTTCGAACTCTTAACCTCACTTTCTATACTTTCTGAACTTTCTGAACTACTCGCCGAGAATGCGGTCGGTCTTTTTATACCTAAAAATGACAGATCTCGATTGTTCTGTGATGACGCCACCATTCTCTCGATAATTCCAGATGTCACTTTGGAATCTTCTGGTAGGTTCTTTTTCGAGTAGGTGCAAATACATCATTCTAGGGGTTGTAACATATTACAATATTTATAGGTACTCTTCCGCAGAGGCGGTATCTGAACGAATTAAACGTAAAACAAACGGATACATAAAGTTTCAATGGTTTAGCACCACTAAACAATACGTCGTAATAGTTTTTATTTTTTTTAATTATGGCGCACCGCTTCAAAAAATGTAAAAAAAAATCTGCAATAAACTACTCCTAACAATGTATTTTTGGTAAAAGTTTTGTGTATGCGAATCATTATTTTCATGAAAAAATAAATATTCTAATTTTTAAATTTTTTTTTTCTATTCGAAGGAGGCAGCAAAATCAGGTGATTTTTTTTCCCAAGACGCATTTAAATTACATGTACATCGTCTATTTTTTTCATAATAATTAATGCACAACTTGCAGAGATAAAAAATCAAAACGAAATGTTATGTTTATTAAGGTACAGGGGTTACCCGTGGCGACGGGGGGCTAAAATCCGAGAAAAACATTTCTTTTGCTATTGTGGATCTACTGACACCGAATTAGCCCAAACGGGCCATTTTACATGCTTATTCTGCTACACCCTTTAAAGTTTCATGAAATAAATCATGTATGCATCTAATTTTGGTGGATGATTTGTGTTTACGAATATTATCAGCCTTAGTGAAAAGTGCCAATACGTTACATAATTTAAGTAGTAGCTGGAGACGATTAAGAGTTTTAATCATCTCCTGATGATGCCAAGAGAGTTGGCGAAACGGCAATAAAAATCGTTACATAAGGAAATAAAATGTGGTTATCTCTTATGGTAGCATTTATAAACATTGCTTTTGATAACTCACTCACTCCAAATGCTTCTGCAAAAGCTTGCAGATCCGACAAAAGATGATTTTATATGAAAAAAATTGAACTGCTCAGGCAAAGTAAATAGTTACCCATCAAAACAAGCGGCGTTATAAAAAGGAAAACGTAGCAAAACAGTTATGTACATGTCGTATAGAAATATGAGATAATATAAGCAGTTATTATTTTTTAATTATGAGTTGTAAAGTTTCCCAATGCATCACAAGTTCACGCTTTTCCAATTCCAGTCTGACTTTACGTACAGCTTAAAATTATGTAAGCGAAATTCCTTTCACAGAAAATATTGCATGACCATCACATTCTTGAGACTCTTTATAGAAACGTGCCTTAAACTGAGTAAATGTATAGACAAATTTGAAACTTTGTTACCAATATCGATATTTTTTTATACAATTATTTCCTAGGTCCACCACTATAACGTGATGGTCGTTTGTGGTGGCGAGTCCACTTGGCCGTTTCAGCTTCGCATCGTACGAATCTACGCACTGATTTAACGAATTGTCAGTGATCGACAGGAGCTGTACATAGGTTCTACCCTTTTGTTCAGTCCTACTGACGAGTATTTTGCTCTCTGAGTCTACAGTTATTCCTCCGTAACGTCCTTTACCTGAAACAAACAAAAATAATTAGGATAGTGTTAGGCAACAGAAAACATTATTCAGACAAAATTGATTTTGGTACAGTGGAAAAAAAGTGGTCTGGACTTCAGACTCATTTATTTGGACCCGCTGAAACCGAATACGAAGTCAGAATTGTCAGATTGGCTCATTTTTCAGCCCTAACCCCAAAAAAGCACTCCCCAAAAAATAGTCTGTCTCCCCCCACCCCATCCTTCCAGAGGCAGGTAGACCACTGGATAAATCCGTGACTCTCGAACGGGTTTTTTCACCAAGTTTTCCCCGTATGGACAACAAGATTTTCTTCATAAATTTAGTGCGCGCGTGCGACAGTGCGCGTGTGTTAAAAATGCAATTGTTTCTTCGTAGTTCTAGCTATTTCTAAGTATTTTAATATCTTCTCGGATTATTGTTCAACGAAATTGTTAGGTTTAAGTTTTTTATATATGTTAAACAGGAGCCCTAACGCCCCAATTTCATTTGTTGTTACAGCCGAAGCTAAACCCCTCCACCCGATCACCTACCTACCGCGATGTTGCACGCCGCGGTGGGGTGATCGGCTCTAGAATGGACCCAGCTGAGGCGCATTCATGTCTTTAAACATTAATAAATATCTTTGATTTGATTTGGGTTCGAAACCCAAATGGGGTTTGGTATGTTTTTTTTAATATTTATTTTATTTTACACTGAGTCTTTTACCAACTAAGTTCATACTATAAAATTAAAAATGTCTAAAACTAACATTATTTACAGAAAACTGCGGAGTATCCTATAGAATGTGTAACAATTATATAAAAAGTTCAGTGAACAGGCGAAGAGTATGTTTTTAGCTTGTTTATTTATTTATTCAGTATCTAAAGAGATAATATTTTAAAGGCGCTCGCAGTCCGATTTTTAACAATTTTGGTAAAATATGATTGAAACCGTTGATTGAAGAGTCTATAAGATACGCAACTATACGGCCAAAACCGTTCCTATATGTTCATCTCGCTCATCACGCTTCCCCCACACGTCTCTATCCACATATTGTTCGTTGACTTGTGGTGCCACCGCGCGGTGTTATTTTGCGCGAACCGCGAATAGAAATACTGGACGTTGATATCCAGGGAACGAGGGTACATAATATATTTATTAAGTTATAATTCTCCACGCAGGTTGTAGACCGGCGCAATCAGTGCCGGCGTCAGGGCATTTGGCACCTGTAGCAAACAGTTGCTTGCCGCCCTGATAAAAAACATTTACAAGTTACTACTGTTAGGACAAATTTATTAATAAAAACTTACAAACAAAAATCTCAGATAAATAATTCTTTCACTAGTTTCACTTAAAATTCAAAAACAAGAGAAACCTTTAACTATCAATTATTGTCGCATTTCATCTTTTAAGTCGCCACGTTGTGCGCTGTAACAATCGTGTTTTGTTCGAAATTGCAATTGTTCCTTGTCCTCGAGACCCATTTGGGGTTCAAAAAATGTTTTTTTTGAGATTTTTGTTCAATTTTGAATTTCTGAAATTTATAAAAATGTGATAAATTAAAAATATTTTATTTTGCTATTCGGTTCAGCTTCATGGAATAGTATTTATGAGTACGTTTAAGACCTCCCAATTTTTTAAAATAATTAGAAAAAAGAATATGCAAATGTCGAGGATGGTGTTTTTGATCTTTCAGGGCTTGCGTAGCGAGAACAGTAATAAATACGAAAATGCACCGCACTTTTTTTTGTACAACATGGAATTTTCTACAAACAAGTCCGCGAGGGCATATTCTTATCTACTATAGTTTTCGAGCTACAGGTGCTCACGTGTAAGCATAAAAATGACTGTTTTTTACGCTACTCTGCAAGTGGCACTGGCGTGCGCCGACTTAATTAACAACCAAAAAATTAAAAAAACGGCGATGCTAATAGTCAAATTTAAATTACACAAAACATAATGAGTAACTTCTGTTTAAAACTGTTTTTTATACGATGCATAATATTAATAATGGAGTTACAAGTATTAAAAAAATGTTGAAATAAAATAAAAAAATAGTTAAATAATCTTTGTGTTATTGAAATGTATGTACAATTGTACAGAAAAAAACACTAATCAATAAAAATATGCGGCAAGTTCCAGTTATATAAAAATCGATGAAAATGAAAAATTACACTTTTCGGTCCTAATATTAATTGTTTATATGTGATAAATAAAAACAAAATGATATGTCAATAATAGATACATTTTTTTAAGAAAGAAAATTACTTCCTACAAGGTGGAAAAGTTCAAATGTACGATTTTTTTAATGTTTTTTGCATTAAAAAACGCATATTTAAGAAAAATGAAGGACGCCATCGTGCAGAGCGATCAGAAATTCATAAATAAAAAAATCGACCACAAATTCTCATTGGACAAATAATATTTAATTGCTTTAACGGGCTTCTTGGAGAACAGCGCGAAAAACAGTTACTTTGAGGTTTGCGCGCGGGCGCCTTTGGCATGTGAGCTATAATAGATAAAAATATGCTCTCAGGGACTTTTTTGTACAAAATTCGATGCTTTATAAAAAGTACATTACCGTTCTTGCTGTGTAAGTCAAAAAATACCTTCTTCGAAATTTCAATATACTTTTTTATAATCGTGTAAGCAAATTGGGAGGTCTTGAAATATTCACAAATACTGTTACCATCGAACTCAATGAAATCGCACTAAAATATTTTTTTTGCTAGTACCAGAAGAAAAATGCAAGCGATTTCAGAAGTGTACTATTTGTGCGATACTTTATCGCCTCGAAAACTATGCTCTCGAAAAAGTAATACCTACTTGTAATAAAAAAAAAAATTAACCAGTCTTTCCGCAGATATTCAAATTAAGTTAATTACTTCTACATCCAGTGGAAGTATAGTAACGACAAACAAATTTTAAAAAATTTTTATTGTTCAAATAGGCTTAGAATGTTGTGAAACGTCGAGATTTTAAGTTTGAGCGAAAAAAAATTTTCTGTCTGTCGGTCTGTAACTTTTTTTTGTGCGCACGTTTACTCTGGAACCGTTTGAGATATTGACTTGAAAATTGGTACACGTATGTACTTCAACGAGATCTGGAACTAGATTATATTTTCATCTAGTTCCGTCGAAGGGTTGGGGGTAAATTGGGGTAAATTTGGGGTAAATAGGTCAATCAAGCAGGTAAGAGTCCATAAAATTGGTATTTGGTATATACAAGAGAAGCTAAGGTCTCAAAAAAATGTTTGGCATTAGCCACCCCCATTACCAACCTAACCCCCTGATTAAAGGGGATGAAAAAAAATTGTGATTTAGTGTTTGTACAGGAACCAGAAACCTCAAAATATTTTTTTACTTCATCCACCCCCACTATCACCCCCCTATCACCACCCCCCACCCCACTACCGATGTGGGGTATCGTTTTATGGGTTTTTGGGGTAGAGGATTTCAAATATTATATTATTAAAGTTCCATAAACAATTATTTTCACATACAAAGTTTTTTCGTTGTGAGTGACTTGGATAGAGAATCTGGATGTGGAAGTAGTGATTCCTTGGGCAGCGGTTTTTTTTATTATGTTTACTAATTATTACTCTTTTTCCCAATAAAATCGCTTTTTCGTTTTAATTATTAAAAAAAGCAATTACAGAGAAAAGCCTATAAACAAATAAATAACTTTTAATGAACCCATCACTGCAGTAGCAGTATATTTGGGAGAGGATAAAAAATATTTTTTTCTTCAAGCGTATTAAAATGTTTAAATTATGTCACCAAAAACAGAAAGAAGTAGGACATTGTTTTACTAGTAACAAAATGTTAGTACCGAACGCCACCGTAGTAGACATTGTTTTACTAGTAACATAATGTTAGTTCCGAAAGCGCCACCACAGTGGGTATTGTTTTACTAGTAACATAATGTTAATACCGAAAGCCACCGGTGGCGCGCTATCCACTAGCCACTTGTCATATTGTGTCAACATGTAAGACTGTAGTTTGAATATTTGTACATTTATGATAAATAAATGAATTTTTACATTTTAATACGCTTGAAGAAAAAATAGTATATATTACACGGAGTAGAACGCCTTTTTTTGTGTTTCGCCCAGTTTGCCAAATCCTGGGCTCAACACAAAAAAAGAGTGCGTTCTACTCCTAGTAATATAATATACTATTGTACAAATTGGTTATTACAGTTCAGCAGAATTAAAGAAGGGAATGGTGTAAACCCGAAAAATATTGCAACATGTAATATTTTTGCGGCAGTAGTAATGGAAAATGTCATCTAAAACATATTCAAAATTTACGAGGGTGAAGACGGTTAAGAAAGGTGCAAAATGGATAATTTTGTGATATCTTAAAAATAACAGTTTCATCATAAAATGTCAATATGCCTTTTACTTCCACTTCCAGTGGAAGTACAACAACGACAAAAATTGGCATTTAGTAAATACAAGAGAAGTCAAGGTCTCAAAAAATTTAACCAATATCACTCTCATTATTAAAGGGGAGGGGGGGGGGGGGAATAAAATTGTGAGTTGGTGTGTGTACAAGACCCAAAGGCTTCAAACATTTTTTTTTACTTCATCCACCCCCACCCCCACTACCGATGTGGTATATCGCTTTATGAGTTTTTGGGGTAGGCGATTTCAAATATTATATAATTAAAGTTCTATAAACAATTATTCCCACATAGTAGAGTGCAAATATAGTATCAAAATATTTTTCGTTTTGAGCGACTTGGATAGAACATCAGGATGTGGAAGTAGTGATTCCTTGGGCAGCAGTTTTAACATTTTAAAATGAAAACCGCAGCCCAAGGAATCACTACTTCCACATCCAGATTTCCTATCCAAGCCTCTCAAAACGAAAACACTATATTTGCACTCCACCATGTGGAAATAATTGTTTATGAAATTTTCTAAATGAAAACCAAAAAACGATATGCCACATCGATAGTGGGGGTTGGGGTGGTGGTAGGAAGTGATACGCGGGTGGGCGAAGTGGAAATTTTTTTGAGGCCTTTGGTTCCTGTACACACTAAATCACAATTTTTTTTCACTCCCTTTAATAATCGCGTGGGGGTGATAATGGGGGTAGTTAATGAAAAAATTTTTTCTAAGACTTTAACTTCTTTCATATAATAATAAACTAAATACCAAATTTTATGGACTCTTACTTGCTTAATTTACCTATTTACCCCCATTTATCCCAATTTACCACTCAACCCTTTAACAGAATAAGATCAAAATATAACCTAATTCCAGATCTCGTTAAAATACATATGTGTACCAATTTTCAAGTCAATATCTTAAACGGTTCCAGAGTAATCGTGCACCCAAAACGTCAGAGACCGACGCGATAGAAATTATTTTTTGCTTCAACTTAAAATCTCGACATGTCATAACATTCTAAGCCTATTTAAATAAATGTTTTCAAAATTACTACACTTATACTGGAAGTGGGAGCAATACGTAGAAAATGGCATGACAAAAATATAAACAATCATAATGTGCCGTGGACTACACGGTGGAAGTAATCTACTTCAAGCACTTTCTTTGAGGAAACGCATCTATACTGCTCGAGGTAACCCACTGCGCATCCATTTTACTCGAAGAAGCCCACTGCGTATCCGTATAGGTGCGCATCAACAGTACCTACTCAAGGAAAGCCACTGCGCATCCATTATACTCGAGGAAACCTACTACGCATCCATACCACCCGAGATAACCAACTTCGCATCCAAACTACTCGAGGTAACCCACTGCGCATCCATGTTACTCGAGGAAACCCAATGCGCATCCATACTACTTGAGGTAACCTACTGCGCATCTATTTTACACGTGAAAACCCACTGCGCATCCATACTACTCAAGGTAACCCATTGCGCATCCATTTTATTCGAGGAAATCTACTGCGCATCCATATTACTTGGAGTAACGTACTGCGCATCTATAGTACTCGAGGAAAGCCACCGCGCATCCATAGTACTCGAGGAAATCCACTGCGCATCTATATACTACTCGAGATAACCCACTTATTAAAGAATAAAGAAAATAATAGAAACACCGAACAGAGGTTGCATAGTATTTTAATTGAAAATCGTAGAAGCTAGATACACACGCAAGGACGCGTTGCTATATCCTCATCTATCCTTGAACCATTGGTATCAATTTAGCAACATGTTTATAAACCTTAAAATTCCACATCCACGTTTTCTATCCAAGTCTCTCACAAAGAAGAAAAAAATTGCACTCCACTATGTGAAAATTATTTATGAAACTTTAATAACATAATATTTGAAATCGCCTACTCCAAAAACCTATAAAACGATATGTCACATCGGTAGTGGGGGGTGGTGGAAGGGGGTGGTAGAGGGGGCAAATGAAGTAAAAAATATGTTGACGCTTTTCCACCCCCCCTTTAATAGTGAGGTGGGGGTGGTAATGGGAGTAATTTTTTGAGCCCTTACCTTTTCTTATATATACTAAATACCAATTTTATGGACTCTTACATGCTTGATTTACTTATTTACCCCCCCTTTATCCCAATTTACCCTTCAACGGAATAAAATGAAAATATAATCTAGTTCCAGTTCTCGTTAAAATACATACGTGTATCAAATTTCAAGTCAATATCTTTAAAGGTTCCAGAGTAAACATGCGCACAAAAAAGTTACGGGCAAACAGAAATTTTTTTTGCTCAAATTTAAAATCTCGACGTCTCATGACATTCTAAGCCTATTTGAACAATGACAGTTTTTTTAAATTTTTTGCCGTTACTATACTTCCACTGGATGTGATTGATGTGAAAGTAATAAAATTCACTTTATCACGTTGTGCGCATTTGTGATGCACATGGTACATGGAACTTTTACTTAATTTTCTTTGTTATGTATTATTTAATATTATATCAAAATGGTTTATTTTACTGGAAAAAAAATGTTTTATGTTGCCAGCAGCTCATTGGGTTTTTATATTTAATTGTTATGAAAATAAACATAATAAACACGCCACACACTAAACAGAACAGGGAGGTATGTGTTTGATTCAAAATTGTTTTTTATTTGCTAGGTATGCATTACATGTTTTTGTAAGAATCATTACCATTTTTAGGTTAAATTTAAAAATACAATGTAGCTGGCAATGATGAATATTTCACCATTTCGTCGTTTTTCTGAATTTAAATATTATGTCTATATGAGAGCCGTCTCTGGCGCAGAGACAAATCTTCTTGTTTATCAAAAGCGACGATTTACGCGACGCGAACCATACGAGTGCATGCCATCAACCTAACTGATGTTTGTGCAACTGACTAAGATCTTAGACCCCAATACGGTGGCGCCGTACTATACATCAGACCCTGCTTGGGCTACGATTTCAAGTACACGGTTGCGCCTCTTGGTAGACTTTTCACTCAACGTTGAAACTAAAAATTTAAATTTAAAAAATAATATTTGAGGGTCAGATCATATGTATTTTGGCCAGCAGGATTCAAATATGCAAAGATATACAGGTTGTCCCATTTAAAAATTTGATTTTCATATCAATTGCATCGAAACTGGAAGTCGGCCATTTCGGTTCTTTACATCATATAATTGGAAATTTCATCCCATATCACTGCACCAAATTTGAAAAAAAATCATTCACTTGTATAAAAATAAAAAATGATTTTTTTTATAGATATGAAAATTATGTAAATCAACAACAACCGATATGTAATCAAATTTTTGAATATTATTATACTGCACTGAGCACAACTTGGCGCTCATCGATTATCAAAAGGCCTTTGTCGCTGTGGAAATCTGGTCAGTTTTGCAAGCAATAGATGCCATGAGGATTGGGGCCACAACAACAAGCTTGACAAGGATATCCCCAATAACCTAAAGCAGAAAGTCTTCGACACTTGCATATTACCCATCATGACTTATGGCACTTTACACAGAACAGGGTACACCCTTTCCGGATTTGCCAAAGGGCAACAGAAAGAACAATGGAATCAGCTTGCGGGACCGAGGTAGAAATGAAGTTTTCAGAGAAAAATAAAAGTCGCCGATGTCATAGAGCGGATTGCCACCAATAAATGACACTGGGCAGGACATGTCGCCAGGAATGACATCACATGGATGTAGGCGACAATGTAATGGTAACCAAGAGAAATTAGGCGGAGCGTCGGCAAAATTAAAGTATAAATTTATGTTCTGAGTCACTGAACAAATATAGATCGATAAAAAGAGAAGCTTACCTTTTCCTTCATCATATATAACTTCCATGAAATCACCTTTCGCTGAGAATGCTTGTACTCTAGAATCTGCCACTATGATTTCTCCCAATGGGCCTATAGCAACAGATGATATCAAACTGAATGTCCCCTTCTTACCAACCTACAAAAAAAAATTTTACTTATGGCAACAGTAAGAGACAATTTCTCATTTATAATATAAGCACGTTAAATTAATAACAATCAATTGAAGTACATATCATCTATATAATGGACTAATACACCAATATTCATTAACTACATTATCAGATAGTAGTTTGATAAGAGAGGCTTATGAAATGTTTTGCGATTTTTTTTCTTAACTGTTTATCCAGAAAAAAATAATCAAGCTGATAAACTTTCTACTCTGACGTCAATTTACCCGTGACATCACGAAATGAAGCAAGCAAGTTCTACAAGTTCTTGTTCAAGAGAGATTTTTGAAAGCGATTAATATACCTATAATGTCATTGGTAACTTGGAATATTGATAAAATTTTGTACACATGCAGATATCTTTCCGATTTAAAGAAAACGTTATTTTACATTGGAGGTGGGGGGAAAGTTGGTGAGGATTGTAGAAAGGCAGGGGAGATAGTGGGATAGTGGGCGAGACAGTAACAAAAATGTGAGGGATTTACAAGCATAGCTGGCATAAACTAGTTTAAAATAAAATATAATGAAAGAATAATATTCATGTATATGTACCTGAAACAGTATCTTTCCGTCGCCATCGAAAACAAATACACAGCTCATTCCATTATCAGCAACCAAAATATGACCGTAACTCTTATCGACAGCTACGTCTATGGGCTCTTGGAAAGCATTGTAGGTAAAGGATTTGATTGTTTCTCCATCTGTTGTCATTTCCGTGATATATTTGCTCCTCCAGTTTACTACTACTAGACCCTCATCCGAAATGGCTATTCCTAAAGGAGAAAATTATTGCATTATAATTTAACAATTTCTTGAGTTAGAAATTTCTTCTGCAATCAATGAATTGAATGAAAATTTGAGATGTCCACACATATTACAAAGAAACTTTAGAGGGATACAAGACGGTGAAAACCAAACACAAATAACCGTATACTAAGGAGTTTCCAGTTCCGAGAGTCTGAGACCATCCCAAGATTCTACAAAAATATCTGCAAATAGAAGAATTTTTCCAAAAGAAAAGCAGTTTCTGAAGTTATTAATAAAAAGGTAAACAACAATGGTCCCAAATATGATCTTTGAGGAACACTAGAAGAGACTAAAATTTCATTAGAGAGAAAATTATTAATGCGACTATATTTTCATTCTGTAGTCATTTAGCCACTTGAGGAGTGAGCCACTTTGCCGTAACATTCAAGCTTAACCATCATTCTATTGGTTATTATTAGAAAAACATAATTTGATAAATATAAAGCAGGTCAGAAAAAAAACTTTAGTGTTTACTTCTGCCCAACTTAGTTAACATACCTGTACAGCTCCTTCCCAGTAATCCTTCATTGGTGACGTGCTTAAGAAATTCCAGCTGCTCACTCAACACTTTAATTCTAGAATTTCCCGTATCCAGCACGTAAACAGTCTGATCTCTCTCGTCTATGGCCACCGCGACAGGCTGCAGGAACTCATCCTTGCCACTGCCTCGTGATCCGTAAATACACACCGGATTATTATGCTCGGTGACATCAAAGTACAACGGGTTGTCCTTTATAGGTCTATCGATCACAGATATTTTGATTCCGTAGCGACCGGCTTTGGTAGCTCGGAAATATATTTTGTAAGTACCATCATCACAATCTATGACTTTCAGAGGAAACGGTTGATCTGCCTGATCAGCAGTGACGGCAAGAAGCTCCGCCTGGACAGGGTCACCTCCATTCTTCCTACCGTTGCCATGGTAGTCGACTGTTGTAAGGGTAACGCAGTTTTCAATCCCCGCAACTATATCTCCCTCCAAGCGAGCAGAACAAAGACTAGGAAACGTAGTGCTGGTCCTGACTTTTCCCAATACGCTTAGGTGTTGCTGTATTTGTTCCAGGCTGTCGTTTAGATTAAAGTTGCAAGTTAGAAACGCATTTTCACGGGGCTCCCCCAATGAAGTAGTAGCGTCTAATTTTTCAGAGAGTATTTCTATTCGTTGTGTTATGTTGCGGACCTCTACTTGGTACTGAAGACCTTGGCATTCCTGCTCTACCTGAAATAAAATTTTAGATAATGAACTGCTTTACAAATACCAATAAAAATTCAAATAGGAGATGTACATCAAAATTTATGTCAATACTTAAGTCATAAAATTTATATAATAAAAGGCTTTTAACACTTATGACTTTCTTCAGCATTAATAGTCAGATTTAACATAACATTTAGAGTTTTCAATAAATATAACTTTACCAACGTTTTATAATGCCAAATACACCTGATATGGTTCTGTATACAAAAATATAGCCAAAAACCTACACAAAACGGAGGTTCCGGTTTTCGATTGGTGCAGTCCATTTATCTATTATGACTGCATTTGATGTAAAGACTCCGATAATACCAAAGGAACAAATCGTCAAATAGAAATATGACAAATGCAACATTAAAGCAACGGATCAGGATTTAACTTATTACTTGGAGAAAATATAAAACAGTGAAATAATGCTACATATTACAAAAATAATATACAGACATTTCTTTCTAAACTTCAGGTATAACTAACTACTGCTAGTAGTTTCTTAAGAGCGCACATTTAAATAATCATACATATTATAGCATAAATATAATGCTATTAATAAAATATAAAAATAGGTTGTAAAAGATTTTGTATTTACTTTCAAAATATAAAAAATATGTAATAATTCATTTTTTGTTGTTATTTATAACATAGTTATATTCAAATGTGTAGTAAGTATCCTACACACCTCCCCCTTACAACGAAGAAACTAACTTATCAAAGTAGTAATATTTAAGATGACATTTAAAAAGAAAAATCAGATTTGACTGACAAAATAATATAACATGAGGAAAACTTATTTCTGTAATAACATAATCCTTAGTGCAAGCATGTCAATAATAACCAATAATAACCAATAATAACCAATAATAATTCATATCATAATAACGATTTAATAAATGGCGAAAGAAAAATGAAATAATTAATCCCTAACAATATACTATACTTATTCAATTAGAGACTATTACCACAAAAGACCTATACCAGAAACGACTCTCTGGCCTTCCCGCCAATATTGAATTTTATGCGCATATGTCATATGTCGGTGGTATTATTGTCAACCTATAAATCCGCAGGTTTCTAAATTCACCGGTGGAGCGTACCGGTAAGCAATAACATTATATGATTGGCTATTTTGAAAACCAAAGCCAAAATCAGCTTCGAATTTTATCTACCAATGCATCCAGCGGTGAATTTAGAAAGGTGCGGATTTATAGATTGACAATACCACCGACAAGATGGCCGAAGGTCACCCCAATTTACCAATGAAAGGGTGCGTTTGCACGCACTCAGTAATTTAGTCGAGTTGCTTAGTAATTTAGTACTCGACCAATGCGGACAGCGTGTTTTAGTCAAGTAATTTAGTGGAAAACAATTACTAAATTACTGGACCGTCTCTCTACTCGACTAAATTACTGGATGCGTACAAACGCACCCAAACATCGAACGTGCCTCCGACAGTGACGCTTCTGGTATAGGTCTTCTGTGCTATTACTTAAATCATTAAATATTTCACCAGAGTGCATAGAAGAAATTGATACGTTTGATAAGTTGGTTTAAAAAAAAATGTAGGGAGTAATATAGAGTACCTACAAACACATGTACATAATTGAGCATGTAATTAAAAGTTTTCTAGAAATTCTGAACATCCAGTCTGACTTGTTTCTTGTGAAGACATTTATGGACCGGCCGACCTTTAGTTGGCTGTCCTCGTTGTGGATGTCGTCCCCATAAAAGCTGTCAGCAGCACGAGCAGTTGCGTTCGCCCACTCAATCTCGCAGCGACTGACACAGCTTGAAGAATAATCATGGGAGATTATTTTGGCATAACCATTTGCTCACATAACATTATTCAATAATACTGTCAAAAATTATTAAACTTCAGTATTCATCACCAATTTTTGACAAATGCCTTCAATACCCATTGACTCACAGGAGGCACACAACATGTGAAGACGTTCGGGGTCACCAATTATAGCATAAATATAATGGTATTAATAAAATATAAAAATAGGTTGTAAAAGATTTTGTATTTACTTTCAAAATATAAAAAATGTAATAATTCATTTTTTGTTGTTATTTATTACCACAGTTATATTCAAATGTGTAGTATATACCCTACAATACATTATTGCAAAATACATTAAACAATGCACATTATTTCAAAATGTGCAATACAAAGCAGTTTGATTGCAATACTGCTGTCATAAGGAGAATAGCCGCATCTGTAAATTGTCGGTTGTCGATGAAAGTTACTAGTAAAGATTAATTCAGAAAATATTCAAATTCTATTGGTTCTTATATTTTTGTATATTTATCTGAGATGCAGCCTTTTAGCCTATTATGTGTAGAAGCCGTTGTTTAGCGCAAAGAAAATATGACGTCATGTAGATGCAGCTTTTTATGTACCTATGTTTTTGTACTTTAGAATTTTTTTATAATTTTTTAACTGCAGAACTAGGTAAGTACTCTTGGGTGTTCATACATTATTAGAATCCCATTTATGATAAATAGTGAAACGGACCACCCCGTAGTATATTCATTTTTTTCGATTTCCAGTATTTTGTCAATATATTTTTATTTTTATTTTAAATTTCAAGAAAAACGCAATAGGAATTTCTAACAAACTGTACCTAGTTTTCTGTTCAGATAAACTTTCTCACATCTTCAGAACGCGTTGTTTACATTTAGTCAACGAAAGAATTTCAAATCGATGTTCGTTTACGTTATAAAATTTAGATAACGAAACTTAATGCAGGGAACGACGAGAAATTGCATACAAACGGGGATGCACTTGAACCTTTAGAAATAAGCCTACGTGATTCCGCGGTGAGAAAATAACTTTAAATGCGTATACGTTGAAACTACGTCACGGGGTAGGGAACATAAATACCGAGCTCACACAAACCTCGAGGCATTTTCTCTTGGAGACCCGCTTGCAGGTAAACTGCAGGAGAAGTGCGCCGCTCCCAGCCCAACTACAAAAAGTGGCACTTTCTCTTGGAGACCCGCTTGCAGGTAAACTGCAGGAGAAGTGCGCCGCTCCCAGCCCAACTACAAAAAGGTGGCACTTTCTCTTGGAGACCCGCTTGCAGGTAAACTGCAGGAGAAGTGCACCGCCCAACACAAGTACTTTTCGGAGACCCGCTTGCAGGTAAACACCTGGAAAAGTACACCGCTCCCAGCATAAATACCTAGAGCACAAATTCAAGGAGTACCTCAGTCGTGTCCTTTGGAGACTCGCTTCGCAAGTAAACTGCAAAGGCACGAACTTCGAGGCAACAGCCTAGCGCAAAAAATTAAGGAAAACAAATAAAAGTAGGAAGAAACAATTCGCCCAGTGGTTGTCAACTTCAAAGAAGACGGACGACGGTTATTACTGCGCTAGTGACCGCGACGGCTGGAGAGCTCAATGAAGTGTCGTTTTGCGGACCTGGACACAGAAATGACGAACAACGACGCCGGGAGAACCGACCTGGGGAACTTAAGTCTCGTCGTAGGAACAGGTAATATTGACATCGGAATGAGCGTTTATTTCATTGGGTTAAATTTTACGTTTTAGCATCGCGTCGCGAATTTATTCATAGTTCATTGTATTTTATATCCTGGTATGGGCACTCAGGGATTTTACTTGGAATTTACAAAATTACGGGTTTTGTGGTACCTAGAGCTGTTAGGTTAATTTTATTTAACCTCTTAGCGTCCCATGTTCCTAAACTGGAACAGTGAAAACTAACCCTTAAAATAAATACATCCCTTTTTAAATTAACTAAAATTTTCGTACTAGGCCACTGTTCCTAAGTTGGAACAATGAATAATGTGCACAAAAGTAACTTCTCGCGCCATCTATGTACTACAGATAGAGGTAAACACAGAATTGCGTCGTTCGTGTTTATTTATATGTGGAGTGTGTCTGTGGAAGATTATTTCCAAATTTTGGGTCAATATTAGAGATTAACAAAAATACAGGTATGTTATTCAGTTATCTAAGAACACTTTCAAATTAAATTTGATACAATTTTTTTCATAATGAGTTCATAAATCAAAAAAATCCCAATGTTCCAGATTCGGAACACTGGTCATTTGGTTATAATTTTTATGGTTCCTAATGTGGAACAACGGACAATAACTACTGTAACTTTGGCAACACTTTTTTTTCAGTAAAATATGGTGTGCTTATCATCCACTGACCTCGATGTTTATATAGAGATCAGTGTTATCCGATAGCGAGGATGAAAATCTAAGCGACTCTGATGATGACTACGTACCAACCAGATCAACTTCCAGAGACGCTAGTGATAGCGATAGCGAAAATTTTTCCGAATCTGAAGATGACGAGCCGCTGAGTAATAATATATCTGCTAAAGGAAAACAAGAACACAAATAGAATAAAGTAAAGGAAGACTTAGAAGATGAGAAAATATAAGAAAAAGAGGGAGACCAAGTTTGAGTATGAAGAAAGACTTCGAAGAAAAAAAGAAGAAAAGTCAAACAAAGCTCATACCCTGCAGAGATCAGATAGCTCACTTTCCATGCGAAAAACAAGAAAGACAAATGTGTAAAAAGCCCGGCAGTGGACTTGAAACTTACTTTTATTGTGTAAAATGTAACATTTACTTATGTATCAGTAAGAAAAGAAATTGTTTTGTCGATTTCCATTTATAACTTTATGGGCCTTTGTTCCATAATAGGAACATTAATTTTTTTTTTGTATAATGAAAAAATAAACTGTTTTGATTTTAAGAATTTGTTTTTGTCGTAATTTTAATTGCTTATTTCGCAAAATTTATTTTTTTACTCAGATTTTTCGAAATATGGCCCTTAAGAGGTTAATTTTCAAAGGTAGTTATTTGTTGTTTATGAAATTTATCCATTTTCATTCACTATTGCCTTATGCAGCTGAGATAATGTGCGACAAGGTGAGCCAATGACTTTGTAGGTGAAATGGATTTTTATGTCAATAATTAAAATCGCCAATAATACATATACGGAGGACCGACCCAGTCTGATTGTTGCGTTAGAACTGACACGATTCAATATAACAATAAATAGGTAAATAAAGCAGGCGCCGGAGTCTGCAAGTTCCAAATACACCGCCGTTTGGGCAATAGTTAAATTCGAAAATCCGTCGGCACTGTAACTTTTGAAGTCTGCACGACAGGTGGTTAAAACTACCGTACTCGAGTAGGACATCTGGGGTGCAGTGACCCTGTTTTATCACTTCAGTGGAACTTTTGCCATCAGCTGTTAAATAAGCAGTAGATATACCGAGTAAAACAACTTTTCCAGATTTGTTAAAATTGTTTGCTCATTCATTAATTAATGACGATTGTCATTTAATTCAACACAATATCAACTGGCAATTGCCAGGGGTTCAACTTCGTAATTACAATTTGTTCCCATCTACGCATCTACACATCGCATCGAATATGTTTGAACGACCAAAATTAATATATCTGGAAATTTCCGCAACTTGATTCTTCTTTTTGTATGAGATATTTCTCACAGTGATGTAAGAATTTCCACTACAACTGCCTCCGACAGGCAAATAAGACGGAACTCTCTCATTTTAAACTTAATTTTCAGTTACTTACTTGTCGCTATATTTCAGTGTCACAGACACAGCAATTGCACAGTGTCGAGACTACTGTTATGTGTTTTTGACGATTGTCATTTATTTACCACAATTTCATTGGCTGACGATTGTCAGTAATAATCAAAGTATGTACGTCTCGATTGAGACTCAGATTATATGCCAATTTATATTGAATTTGGGATTACCCGACAATTGTCACATCCAACATAAATTTTCTATACGAACAATTGTTCGAATAAATGTATTAAAATGGTCTATGATTTTTTTATTTATCTTTACAAATTCCTGGAAATAGTTTAAATGAAATAACAACATAAGTCAACCTAGCTCCTTGACTTTATGTTCGAAATAAACCAATTTAGCACTGACAGGTATAAAAGGGGAGTGGTAAATGAATCTGGGTCAATTTTCCGTTAAATTCAATATACAGGGTATAACTAGCCAACCACCCGAATAAGCAAGTATAGCAAGTATAGCAAGAATAGCAAGAATAGCAAGAACCAGGGGAACTGAATAGTTTGGGTATCAAAATTTTAATCTTTGTTAAATAAAATAATACTACGCACAACGTAATTTGGGTCCTAACTAATGAATCTAGACGATCACGTAAATGGCCAAATTTGTATATTTTTCTTTCTCGACAAAAGAGAGAGATAAATATACGACCGGGGTATGGGGTGTTTCAATATGTAGATGCGGCTTTTCACCTTATGACGGCAGAATAAGCCCCAGCAGAAATATATATTGTGTGGTGAATATTATTTATTTATTTATTTCAAATTTGTACACTACAGAATTATATATAAATTTCAATTGGTACATTGCGACATTAAAACTACATATAAAGAGCAATACAGTAATAAAATGAAAATGAATCAGTAATAGGAAGGAGCAACATAATACACTAGAAGGGTTTACTGACTCGTAAGAGATTTTTTAAGGCTATATAAGCTGATGCCAAACAAGTCGCATTCAGCAAAATTGTTGTTGAAGTTGGCCATCATTCTATCACAAAAAGCTTGTTGTCCATAGTTAGTCCTATGAGGCCTGATAAGGAATAGTCTTCTGTGACGGATGTTACAGGGTGCAACATGGAAATTAATGTTACTCAAAAGAGATGGATAATCGGTAGATCCATTAATTAGCTTATGTAGAAAATAGCGAAGGGCAAGTTTCCTACGATCTTCTAGTGACCTTAAGCCAGTTATCTCTAATCTTATATGAGAATCAAAAGCATGATACGGAAGACCCATTTTATAGACAAAAATTTTGTAAACCTATTTTGTACAGTTTCTAAGCAATATATATATGTGAGAGGCATAGTGTGGCGACCATATTACGCTATTATATTCTAGGATACTATGGACTAGAGTATGATATAAGGTCATTATAGCATGCAGATCGCTTATCTGCTGTGTATGCCTTTTAATGAAGCCTAATAGTCTCAGGGCTTTGAGAGTTATGTTGTTAACATGATCTATGAAGCTAAGATCTTTATCGAAGGTGACGCCAAGGTCGCACACTGTGCAAGGGGCTTCCAATAAAATAGTGTTATCAATATTATAATTATAAATAATGTGATTCTGACATTTATAGAAGTGAAAAGTTTTGCACTTGGTATTAACAAACATGTGATTTGTCAGGCACCAGCTTAAAAAGTTATCCAGATCTATTTGAACTTTGAGACAATCGTCTAAAGATTTAATTACACAATAAAATTTTAGATCATCTGCATATAAAAGGACATTACAATTTAAAAATGCGTCAATTGCATCGTTAACAGAAAACAAAAAAAGGACTGGACCGATGTGGGACCCTTGAGGAACTCCTGATGTAACACTTATTATATTAGACACTTTATCACAGATTTTAACACATTGATGTCTGTCCTGCAGGTAAAACTTAATCCATTCCAGGTAAACTCCAGCAATTCCCATACCTTTCAGTTTATGCAATAAAAGTTTGTGACAGACGCTGTCGAAAGCTTTTGATATATAGATAACGACAACTTGTTCACGTAGTTCAAGGCTGTTTACTAGATAGTCATGATATATCGCCAGGTTTGTGGTGGTGGGCCGCCCTTTGTAAATGCGTGTTGCTTATCGATTATTGACTTGGAAATAATTACAATTCCTCTATAATTTTCGATTTTGGATTTGTTAACAGATTTAAAGATTGGAGTAAGTATAGAAGATTTCCATTCAGTAGGAAAAAAGCTTTAGGACATTTGAAATAGAGTTCTAAGTGGTTCTGAAAGTGTTGATAAGCAATTAATCACAAGTACAGGCGGTATTCCATCCGGGCCGCCATCTATACCATCTGTTACTGCACAGTTTCTGGCTTCTTAGCCGTCATCAGTACAGCCTAGGTAAAAAAAACACCACAAAGCGTCTGAAAAAAAGGTTGATAATTGTCATTCCGAACCCAAAAACAGATTACTCAAGAGCTAATAACTATCGACCAATCACTTTACTTCCTGTATAAGGAAAGCTGCTTGAAAAAAGTCGTAGAAACAAAATACCGCCTTTAATTATAGACAAAATTCCAATGCATCAGGTTGGTTTCAAACAAACATGATCCGCGTTAAACCAAGTGATGGGTGATATGGTGGTTTTCCAATCACATCGTGAATAGTTATTGTAATTTTTACATGAAAGTCAATAAGGTCAGCTTAGTCACCGAAATGTACTGCATGTAAGTAGCAGGTGTAGCAAGTCGCAAATAATTTAAAAAATGTAAAAGCTTCTTATGACATTTTCAAAATTTACTGCCATTTTATGAAATTTTGTTTTGAAATTCATTGATTGACTCGTAAATTTTTGTCACATTTTACTAGATAAATGAAAGAAATTCAAAATTGACAAATTCAACAGTGAATTTAGTAAAAACTTTAAAGAATTTATCATCAAGATGGAACCAATAGAATGGATCTTTTGTTAGGATTAGACATAATATGATAATGTACCTACCTTATTTTTCTCACTTTCAATGAGAGAATGTTGTTCCTCCAAAACACGCCTTTTTTCTGCACATACCGAATTTACATTGTCTACAATTTCTTGTTTTCTTTGGTCCATTAAAGCTTGAATTTGTTGGAATGTTGTGTTAACCTGTTCGAGGCACGCCTCCTTTGCGGCATCTAACCGATTTAACTCCGCACTTACTCCCTCTTGTGCCTGTGTTAGCTAAAGAAAATATATCCTTTGAAAAAATGTGCGAAGAAATATTTTCTCGAATTGCGTACAATGAAAATAGTCTCAAATTGGCAATATAATGGAAAAAAATTATAGGATCAATGAAACACTGCAAATATGTTCAATTTTATTGCAAAATTAACCGATAAAATACTTCACCCCCTAAGACACTATATGCTGATGAGGAGCAATAATTTCGAAACATCAGTTCGTAGTTGCATCTTTTTTTCGTATTGGGGTGTATGCCAAGAATTTCTATTTTTCATTTTTATTGGACTCCACACACTCGCTCTTTCTTTTGTGTATCTTTTGTTAAGTGGAAATAAGGCAGTACAGATAGTACTCTATGTACTGACTGCTCTCATTTGAGGCTCTAAATGTGGCACGAGGTATGGAAGTGCAAATGGAGTACTGAGTGCTGTTCAGTGTTGCCAGCATTGCATTATTTTTCGGGCTAAATTCTAGTATAAATTAGGGCTACATTGAAAAAAACGGGCTAAAATTAAAAAATCAAACATAACTGGAGGAACCTGAAATTTGTTTGAAGGGCAGGCGGCAAATTTTTTTTTTGATGAGCGGGGGGGAGACTGCAGCGATCCCTAAAACGGGCTACATTTCGCAGTGTGGTGCTAACGTGCTAAAAGTTCCAAAAAGGGGCTGAAGCTGGCAACAGTAGTACTGTTAGTTTCCAACCTCTGTCAGTTTTGTTCATAACCTATAAAAATATTCCCTAAGCTACATTACACTAATGACATTGCTACACCTTTGTCTCATTTTGGAGTAAATGACAAGAATGTCTGATTTTCATTTATATAGAATATTTTTGATGTAGGACGCATTGCATTGGGTGAAGTTCGAAAACAAAGAGTAGACATTTTAGCTATTTAAAGGCATGAAAAATATCATAACATCAAAACTCCATATCTCGGTCAATTTTGATCGAAATTTAAAAGTAACGATGACACTGCGTGGTATAAAAGGTGAATTTAAATAGAAAGTGAAGAATGACGACTTTTATTTGATATCTGAAAAATGAAACTTTAAGAGAGCCGTAATTCGAAATTCATAAATCAAAATGTCGTTATATTTTTTGTACTGGGCTTTTAGAGCATGGCGATGAATAATATTGCATTAGTTTTTCAATAGAAAAATGTCTAATATGACTTCTCGAAAAATCGACCTTTTGTTTTCTTAATAAAAATGCATACCGATGACTGGAATGTTTTTTTTTTAGTCAAAAAAGATATAGTACAAGGTGTACAAGGTCTTTGATGTCAATCCAAATTTAGTTGAAACTGGATGACTAATAACTGAGCTGCAAAGTTGTTACCGTGAAAAGTGGGACACACTGTATATGTAGACGCATCCCTCTCCTTTTTTCCTCCAATCTAAAAAAAAAGATACCTAGTATGTAAAATGAACATCTATCTAGGCAAAGTTTCATTGATCATCCAATTTCTTCATTTATATTTTCTTTTATCAAACTATAATGAAAAAAATTTATAAATTACGATAAGGCCCAGTACTTTCATCTCCCGTTAAATTCATTCTCCAGATAATTTCCTTGGATACAGTTGTGTCAATAATTGTTTCCATGGGATCTATCTTAGAATAGATTTAACGTGAGATGAAAGTACCGGGCCTAAGTATGTTAATTATGTTATAGCAGACAGTGCGTAATTTTCAAATCATTGAGAAGCAAACTCACCTTAGAAATACATTCATTCGCCTTGTACAACAAAATTTCTGACATTCTTTTAATAGCTATCGAGAACGGTATAATAGTGTGTTCGCAACTGTTAGCCGAATCGTTGTGGGAGCCCCCAGTGCAGAGTGTGCAAAAAACGGTATCACAAGTCTCACAAAATAGCAGCTCCTGATTGATATGAACTGAACATTTTGGAATGACTTCTCTCCTCTGTCTGGACATGAGATCTAACAGTTGGTTGACGAGAAACGAAGGCGGTAAAGCAGACACTCCTCCTCTCGGTATGTTTATAAGCTCTCTGCATATTGGACATCGAAAGGAACCAGTGTCTCTAGTTTGTGAGGCGGCTATTCTCGTTAGGCAGTGTAAACAAACCGTGTGGGAACACTGTAATAGCTTTGGTGTGTGCTCCTGGCCATCATACATACCTGAAAAGAACACCAGTGTTTTTCTTTTCGATAATTAATTTGCAGGACTGCTGATAAAACAGCAGTACTACAACTTAATTACGATGTATATACATTGTACAAGAACTGATAAATACATAATATTGGCTGAAAATATTAAATATGGATTTTGCAAGAAATCAATTTGTAAGAATTTAAAAGTAAATTTGGAAACAATTTTTTATACTTTCTTGAAACGTTTTAATGGCACAAGACTTTGGTATTTCAAATTTCTTACCCCTCGAGTACTGTTCGATCATAGAAATAACCCATCTCTTTATTTTTCTTGTGATAAATTCAATAAAAATTCAGTAAAGGTCGCAGTTGTTACTTGGTTACTATTGACGTGTCAATAGTCAGCGTAATAATCAAAATTTGACAGGTTACAAAAGTTCTTACGAGTTTCAAAAAAATACTTATTCAAAATTGTACCAATTTTACTGTTAATGTTTATAATAACTAAAAACGCGCTGTTAATTTTCGTCGGAAATTTTCTGTAATTATGTTTCTTAATAAATGTTACTTGCCAAAAAGTGTCAAATATTCAGTTGCCATGACGACCAATCAATCGGCGAAAAAAATATTATTTCTATCATTATCCAATGGTCGGGTATACTTAAAAAATATTTACGATGCCACTGGTTTCTTTAAATAAAAAACACTTTTTTTTTAATTATGAATTAAATGCACGAAAAAACATCTTGAAATATTATTATACGATACAGCGTAAAATTTGATTTTTTCAGAAAATATTTGAGATATCGCAACGAAAGAAGCAGCAATTATAAACTGAGATAAAGTCTGATCAAACAAGTTAACAAAATGTATACAGATTGTTAATCAAAATTAGAAAAATAAAAAAAATACATACATACACTGTTATAGATTTGATGTTTCATAAATCATAAATTTTCCATTTTCCATTTTGTTTTTATGTTCTCTTGGAGAACACTATTCAAGAACAAATTTTCAAGCATTTTGTGACCTTTTTCGTTTGAGATTAGTTGAAAGCTTTTTAGTATTATGGAGTATAATGAGAGCCAATCATCAAATTTTGATATTAGATTCGTGAAATGAAGCGAAAATATGCAATAAATATAAGAAATTATGATGATTGGCTGGGAGCTAACTAATTCCCAGAAAACCACAAGCTACTAGATTGTTAAAAGTAAGAAATAGTCGACATAATATGTATAACTAGCATAGCTACCTACTTTATTAAATAGCTACAGTAGTTATTTTGCAAATCTCAGCGATGAGCCTTCACAAATTAGAAATTGCAGAAGAAAAAGTTTATACTTCTTTGGGCAAATATTCTCGAAAGGGGTAAGAATAAATATCTGAAGAATTCCCATCAGTGCGGTGGGTGTTTCATCCCCAACAGGAACCCGATGTTAGTTTTTCGCCTATATCTCCCGAACACCTCATACTGCGATAATTTGCTACAATAACAAAAACATTGTAAATTGACTAATAGAAAGTTTGAAGTGCAACTAGAGATAGGCTATACAGTACGTATGCTCAGGGGTGCACTCAGGCCATTCTCAGCCAATGTTATTCAAATGGATTGACACTGCCATAAATGGTAAAAGTAAAAATACTGACTAGAAGTCCATTCTTAATTATTTGTAATACTCTCAAATGTCTACATTAGAGAGAGCTCAACATATGCTACTTTATATTGATACATTTTACAGTTTTGAAATTATCATTAAGAACGTGAATTAATTCATACCTACATATTTAGTAATTTTTCGAGGTATTACTATTCTTTAAGAAAAGGCTGTTTTGATAAAATGCAGAAGTATTCAGAAAAATATTTCCGAAAAACTATTAATCTAGTTGTCTTGTAAAATATGTATTGAAATGTGAGAAAGGCATCTAAACGTTTCATCTGTCTGTTATATAGTGCCGCAGTTGGTGAATTTTGATGCATGAATGTTTTAAAATTAATCCTTGTTGCAAAAAAACTCAAGAGGAAAAAATGTTTCAAGTAAAAGCAAGTAAAAGTTACATCTTTTTTTCTGTAGATTAAGATTTCGTAAGAAAAAATATACACTTTTATTTGAAAAAACAAAAACGTGGTCGAAGTTAAAAAATATCTCCAATTTGTTTCTCTCTCGACAGCAAACATTTTTATTTGAAATATTTTGTTCTAAAATGCATCGTTTTCGAGATATGTGGCTGTCACATGTTAAATGGCGCAGCCGGTATATTAGCACCGAGTCCCGGTTGGGGGTGATTTTTCGCTTGAAAAGGGATCAAGCACCCACCGAATAGATGGAAACTTTCCAAATATTTATTCCTATCCCTATCGAGAATATATTCCCAAAATATTATTTTTGTAATTTTTTTTCTAATTTGTGTGGATTATTGTTTATATGTAGCTGATCAGTGTTAGTTTTGCTTTTGAATGGTGTTAAAAAATATTTTTCTATCTGCTTAAAGGCTATTAACTATATCTTTTAATATTAAATGCGTGAGAAACATACAAAACTGTTCGTGTATTTGTTACACATGCACTAACTAGTCCAAAATAAAAACGCACCACTCCAAATGCCATCTGTAACAACAAAAATGTTGTTTAATAAATAAGTACTAAGAAAAAAATGTTCTAAACAATCTATTTCAACCTCTAGTTCTAACTTAAAATTTATGGCCGTTTGTATAATTTTTAGTAAAGGCATATCTATTGTATTTACAAAAAAAAAAAAAGAAAATGTGAGGATAATAATTATGCCAGTAACAGGGTAGTTGAAACAAGAAAAAAATTAGATGCTAATTATTTATTTAATAAAATAGTTTATTTATGCATCTTCTTATTCACGTCTTGACAGGGTTTTTCTATTTGGCCTCCCTTTGCTGATGGGAAAGAACTCTTGTGCCGCCATGCGCCTAACAGGCGGATGACGTGATGCTGTCAGACGTGCGATACAGCAAAGGGAGGCCAACCAGAGTAACGCATGGATCACAAAATATCTCCCAAAACTTTGCGAAAAAGAAGAATTTTATATTATATGGAGAATCGAAAAATTAAAGCATTGCCAAATTATTTGATTCCAAGTCTCGAAAAAAGTTGTCGAAAAAAGTTTTTTTTAGCTATTCTTCTTCTTTGATGCACACCATCGTGTATTTTTGTCCACAATGTATATAAAAAAATGTGCAAGTAAAAAAATAAGGCTTTTCAGTCACTTTTAACAATTTTTGTATCTTTCAAGGGTTGTATCTGTCGTTCTATTTAACGCAAGGGGTTCATTTTACACTTATTTTACGCTAACGTAACAAAAAAAGTGTGTACTTACACATTCTTGATGTGTAGCTTCCACAATTCAATTCAGTTCAAAAGACTCTATTGTTAATTAAATATTACAACAGAGATCTCTGGTAATCATGCCCGGAGCCAGACAGACATCCACGATGTACAGCGCCGTGGTAATTGAAGGACTGCATGGGAAGAACTTAGGTATATCAATTTTTAATAAATATAATGACCAAGTTCTTTACACCTAAGGCGAATTAAAATGGTAATAAGGTGAACCTATTGAGTAAAATTAAGATGGCGGAAAACTTTTTGGTCGCTGCCACAGGAAAAGATGACAAATGAAAAACCCGCTAAGAATAATTCACGATGCCGGTCGCTTAAACTTGAGTTTAAAATGTTGGTGTTCATTTCATACATAAATAAACTATTTTATAAAATAAAATAATACGTATAAATTTTTTTTCTGTTCAGTTCTCTCTTTCTGTGTCTTTTTGCTGACCTAAACAGGTTTTTTCAGAAAATAAAATTGTGCATTTTGTTACGTCAAATTCTCAGATACATGTACTTAAAAGTTATATTTTCCTCGCAGAGTGACAAGGTATAACCACTGCCTTATTTTTCATTCGCAAAATTTGACCAAAGTTTCTTCCACAACCAAGACACTTTCGTGTCGACTTCAGACTCTAAAAAACCGCTGCCCAAGGAATCACTACTTCCACATCCAGATTCTCTATCCAAGTCACTCACAACGAAAAAACTTTGTATGTGAAAATAATTGTTTATGGAACTTTAATAATATTATATTTGAAATCCTCTACCCCAAAAACCCATAAAACGATACCCCACATCGGTATTGGGGTGGGGGTGGTGATAGGGGGGTGGTAGTGGGGGGTGGATGAAGTAAAAAAATATTTTGAGATTTCTGGTTCCTGTACATGCACTAAATCACATTTTTTTTTCATCCTTTTTAATAAGGAAGTGGGGGTGGTAATGGGGGTGGCTAATGCCAAAAATTTTTTTGAGACCTCAGCTTCTCTTGTATATACTAAATACCAATTTTATTGACTCTTACCTGCTTGATTTACCCATTTACCCCAAATTTACCCCAATTTACCCCCCAACCCTTCGACGGAACAAGATGAAAATATAATCTAGTTCTAGATCTCGTTAAAGTACATATGTGTACCAAATTTCAAGTCAATATATCAAACGGTTCCAGAGTAAACGTGCGCACAAAAAAAGTTACAGACAGACAGACAGACCGACAGACAGACAGACCGACAGACAGACCGACAGACAGACCGACAGACAGACAGACCGACAGACAGACCGACAGACAGACCGACAGACAGACCGACAGACAGACCGACAGTCAGAAAATTTTTTTTCGCTCAAACTTAAAATCTCGACGTTTCATGACATTTTAAGCCTATTTGGGCAATAAAAATTTTTAAAAATTTTTTTGTCGTTACTATACTTCCACTGGACGTGGAAGTAATTAGCTATACTATTTCAAGTTCACAGGTAATTGCAACTTCTAACCCTTTTTCTGCCACATCAAGTCATACTCCCATTGTTTATTGATTTATTATTTGTAATAAATAATAATCAATTTTTCATTCACCCACTGTAATTTTGTATCATAAAGACAATAATTGTAGTAGTAAAATACCGACAACTATACAAACAAATTAATGACAATAAAGTAGTAAAAATTAATATTAATTAAAATAAATCACATATGCAAATTAGATTTTCGATCAGAATTTTTCATAATTAATAGTATCCATTGGTATATCTATAGATTTTAATTTGCCAGATTTATAAAACTAATATAGAACAGCTCTTACATGAACTTTCACTTTCTGTAAAGAATGAAGTGGTATACAATGCATAAGCACACAGCTCTTTATTCCTTATGAGTACGGTTTCAGGGGGTTAATGAGGGTCATTACCTGTAACCCTCTCTTCAAGTGGAAATGTAACAGGTAACAGGTGTAAAATTTTCATAGCAGATATTTTGGTGTCAAAATATAAGAAAATTTTTCCAGTAAAGTAAAACGAAAATTCAGTTTTAATATTTTCGAATGATAGCTCCTTCAGTACCTAACAAAAACGAAAAAGGAGCCTATCACTATCCGAAGACGAACATTTTTCAACCAAAGGCGACGTTGATACAGTTGATTTTTTTAAAATGCTTATAACAATAAATTTTTTAAAATTCTGCCATTACAAAAACGAATCAGTATATTTTTTTTGATAATTTTCCCAATTATTATTACTGTCATAAATTTAACAAAAGAAAAGATTAGAGTAATTCTACATTAGTGATTTTACTCCCTATAAAGCACCATTTTTGTGTTAAGAATTATTTCAACTTTATGACAATCTTGTCAGCACATATTTA
Organism: Rutpela maculata; assembly: GCA_936432065.2. NCBI lineage: Eukaryota > Metazoa > Arthropoda > Insecta > Coleoptera > Cerambycidae > Rutpela > Rutpela maculata. Next base: position 248,060,084 of record OW386286.2, read on the forward strand.
ACGCAAATCGTAAGATTAACAATGTTTTATTAATATTTATAGTTTTTAAATTTGATTTTATTAAATATTTTTTCCATAAATATCAGCCTATATACCAGTCTCATCTAGCAGGTTTGTGAATTTTGGTCAAGTTTATAGATGTCGGCCTATAGCCCTTGGGGGCTCTGAGATATTATCAAATAAAAATTAGCACACTATGTGCCGAATTAGGCAAAAACGGATTTTAAAACCCCTCTGCTCACTTACAGAGCACACGATTCTGGTGTATACACTATAGCCTGTGAACATGGGAGCCACGACGAAAAAACTGCCTGACTTTCGAAAAACTCTTTTTTTTACAGTCATTGCGTGCACAGATTAGACGTTCGCACTTTGTTCATAAAATTAAATTCTAAATATTCTTGAATGAAAAATTAATTTTCTAACGGCAGTGGTAATACATTTTTTTAGCAAAGTCCTCACCATTTTATTTATTTAAAATAAAAAAGCACCGATATACAATCACTAAATAAAAAGCGGTCCCGTTTCTACAGGGAAATGTCTAACTTAAAATTGTTTGAAAGTATACTTACATAAACAAGTCCCGCATGTCAGAAAACTCTCGTTGAAATCTTCATAATTTATGCTGACGGTTTCAACAAGAGTTGAATTCATGCTGACCATCCTCTCCCCCAGCCTAGTCCTGGAACAAAAGATAAATCACGTAAATTATAGTACAGGTGATATATTCAATTTTAACATTTTAAATATGGTTTCATCAATTCAGCATCTTGTAGACTTGTCCCACTTCCATATCTCAATTAGTCACCCGATTTCAACGAAATTTGGATCGGTATCAAAGACCTTTATTGTGTCCTTTTCGAGTAAAATGAAACTAATTTTAGTCATTGGCGAGCAATTTTATTAAGAAAAAATAAGGACCATATACACAGTGTGTCCCACTTTTCACGGTAACACCTACGTAGCTCAGTTATTGGTCATCCAATTTCAACCAAATTTGGATCTTTATCAAAGATCTTTAATATTTCTTTTTTGGGTAAGACAAAACTTATTTCAGTCAGTGGCGTGCATTTTTATTAAGAAAAAAAGAGTCGATTTTTCGAGAAATCATATTAGGCATTTTTTTGTTGAAGAACTAATGCAATATTATTGATCAGCATGCTGTAGAACCACTATATCCAGAATTTAATAACATTTTGATTTTTGGTTTTCGACTTACGATCCACTTAAAATTACTTATTTTAAACATTAAATAGTCAATAAATTGGTAACGAAATTTTTTTCGAAAAAAAGTCATTCTTTATTTTCTCTTTAAATTCACTTTTTCCATCCCATATTATCGAAACTTTCAAATGGCGAAGGTCACGAATTTTCATTGAAAAATTTTGGGTAATCAGACCTGTAAATTATTCGGGCTATAAGGATTACCGAATTTGAAGGTATTGATGATATAGAGTGGTAGAAAAAATGAATTTAAAGAGAAAATAAAGAATGACTTTCTTTCGAAAAAAGATTCGTTACCAATTTATTGATTATTTAATGTTTAAAATAGGCAATTTTAAGTGGGCCGTAATTCGAAAACCAAAAATTAAAATGCTGTTAAATTCTGAACATGGGGGTTCCACAGCATGCCGATCAATAATATTGCATTAGTTTTTCAACAAAAAAAATGCCTAATATGATTTCTCGAAAAATCGACCCTTTTTTTCTTAATAAAAATGCACGCCAATGATTGAAATAAGTTTTGTCTTACTCAAAAAGGATATATGTAGTAATGGTCTTTGATACCGATCCAAATTTGGTTGAAATTGGATGACTAATAACTGAGCTACGTAGGTGTTACCGTGAAAAGTGGGACACACTGTACACTTCATTTCTATTCATGTATTTATTATTTTATCCAGTTACTATGACAATACATATTAATTAATAACTAATTAATCTAGTATATCCTTGTGACCCTAAGTGTCACCATAAGTATAAGTTTGCAACTATGCTCCATATCCAAAATTTAACAACAGTTTGGTTTATGGTTCTCGAATTACGGATCCCTTAAAATTACATTTTTTAAACATTAAATATTGTATGTTAGAAAAATGCCCTGAAAGTTTGTGACCTTTGTACATGTACAGGGTTATTCACTATATATTGACCCCCCTTTATTTCTGTTGTTATTGAAAATAGAAAAAAAAGTTTCATATAAAAGTTGTAGGATCTTACTTATATTTTAATGAAACGTGATAAAAAAAAACAATATCATGTATAGGTCACGTGGTATGAAATAAATATATGTTTTTTTAAATGGAACACCCTATATATTATTGCATTTTCGAAAAGCCCTTATTTCAAATATATAACATTGTGTAGGTCTATCTTAAATACTTTTTGACATATTTGACATTCAAAATTCAAATAAACTGCTTTATTGACAGATGATTGGGACATGCGTGTCAAAACACAAGTGAAAGAAAAATAACAAGGTAGGCCACGAAAATAATTATTTTATTGTTTATTCAATTTTGACATTTCAAACCGTCATTATTAACAATTATTTAATCAAAATGGGTTATAGTGAGGCTGAAAAGGTCGAAATATTTTCCCTTTATGTGAAAAATAATAAAAATAATAATAATAATAATAATACTTTTTATTTTACTAGTGAATAAACAACTATTTACAGTTGTTGCTATGGAGTTGCTATGGAATGACGGTTTGAAATGTCAAAATTGAATAAACAATAAAATAATTATTTCGTGGCCTACCTTGTTATTTTTGTTTCACTTGTGTTTTGACAGGCATGGCTCAATCATCTTGCAATAAAGCAGTTTATTGGCATTTTGAATGTCAAATATGTCAAAAAGTATTTAAGATAGACCTATACAATGTTATATATTTGAAATCAGGAGAAAATGGGCTTCTCAAAAATGCAATAATATATAGGGTGTTCCATTTAAAAAAAACATATATTTATTTCGTATCACGTGACCTATACATGATATTGTTTTTTTGATTCTGTTTCAATAAAATATAGGTAAGATCCTACAACTTTTATACAAAACTTTCTTTTCTATTTTCAATAATAACAGAAATAAAGGGGGGGGGGTCAATATATAGTGAATAACCCTGTACATGCTTTTGTTTCTGACAGTATGTCATGTAATTTATTGTTTATTGTTTAGGTTAGATGTAGGTTTGTAATTTCTCTTCTGTGGATCTATGGCTGGCTGTATGGCTTCGGCCTTTATGTCAAAAAAAGAAAAAAAAAACATTAAATAATCAATAACTTGGAAACGAACTGTTTTTCGAAAAAAAGCAATTCCTCATTATCTCTTTAAATTCACTTTTTCTACCACTGTGTCATCGATATTTTCAAATTCTGTAATCCTTCATGCTCGTATAATTTACAGGGCTGCTGGTTCAAAATTTTTGGTAAGTAATTGGGGAAATGGAAAACCCAAGTAAAGTTCATGTCTCGGAAGCGACTTCAATTGTTTTTCTGACATGATTTTTGAAAAATACACGAAAATACATGTAATTTTCTGTAACTTTTATTTTACTTTTTTTACGTACCTCCAAAAATAATGAAGTTAAATGGATCTAATGTTCCCGCGACCACCCTGTACTCCACAAAAATATTTTTTTGCAAAAAAATTTATATCAAATGATTTTTATTTTGTGGGGGAATTTCTAAATTATTAATTTATACTACAGACTTAGCACACTTATTTTGTACTACTATTTTACTGTTTTTATATTTTTCTTTCATTTCATATTTGTATTGTTTTTGACTTATCCTATATCATGTATGTGATCTATTTGGATGAATAATTGCATTCTATTGTAACTTTCGACGCATTCGGTTAACAATGAAAAATAGAAAAATAGATAGGTTGGTCTTGTTTCCATCGTAAAAATATGCAAGGTTCTCGAACCCAGGTCTGTTCCCATATTATTGTTAAATCTGTATAGAATCGTTGCGGAAGTTATTTCAATAGTTTACGATGTACCAAATATAAAATTTTATTAGTTATTCACTATTATTACTTCAGGTTATAGAGAAGGGAACTTTTTTATTAGAATGCATGCAGTTTACGCAACGTCTTGCTATGTACAATGATATTTCCATATAAAAATTCCCATTCTCACGATTCACTACTTTGACCAAATAAAGTATCTAGTTATTACTACCTTTCTATAATTAGATTGTTATGAACGATATATAGGATTAAATCGATATATACTGATAACAAATAGTTCTCAACGATTTTGTCGTGTATGGATGTTTAGTTTTGGTCCAATTTTGTTATACATACATACAGGCTGCCAAATAATTAACAATGTTGAAATGAAAAATTAAAAAATAATATTTCTGTATTTATTAGGAATTATTACGAAATGAAAACAAAGGACAAGGGTAGATAAGTTATATTTTCACCCACTAATTTCATAAAAATAAAAAGTTTTCCTTAAAATCATTAAACGTTATTTATTTATAGCAGAACATATGATCTTTGTGTTTATATACGTTCTATATTAGAAAAATAACAGTAAGTCGTAATAATAGCATTTCAAAGTAAGCATGTTTGCAGTTTTTTTGTAATTTTTGACGTTTTTCCGAACTTTTAATGTTTTTGGTTCATCAAGCGCATCACTTATTGAAATATACATTAAAAGTTCGGAAAAACGTCAAAAATTACAAAAAAACTGCTTACTTTGAAGTGCTATTATGACGACTTACTGTTGTTTTTCAAATGTAAAACGTATAGAAACGTAATAGTCCAAGATCCCAGAGCTGCCAGACCTACGTCATTTTAGCAAAGCTAATATTTTGACAACAAATAGTGTATTATCTAATTAAAAACGTATGCGTATTTGCTAGTTTGAAAGCGGGGCCCTTTTGCAGAAAACAGGTACAAAAGGTACATACAAATTTTACTCAGTACATTAAAGTATGATAGCTGGTTTATTTTCCACGTGACACACTAACGACGTGGTGTAAGCGTATTTGGGGGTGAACCTGGACAAAAGACTGACGTTTAATACACACATTAACGAGACGATACGCAAAGTCTACTCCATGTCCAGGAGTCTGTATCCGCTCCTGGCACGGGGCAGCGGACTCAACAGGACTAATAAAAAGTTGTTGTACACGATGGTAATCAGGCCGGCCATCACATACGCGGCGCCGGTGTGGTGCAGCATCCCAGTCACGACAATGCGGAAGTTAAGAGTATTAGAACACAAATTTATGCGCCTCATTTCAGACTCTGGTAGGTACACCTCCCTCAGAAATCTCTATGCACGTTGCCACGACATAACCCCACTAGCGGACTACGTCCAAGAAACTTCGCAAAAATTCTACCAGTTTAAACTGGACGGTAGCCCGCTTACCCGCAACATTACCCGAATCAGACAGCATAATGCCATACTTTTCGATATAAGACACCCCCTACCGTACCAGGCGTTGCCTATCTTCCGGCAGCTTCCCTAGCCACACTTCCTTCTACGAAAACCTAACCCTACTCTATTATTTATCTTTTCTCAACTTTAACTTTCCAACTCCTTCTTTATGTTTGTACAATTTTGTTCTTTTAACCTTTTTGTTCCCTTTTTGTCTTTCTAAATTCCCTCTAGCCGATAACATCCTGTAAATCCAAACTTTTTAAATTCAACCCTTTTAACTACCCTACCTTCCTTGACGGCGATCAGACCACAAGGACGTCATTTGCTCGAACGGGTTTTTTCGTTTAATTCTGTTTTCCCGTATCAGCAACCAAAAATTTGTAAGTGCAGTGCAAGTGTTAGTTTTAAGTTTTTTATTCATTAGTTTTAGGCTCGTGCGAGCACATTCCCTAATTTTAACCTAGTTTTAAGTCTGCCTAAGGCGGACAGGTGTCCTAGCTGCAACAAGCATTATCGTTAAACCAAATCGGACCCGCCTCGTCCAACCACACATTTTCCACGACGCTACGCGCCGTGGTTGTCTGGTTGGCTCCGGGTCGGGATCCGATGAGGTGCATTCTTGTAACAAGAAATGTCAAATAAATTTGTTTTGTTGTTGTTGTTGTTGTCAACCTCCGAATCTTAAGGTCCAAGGTTCGATCCTGAGCGTTCTCAGCTTTTTTTTTTCAACAAATATTAACTTAAAGTGGCGATTACCAAGAAAAAGACAACCGATAGGGAAATATTTATTATTTTTGGCCATAACTTTTTTTCTTAGTACGTATATTTGAAAAAAAAAACTGAGAACGCTCAGGGATCAAACCTCGAACTTAAGTTCCGAAAGTTGACAACAACAACAACAACAATAATATTTTATTTTAAGTTCAAGCACAATATATGTGCCTCACCGGATCCTAGCCCGGAGCCAGCCAGACAACCACGGCGAACATCGCCGAGGTGGGTGTGAGGCTGGGTGGGGTAGGTCCGATTCGGCTTGGAAATAAATTCGAGGGGGGGTGCTAGAAGCTCCTGTCTGCCACGGGCTGACTTAAAAACTAGATTAAAATTTTTGATGTGTCCACATGGACCTAAAGGTAACTTAAAAATAAACACAACACTAAGAACACTAAAATCGTAGGCGAGCGCACTTCGTAATTTTGATTGTTGATACGGGGAACACAACTAAACGAAAAAACCCGTTCGAACAAATGACGACCTTGTGGTCTGATCGCCGACAAGGAAGGTAGGGTGGAAATAAAATTGTGGTTTAAAAAATTAGGATTTACATAAGTTTTCGGCCTAGAGGGAATTTAGAGAGACAAGAAAGAAATGAAAATAACAAAAAGGATAAAAGAACAAAATTGTACAAACATAAATGGGAAGAAAGAGGGATTGGAAAGATGTAAAGTTGAGGAAAGATAAGAGTAAGGGTAAGGGTATTGGTAAGTTATCGTAGAAGCCGAAAGTTGACGCTTACACCATGTAGTTAGCGTGTCACGTGTAAAATAATCCAGCTATCATACTTTAACGTACTGAATAAAATTTTTATGTACCTTTTATACCTGTTTTCTGCAAAAGGGCCCCCGCTTTCAAACTAGCAAATACGCATACGTTCTTATCTAGATATTACACTATTTGTTGTCAAAATATTAGCTTTGCTAAAATGACGTAGGTCTGGCAGCTCTGGGATCTCACTCTATAAAGATCGTATGTTCAACTATAAATAAATTACGTTTAATGATTTTAAGGAAAACTTTTTATTTTTATGAAATTGATGGGCGAAAAAAGGCCCTTATCTCCCCTTGTCCTCTATAAATAAAAAGGACACCGCACGTTTTGTAGGTAAATTGGTGGCCTGTCAAATTTGATGACTTTTTTATATGTTGTAGTCCTGGTTGTAGTTCAACTGATTCTGAACAATATAATAAGTAAAGTTCCTTTGGCAAAACTTCAAATTATGGACAGTTTCTCCCATAGATGGCTCTGAAGACTGGACCTACTATATACTCGATACTATACAACGATTTCTCAAAACTACTGCAGTTATTGAAATGATAACTGCTGGAAATGAATAGCCAGACTATTTACCATTATCTGGTTTTAGATTAATGTGCCTGAACTTTTGCCAGAAGTAGGGTCAAATCACGTTTTTTCAAATGCACACCCGTTTTACTTCAGTTTAATAATCATATATATAACTAGCTTTATAAAAATTCACTATCTTAGTAAATAAGTAAATATGTGCATTAGCTGATCGAACATTGATGCTAGCTTAATACCGGGTACATCATAATCTTGGTACAAAACAGAATTGATTTTATTTTTCAAGATATAAAATTGCAGTTGTGCCTAGTCAATGAAAACTAATTATTTGTGAGACTTTTAAGTACAATAGGCAGTTTTTGTTTATTTATAATACATTAAACCTTATTATTTTTAGAAAAAAATTGCATAGCTGATTATTTTCATTTTTTAAAATATTTACCTATTTTAATCATTCCTTAATAGAAATCAAACCAAAAAAACTTTATTTCAAATTAACTAACAAAGAACAACATTCCTCCCCTATCACGCGTTGGAGCCAGCCACACATGCACGGTGCGAGACGCAATGAAAGGCTAGATGAAACAAGGGCAGATTATACTAAAAACAGTTAAAAACATGAACTAGATATGTATACGCGTTGCGATTGCTTTTCTAAGTTCCAAAGTAAGTCATTCTTATTATAAAACCTAACATGCCGTACGTAGAATTTATTTTCTGTATGAATAAGGTTTAATTAATTTGAAATAAAGAAAATTGCCCACCAAATGTAACTTTAGATAGTGTGGGTAATGGAATACGTTTTCTTTTGGCGATGTATATATATAGAACTCCAATCTCAGAAGTTTCTATTGATAACTACAGACACTTGAGCATCGCTAAATCGACAAGACTCAATACTCAAATTATTTTCATTCCCACCAACAGTTGGAACCGCTCAACAGCATCTACAGATTCAGAAAATTCTTCGTTTGGCATTGCGTTAGTAACCGACCGCCCACAATAAAGACGTCTACCAGTACTCTAGCAGTAAAGAGTGGACACACCCATCAAGAGGCATGTATGTACACGATTGCATGCTTCGCTCTCGCTTGCTCTTTTTGCCAACCCAATACGTACAATTTCCGATATTGTATATCGTGTCTAGTACATACTTGGTTGGATAATGAGTTAAATCCTTAAAACAGAGGTGGATAATTAATAATAATTTTCTGGAGCCTATGACTATTATCACCTGCGCCAGATACTTCTCAACACTATTTTTTGTAATTGTACGAAAAGTTGAGGGTCTAACTGTGGCCATAGCAAAGTTGGATTATTGTTTTCCGTAGTTTTGATGATTGTCATGGTCAATCATGCCTCAATGTCACTCCTGATGCTGATTCTGCTGACACCTCTCACGATATAGAAGAAACAGAATATGTTCAAATGAACCCCATCGATTATTTAACACTCAATATATTAGAGAAAGGTGCTGTCGAATAAGACGAAGAGGAAGAAGTGCCAGTGGTTGAAGACTATGATGAGAACGAGTCATAATTGTTTTATAAATGTATTTGTTATAAAACATGGATTAGGCCTACCAAAGGAACCATCTAAAAAAACGTTGGATTCTACCTCGAAGGTGGTGTGGAAACGAATGCATTGTTGCTATTGTTCTATTCTATGCAGTTGCTGTTTGTGGGCCGTATAACGGAAAAACGGTTGCTCCTATGCGAAAACTATTTATATAACCTCTATTCTATTATGGTACTTATAAATTACAATAGAACTTTACTTACTTTGTAGACAATTGGTCAATCTACAATTTTCATAACCATAATTGTCATCTGGCCAATAATAGGAAGCTAGTTGTCCGCGTTTTTGCGGCCTTTGATCTTGAGAAGCTTTGGAAACGAATTTGATATCAATGAGAATTTTTTGCACGTTACATCTAAATAAAACTGTGTGCAACAATCCAGCTTAATACGATTTTTTCCGAAGAAAAACTGATGTTACTGGGCTATTTAAGTATATAATCAGTCGCTCTGCAAATAAGCGTCTTTGATTTTCGTAATGTAAAAAATGTTTGGTTTAAGGTGAATGGAAAATGTTATCTTGAAGAAGTACTGAAACTGGAGTGTAGAGAATTTTCTTGTAGCATGCGATATGTACCAAGATTTTAAGAAAATATTTTATATTTTATAGTCTGCGATATCGATCCAAATTGGTTGAAATTGAATGACTAATAACTGAGCTACCAAGGTGTTACCGTGAAAAATGGGACACACTGTATGTTGAAGTCGGTTAAAAATCATTGACCAAACAATAAAAACATTTTTTTTTCCGGTACAATCCTGTACTGACCAAAAATGACAAAAAAGACCGTTACTTTGTTGATAAAGAAACATTTAGGTTCACGTTTTACCAACTAACGTGAACTAAAATGTGTAATTTATATGCAATGAACACCGGCATTTGCACATATATTTTTAATGGCAAAAAAATGTTGGCGCTACCGGGCAAGGCTTACAGACAATAAAGCACTATTGCAAAATAACACGTAGGTCGTGAACCCCCTGGGCGCGGGTCACGAGCGCCATATAAGTTATTGCATTACCTAGGAATTTACTTAATGTATTTTTCACGATCCTTTTTGCGGCGAGTACTGCAAAAATTTGTAATGGCCAAAAATGCAAGACATACATTCACCTATAGTACAGGTAGATTGAATTGCAATAAGGAATAGCGAGGGTAGTCCATTCTTTTTAAATGGCTTTACAAATACTTACCTTTGTTACAGTTTCTCCTTTTTTACTTGAAAAATATGCACTAAATAAAAAAAATATTAAGATACCTTTTTTATTTCGGTGTTTCGGCTCGGTCCAACAATACAAAATACAATTAAAAATAAAAAGATCCTTTTAAGATCCATCATAGTCATGATCTACATATACTATAGTAGAAGTAGTCTTAAAGGTGGAACTAATTGCAACAAAAATGAATCTTGTTGTAAATGATAGGTAACACGCTCCTAACCAACATACTAAAAATATACATCCATACTGTCGCGCAAAATGCTTTTATTTGCCCTCCTTATTTTTACAACTATTTTAATTATTTAGACCAGTAGAAAAGCTGACAGCTACTTGTGTCAATTCTTGTAAGGTACAGGTATTGATATCACACAAATAACAAATTTGATTAAAATGGTTACACATTACATTGACAGCGGATCTTAGCAATACGTTTGTTCGAGCTCTATTGTTATGAAAAAGAGTATTTTGCCTAGATTGAAGTATAGATGTTTAAAAGTTAATTTGAGCCAAAATCGGAACAGTCGATTTGTTGGTGTAACAGCTTATAAGGGAAATGGAAGAAGAAACCTGCCTTTTGTGTTCTAATGTGCTTTGTGACGATACTCCCTATGTCACATTAACAGCTAAAGGCTTGACGGGAATTATCAACGCGAGCAAACAAAGATGATAAAATTCATGAACTTTTCAATCCTATGCCTACTGGTGCTGTTAAAGTACATACAGAATGTCAACGTGTATACATCAATCCCATTAAAATTAAAAGTAATATAACACTGAAAACATCGCAAGGAAATATTCCTTCGACCATCTCGAGAACGCTCCGAGGAAGTGATCATCAAGAAATACCAATTTCTTTCTAACTCTACAAACAAACAACGCTTTATCAAAATACTGGGGAGTTATTTTCCAGGAAGAAGTCATTCATGCAGAAGGTGATGCAGACACCCTAATCGTCAAAGAAACTTTAAAGATAGGTAGCCCAAGAAAAACATGTCACTGTAGTAGCTGATGATACTGATATTTTAATCCTACTACTATACCATTCTTCTAACAACATTTTAATGCAGTCTGTCACACAATCTGATAAAGTTCGTGACATTCAAACCATGCAAAGATCTATTGGAGAGGAGGCTTGCAAAACTTTACTTTTTGTTCACGCATTAACAGGGTGTGACACCACCAGTGCGTTATTTGGCAAAAGTAAATCTTCTGCTTTCAAGAATATCATAAAGTCCAAAATCTTAAGCGAATGGGCTTCCCATTTTGGATCATCCGAAGATGTTACTAAGGAAGATTTGGTCGAAATTGGCTGTAAAGTTATTGTGTCACTATATGGAGCTAACATTGACAAAAGCAACCTAAATGTGCTTCGTTATGACAATACATTAGCTAAAAAAGAATTTGATATGACTCGTTTGCCTCCAACACAAAATGCAGCGAAATACCATCTGCTTCGAGTGCAGTGTTTTATTTGGAAAAATTTTAATATGCCAACCCCCGATCCTACACTATGGGGTTGGCAGTTGGTTGATGGAGAATTTCAGCCGATATTAACTGACTTGAACGCAATACCGGACAAACTCTTAAATATGATTAAATTTGCCTGCCAAATTACAGTTGAAGAACTATGTGACACCATGAAATATACATGTCGCCGATATGGACTTCCATGTTCGGTAGTTTATAAAAACTGTTGTGGAAAGGATTGTACAAACACAGGAGACAGTTTTGATTTAGATGAAGATGAATGATGATTTGATTTTAATGAAATAAATATGATTTTGTTATAAAAAAAAATATCGTATAACTTTTTCAAATTTTAGATTTTGTTTAATGTGAAATTTTAACTTTAAATAATTAAAATTTTAATTATTTTTCTTAATTTAACATTTTCTTTAAATTGTGAGCGAAATATAAGCTACTTAGGATTTTTAAGCCGCTTAGATTAATAAAAAGATGTTTTTCAATACTGCAAAAGCTTTCAGTTTTTCGGCCACAATTTTGTTATTTCCTTTTACTTTTAAAAACCAATATCATATTCTTTATCAGCATGAAATTTCCTGTAATTTGATACCACACATGATTTTTTATATATTTTTAAAATTGTTTCATGTTTTTTCAAGATGGCAGCCGAAAAACGCATTTTGCCCAACTGTACTGATGTATATTTTTAGTAGGTTGATTAGGAGCATGCCATTTACAAGAATTATCTTTGTTGCAATTAGTTCCACCTCAAGGTGTTTTTTCGCCTATTTCTATTATACTAATAGTACAGAATAACGAATTACAGTTCTCTTTGAGCTTTCCAAAATAAATTAGAGTGAAATCAACACACTAAATGACGAAGATACAAATGTCCTGTGAAATTCTCTAAAGAGAACATCACACGAGCAGTAACGGAAACACAAAGCGAGACATGTATAAATGTGAAACAACCTTGGATAACTGCTGAAACTTTAAGTGAAGTGAAAGCCAGGAAAAAGGATAATGTTAAAAATAGATGATTTTTGGCCCCTATCGTTGAACGCATAAGACCTAGAGAAAATAATAATAATAATAATTTATTTACCAAAAAAAAAAAGAATATAGTAGTACACACAAAAATATAAAAATTATTTATGTAAAAGAAGTAAAAAAAATTATTATACTATAATGCAAAAAAATTAAATATCCTAATGTGGTAAATAAATGGTGAGTAGGAGAGATGATACGACACAAAAGAAATCTTGTCTGTGGTTTCTTATACCATCTCTCCAGAATCTATTTATTACATTTTTTTTATATTAATTTTAGCGTAGGTATATTGTAAGGTAAGTATAGGTTTATGACTATACGTCTATATATAAACATAAAATATAATATAAAATATAAATATATAAAACTTAAACATATTAAAACAAGAAAATGCAAAAATATGTAAGTGTGGTAGGTAGATTTCTCTGTGAAAATTGACACATTGCTGAAATTCATGATTCCCAGTAGCTTTAATTTAGGTGTATTACGTAACCATTTTTTTAACTTATTTTTAAATAGTTCTGTGGAATTTAAAATTTTTGGATCTAAAGGTAGTTCATTACATAAGGGAGGTCCAATGAACAGAAATGATTTCTTCATTAAGGTTTTTTGTGGTTTAGGTATTATTATTGAAGATTTTGCTTTGTGTCACGTATCATGCCTGTGTTGAACAGTATCTTTTAGTTTGTTAATTTTTAAGTGGTTTATAACAGCAGCACTATATAATTGTCTTATATCTAACGCTTCAGCCAATTGAAAAAGTGATTCTGTGGGGTAAGTATACTCTTTTTTAAATATTATTTTTTACATCCATTTTTGTATGATTTCTAAACTTTTTATATGACTGTCATACGCCCCACCCCAAGCAAGTATTCCATATCTAAGTTGGCTCTCCGCTAAGGCGTAATATGCTGTCATTAAACTTTTTGTAGGTATCCATAAACCTTGCAAGGTATTTAAATTTAGATAGTAAACAGCGAATCCTTTTTACGACATGGTTTATGTGCAGTTCCCATTTTAGATATGGAACAATATGTAGTCCTAGATATGTATATTATTTGTAGGGGGTATTTCAAACATTGAGTTATCTAGTTCTATTTTCAGTGGCCTTAAAGTTGGTAGAGACATAGTACTCGCAGCAAATGGCAGGAACTTGGTTTTTGATACATTCAGTGTCAGCAAACGCGAGTCAAACCATAAAATAATGTTTTTGAAATCCTTTTCAGCCATGTGTATAACTCATCCCATGAGTCGGCAGTGTACGAGATAGCCGTGTCGTCAGCAAAGTAAACAATTTCTCCACAAGTACTAATAGTAAGTAGATTATTTATATATATGCTGAATAATACTGGTCCGAGTACAGTACCTTGTGGCACTCCAGTCAAAGGCCTTAGCCCAGTCTACAAAGATGCAGAGCGCGCTGGTTTACTATCATCAAGGTATTTATAAATTTTTGAAACCAAATATGCTATGGCATCTTGAGTAGACTTAGTTTCTCTGAAGCCAAACTGCAGGATCAGTTGAAGGTCTGATTCAACTAGTATTAAAAAATCATTTTGTACATTTTAATCACCTTGGTACCTATCTTTTTAATATTAGGTGCTGCGTATAACATTCCACGGTTCCACCCTTTGAATAGAGTGTGAATGGGGGTAGTTTTTACCCTTTTGATATTCTATTGAATCGATACCTAATAGTTATCATAAAATGAATATAATTTTCACATTCAATATAAGCTATTATTCAAAGCAATTTTGTTTTTATGTTTTGGGGGTGAAATAGAATTTTCCCCAGACTTTTGATACCATAAAGACGTATTTTTATTAATTTTGAGCCTTTTCCGACCAAATCAGCTATTTTTAATATTGTCCTATGAAGGCCCAAGGTGTCAACACTGCCTTAGAATCGGAGACTCTTTGTCGAAGAGATAAGAATTCATATTTAAGATATCTGTAAAGAACTTGAATCATATGCTGACCACAATAATCGCAAAGATCTTTTCCGAATAGCAAGAGTGATTACACATAAATTTAAGCAAAAATCGTGGGCAATTAAGAACTCCACCGATACTCTAAGAACTAATAAGGATCAGATCACTGAGGTTTGGTGCAAATACTGCCAAAAACTGTTTGAAAGAGACCATCCAGAGGTAGAGATGACTAACAACAGAGCTACGTCACTCATCTGGTGCACAAATGGATCGAAGATGACTGAAGGGGTTGGCGCGGCTGTAGTGGGGCCCAACTGCAGGCTATCCAGAGCCTTAGGCAAGATCCCAACCATCTTCCAAGCAGAAATTTATGCTATAGAACTATGTGCCCAGGAATGCATAAATAAAGGCATTCGAAGGGCAAAGATCTATATACTCTCAGACAGCCAGGCAGTGTTAAAAGCTCTTAGGTCCTACACCTCTAAAATTGCCTGGGAATGCAGACAATCTCTGAAGCAACTGGCAAAAAACAACAAGGTTACCTTGATGTGGGTGCCAGGGCATGAGGGAATAGAAGGAAACGAATTAGCTGAAGCCCCATTCTTTGGGCCCGAATCGTTTTGCAGCTATCTGAGGGACATATAATGGAGGAGGTCCTAAAATGGGAAAAGGAACAGAAAGAATCCTACTGGAGGAATACTCCGGGCCAAAAAGCCAAAAAGTTCATAATTTATTCGTTAAAGAATGACACAAGGCTTCAAGCAAACCGACAAAGGTTCCATATTTTCACTGTACAGATACGCTAGCTTTACAGATTTATTATAGGATGTATAGATTCCCTGGCCCATATATAGGCCGTTGTACTTACAGACGTAAATAGGAATAATTCGAGGAACAGAAACAGGAATTTGTAGAAACATTTTCTTAAGTACTTTAGTCATATTTGCCTAGTAGATAATTTGAATTTTTGGTATTTTACACATTCACAAAGCTATGTTTGCGTTGTAAACTTTTTAACCAACTTCATAAAATTTAAAAAAGGAGTTGAGGATCTCAATTCGACCCGTATGTATGTTTTTTCTTTCCACGATGTGAAATGTACACCAATTTAAGTTCGCAAAATGTGTATTCTAATTTCTCACATTTAGCATATTGAATAGAATAGAATAGAAATTTATTTGACCAAGTTATACATTACAATATTTTTGATTGATTAAATGTCGAAAAAATAACAATTCCTGCACATAGAGTTCCAGAAACCTATTTCCTAGTATAATAAAATTAAATTTAGAATTGGCGACACCGTTTCATTTACATATAAAATTTAATGTTGTTCAACTTTAGAAGATCAGATGCCAGTAGTTATGTATAATTATTTTGAGCTTTTAAACTGTAACTGTAACGTTAGGAGCACTACCGGGTGGCAACGAATTAATTTTTTGATCGTTTTTGAATTTAAAATTTTTGTTTTCGGTAAGTACACATAAATTAGACTAACAGGAATGAAAATATCACTTCCGGTTGAACCGGAATGACAAAATTTTTTTCTTGGTGTTAGCATCACCTTTTGGAGATGGTCTCTTAGCAGGGTATGCAGGGACCGGGGCGGCCTAATTGCTGCATCGGCAGGTTCAGGGAAGCTGAGGGAAGAGCTGGCATTCATGATTCAACCTTTGAATTATATTGAAGTGTACGTTACATAATAATTGTACCCGGTGGCCAAATAAATTGTATTAACTTTGAGTTTAACTTTATTTTTTATTAGTAATTTCATTTTATTTTAATTAATTTAACATCAGAAGTGGTGATAAAGGACCTAGCCATTATTAATACTTAGTCAATAAGTGGTGAATAAGTGATTAAGTGAAGTTAAAAAAAAATGTCACGAGAATTAGAAAATGAATTTCGTCGAAGATCCAGTTTTGGGAACCGGAGAGGCACGTAGTCGGAGTCCGGTTTGGGAAATTACTCCAAGGGAAGCTTCTGGTGATCACCGCCGGAATTATCGAAGGGAGGATTCTGGCAGGCAACAGAGGAAAGCTTATGATAGGCATCAGAGGAAAGCTTCCAATGAGCGACGGAGAAGAACGAGCCGTTCTCGTAGCCGCAGCAAAAGTGAGTTCACTGAACTGAGCGACGCCATAATTAAAGGTATGGGCAAGATAGTTCAGGATATAGAGAAATTCGAGAACGAATGAAGAGGTACGTAAGCGAGTATCAGGCAGATCAAAAGTACAGGTTTGATCAGAAGCGACAAGACCCTTGCGTTTACGACGAGGGAGATCTAATCCTGCTTAAAGTAACCAGCAATCGAGCTACTGGGCGGAGCCAAAAACTGCTGCCCAAATGGAGAGGACCGTTTAGAGTTGTGAAAGTACTGGATAATGACTCCCATACCTGGGAGTAGTCGTTCTCAACAGCGGTACAGTGGCGTGGCTGGCGTGGACAACATGAGGCCATGGATTCGTTATTAACAGCAGAGGCGGTGGTCCACGGCGTGGCCAGCGTTGACAACAGGAGGTCACGGATTTGTTGGCAATCCACGCGGGAGTATGGTGGCGGTAGTCATCGGGTGGAAGTCGAGTCACATACAGGAGTATGGTGGCAATCAGGTCACATACTGGAGTATGGTGGATGGCAGTCACCGGATGGAGATCAGGCCACATACAGGAGTATGGTGACGGTTAGGTCTCATACTGGAGTATGGTGGTGGATAGGGTAAGTCGGGGGTACGTTGTGCCAGCTATACCAGGGTTAAGAGAACAAATAGCGTAGGTAGCGGTGGTAAGTGGATATGGGTTGTTCGGGTGACCGTAGAGTCACTGAACAAGAATAGAAAAGGATGAAAGGAAAGTCACAGGATGGTGGTCATATCATTGGACAAGGAGGTTAGAAGAGGAGATGATATTCAGGATGATGGACATGTCACCGGACAAGGAGGGAGGTTAGAAGAGGAGATGATACTGAAGGGTTCTCTTACCGGGTAGTAGTGGTACCGGACATAGAGACGTACTTCCTGGGGTCACCTGTGGTACAGGGCTAGCAGGGTACTAGGTGACCATTAGGCTAAGTTATCGTTAAGTTAGTACAAAGTTATAGTTTAAGATTAGTTATCTTATTTTTATTTTTTTTAAAATTATAATTACTAATAAACTTGGCCAAGTTCATTAATCAATTTACAGGTTAGGTCAGACTGTGAGAGACTTTGGACTAGAAAGTTGCAGAACTTTAAGTCACGTGTCGTCTGATTATTATTATTATTATTTTATTATATGGATTTTGATTGTTGTGTTAATGTGTTGCTGAGACATCTCGAAGATCTAACACAAACAATTCGAGTTTCAATTCCCTTGGACTTGAAGAGTGAGGACAATCTTTGGTCAGGAAAGGCCGAATGTTAGCATCACGTTTTGGAGATGGTCTCTTGGGGATATGCAGGGACCGGGACGGCCTAATTGCTGCATCGGCAGGTTCAGGGAAGCTGAGGGAAGAGCTGGCATTCATGATTCAACCTTTGAATTATATTGAAGTGTACGTTAAATAATAATTGTACCCGGTGGCCAAATAAATTGTATTAACTTTGAGTTTAACTTTATTTTTTATTAGTAATTTCATTTTATTTTAATTAATTTAACAATAGTTTCTTATTAAGCATAAAATTCTAAATACAACAGTTTTTTCCGATTTAAAAATCCATTCAATCAATTTTTTCATATGACATTTATTGTTCGGAAACCCTTGAACTACCTATCCCCAAAGTTTGAAGAAAATTCCACCGAAATGATTTTTAATTTTTTCAAAGATTATTAACTTCCAGTCACTGTAATTCTGCAGGGAAGGCATTAAATAAATTTTTTAATATGACATTTTTTGTTCGGAATCCCTTGAACTACCTATTCCCAGTTTGAAGAAAATTCCATCGAAATGATTTTTCCAATGCTAATGGTGCAGGGTCATTTCTAACAGAATGCAAACTGCTTGAAAATGGACATGCACAAGATAAGCATTTGCAAACCACCACAAGTTCTTTGTAAAACCAAACCTACAAATGTATGCAAACGAAGTCCTTAAATTTTGATTTGATTTGACAGTCCAGTACTCCCTATACTATACCGAATCAAATGGCACCACTGTGAAATAAATATATTCATATTTGGTTGATTAAGTTGGGTTTTTTGGAAAAGATCATTGCTGAGTAACCTAATATTTTGTTTTTATTTCACGGAAATATTCGTTCCCTGGAAATGATCCTCATACTTCCACACGCCTAACTTTATTACCTTTTTTCATGCTCAAGCGCCCATGAAAACGTACTTCAAAGGACTGAAATATAATTAACGACCGAGCACCACCCGCTATTCTATATCGTACACGCGCCTAAAAATTGTGACCTACTTCTATTTTGTGTTGTTTGTTTTTATTTAGTTGATTAGTGAAACACCGGTTATCCGCTAGGCAAAAATTGTTCATAACTGAATCGTTAAACAATTGAAATACTATGTTAAACAGTATGCTAAAACTGTTTGGGCAAAATGAATAAACCAGCATTGGATTTTTACGCAAATATACGAAGTAACACTACAGGTGAAATCATGAGTTTATTTGGTAAATTTATACGTTTTCAAATACCTTAAACAGAAAAAGGTTGTTTTTAAAAAATGCCTGCTGTCTGTGGTCGTGTTATAGAACTTAGCAAAATCAACAAAATTAGGTTGATTCCAAACTGCAATGAAGTGTCTTCTGACTTTGATTTTTGCAAACAAAAGTCGAATGATGACGGTTTTAGTAATTCCGAAGGGCGGTTTTTATCCAGTGTCGCATGCTCTGGATGAAGTCTTAGACAAAGTTTATCCATTCTACTTAAATGTATTTTTTTTTGTTTTGAACAAAATTTTCTCGAAGTAAATAAGCATCATAAATTGAGGACGCGGACATCTGGAAAGCGATTCGAGATCACATTAATATATATCAGGTTATATGCCACGAGTATATTTGCAAAAACTCATCCCAATCTTTTAACCCCAAACCAAATTGTCCAAATGCATTCTTCAAGGAATTTAAATATTTTTGTGTAAGTCGTTTGTTACTCTAATTCTAACCGTTGTATATAGCTGAGATTAAACATTATCTGGGGGATGTTCCCAAACTTACCATGTGTGTTATGCCAATGTAATTTGATTTATATATACTTGTTTGGTTAGGCTTTGAATTGTTTTTATTTAAGCCGTTTGTTACTCTAATTCTAACCGTTGTATACAGTTGAGATTAAACATTCACTGAAGGATGTTCCCAAACTTACCATGCGTGTTATACGAATGTAATTTGATTTATATATACTTATTTAGTTAGGCTTTGAATTGTTTTTATTTTATACAGATTTTATATTTATAAATAGTTTTCTCCGCTTGCCAAAAAATGACAAATGAGAATTTACAACGGTACATTTTTTTAGAACTGCACATTTTACGATAAATGGTCAATTATACACAAAAAAACTGCTGAGTTACATTTTACTGACTTCCAATTTCGAGCTTTTTTAGCTTACCTGATATTTAAATTTTCTTTCCCAGCTCCGACCACTGAAGTTAAAGACTTTTGCACACACTATACTCAGTTAATAGAGAACATATTAACAAGAATGAAATTAACAAACTGAAGTTATTAAACTATATTTAAAGTAATTTATCAAAGGTGATAATTACCATCAATTTTGGCTAAAATGTATCTAAATCAACTTGTAATTACACATTTATTAAGGAACAGTTATTTCCTGTATAAAATGATACGAACTAATTTTATTTGAAAGTAAAAATTAGCGATTAATAAGTGTTTAAATAGTCATTACACTGGATGTCGACTATTGAAAAGGAATATAACAGCACTTCTAAATCGACAAATTAAACTTAATGCGAGACAAAAAATTGGTATCGGGCTATTAGTCCAGTGGAATTAGCAAATATGCATATTGTAATTCGTTTCTGGGTGCAACGCGGATTAAACGATAGTTTTACTTCCACATCCAGTGGAAGTATAGTAACGACAAAAAATTTTTATTGTTCAAATAGGCTTAGAATGTCATGAAACGTCGAGATTTCAAGTTTGAACGAAAAAAAATTCTGTCTGTCTGTCGGTCTGTCTGTAACTTTTTTGTGCGCACGTTTACTCTGGAACCGTTTGAGATATTGAAATTTGGTACACATATGTACTTTTACGAGATCTAGAACTAAATTATATTTTCATCTTGTTCCGTCGAACGGTTGGGGGGTAAATAGGGGTAAACTTGGGGTAAATACGTAAATCAAGCAGATGAGAGTCCATAAAACTGGTATTTAGTATATACAAAAGAAGCTAGTCTCAAAAAAAAAATTGGAATTAACCACCCCATTACCACCCCAACCCATTATTAAACGGGATGAAAAAAAATTGTGATTTAGTGTGTATACAAGAACCAGAAACCTCAAAATATTTTTTTACTTCATCCACCCCCACTACCACCCCCTATCACCACTCCTACCTAGATGGGGTATCGTTTTATGGGTTTTTGGGGTAGAGGATTTCAAATATTATATTATTGAAGTTCCATAAACAATTATTTCCACATACAAAATTTTTTTGTTGTGAGTGACTTGGATAGAAAATCTGGATGTGGAAGTAGTTATTCCTTGGGCAGCGGTTTTTTATTGATTACGAACATGACCCTGAATTTGGTCCACTTTTTGACCGCCGGAACATTGTTTATTTTTTAAATTAAAATTTTTTAATGAAATTTTAGGGGTAACTTTGGGGTAATAAAAGACATATTTTGTCAAAGTTTCAAGCACTAAAGTGCTTTTGTTAAAGAATGAAAAATATTTGCAAACTGCGAAAATTTTCGCGTTTTTTTGCAATTATTTAAACAAATTTTCAAGCTTTTTTCTCAAATTAACGTTTTTCAAAGTTCTAACAGTGTCTACAAATTGAAACACCTATCGTTAAAGGTCTTTGAGCTGTCTTTAAAAAAGTCGATTTTTTGGTATTTGTCAACAATAAATCGTTAAATAAACAATGTTCCGGCGGTCAAAAAGTGGACCAAATTCAGGGTCATGTTCGTAATCAATAAAACTATCGTTTAATCCACGTGGCATCCTGAAACGAATTACAATAAATTTCAGTCTTTTTTTACTAATTCTACTTAGACTGGCGGTACATGACCAGTCAGGTGCAACGTTTTTAAAATGCATGCCAATCATATATATGAATGAAATTACCATGGATATGCCAGAAATGCAAATTTTAGGCAGTCGTCGCGTGCACAAGGGGGTGCAAATCGGTTTTTTTTGTGTCTTTTTTTTGGGTTTTATTTTTTTATTTTTTTTAATGGATGCCAATAGTGCCAAACGAAAAACCTTGAAAAAAAATCCAAAATCAAAATCATCCAAAATCAAGAACACCAAAAAATTTTACGATTTAATGTGCACTTTAACAGTTGTTTTGGGCGCGGAAACTGCATGCCAATGAATTTCCGCTGGATTCTTTTTCACGGCTTTTCGTTTGGCACTATTGGCATCCATTAAAAAAAATAAAAAAATAAAACCCAAAAAAAAGACACAAAAAAAACCGATTTGCGATTGTGCACGCGACGACTGCCTAAAATTTGCATTTCTGGCATATTCATGGTAATTTCATTCATATATATGATTGGCATGCATTTTAAAAACGTTGCACCTGACTGGTCATGTACCGCCAGTCTAACTGGACTATATACTTTTACGGTTCAGTCAGTATTAAATGAAACTGAAAGCAGCTTTAAAGTTTGCAATTTTCTTGCAAGCAAGATGTTGCAGTGGCAATTTCTTACAAGCAATATTTCTTGACGGTACGTTTTACAGACGGCAATTTCTGTACAATAATACTGCGCAAGATTTGGCAACTCTGTAAAAATAAATTGTACTGTGTCAACCAAAATAAACAGTATACTTTTCAAAAAATGAAACGGTGAAATTCAGCACTGTACTTTTATCGTCTATAACCTCTTAATCGGGCCACGCGACATGAAGTGGTGTTACACATTTTATACTTCTTGGAGAGTGGAAAGCTTCAAGTTCGGTTAAAGTGCAAATATTAAAATCAGCTGAATCAAATACTCATTGGAAAAATGATGAATCTTCAAGTGAATGGAGAGGCGTAAACAGTAGAACAACTCAGTGTATTGTTGCTTCGCCATAAGAAGAATAGACAAAGTCAATCAAATTTAAAAAAATAACAAATTATATTTACATTTTTGCCTGTACATGGTAACCGTTGCAAATGCGAGAAAATTATTCTTATCAAAAAAGTGATTTTTTTGCTCTTCAACATTTATCTAAAATATTTTTCAATATACTCATCTGTTATGGACTAAGAAACGGCCGCCATTTCCAATATGATTGGACTATATCACGAATATTTCCGTCTACTGAGATTCCGGATGTCTAAGGCCAGACTTAACAAAGCGAGACAGGCACCAACACACCATCAAGTTAAATCCAAATGGAAATACCTGAGAAATTCCTCATCTTAAAAAACTCCCAAATATCTATAGGATTAAATAAATTCAAATCTGTTTTATTACACGGTCTGTGAATTTGATCAAAACCATGTAATTACTATAACAAGCGGGAACAAACCGAACGAAATTTAATTATTTTAAAAGTAACATTAGCATTTAATTTGACGTCATTAACTATTGTTGCAATTGTTAATATTATCTTTATTGTTGGTCGTCATAAATGTGGGAACTTGTCCCAGGAATTTCCATCGCTATGGGTTCTCTCTTAGTCGTGAGAAAATAACATGAGACCTTCCTTTGTGAATCAGGACTCACCTATTCATGATTCACGTTATCCGCAAACTATGAAGAATTTATGAGAAGAAAATAAAAAGATAACATTGTTTGCGATTTTCGAATGTTTAAGCTCATCCTAATCAAGATCTTAATTCATATACCAGAAAGCGCAAAGAAAATGAATGGTTCTATTAAAATAGGGAGTTCTTTAATTAATTAGTAACAGCAAAGTACAATTTGAAAAAAATCGAGTAACTAGGTACTTGTATATATAATGTCGTGAAACGTCGAAATTTTAAGTTTATGTAAAAAACCGCTGCCCAAGGAATCACTACTTCCACATCCAGATTTTTTATGGAACATTAATAATATAATATTTGAAATCCTCTACCCCAAAAACCCATAAAATGATACCCCACATCGGTAGCGAGGTGGGGGTGGTAGTGGGGGTGGATGAAGTAAAAAACATTTTGAGGTTTCTGGTTCTTGTACACACCCTAAATCACAATTTTTTTTCATCCCCTTTAATAATGGGGTGGGGGTGGTAATGGGGGTGGCTAATGCCAAATTTTTTTTTGAGACCTCAGCTTCTCTTGTATATACTAAATACCAATTTTATAGACTCTTACCTGTTTGATTTACCTATTTTCCCCAAATTTACCCCAATTTACCCCCCAACCCTTCGGAACAAGATGAAAATATAATCTAGTTCTAGATCTCGTTAAAGTACATATGTGTACCAAATTTCAAGTCAATATCTCAAACGGTTTCAGAGCAAACGTGCGCACAAAAAAAGTTACAGACAGACAGACAGACAGACAGACAGACAGACAGGCAGGCAGACAGATCGACAGACAGAATTTTTTTTTCGCTCAAATTTCAAATCTTGACGTTTCGTGACATTCTGAGCCTATTTGAACAATAAAAATTTTAAAAAAATTTTTGTCGTTACTATACTTCCACTGGATGTGGAAGTAAAAAGAAGTTTGTCCGTCTGTTAACTTTTTTATGAGCACGATCACTCTAGAACGGTTTATGATATTGACTGGAAATTTGGTTACAACTATGTAATGCAACGAAATCCCCCACTCCATTATTAGAGGGTAAAAAATAAAACTGACTTATAGTACAGTACCTAGAGGTAAAAAATTTGTAAAACTTCGGAATAATGTCATATTGAACGGATTTCGTTCATTTTTGGCAGTGTAATAGTAAATGCTTCACAGAAAAGTTTCTATATTGTGCGGGGGCTTGCTAATTTATAGGGGGTGGATGCCACCCCCTCTCAGGGGGTGGCACTTAAAAAATATATAAATTTATTGTAGCTGAAGTAAAATCAAATTTTAAGAAGAAACGGTTCTATGCAATTTTTCACATAAATTGATAGTTTTTTAGTTATAACGACTTCAAAATTGCGATTTTAGCTTAAAAAAAAAGGTACAGGCCTCCTACCACTATATTTCAAATTTTTTTTATGACATTTTATGACACAAAATTTGAGTATTAATGCCTGAAAAATGAACTAGAAGCTATATCATATCAAGTTTTTTTATTGAAAATGAAAATATGTTATAATACTCTGTATTTAGGTTATGTGAAAATCCTTTCTCTTTTGGCAATTGTTTTAAAAAATATTTCTTTAAATTAGCCCACTGTTTCAAAATTCGGGATAACGATTTTTTTAAAGACAGCCATCGACTATTTACGTGCCATAACATGGGTTCCGTTACAATGTCAGTAATCAATGCAACCACATCAAATTTCAATTAAGTATAGGAGATAAAACAAAATATTTACAAAATGAATTATAAGTATAATTTATTTACCTATATTTAAAGAAGAAATGCACATCTTGCGCAAAAGAATCGAAATCAAACGAAATTCTTTTAAAAACTTGCCAAATTTTAATGTTCTGATTTGCATTAAAATTTAAATTGGTTTAACAATTTTATGCATAGTTGAAAATGGTAACGGAAACAAATTTTTTTTTATGATTTTTATGACGAGAGAACGATTTTATGACAATTTTAGGACATTTTGCGTATTTTATGACAAGTATGGCCCCTGAAGGTATTTCCAAACGGCTTTCGTCAAGTATCTCGAAAAGTATTACTTTATCGAAAAAATGTTACAGACCAATTACAGAAAGTACAAACTTAATTATATTTTTTCTTTATTGATGTAGGATTAATAATTTCGGAGATATTTAAGTTTACATTTGGCATTCAAGTGTTCATAGGATAATTATTTAGAGTGAGAGTTAAATATCTCAGAAACTGTGACACCTACGTCAAGGATGCTAATAGGTACAATAATAGGTTATTAATTAAGCTTCCAACTATTTTTTTATTTGTTACTGTAGCATAAAAAACAAAGAAGTTATGACCGAAGCAATGTGCGTCTACACATTTTTTTAATAACAGCGTCGCCATTTTGTTACTGTAGTTAGCCAGTAATTAAAAAGAAGGAATTTCAAACACTTTTTCTCATTAATATATAGCATGACGTAGATGCTCAAATTTTTTGGTTTTCATACAGCACTTGCTTTAGAAAAAAAAATACAGTTTAAACTATAAAGGTATTTTCGATAAAACGTAATTTTGTTTTCATTTTCCAAATATTTCAATAAATATTAGTTTTATTGAAAAATAAAGCTCACAAACTGATAATGAATTTCGCTTGTTTATTTATTTACATAGATTTAATAGTTTCGGATATATGAAAGTTTACAATGGCGTCCGAACGTTTATAAGACGAAAAATGCAGTTTAAATGTTAAATATCTCCGAAATTGTGACATCTACGTCACGCATGTTAAGAGATGAAATTAAAAACAATTAACTGCGCTTTCAAATTATTTTTTACTCGTTCCTGTAGCATAAGAAATAAAGAAGTTATGACGGAAAAATGTGCTTATTTATATTTTTTTATATAAAAAGGTCGCCATTTTGTTACTCTAATTAGCCAGTAATTTAAAAAAAAATGATCTCAAATACAGTTTTTCGTTAAGATGTAATGTAGCATTACCTAGATGCTCAATTTTTTTTGCTCATTTAAAGCACTTGCTTTAGAAAAAAATGCCTTTTAAACTTTAACGGTAATTTCGAAACACTTGGATACCAAATGTAAATTTAAATATCTCTGAAATTATTAATCCTACATCAATAAACAAAAAATATAATTAATTCCCAGTTTGTACTTTCTGTAATTGGTCTGTAACATTTTTTCGATAAAGTAATACTTTTCGAGACACCTGACGAAAGCCGTTTGGAAATACCTTTTTTTTTAAGCTAAAATCGCAATTTTGAAGTCGTTATAACTTAAAAACTATCAATTTATGTGAAAAATTGCATAGAACCTTTTCTTCTTAAAATTTGATTCTGTTTCAGCTCCAATAAATATACATATTTTTTAAGTGCCATCCCTTGAGAGGGGGTGGTGGCATCCACCCCTTATAAATTAGCAAGTCCCCGCAAAATATAGAAACTTTTCTGTGAAGCATTTACTATCATTCTGCCAAAACTGAACGAAATCCGTTCAATATGACATTATTTCGAAGTTAAAACCTCTAGTTACTGTACTATTAGTGTCCCTACAAACACAAAAGGCCGGCCCTTCAGTGGGCCATCACAGTTCCAGAAGTTTCATTTCTGGCCCAGTGATGGCCCGCTGATGGGCCGATCTTTTGTGTTTGTTGGGGTGTGTGTACAAGAACCAAAGGCCTCAACATTTTTTTGCATCAGGCACCCCCCCCCCCCCCCCCCCCCCCCTTACCACCGTCTTTAATAATAGGGTGGGGTTAGTAGTGGAGGACTTTGATAGAAAATTTGGACGTGGAAATAGTGATTCTTTAGGAAGAGGTTTTTAGATTTAGGAACAATGCAGTAACTTCCCCATCCTTATGGGTGGGGTGGGTTGAAAAATAATATTTTTTTCAGAATTAATTTGAAAATGGTACAATTCGGAAGATTCGAGTATCTTATCAAGAAAAACTATTTCAAAGAGCTTTTTAAGGTCGCTAATTTTGAATCTGATGTCAAAAAATCAAAATTTAAAATGTCGGATCCAATTACGGCCGATATAAAGAGGAAAATGATTAAAAATTAGCAAAAAACTAAAACAAAATACATATATGTTGTATATGGGGATATTTGAGATCGCTGATTACGAATCTGGAGTGTAAAAATCGAAATTCAAAATGGAGGGTCCGATATGGCAGGCCAAATTTTTTAAAAAATCATTCAGTAGTATTTACATATAATAAGAACATACATGCATTTTTGTTATATTATTTTATTATTGTTATAGAAAATATTGTTGTTGTTCGAGCCAGCAGGCCAAGGATATCTAATCCTAAACAATACATTTTTAGTTAAAATCAAATCATTGATATATTGTAAACTTACAATATTTGTACAGGGTGGGCAAAAAAATACATAACTTATCAGTATTTGCTTGATGTTTGACTCAAATCAAATTTGATATCTAACAGATTAGTAATCCGTATTGATTGTTGTCGGCAAGATATTTTTCTATGTGAGATTCTGACCCCTTCATATACTCTTCCCTCGAATTCACCGCTCAGAAAATAATCCAGTAGATTTAAGTCCAGAACATTATGGTGGTAGTAACGGGTTTCAACATATTCCAGACAGTTTTGATTAATAATTACCAAAAAAATTACAAGAGAACATTTAGGGATGTACTTTAGTTCTTGGGCCACCCTGTATATAACTTATTGATGCTCTGTATACATGTATATGATAATGTTATTGTATATTGACTATTAAGGAACCTCAATTCAAACACGGTAATGCAAAATAGACATTTATAAATAATGTGGAAATCTAAATAGCTTTTGGAATGTTACAAGGAACTGGCCAAAGGCCAAATGAATAATTTTTTTATAAAATTATCTGGTCATGGCTCGGAACGGTGTTTTATTTTAATTCTAGCGGGACAGGTTTATTATAATATTCGCAACGTTTTAATGGCATTGTTTATTGACAGCGTAAAATAGTAAAATATTTGCATGTTAATTATGTGGCTCGTTTAAAATAACGAGCATTTCGCACATTTTCATATGTAAACAAACACCACACAACCGTTAAACAAACACAAAACGGTTAATAAATAATAACATAGCAGGGAATGATGAGATTTCGAAATATTCGCTGAAAATTATACGAGCACGCTACTTCCTTATTTTGAAGTTATGCGGAGCAGGTATGGTAATCGTGGACGTATTCAATATCGAGTCTTGGCATTTTAGAATTCAAGGAACAAGTAAATTCCTTTTATTTAAATGAACAGCCTTTTTGAAACCTGAACGGAAAGTGTTACTAAAACTGGAATTGAAAAAAATCATATTTGCGGTACAAAACACTAAAAATATTAATAAAATTCCATGGTCGAGGAGAAACCTGGAATCAAAAATCCCTACAAAAAATCTAATCGAAACACTAAAATAATTTGGTTAGCAAGTTTAAATCAAAACTTGTTGCTATTGCTATACCTAGTTCGTTAATTCACTATTTTCCCGAAATGCTGGCTAAAATTGAGAATATCTAGTACGCACACTAAAATTAATATCCGCAAGTCTTCGGATTGATTAGAAAGTTCAAAAACAAAATGGTTATTCAATACCATATCAAATCTGAAACAAAAAATAATTCGATGTCCCTAATTTCGTTTGTTATGAATCCGCTATTATAAGTTTCAAAAGAAAATTATGACTTTAAAATTGCGGACTATGTAGCCATTTAAAAAACAAGCTTCAGTCCACCATAGTGTGTTTTTCAAAAATATAATATCAATTTTATAACTAACGAGACTAGGGGCATCGGACAATGTTTTTTCTGAATTTTTAGATAGATTTTTAGAAAACTGACCTTTTTGGAAAAAACAACTAATGGCATATTGTTAGGTTTCTAAAGTACTATTATACAAAATTTGAGCAAAATAGTTGAAGCCATTTTTGGGAAAATTGAGATTTCTTTGGGTAGCCATGTACACAATATAGTCCGTCGGAATTATCATTTTTGGTCGATTTGGTCGAATATTCCAGTCCCAGAGTAAACGTGCGCACAAAAAGCTAAACAGACCGACCGACAGACAGAATTTTTTTTTGTTCAAACTTAAAATCTCGACGTTTCATGATAGAATGTCATGAAACGTCGAGCTTATTTGAACAATAAAAATTTTAAAAAATTTTTATTGCGTTACTATACTTCCACTAGATGTGGAAGTAAAATACCTTATACGATATCGCAAAATCGAGCTTCCTTCCTTAAATAGAACATACATACGTCACTGTCAAAAGGACTTGTTTTAATCAAGACAATCGCTGTGAATATCTGTGACATGGAGGGAAGAAATAAAAGTCATACACACTGTATATTACAAATGTTATTCTGTTGGTAACTTTTTGCAGATTTAACTGAACCAGATATAAATCCTCAGCACGTTTTCCTACGAGTGAAATTATTCTAAATACTGTACATTGTTCTCTTTAATCGTGCACTTTTACACATCATAAAACTGTATTTTTTTCTGGTATCAAGAATCAAGATGAACCGGTCAGCGAGTAAGTGAAGCATTACTATATTGTTCAATGTTCGCCGACTATTCAATCTGGAAACAAAATAAAGATATCATCGGCTGGTACGTATTTCAAAGATTATTATTATAGTCGTACACTTTACTCACGATCTCAATAGTCAGTCATCCGTTATGATTGATTTTAATGAAAATATGAGGAACATAATCTCGATGTATTTTTTCCATGCTTGAATAACCTATCAAACAACCAAACACCTTTCATTTAATGTCCTAAATGTTTATTTATAGTGCCAGAAATCAAAAGACACTAGAAAGTATATAAGAGAAAAGCTAAAGTCTCAAAATTTTTTTTGGCATTGGCCACCCCCATTACCTCTCCACCCCATTATTAAAGGGGGTAAAAAAAAATAAAAATGTGATTTACTGTGTACAAGAACCAAAGGCCTCAAATTTTCTTTTTACTTCACCCAAACAATCTTGACACTGAATTTGAGGCTTGTTTAATTTGTAGTGTGTTTATTAAATGTCATTCAATAGTACAGAAATATAATAAATTATAATGACCAACATTCAAATAAAAAATATTAACAATTTAGTCATGTAAATATGTATATTTACCCTCTTATTATATGTAAACTTTCAGAAAAAAATAGAGAAATGTAATTTTTATGAATGATTAGACATTTATAGATTTGTAAGAAAACCGCTGCCCAAGGAATCACTACTTCCACATCCAGATTCTCTACTAAGTCACTCACAACGAAAAAACTCGGTGGAAATAATTGTTTATGGAACTTTAGTAGTATAGTATTTGAAATCCTCTACCCCAAAAACCCATAAAACGATACCCCACATCGGTAGTGGGGTGGTGGATGCAGTAAAAAAAATATTTTGAGGCTTCTGGTTCTTGTACATACACTAAATCACATTATTTTTTCATCCCCTTTAATAATGGTGGGGGTGGTAATGGGGGTATCTAATGCCAAAATTTTTTTTTGAGACCTTAGCTTCTCTTGTATATACTAAATACCAATTTTATGGACTCCTACCTGCTTGATTTACCCATTTACCCCAAATTTACACCAATTTACTCCCCAACCCTTCGACGGAACAAGATGAAAATATAATCTAGTTCCAGATCTCGTTAAGGTACATATGTGTACCAAATTTCAAGTCAATATCTTAAACGGTTCCAGAGTAAACGTGCGCACAAAAAAAGTTACAGACAGAACTTTTTTTTTGCTCAAACTTAAAATCTCGACGTTTCATGACATTTTAAGCCTATTTGAACAATAAAAATTTTTAAATTTTTTTTTGTCGTTACTATACTTCCACTGGATGTGGAAGTAATAGATATATTTCAAATTTCAGGCTAATTAAATTTGAAATATATTATCTTACTGTAATAACACATACCTGCATTACACTGTTGTATAAAGAGCACGTAATGCAGGAATTTCAATAATTACTTTTGTTGAAAATATTTACCCTTTTACACATACCCGCCACTGTTGCTTATGGGACATTATATTTATCTATCCTCTTTAATGGACATATAATGTGATTATGTTAGGAGCAAACAAGGCAGGCCCTGCGCACTCCAATTATATTTCAAAATCGTCTTGTTTAGTTGGAACTTACGTGGCTCTATCGCTACTTGCACTTGATTCACACGACGCGACGTAAATCTGCATCTTGCCCGACTGTCACTACTGTCGGTTGTCACGCCATTATTTTTTATTTATTTTTTTAAACTATTTAACGTCGGCCTATTTCCGCTACCAGGGCTTATCACCGACGCCAGGAGACGAGCTACCCCCTACCACGCCATTATTGTTTACATGTCTGTGCTCTGTGTTCTGGACATTATTAAATCCATAGAGCAGGAGTCCATTTGCTTATTTGTATATAATGTGAGTTTCCAATGAAATTGACTAGAAACGACGCTGTTCTGTTGAATATTAAAAACTGTAATGGGTTTTAAGTGTTGTGTTCAGGTCGTGTTGCGACTTCGAAAAATTCCAACATGCATAGGTATTATTGAGAACGTGACTCCCAAGAAATTGACTAAAAACGAAAGACTGATGGGTTGTACTTATGTGCAATGAAATCCCGTATATCTATTTTTCGCCTTATTAAATCATTCTTTATTTATTTGTCAGTGTCATATTTTCGCAATGCCAAAATTAACTGAACATGAAAAAATTTTAATTCTCTCTAAAATTGAAGAGAGATGGTCTATCAGAGCAGTTGCTAACCATTATCAATTGAATAAAAATACTGTTATGAGTGTGAAGAAAAGTGGGAAGAGGAAGGTAGCGTAAAGAGAAAAGACGGTTCAGGCCTATCAAGAAGTTCAAATCTCGTTCAAGATGAAGCACTCCTTGGCTATTTGAGGAAAAATCCGTTTCAAATAGCAGGAGACGCTGTGTTCATGACACATTTTCTAGTGTCGAGGTCAGCAGCTAGCCGAAGGATAGGAAAATCGAAAATAAAAAACTGTACAAGTGTGCCAAGAAGACCATATTAACAGAAGAACAGAAGCAAGCCCGCATTATGTTTTGTTTAAATTGTGTCTATCGCCCGTTGAAGTCTTAGACCAATTTTGTGTTTACCGATGAAACAGTTTTTCAGTCTTGTAATGACGGACATGTACAAAATATTTGGTTACATTATTTACATAATAAATACAATGGCAGCTATGTGCAGTCGCATCGTATCTGTGAATTTTTCAACGTCAATTTTTACATTTGTTATAAATCGAAATCATTCCCATCGAATGGTGTAAAAAAGTAAAAAATACAAAAATACGTATGTTTTTCTTCTGGATTAACATTATTCAAGTACATTACTTATGACGTTTCACAATCAATGTCAGTTTTTTGTAACCTATATGATAATGAGAAATCTAAATTCCAAAAAGATTGATTGACATCACTTAATATTAGTGAACGACGTGAAAATGTATATTATAGCAGGTTTATACGTGCATGGATTTAGTGGCACCAGTAGATATTGGCACGCCAGTAAAAAAATATTACACGTATAAACAGTTACTGGCGAGCAAGCTTTGACCTTGCATGCATTGATGCATGCTCGCCAGTAACTGTTTATACGTGCAATATTTTTTTACTGGCGTGCCAATATCTACTGGCGCCACTAAATCCATGCACGTATAAACCCGCTATTATTTAATTGTATTATAGGTATTTTAGTACATTAGTTACTTTAACATTTTACTTATTTCAACGCAGTTTCAACATCTGTAATAATTTTACTTACGTTAGTTACTTTTTAAATGTATTTTTAAATATTATTGTATTTATTGTAATGATTTTCCGTTAAATTAATAAATGATCAATTTCTAGTTTTGAAATGACTTATTTAATTTTAAGGCCACTGTTAGACTATAAAAGTTCTTTGACAAAGATCTTTCATAAAAGATATTTTATGAGTAATTTGATAGATATTTTATCTCATAAAATATTTTTTATAAAAAATCTTTGTCAAAGAACTTTTGTAGTCTAATGATGGCCTAAGCAATTTGAAAATCGTTTAAAATTCCCGCCTATGCCAATCCCGCCTAATCAAAAAGGCGGGAATACAGCGCTACCCGCGACGTAAGTTTTGCTGTTTAAAAAATCCCCGAGAGTTGCCTATCTATATCATATAATATTCTTTAATCTATGAAACAAGGTATGTACTGAAGAAGTAGCTGTTACGTATCTAGGCATGTTCTTTGATCGAAGGAATACATAACCGTATTTTTTATTTTCTCCTATATTACATCAAATCATATCAAAATCTACTTTATTGTCCACAATATAATAACCTTAGAAAATTCCTTTTTTTTTAATTTCGCCCTGGAATTAACAGATCTCCCAGGAAATGTAATTAAAAAATGCTAAATGAGCCCTATTTAGGTGTTGTAAGCTCGCTTATTAATAAAGCAAAGTGCACTTTTTTGTAAACTCTCTGAAGCTTGTCACGCTGCTAGTTCGGCTGTCCCAAGTCAAAACACTGTATAAACCATTTAAAAATTATGGATGTACAGTGTTTTAAATTAGTAACTTGATTCGGTTAGTGGATATACAATGGATATTAATGTTTACACATGGACTTTGGACATGGAATTTTAATTTTCCTCAATCACGGATTGGTAGAAGTTGATACTGTATATCAAAAAATGTAATAATATGATTTTTGATGAAACTGGCTTATATAGTGTTTTGACTTGGAACAGCCGAGTTGTAGAGCACCCTGTTTAATCTGTATTAAAATATAACAACTCATTTTTCATTTTTTTTTTAATTGTAATGGCTCTGTGTCCATAGTGTTTTGGAAAATCCTTTATCGTATTGTATATCGTGTAAAATTGTTCGTTCGTTAAATAAATCACATGTTAATTGTATTTTAAATTTCCGTCAATCCGATTCGACCCAATCGGGCCGGTTGAAACTACTTAAAATTAGGCACACGCTTTAAATCTCAATAAATATATTCAAGGTAACAATGTCCTTTTGTTCGCCATGATAACCAAAACAAAAAAGTAATGAGCAAGCCTCTTCGTTTATATGCTGAAGTGCGATTTAAGGTTCAAAAACCCCATGTTCTTATCGTCTGCCAATGTAATTCAGAAAGTTTACAGTCGTCGGCAAAAGTAATGCGCCTGAAACAAGGAAAATTGGGCAGTCTTCTTTAATTTTATTTTCCCGTAAAATATTTTTCAAATCAAATTTCAAAACCATGTACATTTTTGTGTTTCTTAACTGAAATATACAGAGCGTTTCGAAAAGATTGGGACAACACTTAGCCGTAGATACTTGACACCAAAACAAGTCGATTTAACTCAAAAAGTAGTGGTCTAACTCTTTTTGTTTTCAAGATACAGGGTGGCAAAGTAAAAAAATTGTATTCGTAATTTGTCTCTATCTTGGAGACTATTATACGTATCTACTTCAAAGTTGGTAACGACAAGTTTTTCAGGTCACTAATTACAATGGTGATATTGCCGATGCCATATTTTATAGATGGCGCTAGTTACAGGACTTTTACGTGACACTTTAAGCCATAACTTTTTTGAGGTTAGGTTTTGGACATCGTCTTCTATTATAATCGAAACGCAATTTAGTTTTCTAAAGAAAAGGTGTACTTGTTTAAACGCGATAAAATGCACGCGCTACTTTTTGGGTTAAATCGACTTGTTTTGATGTGAAGAGTCTACGCTAAGCGTTGTCCCAATCTTTTTAAAACACCTGGGGTGTTGAATTTCTTCGAACTAGTATGTGACAAAGTTATAAATCGCGTATTTCTCTGAAAGGGTGCTTTTTATCGCGTTTAAACAATTACACCTTTTCTTTAGGAAACTAAATTGCGTTTCGATTATAATAGAAAACGATGTCCAAAACCTAACCTCAAAAAAGTTATGGCTTAAAGTGTCACGTAAACGTTCTGTAACTAGCGCCATCTATAAAATAATATGGCATCGGCAATATTACCATTATAATTAGCGACCTGAAAAACATATCTTTACCAATTTTGAAATAGATACGTGTAATAGTCTCCAAGATAGAGACAAATTACGAATACAATTTTTTTACTTTGCCACCCTGTATCTTGAAAACGAAAAGAGTAAGACACTACTTTTTGAGTTATAGACTGGCGGTACATGACCAGTCAGGTGCAACGTTTTTAAAATGTATGCTAATCATATATATGAATGAAATTACCATGAATATGCCAGAAACGCAAATTTTAGGCAGTCGTCGCGTGCAAATCGATTTTTTTTTTGTTTTTTTTTTATTTTAAAATGGATGCCAATAGTGCCAAACGATAAGCCGTGAAAAAGAATCCAGCGAAAATTCATTGTCATGCAGTTTCCGCGCGCAAAACAACTGTTAATGCGCACATTAAATCGTAAAATTTTTCGGTGTTCTTGATTTTGGATGAGTTTGATTTTGGATTTTTTTTCAAGGCTTTTCGTTTGGCACTATTGGCATCCATTTTAAAATTTAAAAAAAAACAAAAAAAAACAAAAAAAATCGATTTGGACACCCTTCTGCACGCGACGACTGCCTAAAATTTGCGTTTCTGGCATATTCATGGTAATTTAATTCATATATATGATTGGCATACATTTTAAAAACGTTGCACCTGACTGGTCATGTACCGCCAGTCTATTAAATCGCCTTGTATTGATGTCAAGAATCTACGACTAAGCGTTGTCCCAATCTTTTCGAAACACCCTGTATTAATTTTCATTTCCCTACAGGGCAGGAGGTTTTTGGTAAATGCAAGCAATCATTGTAAATATAAAAGAAATTAAATCAATATGGATATTAACTAAACTTAGATTTTAAGATCACATGTACATAGGCCCCCCGTATGGGGGGAGGGTCTAGTGGGTACAGAGTTTAGGGGGCCGGGTTTGCGAGGGTTTGCGACTAAAGTGACTATTCGTTCCGGATTAGGTGGGCCAGTTACTTTTTTTGAGGTGCCGCGGTCGTCCCGCAAAACCCGCATTGGCGCAAAAAATTTCGTATTGGTTTATTCCTAGAAAAGTTTTTTTGGACCCTCCCCCTCATATCAATTATGAGGCTCCGGTAATTTTTTTTTCCAGATTCCCCCCGCTCAAATATTTTTCATTTTCGAGAAAAGAATAAAGGCGTCCATAGATTTTGCTGGATCCGTCAAGCTCAGCCCGTAATTTGATGCGGGGGGGCCGCATTCCTGCATGTACAGGGTTATTCATTATATTTATGCCACCATTTATTTTCGTTATCATTGAAGATAGAAACAAAAGTTTCGGACGAAAGTTGTAGGGCTGTAACTGAACCCCTTTAATAAGTTAATGAAAGCACAGCGGCGTGCAGAAATTGAGGGGCACAAGAAGCAATAATATTTTTTAATGGAGCGCCCTTTGTATTGTTGAATTATTCTTTTTTTTTCTGATTTCAAAAATATGGCATATGATAGTCCTATCTTCATCCGTTTTCGAGTTATTGAACATTGAAAATCGTATTTAAGCTATTTATTATACGAACGGAAGTTACAATTATTAAAGTTAGTCTATGAAAATGACAAGTGATATGTTATTATATGACATTTATTTAATCAAATCAATATAGGATACAGTGACGCAGAAAAGTGCAAATATTCACTTGTTATATAAAAAATAATAATAATAATTTATTAATTTATCCAGATTTCCTATCCAAATCTCTTCATATACGACAATATACGTATATGCGGTTTTCTAGAAAATGGCGGAGGATCCGGTGATATTCGTATATTACACAGGTACACACACAAAAAAATTGTCTGTCCTCCTTTTTTCCACCCAATTTTCATCGAAACAAAATAAAATATACTATAGAAAGTCTCGTATAACTTCAAAAATTTAATGCCAAATGAAACTAAATTAATTTGAAAAGGAAATTTATTAAGCATTCGCATGATAATAATAATAATAATAATAATAATAATGATAAAACATATAATCAGTATTCAGGGTCAAACAAAGAAAATGCATTTTTGAAAATTGTAAAAAATGCACTTTTTTTTTTCAAATAAAACAAATTGAACTTTATCCATCTAAAAGAACCTACAATCGAAAAAAGGGGACGCACAATGCCTTCTTGATACTTAACGAAGAATTAAAAAAAAATTATTTCGTCCGCCATTTTTTACCGCTCTATTTGACTTACAACGTCGGGGTTGGGTGCATTATATTTGACCATAGATGAGTTTTATTGTTGTCAACTTTGGTGAAATTACTCCTACTTATCGAAAAAATATTCAGTTTTGATATTTTCGGCCATTTTTGGTGTTTTCTATTCTTTTCCAAGATGGCAGATTGTCCTATACATATCGGACAGGTCTATACTTTTTCAGAATTTTATTTTTAATAGGCCAGTATTTTTAAAATTCCCATGCCATTACTAGTACAAAATATATTAAGTAGATAAATAGAAAATTCGTGAAAGCGCGTCAAAAAATGCGTATAACTTTTGACGCACCTGAAATTTTTCTGCGCAAATATTTTTTTCCTAATCAGGAAGTCATGATACATAAGAAACAACAATAAACTAGTGGAACGTTGTCGCCGAAAATAATCAATTCTACTGGACTATATAGTCCAGTCGCAATAGATGGAAAAGGATCATTTTACGAAATGTCGTTTATCCGCAATTTCATTTTTTTAAAGTATAGTTTGGGATGTCCACAAACATATGCCAACTATCCGCACGCGTGACAGGTGAGGCAACACACTTTAAAATTCAAAAAAACGTCAATTTTTTTGCTATTTTTCGCTTTATTTGTAATATAACTCGTAAATGAAGCATTGTTCGAAAATATATCAAGAGACAGAAAAGTTGAGAAAATTGATCTTGAACATTTTATTATTCTTGGCATTATTCCAGAAAATTCTTTGTTTAAGAGCTGCAGACGAAAGAACAATGCCATTTTTTTATCTTTTATTTTTTTTTAAGTGAATATAATAAATATTAATACGAAACATATCATCGGTATAATGTAAATTATGTTTAAATGTCCAATTTAAAGTTGAAATAAAATATATTTTCGTACCTATATATAAATAACTTACATGTTAAACAGAAAAAAAATAATAAAACTTTTCAGGTATTGAGGTATTAAAATGATGGGAAAATAAATAAACAAATATATATTTTCACAGACTATTTATTTTATGCATAGTACAGTGTACATGCGTTTCATGTATAACTTAATAGAATAGAATACAATAGAATAAGTTTATTTAACAAATTGTTCTACTACAATGTAATTGTTAAAAATTGAAACATTATGATAAATGAACTAAGCCCCAAGATTTGTACAGTATAAGGTTCTCTCGTTTTCAGCTTTTAGTGGAGAAGTGAGTGCGGTAATGAAAAGTCAGACTATCCTTGTTTTTCCAACGCGTAGTAGTGGTGCAGGTCCGTACTGGCTCGAAATATGGCCAGAAGTATACTATGACCTGTAGTGTTATATTCTACAACTTGTCCTCCTTTTAACTTCGGAATAATGTCATATTGAACGGATTTCGTTCATTTTTGGCAGTATAATAGTAAATGCTTCACAGA
Organism: Rutpela maculata; assembly: GCA_936432065.2. Classification (NCBI taxonomy): domain Eukaryota; kingdom Metazoa; phylum Arthropoda; class Insecta; order Coleoptera; family Cerambycidae; genus Rutpela; species Rutpela maculata. The sequence continues at coordinate 248,099,278 of OW386286.2, forward strand.
AAAGTTTCTATATTGTGCGGAGGCTTACTAATTTATAGGGGGTGGATGCCACCCCCTCTCAGTCTACTTATTTTACAGACAAAACCCTTTCATTTGCCACCGCCATCCACCCCTTCCCTCTCCCGTCTTCTCACCTATCTAACACTACTTCCCACTTCTTCCCATCCCTTTCCCACCTCTTCCCCATCTCTCCCCACCTTTTTCCACCCCATTCCCACCTCTCCCCACTCCTTCCCACCTCTTCCAATCCCTTCCCACCTCTTTTCCACCTCTTTACCATCCTTTCCCATTTCTTTCCACCTCTTTCCACACCTCTTCCCACCCTTTTCCCACCCCTTCCTCACCTCTCCCCACCTCTTCCCACCCCTTCCCCACCTCTTTCCACCTCTCCTACGTCCGCCATATTGAATTTAGAATGACGTCACATACTTTATCCTATTTTACTCGTCAAACCCTTTCATTCGATACCCATATCAAGGGGGTTGTGACTAAAAAGCCGATCCGCCATCTTGGGACGTCCACCATATTGGATTTAGAATGACGTCACATTGTTTATCGTATTTTACCTTTCATTCGATACCCATATCAAGGGGGTTGTGACTAAAAAGCCGATCCGCCATCTTCGGACGTCCGCCATATTGGATTTAGAATGGCGTCACATTGTTTATCGTATTTTACTTGTCAAACCCTTTCACTTGATACCCATATCAAGGGGGTTGTGACTAAAAAGCCGATCCGCCATCTTGGGACGTCCGCCATATTGGATTTAGACCGATAATGGCTCTACTATGTTCCATTGTCACCGGACTTATACACGTGTGCGAAATTTCAAAGCCCTAGCTTAATTAGAACTAGTCGAAATTCAGCTTGCAAGATTTGACCTAAACTAACAAACACACATACAAACACACAAACAAACAAACATTGCAAGTTAAATAAAAGCTTTTAAAAAGGTATTTCCAAACGGCTTTCGTCAAGTATGTCGAAAAGTATTAATTACTTTATTGTAAAAATGTTACAGACCAATTACAGAAAGTACAAACTGGGAATTAATTATATTTTTTGTTTATTGATGTAGATAATAATTTCGGAGATATTTAAGTTTATATTTGGTATCCAAGTGTTTCGAAATTACCTTTAAAGTTTAAAATGCATTTTCTTCTAACGCAAGTGCTTTAAATTAACGAAAAACTGTATTTGAGATAATTTTTTTAAATTACTGGCTAATTAGAGTAATAAAATGGCGACCTTTTTTATATAAAAAAATGTAAATACGCACATTTTTCCGTCATAACTTCTTTATTTCTTATGCTACAGGAACGAGTAAAAAATAATTTGAAAGCGCAATTAATTGTCTTTAATTTCATTTCTTAGCATGCGTGACGTAGGTGTCACAATTTCTGAGATATTTAACATTTAAACTGCATTTTTCTTCTTATAAACGTTCGGACGCCATTTGTAAACTTTCATATCTCCGAAACTATTAAATCTATGTAAATAGATACACAAGCGAAATTCACTATCAGTTTATGAGCTTTATTTTTGGTCCCTACCCATTTTTCAATAAAACTAATATTTATTGAGACATTTGGAAAAGGAAAGAAAATTACGTTTTATCGAAAATACGTTTATAGTTTAAACTGTATTTTTTTCTAAAGCAAGCGCTGTATACAAACGAAAAAATTTGATCATCTACGTCATGCTATATATTAATGAGAAACAGTGTTTTTTTTAATTACTGGCTAATTACAGTAACAAAATGGCGCGGTTGTTATTAAAAAAATGTGTAGACGCACATTACTTAGGTCATAACTTCTTTGTTTTTTATACTACAGAAACAAATAAAAAAAACAGTTGAAAGCTTAATTAATAACCTATTATTCTACCTATTAGCATCCTTGACGTAGGTGTCACAGTTTCTGAGATATTTAACTCTCACTTTAAATAATTATCTTATGAACACTTGGATGTCCAATGTAAACTTAAATATCTTTGAAATTATTAATTCTACATCAATAAACAAACAAAATAATTCCCAGTTTGTACTTTCTGTAATTGGTCTGTAACATTTTTCCGATAAAGTAATACTTTTCGAGATATTTGACGAAAGCCGTTTGGAAACACCTACTTCAGCTCCAATAAATATATATATATTTTTAAGTGCCACCCCCCTATAAATTAGCAAGCACCCGCACAATATATAAACTTTTCTGTGAAGCATTTACTATTATACTGCCAAAAATGAACGAAATCCGTTCAATATGACATTATTCCGACCTCAAGGTACTATATAACCATGCAAAACGGTGACTCAAAATACGAGGTAATTACTCCCTACCTCAGGAGGGTCATTGCGAGCTCGTTCCAGTTACGAGTTCTTTGCTGAATTATTAACATTACACTAATTCTTGCAATATTTTGAATCAGGCTCTGCATCTAGTATGATTTCACACCAGCTGCTCATTGGCTAATGACATTTTCTGGTGGGGATCGTGAGTTACGAGGCAACCTTATACTCTAAAAATCTTGCTAAGCCCCCACATTAAGTGCATATTTATTACTTCCACGGCCAGTGGAAGTATAGTAACGACAAAAAAATTTTTAAAAATTTTTATTGTCCAAATAGGCTTAAAATGTCATGAAACGTCGAGATTTTAAGTTTCAGCGAAAAAAATATTTCTGTCTGTCTGTCGGTCTGTCTGTAACTTTTTTTTGTGCACACGTTTACTCTGGAACCGTTTAAGATATTGACTTGAAATTTGGTACACATATGTACTTTAACGAGATCTAGAACTAGATTATATTTTCATCTAGTTCCGTCGAAGGGTTGGGGGTAAATTGGGGTAAATTTGGGGTAAATAGGTCAATCAAGCAGGTAAGAGTCCATAAAATTGGTATTTAGTATATACAAGAGAAGCTAAGGTCTCAAAAAAATTTTTGGCTTTAGCCACCCCCATTACCACCCCCACCCCCTTATTAAAGGGGACGAAAAAAATTGTGATTTAGTGTTTGTACAGGAACCAGAAACCTCAAAATATTTTTTTACTTCATCCACCCCCCACTATCACCCCCCTATCACTACCCCCCACCCCCTCTACCGATGTGGGGTATCGTTTTATGGGTTTTTGGGGTAGAGGATTTTAAATATTATATTATTAAAGTTCCATAAACAATTATTTTCACATACAAAGTTTTTTCGTTGTGAGTGACTTGGATAGAGAATCTGGATGTGGAAGTAGTGATTCCTTGGGCAGCGGTTTTTTTTAATTGGACATTTAAACATAATTAACATTATACCGATGATTTGTTTCGTATTAATATTTATTATATTTACTTTAAAAAAAAATCAAAAGATAAAAAAGTAGCATTGTTCTTTCGTCTGTAGCTCTTAAACGAAGAATTTTCTGGGATAATGAAATATAGTAAAATGTTCAAAATTAGCTTTCTCAACTTTTCTATCTCTTGATATATTTTCGAGCAATGCTACATTTACGAGTTATATTGCGAAAAATGGCAAAAATTAACGATTTTTGAATTTTAAAGTATGTTGCCTCACCTGTCACGCGTGCGGATAGTTGGCATATGTTTCTGGACATCCCAAACTATACTTAAAAAAAAATGCGGATACACGACATTTCGCACAAAAAAACTATTTCGACTGTTCTAATAAGTAATATTCTGCTAACTGTATGTTTCGACATACTTCTCCCGTTTTACCCATCAATTAAATATAATAGCTATTTTTGTTGCGGTAATTGCAAAATAACAGAATGGTTTTTGCACACTTCGTTGAACTGATTTAGTTTATCGAACCTTCTACGATTGTACCACGGTTTTTAATCATAATGACATTGCAAATTACGCAAAGCCCACGTCTTTTTTTCCGGTGGCTTGACATCTCTACATACTAAGATAGTGTGAATGTGATGTATGTATGTGTATTGTTTCGAAGTAGGTGGGTCGCTGATAATTAGCATGTTGGCATGTAGATAATTCATATCGACTGTCCGGAGCATAAGAAGAAAACATTAATTAAACTAGATGTAAACAATATACTCTTTGTCGGATTATTGAATTTTCTATACATGGTGATTTTTTAACCTGAAACTTTCAAATATCTCGACGAAAGAAATGTCCATAATCAAAAAATTTAATCATTCCGCGGAGGAAATACATTAGTGCTATAATTAGTCCCCCCCCCCCCCTCCTTGTAGGTCGGGAGGCGGGGGGTAACTTTGAAATCTTAAATAGAAACCCCTATTTTTGTTTGAAACATTTTTTTCGATTCATGATAGATGGCGGAAATTCAATTTTTTTCGATTTCTTCTACTGAGAACCTATGCATACGATTCTGCAATACGTTTGCAATAAAAATATTATATATTCATTGTAAATACCTAATCAAAATTAGTCTTAAAACAAATTTTATTTTTCAAAAAATTTCAATTAAGTACTGAAAAATGTCTTGTCAAGAAACTACTATTATCGTAACCCAGAAAGGGCGTCCTTTTTGGGATGCTTGGTCAACGCGATTTCCTTCGCTTATGACTTATCGGAATGCTTGATTAAATCTGCTTTTAAATTAAGGTATTTTTTTTTCTAGTTTGTTTTAAAAATACCATTTCTTATGTTAAAAATGCTTTTCATAAAAATGTTTTATTATGTTTACATTTAACGTTTGTGTTATTTCTTCTCTTCGTTTTCTTTGCTTTTTTTTGGAAATAAACGTAGAAAAGAAATAACTTTAAGAAACAACTCATTTTACTCAGTTCGAAGATTATTTCGCAAACAAAAAGACCTGTTTCTGTCAGGCTGTTGATACTACTTCAAAATGGAGTATTTAACTATAACGTCAAGAGAAAATCGAAACGGTTCTGGTTTATGGAGAAGCTGACAGGAGTCTTGATGATGCTCGATCTCTACGCTCAGCGTTTTCCGGATAGAACTCGGTCACGTGCTTCATTTTATCGTACTATCAAACAATTTACTACTGACGGAAATGTTCAACCGAAAAAAGAACCCATCAAGAAAGAGTCACTGAAGAAAATAATGAAATTGCAGTATTAGCTGTAGTGGCTGTTAATCCTCATGTAGGTACACGAGAAATAGCTCGCGATTTCGGATTGTTCCAGAGCAGTGTTTGGAAAATTTTATACACTATAAATATCATCCGTATCATGTGTCTCTACACCAAGATCTCCATGGCGTTGATTTCCAAAATCGGGTAACTTTTTGTCAAAACCCCATTTTTCTCTCCAACGAGTCGTCTTCTACAAATCACGGAACGGTTAATCGACATAACATGCATTACTGGTGTGTTGAAAATCCGCACTGGCTTCACTAAGTTGATTATCAGCGTCCTTGGACTGTCAACGTGTGGTGTGGAATAATTAGCAGCAAACTCATCGGCCCCCACATTATTCAAAGCAACTTGAATGGTCAAATATACAAGGCATTTTGCAAAATGAACTGCCAACATTACTTGAAGAATTGAGCTTAGAAGTGCGACAGAACATGTGGTTTCATCATGTTGGTTGTCCAGCACACTATTCGGTGGTAGCACGTGAAGTACTTGATCGTGATTTCAATGGTCGCTAGATCGGTAAAGCTGGTCTGGTAAATTGGCCAGCTAGATCACCAGATCTTACTTCGTCAGATTTCTTTTTGTGTGGCTATCTCAAAGTTTAGAAACAAGTACTAACAACAGGTGGGAATATGATTCAGCGAATCAGAAATGCTTGTGCCGAAATTCAAGCAGACACACTTCTCAGTTGTGTACAGTCATTTCAAATTCGGATTAATAAGTGCACTGAAGTCGAGGAGCACCATTTTGAGCACACTTACTTTAATTGAAAGATGATGAGGCGAAGGGACTTATGTAAATCAAGCACTCTGATAAGTGAGATGCAAATAATAATAAAACTAGTGGAAGCATTATACTCTTCGCCAATTTACTGAGCTTTTTATATAATTGTTACACATTCTATAGGATACACTTCGCAGTTTTCTCGTAAATAATGTTAGTTTTTGGACATTCTAAATTTTGTGATATCATCTTGAAAAAAAAACCACCACCTATGAGGGATTCGAACACGTGACCTTGGATTGCAAGGCAAAACTTTGGACCATCAGACAAATTGCATAATTCGACATTTTTTTTAATATTGTAGACTACAAAACAACCTAATAAAGATGATTTATATTCAGTGGAAATAGGTTATAGGTTTAACATTAAAGATAATGAAAACAATGTTTATTATATTTTAGGTATTTAATTGTTGCAAAGTTTGGAAATTAGACGAGTTGGTCAACATATGCAGTGAATTACAGTGATACCAATACATTGTCCGCCATGACATTTTGTACCAAACTTTCTTTCGTGCAAATCGTCAATTAGAATAAATCGGAATCGTCATGGTACACTTAAATGGAAAAGTAAAAATTGAATTATAATAAATATTGACGTTTGAAGTGTCACTTATGTGACAGAGATGGATTCAGAAAATTACGCAGAATTCAAAAAGTCAATAATATTACAGGGTGTTCCATTTGAGAATCAAAAGTTAGTGTCCGGTTAAAAAAAATCATTTACATGTCAAAAAGTAACGTCTATTAAGTATATAGTATGTTCCAAATTTAAAACATTTATCTTTAAAACTAAATAAAACAGGGGGATATACCATGATCCTCTTACACGCCGTATATCTGAGAAGCGGTAGGAAAAATACATAAATTACTTCAGTTCTTGAATCGTAAATCAATCCCGTTTTCCCAAATGTAAATACTGGAATAAGTAAGTAATTGCATTGGCCAAACTTCACTAAGCAATACAACTTTTCAAAATAAGAAAAAAACTTCCTATAAACATGGGTCGGGAAGTGCTTAGTTTCCAAGATACAGTAATTCAAGTAATTCTTCTGAAAATGTTTTTTTTATGAATATTTTCGAAACGTCTAAAAATAAACAAATGATAATTTACACAGGAATTTAACTTTTTATGCTTTTTAAGACAAAATGACAACTATGTACGAAAATCATTCAGGAGCGGGTGAAACTGGGGGGTGGGGCTAGGTATAATTTAGCCCCAACTTTATTGTGTGACACTTTTACATTAATTTATGAGAACTTAAAAATTTGAAGTTTTCTACACAAAAGAAGTCTCTTGTGTTTTTTCTCTAAAATTATCAGTTTTTGAGTAAATCTTATCTGAACTTTATTAATTAGTAGCTTATTACCAGTATTCCTGGTATGCAGGAGTGTGCCATGATTGTAATGTTTGTAACAAATGAAAAATAATCTAGCATGCAATGTCAGAATGACAGTAATGACATTGTTGTTTTTTGTGTTTTCTGTAGTTCATTGTTCTGTAGTTTTATTATTTCCTTTTGGAAAAAGTGTTCTATTGAAAAGTAAAAAATGGCCATGTTTAGTAATGTGGAGTATGCGGATATTCATTTTATTTATGGATATTATATTGTAATGGAAACGCGAATGCCGCGGTATGCGAATATTGCAGAAGATTTCCTAATAGAAGAAAACTATCTAAAGATGTTTTTATTCGAACCCACCTAGAAATGTTGGACTTAAAAGAGGTCCAAGAAATGAAAAACAGCGAAATGGGCGATTTAAAAACATAATTTTGGCCAAATTTAACAATAACAATAAATTAAATATCAGAAGAGCGGTCCAACAGCTGCGTGCGCAAGCTGTGCATGTTTCCAAAAACAAAGTTTTTCGGATTCTGAAAAAAGACCACAGAAAAGCTTTTCGAATGCAGCCAGTCCAAAGCCTTCAACCAGGTGATCCCGAAAGGCGTATCGATTTTTGCAGGTTTATAAACGGGACTTTTTGTGGGCCCCACATCCTTCCTCCCCGTTTAAATGGACCATTATTTAATGATTTTTTAAATAACCATTTTTTTCAATATCTTGAGGATATTCCTCTTAATTTAAGAAATGAATGCTGGTTTCAAATGGACGGAGCTCCTGCACATTTTGCTGTTGAGAACCGTTTGTGAGTAAACAATAATTATCCTGAACGGTGGATCGGTCGATTAGGTGCAAGAACCTGGCCACCCCGTTCACCGGATTTAACTCCAGTTAATTTTTTTGTCTGGGACTATTTAAAGGACAAAGTCTACGCAAACCCTGTAAACACAAGAGAAGAGTTAATAGAAAGAATTCTCGAAGAATGTGAAAATTTGCGGGCTAATCCTGATTTCATTCGTAAAGCTACACACTCTGTACGGCGCAGATGTCAGAAATGTGATGATGCACTTTGAACAACTCTAGTAATTTATAATTTACCTTACTTTAATCTACCCATTGTTGTCTAATAAAAAATAATGTAATCAAATTTTGTTTTACTGTCATTGTTTTTTCTGTTCTGCTAAAATATTCATAAAAAACTATTCCCGAATAAAGTTCAGATAAGATTTACTCAAAAACTGACAATTTTAGAGAAAAAAACACGAGACTTTTTTGTGTAGAAAACTTCAAATTTTTAAGTTCTGCTCATAAATTAATGTAAAAGTGTCACACAATAAAGTTGGGGCTAAATTATACCTAGGCCCCCCCCAGTTTCACCCGCTCCTGAATGATTTTCGTACATATTTGTCATTTTGTCTTAAAAAGCACCAAAAAGTTAAATTCCTGTGTAAATTATCATTTGTTTATCTTTAGACGTTTCGAAAATATTCATAAAAAAACATTTTCAGGAGAATTACTTGAACACCCTGTATCTCGGAAACTAAGCACTTCCCGACCCATGTTTATAGGAACTTTTTTTCTTATTTTGAAAAGTTGTATTGCTTAGTGAAGTTTGGCCTATGCAATTCGAGACACCCTGTATATATATACAAGAGACAAGCTTTTATTTAACTTGCTTTTTATGTTAGTATATTTATTTATTGGTTAGTATGTTTAGGAGTATTCTTGCAAGTCAATTTTGAACAAATTAACGAAGTCCAATTGAGCTGAAATTTTGCATACGTGTAGTTCTGGTGACAATACAATAATATGGTATCAAAAAGTGTGTTTTTTAGTTTTAACACTATAATTTGATCGAATAGTGAGTGTATTCACACAGACGTATTCTAAGAAATGGCGAAGGATCCGGTTTTAAGGACGACGGACTCAGCGAAAATGAGAAATCGAGTGTGAAGAGATAATGAAACTTTTCTCGAGTATGAGAACTTTAAATGATTATTGTCTACGGCTGCACAGCACAGGTGACTGGTTGACCAGACGCGCGCACAAAACCACCAGAGGCAAAATGTGGCCATCGACATCCTCTTGGACTCGAGACAATAGACATACGCTGAACTCAAAACACTGTTGGCCTTGAGATGTGTTTTTACTTTTAAACGGAACAAGATATGTGATATACCGATACAGAGCCGGCAATTAATATAGGTATACCAGGCAGGATTGTGAATAGGTAGCAAAAGTTTGCCATCAGTGTAATATTGAATGAACAATTATTTGCAATAATAGGTATCTTATTAATTTGTTTTTTATGGGTTTTATTATTTGATAACAGTAAAACAGTGTGCTTTGTTTGGATCAATTTATTTCCACAAAAAATGTAATTACCGCAAGGTAATTACTTTCAATGAAAGCGCTGTGTGGTGACTGTTCACTCACCCAAAAAGTGAATGTTTAATTTTTTTTTGTTTTTTATTTTTTCATTTACGGTGGTCTATGTTTTTATGCATGTCCATAGAACGAGATATCCAATAAATGTTTTCCAAAATAGCCGCCATAAAATTTAAATGACCCTAATTATTTTAATATATTAGTAGTTATGTGTCTAATTATACATATATACTAAATATCAATTTCATGGACTCTTACTGCTTGATTTTCCATTTACCCCAATTTACCTCAATTTACCCCCCAACCTCGCCCCCAACCCTTTAATGGAATGAATCAGAATATTATCTAGTTCCAGATGTCGTTAAAATACATACGTGTACCAAATTTCAAGTCAATATCTTAAATGGTTCCAGAGTAATCTTGCGCACAAAAAAAAATAGACAGAACGACAGACAGACAGAGAAATTTTTTCTGCTCAAACTTAAAATCTCGTTTCATGACACTCTAAGCCCATTTGAACAATGAAAAATTTTTAATTTTTTTTTTTTGCGTTACTATACTTACACTGAACGTGGAAGTAATTGGTAATGAAATTAACATAGCGCGCACATAATGTGTTGTGTGATAGTCACATTTTTGTTTTTGTGTAATTTCCATACATTGAAGTTTATCTAAGAAAATAAATATGTATTTATTAAAATGACGACAATATTGTACCTATTTTATGTAATAATTGTCGGTTAAATTTTCATAACATCTAGGTACATAACCGCGGATTTAACAAATCCTATAATAGGTAAGAGTACACATGTTTTATTCTAAAAGAATTATGTACTGAATATTGAAAGCATATTAAAATTTAATTGCTATTCACCTTATTACAACTGTAAACAGAACCCCATCATGTTACGACTATGATGTTTATACTTACTTATGATATGATACGATCGATTTACTTTTTTTCTAAACCGTTTTAGTGGCGGACACGTCAAACGGGGGATTGCGATAATCGAACTGAACCATCGTGTCCGAAACGTTACGAATAGAACGACAAGCCAATTAAGAACTTATGAGATGTTTGCAACTGAAGTGACTGACTATCTTAACAACAAACAAATCAATCAGTTCTTTGACCGGTGCTGTATTCTTTTAATGACATTTCATAATTTAAATTTTTTTAAAATATCCCATATCAGTTCCTGCCGGAAGTTAGGCCAGACTGGATCGCGACTTGGCCAGATATTCGTGGGGCCGGATTATCCACAAGGCTAACTAGGCTATAGCCTAGGCGCGACAATGCGTGGAGGGGCGCGCGCTAGGGCATCAGAGGGCGTCGCGATGCGCTCTCTACTTATTTAAAAAATATATATTTTGTCCGCTCCCTGCTAAATTTTTTTTGCATTTCCTTCTTCCTGAGCATCAGTTCTGGTTAAAAAAAATTTCTTTTTTCATATTTCTCCCTACCCTGTCTGGTCGTCAATTTTTTTTCCACTATGAATAAGAGGGTGCAAATATATGATTAGCCTAGGGGCGCGCCAATCCTTAAACCGGCCTTGGATATTCGGTTCCGGTTATCCGGCCAAATTCAGTTCCCATAAGACACCCTGTATAAAAAAATAATACGTATATTTGTGACTTTATTATCTGAGAATAGGTTCAGAAATCAAATCACTTGGCTGCTCCTCATATAAATTATGAAACTGTTCCATAATCCAAACAAATTTTTTCCTACGTTTTTTTTACTGCCACTAATTGCCAAACGCTTTATTCAAACGGGACCATCCAGATGTTTGTAGATTGTTTTTTGTAACCGCTACGTCTGTTCTGGTAATAACATCTTAAAAATATATTTTTCTCGAATGAAAATATTCATTCAATGAGTGATTTGACTTAAAAATAGCCTCACAATTCATTCTTAATACAAATATTGAAGTATTTTAAAAATAAATTTTCTCAGCAATGATTAGAATAACGAACTCGTCTGTCTAAAACTGATATTACTGTAATTTAACCAGAAATATATTGTTTTCCTTGTGTCCAAATCTCCGAATTATGACGTTTATATGGGGCTTGAAGATAGGGATGACGCTATTTCAGTAAATTTTTCGTTATACAGAGCGACTCGCAAGGATCGTAACAACCTTACACCTCTTTTTAGTTTTTATTCGATTTAAACCAAATTGGTTTCAATAGTTATATATGTACCAAGGCTTGTAAGTGTATTTTACTGACTGAGGCTTGCAATGTTCGAGACCTGTGAATACACGATACAAGACGAGGTGCATACGACGTTTTTCGTACTACAGCAATATTACAATTTTTAGGAAAATTAATTCAAAATTATTATATTTCAAGGCTATGGTTACTGTCAATAAGTTGGCAAATTGATAACTTCATAATAATTTCCGCCATTCAAGTTATTTACGTGAGTTTTTGCAATAAAAATATGGATTACGATGAAAGTATCGACATTCAGGAGGCAGTCAAAAATGCGTGTTGGTGTCAGAATGTCATTATTATTTAACTTCCTTATTACTTTACTTTTTTGGCATAAGGCATAAAAGTAAATTTTGTGCTTTTTTGACTATGGGCTGTAAGTGACACTTTCATAACACTGACAGACGTCAAAAAATGACACTTACACAGCTAGTAGTCCAAAAAGATATATTTTTAATGCATCCACAGTAACGAAAGGAGCTAAGATTTTGAAGTTTTGAAGAAGTTGTTGTTCCGGCCCCGCCCCGTCGTGTCTGTCCTTCAATTGCCATGGCGCTTCATGATCTGGTTGTCCGACAAGTTCCGGGCACGCGTTTCGAAATTCCATGTATAATTAAATTGTTTTATTTTCAAAATAGTATTTAATGCAGATTTCTCATTTCGAGACGCGTGCTATGCCTCTTTTACTTCCACGTCCAGTGGAAGTATAGTAACGACAAAAAAATTTTTAAAAATTTTTATTGTCCAAATAGGCTTAAAATGTCATGAAACGTCGAGATTTTAAGTTTGAGCGAAAAAAAAATTCTGTCTGTCTGTCGGTCTGTCTGTCTGTAACTTTTTTTTGTGCGCACGTTTACTCTGGAACCGTTTAAGATATTGAAATTTGGTACACATATGTACTTTAACGAGATCTAGAACTAGATTATATTTTCATCTTGTTCCGTCGAAGGGTTGGGGGGTAAATTGGGGTAAATTTGGGGTAAATAGGTCAATCAAGCAGGTAAGAGTCCATAAAATTGGTATTTAGTATATACAAGAGAAGCTAAGGTCTCAAAAAAATTTTTGGCATTAGCCACCCCCATTACCACCCCCACCCCCTTACTAAAGGGGATGAAAAAAAATTGTGATTTAGTGTATGTACAGGAACCAGAAACCCCACTACCGATGTGGGGTATCGTTTTATGGGTTTTTGGGGTAGAGAATTTCAAATATTATATTATTAAAGTTCCATAAACAATTATTTTCACATATAAAGTTTTTTCGTTGTGAGTGACTTGGATAGAGAATCTGGATGTGGAAGTAGTGATTCCTTGGGCAGCGGTTTTTGGAAGTAAATCCAGACAAGCCTTACTTGCTATATTTTCTATATCCGACATTATTTTTAAAAATGTTCAGAGCTATTATAATATCATTTAATTCATCTTGACAGGAGTTGTCATTTGAATAGAAGCCGAGTCCTAAATTTATTTTATTGACGGTTGCCATGGATACTCTAACCATCGCTACCTCTACTCAGCAAATATGAAATCTTACTCAAATAATTATAGTTTTCTACGAATATTTGTTTAAACTTTTTTACTAGTTTAATGATTCATGGGTATGACGAAAAATATAATATGCACCCGCGAGTTGTACAGTGCGATTTTTTGGTCTCGAATACTTGCAATCCTCGACCCCACTGGCCGCGGTTTGCAAACTGTATTCTCGACCAAAAAAAAAGGCACTTACTATCCTTGGTCCATAAATAACTATAGTTTTCTATCAAACGTCATACCCAAGTCCCAAGTCATAAAAAGTGTCAGGACCGAAAAGTTATGATTCTTCACTTTGTAACCGTATCGAATAACATTTTATTTTAATGTAAATGTCGTAACGTCACCTTTTGCTTCATTTAAAGGTAATCTGTTTATCATACAATATTTATTAACACAATCAATATAATTTTGGAGTTCAATGCAATCGCTTTCACAAGCAACGATACAAAATAATTTTAAATTATCCGCATATAAAAGGAAATTAACGGTGACATTGTCTACTTTGTTGTTCAAAAACAAATTAATAGAAAGTGGACCCAAGTTTGAACCCTGGGGAACTTCTGAAATAGCTAAAACTTCAATAGATCTAACACCATGATCAGAAATACGTAGCAAATAAGTGATATGCAACATAAAGTTTTCTATCAGTTAGAGACCTTTGAAAAATCGGTATATATAGTCTGCTTGTATACCCTTATCAATATAATCAGAAACAAACTCTATAAGTTAATTACATTGGTAATATCTCATGGACATTCACCATTAATTTCCTAGATTTAACTATTAAAAGACTGAAAAAAACACGATTTTTCAATTTTTCATAAACTATCTTACACTGATATGACAATACATAACACCTCGGCACATCCTCACCAACAAAAAATTATATAAAAAAAATATTTTTGAGAAAACGCTTTTATTTGAAAAAACTGTACTAAAAAGTAAAAATAATTTTTTTGAAATTCATACACCGGGAAACCAAAAGCTTTGGGGACGGTCATATAGGGCTATTGCTTAGTTACCTACTTTGCTCAATTGACCGCCCCCAAAGCTTTTGGTTTCCCGGTGTATGAATTTAAAAAAAAATATTTTTACTTTTTAGTACAGTTTTTTCAAATAAAAGTTTTTTCTTCAAAATATTTTTTTTATATATTTTATTTTATTTTTTGCTTTTTAGTCTACTTATTTTACAGAGAGACAGACAAAACCCTTTCATTTGCCACCGCCATCCTCTCCCGTCTTCTCACCCATCTAACACTGCTTCCCACTTCTTCCCACCCTTGCCCTCCCCTTTCCCATCTCTTCTCACCTCTTCCCACCCCTTTCCCACCTCTTCCCGCCCATTCCCCTCCCCTTTCCCACCTCTTCCCCATCTCTTCCCAACCCGTCCCAAAAGCTTTTAAAAAATAGCAGCTTACAACAGCATAATACACAGGCTTTTAACTATTCCCCTTATCGGAAGAAAATGATATTAAAGAACTACAAATAATAAAACAAACTGCATTTAATAATGGTTACAACCCCGAAATAATAGACAATATTATTTTTAAAAAATCATTTAATAAAGCTATCAAAGGAGTATATCCAACAACAAAGGAAAAAAATAACAGTTTCAAAGTTATTACTTACATCGGCTACCCAACAGAAGTAACTTCTTGTTTTAAAAAAAAACGGAATATTAATGTAGCCTTCAAAATTAATAACACATTAGGAAAACATAAAAAATACAAAGATAGAGTTTCAGCAGAAAATAAGCGTCTATAAGTTGACTTGCGGTACTTGTCCTAAGGTGTATATTGGACAAACAGGAAGAAATTACAGCAAACGATTATCAGAACACAAACGAAGTTACACCAAAAATAAAACAGACTCGACATATATGCTAACCATTTAATAGAAGGTCACGTGTTCAACGAAGATTTCGAAATTTTACATACTGAGAAAAAAGGTTTAAAACTCAATTTATTAGAATCCCTAGAAATAAATAAAGTTAAGTCATCTGATATTTTACTAAATGATCAAATTGAAACAAACTCATCTCCTCTGCTAAATTTATTCCCTTAAACTTATTAAAATTGTATTCATAAATTACCTGCACTAATGTTATGTATCTTCCGCTTAGTAATTAGGACCAGGATTATATCAAAATTGTATAAAACCAGGTATTTTATGAATTGTAAAATTACTATAATAGTACTCAACATCCGAAGAAGCCACTGTGTGGCGAAACAATTGTCATGTTGACAAAATAAAGTGAAAATCAAGACTAACGTAGTTATGTTCAATTTGTAATGGACATTCGTTAATAACCACAGTCTTTGAAGATTTTTCATCTGCTCTTTAATCTGTAAATGGGGAAAAAATAAATTCTTAAATGTGACTAATGTAGTATAGTCCATGTGCAAAAAATATAGTACATTATTTATCGTCAAAAACTGGCTGTAACTCGGAGAATTAGCAAGTTACAAAAAAATTCCAAAAGACAAAAATGTTTAGAAGGCCTCATTGCATACGTCTGAATTTTTTAAAATTTTTAAATTACATATTTTTAAAGCGCTATAATGCCAACGATAGGGGTAGTTTTTCATGTTTTTCCGGAAAAACTCGATGAAAATGCACTTTACAGAAAAGTTAGAAATAAAAAAAGTCTTGTATTTCAATGATACATTCACCCGAATTTTTTCAGGTTTTTTTTTTCAACGTTTACATTTCCCTTCCCCCATTTTTAGGAAATTTCGAGTGGCCATATCTCGAAAAATATGCATTTTTTGAAAAAATTCACAAGAGTAAAAACATCTTATTTTGGGCCAAAAAAGGTAAATACATTGTTTTTTTTTTCTATTTTTGACCTAATTCTACAAGTTACGGAACCCGATCATTTCTACTCTAATATTTTTTTAACTTTTTTATTAACGTCATTTCAAATATATAGCACAAGGTTTCATCAAAATCCATTCATTAGCACTCAAGTTAGAGATTTTGGTCATTTTAGCGCTCCGTTGACTGGACTAGAATGAACACTGAAGATAACACTGTGTATTTTCGTATAGAATATTATCATACCGTTTTATCAGTCTGATACCTTATAATAGAACAAGCCGCATTTAGAAATATATTATCTTGAAAAAGTTGGTCTTTAGTAACTATCAAAATACAGATTTTGTATTAAAAACTATAAATAACACTTTTGCTCTTGGAAAGTAAAACCAGGAAATTCCAGGGTCAATCATATCATTATCATTACAGGATAGCGTCGACGAAGGTTACTGAATAAACAGTTGTTTTAATATGAAAATCTAACTCCAAAAGATTTTTTGTAAAAACAACCTTCAAAAAAATACAACTAAAACCCAGTCAGCAGGTCAATTGGACCTTATTACTCAATACTGATATTGAGGTCGGCGTAAAAATGAACAAATACCGAAATATAAGCAAGGTTTCATTACAGGGGCACATCATCAATAAAGAGTTAATTATTGTTAACAGCATTTTTTGCAAATTTGGCCGGTGATTTAAATTAAAAACTTAGTTTTCGATTTATTTGAAAGAGTAATTTGTCGAGCAGATTTTTAGCCAGGTTTCATCTCGGTAGACATTCAAACAGGTGCACATCAATAAGGAGTTCATTATTCTCACGTAATCATCTAATGTTTCAACTGATATCGATGTGGTTTCCTCTTTATATTGTTGCCGCTTTATACCCCATATATGGGAATTTCCCCTAAGTTCCATGTGTAAGTAACAGAGAACTAAGTTGGCTGGTTAATTTGGCCATCATCCTAGAAATGACACGCGGTGTCACAAACCAGAAAGTTACAGATTAGCTGAGAATATTCTGGAGCCTTCATCTTTGGGTATATAAAGGCATGGAGAAGCCAGTGAAAACAATACAGTTCAGATGGTCAGTTAGTACAGTTCAGTTAGCAGAGTAGTACAGTTCAGAGAGCAAGAGAGAGCAAGCAGAAGAATAAAAGAAGAATATTTCTAAAATACCCATCTAGTTTAGAGAAAATCGCAAGAAAGATTTACTGAACGTTGATAAAATTACCATTAACTTGAATTTTCTCTTTTCACGTTGGATGTGGGGAAAATTAGAGAGTTTCATGTTCACTAAAATTTTATATATTTTATATTAAAAAAATGTTTAATTTTAAATGCCAAACAAATCTATATACAGAGTGTCTCACCGGGAACTGAATCGATCGATATAGAGAAAAGTACGCATCAGAAATTTTTGAAAATTTTGGGAGTTACTAAAGTCAGTGTGGCCAATCCAACTAAAATAATTACAAGCAGCTGGCGCTTCCGCTTATACCGGAAGTCGATACCAACTTGCTTATTTTAAATGGAACACCCTATATATTTCAGGGTTTTCGAAAAGAGTGTAAAATTCTGAGTCAAAAACATATGCCTAAATCCATCCGTTTCAGAGATATTTGGCATTTTATAGAAAATTTGACAGGTGCAACGGTTTGTAAGAACCGTTATAACTTTCTTCGTGTAAAAGATCCTCATTTGCTTCTTGGCACATAAAAAGAACACAAGGAGAACTACGTTCTACAACTGAAATAAATTCAATAATATCATACCAAGTGTTCCGTTTTTCGCGTTACATTTTGTCAACTTCAAACCGCGAAAACTTGTTTAGGTCAAATGGAACACCCTGTATTTTTTTACGTCAAGTTGTGTAAAATTGAATTCCCTTTTTTCTGATATTGGGATTGTGGGGTTAAAGTTTTCAACTTTTTGAAATATTTGCGATTTTATTAGAAATTCATGAATTGTTGTAATCATTTCATCAAAATAGCCATGATTAGAAACAATCAGTCATTATCTTATGTCAAAAAATTCCAGCACGTTTAAATTACACCCACGAAGACTTTTTAAATTTGTTTACTATTTATGGAGAATGTGATAAGGTAATATCAAGAACTTGCAGCACATTTGCTAATCGACATCCAGAAAAACGGAAACCGTCACCAAACACTCTATATCGATCGATTCAGTTCCCGGTGAGACACCCTGTATATAAAAGACTGACTGACTCACTGATCTATCAACGCACAGCTCAAACCGCTGGGTCTAGAAACTTCATAGAGGTTCCTCGAATGGCGTAGGCATCCACTAAGAAGGGATTTTTCTTAATTCGACCCCCAAGAGGGGGGAAAAAGGGGGTTGAAATTTTAGGCTTTTTCGGAAACGGTTATATATATCTAGATGCGTGAAATTTGCCAGAAATATTTTAGATACAGGTAAGACGAAATTTCGATTTTCGCTTTTTGAAGGGGTCAGAGCGGGGGTAGTAGATGGTTTAAACGCATACGGTGCAAATGGCAAAATATACCATTTTGACACTGAAAATGTCACATCAGAAGATACAATATTATTAAGTTTCATATATGGTGTTATCATTTCCAATGTCTCCAATGGTTGCAAGGATCGGGAAATTTGTGAATTTTTACTTTTTTTAACGAAATGGCTAAAGAAAATCTAAGTTGTACAACATACTGATGTCCCAATTGTAGGTGACGGGAGCCTGTTTATTCCGTTCCCTTTCATTCTTAATGTACTGCTCACAAGAAGGTTAGTAAACAAATAGTCAGCTTTGTGTTAGACAATTGGAACGAATCTTTAATTATGTCCCATAATAGTGAGGGCGACAATTACTCCACATGAGCTGAGGTATCCGGATCTCCGAAATCGCGTAAGTCAGAGCGACGGGATCTTCTGAGGAAATAAGGAGACACGTATTCGACGGCTTTCAAAAAGAGACCCCCTCCCGAACGGGTGAAAAGGGAGAGGGATGTTTTTAAGCATGAAAGACACCACCCACCCATGTGCTCTATTGTCAATTAAAATAATTATTTTTTTCGATGGGAAGACGGCTTCCTTAAATGCAATGAATGTGCAGTGAGTTAGTATCTCAATGTTTTTAATTCCACGCACACGAAGTTCCACCCGAACGAAGTTCCATGTGGGCGAAGTCGCGGGCATCAGCTAGAGGGTGAAAAAGGGGGTTGAAATTTTAGGCTTTTTCGTTAGATCTAGATGCTTGAAATTTGGCAAAAATATTTTTTGTTGAAATCTATTGGATACGTACGTATACGTGTAAGACAAAATTTCGATTTTCACTTTTTGAAGGGGTGAAAACGAGGGTGGTAGATGGTTTAAAGCGCATATTTTTGAAATCGCTTAAATCAGAAACGTGATCATTCGAGCGATGGACTTTTCTGAAGAAATATGAAGATACGTACTCGACGGTTTTCAAAAAGAAACCCCCAAAAGGGTGAACGGGGAGGGGGAGGTTTCCTCGGGTACTATGGATGCGCAGTGGGTTTCCCCAAGTACTAAGGAAACGCAGTGGGCTTCCTCGAGTACTATGGATGCGCAGTGGCTTTCCTCGAGTACTATGGATGCGCGGTGGATTTTCCCGAGCACTATGGATACGCAGTGGGTTTCCTTAAATGCAATGAATGTGCAGTGGGTTAGTATGTCAATGTTCCAATGTTCCACGTGGATGAAGTTCCACGCGGACGAAGTCGCGGGCATCAGCTAGTAACGTATAATCAAACGAAAAGATGAACTAGTTGGCAATGTTTTAAGTACAAAAATGGAAAATTTTAGTACAAAAATACGGTAAATTAAAGGTAATTTTCCTCTCGACATTTTCCTCTAAAATCAATATTTCACGAGATATTTGCAATATAGTAATAATATAAGCCGGTTTTTTTTGAAAACTTTAAAAAAAGTCAATTTCAATTTCTCCGAGTTCGTTTCAGGCTCATACAGGTGAACTATTATCCAGGTTAATACGGATTGTAATATATTAGATTTTATCAAAAACCTCATTAAAAATTTTTTTTGCATAAATTGGAAAATTTTGACATTTACTTCTATATCCAGTGGAAGTTTAGTAACGACAAAAAATGTTTAAAAAATTTAAAATTTTTATTGTTCAAATAGGCTTAGAAAGTATGAAACATAGTTTTTATGTTTGAGTGAAAAAATTTCTCTGTCGTCCTGTCTGTTTGCAACTTTTTTTGTGCTTACGATTACTCTGGAACCCTTTAAGATATTAACTTGGGTACACGTATGTATTTTAACGAGATCTGGAACAGATTATATTTTCATCTTATTCCGTTGAAAGGTTGGGGGGGGTAAATAGGTAAATCAAGCAGGTAAGAGTCCATAAAATTGGTATTTAGTACAAGGAAGCTAATTTCTTAGTTTGTTGGGTATTTTGCCACAAATAATTAATTGTAAACAAGAGAAGCTAATGTCTCAAAAAAATTTTTAGCATTAGCCACCTACACCCCATTATAAAAGGAGGTGAAAAAAAATTGTAATTTAGTGTGTGTACAAGAACCAGAGGCCTCAAAATATTATTTACTTCATCTATTACTACCTCCACCCCACTACCGATGTGGGATATCGTTTTATGGGTTCTTGGGGTAGACGATTTTAAATATTATAATTAAAGTTCCATAAACAATTATTTCCACATACAAAATTTTGTCACTGTGAGAGACTTGGATAGCAAATCTGGATGTGGAAGTAATGATTCCTTGGGCAGCGGTTTTTTTCTTTAGAAATTTTCAAAAAACGCATTTCCCATCCTCTAAAGAAGATATGTCTTCAATTCTCTCGTAGACTCATATTGTTTACTGAAAAGTACGTACAATGTTTCATTGATCCCTAATTTTTTAATTTATATTGCAAATTTGATGCTATTTACTGTACTGGTAACTTAACGAAATAACAACTGAAATAACAAAGTCTATATCACATCAGCGTGATTTTTAGAACGATACGATTTAAATGCAGATAGAAGAATTAATAGTTAAAGTTTTCCTCTTTAACGAAGATTACACAGATTTCCTCGAATTTCCTCTCGGATTTCCTTTTTGATAGAGATTTCCTGAGATTTCTCGAGATTCCTTCTGAGTGTACACCAAATTTCCTTCGCGGTTTGCCCCTCAGTTATTTGTTAAGGAAAATTCTAGCGATAATAATGAAAAGGTGGATGAAATGACAAAGACTACTGTAATTCGAATGAACATAAACCAGTACAATATTAACACAAGGAAAGAGAGGATGAATATATCTTTAAAATAAGAAATTATTCCTATCTATACTCTAATGTTCTTTCAAAAGTTAAAAAAACTGAATTGTTCCTTTACATTTCGCAATTGCAAACATTTTATACCTAAATATAAAAATAATCAGAATAGTAAATATTTTTAAAAATCGTAAATGTATAGTTGTTTATTGTTGTTTATCCCACAGAGATACGATATGACACATAACGTTTATTTTTAAAAGGTACAGTGCACTTTCATATCAGCAGTTAAAGAGCGCGACAAAATTGTTTTTCTAATTTTAGACCTTCAAACCGGGCCTTACCTCATAGAAACATGTAACAATTCTAATTCACAAATCATTATTAAACCAACTCAAAACGCAATCAGAACGCTGAAACAGGAACTGGGCCTTAAAACGATTAACAATCACAATCACACACGTGCTTGGTTTAAACAAAATCCAACGTTCCTTAATGGGTTGTCATTTAAAGAATTAACAGTTCAATCGCTCCCAAATATGAAGCAATTGGGTGGACGTGAAATCATTTATCTTTTAATTAAATTAAAAAAAAATAAATCATAGATTAATACCACTTTAATAGGTAGGTATGAAAAAATTACTTACTGTATAGCTAATCGAAGACCATCCATAATATGAAACAACAGTCACAAAATCCTAGTTAATTTAATACTATGAGGATATTAGTGAGGGCCACTTGTTAACTAAAACTGTTTTTGATAGCATTAAATATCAAATCTCAAATCCGCGTACGTCGTAGTCAAGTCGCAACAAACTTTTGAGTTTGGCGAACGGCGATCGGCAACTAGAGGAAGGCGACCTGCGAGCGACGTTGCCAACTTTACCTAATCTTTGCACTGAGAAGAGTGCTACGAGAATAATACCACATGAAAAATTTTTGGCCGTAACGAAGGCTTCTTGACCGACTTCACTTTTAAAAAAGGAGTAGGTTCTCAATTAAACCCAATGTACGTACGTTTCTTTTGTTTATACCGGGTGTCAACGAAAGCACTTTCCCAGTCGCCTTTTCCTTATTACTTCCACATGCAGTGGAAGTATAGTAACGACAAAAAATTTTTTTAAAATTTTTATTGTTCAGATAGGCTTAAAATGTCATGAAACGTCGAGATTTTAAGTTTGAGCGAAAAAAATGTCTGTCTGTAACTTTTTTTGTGAGCACGTTTACTCTGGAACCGTTTAAGATATTGACTTGAAATTTGGTACACATATGTACTTAACGAGATCTGGAACTAGATTATATTTTCATCTTGTTCCGTCGAAGGGTTGGGGGGTAAATTGAGGTAAATTTGGGGTAAATGAGTAAAATTAAAGGGGATGAAAAAAAAATTGTGATTTAGTACCAGAAACCTCAAAATATTTTTTTACTTCATCCATCCCCTCTACAACCCCCCTATCACCACCCCCACCCCACTACCGATGTGGGGTATCGTTTTATGGGTTTTTAGGGTAGAGGATTTCAAATATTATATTATTAAAGTTATATATATGGATTATCTACAGCTGGCGCCGTCTCTCCGTACCCAGTTTCCAATTTCTTCTGTCATAGCACATATTTTCCTTTAAATTTCTCACTTCCATCGCGTCCTTTACGTCCTCTCTCCAACTTCTTCTCGGTCTTCCTCTCTTCTCTCTGGCGGTACCCACTCTAATATTTTTCTTGGCCATCTTTCTTGGCTCGTTTTTTTTGTATGTGCAAACCATGTCAATTGCTTCTTTTCAATTTCGTCAATAATATCTCTCTCGATGTTCATGCTTCTTTTAATTACTTCGTTTCTCACTCTTTCAAGTCTAGATCTTCTACAGCTTCTTCTAAGGAAGTCCATCTCTGTGGACAGTAGTTTTTTTCTATTGGTCTGGCCTAAGCCAGCCAATGGTCTGGCTTAGATCCCACACTTCCGCACCGTATGTCATGACACTTAGGCCAATAGTTTTGTAAATACGCATTTTTGTATCTTTCTTAATATCTCTATCCCATAGAACTGATTTGAGTGCTCCGATAGTTTTTCTACCTTTAACTATTCGTTCTTGGACTTCATCTTTACTCGCCCCTTGCTTGTTGAAAAGCGCTCCCAGGTATTTACATTTTTCCACACCTTTTATCATCCCATTATCTAGGGGTAAGATATTACGTTCGCCACTTCCTACTATTAAGTACTCGTATTTGTTTAGATTCATCTTAAGTCCGGCTCTTTCGTATTCTTCATGAAGTTTTCTAACCATATAGCTTAAGTCTTCTTCGTCTTTCGCGATTACTACTTGATCGTCCGCGAAATAGAGACTATACAGAGTGTCGTCCCCCACCTGAAGTCCCATGCTTTTACACTGACGCGTCCACCCTTTAAGGGCTTGGTCCAAATAGATTTTAAATAAAGTGGGAGATAAACAACAGCCTTGTCTTAGACCCTTTGTTGTATTGAAATAGTCAGACAGTGATGTACTATTAATTTTTATTGCGGCCAAGTTCTGTTCATAGTATAGTTGAATAGCTCTGATTAATGTTGGCTCTATGTCAAGTTTCTCCATCTCTCTCCACAACTGTGATATTGGGACACTGTCATATGCTTTTTCCAAATCTATGAAAGCTATATGTGTTTCTCTATTTCGCTGGGTCCTCTTTTCTACACTCAAAGAAAATGATAGGTAAATTCAACCAAAAAGAGCATATGAAATCGCGCCTATCTAGTTTCATAGTTAAATCAATCAGAAAAGAATAGTCATACAACTTTATTTGTTTTCGTAAACAAATAGTAGTTTAATAATCATATCTTCTTGTAACAAATTAAATAGTACAATGACATTTTTTTATGTTCACTAACCATTTTCAATTTGGTCTACAATTAAATAGTACAACGACTTTGTTTTTTGTTCACCAACTAATTTTTAGATTGATCTACACTTTATTGTATGATGAAGTTTTTTTTGGTTAGCCAAAATCTCAGTATTGAGACATCAGACCACTCAAACCAAAGATTAGAGATCGTTTATAAGATCCATCCAAATATATCGATGATCCCTGAGAGAATTTGAACACTGCAATCATGTTATTAATTTTCTATAAATTCATAAGAGTGTAAGATAATGCATGATTGATTATTGTCAGTGATTTGTATGTGGCGTCATCTGGGAATAATTTCTGTAATAGACTACGTGGTAAGCAAGCAAATTTTATGGTAATTCTTTTAGAACTTCTAGAAGACGACAATAATATTGGTTTGTCTACCAAGTACAATAATACAGCGAACTAATACTGGGTTAGAATTACAATTCGATAATAGTTAAAAATAAAATACTATTATCTAGTTTAATTTGACAAAATTCAATAAAATAATAGTCAGACGAACAAAATAATAGTCTTATTCATCTATTTTTTAAGTTAATGTTTGTTTTGTTGTACGACAACTTTTTATTAATTAAAATAACAATCACCTCTTGTTTAAAAATACCATCAATATAGTTTGGTTTAACAAAATTAACGATATTGTTGAATTTACCCATTCTATTTCTTTGAGTGTAGAGCTATTTTCATATTAAAGTCCCATAAACAATTATTTCCACATACAAAGTTTTTTCGTTGTGAGTGACTTTAATAGAGAATCTGGATGTGGAAGTAGTGATTCCTTGGGCAGCGGTTTTTTGTAACGGATTGCGAAGAAACTACACACCTGTCACATGTTACCAAAACGACATCTTTCTTATCCATCTGTCAAGTCTATACGACTTCCGGCTTCACCGGAATCATTTCATTTTTAAATGGGACACGGGATGGATCAAATTAGATGGTTTTCTCTAAAACGGTGGCAGATTAGACAAAAACCAATATAGGTGTCCTGAGCTCGATTTCGAGAAACAATCAATGGCGCAAACCGCGATCGTCTGTCTTTTTCGACTACCGAGCTTGGAAAATTCGCATTTTTGGATGTCCTCTATATCTCACAGCAAAACTTTGTGCCAAAAGTGTCGCCTAAACAATATTTTTAGAGATCCAGAAAAGAGACAGCCAGTCATAAAAATATTCAAAAGGCTATAACTTTAAAAGAGTTTGGATCATTTGTAAAACCTGGAGTAAAAATATATAATAAAGTAGGTAGAGAAGCTGTAGAAAATCCTAATATATCGTCTCGCGAAATACAGGAAAATTTAGGAATCTCAAAAACATCTACGTTGCGTTGCTTAAAAAAAAATAAATTCAAACCCTACAAAATTACCTACCAACTATACCCAAACGACTTTCAAAAGCGTCTCGATTTTTGTCAGTGGTGTTTGCGTCAGTGCAATGAAGTGCCAGGATTTGAAGGAACAATTATATGGACAGACGAGACCCATATAAGCAGCGCCGGAATTTTTAATCGGCATAATAATCACCATTGGGCTCATGAAAAATTCAAACATTTATTATAGTTTAGTTTTTCTTATTTTTGGCAAAATTGTTTTATATTATTGTTGTTATTAGTTTTCCGTGGCCTCCTCACAAATATATTAAATTTTTCGTAAATTAACCACTTTTTCTAGAGATAGATATGACATATCATATATCATTGGATAGCTAATTTAAGTTGTGATCGAATAATGAAATAATTTACAGGGCGTTCCATTTAAAGAAACACAAGTTATGTCTATATCTAAAAACTGAGGTATGCATAATTTTCTTCTTATCAGCAACGGATTCTACTCAAAAAATTGCCTTAAGAATGCGATACTCGATTTTCGATTCGACACTTGGTAATTGAGATATAAAGGTTATCCAAAAATGCCAATTTTCCAAAAACGCTCTGTAGCTCGGTAGTCGAAGAGATAGACAATCGCGATTTGCGCCATTGTTCGTTTCTCGAAAATCGAGCTCAGGACACCTATATTGGTTTTTGTCTATCTGCCATAGTTTTAGAGAAAACCCCAAATCCCATCTAATTTGGTCGACTCTGTATATTTTTGCATTTTTGGAATCTAGCGGTCATTCTGCATATGACTGCTAATTTTATGACTATTTTCGCCATTTTGAATTTTTTCAGCTAATTTTAATTTTCAATGTGACCCACCAGAAATTGACCTTGTAGTCCATACGAAACTTGCAAAAAAAGTCTAAAACCCCAAAAGTGCAAGGGTAGCGACAAAATATGTCTACCCCCCGTTTTCGAGGACGGCCAACGCGATGGTGATACTCGCGCGGTCCCTACCCCTCTCGAACTACCCCTAAACGCAAAAAACACCCCTTTTCTTCCATTTTTCGATGTTAGACATGCGAGGACTTGTTGAATCGGTTTTTTTTGAGGATATGTCCTGTAAAATTTCGCAATCAGACATCCTAACGACCCCCAGGGGGGTTGAAACCACCCCCTCCCTGGAACATGCAAAAAAAACATCCAAACGTGCCGAAAATTATTTTGTTCGCGTTTTCAAGGGCGGGGAACACGATGCTGATATCATTTAGCCTCCCACCACTAACCAACTAACGTAGTTGGTTAGTGGTGGGAGGCTAAATGATATCAGCATCGTGTTCCCCGCCCTTAAAAACGTGAACAAAACAATTTTCGGCACGTTTGGATGTTTTTTGCATGTTCCGGTATTGAGCGATGGGATGGTTTCAAACCCCGGGGGGTCGTTAGGATGTCTGGTTCCGAAATTTTACAGGACAAAAACAGATCCAACAAGTCCTCGCATGCCTAACAACGAAAAATGGAAGAAAAGGGGTGGTTTTATGCATTTAGGAGTAGTTGGTTAGGGGTGGGAAGATAAATAATATCAGCATCGTGTTCCCCGCCCTTGAAAACGTGTAAAAAATATTTTCGGAACGTTTGGATGTTTTTTGCATATTCCAGTATTGAGGGAGGGGGTGGCTTCAACCCCCGGGGGTCGTTAGGATGTCTGGTTGCGAAATTTTACAGGACATATTGAGTTTCCTTAAAAAAAGCCGATAAAACAAGTCCTCGCATGCCTAACAACGAAAAACGGAAGAAAAGGGGTGGTTTTTTGCTAGGGAGAGGTAGGGACCGCGCGACCTGGAAAACGGGGGAGTAGACATATTTTGTCGCTTGCACTTTTGGGGTTTTTGCAACTTTCGCATGGGCTATTGTGTTGTGATACATCGTTAGATTGGTACTGGAAAATTACATTTAGCTTAAGTATGAAAGTGATATACTTTCATTTGAACATTTTGAGTCATTTCGAAACAGTTATTTTATCAACTTTCGACCTCTCTGTAACACAAATTAACGACGAAAAACTTCAATACGTACTTTTCTTTAATTACACAGCCACACAAAAGAAAAAAACCGCTGCCCAAGGAATCACTTCTTCCACATCCAGATTTTCTATCAAAGTCACGAAAAAATTTTGTGGAAATAATTATTTATGGAACTTTAATAATATAATATTTGAAATCCTCTACCCCAAAAACCCATACCCCACATCGGTAGTGGGGCGGGGGTGGCGATAGATAATTTTTTTTTCATCCCCTTTAATAATTTTTTTTGTGACCTTAGCTTCTCTTATATATACTAAATACCAATTTTATGGACTCGTACCTGCTTGATTTACCTATTTACCCCAAATTTACCCCCCAACCCTTCGACGGAACAAGATGAAAATATAATCTAGTTCTAGATCTCGTTAAAGTACATATGTGTACCAAATTTCAAGTCAATATCTCAAACTCCTGAGTAAACGTGCGCACAAAAAAAGTTACAGACAGACAGACAGACAGAAATTTTTTTTCGCTCAAACTTAAAATCTCGACGTTTCATGACATTCTAAGCCTATTTGAACAATAAATTTTTTTTTGTCGTTACTATACTTCCACTGGATGTGGAAGTAAAACAGTGCCGTGCAATCGACCAAAATATAGTATTCCTATTTATTTTTGGCCGCTGAATACGAAACCCATGCCGGAATTCCCCCAGCAAATCACCAGAATTTTCTGACCCCAAAAAGCGCTTAAAACCGTCAATATTGTGAAAAAGAGAAAAGAAATACTTGTGCAAGTGATTAAAATATTGTATTCCTATGAATTTTGAAGCGCTGAATATGAAATCAATGTCGGAATGCCCCTAGAAAATTACCAGAATTTTCTAACCTCAAAAAATAGCTTAAAATCTACAATATTGTAAAAAAAAAGAAAATAAATACCTATGTAAACGTCTAACATATCGTATACCCATGTAATTTGAGACGCTGAATACGAACTTGATGTCAGATTCCCCCCAGCAAATAACCAGAAATTTCTAACCTTAAAACAACAGCTTTAAATCTCCAATATGGTCAAAAAAATGAAAACTGTTTCATAAGAAAAATTATGAAATAAAATTTCACCGTCCCTCAGTTTATTGAACTTTATTATCTAATATCTAATGATTGAATGATGATTGAGGTCGGTGTAAAAACAAACAAATAAATATTTTAAACAAATATTGTAGAGCAAAAAAATATATTTTCTGATTTTCGTATTTCGTAAGTATTGGGACGAAGTATATCAAAAAAGTGTAAAACAAAGGATTAACTGCCTTGAAACATAAATAAATATCGTAGAGCAAGATTTTTCTCTAATACTGTCCATGTATTGAAGTCTCGTAAAAAATACTGAAATCCCGCAACAAAATTCGTTATCATTTATCTAACTTAGTATACATATTAGCACGGCCGAATCCAACCACATTTCTTGGAGGGGGGGGGTTATCACTTGCTTCGAGTAAAAGTAGATATTAAGATATTAACGATATCATTAGAACAAGCACTAAGGTCTATAATTATCAAGGGTCGGATTCCTTCAGCGGTAACAGGGTCGCACTCAGGAGTATTGAATAAAGTACAATGAATTTTATCAAAAATACATTGAAAAATATAATATTATATTCCTACATGAAATTTTATTTATCAATATGTAAATTTACCTGTTAAATATACAACTGTGTGGAATGGACTCACGAATATTAAACAACACAAACTGGAAACTCTAACTAGCTATACGAAAAACGCGGGCGAAATGTTAACATTTTATTGTTGTAATTAATATAATAGTATAATATTTATTGATTAAAGTATGTGTGTATTGATTAAAGTATGTGTGTATTGATTAAAGTATGTGTGTATTGTCGCTTGGCCCTGAGCTGGCCTTTCTTCACCTCGACCTTTTGTGAAGGCTGTGTGTATTTTTTAGATCATTCGTCAAATGCAACTTTATACAAATTTACACTATTTACTTGCAAAATACTTTTATTTCAGGCTTGTGCGTACAAATAGCAACATATAAAACATAAAGTACTCTTCGGTTGACAATAATATAAATCGAAATTATTTGTTAACCAAATTACGAAACCAACAAATCCATAAAGCTTGTAGATATTAAGTGAAATTAGCTGTCACGTGGCATTAT
This sequence comes from Rutpela maculata, assembly GCA_936432065.2. Lineage (NCBI taxonomy): Eukaryota > Metazoa > Arthropoda > Insecta > Coleoptera > Cerambycidae > Rutpela > Rutpela maculata. Next base: position 248,129,109 of record OW386286.2, read on the forward strand.
TTACATACTACTAGCTAATAAAATGAATTTAACTAAAACAAATACTATTACAACCCGTATTTATATTTGAAAAATAAACTACTAATTATTAAATGACAAAAACACGGCTAATATAGAAAACAAAGGACTAAAAAACATATAGCAAAATGCCAAAATAATATTGCTGCTGCGACCATGTGCTTATTGCAGTGATAGTTTCAATGACGCCATCGAACTGCGCATAAAGTTTATACGAGTCTATTAATCGTGGGTTGGATTTTAGCAGTTTGCCGCGAGTAGGCTGGATTGTATTCCGCGTTAGCGAAACTATTTGCCTAGTAATTCTGCGTAGTTCTTATTGTGTTTATATTACGCAAAATGCCAAAAAATAAAAGAAGTGACATTGTGTTAGCTCGTGAAAGAATAGAAAAATACCCCGAATTGCATTTTGATGGTGGCAACGTGCACTATGATGCTTCTAAAACAATGGTTGATTTTAAGAGAAAGTGCAACTTTGATTACCACGTCAATTCGATGAAACATGTATCGAATATTAGAGTCTTAAGTGCGGATGAATTCAATTTGGATTTAATGAATTTTATGATTTCGTCCGACAATCCATGGTACCAGCTCAACCATCTGCGTTTTAGTCAATTTTTAGAAAAATACACGAATTTCAAGCTTTCAGATGAATCATATCTTCGGAAATGCTATCTTAAAGAAGAATGTGACAAGATGTTGGAGAAAATTCGAGAAAATCTTCAAAATAAATACATAAATACAATTTTAGAAAAATACACGAATTTCAAGCTTCCAGATGAATCATATCTTCGGAAATACTTCCTTAAAGAAGAATGTGACAAGAGGTTGGAGAAAATTCGAGGTCTTCAAAATAAATACATATGTCTGAGTATTGACGAAGCGAAAGATGCAACAGGCCGCCAAATAATTAAGATCCTTTTATGGGGTTTCGATAAAGGAGACGCTATAAAACAACGTTTAGTGTCGTGCAAATTTGAAAAAAACTGATCACGTCACGATTGTTACCTCAGTAAAAGACACGCTTAAGTGATTGTGGCGGGAATCGAAGTAATGTAATAAAAACATGTTTATTTTATTAGTCACTGACGGCGTGGGATATATGCTTAAGGCAGGGAAGGTCTTCCAAGAGAAATATCCCGATGTAGTTTATTTTACATATGCAGCGCATGGATTGCATCGAGTAGCAGAAAAAATCAGAAATTTATTTCCTGATGTGAATGACTTAATTTCAGAACCGAAAAAAAATTTTTTGAAGGCACCGAGCAGAATCGCACAATTCTATGAACATTGTCCGGGGATACCGCTACCACCGAAACCTATTGCTACGAGGTGGGGCACTTGCCTGCAGGTGGCATTTTATTATGCTAAAAATTTCGAAAATATTAGAAGTTTAATCAACACGTTCGATTCCCGCGAATCTATTGCAATGTGTAAAGCGCAAAAGATGTTTGGTAGTGGAGGTTAATGAAGTAAAAAAAAAATTGAGGCCTTTGATTCTTGTACACATTAAATCACAATTTTATTTTTTTCACCCCCTTCAATAATGGGTGGGGGTGGTAATGGCAGTGGCTAATGCCTTGAGAGCTTAGCGTCTCTTATATATACTAAATACTAATTTTATGGGCTCATACTTGCTCGATTTACCTATTTACTCCCCAACCCCCAACCCGGAATAAGATCAAAATATAATCTAGTTCATGATCGCGTTAAAATACATCCGTGTACCAAATTTCAAGTCAATACCCTAAACGGTTCCAGAGTAATCGTGCGCACAGAAAAAAGTTACAGACTGACAGACAGATTTTTTTTGCTTAAACTTAAAATCCCAATGTTTCATGACATTTTAAGCTTATTTTAACAATATTTTTTTGCGTCACTATACTTCCACTGGATGTGGAAGTAATTAAATATAAAGTCAAGTCCGACTCTGTTAACGCTGAAAAAAATCCGACCCTTGATAATTATTGTATTTTTTTTTTATTTATTTCTCAGAATATTTTCATGCACAAAATATGCAAATCACCTTATATATTCACTCAAAAAATGAAATTATTATTAAATATTATTTAGTCTGGAGGGATAATTCCCTCCTTCCCCCTCGTAGATCCGCCCTTGCCTCCGATTAAAGAACTTATATCTAGATACATAACAGGCTATCTTTTCACTATATACCTTGTTTGCTCCTAACATAGTCACATTATATGTTCATTAAAATGGATAGATGAACATCACATCAAATAGGCAACAGTGGCGTTGTGTGTGTAGAAAATGTGTAGAATGGTAAATATTTTCATTAAAATTAATTATTGCAATTCCTGCATTACCGGCTCTTTATATAACGTGATGTAGGCATACGATATTACAGTAAGATAAATATGTATTGAAAGGATATTAAAATTTAATTGCTATTTACTTTATAACTGTAAACTGAACTTCATCATGTTACGACTATGGAACGATCGATTTTCTTCTTTTCTAAACTGCTTTCTGCAAACGGCACAGCACCACTATTTATTTGCACAAAATATGTTGTCACTAAACTGTGTAAATATGAATAGAGAATATTATTTAGGTATTAAGCAAATCGCAACTTAAAATAAAATTACTTTTTCACCAGTTTTTGGTCGGAGAACACGAAAAACATTTATTAACATTAATGGCCGAACTGTCAACTGAGATTATGATCACAGTATGTCTTCTCTCTACTGTGTTATGATAATCGAACTGAAGCCGATCGTGCACGAGCGGCCGCGAATACGCCGATGGGCCAATCAGCAACTTATGGGAAGAAGTGCCTTAGATTGTGAGTCTTTCAGCGACAAATAAATCAATGCCATTATGTATCTAGATATAAGTTCTTTAATCGGAGGCCCTTGCATATTAGGCAATCAGAAAAACTGGGGTAGACATCACCGTAGTCTGGAAGAACTTTTTTAGACGTTATTTTTTCAAAATGTCGGCCATCAAATACTTACTGGAAATATCTCGGCTTCTAGAACACTTGGAGGTGTGATTTTGTTATCTAGATATGTCTTTGGAGTCGCAGAATTCAAATTTAAGGATTAAAAAGTCATTTAGGCATTAAATGTTACGATAGGCTTTTAATGTTACAGCAATTTTTACGGACGAGGAACTACAGGATTTACCCTAGCATAGAGTGTTATTCTTCGTAGAAAGCACAAGTATTTTCTAGGAGAAATCGAAAAAAAAAAAATTCTCTGCCACTTTTATTTTAAAGTTGATGGTTTTGACTAGAAAATCTTAAAAGTCCAAAAATCTAGTTACTTTGTTTAGTATCTATTGCAAAACAGAAGTAGGATAAAAAAACGTTTCAGACTTTCGCTTTTTATAAAAAAATATAGGTTTTAATTTAAAAACTTTCTTTGAAATGATCTTGAAAACGTCTTGAAAATCAAATAATTTTGTTTACCGAAACTAAACAACTTTTATCTGACAATTTCTTTTTGAAAATGCGTTGTTTCCGAGATCTTTTACTATCTCAGTTTAAATACATCACGTACGCACTTTCATAAATAAATCTTAACATAGTGTTCTTCCAAAAAAATGTAATGTTTAGTTTTATTTGCGGATGATAATAAGAACGATCAAGCAGTTCAGTGGGCCTAGTGATATAATAGTGCCCAGTATGTCACAAGTTCTAATGCTTTATAACGCGATAACAATATTTTAAGACAGTAATAACTGTTTTAAGAGCACACCCAGTAGATTTCAAAGTTATCGCATATTACGCGACAAACAAATAAATTCTTGATAAGTGCGACAAAAATTATTTGTTTTTATCTTGGTTTTAGTAGTTATATGTAACAAATATACTCATTTAAATAGTAAAAGTAGCATAAATTGAAACAGAAGGAAAATAAAATAATACAAAGATACGCAGGCATGCAACGCTAATATAATTACGAAAAATTTCCATTAATAAAAAAATACATTCGTTTTCGATAGGCAGCCGAGGTCGTACATAGATTGTAAATTGAACGAATTATGATAAAATTCTATATTCGACATTCCCTCTAAACGTTTTATTATTTGTGATCGCCATCAAATGTTTAAAAATGGCAATTTTAACGTGTACTTTTTAGCACTGGAATTTTGAATTCCCTGACTTTCCAGCAACAATATTTTCAGGTTTTCAGGACCAAAATATGAATATTTCTCAGTTTGGCACGTTCCAATAAAAATATTACAAGACAGAGCTGGGCAGTATTCGAATACAGTATCCGGATATTTTTTCTGTATCCGAAAGCTCTATTCGAATATAGATAAAAGTATCCGAAAACAACAAAGTATCTGAATACAATAAAAGTATTCGAATACTGAAAATATCCGAATACCATAAAAAAATATATTCTAATATATTTTGACAGATCACGGATCGTAGGTTTTTGTCACGTAACGTAAGTTAAGTTGGCATTCTGTGGGTGTAATGCAATTTCAAACATGAGGGTCTGGTGAACTCACTTCAGAGCTCCAATAAACACCCAATGTTAACAGTAAATGCCAAGAGAACGCAAAGGCATCCGGTGATTCACCCGGGAGAATAATTTCGTTGGTCACGATATTAACAGCAGGACACGGGGTTGACATGTTTAAAACATGTTTAAAACATCGCACTGTGTTTTAAACAAATGTTTAAAACATATTTAATACACAATGCGATGTTTTAAACAACTGTTTAAAACAGTGCGATGTTTTAAATAAATGTATTATTTTGGAGTTTGAGGAAAAGCAGGAAAAGTGCCGATGATGGTCCATTCCGATAAATAATTCCGATATAGTGGTCACGTGCACTAAACTGAGCATTTTATTTGCAGAGTGCTGTAAAATCCGTTTAAGAGCGCCATCTGACATCAAGTAGTAGTAGCAGACATAGTGTGCCTGGCACCATTTAATTTGAGTTGAATATAAAAAAAAACCTGTTTTAAACAAAAAAAGCTGGTTTTTTTTGTTTAAAATGAAAAAAACTGGGTTTTTTTTCAACCCTGGCAGGACACACTTTTTATTTGATTTTATTTTTTTTTTCCTCAGAAGGAATATATCTTATCGATCGATATTAATTGGGGTAATAGAGATAATAATAATTGTAATATTTTTAAAATAAGTAAATATTCTTCTTCAAGTCATTCTGATAAATTTTAGATTGGTTTACCACTTTAGACATATAATACTAACTATAACTCAAGATATGAATGCTTATAACTCAAGATATGAAATTTGAAAGCTTCATCTCAATTTTTTTTTTGGCATCGTTAAGTTTTAAGTAATTTTACAAACTTAACCAAGCAGAATGAGTAATTTATGCTAGATAATTTAAATCAAGTCTCATATCTGAACTTCCATCGACATTAGGAACAATTTTTCCTATAAGACTTTTGACTTTTTACTTCAATTTCAATTACTGGTATTTTACTCTCGCAACAATTTCAAGTTCTCTTATTATACTGTTCGCAAATACGAAAACGAAGAGTATATTGCATTTGATCGGCACATTTCTAAAACCGTAAATATCGCTCGCAGACAAAAAAATTTCATACCGTGTTAGTGAACGAATTCTGAACAACTTTCAAAATCTCCGTCTGTCCGTCCGTCCGTCACGTTTCTTGTAAGCACGATAAGTCAAGAAAGAAAAATCCGATTGTACTGAAAGTTGGACAGTAAGTTAGTGTTAGCTAGAGGAAGAGCCTTATTGATTTTGAACAAAATCAATCGGTAAATAAAAATGTTATTAATGATTTAAATTTGAAATTTTTTTTTTTTTATTTTTATGTTTTTATAATTGAATAGAAATCTGGTGGAATGATATTTGATTTTAATATCTAAATATTTATATATTTCACAAATATACATTTCATAATGTAATATACAACCGTTAAAATATGATTTTAGCTCGTGTCTTATAATGTAAAAATTTACATTTTTTACTTGTAAGGTGGTGGTGTAGTTCTTACGCTTTTGACTCGGAATCCAAGGATCCCGGGTTCGAAACCCAAATGGGGTTTGGTGTTTTTTTTTTTAATTTTTACTTTCTTTTACACTGAGTCTTTTACCAACTAAGTTCGTACTATAAAATTAAAAATGTCTTAAAACTAACATTATTTACAAAAAACTGCGAAGAGTATCCTATAGAATGTGTAACAATTATATAAAAAGTTCAGTGAACAGGCGAAGAGTACGTTTTTAGCTTGTTTTTTAACCACCCCCGACATTTCAACTATAAAGTACTTTTCAGTATACACGAAACTTTTTATAAAGAATGACTTTCGACATGTATCCGTATCCGGTATTCGAATAATATTCTAACTGTATTCGACCCAGCTTTATTACAAGTACATTAAGCACTTATCAAAATTTGCTTCGTATGAGCATCGAAAAAAAAAACGCTGCCCAAGGAATCACTACTTCCACATCTAGATTTTCTATCCAAGTCTCTCACAACTAAAAAATTTTGTATGTGGAAATAATTGCTTATGGAACGATATCCCACATCGGTACTGGGGTGGGGGTGGTGATAGGTGGTAGTGAGGGTGGTTGAAGTAAAAAAATATTTTGAGGTTTTTGGTTCTTGTACACACACTAAATCACATTTTTTTTTCATCCCCTTAAATAATGGGGTGAGGGTGGTAATGAGGGTGGCTAATGCCAAAAATTTTTTTGAGACCTTAGCTTCTCTTGTATATACTAAATGCCAATTTTATGGGCTCTTACCTGCTTGATTTACCTATTTACCCCCCATTTACCCCAATTTACTTCTCAACCCTTCGACGGAATAAGATGAAAATATAATCTAGTTCCAGATCTCGTTAAAGTATATACGTGCACCAAATTTCAAGTCAATATCTTAAACGGTTCCAGATTAATCGTGCGCACAAAAAAAGTTAGACAAACAGACCGACAGACAGAAATTTTTTTTCCGCTCAAACTTAAAATCTCGACGTTTCATGACATTCTATGCCTATTTGAACAATAAAAATTTTCAACATTTTTTTCCACTGGATGTGGAAGTAATATCAAAAACCGTTACAGATTCTTTTTTCATTACATTGTTTATATATAACATAATTTTAAATTTTATAATTTTTGTACAGTAGAAAATCAAAATATTTATAAATGATGACTAAAATTCTAGGCTTTTACTCAAATTTCTTGGATTTCTTGACTCTTCAAGGTTTCCCGTACCCCTTGTTGGATTCTCTGATTTTTCTAGGTTTCCAGATTTTTCCACGTTGGCGGGAACCCTATTTACAAACCCGGATTCCGACACTTTTTGTAGAATTCAAATAGCAGTCCACTTATCTTTAAAAGCACGACTTTCTAATCAGTTTGGCAACACCGACACTAGCCGTCAGCTGTTTGGTAAATAATGCACTCTGACGCATGTGTACTATGAAGTTTATTTTGTGGTATCTCGGCGAGCTGGGGGCAAGACAAAGAAAACGTGCATTTGTGCATTCTGAAAGTTGCATTATCCTCATACTGAATAGGTATGCACCATGCACCCAACCTGTGTCATTCAACCGGCGCGTTAATGTTAATTTCAATTAAAAAGTAAAAACCGCAATCTTTTATTTGTAACAACTTTGGAAAATATTTTTTTACGTGTTTTCGTTTCCAATGGCAAGTTGAAAAATCGTTTTTTAAAATCAAAATCAATCTAAAATATAATTTCCAAAAAAGGTAACTTTAAAAAAACCGCTGCCCAAAGAATCACTACTTCCACATCCAGATTCTCTATCCAAGTCACTTACATCGAAAAAACTGTATGTGGAAATAATTGTTTACGGAACTTTAATAAGTAATATAATATTTGAAATCTTTTACCCCAACGATACCCCACATCGGTAGTGGGGTGGGGGTGGATGAAGTAAAAAATATTTTGAGGTTTTTGGTTCTCGTACATACACTAAATCACAATTTTTTTTCATCCCCTTTAATAATGGGGTGGGGGTGGCTAATGCCAAAAATTTTTTTGTCGTTACTATACTTCCACTGGATGTGGAAGTAAAATCAAAATTTCTAATGAAATCTGCCGACTTTACCTCTTGATTTTGGGAAAAAAATGTTTTGCAAATATTTTCACAAAAACTTGGATCGGTAGTTAATTTCTGACATTTTTTTTTCGCAAATTTCAATAGCAATATTTTTTTGCAAAACTTATTTAATTTTAGTAGTCGTGCCCTAAAACTATGATAGCCTGGGGCCCAAGTTTCAATAATACTGTCGTATAAAAATTCTCATATCAGAATATGAGGGAAATTGAGTTTTGGGAATCAAAAATAGTAAAAAATCAACTTAGAAGCATGGTTTTTTATATACAAGTTCAGTGAGAGTTTTTACTGTATAAATCAAAAGACATAAACGTCTTGAGATATAATGGTTACTCAAAATTAGACAATTTTCATCATTTTGCAAAAATTTCCCAAGCCTAAATGGATTTTATTAAACATGTTCAACTCTTGCACTTTTTCCCTTGAAATAATGGTTTAAGAGTAAATAATAATAGTAATACTAATCATAATAATATTAATTTTATTCGAGTTGTAAATTGAAATACATTTTAAAACATTATTATAGGTCCTGGGGTTTCTCACTCAGGATCTCCCTCTGGCTGTACACTGCTGTGATACTATGTTACGCATTCATATAGTCTGATGGCCAGAGTAAGGCAAAACACAGCATTTACTTTTATTTCGGACCTCAACAGAATCTTCTAGTTAAACTTTGGTTTAAACTGTACCTATAAAACCGGCCCTAAGTTTGATATGCCAAATTTGCAACCTTGTAATGCTAAATTCAGAGTCCGGAATATTCTTTTAAATTACAAATAGAAACACCCTATTCGACAATTAATTTAACAGTATTCAGAATCAGTTGCGTCATACCTTACAAATAAAATGAAATTATAAACAGCCATACATTCTGAGGAGGTTTCTAACAACGATTTTTTTCATCTCCGCTTTAAAAACACGTACACATACAGAATGATAAATGAACAAACCAAGGTAAGCTATGATCTGGATTATTTTTCCGAGAAGTGTGTTATTTTAGCTTAAACAAATATTTACAAGACATTACCAGCTCGAAACTACCTGACCATATACTCTTAAAAGATTTACAGTAGATATGTTAAAAACACCTGTATGGGCCTGTAAAGCTGAAACTCGGACTCGTAGGTAACAAAACTTAATAATTATATTTTTTAAGAAATGGATAGAAAACAAGCTGTACCTAAATAAGAGCACTATTGCCTATGATTATAACAAGTATTTAGTTTATGATTTATTTCGTAACATTTAATTATATATATTTTTTGGATAAAATTATCGCAACGACGCGACGCGACGATAAACAGTATGCAGAAAAGTCGATTATAGTGAACATTGATCTCTAATATTCAATGTATTGAATATTTTTTATAGATTCTGATGCTTTGTACTATTTATATCATTTCATGAACTTTTTATAAATTATTACTGTAGCGTACTTTCCAACACTTAATTACTTGAATGCATAATTTAAATATTGGCACGTTAAGCCGGAAAGCCGACAGTTCAAAGTCATTACTAATCCCTTGTACTCGCGTAGGTAAAGATACCAGTCATAATTTCAACTCTCAAAGGCATCACCTCTTGCACGCGCAATTGCAAACTCCGCTTTGTTAAATTTTTAACCGATTTCATAAAATTTAAAAAAGGTGGAGGTTCTCAATTCGACCCATTTTTTATATTCGTTTAATGATTACACTGGCGTAGCTTGAGCGATTTCTGTCAAACCTTCTACAAACTGTGGGCTATGGTCCGGCGCGGCGCACATAAGAGTATTTGCATAAAATTATTGGCCAAAAGTAATTTTTTGCAAATGTGCCGTACTTACAATAAAACCACTATCTGAGGAACTTGACTAGTTGCAGAACAACGGGCCGCCATTTTATTTCCCCCTTGCGCACCCTATAACCGATCCGCACAGTCGGAATTTGATCATTACGTACTGGACAGGTATCTATTTACGACGCGGTTGTTGCAATAACAAAGTTTCGGAAGTGATTATATTGATAATTGGTGTAGTATGGAAAATATTCTGAGGCAGGTACGTATGACAAATTTTAATAATTTAAAATTTCATAAAACCTAATTTTATTTATCTACAAACAATTAAAAAATATCGTAAATTAGTTGTTATTTTTATGCAAGTTCTAGATAACTCTAAGCATTTTGTTAAACTTCCGGGTGCATCCCGGTTATTATTTTTATATCACGGTAAAGGGCAAGGATTGTAGTTTACAGTAGTCCAAGAATTGATTCCGGAATCATCCGGATGAGCAACCCAAAGCCACTTTGCCGCAGCACTACTCTAAAATACAATGTCTTAAGAGTGTTTGCCATTTTTTTTTATTTAATTTGAATGAAATCTCTACTGTTGGCAGATTTTTGTCCAACAAGGGCATATTTTTCCCACTGTGCGCCGTGGTGAATGTAGGGAACCAAAAAATAAACGACTATTTGATTTTATGTACTGTGGACTAAAAGTATATTAGTATAAGGAACTGAAGTGAGGTTATGATGTATTATTTGTTTATCCTCCAGGCAGGGACCTTAAAATATGTGAAGCTACTAAAAAGGTTGGATTTTTGTTTTAAACGAACCGACTTCAAAAAATATCTCTAAAAAGTAAGAAATAAAATTTCCCTCAGTTTTACCAAATATCAATTTGAAGTCGGTGTAAAATATATTTTTGGAATTAGTATTTTTTTTGCACCGACTTCAAATTTATATTTGGTAATAAGGTACAGTTTCTTGCTACTTTCCACTAATAAGTAAGAATGTATTGTAAAACTGAGTGAAATTTTATTTATTACTTTTTAGATATACTTTTTAAAGTCGGTTCGATTTTTTATTTTCTTTTTTTTATTTTTGTTAAATAAATACTTCTTCTGATTACAAGTTTTTATTGGTTGCACACGCAACAATTACCTAGTAAAGTAGAAAGTAATATATACTTTTTAATCGACTCCAAAAAATCTTAAAAATGGGGAGGTTCACAATGCATTGAATGTTGTTTTTTAAAATATGTTCAAATATTACTCTGAATTGGCTTAAGCGATTTCTATAAAATCTTCTGCAAACTGTAGGCTAGGAGTCGGCGGTGGCTCCACTATAGTTTCATCCAGCTACTCATAGCGTAAGTTGAACAAAAGTTTTCTTAATCTCAAATTTAGCGAACGCCCCCTAGTGATAATAAAAAAACTATTTATAATAATAATTTTTTATTATTATTGCTCGTAGGTGGTCCCATTGCAGTTTTCTCAATAAGTTGCGACCAGTGCATGATGTCTACATCATGCACACAACTATCAAAATTGACCGAAATAGTAAAAGTGGCAATTTTTTCCAAAATAACTTAAAAATCGACGAAGTTTTCAGTCTCGCGAGACGTTATGTCGCCCGATGAAGTAAAACTTTGAAAATTAAGTATGAAGACACACAAATAAACCCTTTGATATATACAGGGTGTAATTAGTTTCATGTTATTAAAAAAACTGATAAAGGGGACCGACACCAGTCAAACAAAACCTATGTGACTCTTCCTCTAAGGGCACTTTGAAGAAAACTGACGTAGGTTAAAAATTTGAATGTTAAGGTAGAAGACATTTGAGTACCACTGCTTTTCTGGGTCAATGGACATATAGTTCCGAATCATTGAAGTTTCTTACAGTATTGCTAATATCAATTGAGAAAGCGACGTTGATCTTTGCCGCGGCGGTACTTTGACAACGGCACAGATCAAACGTCGGCGCTTTGTCGGCCTTTTCTTATGTTTTTCCAACTGACTTTAGCAAGAGTTTAAGGGGTCTACAGACGATCCAGCTGCCGGGACCCAACATTGTCGGTACGCTTTGAAGATAATTGGAATTCCAGCGGACCAGTTCACTTTTACGAATGAGTTCAAAGTATGCCGACAAGGCCGGCTCCCTGCCGCTGGATCGTGTGTAGACCTCTTTACTTACTTTTAAAAAAATCATAAAAAAGTTTAATGGTTACCGACTTCGCGGTCTCAAACAAATAAGCGCGGCACTTTGATGGGACCGCATTAGCGTGTTTGATGGTCAAAGGCGCCGACATACGTGAAGATAATAAATCCTACATTCCAGCAGTTCTCAAACAATACTATTAAAAGTTTTCGAAATTTTTGTTTATCTTTTTTCTCCAAAAGGCTTTAGAGCCCATATTATATAAGATTTTTTTGTTTGTCTAGTCGTTCCCCACCACCAGTTTTTTTTTAATTACATGAAACTAATTACACCGTGTATACACGATAGTGTATAGGAGTAAAATAGTTACATTAATACTGAAGAACAAGAATATAGTTTACTTCATACAACATTTTATACGAAAAATCGGCCTTTTTAAGGGCCAAATGACGTGTAAAGTCCGTTCGCGCAACTTTCCCGTGGTGTACCGACATCGGGTAATGCTAATAATCCGACGACATTTGACGTCTGTCAAAAAAAAATTATACCCACTCACATCCAAACCCACAGATAATGCAATAATATAAGAAACGTTTAATTTTCTCGTTTCACAAACGTTACATTTAACGGGTTGTTACAACTTCTGATATTATGAACGTGTATAATACATTCATATATCAGTAAAAGAAACGTTTCCATTACTAGTTGGAAATGTGTAAAGGAGTAACGCATTTATAGGTTTTATTTAAATATAAAATTTAAAATATAAATACAAAATTTTACAATTCAATTTTATGCGTTGATATTGATCCGTAGAAAAACATTTAACGTTCTAATTAATACTTTTCTTTTTCGTTAAGTGAAACGTCTGAATATCTGTATTAAATATATGTAGGAAAAAAAAAGGTTAAACTTTTTCGTTTCACAAACGTTAGCTTTAGCGAGTCGTTAAAACTCCTTATATTATAAACGTGTTTTATGCGTTATTATATATTTGTGAAAAAAACGTGCTTCCTAAAACGTTTAATTCCAGTATTTTCTTTTACTAGTGGTAAATAATGCGTATAGTAACGTATTTTAAACGTTTAAATAAGACGTGAAATTTTCAACCAAATGCAAACGTTGAAAATTTCAACGTAAAACATTTAATCAACGACTACATTTTAAAACGTGTATTAAACGTACGTGTGCCCATTAATTTTAATCAAATACCGACGAAATTTAATTTTTTTAATCACTGACGAAAGCGTTAGTGATTAAAAAAATTAAATTTCGTCGGTATTTGATTAAAATTAATGGGCACACGTACGACAAAAAAATCCTATTCCAATTTTTGCTCACCTTACACTAGACGTAGCTCGTTGATGCCAATCCAGAATAATGATTGAGCACATAAAAAAAACATACATATATTTAGGTCGAATTAAGAAGTTTTTCCTTTTTTAAATTTTTCGGTTAAAAGTAAATTTTTTTAATTTTAATTGCCTTATTTATTTTAACGTCCTGGAAATTTTAGCTCATGCTACTCCACCACTTAACCAGGACGGCGAGATAATACTACAATATACATTGTGTTTTTCTCAAATATTATTTGTATTTGTATTATTCTGTGAAATAAAGTTTTTTTTGTTACAATTTTCCTAATACTTAAAGAAAACTTGAACTGTTTTTTTTTTCAGTGAATAAATCGCAATTCATTTTTTTGTTACGGCTTTGATACTGAAAACAATATACATAAAATCATAAGACGTTTTTTTATAACGAAATAAAGGTAGTCAGGTTTTGTACACAACCATAGAAACTTCAGTACAGGGTGATTCATAGTCTATATTAACATTTCTTTTCCGTGTCTATCAAGGGCGTAGATAAGGGGGGGGGGGGGTAAAGGGGGTATTTACCCCCCCCCAGGGCTAGAACATTAAATCGTTTTTTCCATGCCTTTTTTTTTTCGAATAAAATTTTGAGGGGATGATAATTTTTTTTGTATTTTACGCCCCCCGCTCAACAATTTTGAGATGAGGACAAACATTTTTTTCACATACTACCCCCCCACAAAAAAAAATATTTACGTCCTTGCCTATATAATATATTTTTTCTTCAAGCGTATTAAAATGTTTAAATTATGTCACCAAAAACAGAAGTAGAAGTAGGACATTGTTTTACTAGTAACAAAATGTTAGTACCGAACGCCACCGTAGTGGACATTGTTTTACTAGTAACATAATGTTAGTTCCGAAAGCGCCACCGCAGTGGGTATTGTTTTACTAGTAACATAATGTTAATACCGAAAGCCACCGGTGGCGCGCTATCCACTAGCCACTTGTCATATTGTGTCAACATGTAAGACTGTAGTTTGAATATTTGTACATTTACGATAAATAAATGAATTTTTGCATTTTAATACGCTTGAAGAAAAAATAGTATATATTACACGGAGTAGAACGCCTTTTTTTGTGTTTCGCCCAGTTTGCAAATCCTAGGCTCAACACAAAAAAAGAGTGCGTTCTACTCCTAGTAATATAATATACTATTCTTTATCATATAGGCAGCTATAGACAAGGTAAAACAACAAAAATTATAATAAAATGTCTAATATTAAAACTCTTAAAAGTTTGCAACTATCTAATTTTAGTAATTAAAAAAATACTCACAGTCTCGAACAACAAAACATGCAGAACGGTGAGGTCCAATTAGTCGCTCCTTATCACATCTCAGGTTAAACCAGCACTTGATGAATTTGGTCGGTGCACGTATCCACCAGCAGCAGTTCACCGCAAGTACTGAACACTCAACCGACAATGGGTACCAAAAACACGACCACTAAATAAGGCAAACAAACATTTATTTTAGTGTGTTGATACGTTAATAGACTGAAAAGCACAACGCTAGGTAAAACTAAATTAATCACTATTCAACAAATTAATAGAGAATATCAAAGGTGGCGGTGTCGTGCTTAAGAAAATGATTTGGTAAGTCGATAATTTCTCCTACATCCCTAAACCGATAAAAAAAATTTTTTGATAGGCTGTTAGAGACAACTTTAAAGAATGGTTCTAGGCTACTGAAAAGTCAACATTTTTTTTTATTTTCGCACAAGAAAATAACTATTTCGTTAGTTTCCAACAGCCTAGTACCATTCCATAAACTTGTCTCTAAAAAAACTATCAAAAAATTTTTTGAATCGGTTTAGGGAGTAGAAAAAAAAAGTCGCGGAAATTGTCGAATTACGTTCATGGCCACCTTAATGTTCTCATAATACAAAAATGAAGTCAAGTAAGCATTTAATACATGCTTGCATACACACAGTGACCCAAGAGTCACCAAGGGGTTTGAATAATTAATAACTCTTATGTATTTAATTTTTTTTTTCTTCAAGCGTATTAAAATGTTTAAATTATGTCACCAAAAACAGAAGTAGAAGTAGGACATTGTTTTACTAGTAACAAAATGTTAGTACCGAACGCCACCGTAGTGGACATTGTTTTACTAGTAACATAATGTTAGTTCCGAAAGCGCCACCGCAGTGGGTATTGTTTTACTAGTAACATAATGTTAATACCGAAAGCCACCGGTGGCGCGCTATCCACTATCCACTTGTCATATTGTGTCAACATGTAAGACTGTAGTTTGAATATTTGTACATTTATGATAAATAAATGAATTTTTGCATTTTAATACGCTTGAAGAAAAAATAGTATATATTACACGGAGTAGAACGCCTTTTTTGTGTTTCGCCCAGTTTGCGGCTTCGGCTTCGCCTCAGCCGCAAATCCTGGGCTCAACACAAAAAAAGAGTGCGTTCTACTCCTAGTAATATAATATACTATTTTATATATAATCCCTGATCATATCACAGTAATCGAAATCTACGGGGCACAATTAAAGGTAAAAGTCCTAAAACCTCAATATCTCCGTCTTAAAATCTCAAAAAAGCGGGAGAAGGCATAAACGAAATTAGCTTCCTCACAAACGAAAACATGTTTTAGCACAGGGAGAAACAGTTATTTGTTTAACTCAGCAGCAAAATAGTAGATTGACTGCCGCGGCTGATACAGGGAATATTACCATTGCAGACAAACAATTTTGCTGCAGAATTGAACATATAATTTTTTCGCCGATTGTTTAAATATATTTTTTCTACTCCCTTACGCGACACACAGCAATATTCTGTCAATATTGTTGTTTCTACCTCCCAGAAACATCTATGGGAGCTCCCTCTAACTTTCATAAAAGTAACAGGAAAGAATTAAGCTAAATGGTTAATTTGGCAATCGGCCCAGAGAGCTTTCTAGGAAATTCCAGAACAAGGAGAGAACATTCTAGTCCCCTCATCTTTGGGTATATAAAAGGCATGGATAAGCACAGGGGGGATAGAGAGTTTAGTTGATGTACAGTTCAGATGGTCAGAGAGTGAGCTGAGTAGTAGACCAAGTGACTGAATAATTGAAGTACAGTACTCAGTGTTATACTATTAAAGTAATAAATTGTTATAATTAGTACGTAAGTTAATAAATTAGTGTTAGTGTTACCCTGGTGTTATAATTTCTGGATCCACGATACAAGGTGTTTACAAAAGGGGTGTAAACACGTAACAATTGGTGTCAGAAGCGGAATTATGACAGAAGATTTTTGGATTGTTAGAAAAGGTTTCTAGAGTGTTCTTCCCGGGAATTAGTGGTGACACTGAGGATTGATTTACGGGACGTTGTGTAAGGACTATTTTTGAACTGAAACTGAAAAGTGCGGTTTCGCGAAAATTTCTAGAGCATTCTATTCGGAAACTAGTGGAGATAATCAAATTCTTTTAACTGGAAAGTGATAAAGACACTGAAAAAGACTCATTTGTGTTAGTTCGCGAACATTTCTAGAACATTCTATTGGGAAACTAGTGGAGATAATCGAATTCTTTCAACTGGAAATTAATATAGACACTAAATAAGACTTATTTGTGTTAGTTTAAGAAAATTTCTAGAACATTCTATTTGGAAATTACTAGAGATAGTGAAATTCTTTCAACTGGATAGTGACTTAGACTTTAAAAAAGACTCTTTCGTACCATTTCGAGATTTTTCTAGAAAGTTCCATTGGAAACATAGACGAGATTATCTGGATTATTTAACGCTGTTGTGTAATAAACCGTTTAAAGTGATTATATGCCCATAACAACAAAAAGCATGGCAGAAGAGAAACAAATACAGGACCTACTTGCAGAGTTTACGAGGATGATGGCGCAGCAATGCCAGGAAGATAAAGAAGAGCAAGAAAGAAGGCGTCAAGAGGAAGAAAAGCGGCGTCAAGAAGAAAAAGAAGAACAGGAAAAACGACGTCAAGAAGAAAGAGGATCAAGAAAGAAGGCGCCAGGAAAAGAAAGATGAAATAAGAAAAATTTTGGAAAAGGAAGAAAGAAGACGTCAAGAAGTAAAGAAGGATCAAGAAAAAAGACGCCAGGAACAGAAAGATGAAATAAGAAAAATTGTGGAAGAGCAAGAAAGAAGACGTCAAGAAGAAAGAGACGAATAGAAGAAAATGATGGAAGATCTGGAAATAAGGCGCCAAGAAGAAAAAGAAGAACAAGAAAGAAGACATCGGGTAGAGAAAGAAGAGAAAGAAGAACAAGAAAGACGACGCACAGTGGGGCAAATAGCTCATTTTTTGGACAAACGATAATTCCCAAGCCTGGAATTAATGAAACATAATTTTTTTTTTAAACTATTCGTTATAAAATTGCCTTTAATTCTATCGAGCCCGAATTTTGAAATTTCAAAATTAAAAATGGCTAATCCAATATCGCGGACATAAATTTTATCAAAAGATTGTTTAAAATTCTAAAAAATCGTTACTTGGGGGGTTTTTCTTGGTTTCTAATCTCATTTCTGATCCCCGAACTTTGCGATTCAAAAACCAAGATAGCGGATCCAATATGGCTGCTATATTTTTTTAAATGAAATGTACATGCACAAACTGTTAAAAATTGTTACTTAGGATTTTTAAGGGTTTCTGATCGAGAATCTGAAATCTAAATTACGTAATATCGTAATCCAAAATGGCGAATCCAATATGGCGGCCATAATATTTTTTTAATGGACATGTAAATGCGCAAATTTTTAAAAATTGTTACTTAGGGGTTTTAGAGATTGCTGATCATGAATCTGAAGTCCAAATTACGTAATGTCGAAATCCAAGATGTCGGATCCAATATGGCGGCCATATTTTTTAAATGAGATGTACATGCGCAAATTGATAAAAATTGTTACTTAGAGCTTTTAAGACTGACCATGAATATGAAGTCTAAATTACGTAATATTGTAATCCAAGATGGCGGATTCAATATGGCGGATCCAATAAGGCGGCCATAATATTTTTTTAAGTGAAATGTACATACGCAGATTATTAAAAATTAGGTTTAAAGATGTCAACATTTTTGATTGGTTATCTCATTTTTTTATAAGATGGCATATTCGAATCTGCCATCTTAGAATTCGAAATTACGAATGCGTAGTCAGCAATCGCAAAAACCTGCAAGTAACAATTTTTAACTATTTTCGCATGTACATCATAATTTTTAAAAAAATTATGGCAGCTATATTGAATTTAATTTTCTGGTTTGCAAAATATCGAAATTTTAATATCCGAAACGAGATTAGCAAACTGCGAAACTCCCGAAAAACAAATTTTAACAGTTTCCTTCTTGATTTGTCATTCTTTTTTAACTTACGGACACCATATTGGATCCGCCATTTTAGACTTCGATATTACGTAATTTGGACTTCAGATTCATGATCAGCAATCTCTAAAACCCCTAAGTAACAATTTCTAACAATTTGCGCATTTACATGTCAATTAAAAAAATATTATGGCCGCCATATTGGATTCGCCATTTTGGATTACGATATTACGTAATTTAGATTTCAGATTCTCGATCAGAAACCTTTAAAAGTCCTAAGTAACAATTTCTAACAGTTTGTGCATATACATTTAATTTGAAAAAATATTATAGCCGCCATATTGGATCCGCTATCTTGTTTTTTTGAATCGCAAAATTCGGGGATCAGAAATGAGATTAGAAACCAAAAAAAAATCCCAAGTAACAATTTTTTATAATTTTAAAAAATCTTTTGATAAAATTTTAATTTACTTTCAAAATTTATGTCCGCGATATTGGATTAGCCATCTTTAATTTTGAAATTTCAAAATTCGGGCTCGATAGAATTAAAGGCAATTTTATAACGAATAGTTAAAAAAAATGTAAGTTTCATTAATTCCAGGCTTGGGAATTATCGTTTGTCCAAAAAATGAGCAATTTGCCCCACTGTGCGACGTCAAGAGGATAAAGACGAACTCAGAAAAATGATGGAAGACTTGGAAGAAAGACGCCAGGAGGAATTAAGAAAAATTCTTGACGGACAAAAGAAAATACAACAGGATGCAATCCTCTCAGCCACTGAGGAACTCAAAAATGAAATCAAGGATATTATATAGGTAGTGTAAAGTCCGAAGTAGGCGAAGTCAAGACAGAAGTCAGTCAAGTAAGAGGAAAAGTAAATAAGTTTGAAGAAAAGATGAGTGAGCTGGTAGCGCCATCAGGTCCTCGACTAAAACCTCCCTCGTTTGACGGCAAAAGCTCATGGATAACGTACAAGAGACAATTCGAGGCAGCGGCATCTGCAAATAACTGGGACAATGAGGAAAGGGCTGTGGTATTAGTTCTAGCGCTAAGGGGCCAAGCGTCGGAGTTATACTTAATTTTTTAGTTCTTCTAGAGCTCTCATAGAAAACGAACGCGCTTTAAAAATGTTCCTAGAAATTTGTGAAGCACCCAGATCATAAGCTGGTCTAATAAGACAAAATTATGTTTGTTGTGTTAAGTGAAAAATTCAACACAAAGTGATACATATTAGCATAACAACAATTAAGTTATAAAGCCAATATTTAATTAATGCCGGTGATTAAAATCTCCCAGTGCATAAACGACGAAAAACACATGGCGACAAGGGGTATCGAGAAAGCCAACTCAAACCACCCAGAAACCGATAAATCATAGTGAAGTACAGTGTGGCATCATATACCCCGAGATACCAACGAAAATACACAGATAAATCTTTACATTTCAATTTTACCACTGAACTTTAACTTTATATATACTTTAAGTACCTGCTAGTTGCCAGACTAGAGAATTCCTTAGACAAATAAATTTTGACGTATTTACCCCTAAAAGGTAATGAATGAATACAGGGCAATAAATACTTTTCTTCTAGCAAATATTTAAACTAAACTTGAGCTAACCAGTGGCGTACTATTAGGGTTAATATTAGACCGCGCCAAAACTCATTTCTTTCAGCACATCAACAGAAATACACGCCACATATATAAATTTTCCCAAGAAAAAACTACCCTGTGGCAAAAAATTTAAACCGTTGCGAACTTTTCTTCATAAAATAACCTAAGGAATCACCCTGAAATATTAGCACGTCATTAAGGAACACACTGTACATCAGGACATCCGCACATTGGTGATTATCTTGGAAACTTGATCATTGATTTACTAAATAAGCGCAAAAATGAGTATAAGTGAAAAGTTACTAGTTTGGTCACAGAACATGGCAAACATGAACAATATGAGGGAAAAAACTGCCGAAGGCCCGGATTGCCTCATTATAACAGATGGGTGTTCTGCCCATATACTGAATTTGGAAGTTACAGCCCAATGAGAACACAATAGTTAAAAAAACGTTAAAATAACGTTGCCTTGGTTGAAATAACGTTAATGGTTAAAAAAACGTTTTTTTCAAACGCCTTTTCAACTGAACGTTTTTTAAACGTTAATGTAACAGTACAAAATAACCTAAAGTGTTAAAATTACTATTAAGAAACGTTAAACTAATATGTTGGGTTAACGTTTATCTTAACGTCCTATAAACGACAAAAATTCTCCAAAAATAAATTGTCTGTGAAATTCCATCGTGATTTTCACGTTAACATATTACTATTTAACAATTTAATTTTTTACGTGTTTTTAATGTCAGACATGAATGATAAATACATTATGTGTCAAAAATAAACGTTACTGTAACGTTCAGAGTTAAGTGTTTACCAACGTTTGTTTTAAACGTTTTAATTGCGTAAAATTTTACTGAATATTTGGTTATATACAACATATAAAAAAACGTTTTCTTTATACGAGTTTTAAACGTAAGATATTAACGAAAAATGAATCATACTTTAAGACATAACGTTATTTTAACGTACTCAGTGAATTATTAAATAAAGTATATTTTTATATATGTCCCAAAAACGATAAAAATTGACCAAAAATAAATTGTCTGTGAAATTCCAGCGTGATTTTCACGTTAACATATTACTGTTTAACAATTTAATTTTTTACGCGTTTTCAACGTTAGAAATGAATGATGAATACGTCTTGTATTAAAACGTTGTGTTAAACGCTACTGTAAAGTTCAAAATTACATGCTTTTCAAACTTTGTTTTTAAACATTTTAATTACGTAAAATTTTACTGAATATATGGTTATAAATACCATATGGAAAAACGTTTTATTTAGATGAGTTTTAAACGTAAGATATTAACGAGAAATTAATCATACCTCAAGTATTAACGTTTTTTTAACGTATTCAGTTAATTATCAAATAACGTGTATTTCTACAGTCCTAAAAATGACAAAAATTTGCTAAAAATAAATTATCTGTGAAATTCAAGCGTGATTTTCACGTGTACATATTAATGTTTAACAATTTAATCTTCTACGTGTCTTTAGTGGTCGAAATGAGTTATAATACAACATGTGTTAAAAATTAACGTTACATAACATTCAAAGTTAAATATTTATCAACGTTTGTTTTAAACGTTTTAGTTGCGTAAAATTTTACTGAATATAAGGTTATACATAATGTATGGAAAAATGTTTTGTTAAGACGAGTTTTAAACGTAAGATATTAACGAAAAATAAATCGTTCCTTAAGACATAACGTTATTTTAACTTATTCAGTGAATTATCAAATAACGTAAATTTTTAACGTTCTAAAAACGACAAGAATTCACTAAAAATAAATTTCCCGTGAAATTCAAACGTGATTTTCTCATTAACCTATTATTGTTTAACAATTTAATTTTTTACGTGTTTTTAATGTAAGAAATTAATGATAAATATACCATGTATTAAGAATGGACGTTACTTTAACGTTGAAAGTTAAACGTTTTCAACGTTTGTTATGAACGTTCTAATTGGGTAAAAATGTATTGGTGATTATAACGTTACAAATTTGAAACGTTTTGGTTAGACGAGATTAAGATATTCTGGAAACGACAAAAATCCAGTAAAAATATATTTCCCGTGAAAGTCAAATGTGATTTTCACGTTAACATATTGCTGTTTAACAATTTAATTTTGAACGTATTTTTAATGTAAGAAATTAATGATAAATATACCATGTGTTAACACTGGACGTTACTTTAACGTTCAAAGCTAATTATTTACCGAAGTTTGTTATGAACGTTCTAATTACGTAAAATTTCACTGACTATAACGTTAACAATAACATATGAAAACACGTTTTGTTTAGACGAGTTTTAAACGTAAGATATTAATGAATCATGCTATAAAATATAATTTTATTTTTACATATTCAGTAAATTATTAAATAACTCTTATTACAAGCATTTTTACTGACTGTAAAATTATATCAAAAATAAATTTGTGTGAAAATCAAATGCAATTTTTACGTTAACATATTAATTATTTAATGATTAAATTTTTACGTGTTTTTGACGTAAGAAATTAATGACAAATATACCATATCTTAAAGCTAAATGTTATTTTAAAGTTTAAAGATGAATGTATTAAATTTTGAATGATAGAAGTGTATGACAATTAATGAAACTAGTGTGATAAAATCACTCGGCTCCGCCTCCTGGTTAACTTCACATGCGTTTCGTTATATAATGTTCATATCAAACTAGTATCATTAATAACTATTATATATTGAAGTTACATTATACCGGGTGCCACAGGTTAGTGGCTCCCCCCTATATTTCCTTTATTTTTTAACTTATCCATTTGAAATTTGGGGAGTATAAACTACCTGTAAAAATGGATTTTTTGACATAAAAAACGGTATGAGACCATTTCCGGTTTACCCGGAAATGACTGCAACTTTCGATTTTTAAATGGAACACCCCGTGTATTTTTACATATTTGGTTTTTTGAAACTACATTCTAAGTATACCCTGAAATTTTCGCGAATTTTTGAGTCGATATTCAGTTTTTTAAAGCATTTTAAGACATTCATCTAGAGTGCTTTGGAATACCATAATTTGTTCTACGGCAGGTAAAGTCCAAGGGAAAAATATAATTTTCCCTGTAATTTCATTAATAACTATTTACGAAGCCTCCAAAATTGAACAAATCACTTTTTTATCGAAAACTTTTTTTTTCAAATGGGAAGGTGGTGGCTCCTAATGTTCAATAAATTTTTTTTCTGAATTCATTTATTAAATTTATTTAAAAATAAAAAATCACTTTCAAAATAATTTTTATTGATTCTTATACTTTGCACTAGTACTTATACCTATTAAGAAACAAAAGAGAGAACCAAAAGGCTATTATTCACAAAAAGGTAGTTATTCACATTTCACTATTAGACATATGATTTTTCCAAAGACAACAATGTTAAAGTTCAAGAAGAATTATATTGAAAGTGATTTTTTATTTTTAAATAAATTTAATAAAATAGAAAAACAAATAGCATAGATTTGAAATGGGTATATCAATGAAATCAGAAAAAAATCTATAATTTAATGAACACTAGGAGCCACCATCTTCCCATTTGAAAAAAAAAAGTTTTCGATAAAAAAGTGATTTGTTCAATTTTGGAGGCTTCGTAAATAGTTACTAATGAAATTAAAGGAAAAATTACATTTTTCCCTTGGACTTTACCTGCCTTAGAACAAATTTTGCATAAAAAAAACTGAACATCGACTCAAAAATTCGCGAAAATTTCAGGGTATACTTAGAATGTTGTCTTGAATCCAAATATGTAAAAATACACAGGGTGTTCCATTTAAAAATCTAAAGTTGCGGTCATTTCCGGGTAAACCGGAAATGATCTTATACCATTCTTTATGCCGAAAAATCCATTTTTACAGGTAGTTTATGCACGCCAAATTTCAAATGGATAAGTTAAAATATAAAGGAAATATAGGGGGAGCCACTAACCTGTATACAACGTTAAAATAACTGATGCTTTCCACTTATTAAAATACACTGACGTTCTAAATTTACAAGTAAAATAAATGGTAGATGTTGACGTTTTTTTAACGTTTTTCTACACATTATCATAATGCATTAAATTTGCCTGCTTACCACGTAGTTTGTTGCAGAAGTTATTTGTAGATGGCGATACATACAAACCACTGGCAATAATTTGTCATGCTTTAGCTTATACCCTCATGAATTTATAGAAATTAAAAAACATAATTCTTTCAGTTAACAACGATTTATATGGACGGATTTTATAGGGATCAGATTAAAGATCATTATTTTGTGGCTCATGATACAACGTGGTTATTTCAGTTGTTTTCCAATCATATCAATAATAATGTTAATACTGATCCCAATGAGAACGCAAACGTTTAAAAGACGTTAAAATTAACGATAACCGAACGTTTAGTAACCATTGTATTACGGCGTTGAGTCAACGGACGAATGTCCCGCGGTTCAACGTGTATTTCAAAGTATTTTATAACATTTTTGTAACGTTATATTTAACGTTAATTAACGTAATATGATGACGTTTTTGTAACGTTACATCTATAATATTACTTAACGTTGAATTTTACCGCTAGTGAACGTTATAGGATGACGTTTTTGTAACGTTATGTCTATAATATTACTTAACGTTGAATTTTATCGTTAGTTAACGTTGTTAAAACGTTAAGTAGCGGTCAAATTCAACGTTAAGTATTATTATATACATAACGTTACAAAAACGTCATCCTATAACGTTCACTAGCGGTCAACTTCAACGTTAAGTAATATTATAGATGTAACGTTACAAAAACATCATCATATAACGTTAATTAACGTTAAATATAACGTTACAAAAATGTTATAAAATACTTTGAAATACACGTTGAACCGCGGGACATTCGTCCGTTGATTCAACGCCGTAATACAATGGTTACTAAACGTTCGGTTATCGTTAATTTTAACGTCTTTTAAACGTTTGTGTTCTCATTGGGAGAAGGAACATCACACGTAGTTCAAATTGTAAAATATTTTCGCAATACACACTTGCCTAATGCTTGGTATAAAGAAAAGGGGCAAGAAACTAACATTACCACAAAATGTTAGATGGAATAGTTTCGACAGGCTTTAGGTGTATGTCACTAAATGGCCCAAGTTGTTGCAAAGTGAAGAACACAAAGATATTTTCGAACTTGGACATTATTTTAATCAAAATTTCAATATTTTTATTTTGATCAAATTTTGGACTTGAGGGTTTTGGACAATTCTGAGAAAGTTTTATTGACAAAATTTTCCGATAAAAAAATGCCTAATATGAGTTTTTGATTTTCTCCGCATATTTTGGTACAGCAGGTGGCTTTTCATTGGTAGGAGGCGATTGTTTTTCAGGTCATAAGTAGATCCTAATTTATTCCATACTTAAGTAAAATTTGATTCAAATCGGAAGAAAAATAAAAAAGTTATTACCATTTCAAGTGAAACACACTGTATATATTTACTTATTTTATTTTATTTTATATATCGATCAGCTAATAAATACTATACATAGAACAAGCACTTATTCTATGCATGGACCATATGAAATGGAGCATATTATGCCTTGCGCGGAAACTTCGAAGCACATTTTTACCTAAACCGTTCGTCGTACATAAAAAATGGAAGAGATCATTTTTGTGCGCAATTTCATTATCTTTCATTTTCATAATGATCTCAATTGGCCTCGGAGCCATAGAAAGAGCGATATTCGCAAAAAACCGTTTTTTGTGAACTTTGACCTTGAATAATTTTTTATGCCATAGTGATCTCGTTGCCGATTTTTAATACTTTCTTTAAAACACCAAAATAAATCGATTTAAACAAAAAAAGTGAAGGATATATTTTGTTAGATCAGAAGCCATATTTTTGTCTAAAATTACTGAAGTAGAAGGCTTTTTAAAATTGCCGAAACCAATTTCCTGGACACTTGACAGAATTCAGCAGAATGGTGCCAGTTTGTCCTTTGCAGTTGAGGAATGGAAAAAATTTAGTGCCGCTTTTTATAGTTTTGAAGATGACAGAAATTTAAAGCAATGTCAAATATTTGAAAGGAGATATGATTAAGCGTTAACGCTTTTTCACTTTTTGGCATATTTGCTAGATTCTATCAGAAATAATAACACTGTCGAAAGAAGAAAAAAGGCTGCTTTAGAAATAGTTTCCCAACATTTTTCTGGTACAGGGTCATTACCGTTAATAATTAAGTTGGAAGCGAAATTCGATCCGTTCCAAGAAACAATAATTTCAGAAGAAATATTACAAAACATTAACGTAGTGCAGCGGTGGAAATCTCAAAAAGATATTCCACAAATTACCAAAGTGCTGGATCTAATAATTTCCTTTCTGTATGCCGTTGCTTCTTCTGCAGACATCGGAAGAATGTTTTCTTCATATGGACATGTTCATTCAGATATTAGGAATAGATTGGGCAGTGAAAAAGCTTCTAAATTAGTATTTCTCTTTAAATGTTGTTAATACCTAATATGTCTTGTTTTGTACTGTTTGGAAGAATATATATTTTTATTTGTTCATATGTTTGTTAAGTTAGTGTTTTAAGTCTTTAAATTAAAGGCTTTTTAAAGTTTTATTTTTGCAAATAAAGACTTTTACTAATAACAATCTAGCAAGTAAGCAGATATAAAGTAAAGGAGAAAGAAGATACAATAACAGAAATAGAAAGCGGTTCAAATCAAAGGGAAGACGGAATAGTGTAGTAGTAGATTGATTGAAAAGTGTATAAGGCTGTCCTAAAGCCAAGTAAGGTAAAGTACCGTAAATTAGCAGATTGATTGGAAAGGGCATAAGGCTGTCTCCAGAGCTAGTGTGGTGGCTAAGCGAAAAGATCGTGACCTGCTGGATTAAAGCTCCAAATTACTTATATATACTGAAATCGAGAACCTCCTCCTGAATTCATAGTACTGAGGGTATATAAGAACTATGCAAAATTTGGCGCTTTAATCCAGCAGGTCACGATTTTGCCTAGTATTTGCTCTAAGCCACCACACTAAGCAAAGTAATGCTTCAAATTGATTAGAAACTGAAATAACTATTAAAGAATTCAGTTGTGTGATCAGGTGAAAACCGTTTGGAATCTGGGAGTATGGAAATTAAATCTGTTAAGAGACCAAGCAATAATTTTGCATTGGCATATAAACAAGAACCGACTTAAAATAAATATAAGGTCGTATACTATAATTTAAAAAAATCAGGAATAATTTTAGGAAAATTTAATAGCTTCAAAGTTGTATAACCTAAAAGACAATTTTCTGACATTTTAAATTTACGAATTATCTGGAACATTTGGGGTAGTTTGCAAGATCTTTAAATGTTCATTAATTGGTCTTTTAGATTTGTGTGTCCCTATAGATAGATTTGTTAAGCCTGGGAGTTTTCATTCAATTGCCAATACAATTTCCAAGATTCAATAAATAAAATAATTCGAACTCACCCCGAGACTAGAGTTTTATAAGTGATTAGATTATATTTAGCCGTGCTAGAAAAGATTTGTGTTGTGACATTTAATACTCGAAGTACCTAACAATAACACATTACAATACATTCTCATACGTTTAATAGCGAACGGAAAAAACAAATCATAACATTCCTCTTAATTTCTGAGCAGTTTAAAATTAAAAAGATCATCGACTTACGCAAGGACGAATTAATTTTCTTTGTTTTGATGCACAATTTTCAGCTGTTAATGTTTTGGTTCGCCCGCAACTGTGCAGAGGAAAATCGAGCAGCTGAGTGGTTGATAGAATTAAAATCAATATTTCTCGACCTGCTTTCTGCTTCTCTTCAGCCTTCCTCCCCTCAAATAACACAATAGAACTATAGAGGGCGACAAGTAGTGGCGCTAGCTCGTTAAAATATGAAACATGGGGTTAAGGACAATCAGCGGCGAGTGGTACTTAATAGAATAAGGTCAAGATGTGTGTAAATTTGCAACATTTATAGAGCAACGTGTATCACTGAAGAAGTCGAAATGGCTAAAATAAAACATTGGTTGCTTGTGCGGAAGGCATAAGAGAGTTGAGTGGTGTTGCTGTTGTAGAAACCAGTAAAATTGATCAAAGGTAAAAAAATATGAAAAATAAACAAAAATCGAGGAAAAGTTTTCCATCCCAAAACAAGTTATATGCAAAACAAAACAAATGTTTGGAAACTTGAACAAATTTTTCACGTCGCCCGATGACGTGTGACGCGAAAGCCACAAATTTCGAAAATTCTGAATTTTTCATAACGCTCAACGACGTATTTACAAAATTCGAAAGTAGGCTCAACATGAAAGAGAAAATTTTAAAAGCTTGCGAAATATTAAGTACCAAAAAGAGGAAAGTGACATTAGAGCGTACCTTTAAAATTTCATTTTTAGACAAAAATGCTAATTTTGTTAAAGGCGGTTCTTAATATAATAAAAAGTTATTTCCATCCGCACACCTGTCTTGAATGAAAAAAAAAAGATGATCCCCGATGCCGAAAAAAACCGCATGCATAATTTGAATCCTTTTGCCTTAAAAAAGCGAAATTTAATTTCTGCAAAATCGTATCCGATCTTCCTGGACGGTTTTCTATATATTTTATGTTTCTTGAGTGTATTTTGAAAAAAAAATACTTTTGTACAATTAAACGGTATTTTTAATATGGCAGAAACTATTCGGATGTGCGAAGAAATAACAATTCGTATACTAGAGAAAGTAATTTTAGTTGCAATTATTACATTTATTACAATTTATTTGTCCAAAAATAAAATTATAATTATAATCGTCTTTCTGATATTCTTACATAGATATACAGTATCGGAAAGTGTTTGATTTGGTACGGCAATAAGAGCAAGCGAGAGCGAAGCAAGCAATGATTTACATTAAGGGGCGTGTCACACTTTGCCTCTGCTAGGGTACTGGTAGACGCCTTTATTGTGGGCGGTCGGTTAAGTCGTTGAAACTATGCAATCCCAAAAGTAAAACTTTCCGATTCTGTATTTGGCGACATGTTGCCAAAAAGGCAATGGTAATGCTTGCAGGAAACTCCTACAGTATGCTGATTTGCTACAAAACCCAGATATTTGCGCCCATGTTGGAGGTCCGATGGTCATGATCTTTTTTATATCAGCATTCAAGCTCATCGATAGGATTGTACAGTGTCGTTTTTCAGCCAGAAAAGTTGGGCCAAAACTACCAGAATTGATTATTAATCTCAAGAATGTGTTGGGATCGCTAGAAAACGTTTCGGAAACATTGAAAGTACACGTTGCAGTAAGTCACTTAGAACAATCGATAAATTTCTTGGAAAGCAACGATGGGCTAGGATTGTGGTCTGAACAGGCAGGCGAGTCAGTGCATAGGGAATTCAAGAATTATTGGTCGAGGTATGAAATCAAAAATATCAAAGACGAGTCTTACATTGATCGATTAAAAGAAGCCGTTGATTTTTCATCAAACCATATTTACTTGAAAAAAACAACTAATGTATTTTTGAATTGACTGATTTCACTTTTCATATTATAAAATTAGAGTAAACATTATACTCTTAACCCACACAGTATCGGAAAGTGATTGATTTGGTACGGCAATTAGAGCAAGCGAGAGCGAAGCAAGCAATGACGTATATTAAGGGGCGTATCACACTTTGCCTCTGCTAGAGTACTGGTAGACGCCTTTATTGGGGGCGGTCGTTGAAACTATGCAATCCCAAAAGCAAAACTTTTCGATTCTGTATAAATAAGGTAAGTTTTAGATATTTTTAATTTATTTAACATATTTATATATATGTTTGTGGGCGAGTGTGTGCCTTATGAATACATGTTATACTTGTTTTCTCCTTTTTCTGCAAAAAATCTTTTGATTTGTTGACGAAATATATCTATGTAAGAATATCAGAAAGACGATTATAATTAAAATTTTATTTTTGGACAAATAAATTGTATTTATATGCACCCAATCACCTGTTTATGTAATAAATTCAATCAAAATTACTTTCCCTAGTATACGAATTGTTATTTCTTCTCACACCTATATATTTTCTTCCATATTAAAAATACCGTTTAATTGTGCAAAGTTATTTTTTCTTCAAAATGTACGCAAGAAACAAAATATATAGAAAACCTTCCAGGAGGATCGGATACGATTTTGCAGAAATTAAATTTCGCTTTTTTAAGGCAAAAGGATTCAAATTATACATGTGGTTTTTTTCGACATCGGGGACCAGCTTTTTTTTTCATTCAAGACAGGTGTATCCGGCGACTTGAAGATATAGTCCCTTGAGGTAAAGCTTTTACCCCAAAAGTTCTGCGACTGGACCGCAAGACATCTTCCCCCCCGTTTTCGAGGGCGGGAAACACGATGGTGACGGCCAAAAACCATCCCTTTTATGGATCCTTTTCTTTTCATATATAAACAGGTCCGGGGAGTGATTTATCGACGGGTTATACTTGAAATAACATAGAAGGGGGTAGACAGCAGGCCTAGGGGGTTGATTAAATCCTCTCGAAAAAAAATATTTATTTTTAGTTCCAACCCCTCCTCATCGGACAGAAACCACCCCCTCACTCACCAGACAGCATGCTAGCATGCTATCCAGGATTTACAGGTTTTTCGACACATGATGGTTATTCCTGTGCATATCCCTTCATTTTTCACGGAAGAGAAGGTGGTAGCGACTTCGAAGATTGCTTCAACTCTTCCAAGGGATGTAAAATTCATTAATTTTTTTAAGTCCGAATGAGACACCAAATCAATTATATAATGTAGCGTTAGATTAGTTAGCAAGCTTTACTTAAGAAAAATTCCACCCCGAGAAGATTTCAATTACATTGGATATAAATATAGAAGAGACCCAAAAATGTCAACATTTGCACGCTGCCTCCAACTGAAGGCGCGATCAGAGAATACGCATTGCGTGTTTACTTTTAATGCCAAGCGTGGCTTTCAAACGATCTGATCGCTGCTCAGTGGGGGTGGATAACGAAAAATAATTCTTTGGAGCCAAAATTTTCAGAAAGCAAATTGATACTAGGGATGGGACGGATGTGCTTTTGGTCGGATAATCGGATACAGTATATCCAACCCTGTCAGAATCCGGTCCGGCCGAATATCTTGCCTTTTCAAGCAGTCGCTTTATCTACGAGCTGGCCGCGATATTTACAATTAAATTCAAGTCGCACCCGTATTGTCCTGTCGTGCCAATCTTGCACATTGCTGCAAGTAATTGTAATTACACGAAATGCGCATGGTACATCAGAACAGAACTAATAATAATTAATAATAAATATTTATATGTGTGTACTTGGTTTTATCCACAGTTATGGTGTTTTTGTATTTATTAATATTATGATTTTCTAAGGAACTTCATTCTCAGAGGAACCAGCAACCAGCATCTGTCTTTTGAAATTACATGCATAAAATTAAAAAGTAATTTCTCGCGATCGTTTTTGTGTTTTTGTCATTAGCAATACAATGGAGAAAAATAGCTATACATACCACTACCACCACTATTGTATTCGCGAAAAATTCGGTCTTAAGTCAGTCATATATTTTCTTGCACCATGTCCAGAGCGAGGTCAAACTATGCCTACGATTAGTCGGGGATCGACGATAGAGTAATTATTAGGTTAGTTTACAAGCTGTGGTAGTGTGGTGCAGTTCAACTCAATATAAATATTATGATATATAACTGACAATTAATAAATAACATTTAAGTTTCATGCATTTTGGACAGTTTTTATTTGGCCGGATGCTGACCGGATATTTTTTCATATCCGGTCGGAGCCGAATATCCGGTTTGGAAGCCGGATTGGCCGGATATCCGTCCCATCCTTAATTGATACCAGATTTTCCTTATCAAGATTACCACTGTACTTGTTTAAAATTAGGGTTAACATGAACTGTTTTCTGTAAAAACTGCAAAAGCGAAATGTGTGAAAATTATACGCCAGATGATAAAGATGTGTGTACAGAAGAGAGAGCAGATGACGACGATAACGATGATGATTTTTATTTTAATTTAATCCCTGAAATTGTTTTAAGCGATTCCGATGCAGATTCGCTCACTGAAAAAGCGGATGAAGAAGAAGAAGAGATTGCGTGCGATGTGCATTTTGAGGAATATGAGGATTGTTATGTTTGTAAACGACCTAGGTTTTTTAATTAATTTTAAGCAAATCATTTATTTTGTCATAAAAATATTTTCATGTAATTCTTTGAATAAACAACATTGCCATTGACGACAAAATTTATTGTTCATTACTCCCCGATGAAGAAATCATTATACCCTACACAATCATCGCCCCAGCGATAACTGGTGGATGAGGGTAAGTTTCCGTCCATTATAGGGGTTGAGGAGAGTCGGAGATGAAGGTAAATATTTTTATAGTGATCAGCGCTTGCGACAACAGGGGAGGGCGTATTGACGATCCAAAGTGTAATTAATGAATTATCCACCCCTTTGAAATGCTGAAGCAACCCCCGAGGTCGCTCTTTCGTGACAAATGAAGAGATAAAGCATAGGAATAACGATCATGTGTCGAAAAACCTGTAAATCTTGGATAGCATGCTTTCTGCCCGTTTGAGAGATGAGGAGGGGTTGGAGCTAAAAATGAACATTTTTCCCGTGATCAGCGGCCCCGAGAACGGGGGGATACGCATTTGAAACGAAACATTTGAAAAAAAATGATTTTTCACCCCTTGCGAGGGTTTAATCAACCCCCTAGGCCTGCTATCTGGATTCCACTTACTCTATAACCCCCTGTCTATGTTATTTCAAGTATAACCCGTCGATAAATCACTCCCCAGACCAGTTTATATAGGAAAACATAAAGGAATCCATAAAAGGGGTGGTTTTTGGCCGTTTCAGGAGGTTGCGGCGGTCAAAAACTTCTCCCACCACTTGCATCGTGTCTCCCCTCCCCTCCCCTCGAAAACGGGGAGGGGAGAGATAACCTCGTCTTTGCACGAAATATTTACACTATTTCTGCCTTCATTACATAGACTAATGACATTCTAAGCCTATTTGGGCAATAAATATTTTCAAAAAATTTTTTGGCGTTACTATACTTTCACTGGATGCGGAAGTAAAATACGGCAAGCAAACCCAGCTATTAGAATTTTAATATTGTCTATGTCTATTTACATTCCGAGGTAATATATAAAAACCCATTTTTTTTCATCCTTTTAATGGGAATGTAGCAATTTTCGTACGTATCCATGTTTATTTACATTTTCTTTTCTTGTTTCTTTGACATATAATTTTTCTCTTCAGATTGTTGAGAAACATTTCTTATATTAAATTAGAAAT
The DNA here is from genome assembly GCA_936432065.2 of Rutpela maculata. Lineage (NCBI taxonomy): Eukaryota > Metazoa > Arthropoda > Insecta > Coleoptera > Cerambycidae > Rutpela > Rutpela maculata. The sequence continues at coordinate 248,162,702 of OW386286.2, forward strand.
TATTGTTGCGAAATAATTTTTCAATGATGAAATCATTATGTTATTTTCCAAGTTTGTTTTCCTACTTTCAAATCAGGTAAACTTGTTCGTTTCAATGCCTTTTATTTTTAAACATTTAATAATATACTACGTATTACTGCATTTTGTCGTACTGTTCTTTTGATCGTATTTTAAGTTTCCGCATATTTTAGAAACAGAGAGATAGGTAAGTGGGAAATATTTATTATTTTTGAACGTAGACAATTTTATTTCTTGAGATTGCCAAATAATCCGAATACCTAGTTAGAACTCTACTGGATTTGACCGAGTTTCCAGCTCAAGAGAAATAAGAATATTCATAAAGCTATTTCTAGAGATTTGGTTACTGGTGTGAGAAATCTAAAATGCCACCGCCTACCTCCAAATTAACTAGGTACAACCAAAATTTATTTTTTTAGCATGATAACATTAAAACAGCAACATAATATACAACGTGATTTACCATGATATGCGGAAAAAAAAATGGTGTACTAGTCTTCAATTTGGGAAAGCCCCTACAAAATTTTAGAGTGCTGCGAGGTAATTCAGTATATTAAAATGGTTAATTAAAACTTACGAAGATACACTATTGTCTAGGTCAGTAATATGGCGATTTTGTAAAAGAACATATTAGAGATGTTTACACTTCCTTAATTTTGGGATAAAAAGCGAAGCCGGCGGGTGCGGTCAAAGTGCCGCGTTTTTTTGGTGTTTTTGTGTTATTGACGGGTTTAAGTAAATATCTCTTATACCGACTTGTTTTTGTAGAGTTCACTAGCATAGGGTCAATGACTTTTCGATTTACTTCGCTATTTTTGTAGTGTGATTTGATAAAAACCAAAAAGTCACTTCTACCCGCTCCAGCTTTGCTGTCAATAGTGTCAATCCCAAGTCTAATAAAGTGATATGGTTGTACCGCGTTACGTCAGATTGGTTAAAGTCACTGGCGGGGCATTTCTACAAAAAAATAAGGTAATTTTTTTGGTCATTTTTTTTAATTTTTCATTTTTTTAACTCCTTTCGGTGCGGACAACCTACTGATCAATTTTTCGCATGTCATGGTAGATCACCCTGTATAACTTAGTGTATTTTGTATTTTTAGAAAAAAATCTCTATTAACTTATTCAAAAACATTTCAAACAGACTGTAAAATACAGAATCATATTCAGTACAGCACTGGATAGAGGAAGGTCGAAAGTTTCAAAAGCTCATAACAGCACAGCAATAGAAAATTTTTAATCAATCTTTGAGAGAAGAAACCGGTTCGAACTACGAAACTTCAGCAAAATACATTATTTTTATATTTTTGTATAATTGTATTATTTTGTAAATTCACTAAATCTTTAATGAAATCTATGATAGTATAACTAAACTGAACAGTAAATTACTTCCACATCCAGTGGAAGTATAGTAACGACAAACAAATTTTTAAAAAATTTTATTGTTCAAATAGGCTTAGAATGTCATGAAACGTCGAGTTTAAGTTTCTGTCTGTCGGTCTGTAACTTTTTTTTATGCCCACGTTTACTCTGGAGCCGTTTAAGATATTGACTTGAAATTTAGTACACATATGTACTTTAACGAGATCTGGAACTAGATTATATTTGCATCTTGTTCCGTCGAAGGGGTATAAATTGGGGTAAATAGGTAAATCAAGCAGGTAAGAGTCCATAAAATTGATATTTAGTTTATACAAGAGAAACTAAGGTCTCAAAAAAAAATTTGGCAATAGCCACCCCCATTACCACCCCCACCATTATTAAATGGGGTGGAAAAAAAAATGTGATTTAGTGTGTGTACAAGAACCAGAAACCTCAAAATATTTTTTTTACTTCATCCACCCCCACTACCACCCCCACCTCTCTACCGATGTGGGGTATCGTTTTATGGGTTTTTGGGGTAGAGGATTTCAAATATTATATTATTAAAGTTCCATAAATAATTTTTCCACATACAAATTTTTTTCGTTGTGAGTGATAGAAACAGGCCTGTAGCTAGAAAGTGCTTTAAGGGCGGGCAAACAATTTTTTAGGAGGGGCCCGTAAAAAAATTTTTGATGAGCGGGGAGAAATCCAATAAAAAAAACGTTTGATGACCAGAGGGTGAAATTGCCCCTTTTACAATCGCCGTAGGTCGGGCAAAAATTATTCGGGCGGGCCAGGACGGGCTATGCCCGTCCTGGCCCGCCCCTTAGCTACAAGCCTGGATAGAAAATCTGAATGTGGAAGTAGTGATTCCTTGGGCAGCGGTTTTTTTTAATGAGTTTAAGCTTGGAACAAGATCTCCCACTGGCATTGTGAGTAAAATTTTTATGCTATCAGATTTGAAATCAAGTGTATAAGATTATTAAAAAAAATGTATTTCAAAATATAATGTGGGTCTTTTTTAATACTAAATTGGCTTCCCAATGGGCACACGTACGGTTAGTAAACGTTTTAAAACGTCATAGTCGTTGATTTGAATGTTGAAAATTTCAACGTTTAAATAAGACGTTTAAAATACGTTACTACTACACGCATTTATAACCACAAGTAGAAGAAAATACTGGAATAAAACGTTTTAACAAGCAGGTATTTTCCACAAATATGTAATAACGTGTAAAACACGTTAATAATGCACACCAAATTTCTAGAAACTAAAGTAAAAATTACGAAACGAAAGTAAACGTAGAACAGGGCTGTTCTACGTTTACTTTCGTTTCGTAAACGTTGAAAATTAACGAATAATAGTTCTTTTAATAGTTCCGTACAATGTTATTTAATTGTTATCCATGTTTAAAAGATATTTATATTTGGTAAATAAAAATGTTTTTTTTTTCGAGACATTTTTTCGTTAAATCAACACGCGTCTCTAAAAACCCTATAAAAGTGTGTTTTTTTTCAATCCTTTTTTTACGTATTTTAAACGTATGTGTGCCCATTGGGTTTAAACTAATTTTGGAACGTTTTCATTTCTTCGTAGAGTTCGGCACGCGGATGCTTTCGACATTGCTAGGAAAGTTGTTGACATTATCAGCTCCGCAAAAGTAATCTTTAAGTTGCAAATGTGCAAACATTTCTATTTTCGTAAAATGGACTAATAACAGTTGAGAAATGGCCTTTCGTTTTCCTTTTAAAGTAGTCAATTTTTTAGTTACAAAATGTTCTATACCATCCGAATATTAAAAATTTTGTTCTTCGATTATAGCCGCCCTGTAACCCGACCTATGCTCAGAAAGTTCTTATTCCAGCATGCTAAACTTGGCCATCCCGCACATGCATTTGTGTATGGATGTAATACAGAAAGGCTCCAGTTGAAATATGCTGGAGTAAGGAAAATAATGACATTGAAAAGACACACCTTATAGAGATTGGCTCTCAGTCGAATTTTCTAAAATTTGGATATGTTGTAATTTTTACTTTCCTGAGCAAAAGTTCTCATGGGCACAAGTCTCGGATATGACTGCTTTTCAAGTTATGAAGGCTTGAATGTCACAACAAGCATAAAAAATGGGCGGAGAGAAGATAGCAATCTCCATGTTTTACTCCAGGCATTAGAAATCATATAGGCTCCTTACCTGGAAAAATTCATGGTAGTCCTGAAGATAGGCTTACTTTACGTTTTATGGCTCGCTGAATCCAAATTTTCAACTTCCCACCAAAAATTGCCCCTCAAATTTAGAGAAGAAAACCCAAAAAATTGGTTTTTAATTTTCTTTATCTTTTCTTCCGTTTTAGATAAAAAATACCCAGATATTCAGAAGGCAAACAAAATTTACAACAAAAAAAGTCCTTTGACATTTTGACGTACGACGAACGGGAGGAGAGCGAGTGGGTCCCGAAACATGCGCCGAGGCTCATGTTTCGAGACGTGCTAGCGCTTCCCCGTTCGTTCAAAGTTAAAATGTCAAAGGACCTTTTTTGTTGCAAATTTTGTCTACTTTCCGAATTTTTAGGTATCTTTTTCCTAAAACGAAGAAAAAAAAACGATTTTTTTGCTTTTTTCTATAAATTTGAGGGGGTTCCGGAGAGAATTTTTGGTGGAAAGTTAAAAATTCGGATTCAGCGCTCCAAAAAAACATAAAGTACCATGAATTTTTTCAGGTAAGGGGCCTATATGATCTCTAATGCCTGGAATATTCCAGGCATAAGAGAATTTTACCTAGAAAAATTCTTGGTAGTTCTGGAAATAGGCTTACTTTATGTTTTGTTTTGTATTTTTTATCTAAAACGAAAAAAAAGATAAAAAAATCAAAAACCAATTTTTTGGGTTTTCTTCTCTAAATTTGAGGGGGTTGCGGGGGGAATTTTTGGTGGGAAGTTGAAATTTTGGAATCAGCGACCCAAAAAACATAAGGTAAGCTTATAAAACTAAATCCTCCTATTTTTTCCAGGTAATATTCTCTATTGCCTGGACTGTTTTTCTTTCTTTTACGTCGTATAAATTATTTTCAGTGGAAAAATAGCTTTTGAAATATATGTATTTCAAGAAAACAGAATAAAATCCGATATAGATAGGGGCTGACGGGGGATGAAGTCCGCAAAAAGTGCAATTTTATTTTTGTGACTTTTTAATATCTTTTGCATTTTAACCATTTTCGGTGGAATAATAGCTATATAGATATATTTCAAGAACAGAACAAAATCCGATCTAGGTAGGGGCCGACGGGCTAGAAATCCACAAAAAGTAAAATATTCTTTTTGCAACTTTCTTTTCCACCGAAAATGCACAAACGATAGTAAAAGAGTTACAAAAAAAATATTTTACTTTTTGTGGATTGCTACCCCGTCAGCCTCTACCTATATCGGGTTTTGGTGTTTTCTTAAAATATATGTATAAAGTCATTTTACCACTGAAAATAATTTATACGACGTAAAAGAAAGAAAAATATGAAGGATTGCTAAAAAGATTGCTATCTTCGCTCCGTCAAATTTTTATGCTTATTGTGACGTTCAAGCCCTCATAACTTGAAAAGCAGTCATAGCCAAGACTTGTGCCCATGAGAACTTTTGTTTGGAAAAGCAAAAGCTGCAACATATCCAAATTTCAGAAAATTCGACTGAGAGCCAATTTCTATAAGGTTTGCGGGGGTCCTTTTAGATAGGTAGACAGTATTCTTACACAAAATTGCTCTGGACTAATATTTAAAATGGTGGCTCGTTGTGGAATGTATGCGATGCACACGTTGCACACCCATAAGACAGGGCCCTAAGAATTCTTGTTTGATTGTTCGCCCCATATAGTTATTTGAGGACAAACAAAGTAATCTCAGAATCGTACCAGGCACACAGCATTTATTGCAGTTACCAACCATGTGACTTCTTCAAAATAGAATTTCCTGTTTGGCGTGTATAAATATTACGAAATGCCGAACAAAATAAATTTCGTTTGGAATGTAAATAAACTTTGGAAGGCACCTACATAAAGCTATAGGTACATAATATAAATAAATGTAACTATTTTCGCGAATAAATCCAAGAAAATAATTGTGAAACGTCGTAACTGGACTTTATTCCATTATTTCCACTGTGTTCCTGTGTCCTGTGGTGTATACAGATATTATTCGAGGTTGTAGGCAATGTGTAACAGGCTTATTGTGAAATTTACAAGAAAAGGTCCCTAGAAATAATTTAAAAAATATTTACTCTCGCCCGAGTAATTGAACCTAATTACCTATTATTAGGTGTTTACACACATAGAGATTCATCGTTAAGTTTGCTAAATCGTACAGAAAAAACTGCTTGTTAGTGAGTTTTATTTCAGTTTTAAAATTCAACGATATAGGTACTAGCGATAAACACGACCGATAAATTGGTAAAGATAATTGCTCAGTACACTCACACAGGTGCTACATAAAGTCTGTTCGCTGATAGAATCCCGGTCGTACAGTGTAAGAAATATCATCGGAGCTCTATTCTTCCTTGTCTTTATTGAAATATTGTTTGTAACCTAATCTGTAACGTAAGTTTTAATCTTTGTGGTCAAGTTATGACCGACGCGACGTGCGGCATTTCTATTGTTTGACAGCAAACCAATTTGCGTAACGCGTGCCGTCGTCGAATGCAGCTGGCGATGCCAGAGGCGGGTCGATTTTCTCGAAAGTCGGGTATACCAGATATAGTGCACTTATTAGTGCCTAAGAGGGCAATTTTAGTCTTGTTCTATTGTTAAAACAGTAAACATGCACCCAATCACAGCAGTTAGTAAAATGAAAATGGTGGATCTTTATTGTCAATAAGAGCTGTTCAAAGGCGAGTGGGTGAGGCTTTAAGAATCGATGAAAAGACTAAGAAAAATAGCTAAAAACGATAAAGAAAATGTGGAACCTCAAGATTCGCATAAACGGAATCGTAAAGAGTCCAAAACAGAGTTACACGATGCTGTAAAATATGAAATAAAAAAGGTTATTTACGATATGGTGTCTGATCATAAACATATTTTCTTGGCTATCCTTTTAGAAGAGCTAAAATCTAGAGCAATGGTTGATATAGGTCGTACCAGTTTATATAAATAATCGGCGCCTATTTTCAATTGGGTTGTACACTAGGTTTTATTTACGAGAATTTTAATTCTAGGTTAATGTTTTCAATATCCCAAAATGAGTGGATATAAAATTCACAAATCCAAACTTAACACGATAAACGTCAACCGTGTCAAGATAAAAGTGAGGTTGATTGTTAAACAATTAAAAAATGGCGATGAGTATACAAATTTGGTTTTGGCGGGAAGGCTTGCCTTCGCCTCTGTATAGCTACTGTACTCTGTGGTCTAACCTAACGTTCAATAGACTAGTGTGTTAAAGCGTGCAGACTATATGCTGAGCAATTTTGAGTGCCAAGTGCATCGAGAGATTACAAGTTTTTTCGACGTTCATAACGCCCACGGAAGGTGTGAGAGGCCTTCGTGACCCGCTCACAAGCCCTACAAGTATAAGCAATTTCACCGGAATGCTTTCGGTGAGTTTTTTCCAATAAAACTTTAAAAGTGACAGTGACATTATATTTTAAAAACTATTTTCGCTACTTTCGGCATCCCGCCGGAAATTCTTCCGGCAACATAACTTAAAAATAATGCTACATAACTTAAAAATAATTTAAGATATTGGTACTAACCTAAAATTTTTTTTCTAAAACTGTCAAAAACCAAATTCCCCCAGAAAAACATTGGAACCAAAAATTTGACAGCTTACTTCCCCGACCGATTTAGTGAAAAATCGGTCGAGGCCAGAAGATAAAACAAAATATATCAACTCAAACTTAAACGATCCACCATGAACACTACTCCGGCCACATCTGGTAGGGAACTACCCACCAAGAGTTATATGGTTTTTTCAAAAGATGGCCATCCCTACCACCCATTACCAACGAACGGTTAGTTTAGTTATGTTTTCCGTATCAATAATCAAAATTATTAAGTGCTCTTGACTACGAACTTAGTTTTTATAGTGTTGAGTTTATTTTTATATTAATTTTAGGTCCATGTGGGCGCATTATAATTTTAACCTAGTTTTTAAGCCTGCCTACAGAAGACAGGAGCTACTATTCCACATTTCTATTTTTCTCCAAGCTAAACCGGACCTACCCCGTCCAGCCTCACACCCGCCTCGGCGGTATTCACCGCGGTTGTCTGGCTGGCTCCGGGCTAGGATCCGATAGGGCATATATTTGTATTAAAATATTAAATAAAATATTAATCTTGTGCAGACTATAAATTTAACACTCAAGTTCTTAGGTCCAAATCCCACCGAACGTAAGACTTTTTTTTCTGTTTTAATATGAACAAAATATTTCAACTTAATAAATATATTAAATGAGATTGTTCATATTTTCTAGTGCTCTTTTCGGCTTCAAAAATTCACCGGGTGGGGAGGTTCTAGCCGCTTCCAGTAGCTGCCGATTTTTATAGGTAGTTTATGACTTATGCACCAATTTCAAATGGATAAGTTAAAAAATGAAGGAAATATAGAGGGGAGCCACAAGCCTGTGGCATCCGGTATATACAACACTATCCCAACAAACATTAAAAGGTCGGCCCATCAGCGGGCCATCATTAGGCCGGAAATCAAACTTCTGGCCCATGATGGCCCGCTGGAAGGCCGACCTTTAGTGTTTGTTGGGATAGTGTTTGTAGGGATACAACTTAGGGGCCATCCATAAATGACGTCTCGCTCCAGGGAGGGGAAAGGGGTCCGTAATTACGTGACTAAGTGTGATAAGGGGGAGGGGAGGGGTCTGACTCAGTGTGACGTAACGAATTTTTTTTTTATTTCTCCCCCCCCGCTCATCAAAAAATTTTTCGGACTAAAAATTGTTTTTTGGATTTCTCCCCCCCTGCTCATCAAAAAAATTTCTTTTGGATTCCCCCCCGCTCATCAAAAAATTTTTTGGACTAAACCAACGGAATCGAAAAAAACATAAGGGGGGGGGGGGGGGGGGTGGTTAAATCAGCGTGACAAAACGGGACAAGGGGGGGGTCTAAAATCTCAAAAATTGGTGTGACGTCATTTATGGATGGCCCCTTATTTTTTAAACGAAACTTTTTTTAATTTCTACTTAATAATAAATAATTTCTATAACGCAATATTGTTTACTTATTCATTGAAATTGTGAAAAAAAAATACATGCACGATTTGGTTCATACCTACTTATATAATTATTTTATAATCTAGAACTTATTTACATAATTTTTTCTATGTTAATACGTAACCTTGAGAACATTTCTTTAAGTACCAAGTAGCTCAGCATCCGCTCCACTGATTTTGCTCAAAATCTATAATCAGATCTAAGTAATGCTGACAAGCATAACGAAAAAAATCGTATGACCGTAGGTATACGTTTTTTTCAGTTTTTATTTTATTAAGGAAAAAATATCAAATATACACAACAATCAGAAAATGGGCTCGAACGCCTCAAATGATTCCTAGCTATCCAAATATAAACATCAGTACTTAAAATTTCAATTTTCTTTTCCGAACTAAATCTGATATTTCCCTCCCAATCTCCCATATCCCATGGATGGGAAGTATAACAATTAATTCGATAAGTAGGTATGTATACTTACATTATGGTGCTTGTAGTTCATCACGCATTTGACCTCTAAATTTTAAAATTCATTTACATTACAATACGAAGTATATCACACTAACCCCTCGTAAGCACGCAAAACAACAAATAAACAAAAAACAAACCACCCATGTGTGGTCCGCGATTCACTAACAAATGTAACAAACTGATACAGTACTGCCAACTGCAGAAATGTTTCAAGTGGAAAAGAGCGCCATGCCATTATCTTTTGGGATTATGTACGCCACATGTATGCACGTAATCTCTAAGTAAGATGAATAAATTCACGGTCAATAATTGACCGTGGAATAAATCTACTGCTTTTATCAAATATGTCTACAATTTTACTCTAGTTACTACCCCTTAATTTCTTTGGAAAATAATTTAAATACCTACTGTCTTTTTCCTACCTGTGGCAACACTGACAAAAACATTTAATAAGTATGTGTCAAATAATTGTCAAAACTTAACCTAACTTATTATTACACGTCAACTACAATCATTTTTAATATTTGCGTAACTTACAATATTGTTTTGTTATAACTAAATTAACCTACAAAAGCTTAAAGCTGGCATCAAAAATGAGAAGATCTCATGCTGGCAATTTGTACGAACCGCTGTCTCAAAATTCAAATGAGATTGAAGATGAAAATGATCGAATGACAAATGAACTTCAAGAGAAGATTGGCGTCTTAAAATCTTTGACCATAGACATAGGCAATGAAGTTAAATATCAAGACAAACTTCTTAGAGATGTGGATGATGACATGGATAGAACCGGAGGGTTTTTAGGTACAACAATGAATAAAGTTCTAAGATTGTCAAGAGGATCCCATAACTATTACATATTGTATCTTTTTTTCTTCTCAATATTTGTGTTCTTTATATTGTACCTAGTCATTAAGTTTAGGTAAGTTTTTATTATTCCTTTTAGCTTTTAATTTGTACTGATAATCTTTGTGGACATATGTATAAAATTGTATGATGTATCTAAATATTTTTATAAATAAAATGAGGTGTAGTGGATAGTACTAGTTTTTTTTACTAGGCAACTAGGCCACAATGTTTATATGAATTATATCCCATATCGTAATAAAATACATGGATTAGAAAAGTACCTGTACCTGGGCCACTTAAAATGATGGTTCAGTATGGAGAACGCAAACATTCATTGTTTCATTTTAGGAATAGGTACCATATCAAACAAAAAAAATACTTTTGATGAGTATTGTATTTTTGTCTTAAAATACATTTTATGATCTTTTTCTTTTTATTATTTGTTTTGGTGTTTAATTTTAGTAAAACAATGAATAAATATCTTTGCGAGAAATAAATTATAAACAATAAGCATGCATTGTCAATTAACAGCTTTTCTCCAACTGTTACAAGTGTTGATAACGAAAGACATCGGTTAAAGAGACTGGGATAGGAATTTTGGTTTAGAACATTTCTTTAATCTACTTATAGTCTCGGTTTCCACTTAGCTTAGCTAAACTTTAAGGATAGGCTTTTATGCAAAAAATACAATATTTACTCCATAGGAAAATATTTAGTAGGTTGCGTTTAATGTCTGCCATATATGACTATTGCTCTCCTCAAGGTTGCAATAACACGCGAGCCATACCGCAACCAGTTACACATTTATTAAGTTATACTGTATAGACAAAATACAGATTCGGCAAACGTAGTTATATAGATCCTAAGATAAACGAGGGCATTAAAGAAAACAGAGAAATTAGAAAAAGAAAGACGGACATACTGTTATAAGTGCAACACACTGAATAACGTAATTTTTATATAACCAATATCGCATATTATTGATGTGATGTAGAAATCACGCAAAAAATCGACATTAAACCTTAATAATTAGAGTCAATAATCACAACAAAGCGTGTTGTCTGCACATAACTCATATGTTTACTCTGTCGGGCAATGTTTCATTTAAATGTCAATATCTTGCTTGGCAACGGATCTTTTCCGTTCTGTTTTCTGATAGTTTCTTAGCAACAGTCTGAAATCGCGCTGACAATGTAGACATTGCCGATCAATTTCAGAAAAAACTAAATTTCACTATTGCACAGAGGTGGCTTAACATTTATCAGACCACCATGCTATAACAATAACCTTACGCAAACACACTACCACTACACCTAAATACATAAAAATAAGACCAATAACTACGGCAGGACTGCAATTACTTAAAAACTTTATCACTAATATTAACTGGGACTTTATTTATGATAGGAAAGTCGGGGTAAACAATAAATTCGATAAACTGATAAATATTCTGGTTACAGGAATGAACACAGCATTTGCTGAAAAAACAGTAAAGGCTACAGCTGATAATACACCTAAAGTTAACTGGTTTACTAATGAACTTAAGATAATGAGACAAAATCTTAATTTTATTATCGAAGTTGCAAAACATACTAATAGCAACGCGTATAGGGATGTCCTTAGACGTTATCGGATGCAATACAAACTTGCAATTAAAAAAGCAAAGTGCAGGGCCTATGAAGCTTACATTTGTGAAGCAGGAAATGTGCAAAAAGCAACTTGGAATGTGATTAATAGTCACAGGCTCACCAAAAATACTCACAATCACACAACGCTTTCACCTGATGAACTAAATAATTACTTTATTAATGTTGCAAGGCAGGTAATAGATGTGTTGCCGACTCCTATGTATTCTAACTCAGAATATATGGAACGCTCTGATATTGGAAAAACTCAAACTCAATTTCAATTCGAGAATATCTCTTACGATGAAATCTATGACATTATCTCCTCGCTCAAAAATACAAACAGTAAGGACATCTTTGGAATAAATACGACAATCATCAAAAACATTGCTGACTACTTAGTAGGACCACTAACTGATCTGTTTAACATGTGCCTGCAAAGTAATACATTTCCTGATATTCTAAAAATCTCAAAAGTTATACCTGTTCACAAAAAAGGCTCCCTAAATGAGCCAGCCAACTTTCGGCCAATATCTATAATTCCACTTATTGGAAAAATTTTTGAAAAAGCCCTTAAATCCAGGATTAATAGATACTTTGATATTAATAACTTATTTAATAAAGCACAGTTTGGTTTTCGTACGAACCACTCGACTACAATGGCTATAAATAAACTAACTGAAATAATATCAGCTAGTTAGATAAAGGCGAATTTGTTGGAGCTCTATGCTGTGATTTAACTAAAGCCTTTGACTGTATATCTGTTGAAATACTCATAGAAAAGCTGCATTACTATGGGTTTCACAATAATTCACTACAACTTATAAACTCTTATCTCTCCAATAGGAAACAATAAGTAATTGTTAATAACATACATTCCAATGTTGATATCATCGAACATGGTGTTCCTCAGGGTTCGGTGTTGGGTCCTATCCTGTTTATAATATACGTCAACGATATAACATCAAGCGTACCCAACAATGACGTTATACTATTCGCGGATGATACCACTGTAGTATCCAGAAATAAACAGCTTTCCTTACTGCTTAAAAATATGGAGGATGCACAGTCGAAGGTGACAAACTGGTTTGCAACTAATAAACTCAGTCTCAACAGCAGTAAATCTGAGACCATTATCTTTACACTTCGAGAGGCTAAGGAATGGAATAATCCTCAGTCAGTTCGCTTTTTGGGTGTACACTTAGATCCTAAACTTACATGGGAGGCACATGTGAATCATGTAGCAAAAAGCCTGACAACTCATATTTTTGTCATAAGAAACTTGATAGGAATTGTAGCCCAGCCAGTACTTAAAACGGTCTACCATGCACTAATCCAAACTAAGCTAAGTTACGCAATTTTAGCCTGGGGCCATGCACCTTCGGCATCAAGATTATTCAGTCTTCAACGCAGAGCTGTTCGTTTAATTGATGGGCTAGGATATAGGGAAGACTGTAAAAAGAGTTTCATTGAGTTAAAGATTCTGTCCTTTAAATGTTTATTTATACTTGAATGCCTTATGTACGTAAAAAATAACAGCGAGCGGTATCTAATGCATAACGTACATAATTATGAAACTAGAAATAATTCCAGTATTTACTTAGATTATCATAGAGTATATAAATCACGTACAAGCATTTCCTATTTTGGACCTAAATTTTTCAATCTCCTCCCAAGTAATATCAAAAACCTGCAACCAAGATTATTTAAAAATAAAATCAAAGGAGTATTTGCTCAATAAATGTTTTTATTCACTAAATGAATTCTGTAATAACAATTTTTCAGATTTTGTAATAGGAACTTAAAAGATACAACTATTTCCATTTTATATTTTACATTAATTGTTTATTGTTAGTTTGTTCACATCATCGTTATTGTAGTTTATTACTTTTATTACTTTACTTACTAATTTGACATGTGTAAACAGTTTATTGTATTAACACGAATAAAGAATTGAATTGAATTGAATTGATATAAGGCCCGGGCAACCCGGGCAAAAAATGTTTTTTTTTAACATACCATTTGTAATTAAACAGTAGTTAATTTTCTTTTGAAACTATCAGTTATCAGAATAGAATGGAATATATTTTGTTCATTAATTTAAGTTTAATACACTACAGGCTATGATCATGTCAGACTAATCAAGTGCCCAGACATTATAGTTAAGCATACAAATACAGGCAAGCAAACATTCACACAGTCTCTCAATCACGTTATACATAACTAAAATATTGTAAGTGATGCTGGTAAACCTAAAAATTAAGTTGAAAATGCTACATAGTAAAATGACAATTTAAAAGATTTCTCAACAAAATGAAATTTATTATTTCTCAGATATTGAACTAACTCTGCTTTAAAAGTTCTAAAGCTCTCAATATTAGCAAATATTCTAACAGAGTGATTAAAACAGATGATTCCTTGATATGCCAGTGAGTTCTGACATACTATACAGGATTGTAATTAGTAATTCAGCGCTCAGCAGGGCAATAGTCCGGAGAATAGCTGTTGGTTGCAGTCTGGTTTTTATCCCTTACATATTTAAGGAAGCGTATAGAGAGGAGTTCGACAAAATATTTCACTAGTAAATATTCTGCCCTCTAAAAGCATACCTACTATACTATGCATATTTTTTTTACATCTAAAGTAATCAGGTATATATAGCGGCAATTCCATGTCAACGTGTGCTCCTCTAGATTTCAGAATATTTGTTTGCAAGATACCCAAGAATTTGCTCCTACACAACATCTAATTATCTTTTTCTGCAGCACAAATATTTTATACATGCGAGCTGCTTAATTTCGAAACTAAATGGGGTATTTTCCATTTTTTAAAATTCAGTTTTAATGATATATATCAAGTAATATTATTATTTTAACAATTACTGCATAATAAATTTAAACCAAAACAATAATTTCTTAAATAAAAATAAGATTGAATACGCCCGTCTAGACACAGATTTCCGAGCTGATTTCAAATGATTTTATTTGGAGAGAAATAATTTAACCAATAATAGACAACTTTCGTTTAGATTGTAACTATCTTATATGAATGCCAAATTGTGTATTTACTTTACATTATTTTACGTATAACAATAAATTTCCATTTCAACTTGGCAACACCACACTGTTTTGTATAAAACCATTCTATCAACAAATCAACACAGACTACCTACGTCATCGGCAGATTACTTACGTCACCAATTTAAAATGCTTTTCGCGCCACTTTTTTTAACTTTTGTTTTCTCAAAAAATTGATAATTATTTTCACGGAAATCTGTATTGGGAGGCTTGTTTATACATATTCTATGATATTATTCAATAAAAAAAAAAATATAGGAAAATACCCCATCACACATGCGTATCACAAGTTAGTTTTTGATCGATAGTCACACCTAAAAATTTTGTTTTATTAACTTGTTCTATCGATTTATGATCTATTTTTATTAGTGGACTAAAATTTTAGATTACACTTTATTGTTTAATGCTTTTGTTTATCGTTAAGTATTAATCCGTTATTAATGTACCAGTGATATAGCTTATTTGCATGTAGATTTGAGGTGACTACTCAGTTGGTGAAGACTTTTTGGGCAAAATTTGAATTTTGTCGTCAGCGTAAAGAATCATTGTGTCTGCAGATGGGCATATATACAAAAAATCACTCATATTAAAATAAATAATGGCCAAAATGCTAAGTTCGAAAGGCCAAAAATTAGAGAAAAAAAATAATAAAATAGCTAGGAGCGATCTTTGGGACATCCCTGTTGTAACCAGTACGGTCAGTGATTTAAAATTATCCATAACTACAATCTGAGATTTATCCTTTAAAAGGGGATACTCAATTATCACCTTTTTTCTAAAAGTAAATTATGGTTGACAGTGTCAAATGCTCAGATCAAAATACTTTATATTAATATGTTTATTATTTATTTATTAAGATAGGTATAAATATTATTGCAAAGTTCTTTGACTGCAGATTAAGTTGATCTGTTTGGTCTAAACCCATGTTGGGACTTTGGTATCAGTCTATTTTGCTCCAAAAGTCTGTTAGTCTCACACGTTGTAGCTATAGTCAATAACTTTTGCAAATTAGGCAATCCAACAACCTGTCAAATTATTTTGTTGTGGGCAAAGACGGGGTTTATTTTAATTAACTCGCAGAAACGTAGCCAAGGCAACCAAAAAACAAACTCTTTAACAAACGTTTAACGAATGAAAACAAACGTTTGTCGGATGTTTGCCCACAATGCGTCACGTGGTTTGGATTGCCTAATAGTGAATGCAAACACAATTTCTATAATTTATATCCTCGCTTCTAGATCCTTTATGTTTAAAGATAGGTATAGATTTGGAATATTTTAGTAAATCTGGGTACACAGCACACGTACAAAACAATATATTTATTAAGTGTGATAAAAGAACAGGCGCATGCTGGGACGATTTTGGTACACGGGAAAATAACTTAGAAGGAATCCCAGGCAGAAATCGGAAAAATGTTTTCCTCCCCTACAAAATGGAAATTAGTAAGAAGGGAAGGAAAGCACCCTTCATGGAGGGCCCACCGGGAAACTACCAGCACTCGTGTAAAAGAAAGCAAATTATATCACAACTTTAACGTTTTATCACGGATTTCATTAATCCCAGTTAAAATGGTAATAATAAAGAACAGTTAGGGTCTTAGGGTCCGAAGGAATATTCTTGCATTTTAGTACGTATAGTACGTCCGTGTAATTCCCGTGGTTATCTCATTGATAGATAGATAGATAGATAGATAGATTTATTTTCATCAGATACATATATACATCAAAAAGATAATACAACATATTTGATGAGCCACGTCACAACAAGATTTAAAAGTGAACTTCATAAAGTAATAAAACTAGTAACTAACAAGTAAAATAACAGTACAAAGTAAAATATAAATACAAACAGATAAATATAAATACAATGTAAAAAAAAACTATGTAGAACAATGTATTTACACAGTATGTAAAAAAAATTCATTCAGAGTGTAACAATTTTTGTCTATTAAGTACTTTTTGAGTGATTTTTTGAAAATATATTGATTTCCAGACTCCTTAATTTCCAGAAGTAAAAAATTAAATAGTTTACAGCCAATGTATATAATGCTTCTTTGGTATAAAGAGGTCGAGTGAGAATCAGGTTGAAGTTCAAACTTATGACGAGTGTTATGGTCGTGCGGAGTTATATTTTGGGTGAATATAGCTCTGTTTTTGAAAATGAAGCAGCAAACTTCATAGATGTAGGTACCAATAACCGTTAATATACCTAGTTGGCGAAAAGCATTTCTGCAGGATTCCCGATAACCTAGATTTGCTAAAATTCTTATTGCAACCTTCTGTAAAACAAAAACCCGTTGGTTCTGCGCACTGTTCCCCCAGTTTACAATACCATTTCTCAGATGGGAGTGAAAGGATGAATAATACAGTGTTTTAAGGATGTTGCTGCTGCAGAAATTTTTTAGAAATCTTAATGCATAGCAGGATTTGCTCAGCTTTCCACAGAGAGTTTCAATGTGAGAGTTCCATTGCAGATGACTGTCTAAGGTGATTGGGGGATGCCAAAAAGCAATCCTGCCCAGGTAGAGAATTTACCTTGAGCCGCCCCTGCTATTGTGGGTGGCTAGCAGAAGGAAAATTTAGGGCAGACCAACTAAGGTGATGCTTAAGAATTAGCAATTTTACAGTAGTTGGGAAAAACTAATTTCTCTTATTAATATGTATGAAACCTACATGTTATTATACTCTTCGCAAATACGAAAACGATGAGTATTTGCATTTGATCGGCAGATTTCTAAAACTGTAAATATCGCTCGCAGACAAAAAATTTTCATATCATTGTGTTAGTGAACGAATTCCGAATAACTTTCAAAATTTCCGTCCGTCTGTCACGTTTCTTGTAAGCACGATAACTCAAGAAAGAAAAATCCGATTGTACTGAAATTTGAACATTAACTTAGTGTTAGCTAGAGGAAGAACCCTATTGTTTTTGAACAAAATCGATCAGTAAATAAAAATGTTATTAATGATTTAATTTCGAAAAAAATTTTTTTGATTTTTTTGTTTTTGCAATTGAATAGAAATCTGGTGAAATGATATTTCATTTTAATATTTAAATATTTATATATTTTGCAAATATACATTTCATAATGTAATATATACAACCGTGGAAATACGATTTTTGCTCGTCTCTTATAATGTAAAAATTTGCATTTTTTTTACGTATTATGTGGTGGTGTATGTAGTTCTTACGCTTACTCGATTCTCTTCACGCGCCGCTTCACCGTAAATCGCATTTTAACGCCACTCTCGATCCGGGCCACCAAGTGATAATTAAACGGTGCGTGAAGTATCTAGGGGTCAACTTGGACGAGAGACTGATGTTCAACACACACGTTAACGAAACTGTATGAAAGGTCTACTCCGTGTCCAGCAGCCTGTATCCGCTCCTGGCGCGGGGTAGCGGACTAAACAGGACGAATAAAAAATTATTGTAAACAATGGTGATCAGACCGGCCATTACATACGCGGCACCGGTATGGTGCAGCATCCCGGTCATGACAATGCAGAAATTAAAAGTTTTAGAACATAAATTTATGCGCCTCATTTCAGACTCCGACAGGTACACCTCCCTCAGAGATCTCTATGCACGTTGCCACGACATAACCCCACTAGCGGTCTACGTCCAAGAAATCTCACAAAGATTCTACCAGTTCAAACTGGATGGTAGCCTGCTAACCCGCAACATTACCTGAATCAGACAGCATAACGCAATACTTTAAGACACACCCTACCATACCAGGCGTTGCCTATCTTCCAGCAACCTCCCTAGCCACACCTTCCCTCTACCATAACCTAGCTCTACCCAACTCTTATCTTTCACCAAGTTTACATCTTTCAACCCCTCCCCCCCCCATTTTTTATTTGTACTTTTTATTTTTATCTTTTTGTTCTTTTGTCCGTTTTTTGTCTTCCAAATTCCCTTTAGCCCAATAACTTCTCGTAAATCCAAACTTTTTAAACCACATCGTTTTAACAACCCTTACCTTCCTCGACGGCGGTCAGACCACGAGGTCGTCATTTTGCTCGAACGGGTTCTTTCGTTCAGTTCTTTTTCCCGCATCAGCAATCAAAATTTATCAGTGCGTTTGCCTACGAGTGCAGTTTTAGAGTGTTATTGTTAATTAGTTTTAGGCTCATGTGAGCACATTTTCTAATCTTAAACCCAGTTTTTAAATCCATCTGCGGTGGATAGGAGTTCTGACCAACAATCCATTGCCACCAAACCAAACCGGACCCACCCCGCCCAACCACACGCTCACCACGACGCCACACGTCGTGGTTGTCTGGCTGGCTCCAGGACAGGTTCCGGCTAGGCACATTTATTGTACTCAAAATGTTGAACAAAATCTTTTCTCTCTCTCTCGGAATCCAAAGGTCCCGGGTTCGAAAACCAAATGGAGTAAGGTATAGTTTTTTTTAATTTTTACTTTATTTTTCACTGAGTCTTTTACCAACTAAGTTCGTACTAAAAAATTAAAAATGTCTAAATCTAACATTATTTACAGAAAACTGCGAAGAGTATCCTATAGAATGTGTAACAATTATATAAAAAGTTCAGTGAACAGGCGAAGAGTAAGTTTTTAGCTTGTTTTTTCTTTAATCATTCATTCTTTTAAGTAGAGTATCAATATTATTCTTGGAGATAACAGCTATTAGGAACTGTTGTACAAGGGAGTGGACATCAATTTAAATACAAAAAAAACAAATTTTGGCAAAAATGGAGACAAGAGGTATCATTTTTGAAGCGAGTTTTAGGTATCAATATTAATCTTGGAGCTATTAGGAAATGTTGCACATAGAAGTCGACATCAATTTAAAATTCCAAACCAAATTTTAACAAAAAATGGAGATAAGAGGTATTGTTTCTTAAGTCGAAGGGTCTTCTAACATTACTGATACCTTGTAAAGCCTGAATAGTAGTGGGCACATATTATTAAAGTAGAACTAGGTATTAGCAGAACGGCCACCACCAGGGACACAAGCTTTCGTGGGCACAAAAGGGTCTAATTCTACTTCTGCGGTCAAACAGTCCCTCTTTGTCTATGCCATATCTAGAGGAGGTTAGTTGTAACCAGAGATGGGCAAAGGGAACTTTTCAATAAACGTTTCCAGGAAATTTTCGGGAGTTTTTGGAACGAAGTTTTGATAAAAATCAGAGATGGGTAAACGAAAGTTTCCAGAACGAAATTTTGATAAAAATGAAAGTTTTCAGTAAAATATTTGAATATTCCGAAAGTTCCCAAAGGAAACTTTCCCGGAATTTTGGAAACTTTCAAACATTTAAATATTTCAATATTTTATTGAAAACTTTCATTTTTATCAAAATTTCGCTCTGGGAACTTTCAAATGGAAAGATTCCTTTATCTGTCTCTGGTTGTAACTGATACAGGCAGGTAAATAAACTTAATGTAAGTGTTAAGGTACATTCTAGAATATATTACAGTACTTTTCCAAAGGGATGTTTCAGTACAAATATTATTAAAATGTATGTAGGTACCTAAACATTTTCATGATCAATTTCCATTAGTTTTTATTAAATGATTGACCACTCTGAAAAAATTACTAAATATTGGTTCACGTCATTTATCAACATGTTATTCATTAACATCGAAGTGATGTAACATGTCAAAAAAAATAAAAAAACCGCTGCCCAAGGAATCACTACTTCCACATCCAGATTCTCTATCCAAGTCACTCACAACGAAAAAACTTTGTATGTGAAAATAATTGTTTATGGAACTTTAATAATATAATATTTGAAATCCTCTACCCCAAAAACCCATAAAACGATACCCCACATCGGTAGTGGGGTGGAGGGTGGTGATAGGGGGGTGATAGTGGGGGGGTGGATGAAGTAAAAGAATATTTTGAGGTTTCTGGTTCATGTACATACATTAAATCACAATTTTTTTGCATCCCCTTTAATAAGGGGGTGGGGGTAGTAATGGGGGTGGCTAATGCCAAACATTTTTTTGAGACCTTAGCTTCTCTTGTATAATAATAATAATAATAATAATAATAATAGTTTATTGGTGCTAGTATACAATAAGTATTTACACAAGTCAAGGTACAGTTTGAGAACAAATTAAAAGAAGTAATATCAAAAAGTATTACATAAGATGTTATAAGTAAAAATCATAAAATTATTATAACACAGATAAAAAACAAACGAAATACATAACAGCGTACATAAGTGAGAACTAACACACGTCAAAGTGACTAAAATCTGCACACAGAAATTCCTCAAATGAATAGAACGCTTGCCCGAGCAAAAAACGTTTCACCGTTTCTTTAAATTTCTTACAGTTTGACTGTTTGATGTGGGTGGGTAATGCATTAAAAAACTTTATACCGTAATAATTGATGCTGTTCCTAGATTTAGTTAACCTCAGATAGTCTGGCAAAATTGAATTACACCTTCTTGTGGAGTAGCTATGTAATTGGCCATGGGTTGCATATTTGCTTTCATTTTCTTTTATATGCATTAGACAATGAAGAATGTACATACAAGGCAATGTAAGAATTTTAAGTTTAATAAATGCGTTTTTGCAATCATCTCTATAATTCAGACCAGCGATCACTCTAACTGATTTTCTTTGTAATGAGAAAACGGAACTGGCAGATGGGGCATGACCCCAGGTCAGAATTGCGTAAGAAAGAGTGGTATGTATTAATCCATGGTAAGCAGTTAGGAGAGTTTTTTGTGAGACTTTGTAAGACAGACTCCGTAATAGATATACACTTTTCGATACTTTTTTACATACATGCGTTGTTTGAGGTTCCCACGATAATTTTGTGTCAAGGAAGACTCCTAAAAATTTAATTGTATTACTAAAAGTAGAGTTGTCTATGTCATTTACATTTTTTAGGCTAAATATTACTTTCTCAGTTTTATTCTGATTTAAACACAACTGATTGGCTAGGAACTATTTCAAAACTTTTGACTGTGATATATTTACATTATCTATTAATTCATTAAGATTGGAAGAAGGATTTGAAATAGTGGTGTCGTCGGCAAATAGAGTAAAGTGGCTGTCAGCTAGTGAACTCGGCAAATCATTTATATATATGAGGAATAATATGGGGCCAATTATAGACCCTTGAGGCACACCATATTTTATAGGTAATAAGGCCGAGCTTTTACTTTTGTTGGTAACAAATTGATGACGGTTGCTGAGGTAGGAGGCGATTAGGTTTTCACTGTTCTTGTCAAAACCGTAGAACTTTAGCTTATCTAGTAAAATATCGTGGGATACACAGTCAAACGCTTTGGTAAGATCCAAGAATTGCGAATAAATGTATAAACCTTTTTCAAAACCATTGTTTATGTATATACTAAATACCAATTTTATGGACTCTTACCTGCTTGATTGACCTATTTACCCCAAATTTACCCCAATTTACCCCCCAACCCTTCGACGGAACAAGATGAAAATATAATCTAGTTCTAGATCTCGTTAAAGTACATATGTGTACCAAATTTCAAGTCAATATCTTAAACGGTTCCAGAGTAAACGTGCGCACAAAAAAAAAGTTACAGACAGACAGACCGACAGACAGACAGAAATTTTTTTTTCTCTCAAACTTAAAATCTCGACGTTTCATGACATTTTAAGCCTATTTGGACAATAAAAATTTAAAAAAATTTTTTTGTCGTTACTATACTTCCACTGGACGTGGAAGTAATTAAGTGTAGGTGCACTTGCACTCGATGACCGCTACATTAACATTACACTGGTTTTACTGATTGACATGATTTTATTCTATGAACGGGGGTATTTACAAAATACGTATGGTCAGAGACTTACTTCTGACAAAAGAATTAGACTACATTAGAGTTAAAGTCTGTTCGCTGATAGAGTCCCGGTGTAATGTCATGAACGTCTGAACTAAGATGCCGTAGGCTCGTTGGTGTTTTCGAATGCACAGTGGCGTCGCTTTATTTTATATTTTACTTGATGTATTTAATTAGATTTATTTAAAGGAAATTAAATTAAGTATAACTTATAAGCACATATAATATATACATCTATTGTAAATATATAGTAATTTAAGTTAAATAATAATAATAATATCTTTATTTTCATACAGGTATTGAAATATTGTCAAATTTACATTTGCGTAAAATATATTAAAAACACATAAGTCTAGACAAGATCATATTGTAAACATGATACAGAACAAATAAATAAATAAATAAAGACGAGAAGTGCTAATATAAACTAAGTACACTCATGAAAACTAGTACAACTTAAATATTCACTTCATAGAATAAAAGCTGTGCCTAATTAAAGTGGTGCGAACTGTGCTCTTAATGAGGTGAATGTTTTTAATACATTTTATATTTTTAGGGAGTTTGTTATAAAGCTTGATGGACATGACATAGGGCCCATTGACTACTATTGACAGTTTCTGTTGGGGAATCGTCAGATTTTGACTGATCCTTATATAAGTCATGATCAGTAAAGTTGTCCCTAGGAACATAGTTGTTTTAATGAGACTTGACATAAGACACACATCTGAGTATGTAAAGGGATGTTACTGTTAAAATATTAAGTTCTTTAAATAAAGTTCTGCAGGAATGACGTAGAGTTTTAAAGGTCATAGTACGTAAAATCTTTTTCTGCAATATAAGGATTTCATTTATGCGACTGCAGTTACCCCAACAGATAATACAATAATCAAGGCTAGATTGTACATACGCATAATAATACATTTTTAATATATCTATATTGACAAATTTTCTCATCTGCCATATAAGAAAGCAATGTGTAGATAATTTGGATAGTAACGAGTCAATATGATCGTTCCATGTTAAATGAGAGTCCATGTGTGTACCAAGATATTTTACAGCATTATTTTGAATGATGGTTTTATTATTAGCTCTTACTAACAAGTTGATGTAATTCTCCATCAGAGAAACCGTGGTATTTGTTTTTGTAGATACTAGATCAATATTACTGTCACAGTCAGCGGTAACTGCATCATCTGCGAATAGAGAAATAAATGTGTCATGCAAAGTGGGAACAACAACATTAAAAAATGCAATAAATAATAAGGGACCCAACACACTCCCTTGGGGAACCCCAGTGGACACCGGTCTGGGTCTAGAAACATAGTGTTTTCCATTTTGACTCAAAATCACTTTTTGTTGCCGGTCTGCCAAATAAGTTTTTAACTAGGTTAGAGCAGGCCCTCTAACACCATACCAGTTTGTCTAGTAGCAAGCCATGTTCGATCATATCGAAGGCACGAGTTAGGTCAAAGAAAACATATGCACTTTTATTTTTATTTTTAAAACTATTTAATATGAAGTTATATAGTGATAGTACTGCATCTTGTGTTGCCACACCTTCCCGGAAGCCAAACTGACTGTCGTTGAGTATCTTTTGATATGTTAAAAAATTGTAAAGCCTATTGTGGTATGCTTTCTCGTATAGTTTTGAAAAGACTGACAGCTGGGCAATACCCTTATAATTAGAGAACAACATTTTTCATTTTTCTTGTGTAAAGGGATGATTAGAGAGCTTTTCAAGACACTGGGAAATAATCCCTCCTGGAAAGACATATTTATTAGGGTAGTTAAAGGTTCTACTATGTGATCTATGACACTTAATAATAGTGAACAAGGAACTTCATCATCCCCTGCAGAATTTTTGGAAGATACAGATTTAATAATTAATATAAGTTCATCGGTATAGTAATTGGCGACAAAAAAAATGAGGTTTGTGAAGGTTTCATATTAGCTGTATTAGAGATGGCCATGCTCTGTGTTAACTGCTCAATGGAATTGATAAAAAATGCATTGAATGCCTCGGCAGCATGACGCATATCTATTATATTTAGTTCCGTTAGGATCCGTAAATGTATGTGGCAGTTGATTATGTATGCAATTGTTGCCTTGATTCTTGATTATCTGCCATGCTGTTTTGGATTTATTATTATTATTTTAGAGTTTAAGAGTAAAGACTCATTATAAACTTTTTTTGGCTTGTTCAATTTTTGTAAGATGGTTTTTTTCAAAATATTGTACCTAAGAAGGACATCATCATCCTTCGTAAATTTGTATGTCTTATGCAAGTCTCTTATAAAAACACCCTCATTAATAATATCAGCTGATATCCATGGTTTTTTGGATTTAGTATTTTGTTTGATTTTACACATTTCGAGTGGGAAAGCTTTATCCATAAGGTTCAAAAATATATTATGAAATGATACAAAATTAGCATCAGCATCATTATGACTAAGAAATCCCAAGTTTCTGTAGATAATAAGAATTTAAAATAAGTGATAAATAAATTATATTGAATTGTTTTGGTTTCAAGTAAAAAATACGATAGAATAAATATACAAAATAAATACACTTAAATAGTTGCAGCCAAATCTTTTTTATTCGTTAATAGAATTTTGTCAAATAAATATATGTAATTTTAAAATAAAAATATATACTTAATACTAATTATGCCGAACCCTATATAAAACAAATATGGCAGTAAAATCGTGTAACTCTGTTTTGGACTTTTTACGATTCCGTTTAACTGAAGCTTGAGGTTCCACATTTTCTTTGTCGTTTTTAGCTATTTTTCTTACAATCTTTTCATCGATTTTTAAAGCCTCACCCAGTCGCCTTTGAACAGCTTTTATTGACAATAAAAGTCCATTTTCATTTTCCTTCTGAAAATATTCCAACAAATTCAAAACTAACTGCTGTGATTGCGGATTTAAAAATTCACCAGGGTTCATGTTTACTATTTTAACAATAGAACAAGACTAAAATTGCCCTCTCAGGCACTAATTGAAATAAGTGCACTATACCTGCTATACTTCTGAGAAAATCGACCCGCCTCTGAAATCGCCAGCTGCATTTGACGACGACATGCGTTATGCAAATTGGTTTGCTGTCGAACAATAGAAATGCCGCACCGTCAGTCATAACTTGACCACAAAGATTAAAACTTACGTTACAATATTTCAATAAAGACAAGGAAGGATGGAGCTCCGGACGATATTCCTTACACTATACGACCAGGATTCTATCAGCGAACAGACTTTATTAGATATATTAACAATAGACTGGTGGTCAAGTATGTAAAATACACTTGCCGAAGAAGTCCTGAATCAAAATTGGAATCGTTATAAACAAGCTATCTATAAATTGTTGGCCTCATAAGTTTTTGACTTTTCTGAGCTGTCGGAAGAAGAACTACTATTCACTGGTACTTACTAGCTTTCACTAGCAATTTTCTGTTTAGGTGAACTCATGGGGAAATAAATGATCTTCAAGTACTTTATGTCATACAAGTACCTAGCACTTTTAAAAATCAAGTAAGATCACAACATATTAATAGAAAAACTTAACAGATGTTACACTGAGTACCACTCTGACAGCCATGAAGCTCGATATTGCTGACTGTGCCGATGGCATTCGTAGAGTTGAGTGTTGTTCCCATGTGGCAGCAATAATATAATAAAAATAAAAGTGCTTTATTGGCATCACCATATTATTTGTAAAATGCAAAACATAAATATTACATAGTTCGTCCAGCAGAATATTATCTAATATTTTTTGTGTAAATGATGTATATTAATAAGGAAACGATTAGTATAAATAGGTACTTTAGTTAGCTGTTTGCGCTATCCGTTCATAGAATAAAGTCATTTTGATCAGTAAAACCAATTTAATTTATGTTAAAGTAGCGGTTGTCGAGTACACGCACATTTACAACTTATTGTTTTTCAATATGTTGCACCACTTCGATTTATATGAAACTTGGTATGATCATAGATGACATGTGGACTAATATTCAGTATCATCATCTATATTATGATATAGACAACGCTATAGGTTCCTATTGGAGGCAATTCCACTGTGAAAGTACAGCTGATTCACTGACACACTCCATTTAGGGGCACCAAACCAAGCATGCTGAGGGGAAAATTTGCCATAGTTCCAGCTCTGCTGTTAATTATCACTGGTGAGTGCAGCTTCCACTCTGCTGGTCACAACCTCGGGCAATCATCGTACTCGCATGAAGGCAGGCGCTTAAGTTATTACTATCTTATTAACCACACATCACATACAATTTATTTTGTGCACCAATCTAAATTTTTCTTAACTTTGTCGTAGAAAATTTGATTCCGTTTTCTCTCTTGGAACTTTCCACAACACTATTGCGTGGTATTAAAAGATAATGAACAATAAAACCATTACTCTATTTACAAACACTTTACTGAAACTTTTAACTATAATAATTCAAGTTTATTACAAATTTAACTTGAAATCATTAAAACCTCTACTACCATAATCTTGTGGCTTACTTCTATCGGAAAGTTTGGGATATTCAGGATCTCCTTCGACGACAGCGATTCTCGAGTGAATCACTCTCCAGCCCCCTTTTCGGGTCCAGTCATTATGATTATACTTGAAGTAATAAGCAATTAAGTATGCTCCAGCAATGCCTAACATTGCCTTGCCAGTAAAATATCTAATATGAAGTGCTCTATGGGCACCAACAATCGGCTCAAGTGCTTTCTGCATTTGATTCAGAGGAAACCTATAAAATCTTCGAAGTGGATTGAATCTAGCTTGATACATTTGGGGCAGTTCCTTCGGTTCATTGGGGGACAATTCTTGGTCTTTAAGCCACTGGCAACGAAATTTTCGTTCCTCATCAGTCATCCCTAGAAGTCTTTCCCGCTCGCTCTCATAACGGCCGGTAATAGACATGGGCTTGACGCCCCCCGTAAGAGATCCCTTTACCATGTTTGTCCTAAAATATTTGTATTTAAATTGATGTTCAATTTATTACGTAATTTTTAACTTACTATTTGTTAGGTTACTAGCCTACAAATAAACCTGACAGCAATCTTACCTGACAGCTACGAGCTACGTTTGACTTTGACAGCTGCAATGTGCTGGGCTAGACCATAAAGTACATTTTTGCGACATACCGGGTAAGTTGTGGTATGTATTATTAGCTAACCGCTTCATTTTCGCGAGAAGTGGTTTAATAGGGGAGTACGGTTTCACGTGATTCTTGATATTTCAAAACACTAACCGCAGCTTACTCAGCTCTCGACGTAGGTTAGAAGCGGTATGTATCGCTGTCCTTGTTTACTGCCGAGCCCGTAAACTTATCTCTTTTTGAATTTGTAAGAAATAATTTAAAGTAACTATTTATATTTTCGCGACACCGGTTTGTAAATATATAATAATATGGTGGGGGTTTAACCACTACATACCACTCTTATTTAACCCGGTATGTCGCAAAAATGTACTTATAGATATAGGCATATTCCTAGACTAAGCAGTGTGCCGAGAAGGCGGGAAGAGTGAAATACCCAACTTGTATTTTCAATCGTTGATTCTATTTTTTTCTTACAGCCATAGACTTAGGTAAGTATATGCTCACAACTTACAACCGATATTAAGAATTGATATTATCTTAGTCGTTTTTCCCTTGCCCCTACATGACCCGGCTTCGACGGTGAGAGAGACATAGAGCGAAAAAGTAACTCGCTGGAGAGAGACAGAACCAACGACTTTTTTAAAAGAAATTTCTTCCATTTTCTCGAATATCTCGATAATTATCAGTTTTCTGGAAAAATGTTTAAACACCAATATCAAAGAAAATCGATTCAGCTTCCCGACAGGTTTTGTATTTTTTCTCTACCATAAAAAATAGCAAAGTTGTGACTGAGAGCAGAATGAATATGCTGCCACATTCTGCTTCTCATGGCGACTCCTTACTTATTCTACCTCCATGGTTGTTCACTATTATATGAGCGCCATCTGTTGGGTAATTTTTGCAAATATTTCCGAATTAGTACTCAACACTTCGAAACGGTTAGTAGTTCCCACGGTCATTAAACCATACGGTTGTCTCAATCAGCAGCTTGGTAGCGAGAGAGACGCGGGGGGCGGCAAATCGAATGAAAGAGACAGACATATCTGATTTCCCTGCAAAAGACAGAGACGAAGATGCTTGTAGTGTCTACAGGTGACGTAGGCTGTAGACCCTACCGGAATCTCTGTCTTCTGCACGGAAATCAGATATGTCTGTCTCTTTCATTCGATTTCCCGCTCCCCGCGTCTCTCTTGTCGTAAAGCTGCTGATTGATGTAACCGTATCGTTTATAGGTGAGGTGCACGTGACGTCACCCTGGAGGTAAAATACTAGCACATTGTTGATAAGAACACAAAAAGAAGGTCTATTATTATCATTTATTGATTATATTTGACCCACAATATAAACTGTTCACTAGTTTTAAAATAGAAATGTTTTATACAGTTTGAACTTTAACAGTTAACCTTAAAATACCGCTTGTTTCCATGGAAACAATGTCAAAAGTGTCAAAAATAAGTTTTACCTCCAGGGTAGTGCACCTCACCTATTGACCGTGAGTAGTTCCCACTTGATTCTTCTTCTTCTATCCGAATTTGGCACGCGGTTATAGTAGTCATGATGTAAAGGTATTTCCTTTACATCATGATAGTAGTTAGCGCCGAATTCTACTTCTTCCTTTTTCACCAAACACATTTAGAGGAAGATAAACACAGCTTCTTCTACAAATTGCTATTTGAAATCGGTAGTAGTTCCCACTTAATTCTTCTTCTATCTGAAATTAGCCCCATTATATATAAGTAGTTGGCACCAAATTCTACTTCCTATTTAATTAACACTTTAAAAATGAACAGCTAGTTCTAGAAATTGCTGTTTAAAATGGTTACTGATGATGAAGATTTTTAGAGCTATGGAACAAAGACTTCTCATATTTTTCAGGAAAGGGTAGATAATTTTCAAAAATATGATGCTGCAAAACTTGAAGAGAATGGTACAGACTGTTTACACCAGTAGTGGAATTTCTATTTATCGAGATTTCCGATGATATTTCATTGAAAAGTAAGATGTAATAAAAAGCATATAACTGGGCTAAATTACAATACATTTTTAAAAAAATCATGCCTTGCCTGCTGCCAACATGGTTTTAATACCTTAAAGTAGAAAATATTACTTAGCTATTAAGCAAATCATGGAGGAAGCAATGCGAGGAGATAGGAAATACTCCCAAAGCTGTTAGACTCCAGAAAATCTTGCAGAGAGACAATCAGGGAAAGATTGGATCACTGCAAAGACAACAAAGGGAGTACACAAACACTGAGAAGGAGACTAGATTTATTGCTAGAGACACACTTCCCAGGCAGTGTAACCACCCCACGAGACAGAAGCGGTCCACTCGAAGACATACCAATAAGAAGGGCTTCAAAGGAGGACTGGAAAATTGCAAACAGTATTATTAACAAAAAAAGACTTGTATGGGCAATCAATTCATTTGAACCATACAAGTCACCAGGGCTGGATGGAATATTTCCAGCACTACTTCAACAGGGAGTGGACATACTTGCAACACCTCTGTGCACACTAGTGAGGGCCAGTCTGGCCCTGGGTTATGTGCCAACTGGTTGGCGGAAGATAAAGGTGGTATTCATACCAAAAGCAGGGTGTGACACCTACGCCCAGGCTAAATCCTTCTGACCTGTAAGTCTAACATCATTTCTCCTGAAAACCCTGGAGAAACTGGTT
This sequence comes from Rutpela maculata, assembly GCA_936432065.2. NCBI lineage: Eukaryota > Metazoa > Arthropoda > Insecta > Coleoptera > Cerambycidae > Rutpela > Rutpela maculata. The sequence goes on from OW386286.2 coordinate 248,192,886, forward strand.
GATAGGCATATCAGGGACGATAAAATGAGCAGAAAATCTACATCGAAACCAGTATGCCTACCAAACAGGAAAATCTTGTGAGTTAGCACTACATGAGCTTACTCAAAGAATAGAAAGGACCCTAGACAGTAGAAACTGCCATAGGAACCGTTTTAGAGATAATACCTCATTCGACTCACAAAGTGATGCAGTGAATAAGAGGCGCAGAGTCAAAAAGTCAGTAACAAGATGGATCGACTCAGCACTTAGAACTAGAAAAATTCAGTCCACGCTAGGATCCACAACAGAGGTATCCGTGACCAGAGGACGCCCGCAGGGGGGGCTTATCCCCTCTGCTGTGGTGTCTGGTTGCGGATGAGCTCTTATCTCGACTGGAACAGCGTGGAATATATGCGCAAGGTTATGCAGATGATATCGCCATCCTGGTAACAGGAAAACACGAGGGAGCTGCATCGAAAAAGTTGCAGCGAGCCCTCATTATGGTAAACGGATGGTGTACCCAGGAAGGTCTTTTCGTGAGTCCAGGGAAGACCACTGTGGTGGCCTTCACAAGAAAGAGGAAACTCAACCTGGGAAGATATCTCCGGGGAAATGAATTGCAGGTGAGCAATGAAGTCAAATACTTGGGACTAATTCTAGACACCAAATTAAACTTCAGTGCACATCTAGATAGAGTGACTACCAAAACTACGCGGGCCTTATGGGCCACCAGAAGAATGGTAGATAAAAACTGGGGACTACAACCAAGAATGGTGCACTGGCTGTACCAAAGGGTTGTAGTACCAATAATAACCTATGCCTCCCTGATCTGGTGGCATAAAGCCGGAAAAGGGGAAGCAATGAGAAAATTACAAAAAATACAAAGACTGGCATGTCTAGGTATAATGGGAGCAATGTCAACAACGCCTACCGCAGCCATGGAAGCACTACTTTGCCTGCCTCCACTACATTTAGTTGTGGAGAGTGAGGCACTGTTAGCAGCGTACAGGCTGAAAACAAACGGACATGGGACCATTCCAAGAATAGGATATCATACCGAAATATTCCAACAAATAGGAAAAAATCGACTACTAGATATGTAGTCAGATAGAATCAGCACAAGCCACAACTTCACAAAGACCTTCAGGGTATACCCGATAGGGAAGAGGAAGGAATGAGGCAAGTGTGAAGACATCCAAATGATACCATATGGGATACTGACGGATCAAAAACGTCAAGAAGTACTGGAGCAGGTGTTACGGGGGACCAACCAGGGACAGACATCAGTCTGAACCTGGGCAGTGCCGCAACGGTGTTCCAAGCAGAAGTCACAGCCATAGAAATCTGTGCACAAGAAATGATCCGGAGGTCATATACTGACAAAAGAATCCGCATCATCACTGACAGTCAAGCAGCTCTCAAAGCTCTGAATATAGTAGAGATACGTTACAAAACGGTAAGACTGAATCCCTGGCGAAACTGGCGGAACACAACAGTATACAACTGGAGTGGACGCGAGGACACCAGGGCAATGGAGGCAGTGGAAAAGCAGATAAGCTGGCCAAAGAAGGCATAAAAACAGCCTTGATGGGACCCAAGCCATCCTGCGGGATATACAATACCACAAGAGGAATGGTAAAGGAACTATTGAGTCAGAAACACAACTTGTATTGGACTGGGGCGCCGGGAATGAGACAGTCACGTATGTTCATCACTGGCGGGCCATCCAAGACAAAGACTAATGAACTGCTAAAGCTGAGCAGAAAACAGCTGATGTGCAGTGGGGATCCTGAAAGGACACTGCACACTGAATAGACACCCAACCAACATATAGGTATGAAGGATAATCCAGAATGCAGGATGTGTGGTGAGGATGAGGAAACTTCTCACCACATACTATGTGAATGTCCAGCCTTGGTGGCTGGGAGGTTTTCAACCAACCATGACACCGGAAGAAATAGCCAGAGCTTGCCATTGACTGTACATTCTCCTTTTGGAGAGGAACGGGACTAATGGTATAACGAGACTATGAGGTTCAATAAGCTTAAGCTTCAGTACGGCGGAGCTTCTGGCACCGCAAAAAAAAAGCAATCACAACTTACACACTTTTTTATTTGATACGAAATTACCAATACTTTCAGTATTTGGTGTCTCAATCTGGTCACCAATATACGATAGTTAAGTAAACACTTTAAAACACTCATTATTGGATAACCAATGAAAACAACTACTTTTCTAGCTAATACACTGGCGAAGTATTGTCTTATATGATAGGATTCCTAGCATTTTAAGGCAAAAAAAGTTTAGTGTTTACCTATAACTAGTATATTTAGCATGACCAGATTCATATAAAATAAAAAAGTGTGTAAGTTGTGATTTGCGTAATACCTAAATATTTTCTAATCATGATGAAGAAAAAAGTAAACATAATAAATAAAAAATAATTGTAAGGCGGAGAGTGTAGTGATGCAAGTGATACAAAAGATGTTAAATATCTAATAATGAAGCAGGATTTACTTAATTTCTTTGATAAATCATCAGTGTGCCTCTTCCACGTCATTTTATGGTACAGCCTTCGCACAGGAATTTTATTTGTCTGTCTGAATAATTGATTGACGGATATTTCTAATCAAAACGCTAGAATTATGACAAACATTTTTCAGTAAGAATTACACACAAGTGTTTTACCCGCATTTAGAACCAAATCATGGCTCAAACACCAATCGGAAAACTGATTTACTGACTGGTTAGCTCTACCAATTGCCAGTTCTAAGAAGTTACTGGATATTACAAATTTTGTGTCATCTGCATAAACAATTGTAGCATCTGGTGATGTACAAGAATATTGCAAATCGTTAACTAAAATTAACAGGACCTAGAATCGAGCCTTGTGGTACACCAGAAATAACGCCCCTAATATCTCATTGGTATGAATCTACGATTACAGTTTGCTTTCTATAATTTAGATAAGAGGTGATCCATTGGAGGGCCACTCCATGTACTCCGAATATAAAGAGTTTTTCTAAAAGCAAACTGAGATCAACGGTATCCACAGCTCTGCTGAAATAAAAAAAACAAGGCGGTTGTTTGTTCATATCATTATAATTATATTCACATTATTTCTTAATAGTGGTTGTTGTCAATTTATTTTTTCTAAACCCATTTGACATGCATTCAAAAGATTGTGACATTTTAAAAAGCTTATTAACCTTTAACCTATTGGTAAAGCAGACTTCAAAATTTTTTAATAATAATAATTTTACAAATTTATGATCCACTGGGCGGGACACTCCATGTACTCCAAATATAAAGAGTTTCTCTAAAAGCAAGCTGAGATCAACAGTATTAACGAAAAGAGAATGAATCCAAAAGTATGTGCTATGTACCCACTTTAATTTTTCTTTTAAGTACAAACAAAAAAGGATAAAATATTCACGTACACATATTTATATACTTTCATAAGTACCAAAAGTATACGAAAAAGACCTAACTTTGGTCAATAATGGTTGTCAATTTATTTTTTCTAAATCCATTTGACATGCATTCAAAAAAGATTGTGACATTCTAAAAAGCTTATTAACCTTTAACCCATTGGTAAAACAGATTTCAAAGTTTTTTAATAATAGTTTTACAAATTTAAAAATTGAACCTCCGTCATTTCAAGTAAGTTCGAACTACCTATTGACAGAATAGCAAACCAATGGCATTTAATGCTAATTTTCTTGATAGAAAATTGCCTTGGATAAGATTGCAGATGTACTAAACTGCCTATAATAACATTGCATCACATCGATCTCAGATTTTAATATTCTTGTTGAAAATCTATGGACACAATTAACATCAAATTTTCTTGTCGATGTTTATTAACCCTTTCAGGACGGGGCATGTTTAGATACAGCAATCTGCCTGGCCAGGTGTGGCCATGGCTTGCTGACCTATCGCTTTCCGTTTTCCATACTATCTATCAATTACTAATACAGAGATTTATAATCATTATTTTTTCAATACATTTTGTTAACATTTTTACATAAAAAAAAATTCATTAGTGCTAAAACAGTAATTTGTTTTATTAGTTTATTTATTTAATTTTATATTAATCCGTCGCAAACACGTCTCAATTAGGTTCTAAAGGGAACAGACCGAACGTCTCCAACTCTAGATTTTTTCGCCTATTACAAGCACAATATCCTTGGTGACCGTGTGCAATGGCTGATCAAGCCGTTTTCCGTCTCCAGTTGGAACCTCACATCGTGCGTAAATATATGCTTCCCATATATAAGACACGATAAATTTTCGCGTACATATTCGCTTCCCGCAGCGAAAGTTTTAAATAAAACAAAATTTTGAAGTTATGTTTTTATTAAATCACTCACGTAATACACTCACAACTTTCACACACATTTCTTACAAAAATTCAAGTTATACAAGGAAACATATTTACAATAATATTTGTATTACTTCAGATATTTTTAGCATATCGCTATGTTTTGCAACTTTACATATACTATTTTAAATATATAAAAAAAAATAATACCATTTCTATACCTTTCAAAAATATTAACTTTTATGACCTATTTGAGAGTAAATCATGACTGCCGAAAGATGCATTAAAAATATTACTGACAAAAGAGCTCTATAATCGTACACAAACGAGTTACCATTTAAATGAAAACAAATTGCATAAAACAAAAAAAATATGTTAACCTATGGCAAATTCTTTAATTTGTTTATTTTTAATGTTTTAGATAATTATTTTTTCATTTGTGTAGGAATTTGAGAAGTGTTTTTGGTTAGTTTTAAAATATAAACTATTAGCCTAGTCACTTTGGGGAAATTATCACTTTCCCCGATGTTTCTTCATGCCCCTGATACTTTGGTTTACCATGAGTGAAAGGTAAGTATCTATACTTTATCATATGCTGGAAGAGGAAAAAATATTGTTAATAGTTCTATTTTCGAAACTTCCCAAGTAACAATTTAAATGCCAACAAATATTTATCGGGTGTTATCACAGATTTAAAAAGGTAAATAAACCGAACTGGGTTTTATTATTTCTTTTGTGCATACCAATTTATCTGCAGATAATATGTACTTAAAAAAGGCCTTCAACTTATCTTTAAAGCAATTTGTTAAACCTCTTTGCTCTTTAAGACCTATTGGTTTTATAGCCACTGAATTGCTGCATTATTCAAAACCACAATACACTCATTAAGTTTTATAGTCGATTTTAAATATTTTGTTTTGCGGTAGACATCTATACATCTTTAGGGTTTTATTGGAGTTTTAAAATATGGTCTTTTAATACTCCTTTTGATCAAGCAATAAAACTAATAACTCTTAAGTAGTCTTACCCTTAATATATGTTATCATAAATACTATTTGCTTTTAACGATAATTGGTAGAGGTTCCTTAAATCCTAATAGTTTTTTGGTAGCTACGTTAAAACTTTTTGGTTTTTATAAAGCACTTGTACCTCCTTTGGTTCCCCCACTTACGCCTTTAAACTATGAGAGAGGGGGCATATAACGCATAGTAAATGCCATTTTGTGACCATGGGTTTTAGGTTATGTTATCTAAGCTAAGTACATTTGGATTAGAGATTGTCAGAGACAAATCTTAAGAGTTTTAACCTTTTAGCTGCTCTAAACGTATATATACGCAAATCAAGTAACTGCTCCAGACGTATATAAACGCAGTACATTTTAACTTGTTTAAAGTAATACTAAGGTCTTGTATTTTGTCAATATTATATTTTTAGCATAAAATATATCGATTGGCAGCCGTATTTTATAAAAAAAATAAATAAATTTTTAATTTTATATGTTGACTGCTCCAGACGTATAAATACGCCGAGAGTTCCCCACCTGCGCATCAGAACCGTATTTGCTAAAAGTGGACATAGGAAAGACACGCGTTACATGTGCAGCGAATGCACTGCGCCACTTTGTATAATTAATTATTTCGAGGGTAAAAAACTACTAATATAGTTGTGTTTCGAAAGTTCCTTTTTTAGTTACCTACATTTATTGCAGTTTTTTTATTTACTGTACATTCTTTTGCTTCTTTGTAGTTACTTTTATTTAGTTATAATTTATTTTGTTATTTTGTTTGTTTATTTTTTTTAAATTCTGTCAAATAAGAATAATACTTTATTTTATTATACTAAATATAATATCTAAACGAAAAACCACTGATTGTTTTATTCTACCTTTGCCAAAAGTAAACAAATCCGGTCCTGAACATATTCGGAAAATCGGCTTGTTTTACGGTTAATTGCTCCGGACGTATAAATACACTATGGACCTACGCTGCTCCAGACGTATAAATACGCAGCGCTTAAATTTTGCCGCACACGGGAGAGCCCGCACACCGAAGGCTTAGCAGTTAAAAGGTTAAAGAAGGTTAGTAAGGCTGGGCAAAGTCTTACAGGCTTTAAAATAGTAATAAAGTGGAGCAATTGGAATTTAACAAAACCTTTTGTTTTATAAAAATATTTCCTAAAGCCACAAACTCTTAATAGGGTATTCTATTAAAATAAACGGTTTTATTAATTTTTCAGCCATGTTTTTTTCTGTTAACTATGGCAGACATGTTTGAACAAAATTGGGGCAACAGTGTTTATTTTTCTTATTCTTACTATTTACATTTAGCCTGCAACTATCTAAAATGTGTTAATATGTCACATAAACCCCTAAAAAGCCCAAAATCATACTGAGTAAGCTAAAACTAGGATTACTATTTTTTTTATTAATTGTAAATAATAATTAATAAGCTGACAAATGAAAGGCGAGTGATTTTTTTAAAAGTTTTTTGATTTACTTTATTAATAAAGTGGTCCGCGTTGACAATTTCTTGATACTAAGTTGTTTATTAATATCAAATTTTAAAACGTTAGCACATGCAGATATTTCAATGGAGGCAGACATATTTTATTGCTTGGCGACATTTTCTGATTTAGACAGTTTAAGTGCAACAAGTTTTCGACAAAGAATTATTAAAGACACAATTATTTATGATGTTCTCAAAGCAGGCTTAAAATTTGATTGCAAGTACTAACGGTTTTAAAAAGATTTTATAAAAGGTTTTATGGTAGACCTGAAAATATCTTGCAGATTTGGGTTCTAAAGTACTGTTGGTTTTATTGATAATTTTAAGGAAGATATTTATAACCTTTATAAAAGGTCTTTTTTGGTTTTATGACGGGTTTATTGTAGCTTTTAAGAGGTTATCTAGTATAAACAGTTTTACGATCAGTTTTATTATAGACTTAATAACCTCTTGTAGATTGTGATAAAACTTAAATTGTTACTTGGGTTAGTAATTTCAATTACTTCTATTTTTACGAATACTGAAACACCCCGCATATCTAAGTCACGTATTTTATAATTTATTGAATTTTTCTGTCTCAATCAAAAGATAAGAGATAAATAATAAGAGAGGGTATGAGGTGTTTCAATACCGACTGTGTATAAGGAAAAATATTGTTGGTTAACTAACCTTGATCTGCCTCTTCATGGTAATGCAGAAGAGAGTTATAAAATACATAACCAAAATTGGCCAGAACACTGGTACATTGAAACAATCGAAGAATGTACAGAACATACCAATAAGTGTACTCTTGGTAACAGAATACCAGAATTTAAATTCAGGTAACCTCCTTATAAATGGCCTAAACTCTTCGTTAGCTCTCGTAGGGAGCTCAGGGCCATTTTCCTCAGCTGAAAACATTAACAACTATAGTCGAGTCGTTTTAACTGCCAAAACAGTACAAAATGAGAACAGTTGAGTCAACTATAAAATTGTATGAAAACCTTTTATAAGCGTTAGAAGCTTCATTAAAATGCTAACTGCTCTTAAAAATTTGAATACAAAATACCTTCTTCTCTTTAAGGCTCTTAAGCAGGTATGTTAAATACTAATATTGCCATTTTCAATATCTATGCTATTGTCAAATAGTATACTGGTTAAAGCTGTTAGTGTGTAAACCTAAACCTCAAACACAACAAAGTTATGTGATGAAATGATACAAAAAAAGACAAGTTTAAGCATCACAAAAATATGCAAGTTATATTGAGTGCTATTTGCTAATAAAAAAGTGATTTTGAAACTGGTTTTAAAGGTTTAAACATAACGCTTTAAAACTAAAAACAGAACATATCTGCAGAAAAGATTCATGTAAAATTTGAAGGTGAAGGAATGTGATGTACACTTTCAATTGTTAAATTATATAAAAAGTAATTCTTATCCCTTCTAATTTGTTCCGTTTATTTTGTGACTGTGTTAATACTCTGTATAATTAACATCAATAACATCATATTAACAATACATCATATGATCAATAAAATCATATTATTATTAATATAAAATAAATATAAAAGTTTATATTTCAGCAACTAAATTTTATTCAATACAGTGGACATTATTCTTTTTCAATTTCTTGATGGCTGCTATTCTCAAAATTTCAATATAAATCCATTGGTGCTCCCTTACTGACAACTTTTGATACAGACTGTAAAGCATTTTGTTTAAGAGTGAGCAAGAAACTTACTAGATCAGTTCCAAATTCTGCACATATAGCGACTACAATGTATAGTTTATCATTCGTACTCTCTTTGTAATAGTAATAGGATGTTTTTAGTCATGTCAATAAAGCCTAAAAATCGTCAAAACCTCTTAATTCTCAGCAACTGCTCCGATTTTGATCATTTTTTTTTTGTATGTGTGTTTTTTAATATTATTCAAAATCAGGCACATCCCAAGTGGCGCAAATAATTATTTATATTGTTTAACAATAATAACAATATTTACAAAAAATATATTTAAAACATTTTTTTTTCATGATATTGATAAAACATTGAGTTGTTTTTATTGAAAATTTAAGTTCAAAAATGTTTCCTACAGTCGGGGTTGATAATTATTTATATTGTTTAAACAATAATAACAACTTTTACAGGAAAAATCGTTTTTTTTTATGTTTTTTTTCCCGATATTCATGAAAAAGTTATTTTAGTCCAGTGTTTGAAGGTTTTTTGCTCAGAATTCTTTCGGATAAAACGGACTGACGTAAAATTTGGACTGTAATTGGGAACCAAAGTTTTTACCCTGGGGGTGGAAATTATTATGTTCAAAGTAACTGCAGAAATCGATAGAGGAATGAATTTTAAGCAATACATGTTCTATGCAATTTTTTCGATGAGTCAATACTTTTTGAGTTATTCTTGATTGAAAATGTTGATTTTTCATCTAAAAAATGCATGTTTTAGAACGATTTTTCACTAATAACTTTATGTTTTACCAAAAAAATTATTATGAACAAAAATGAAGCCTATAAGATAACAAATTGATTGTTTTTTTTTTTATTTCTGTGGATGCAATACGAACGGAGTTATGGCTCGATGAAGGTGACTTTTTGTTCGCCGAAAACTGAATTCAATCCTTTCAACGTTAAATAACGGAAAAACGGAAAATTTTTGAGAAAAACATGACACTTTTAAAAGTACTTGGAAAGACCTTTAAAAAGAACTTTGGTAAAAGTCGTTAGCATAAAAACTAACGGAGTTAAAATGAAAATAAAATGGTTCTCTTTTTTTCGGAGAAAAAAATCAGCAATGAAACCAATGGCTTCACCGCAAGGATCGAAATTGAACGTAATCCATTTACAATTTACTTTATTTAAGTACTAACAATATGTTCTAGAAGTTTGATCGGTTTAGAATTTCTATATTTGAAAAGAGTTGATTCAAATTTGAAATGATTTTTGAAAATTCTTAAAAAATTTTCATTTTTTCGCAATAATTCGAAGACCAAAGAAGATATGTAAAAAATGCTAGAGTAAAAATTTTAGAAGCCGTAGGTACTGCACAATATTACTGTACGGAGCTGCTAGAGATACAGTTGAAAAAATTGGGCCGCGTCGAAGACTTATCAGCGTTTCTCGAGCAGATGCGCTATGAATGATTTTTCAATAATAACTTCCTTAATTTTTAAACTATTCAATCGCTCCAAAAATCATTTTAAGGGCTACAAGACATGTAAAGTTGAACCTTTCATTTTTGAGCTTTTTGAGTTTAAAGGGCTCGGGGAAGGTGGTCCTCGCATTCAAATGCAAACTTACAACGGTTATTTTTCTTAAAATTTTCAGTAAAAAAAACCCCTAAATTTTTGCACTCTAGCATTTTTTACGTATCTTCTTTAGTCTTTGAATTATTGAGAAAAAACGAAAATTTTTTAAGAAATTTCAAAAATCATTTCAAGTTTGAATCAAACTTTTTTTCAAATATAGGCATCCTAAACCGGTCAAATTTCTAGAACATATTGTTAGTACTTGAAACAAAGTAAATTGTAGGATTGGATTACGTTCAATTTCAATTCTTGCGGTGAAGCCACTGATTTCATTGCTAATTTTTTCTCCGAAAAAAAGAGACAACCATTTTATTTTCATCATAACTTCGTTAATTAGCATTACCAAAGTTCACTTTAAAGGTCTTTTCGAGTACTTTTAAAAATGTCTTATATGTTTTCCTCCAAAAATATTCCGTTTTTCGTTATTTAACGTTGAAAGGATCGAATTCAGTTTTTGGCGAACAAAAAGTCACCTTCTACGAGCCATAGCCATACCTCGGTTCGTATTGCATATACAGAAATTAAAAAAAAAAATCAATCGATTAGTTAGATAGATAGATAGATAGATAGATAGATAGATAGATAGAGATTTATTGGTGTTTTAACATATGATAATGTTTTACACAAGTCAATTTGTTACAAATAATAAATATGGACATATCACATTTGTATACTTCTATATCTATGTAAATAGTCTACAACTATCACATTTATTATACTAGAATCACAGTTACTTTTAAATCACATGTCTGTAGTATCACAGTTTATAAACTCTTGTATATTGTAAAAGGCATTTTTTATTAAGAAATTTTTTATCCTATGTTGATATTTCAACTTTGGGAGATTTCTTACGTAAGTAGGGAGCTTATTGAAGAATACTGGGCCAAAATAGTCACTGCCCGAGTCACTAGACTTTAGTCTGTTATAATTAATTTTTATGTTTTGGTCATTTCGAGTATGGTATTTATGATTACTTCCTTTTCTCTCGAGCAAGTGTGCATTGTCATGTATGTATAGTAAACATGTATAAATATATAAAGAAGGAAATGTGAGAAGTTTCATTTGAATAAATTTTTGTTTAACATCGTCTCTGTAGCCCAAGTTTGCGATGATTCTAATGGATTTTCTCTGTAGTCCGAAAATTCTGCTGGCTTGGGGTGCATGTCCCCAGTTCATCAGACCATATGCCATTTGAGACACTATTAAAGAATGGTATGCAATCTTTAAAATATTTGCGGGCAGTGTGGTGCAGATTTCTTAGTACAAATATGTTTTTACTCATTTTATTTGCCACGCTTTCCACATGTTGACTCCAGTTCAGCTTAGGGTCTAGATAGACACCCAGAAATTTAATTTTATCAGGATTATTATGATTTTCTAATGGTCTTTGAGTAAAAATCATATTTGTTGTCTTTTTCTCATTTAAGGATAGATTGTTGCTTGTAAGCCATTTGATTGCGTTTTTATGTGTAGCATTCAGTTGCTCTTGAACTATATTTAATTTAATATTTGATGTTAGTAGAGTGGTGTCGTCTGCAAATAACACAACGTCTGCCTCTGTGACTGCCTGCTTAAGGTCATTGACATATATTAAAAATAGAATGGGACCTAACACCGATCCCTGTGGCACACCACTTTTTACCTCCATGAGTTCTGAATTTTTATTATTTGCACTGGTATATTGTTTTCGGTTCGTTAAATACGATCTTATGAGATTGCAACTGACTTTATCAAAGTTCAAGTACTTTAGTTTGTCTATCAATACATGGTGTACGACACAATCAAAGGCCTTTTGAAGATCACAGAAGGTTACGCCAACATATTCTTTTTTTTTCCTGTCCTTCTATTATTTTATTAATAAGATGATTTATTGCATCATTTGTTGACCTTTTGGTACGGAAACCAAACTGTTTTTCATAGAACATATCATGACTTTCAAGATGACTGGTCATCTGATTTTTTAAAATTCTTTCGAAAATTTTTGAGATTAATGGTACTATCGATATTGGTCTAAAATTATTATTGTCAAGGGCTGTACCGCCTTTATGTATTGGGATAACCTTTGTGATCTTCAAAATGTCGGGATAAATTCCAGAGCTTATGCTTTGATTAAAAAGAATGACTAAGGGCCAGTTGTATGAAATAAGTTGAGCCAAGTTCAGCTTAAACCAAGATCAAAAGCCAAGGTTACGATTGTGGCAATAATCGTAACTATGGATTTTGACCTTGGTTCAAGCTGAACTTGGCTCAACTTAGTTTGTACAACTGGCCCTTACGGGTTTATTAATATGTTTTTAATGTACTGTAATATGTTGCAACCCCTTAAAATTTAAGGTTATGTTGGTTACTAAAAAGTAGTAGTATTTGCACCTACTCGAGAAACCTACCAGAAGTTAGTTCTGGTGACATCTGGAATTATCTAGAGAATGGTGGCGTCATCACAGAAAAATCGAGATCTGTAATTTTTAGGTATAAAAGACCGACCGCATTCTCAGCGAGTAGTTCAGAAGTTCAGAAAGTATAGAAAGTGAGGTTAAGACTTCAAAGATAAACAAAGTGATAAACATTGTGATTTTAGTCAGTAAAGTGTATTTAAATTAATAATAGTATTGTGAAGTATCCAGTAAATATTTAATAAAGTGTGTTAGTGGACATCTCTTGTTATAATTTTTGGAACCCACGGAATTTGCGAGGGTGGTTTCCTAAGGGTGGAAACACGTTACAATTGCTGTCAGAAAGCGGAATTTTATGACAAGAGGAGTTCTGAAGTTGTGCTGGAGTGTTCGAGAAGTATTCTCGAGGGTTAGTGCTAACACGGAGGACTCATTTACTGGACATTGTTCGAGGGTTATTTTCGAACAGGAAAATAGTGTTAAGTGCATTTTTGAGACATTGTAGAACATTTTATTAGGACATTAGTGTGATAATTAAATCCTTTGAACTGAGAAGTGATAGAGACACTGAAAAAGACTCATTTAGTGCGTGAAAATTTCTAGAACTTTTCTATTTGGACATTAGTGGAGATTATTAAATTCTCTGAACTGGATAGTGACAAAAGACTCTGGATAAGACTTTTTCGTGCTATTTCGAGATTTGTCTAGAAAGTTCCATTACCGATATTGACGTGACAGTTAAATTTATTTTAATTTCATCGTATGCCCGTAACAACAAGAAGTATGGCATCCGATAAACAAATACAGGACTTATTTGAACAATTCCAAAAAATGATGGCACAGCAGCGCCAGGAGGAGGAAAAACGGCGTCAAGAAGACAAAGTAGAACAGGAGAAAAGACGTCAAGAGGAAGAAAGAAGACGTCAAGAAGAAAGGGACGAATTAAAGAAAATTATGGAAGATCAAGAAATAAGACGTCAGAAAGAAAAAGAGGATGAAGAAACAAGACGTCGGAAAGAAAAAGAGGATGAAGAAACAAGACGTCGGAAAGAAAAAGAGGATGAAGAAACAAGACGTCAGAAAGAAAAAGAGGATGAAGAAAGAAGACGTCAAGAACAAGAAAGACAACGTCAAGAGGAAAAAGACGAACTCAGAAAAATAATGGAAGACTTGGAAGAAAGACGCCAGGAGGAATTAAGGAAAATCCTGAGCGATCAAATAAAAATACAACAGGACGCAATCATTTCTGTCAAGGAAGAAGTTAAAGAAGAGATAAACAAGGTCGAAGAAAAAGTAGATAAGGTTGAAGGAAAAGTAGATAAGGTAGAAGAAAAAGTAACTGAGTTTGAAGTAGAAATAGACCGGCTTAAACGACAGTTGAGAGATAGAGGAAGCCAGCAGGTGGTATCATCAGGTCAGCGACTAAAACCTCCTTCTTTTGACGGCCAAAGTTCCTGGACGACGTACAAGAGGCAGTTTGAGGCAGCAGCATGTGCGAACAACTGGGATAACGAGGAAAAGGCCATGGCATTAGTTCTGGCGTTAAGGGGCCAGGCCTCAGAATTACTTCAGACTATCCCGGTGGAGAAACAAAGGGACTTTAAAGTCTTGGAAGCTGCATTAGACTTGAGGTATGGCGATCAACACCTTGCCCAATTATACCAGACTCAGCTGAAATCCAGTATCCAGTAAATATTTAATAAAGTGTGTTAGTGGACATCTCTTGTTATAATTTTTGGAACCCACGGAATTTGCGAGGGTGGTTTCCTAAGGGTGGAAACACGTTACAGTACTTTATTATGCTAACATTTAAATCTCTACTTTTCTTATTTTTTAAATTACATATAGCGTCCCTCACTGCATTATGTCCGATTTTTTTAAATTTAAAATTAGGGTAATTTGGTGTTTCTATTAAATATTCTGTATAACTGTTGGTGGATTGTAGATTTTCTGTTATGTTTTTGCTTACATTTACAAAGTATATATTTTGTTCTTCGACATCTACCTCTACCGCTTGGGATTTTTGTTTACTTGGTCTGTTTTTATTTATAATATCCCAATATACTTTTGAAGTTTCTCCATTTTGTTTAATGAGTTTATTATAATAATTACTTTTTGCTGTTTTTACTTGTTTCCTGTAATAGGCTTTATAGTTTTTATAGGTTTTATTTTTGCTTATAATAAATTTTTTGGTTTCGAGTTATTAGTGAAAAATCGTACTAAAACAACAAATCAGGAATAACTCAAAAAGTATTGACTCACTCAAAAAACTTCATAGAACATTTTTTGCTTAGAATGTATTCCTCTATCGACGTCTGCGGTTATTTTGAATGTAATAATTACCAACCCCGGGAAGGGGTGGCATCCACCCCCAGGGTATTTGCGCCACTTGGGATGTTTCTGTTTTCGAATAGTATTAAAAAACACACATTTAAAAAAAAATGATCAAAATAGGAGCTGTCGCTGAGAATTAAAAAGTGAAAACCTTCATTGACTCGACTATTTTGACAAATTGAAAAGTTAAAAATAATTGGATATTTGTCAATAGTTCTATTGTTCTATTGTGGTGGAATCAATTTTGACTTTTTTCTCAAATTGATTTAGACATTGACAAAATTGGGCGTCATTGAAAAATAAACAATAAACTGGATATTGTGGCCACATATTTTTCAATGCTGGCTGGCTATTCAATATTGACCATGTTTATGCGAAGATGTTAAGAGTTCTAACGCGGATGTTTTTAAAAGCATTTATGCGCATTAAGATTCATCTACCAGATGTGCCGTTACTAAGGTTGTTTGTTGAATTTCTGATTTGATTTTAAACTATTTACAATCAGGTGGATTCTGTGTGTTTTTTAGTTTAGGTTTTCTATTGTTTCAGACCTGACATACGCCTTAGCCTACACTAAAACCGGTTAAAGCGTTTACGTGTAATCCTTAACTCAGTTTTGCTTACATGTGTTAATTTAACACATTTAGCAAGGTCTGACAACACTAAGCTAAGTAATATGAAGGCGCATTTACACGTAAGAATTTCAATATTAAGATTGTTCCTAACAGTTTTAACGTTAACTTAAGTCTTCGCGTAAACATGGCCATTGGCAATTTAAACAAGAAGGTTTGACTCTTGTAAGACAATTTCAAGTTGAAAACTTCAATTTTATTCATTAAGATTTTGAAGGTGTCCCTAAGTACCCAAATAAAAATGGCTGGAATTAATTTTATTCTATCGATTCAGGGTATACAAAATGATGAAGAGATATAAATAAATCAACTTATAAATTGACAAAATTAGTACATTTTGTTAATGGTAAAATAAAACATGATTATAGTTATACTTTACTTAGGTACTTGATACCCGTTTAAAACTATTTCAGGCAAAATTTTAGAATGTATAAGAGATACCTGAGGGATCATAGTAATCCCACTCTTCTTTCCTTAAGAACTTTTTAGGGCTTTTTAATAGGCCTGAGGTTAATTCAGACAGTTGTGAAATGCAAATTGTTCACGCGTAATTAATTTTAAAATTTCAAATATTAACCGCAAGAGAACTCAATTTGGCCATTTAACTCCTAGTTAAAACTAAAAGAATGATTCAGCGAATATTTTGTTTCCTCTACAACAAAAATAAACTGTTTCAAAATACATTCCACAAATGTCACATGAAAAATTCGCATTTCGCATACTCAACTATATACTTTTTAAGAAGATTTAATACATGACAACGGCATAGAAGAATTACTAAATTTTAAAATATCTTACCATCAAAGTCCATCGCTGGGTCAATTTTGGGTGTTAGAAATGCTATGAACAGGTTTAAGTGATAAATGCCTAAGGCATAAGTGACTATATACCATCCCTGAAACACACAGTATTAAAAAATAGAAATCCACGATTTCCGACAACATGAATAGAACAAATTTGAAGTGGTGGAAAGGGCAGAGATGACAGTAAAACACCCAAAAATAGACAAAAGACATGAATGTCCCAATAGCGATGTAATTCTTCGAAATATATCTTTAATCATTACATAATTTTTCTCGCAGTAACACAATACGAGCAAGAAATTAGTTTTGAACATGGGTGTTTATCGCCCTGCTAGATAATTTAAGACTACTAAGTTACATTAAAAGATGGAACTAGATAGTAATAGTAACAGACCAATTAAATAATTCTACCCAAATAACGTTAGTAAGTAGGTAGTAGGCGGAAAGAAATATAAAGTTAAACGTCAAATGAATTTTCTTATTTTAATAATTCGGGTAATCCTACATCTTATACTTATTTTCAATATGCAAAATTCTATTGATTATATATGCATGTGGAATTTTCTTTTTGGTAAGATAAGCATATAGAGAAAGCGATTAATAATTAATATGTAAAGTTGCAAGCCTTCGAATTTAAACTACAGACTGTTTTTTCATGTAACGAGGACAAGAAAAAAGCACTGCGCCTTTCCTGTTAACTCATATTTATGTTCTTTATTAGATTGTTACACTAGCAGATGGTTTATTAGTTTGGCAATATTACAGAAATAAAGGAAGGCCTGGTTGTTACAACGAATAGAGCTACAATACAGAAGCTTGAAAAATTAAAAATAACATGAAAGCTTTGATCACCAAGTAGAAAAGGTACTGCCATATTTGTTTACATCATAAACATATTTTATAATCTTCATTTATTTAAATATGTAAGATTTTAACATCGAAGCTGAAGAAGAATCAAATTTTGAGAAGACCCTATGCAACTATTCCAAGAGATACCTATTTCAAATCTCTTTTCGTCAAATAAATCGAAATGTATTACATTTAGCAAAAATAGCAATTAAGAAAGCTACAAATCTGAAGATGCATTTCGTTTTTCTTTTTGTTTTGTTTATAAGAACTATATAGTTTATATGTTAAATATCAAGATCAAAATAAAAGGTTATTGATTAAGCTTTCAAATGATTTTTTCATTGTTTTCATTGCATAAAAAAACGAAGTTATGATAGAAACTATGTGATTCTACATATTTCTTTAATAAAAAACATCATTTGTTACTGTAAGTAGTTAGTAATTAAAAAAAAATATAAAGCTTAAATACTGTTTTTTCTTAACATATAGCATGACCTAGACACTCAAGTTTCTTTGTGCGTTTACAGAGCTTGCTTTAGAAAAAAAAAAATGCATATTAAACTATAAAGGGGATTTTTAAAAATACGTAAAATTTTTGTTTCTTTGAAAATGTCCCAATAAAAAATATTAGTTTTAACCCTGAAGAGATGTAAAACTTATCCAAGTTTGAAATAATTCGATTTATTAATAACTGAGCTACTGTGTTACCTTGAAAAATGGGACACATTGTATAGTTACATTTAATTTTATATTTGTTGTTCATGAAACATTAAAAGCAAGCAATATGGCTTTTAGCCCCAAAGGCAGTAAATCACATTTCGCTATTGGGAAATTCAAACCCAGCATCCACAAACCAATGCATGAAGCTAAGGAAATAAAAAGCAACGTATTAAATTGAGAAATCCTTAATACCTGTGCGTAAAGCACTCGGGCCAAAAAGAGTAGGAGAAGTAGGATTGCCGCGACCCATCGCGCCTTTCGCCAGGGCACTGTCCTGTCTACCACTCCCTGGTACCACTAGAACACACAACACACAATAATATAAGTGTACCTGCTTAGCGACGACACGAGCACCGAAGAGACAGAGCAGTACTATACTGCCCACCCATCTTGCTTTAGTATGAGGCGTCCAGGTATCCAGCATGCTCTGGTATATCTGTAGGTATTCGATCATTCATTATCATAAACTTAATGTGACTAAATTAGACAAGAAATGTGACAATAGGTTTCAAGTATAAGTTTCTTTGTTGTGAGTACATGTTGTGTACGTAACTATACATTTGTTGAATAAAACTAAACAATCAAAAATACGATTGACAATTTTTTTTTTGGAAATACAATCTGTATATTATAGTCGATTATTTTCCTCATAAATTATAGACCAATGACATTTCGCGAATGTTTAAATTTCAATCAATGACAACAGTTTTACACTGAACAAACGCAAGCTAGCTTTTTTTAAAATTTACTAGCGAATAAATTACGTAGGGCTTTTAAATGCATATAATTGATTTAATTTACTCTCAGTTGGACTAAAAACAAAATAAAACATATTACAAATTCAAGAATTATTATTTTATTTATAATTACTATGTACCAATGGGGTATTTATGTAATTTTACAAAAGTATTTTTAATATCAAACTGACACAAACTGTCAGATTTACAATCACGATCGCGTAACAGAAGTCAAATAAGCATCTACCATGTCTGTTTCCATGGCTACGAGACAAAAGTAGTTTATAGAGCGCGTCGACGTCAATTAATATAATAAAATAATAATGATTGTTACTTAATTTATATATAAAAAAAAAATGTATGTAACTATAAATAAAAACTTGATTATAAAAGTACGTAAGGAATTTGTTCATTTGGGAAAAAATCTTGACATATATCTTTCGAGCTCTTAATCTTAGCACACAAACTGCGGATAGCTACATTTTTTGCAAAATTTTGCTTTTAAGTAAATGTTCTCGACTTAATAATTTACACAAAAAGGTGAATTAGAAGGTAAATTATTAAGTCTAAAAACATTTTCTAAGCAAAATTTTACAAAAAAAAGCTACCCGCACTACCCGCAGTTTATCTGGTAGAATTCAGAGCTCTCGGGATATAACCTGTGAGTAAACTTTAACTTGGCGTGTGTATGAGTTGGTAAAATGAAGTACGATTTGATATGCGATGTGCCATTGCCGTGATGTAGAGAGAAACTAGTCACGTATGTCTGGCTCTCTTAGTTTATATGATGAAGCGACCTATGAACCTGCCAAGTTAAAGTTTACTCGACTATATCAGGAAGTTACAGTAAAGTTTTACCCAATCTGGGAGTTGAACGTTTTTTGGAAATTAAGTTTTAATTTTGAAAAACGTGTTTTTCTCATGTCTCTCTTTAATACCTCTCAAAAGTTTTTTGCAAAAAAAATAAAAACCACGAAAATTTCCAATTTTACATAAAGTAGGTACTAACAAAAAATTTGTTTCTATCGCCATTGTAAAGCACATTTAAAAAGCTATAATTTAAGGAAAACAAAGTGTTAGTGTGTCCAAATCAGGGTGTATAAAATAGGTGATGCTACGACAACCCTCACAGCGGCTTCATAAGTGCTTACTTTGTACATAATGTAATAGATGGCAGGATCAATAAGTTCTCTCATTACTTACGCATAGATAGATAATTTTACAGGTTCTGTCCATACGTGCATAGGGTGTTGCATACATTCCCGGCTTTTTGTTTTTTGTTTAGTAAAACAAGAGTCCAGTGACATCTGACATTAAGTAGCTAAATTAAAACATTGAAAGAATATATGCAACACTACATGCAGCATTGCACGTGTCGCCACAGCTAACCTCAAAAATATATATTTCTTAAGATTTACAAGTATTACGTAGCTATTATTAACATTTCTGCCTGGTTCCTGTACTTTCACCCAAAATCAAGTTCAACGTAATGTGCATGAAGTTTTAAATAGTTTGTCACAATAAAATAAGACACTTTTTGCAGGTTAGGAATCTAACTTATAATTAGCAGTCTATTTTTATCTATCAATAATATTGAAAAATTATTTGCGTGAATTTTTAAATATTTGCTTGGAGCCAGTATGGCTCCAAGCTAAAAATGAATCTACCTAAACTTTTACCTTGATCTGAATAATTAAACAAATAAAGCGTGCAAGAGAGACAGATATCCTATCCCCATGCAAAAGATAGAGACAAAGATATCGGTGGCTACATGACGTAGGCGCTAGACCCAAGTTCCCCCCCCCGCCGATCGGATTTTCACTTATGCAGTTTTATTCATAATTTATTTACAAACATTTAGATTTTCTGTTTAGCTTGATCTGATGAATAGAGTCTGAGATATTAAAAAAAAAACATATTTTTCAAAATAAAAATTTAATTTCCAAGAAACGCTCACTTCCTAGATATACAAAACTTACAAAATATACAAAACTTTACTGCAACTTTCTGATAACATACAGATTGCATTTCGATAAAACAATCGTTGAAAAAGCACAATTTTATTTGATGGTTTTCATATATTTTATGCGTAACTCAAATATATGAAAACTATGCAGAGATTTAATTTTCTGAATAAAAAAGGAGAACAAACAATGAGACAAATCTATGTATTTCCATGTTACATTTTACTATTTAAAACCTAAGCACAAAGTCCCCTTGTTCGGTAAATAATAGTAAATAGTGTAATTTAAAGCATTTTCTACTTATTATTATGATTTCTGCGAGGGGTCAACCATCTGAAAATTTGTACACCACTGCCTTACTGATGATTAGACTGCGTACTACACTACCGCGACCTTTACACATAGTGACTGTTTGGTTGAATTTACTAAATAATGAATGAAATAATGAATCATTAGGACAGAAAGAAATCTTCATTAAATGCTTCTAGTTGAAATAACATTTCTAATATAAAATGGATGTTTGTTTGAAAAAAAATTGTTGTTAACTTTTTTTTTTTCGGAATATATTTTGAATGCCAACCCGATCTTTCCGTGAAATTTAGAAGATATTCTCACCCAATAAATTAACAGATTCATGTATTACGGACTCATTTTATATTTCTTGTATGTGATCCACTAGTCCATTGATATTAGAAACATAGCGGACAAAGTTTATAATGTGTTGTCCATAGGGCTAACTTTAACATATTCGCTGCGCATGACTCCTGAGAGTCAGTCCAAAAAACATGGAATACCCTGTATATACAATTTTTATTGACACTACTCGATTTCTGGGGCCTATATATATTTTTTTGTAACTATTTATTTAACTTTGGCTTATTTCCGCTGCAGGGCCTATCACCGACGCCAGGAGACGAGCTACCTCCAACCTGGAAATTTTGCTGAACATTTTCCCTTGAGAAGAGTAGGGATCTTTCACTTGCCTAACATTTAATAGACAAGGGACCGCCTGCTTTACATCCCCTCCGAAGGATGGTATATCCACTATGTAATCCTCGTCTTGAAATTACATAGCTTCCGCGTATACGCTGACATACAAGCCGCTAGAAGGTGGGACGAGATCACTGTGTTTCCCAAGATGGATTTCACCCATCCAAGTACAGTACTAACCGTGCTGCACGTTGCTTCACAGCAGTATCGAAATACAGCACAGTCAAGACGTATCTACGCTCGCCCCTTTCTGGCACCTAATTATGCGATATTTTCGAAAAAACCCAGTCAGGGTGGGAGGTGACCCACAGCCTGAACGGCCACAGCAAAAGTGTTAAGAAACAAAGGAGTTCCCCAGGCACAAGTGTAAGCTTCACCCTTCACACTTTGGGCTACGAAAAACTGTAAATGTGGTTCCAAAAACTTCATTGCATCAATGGTGGCTGGTAGTCTGCCAGTGCACCAACCACTGTCGTAATAACATTCATATTTTTTTGTCAATCTTGATCTTCATCTTTATCATATATTTTTATATTTTCTTCTCATCTTCTTTACGGGAAAATTACTCAGTCGAGGACAGCTGAATCATCTTTCTCGCCATCTTTTTTATTTGTCTTGCATGCGTCGCATTGTAATGTGCATCGACCTACTATAAATAGACTGCGCGTCCCAAAAAATTGTGTTGTCAGCATCTTAGGCAACCAGCAATACAGATTAAGGGCATTAAGGGTAATGTTTATTATTCACACAACCCTCACAAATAACTTATTTATGTTTAATTTCAGGGACTAACTACAAAATATGCCATAAATTTAAAATTACAATTTGGAATTAGTAGGTTTCTTTATTTTATTTTTAAATGTACTTAATTTTTTGTAATTTGAACAATTGTTGTATTTCTTCTATATTTGTGATAAACAATTATAACTAATATTGTTTTCAATTAAAAACCAGTCAAAAATCGTATTTGTAACAATTTGTAGTATTCTCTTTAACAACACCTTGTGTTTCTAATAGAATTACGCAGCTTTTTGCCCTTAATGCGTAATGTGGGTTGCCTAAAATGACTCTATTATGTTGACAACATTCCACTTGCATTCTAACACAAGGAACGCGCAGTCCATTGTGTAGTATGTCAATGGTAATGTGTTTTTCTCATTTTTTTCTACTATTTTCACACACCATATAACGTGTGTGTAACCACGGGCTAGGCATGGGGAGTAAGAATTACAACATCGCGTGTGCCAGCTGGCTGAAATGAAATAACAGAGCTAGGATGCTCCACCGACGGACGAATTGAAAAGTGACGAGTTTCGGACAATTACTGTTTTATTTTTCAATCTGACTGAGACATGGGAAAAGGATGGTTTAGTTGTACTTGGTTGTATTGTTATGGAAGATGGTTCCATTCTTCCTCTTATTATGAACTTGAGTTACCTTTTTAAAAAGTTAAAAAAAAAAACAACGACTTCCGTGTCTCCTGTCTTTGATGTCTTTATGATCAGGTTCAACTTCCATCTCATATTCATCAGAAAATTGAGATAGTTGTAAACTCGGTTATAAACATTACATTTTTTATATTATTTTACTCTCCAGTTTATTGACAGCCAGGCGTTATTTATGATGGACGAAAACCTCAGTGGACACACTACAAACAGAGGACAGCAGTGTTTATGCTTAAGTGCTTTCAGACTTTAAAGTTCCACTACTTGATTGCTGATCTTCTTGTGCCGTGTTTTAGTCAGTTTTTATTACACGCAGTCCCTATATGTTTTTCGGGATATGTATACATATGTTCAGGGTTTTATCTTGGCGCTCTTATAACAACGGCTCCATTTTTTAAAATTTAGTTATAAGCTTTGGGAATCGCTTAATAAAGACATATGTAGTTAGATTTTCTAAATTTTGGATACTCAAAAGACTCTATATGAACACCTTGACGAGCACTTTTTGTAAATTTATCTTGAACCTTCTGAAGATTAAGTAAATAAAATAAATCGAACCTGTAGCATGATCGCTTGTATTTTTTCAGCGATCTCCAATGTCATAGCTCAATTTAAAAAATGAGTCCGTAAAATGAAAGATATGAACTCCTCTCTTGCTGGATTATACACATCAGAAGCCCAGGTTACACATAGTTGCACCTTTGTTAGTTTGTTAGTTACACTAATGCGATTGACCCCTCGATGAAAACCATGGATTCGTGTGATAAATACTTTAAATGAAAAAAAGAAGCAGAAACAATGAAATAAAATATATGTATTTCCATGTGATAATTTTTAATTTAAAACCTAGATCCCCTTGTTCAATAACTAATAGTGCAATTTAAAGCATTTCCTACTTATTCTTATGAATGGTTTTTGTTATATATATCTATTGATATTGCATCATATAATTGAAAAGCATAGCACTCGGCTCCAAATAGCAATAGTATACAAAATATCACAAGGAACAAAAATTATTTTCTTCTTGTTTCTCTTATAAAAAAAAAATAATAACGATCAGTCTCATAAACAAACAAGAGAGATATTGTAGGTAACTCTACACTGTCTCTACTGGTTTCATCCCTGATTGTAATAAATACACAATACATGGTAACAATAGAATTTGATTTAAATGTCTTTTGTAGTACTCTTGAAAATGCCAGAACAGTAACATTTAAAAAACATTTTCTATTAATTCTTATACAGATAACCCTTCTAGTGGAAATAAGTAATATTGTCCAGTCATCATTTTATTGTTTTCATAGATATTCAAAATATCATTACATCTACTTTACTTTAATATTCTTAAAAATATCAATTTACAAAATCTGCTTTACTACAAATTTGTATCATAAATAGGTATAATAGAAAACTTGAAAGTATTCAATCGCCAACAGTTTATACAAAAATAATAGGATTTTTACCTGTGATAACCTAGTCCATAGTTGTGACAGAGCACCTTTTTTATTTCCTGATGATAATAATTCCTCTTCCATTATGTATATCAAAATAAATTATCTAAAAAGAACATTAATTACTTAAATAGTTTGGTAGGTAGGTATTAGAAAATAATGTCAATTTATCCAGAAATTTCAAGTTTACAGCAACATAAAAGCGCAAAGAAATTTATTGAATGATTCAATTTTTTGATTATAATTGCTACATACCTATCAGTATCTTAAATTAAATAATATGTTAATAATTATATTTCTTCAACTTAAATCCATTTCTGTACACGTCGATCTTGTCTAACCTGTCACCCAAAAATAAGCAAAAGTTTGACAGAAACTTAATAGTTCTAATACCAAAAGTTACTAAAAATAATTTGAAATAAGAGAAATCTGAAATACATTGTGATCTTTTATCTACTCCTAATAAAACTATAATGCTTATTTCTATGATTTAAATATTATTTTGTTTTTGAAATTCAACATAATATGGGTAATATATCTCAGTATGTTTTGTTCGGCAGTTTTGGCAAGATTTATTGAAGTAGAATGTGTTTGTAAAAAGATTAATTCTTGTGGAAATGTTAAAATTATCGTTATCTCAAATAAAACAGGGGGTCCTCTATTTGACAGATAATTTTATGCCGATGGTATTAAAACATTTTTATATCATGCATATAAAATACGTAAAATACAGTGATATTATACACTTGTATTTTACATATTCGCATCTCTACGTATCTATTTCTATTTGACCATAAAAAATTATATACTAATACATGTGTATATAAAATAAAATGTGTTCGACTTAACACTTAACCACCAATTTTTTAAAAATTTCTTCTATGTAATCGCATTTTTAAACAGATTTAAAATGTAAATAAAGATAATATAATATTTTAGTCTTATTTAAACACTTTCTTATGTTGATATTTCTGTTTGTGGTGTACACATGCAAGGGTGGTTTTCGTGTTTACAATGATATTATGCATGTAGGTAGTAGGTACAATGTATAAAAAGGAAATCTGATTTTGTACAGCAGGAATAAAATCTATCGTTAAGTGTAAAAAATATGTGATATGATCATTATTGTGAATCTTTATACATCATCCTATCATCCTAACTTGGTCATTTAATCGCTGTTTGATAGCAGTGTTTCAAAATATTTGTAATTCTATGACATCAACATCGCTCTATTACATATGTGCCTCTTAACAGTTCGTTTTATCATTATTCTCCTTTCAGAGATTTAGTAGTAAAGGTTAATTTTAATTACATTGTTGGTTCAAAAGTATTTTCCGATGTCATGTCACGTTATTTCTACATAATATTCACTAGTAGATAAAGATGGCCGCGAACCTATTGGCGGAGGTTTACAATCAGTCTATTTAATTTTAGATCTATGAATTGACAGAAATCAATGTTTTAGAGATTTTTGTTATTTTGGTAGAACTGTGCTCTGACATAAGTCTCAAGTGACAAGTAGGCAATAAAGCGAAGTGTGAACTGTCAAGTTCAGTGATAGGAGGTATCAAGATTGTAATTTGCCAATTTTTGTATAATGGATACGTATGAAAGTGTTGTATTGGTAAAGCCTGAGGTTTTTGTGTTCAATATACCACCAAGAGCATCGAATAGGAATTATAGGTAAGTGTGAAAATATTTTTATGTAAATTTGTTTAAAAATGCAAAATAATCCGCCCACTTCCGTTAACTGTTTCTTATATTTATTTATAAAATAACGATCATAAATATATCGATTTTTGTTTGTTTATATTAGTAAATAGTAACTAATTTTAAATTACGCCGATGACTAATCTCATTACATTAGAGCTGCTGATTGGAATTTGGCTGAGCCAGCATGGACTGGTAGAATGCGTTTAATATCTAAAGGCAAAGAACTTGTGATCAAATTAGAGGATAAAAATAGTGGCGAACTTTTTGCAAAATGTCCAATAGATGCATATCCAGGAGTAGCGATAGAAGCGGTTAACGATTCTTCTAGATATTTTGTTTTGCGAATTCAGGATGATAATGGTTTGTTGATTAATTTTTTTATTGAATAAAGCATACAATCATTCTCTTAAATTTCAGGAAGAACTGCTTTTATTGGCATCGGATTTGGAGATAGATCTGACTCTTTTGACTTAAATGTAGCTTTACAAGACCACTTTAAATGGGTAAAAAAAGAAAAACAGATTAGCGAGGAGCCCGCCAGCGGCCCTGCGTTAGATTTGGGATTCAAAGAAGGCGAAACGATAAAAATTAATATGAAAATTACCAAGAAAGATGGATCGGAGGGTTCTAGATCAAAATTAAAATCTGGTAATGGTGGGGGTTTCGGATTATTACCTCCACCACCTGGTGGTAAACTACCTGCTCCTCCAGGTAGTTCTCCTGCTGGTTCACCTGCCCATGCGCCAAAGACGGACAGCACAACAGGCGACTCATGGGGAGAATTTACGTCGGCACAGTCAAGGTGAGAGTCATAATTTACAACAATAAATTTTTGTCAGCAATATTAATAAACATGCTATAGTGAATTTGGTCAAATCACAATATATGCCTATTTTAGATAGAAACAGTTCCCAATTTTGATACTCTTAACTTTAAGGTCCTGCGCCAGCTAATAATCAAAAATACATACGATGATGACACATTACATGACCAGTCAAGTGCAACGTTTTTAAAATGCATGCCAATCATATATATGAATGAAATTACCATGAATATGCCAGAAACACAAATTTTAGGCAGTCGTCGCGTGCAGAAGGGTGTGCAAATCGAGTTTTTTTGTTTTTTTTGTTTTTTTTTTAATTTTAAAATGGATGCCAATAGTGCCAAACGAAAAGCCGTGAAAAAGAATCCAGCGGAAATTCATTGGCATGCAGTTTCCGCGCGCAAAACAACTTTTACATTTACATTAAATCGTAAAATTTTTTGGTGTTCTTGATTTTGAATGATTTTGATTTTGGATTTTTTTTTCGTTTGGTACTATTGGCATCCATTTTAAAATAAAAAAAAACAAAAAAATCTCTCTCTCCAATTTCTGCGAAAGAGGAAATGGGTTTCCATTGTCCTTGCTCATTCCAGTATGTATATAGTTCACTAACATAACAATTCCGGTCCCCGTAGACCCCACTAAGAGACCATCTCCAAAAGGTGGTGCTAACAGTATTATTTTACTGGTATGTGATAATAATGCCAGCAATCTATAGTTATTACAGATATCTGTCGCTCACAGTGGTCTTCAAGCTGCAGAAAGTTTGACTGATGGATTTAAAAATGGGTTTCACAAAATGTTTTCAGCATATGCGTAGGGTAAAAAAATGCAAACCGGAATCATTAAAAAAAAAGGGTGCTGTACTGTGGACTAGAAGCAGAAAAGTCTTATAAAATTTTTGCTGTACTCCAACGATTTTGCTTACATTAATTATTTCCTAAAAACACGATGTTGTCAGGACAGGTAGTAACTATAATATTATGTAAGTCAGTATTGCCTAATAAACTAAAACTAAGTTCAATGTTTATTGTATTAATAATGAGACGTAAAAAACTTTAAAAAATGGTGTCTCTTTCACAAGAAATCCTCTGCTGATGGCGCAAGTGGTTCAAAGAAAAATTTTATGTGTTTTTCATGCTTCATTGTTTAGCCGTAGCCAGACCGCCGCTTTATTAATCCTACAGTGTGGTCAATGTGTTTGATTTACCTAGTTTTAAAGTAAATTTATAATAATAAAAAATAATAATATGGTGTAATGGACGAGGTGATGAATTAAGTATTTATTGAAATTAAACTAACCGCTATTGATTTAATTACTACAGTGATTAAAGAAATTTTCTTTAATAAATCAAAAAATGGTAATTTTTATTCTCATCGAAAATAAATTTTCTGCAGACATTAAATTACTGAGATCAGTGACATTTTTTCAATGAAGACACAAGGAGCTTCAAAAAGTCGACCTGGACGTCCTACTTTTTATAATAAACCTATGTAATGGTATAATTTTGATTTGTGAAAAATTGCTAAAATGGCAATGAGCAAATTAATATTAAATGTTAGTTAATGTTTTCATTTCAATACTGATTAGAAATAGTAAAAGTAAAACTGTTTTATTATTTTTAAATGATAGTGTTTCAACACTGTGTCAATGACACGATAAGTGAGGCGATATTCTTGTCTCTTCCATCTTCTGTTTATAGTTGTCTAAACTGAATCATTGACTATTACCGCAGGCACTATGTATAATACTGTAGAAATATTGTTTATACTTCCAAGAAATGGTTTATTTATCAACAAGATTTAGTGCTGAGTTTTTCCAAGATTTTTCAAATATAGTAAAAAGGAAAGAGTCTATAAATATGTTATACACTCTTTCCATTTTACTATACTTTAAGAAATCTCGGAAAAATTAAATAACTCTAAATCTTGCTAATAAACAATTTCTTGCAGGCAATCTGTGTAATAACACAGATTAGTCAGTATTATATTGATTATTACATTTCCCGCTTACTGATATGAATTCTTTTTTCAGTGCCCCACCTCAAGTTCCTCCATCATCAAATAGTAATTGGGTGCAATTTTAATTTATTTGTGATGAAATATCTACTATACTAACCTAGATTAGTTTATGTACCCCTTGAACTTGAATCATAGCTCAATGTGGTTCATTATATCATTATTTCTCAAAGAAAGTATATTAATACATTATTTTTATCTCAAATTTTACTATATATAAATGTATATCTAAATATTATTTGTTTAAGCTTCACTATAGTATTTATAAATCATGTTAGATCAAAAAGAAAATCAGTCCAAAAACGGTTTTTGACATTTGCTCCCTGTATCTTTCTAAGTGAGATTTTTGATGTTTAGCTCTAGATTTTTTAAGGGGTATCCGGAAGATTTTTGGACAGATTATTTAAAAATGAGGGTGTTATTTTAGTTTTTAGTAAAATTTATGCACTGTTGATACTTATATGTTGGTTAACAAGAGATTTTGAATCGTTTACATTCTAAAGGATTGTTATTATTGTATGTACATTGTTTTATGTAGTAGCAGAGACCATGTGTTCGTATCACTAAGAATGTGGTTTTGTAAGGATTTTTAGTAAGTAATATCTTAACATTCCAATTAGTTTTAGACTTAATTATGGTTTCTAAGACAAGGTTAAATATATTGTTTAGTTATAATGGTGTTTTATTCTCCTGTCTTGTCTATTTTGGTACAATCAATAGGTGCTTCTTTAAGCGGACGATTTAAAGATATTTAGATACACTCATAAAGACTGCTTAGCTTTGCAGAATAGTATCAAAAAAATAACAAAGCGGTGTCGAAAATGTAACTTGAATTTAAATATATCAGAACTTTATTCATTAAAGAAATACAACATATCGAATACCAACATCAGATCATTTGAAATCAAAGATCTTGTCATACTGTTTGAAAATTTAACTTTATTGCACATATAAACTAGTGGAAGCTATACCCTTCGCCGATTTACTGAGCTTTTTATATAATTGTTACCCATTTTATAGGATACTCTTCGCAGTTTTCTTGTAAATAATGTTAGTTTTTGGACATTCTAAATTTTTTGATACCAACTTTGTTGTGAAAAAAAAAAAAATACGAAAAAAAAAAAATACGAAAAAAAAAAAAAATGCCCTGTCAGGGATTCAAACACACACAGTCTGGATTGCCAGACAACAACGACAAGAACAAAAAGAATTTATTAGTATTCGGGTGTACATGTAATGTGCCTCGCCGGAGCCAGCCAGACAACCATGGTGCGCAGCGCCGTGGTAGGTGTAAAGTTGGGCGGAGCAGGTCCGGTTTGGCTTAATGGCAATGGTTTGTAGTGGTTAGAGCTCCTGCTTGCCTTAGGAAAACTTAAAACCAAATTAAAAGTAATAATACGTGCCCACATGGACCTAAAACTAATTAATATTACACTAAATAACTAAACTTGCTGGGCGAAACACACACTTGATAAATTTTGGTTGTTGATACAAGAAACACAAACGAAAAAAGCTTTAGCCATTGGACCATGACATGTCACTACAAAAATTGAGTGTCTGTAATATATATCATTCGAGTATTATATTTCAATGAATTAAATATATATATTAGTACCTAAAATGTTTAAACAAAAAAAAATTATAGAGAATAACGGTTCGCAAGATTTTAAATGACAAAAATTAAGAAAATATTTTTTTTAATTTAAATGATTAATAACTTTTTAATTTGCTGATTGATTTTTTTCAAAAACAATAGGGTTCTTCCTCTAGCTAATGCTAACTTACTTTCCAAATTTCAATACAATCGGACTTTTCTTTCTTAAGTATCGTGCTTACAAGAAATGTGACGGACGGAGAGACAGACATTTTGAAAGTTGTTCAGAATTCGTTCACTAACATAATGATATGAAATTTTTTTCTCTATGAGTGATATTTACTGTTTTAGTTTTAGAAATGTGCCAATCAAATACTCTTCATTTTTGCGAAGAGTATAATAATAATATAGTATCATCGGTTAATCAAATTTTAGGATTTGAGAAAAAGAAAATGAAGACACTTTCATAACCCACTGTAACTAAAATGATTGTTTCTCGTTTGTGTCCAAGGTTATACCTAGGATTTTTTTCCAGGGGGATGTTGAACTTTTCAAAAATGTTTGTAAGCAGCATTTTTTTAAATACACGGTAGTATTTTTACAGCAAGCACAATATTATTTTCAGTCAGTTTAGTCAATTTGTTTTTAGTAAAATGAAATATGAGATGGAATTTTTTACCAATTTTGTGATGACACTTCGAATGTCGATTACTAAAAATGCTGGCTTCAATTACTGGTTTATTAAATTAACAATACAAATGAATAGAGACGGACACTTCTTACAACTAGTTTTGAAATATAACGAATGATGAAATAGTAAGTATGATAAAGAACTTAATAATGGGGGCGAGCGTAGATGTGTATTGACTGTGCTGTATTTAGATACTCCAGTGAAGCAACGTGCAGCGCGGTTAGTGCTTGGATGGATGAAATCCATCTTGGAAAATACAGCGATCTCATCCCACCTTTTAGCGACTTGTATTTCAGCGTATCCACGGAAGCTATGTAATTTCAAGACAAGGATTATCTACTCTTCTCAAGGGAAGAGGTTCGGCAAAATTTCCTGGTGGGGGGTAGTTTGTCTCCTGGCGTCGGTGATAGGCCCTGGTAGCAGAAATAGGCCGACATTAAATAAATAGTTAATAAAAAAAAATTTTAATAATATTTAGAGGATGTTAATGTCCACCTGACTGGTAGATGCTATTCATAGGTAACACCAATACATTGGTATATGTGAGGGAAAATACGTGAATAACAATAATTCTGGGTTCATTCACAATTAAAATTACCTTTTTTCTTTTTACATATTTATTACGTCTTAAGAGAAATACTGAAGTAACCCTCATTATATCATAATTAGGCTTATTTACTATAATTGCAAAGGAATTATTTAATAGAAATTGTTATAAAGGGAAAATTTAAATAAGAAATAAGGTAAGGAGAATATTGATTGCACATATCTTTTAATTAAGATTCTTTCTTTTTAACTAGATTAGAAGTTCAAATTCTCCAATTTTTTCTAGCGATAATGCTAGAAGAAATGTTTTATGTATATCTACACTATCTTTCATGTGTAATAATTGTAACACTTATCTCACGACTGTGTGATATTACTACCAGTTTCCTAAAATATAGTCGGCAACCATTTTAATTGCTAATATTATTTCTAGTAACTAGATTTGCAATCAGGCGTGGAACAAGCCATGTAGTGTTGAGTGGGCCGAAGCTGGGCATGCATATTTCTTTAAGTGGGCCAGGGGATGGGGGTTCAAACAACTTAACACAAATATTTCCTGTTTAAGTATTTTACAAAACTTACAGTATGGGAGCCATCGTCCAAGATTTTCAGCCTCATCGTGACATGAGAATTTCAAACTTTTTCGAACAGTTTATACTCAAATAAAGAAAAAAGTGCTTTATGGCGTAAGTCTTCAATGTTGCTAAATGATCGAAAAACAATGTAAAAAAAAATGTGCTAAAATTGTTATCGTGACACGTCCGTTTCCTGGTTTTTGTGTTGAAGTACGGTGTCTAGAACTCTATAAAAATTTGAACGGACATTTTCGCCTTGTGTCAGCTGCTAATGAAGAGAAAATTGGAAAACTTAAATAAAATTGAAAGTAGAAAATTTTGTCATCGCCACCGTCCGTTTTCTGTGTAATTTGAGAATTTCCGCTCAAAACAATCATGGAAAAATGAAAATGGACGATTGCTTGTGGGAGAGAATGAATTTGTAAAATGAAATTTTTTGCGGTTCCCGCGAGGTATCGCGACCCGTCCTTTCCCTTGATTAAATCGTTGGTAGGATTTAGACATAAGTAAACAAAATTGGAACGGACGTTTTCTGCATTGTTGTTCCCAGGAAATCCATTTTCCGTCATGTTAGAAAGTCGCAATATGGGTGTTTCGTGGTTTCATGTTCTGTAATTTATCGAAATCTTGCAAATGTAACTCGGTGCGTGAATAAACTCATATACACACACACATAATCACACTGACACCCAGAAGGGTAGATAGGGAGGGAAAATACAGAGGCAAATCTAACTAGCAGGGGAGAGGAAATTGAAGAGCCAAATGTACCAAACTCTACGGGGAAAGGGTCAATAGGGAGGAAAGGCGAAGAGGCAAATCCACCTAACGCAGAGATTTCAAACTTCAATCTTTTCCCCGTGAACTTTTTTCGTATACAGGGTGACAATTGAAAAACTAACCAGCCGGATATTTCTTCGGGGAAGGATGCAGGGAAAAAAGTTTCAGACAAAACTTGTAGGGTCCGGAGGGGCGAATCGGATGGGATGGTTTTTTGCGATTTGGTGGAGGCACATCTAGGATCTCAAGGTCACCTCCACTTGTTCAAATGGAAACCCCTGTTTTTTTTTTGGACCTTGATAACAAAGGAACATTTTTTGCCCCAAACTTTTTTCACATCTCGCCGCTAATAATGAGCTTAAACACGATGGTCTTTGGAAAAAAATATCAAAGAACAAAAGTTGCTTATTTTTCTGCATATTACAAATATTATTTAAAATGTTAAGTACAAAGGCGGAAGCATAGACATAAAGGTATAAAGAGGGCGGAAGACACGCGTACAGCTAGACCATGGGAGTGAGAAAGAAAGAAAGAAGACAAATTTATGGATCTTGAAGATGTCGGACGTCGTTTGAATCTTTTTTATCTTTCTCCCATGGTCAGTTATCTTCATACCTTTATAGCACGTGATGGCCAAAACACGCAGAGTAAGAGACGACTCCATTTCATTTTGTACAAACGTGCAACACGGAAAATGTCTGTTTAGACTTTTTATAGGATGTATAGATCCTGGTCAACCATCTAAACAAGGTTTTAGCCATGTCGCTGTAACTCGGTCAAGCCATTTTTTTAACAACTGATACTACATTTATCAGGTTTCTGCAAGGCTAAAAATTTCTGTTCTTTACGGATTGGTGTTTGTTTTTATATTTTGAAAGATGTGCAAGATAATAAAATTCCTAATTTGTCGAGGTGGGTACAAGAGTGGGCTAACATTATATTGGGTGGGCCATGGCCCACTCTGGCCCCACCGTAGTTTTGTGTCTGATACTGATGTATCTTTCTTTGTTTATTCTTAAACTCACCTATTATGGGCTAGTACAATCTATTTTTAACCATGGTTTAATATTTCAGGGACGTTCGACTCATTTTCATAAAGTTTTTTTGTGCAGATAAAATTTATCAGATTTATGATAGAAACACATCCTGCAGACAAATATCTATTAGCCTGCCAATTTTAACTTTGCCTTCTCTTTATACAGGTTGATCCCTTTAAAATTGGGCCTTGGGCCACTAGATATGAAATTTTTTGGTCGATTTAAACTATTGTTTTTTAAGTGATAGATCTTCAATAATTTTGGTACCTAATTTCGTAATGAAATTTTAATTTAACGACAAAAATCCAGAAAAGAGATGGCGATTTTTTTTATCTCAAATCTGACTGTGCCACTGGATTCAGGATCCTTTCAAATGGCTGTGTGTAAAATTTTATAAAAAACAAATTATGTTTCAAAAGAACTCTAGGACAATTAAAATTTTTATCATGCTACTTAAAGACGCATTTAAATTGCCATTGCCATAAAAACCATATTTTTATTTAATAATAGCTTTCCTCAAAAATTGGGGTGTTCCGTGGGGCGGGCGTGGGGAAAAAATTAGTATGTCTAAAAGAGACATATAATGAACTGGTTCCAACAGTAAAATCTTTTGTACAATTTAAAACGATGTTAATTTATCTGACGACTGGCCTATATTGGCATATCACTCATTAGCTTAAATATTTAAATAACACAGGTCTACGAAAAAAAAAAACGTTCTGCTCCAAGGACTAAACCCATCATGCCTTAAGTATTTTTGTGTGCTGAAACCGAATTTTCAATTTAAAAAATTGTCTACCGCATAGATTTCGAGTAAGGCCCAGTTTTTATTGTCCAAAATACGTTTTTTGCCAAATTTCGACGTAAAATGAGTTTATAAGTATTATTTAAAGGGCAATAAATGGCAAGAAGGGCAAACACTCAATTTTGTTTAGAAAAAAGAAGTGCAAGGTGTGTTTTCCTATGTATTTTTTAATGTTGAACACGAATCCGATGTTAAAAAAGGGCACTCTGCCCTCCAAAGGGCAATAAAGGGCAAAACTCCATTTTAATGAAAAAAGAAGTGCGAGGTGTTTTTTCCTATGTATTTTTTAATGTTGGAACACGAATCCAATGCTAAAAAATGGCACTCCGCTCTCCAAAGTGCAAATACTTAAGGCATGACAGGTTTAATTCTTGGAGCAGAACATTTTTTTTGTAGACCTCTGTGTAATGGGAAGGTTTAAATTTTTAAATTATCTTTGGAACAAAGAACATTTAAACAAATAAAGACTACAAGTAAAATTCCTAAACATTATATTTATTGTTTTCTACTTGGTTTCAGTTCACTTGTAAGAATACTGAATAAATACAAATAATTTAAAATATATGTACACCTTTTAAATTAATATATACAAAAAGGATCTATAAAAATAAATAAGTAAAATGCATTTTTAATAATTCGTTTCAGTATCGTAATATTTAATTTGCAGATCTTTTAAAATATCCCAAAATACTAAGCATAAGGCACTGTGTGGGGCTAATCTCATGTAATTTGCGCCGACTCCTTTGTAAAAACCAAAAAATCCTTCTGCTTTGCCAATCTTCATGAAGCAGTCTATAATACCTTTGTACAAAACACCCTTTCCATTGGCATCCACACCTGAAAAATGATAAATATCTCAATCTCAATAGCGGCAGGAACAGTTACCACCGGAGCGGTTGATGAAACATTCCTTATTTTGCGAAAACCCACCCTCAACGGTGACTTCGTGGTGGTTCTCATTTTCCTTACTAACCGCCGCTCGGACGAAAAAAAAATGTAGGAAAGAGAGTATTCGTCATTAAATTTTACACAAAGAATGTTATATTGGACCTTTCAGCTAATCCCCAGCTAACTCTTACAAATAATGTTCAAAGTTAAGTCAAGTCAAGTTAAGTTAAGTCAAAGTTAAGCATTGGAGCATGCGACCAAAAAACAGTCAAACACAGTTTTTCACAGCGAATATCTTCGCAACGGCTGGTTTTACAGAAAAAATCATTACCAATCGTCAGACTAATTCAAGCCAATAAGCCTGACGTAGTCCTCCTCGATAATCAGAACAAGGTGATGTTTGTCATCGAAAGTAGGTAATAAGAATAAAATAGTAGTTTGTGCAACAACAGTGGATATGATATCCATATTGCACGGAAGTTTGAGCACGACGCCGTAGGTGGAGTGCTTCAAATCTTTTGAGTGCGATATGGATAATCCACTCGAGTTGTACAGTATACTTTTTCTACGACCAGCTTAAAAAAACTACAGAATTTATTAAAACATTAATATACTACAAAAATACACACTGACAGTTACTTTGACAGCTTACGCACTAATTTGATTTTAAAATGAATAGTTGTCTATGTACTTAATACACGAACTGTGATTGGTCGGTTTCATTTCATATCCATCCTAGAACTGATATGAAATATATCCGTTCAGTTAACTGGAATTGCCTACTTATCCATTCTAGAGACTGTACAGAAAACAGCAAATTTACATAAGGGAGTAGAAAATATCAATAAACCTTCCAGAACATTGTACTGGCGAGATTCATCACTATTATGATAGTAAAAAACATAATAAAGGAGTAGTAAACGTTCTCACAAAAAAAAAATGTAAAATAGCTATATTTAACATTATAAAGGACAGGGTAGATAAGCTATAATATATTTTCCCCCACTAATTTCATAAAAATACAAAGTTCTCCTTAATATCATTAAACATTATTTATTTATAGTTGTGTTTCTATATGTTTTACGTTTAAAAAACAACAGTAAGTCATAATAATAGCATTTTAAAGTAAGCATGTTTGCAATTTATTTGTAATTTTTGACGTTTTTTCCGAATTTTTAATGTAAATTTCAGTTAAATGCGCTGGATGAACCAAGAAAATCTATACTTCATTTCATTGTTGAGTATTTAAGCTCTTAAATAATGGTCAATTTATATTGGTTCATCAAGCGCTTCAATGTATAAAAAACATAATCGTTTCCACGGGAGTCGTAGTGGTGTTGACGTTGCGTGCGAATTTAAACGTGTCAGCGCTCAAAACCACATATTGTCGTGTGTATTGAATAAAAATATTTTTACCCATATCGTATAATCTAAAACGTATATCTAAATTTAACAATTGACAAATAATGATAGTCATTAGAGAATATTATTTAGGTATTATGCAAATCACAACTTACACACTTTTTTATTTATTATGAAAATACCTACTTTCTGTATATTGTTGCCCTAATCTGGGCACGCTAATATACTAGTTAGGTAAATACTTTAAAACACTTATTATTGGAGAACCAATCAAAACAACTACTCTCCTAGCTAATACTGACGAAGTATTGAATTACATGATAGGATTCTTAGCATTTTAAAGAAAAAAAATATTGAAAATACTTAAATCATTTATTTACATTTAGTCATTTACACTTTTTTATTTAATATGAAATTATCTATTTTCTGTATATTGGTACCTTAACCGGGTCACGCTAATATACTACTTAGCAAAACACTTTAAAACACTCATTATTGAAAAACCAATCAAAACAACTACTCTTCTAGCTAATACTGACGAAGTATTGAATTACATGATAGGATTCCTGGCATTTTAAGGCAAAAAAATATATTGAAAATACTTAAATTATTTATTGAAATTCAGTCATTCACAACAATTATTATTGAACCTTACATTCTATTTCAACTCTAGAAAAGTTGTACAAGTTTTTTCGAACTCGTTAGTTCTCATCAGTAGAGTATAGAAACATTCATTCATTATTTACAAGCCTATTCTTGATTTATTTTTACAATTAATTATTTTTTATTTATTTGCTTTTATCATGATTAGAGAATATTATTTAGGTATTATGCAAATCACAACTTACACACTTTTTTATTTATTATGAAAATACCTACTTTCTGTATATTGTTGCCCTAATCTGGGCACGCTAATATACTAGTTAGGTAAATACTTTAAAACACTTATTATTGGAGAACCAATCAAAACAACTACTCTCCTAGCTAATACTGACGAAGTATTGAATTACATGATAGGATTCTTAGCATTTTAAAGAAAAAAAAAATATTGAAAATACTTAAATCATTTATTTATATTTAGTCATTTACACTTTTTTATTTAATATGAAATTATCTATTTTCTGTATATTGGTACCTTAACCGGGTCACGCTAATATACTACTTAGCAAAACACTTTAAAACACTCATTATTGAAAAACCAATCAAAACCTAACTAGTATATTAGCGTGCCCAGATTAGGGCAACAATATACAGAAAGTAGGTATTTTCATAATAAATAAAAAAGTGTGTAAGTTGTGATTTGCATAATACCTAAATAATATTCTCTAATCATGATAAAAGCAAATAAATAAAAAATAATTAATTGTAAAAATAAATCAAGAATAGGCTTGTAAATAATGAATGAATGTTTCTATACTCTACTGATGAGAACTAACGAGTTCGAAAAAACTTGTACAACTTTTCTAGAGTTGAAATAGAATGTAAGGTTCAATAATAATTGTTGTGAATGACTGAATTTCAATAAATAATTTAAGTATTTTCAATATATTTTTTTGCCTTAAAATGCCAGGAATCCTATCATGTAATTCAATACTTCGTCAGTATTAGCTAGAAGAGTAGTTGTTTTGATTGGTTTTTCAATAATGAGTGTTTTAAAGTGTTTTGCTAAGTAGTATATTAGCGTGACCCGGTTAAGGTACCAATATACAGAAAATAGATAATTTCATATTAAATAAAAAAGTGTAAATGACTAAATGTAAATAAATGATTTAAGTATTTTCAATATTTTTTTTTTCTTTAAAATGCTAAGAATCCTATCATGTAATTCAATACTTCGTCAGTATTAGCTAGGAGAGTAGTTGTTTTGATTGGTTCTCCAATAATAAGTGTTTTAAAGTATTTACCTAACTAGTATATTAGCGTGCCCAGATTAGGGCAACAATATACAGAAAGTAGGTATTTTCATAATAAATAAAAAAGTGTGTAAGTTGTAATTTGCATAATACCTAAATAATATTCTCTAATCATGATAAAAGCAAATAAATAAAAAATAATTAATTGTAAAAATAAATCAAGAATAGGCTTGTAAATAATGAATGAATGTTTCTATACTCTACTGATGAGAACTAACGAGTTCGAAAAAACTTGTACAACTTTTCTAGAGTTGAAATAGAATGTAAGGTTCAATAATAATTGTTGTGAATGACTGAATTTCAATAAATAATTTAAGTATTTTCAATATATTTTTTTGCCTTAAAATGCCAGGAATCCTATCATGTAATTCAATACTTCGTCAGTATTAGCTAGAAGAGTAGTTGTTTTGATTGGTTTTTCAATAATGAGTGTTTTAAAGTGTTTTGCTAAGTAGTATATTAGCGTGACCCGGTTAAGGTACCAATATACAGAAAATAGATAATTTCATATTAAATAAAAAAGTGTAAATGACTAAATGTAAATAAATGATTTAAGTATTTTCAATATTTTTTTTTCTTTAAAATGCTAAGAATCCTATCATGTAATTCAATACTTCGTCAGTATTAGCTAGGAGAGTAGTTGTTTTGATTGGTTCTCCAATAATAAGTGTTTTAAAGTATTTACCTAACTAGTATATTAGCGTGCCCAGATTAGGGCAACAATATACAGAAAGTAGGTATTTTCATAATAAATAAAAAAGTGTGTAAGTTGTGATTTGCATAATACCTAAATAATATTCTCTAATCATGATAAAAGCAAATAAATAAAAAATAATTAATTGTAAAAATAAATCAAGAATAGGC
The DNA here is from genome assembly GCA_936432065.2 of Rutpela maculata. Taxonomy (NCBI): domain Eukaryota; kingdom Metazoa; phylum Arthropoda; class Insecta; order Coleoptera; family Cerambycidae; genus Rutpela; species Rutpela maculata. The sequence continues at coordinate 248,232,912 of OW386286.2, forward strand.
TTGTAAATAATGAATGAATGTTTCTATACTCTACTGATGAGAACTAACGAGTTCGAAAAAACTTGTACAACTTTTCTAGAGTTGAAATAGAATGTAAGGTTCAATAATAATTGTTGTGAATGACTGAATTTCAATAAATAATTTAAGTATTTTCAATATATTTTTTTGCCTTAAAATGCCAGGAATCCTATCATGTAATTCAATACTTCGTCAGTATTAGCTAGAAGAGTAGTTGTTTTGATTGGTTTTTCAATAATGAGTGTTTTAAAGTGTTTTGCTAAGTAGTATATTAGCGTGACCCGGTTAAGGTACCAATATACAGAAAATAGATAATTTCATATTAAATAAAAAAGTGTAAATGACTAAATGTAAATAAATGATTTAAGTATTTTCAATATTTTTTTTTTCTTTAAAATGCTAAGAATCCTATCATGTAATTCAATACTTCGTCAGTATTAGCTAGGAGAGTAGTTGTTTTGATTGGTTCTCCAATAATAAGTGTTTTAAAGTATTTACCTAACTAGTATATTAGCGTGCCCAGATTAGGGCAACAATATACAGAAAGTAGGTATTTTCATAATAAATAAAAAAGTGTGTAAGTTGTGATTTGCATAATACCTAAATAATATTCTCTAATCATGATAAAAGCAAATAAATAAAAAATAATTAATTGTAAAAATAAATCAAGAATAGGCTTGTAAATAATGAATGAATGTTTCTATACTCTACTGATGAGAACTAACGAGTTCGAAAAAACTTGTACAACTTTTCTAGAGTTGAAATAGAATGTAAGGTTCAATAATAATTGTTGTGAATGACTGAATTTCAATAAATAATTTAAGTATTTTCAATATATTTTTTTGCCTTAAAATGCCAGGAATCCTATCATGTAATTCAATACTTCGTCAGTATTAGCTAGAAGAGTAGTTGTTTTGATTGGTTTTTCAATAATGAGTGTTTTAAAGTGTTTTGCTAAGTAGTATATTAGCGTGACCCGGTTAAGGTACCAATATACAGAAAATAGATAATTTCATATTAAATAAAAAAGTGTAAATGACTAAATGTAAATAAATGATTTAAGTATTTTCAATATTTTTTTTTCTTTAAAATGCTAAGAATCCTATCATGTAATTCAATACTTCGTCAGTATTAGCTAGGAGAGTAGTTGTTTTGATTGGTTCTCCAATAATAAGTGTTTTAAAGTATTTACCTAACTAGTATATTAGCGTGCCCAGATTAGGGCAACAATATACAGAAAGTAGGTATTTTCATAATAAATAAAAAAGTGTGTAAGTTGTGATTTGCATAATACCTAAATAATATTCTCTAATCATGATAAAAGCAAATAAATAAAAAATAATTAATTGTAAAAATAAATCAAGAATAGGCTTGTAAATAATGAATGAATGTTTCTATACTCTACTGATGAGAACTAACGAGTTCGAAAAAACTTGTACAACTTTTCTAGAGTTGAAATAGAATGTAAGGTTCAATAATAATTGTTGTGAATGACTGAATTTCAATAAATAATTTAAGTATTTTCAATATATTTTTTTGCCTTAAAATGCCAGGAATCCTATCATGTAATTCAATACTTCGTCAGTATTAGCTAGAAGAGTAGTTGTTTTGATTGGTTTTTCAATAATGAGTGTTTTAAAGTGTTTTGCTAAGTAGTATATTAGCGTGACCCGGTTAAGGTACCAATATACAGAAAATAGATAATTTCATATTAAATAAAAAAGTGTAAATGACTAAATGTAAATAAATGATTTAAGTATTTTCAATATTTTTTTTCTTTAAAATGCTAAGAATCCTATCATGTAATTCAATACTTCGTCAGTATTAGCTAGGAGAGTAGTTGTTTTGATTGGTTCTCCAATAATAAGTGTTTTAAAGTATTTACCTAACTAGTATATTAGCGTGCCCAGATTAGGGCAACAATATACAGAAAGTAGGTATTTTCATAATAAATAAAAAAGTGTGTAAGTTGTGATTTGCATAATACCTAAATAATATTCTCTAATCATGATAAAAGCAAATAAATAAAAAATAATTAATTGTAAAAATGATAGTCATTATTCCAACCTAACATATAATGAACATAATCTCATCCTAACGCTTCTTTGACCAACCAGGAATTAGCTGTTTTCATTCTAACCCACCTTTGACTAACCAGGAACTAGCAATTTGCATAAAGAAAGAGTTAATCCATTTTTTCCAAGTGAGAGTCCATGGTTTCGTGCATATTTTTGTGTGACGTTTAACACGTCAAAGTCTTACTGTAAACTAACTTAATTTTTTCACATTTAAACCATTAAAACAGGTAAAATATAAGATAGTCATGGATAAAGTAGAGTATTCAGCTCACGTGTACTGGCTATTACACACTCGGATGATTTACGACACTCACCTTCAGCTCGTGACGTAAACATCACCCTCGCGAGTAATAGCTATCATACGCTCGCTGAATAATCTACTATTCCAAAGAAGTGTTTTTTTTTTTACTTGTCAAGACATATACTACTCGAAAAATATAATGACATATGAAATGGCCGATGGGCAAAAAAAGGCCCTTATCTACCTTTGCCTTTTATCTCGTGACGAACTAATCAGCAGAATATATTTCGTTTTAACTATAATTTTTTATTTTTAAATCTCTTTATTTAATTCTAGGGTGGAGAGGAGATTGCAAATTATTGTTCATTTGAGAGGGTTTCACAATAAAAATAGCCCATTTTTTAAAACTTATTTTTTGAATGGCCCTAAATGTTATTTAACCTATCCGAACTGTCTGAGCCAATTAAAAAACAAAGTGCTATTAAATGTTTAGTTAGAGGTTCGGAAAATACCATTCGATAAGTCTAAAAAATGAGAGATTATTAAACATATGACTATATACCCAGACAGCACTCGATAGCCTTATGACAACCACTGGCCATACTTGGAGGATAAGCGGGACGTCCTGGGGACATCCTAAACTGGGTTAATCCCGATTTCGGACCTCCTGTGGATATCCTTTTGGTGCAAATTGGGTTTGCCCATGGATGTCTTCAGTGGGATAGCCCATGGTCGTCCATAGGAAGAAAAAGGGACCAATTTGGGTTAAAATCGGGATAACCTACAGATGTCCACAATAGGATAGCCTGTGATTGTCCATAGGAAGAAAAAGAGACCAATTTAGGTTAAAATCTGGACAACCAGACATCCACACATAGTTGCATCTGGTTACCCATAGTTTTGGCTGTTATTAGGACCATATTTTATAAGTAATGTCTTCCGTCAATAAAATTAATTCAATGAAAGTATAATGCAAATATAAACTAAATAAAAAAATTCTCATTTGTACTTGGTGAATTTATCAATTATCATGAATTTGGGACCTACATTAGCCCAACAAGTTAACCTATGGATGGCCCTAGGGATAGCCCTTGGTTATCCCTATATAGGTTTTAAATAACCCTAAAGAGGCTATCCTATAGTCATATAGGTTATCCAATGAATATCCCAATTCTGGCTGTTATTAGGACCATATTTTATAAGTAATGTCTTCCGTCCATAAAATGCATTCGTCAAAATGAAAATATAATGCAAATATAAACTAAATAAAAAAATTCTCATTTGTACCTTAGGTGAATTTATCAATTATCATGAATTTGGGATCTACATTAGCCCAACAAGTTGACCTATGGATGACCCTAGGGATAGCCTTTGATTATCCCTATATAGGTTTTAAATAGGACATCAATAACCCTAAAGGCTATCCTATAGATAGGCATGTAGGTTATCCAATTAATATCCCCATTTTGGCTGTTATTAGGACCAAAGGGTAACCAATGGACTTCCTATCGACATCACGAATGAACAATCCATTTATCGGATATACAGGATGATGTTAGGATATCCCGTGGCCATCCTGTGCTGTGTGGGTATATGTAAATTCGTACCTTGGTTATATAACCTAGTTGATACTAAGTCGAAAGGGGTCATTAATATGGTCTGAAAGATTCCTCCAATGACACTTGCAAACAAGGAAGCTGTAATGGGGTTACGGCTGAAAAACTCCTGTTTTCTTAATATATCTTTGGTTACGGCAAATGATGTTAGCTGAGCAGTTGACCCTACTACTGCTCTTAGTATCGTTGCATTCGCACCTCTCCATAATCCAAATACCTGAAAATATTAAACTTATGTAATTGTTTTGCAAGTGCGTAGAATAACATATAATTAATAATAATGCGTATTGTGTAGTGAATATGCTGGTCAAACGATCTATCGTGTACTGGGTTCAGCCCCGGGAAAGTAGTCAGCCTTTTTGCATCTTATTGGAAGATAGTCACTTGATAAAATGATAAAAAGAACTGAATTTAAAAGTTTCAAGTCAAAAATCTGAAAAAAAAACCCATGACTTGCAGCCATAATACTGATTTTTTCCAGAATTTTCCATGCAATAGGAAAAGCGAAATTAAATAAAAACTGGCCCAAGAGTAGGGATACATAGTTAAAACTCGGCAGAAATTGTTTATTAATAGAAAGCCACGTATGCAAAGTCCAATTTGGCTTAAGAGCTTTTTCACTATATGATTTTTAGATGATTGATTCTACATTATAGTAAAATGCTAAAAATTTTAAAATATTTACCCCATATTGAAAATAAATATTTCTCAATGCTTGGATTGCGCCATCATGTGCGTGTTGGGTTCCTACTGCGATCTGCTTAGCTGCCTGGGACTGTAACTGGGTCTTTATTAAAAATAAGGGGCTTCCAAAGAATGCTCCTGCTGCTCCAGCAAATGCGCTGCCGACGGCACTTTTATGAATAATAGTATTTCCATTTGCATCTGTTAAGTATCCGTTTTTATTCAACCATTGATATGTACCTAAAAAACATATTTTATTATTTATCCAAAACTCAATGTCCCTAGATCATTTTCACGATAAATGTGATGTTGGCACATATGGTAGTATACAGATTCGGAAAGTGTTGGTTTTGGTATGGCAATAAGAGCAAGCGAGAGCGAAGTAAGCAATGACATGATTCTCTCGATGGGGCGCGTCACTCTTTGCCTCTGCTGGAGTACTGGTAGACGGCCTTTATTGTGGGCGGTCGGTTAAGTCGTTGAAACTAGTGCAATACCAAAACCAACACTTTCCGAATCTGTATAGCTAAGTGGTCATTAGTAGTAATAAGAGACTTGAGCAATTAAGGTCTGTTGATCTTTAGTCATCTGCAAAGCATGTCAGTATTGTTTGTATCCAAATATATTATTTAATATATTATCTAGTCTCCATCAAAAGTGAAGTTATAAATATACGATTTCCCCCGGCTAAACATTACAATAAATAAGAAAGGAAATAGTGCCATATACCCTATAGAAGAAATAACGAAGCAGCTGTGGATACTAGTTTCAGGAATTACTATTCCTTATCAGCAAGCATAGAGCTCTGTGTGTTGACTATGTTCTGATTTTATTTTTAAAGCTTCGCTATCCTGATGAGGAACAATAAAGTTGAAACATAGCTGCTTCGTTGTTTCTTTAGGACACATGGCGCGCGGTTTCCTTCCTTGTTTATTATGTACCATTAAGATCCACCTTCTATTTTAATGATATTTATGTGCCGTTGTACCTACCCAGATGGGTAGATATACAGCTTTGTAGATCAAAGTTGTATTTTTTTGGAAAAGCAGTTTTTTCCCAAGGAAATTATACTTTTATACGAAAAAAACTCGGTTCATAACAGAGATGTCCCAAAGTACAGTCCTTGGAGGGCTTGTCGGATCGTTTTTTTTTTGTTAGTTCGAATAAAATAAGTAAAGATTGACCACAGGTGACCTAATCCACCTCCGGGAGTTGAAACTACCCCCACCCTCAATAACATAATGCCGCAAAAACAACGAAAATCAGCTGGAAAACCCCCGTTTTCGGGGGCGGGAAACACGACAGTGACAATATTTTCGACCTACCCCTCTTCCACTACCGGAAAAACGGTCCCCTTTTCCGATTTTCCGGTGCTAGGCTTACGACGGCTTGTCGGATCAGTTTTTTTTTTGTCAATTCGAATAAAATAAGTATAGATTGACCACAGGTGACCTAACCCACCCCCGGGGGTGGCCCGCCATCTTGGTTCCTAAGGGAAAATGTTGATGCGTCCTAATCGAAAATGAATCTTCTTGAAGTAAGAACTAACCATTAGGGTGGGTCGGTTTATAACTTTTTTAGAAAATTCGAAATGCCTGTAGTGAAAAAAGTTGTATGTTGGTCTTTTATTTAAGAAAAAAATATATATTTTTTTTCAAAAATGTTTTAGGCCGCCCGCCGGGCCTCCAAAAAAAAAAGAAATAAAAAAAAATATAACTAAGTCGCCTGTGTTGGGAAACGTTGTTATGGCTGTTATGGTTCCTTATTTACGCATGAAACATATTTTTAAATTTGTAATGTATTTAGACCTCCGTCGGTCCCTCAAAACTCGCCTAAATAAAATTTTTATGTTGCGCTAATACTAAAACAGCTCTTTGCTTATTTCGCACAATAATTATTACACAACATAACCCAGAACTCACCACGTGGAGGTGGCTGCCATCGAGTTCCACTGCTGCCCACCCATCCACCCTTCCATTTGGGCATTTAATAATTATTTGTCTATACTGCTACGTATTCTGATTTGGTGCCAAACTTTTGATTTTTTATTTTTTATTTTTTTTATTTTATGTGCTCGGCGGGGGGGGGGGGATCAAATATTAAAATAAAAAGAAATAAAAAAATATCTCTTCATTTTAGACCATCACACAACTTTTCACACTACGGGCCTTTTGAAATTAGAAAATCGACCCACCCTAACTAACCATGCCATATGACTTCATATGGAGTTGAGATGCCGAGAGCCTCTGCTATATACAGGGTGTCCCATTTATTTATTGTGCGATTTGAATCAAATTTTACTCAAGTGTAGAACAAATTAGGATCTAATTATGATCAGAAAAACATTCGCCTCCTACAAATACAAAGCCACCTGCGGTACCAAAATATGCGGAAAAAATAAAAAAAATCATATTAGGCATTTTTTATTGGAAAATTTTGTTAATGAAACTTGTTCAGAATTGTCCAAAAACCGTATGTACAAAATTTAATCAAAATTAAAAAATTGATATTTTAAAAATTTTAAAAATAACTATTAAAAAAAAACTGCAAATTACTTGACAACTACCTGGCAGCTTCGGTTTAATTTCAAACAAAATTGTCATAGTTACAGTTTTCTAAATAAAAAACCCATTAAAATGATATTTTCGGACTTGGACATTATTTTAATTAAAATTTCAGTATTTTTTAGTTTTGATTAAATTTTGGACAATTCCAAACAAGTTTCATTAACAAAATTTTCCGATAAAAAAATGCGTTATATGATTTTTTCATTTTTTCCGCATATTTTGGTACCGCAGGTGGCTTTGAATTTGTAGAAGGCGAATGTTTTTCTGCTCATAATTAGATCCTAATTTGTTCTATACTTGAGTAAAATTTGATTCAAATCGCACAATAAATAAAAATTTTGTTCCGCTTTTAAGTGAGACACTCTGTATAATCGAAATTTGGAAATAAAAAAACGTTTTAAATTATAAATAGGTACATAAAAAATTTGACTTTTTTAAATAAAGCAATCGGCAGTCTTTTGTAGCTTCCTATGAGAAAAACGAATTCATATTTGCGTTCAGGATGCAAAAAACAGCCGAACACCATACCCACAGGGCCGGATTATCCATAAGGCTAAATAGGCTATAGCCTAGGGGCGCCGAAGCGCTAGGGGGCGCTTCGGCAAGTCAAAACTAACTAATTTTATCTCCCGACGGCCGACGGATGACATTTACTGTTTACCATTGAGCTTTGGAAAATAAAATGCATTGTAGCGTCATATAATGCATAAGGGCTGGCGAAAAAGAACAGCCACAAAATCGAGTTGGGATAATGAGCGTAAAAATTGTTTAAGGAAAGACAAGCATAAAAAGCCGTACCTGCCGCCTTATCTTGGCCGAAATTAATAATTATATCCATATTATAAATTATAAATTCCAAAATACCTAACTATTCATTTAGTTATATTTAATTTTCAGAGGTATCAGGTCAGGATTTGAGAGAGAAGTAAATAATATGAAATAGAAAATGCGATATAATTTTAAGTATAGTCCTGTACGTTGAAAGTAATTATCGATATCTGAAGTTTTTATTGCCGTAATCCTTCCGGGTATAGACTGAGGCCTTCCTTATACCGGTACTTTTTTTTATACAAGAAAATTATTTATTTGTTGTTTGATTATTTTATCTTGATAAAATTGTCGAATTTATTACCTCTGTATTATTGTATAGTTCAGCGAAGACGATGTTTACCTAAACCCGTGGATACAAAGAAACACCCGACGTGCGCTGCACTGTATATAGGAGTCTACAGACGATCCAACCGACCTTCTCGGTACACACTGAATATTGTCATGAGAACTCGTAAAAGTGAGCTGGTCTGCTGGAGCCAACATTGTCGGTAAGCTTTGAAGACGCTGGAATTCCAGCATACCAGCTCACTTTTACGAGTTATCATGGCAATTTTTCAAAGCGTACCGAGAAGGTTGGTTGGTTGGTTGGTTGGTTGGGTGGTTGGATCGTGTCTGTATACCATTTTATACCTTCCGCGCCGGCGTTGTTCATCCGAAAGCGCGAAAGCAAGAAACGCTGCAATTTGACCGGCATGCGCCAGCTCAACTTTTTGTGCCAATTAAGGAAATGTATACATCTCTTATACAGTATCGGAAAGTCCTGGCTTAGGCGTTGCATAATTTCAACGACTTAACCGACCGCCCACAATAAAGGCGTCTACCAGTGCTCCAGCAGAGGGGCAAATAGTGACACGAATCATCAAGCATCAAGGCGGAAATAAATTGAAATTCCGGAGACAGAGCTGCCCACGCACATGTGGTGGGGAAAGCAGGTGGCGCGATTGTAGAATGTGTTATACGATAAAAAAGAATAGAATAGTTGCTTCGCTTTCGCTTGCTCTTATTGCCCGTACCAAAGCGAACATTTTCCGATAGTGTATGTTCCCTTCCAACTATATCAACATTTTACAAGATTATTTATAGGAAAATAGGAACGAAAAGAAATAGATATTATTTCTTTCCGCTCCTATAGTAATGCCGGTGCCCTTTATTGTAGCCGCTGGCCACGCAGGCACGCAGGGCTGGATTATCAATAAGGCTAACTAGGCTCCTAGGAACGACAATACGTGAAGGGGCGCATGAGGGGCGTCTTATCAAGTTTGGTTTAATTTTTTTTTTAGCCACAAGCCTCGCCTCCCCTCCCCTCCTGCTCATCAATTTTGAAACCCGGACGAAAAAATATTTTTTTCATATTTCTCCCCTACCTCGCTCGTAAATTTTGAATTTGGACAGAAAAATGTTTTTTCCAGATTTCTTCCCTCCGCTCATCATTTTTTTCATATTTCTACCCCCCCCCCCTCGTCAATTTTGAATCTGGACAAAACATTTTATTTTTCAAATTTTTCCCCCAGCTCGTCAATTTTGAATGTGGATAAAAAAATGTTTTTTCAGATTCCCCCTCATCAATTTTGAAACCGGTAGAACCCTACCGCTTATCAATTTTTTTTTCCATTATGAATATAAAAGGGCGCAAATACATGAGTAGCCTAGGGGCGCGCCAATCCTTAATCCGGCCCTGCATACCCAACATGTTCAATTTGAAAATATATATATTTTTTAAATGTACAGTGCATCTGATCCAAATATAGCCGCCATATAGCTTTCTAGTGGAAAGAGATCATCAAACTTATGTTTTGCGCCAATATGAGTGATTGTAATTAAAAACAAAAATTAAAAAATTGCCGTCATCTTGGATGCTAAGGGAAAATGTTGACAGGTCCTAATCGAAAATGGTGAAAGGACTAACCATGCCAAATGGCACCCCGTGGAGCCGAAGTGCAGTATTCGCCCTATTTATGCGGCGTACCGCACCCACTATACCGAATTCGCCAAAAAAACTACATGATAAGACATTTAATGTCATATGCATACAAATTTTTACGCGGTGACACATCATTTAGAGCCGACCCTGGCTTTGACGTCATTTATAGCTGCGATCCTGGCTCCAGATTCAACCGCATTACTTAGTGTTACTCGTTCTTTTATCAGATGCAACATCAAGGGCGTAAATAACTTTTTTTTTGTAGGGGGGAGGGAGGATGACATGTGAACAAAATTTGTTTTCTCCTCATCTCAAAATTGATGAGTGAGGGACACAATCCAAAAAAAAAATTATCCTTATCTCAACATTTTAGCCTTGGGGGGGTTATCACCCCCTTTATCTACGCCTTTGATGCACAGTTTGTGTATTCTGACTGAAAATTCGTAGGTACAATTGGCGTCACCTTAAACTCACCACCCTTTAAGATGTTCCTTTTCTAATACGCCCCACTACAAGTAAATTATACATTCCGACATTCCATATTTTAGGTCAGAGGGAGATTGATGTCATACTTTTATTAGTTTTATTAGAATGTGACCAGCTGTTAGCTTAGGGTTCTACATTTCAGAGATTTTGAATGATATTAATTTAATTTATAACTTTCTTCTCTCCACTATTCATTTATCTGATTTATGGATTCCGGACGCTAATATATTTTCATAAACTATTGTCTGCAATAAACAACAACTGCAACATTGTCTGCAATAAAAACTGGCAATGTAAATACATTAAGTAAACAAAACAATTCGAAAAGTGAATGCAACCGGTTACCTCAAAAAAGATTCGAAGCTAGAAACGAAGGTATTAAGTTTAATATACCTAATAATTCATCAAAAACAAGGAAGACAAAAATATTCAGATCACTTATAATGAAATTAATTATGGTTAATTATATCATGCTAGTTTTGGAGTCTTTGATTTTTCATTAAAATGAAGCGGTTAATAATTCCTTGATTTTGTCATTCTATTGGCGAAGTGCAAGAAAATGTAATGTTTTCGACAAACATATCGTTTTTAAAATGTACAGGGTTATTCATTATATTTAGGCCACCCTTTATTATAGTTATTACTGGAGATAGAAAAAAAGTTTCGAAGGAAATAAGTTGAAGGGCTGTAACTGAACCTCTTTAATAAATTAATGAAAGCATAGTGGCGTGCAGAAATTAAGCAATAATATATTTTTAAATGGAACACCCTGTGTATTTTTTAATTTTTGAATTATTATTTTTTTCTGATTTCAAAAATATGATATATGATAGTCCTATCTTTAACCGTTTTTGAGTTATTAAACATTAAAAATCGTATTTAAGCTATTTATTATACGAACGGAAATTACAATTATTAATGTAGTCTATGAAAATGACAAGTATTCTGTTATTAAATCTGTCAGCGTTTCATATAATAACCTTTCGTGGGTAGATTTGGAATTTGACCATAAAATGAAAAAATATTCCCCTTCTAACAAACAAAAATTATTTAAATAACTAAATAATTTTTTACTATAAAAATCAAGCAACATTTTTTAAAGGGGATTATTGACACCCTACACCTCCTCCTTAGAAGGGTAAGAAATATTCAGGAGCGATTTGAATGGGCCAAGTCACCTTAATATGATAAAAAAACATCCGAGTATTAGGTTCTTTTTGTAATTAAAACCGATCAATATCGGTGAGACCCATCCCTTTTGGGGGTGAGGAGGTGTATGAGTGTACTCAGAAGTAATCAGATTATTATACTCTGGTAGCAACCACCCAATGAGGTATTCTGGTATTTTAAAAAAATTAGTAAATAACTAATAGTAATTATAGTAACCTTCTTAGGTGAGGGAATGGCGAGGAGGATTGAAGGGGTGAATTTGGTTTTTTTACTTCTTTTTCTATTTAGTTATTGAAATTTAGTATTTTAAAAGAATTTCCCCTCTTGCAGTTCTAATTCTAGCGGCAAGTTCTAATATCAATTCCAATGTCACTCCCAAATAAGGGTTGTTTTTTAATGTGTTCCCGAGATTCTTCGCCAAAACGGATGACGGATTCGTTTTCAGCACCCAAAAATTAGTAAAAAAAAGTTGGCTTCCACACTTTACCATGGATGGGTCAAAATAGCCTTTTTTTAACATTGTTTTCTACTCACGAAAGAGGTGGGAGTAACTATTTTGGGACTTACCTAATGAAACTAAGTATTTTGAAAGAATTTCCTGCACTAAAGAATAACTTTTTGTTGCAAATTCTCATATCAATTCCAATGTCACCCCCAAATAAGGGTTATTTTTTACCGTCTTCCCGATGTTTTTAGCCAATTCGGATGACAGATTCGTATTCAGCACGCCAAAATTAGTAAAAAAAAATGGATGGGCCAAAAAATACCTTTTTTTAACATTGTTCTTTGTTATTTTAAATAGAATGCTCCTATTTTTTCTAGATTCTACAGAAAATTTAAAGGACATTCCATTAAAGGTTCCTTATACCTAATATTAATATTTTCTTAGATATTAATTTTTTTCCTAAATTTTGACAGAAAAGTTGTATTATATAAAAATTATTACCTTAGCCATAATAATTGATAGCTCCTTTTTTAATGCGGGTAAGACAAGGCATTGGAGTTATCCATCATGTAAAAAAATCATCGAATATTAAAAAAAAAGTCTTTTAAATTAATGTAGTCGACCATATAAAAACAGCAAAATGTCATTTTTTAACGTGACCTCAATTATTGTTACTGAGATAGTTAGAGGAACTTTTATAATCCACAACATTGATAATAACTAATTACTACGTAGGAGCAACAGGGGCAAAGAGAATTGCAAAAACTTGCAGTAAAGCAAAAATATTCGCTTTTCTAGCGGCTGTAAATCGTAAAATATTAACAAGAAAATTATTTAAATAAAAGTTGTAGCTCTTTTATTCCCTACAATATTAGTAATGCCCAATTTAGAGCAGAAGTAACAGGAAAGAAGATGATCTAGAAAAACCTATTTAAAGCACCATTTTTAAACATAGCGGCGAAGGGGGAATCAAATTTTGAGAAGAAAGGGTTCTATGCAATTTTTCATATAAATTAAAGTTATAACGACTTGAAAATTTGGATTTTAACTAGAAAAAGAGGTATTTTAAAAGGTTTTTGTCAAATAACTCGAAAGGTATTACATTGAGCGAAAACATGCTAGAAGCAAATAAGAATGTTACTAAATTGAGGATGAATTTCCTTTTTTTTTTTTTCTAATTTCTGTAGAATTAATAGTTTCGGGGATCTGGAAGTATAAAGATGGCGTCCGAAAATATATAAGAAGTATTTAGTTTAAATGTTAAATATCTTAGAAATTATGGCACTTACCTTAAAAATACTAATTATCAAACTGAAAGTCTATTAATTAGGCTTTCAAATTATTTTGATTATTTCTATACAAGAAAAAACGAAAAATTTATAACAGAAACAATGTACTTCTTCACATTTTTTTAAGCAAAATACGTCGTTTCTTTGTAAATATATCAATAAATATTAGTTTTAGCGAAGAAATAAAAATTAAGCTTATAAATTGAGAATGAATTTGATTTTGTTATATATTTGTGTAGGATTGACAGTTTCAAAGATATTTAAGTTTATAAAAGGCATCCGACCGCTTATAGGATGAAGTATTTAGTTTAAATGTTGAATATCTTAGAAACTGACACTTTTATCAAAAATTCTGTGGGACAAAGTTAAAGATGTGATGTGTCATCTAATTTTAAAACAATTTTTTGCTTTTTACTGCATCATAAAAAATAAAGAAGTTATGGCCGATACATTGAGGGTTGCCACATTTTCTTTTAACTAAATGTTGCCATTTTGTTATTGTAATTGCCCAGTAATTAAATTTTTTTTCTTAAAAACACGTGTTTTAGAAAAAAATTCCATCCGCCATATTGGAGCCGCCATTTTCAATTCTTAAATTTTGGCCTCAGATTCGTAATCAGCGATCCCAGAAACATAACTATGCTATGTTCCAAAAATTAACCAGTAATACTTTTTCAAATATTGAATATTTAAATTTAGAGGTGTTTTCACCCTTTGGGGGTAAGATCCATTTTCTGAAATTTTACATATTTTTTTTTTATTACCTCTAGGTACTGCACAGGGTGAACCAAATTAGATGGGATTTGGGGATTTCTCTAAAACTACACGACAGATAGACAAAAACTAATGTAGGTGTCCTGAGTACGATTTTCGACTATCGAGCTACAGAGCGTTTTGGGAAAATTAGCATTTTTGTAACACATTCTTGAGGCAATTTTTTGAGTAGAATCCGCTGCTGATATGAAGAAAATTATGCATGCCTCAGTTTTCGAGATATAGATATAACTTGTATTTTTTAAATGGAACACCACAATTTAACGGGCTTTAAAACTTAACCGCCCTCATTTAAAGATTTAAGGGCCCAACCATCCTACCACCGCTTAAGGATTGAAGTGGCGAGATCAACAATAAAAGTACCCCCCTTGATAATAAAATTGACGGATCCGAGCGTTTGTCGAAGAAATGATCATACAAAGAGAAAACACGCCAGTTTCGTTTTCGGTGGGCCACCGTGTATAATAGGTATGGTGAATTAGTGAATTTTACTGATGTTTGCTAGTGCATCCTTAGAGTATTTCAGCTTTCGAAAGTTGACCATTTGCATTAATTTTCTGAATCACCCTGTATTACTTACTTATAGCGTCAGTTATTTTATATGCATTTCCTTTTATACTGCAAGCATAATCAGATCAATTTTATGTATTCTACTGAATATCCGATACGTCCCACAATCAGATAATTATTGAAGAATGAAAAGAGAAATGAAATGAAATAAAAAATGTTTACTTATCCATATTGCATAATTCCAGGCCATCGTGTATCCTACAATGTTAATCGCCACTCAGACCTAAAATACCTACCGAATTTAATTATTTGTAATGGGGCGTGTTAGAAAAGGAGCATCTGAACGGGTGGTGAGTTTAAGGTGACGCCAATGTACCTGTTCTTCGAAAAATAGATGCTTATGATAAAAAAACAAAAATAAAACATAATTTTAAAAATGGCTACTTTAACGTCTAGATACAACTTACCTAATCTAACACTATTTCGTATACTGTGCATAAAAAGGGCAGCAGACAAGCCCTTCTGCAGTCCACGCAAACCTTCGTTTGTCGCTACCACCCAGCCTGCGTGAAATACGTTCTTGTAGTACACCGCATGTTTGCCTCTTGCTCGAAGTTCGCCCTGCAGTTGCATTCGAGTTTTGAGGACGTCGAAAGGGTTGCTAAAAATGGCCGCGCCACATGCTGCCGTCCCACCTATGAGAAAATCCATGTCTGCTGTCGGTTAATTTCTATTTTCATTTATTTTGCATACTCATTTTTCTGCAAGAACAAAATAACAAGGTAAAGGAAGAGAATGAGGCAATGAATAATTAATATGCTATTTCATGATACTATGACAAAAGACATTCTAAAAGTTCAGTGGCGGATCTACAGGCGGGTTCCCCGGGAGCTTTAGGGGGGGCCGCCAGAGATTTTGACAGCCCCGCTAGAGATTTTGGCAGAAACGTGACGGACAGACGGACATTTTGAAAGTTGTTCAGAATTCGTTTACTAACACAATTTTTTATATATTGACGGTTTTAGAAATGTGCCGATCAAATGCAATATACTCTTCGTTTGCGTAGTTGCGGAGAGTATAATAATAATAGGTAGCGACTTGGCTGGATCTGGATTGTTTGGCGGGGGGTGAGCTTGCGCTCACGTGCACTCAGGCCTCATAAGCGGGCCCATTGTGCTGCCCCCGTAAGTGGTGGCATGTCCACCGAGCCTCTCATTCCTCAAGCCAACCAACACTTGTGATGTATTTGAGGAGAAGACCAGGTGAGACGCCACCTATGCTGGCCATACTGGGCCAGAAGTCCCCCAGTATGGATCCTCTTTTCGTTGAGAGAGCGGGGCAGTGACAGAGCACATTTCGTCATCCAGATTACACCCTCTACACTTGGGGTTGTCTATGACTCCCAGTGTATGGAGGTGTTTGTTTAGTCTGCAGTGTCCTGTTAGTAATCCTACATAAATGCGCATATTACTCCTGGACATCTGGGGACAGTGTTTGCCTAGCTTACGACTGGGTGTGGCTAAAGCCATTCTGCTATCTCTGCAGCTGCTCAGACCACCCCAACAGTCCGCATGACGTTTGAGTGTATAGTTCTTTAGCAGGGAACTGTGGACTGAATCTGAGAGCGTTATTGCAGGTTCTGGACCATGCAGGGCGCTCTCAGATCCCTTGCGGGCTAAAGCGTCCGCTTCTTCATTACCCTGAATTCCGTCATGTCCTTTCACCCAACGGAGCTGGACACTATTGTTTTGTGTGAGCACGTCTAGGGCCTTTCTAATTTCCAGAACCAGCCCCGAGCCTATCCTACAATTGTTTAGGGCAAGCAGGGCTGCTCTGCTATCCGTTGATACGCGCACCGTTTTACCACTGACGTTTGCCTTCGTGGTTTCTATTACCGCTTGCAGGATCCCTACTAGTTCCGCCTGGAAGATAGTGGCATGTGTGCCTAGCGGTATTATCGAATGTAGATCTAGGTCTTCTGAGTAAACCCCAGCTCCTGATCCACAGTCCATTTTTGAACCATCGGTGTAGATTGATATGTCCGGCTCGTCATTACCGGACACATTCAAGCTCAAGTTCTTGTTGAAGTTATATATAGGGGGGATACGGTCAGTTCCCATTCCCAGAAGAGGAATTTGTTTTGTAGCCTCCTCTAGGATACGGGCATGTCTCGTAGCCGTGCCCTTAATATACCATTGGCCTACAGATTGCAATCTCAGAGCAGTCCTCAGCGCCACCTCCTCTATGTACAGATTTAGAGGGGGGATGCAGAGTATAGTCTCCATTGCAGCTGTAGGCGTCGTTTTCATCGCACCAGTTATGCAGAGACATGCCAGTCTTTGAACATGCTCCAGTTGAGATGCTGCTGTTTTTTGCCTTACTCTGGGCCACCAGACTATGGCTGCGTAACAAAGCATGGGTCTTATCACAGCAGTGTACAGCCAGAGGGAGATTCTGGGTGAGAAACCCCAGGACCTACCGACCGCCCTGCGACACTGCCAGAAAGCCGCACATGCCTTGTTTATCTTAACTTCCAAATGTCTCTTCCAATTCAGAGTGCGATCAAGTATGACCCCCAGGTACTTGACCTCACTCGCTAAGTGGAGTTGACTGCCCGATAATTTGGGCATTTTCATATTTGGTAGTTTCCTTTTCTTGGTGAATAGTACTAGCTCAGTTTTCTGGGGGTTAACCGAGAGAAAGTGTTCTGTGCACCAATTATCGACCAACTTGAGGGCTGTTTGCATAAGTTCGCATAGCAAGCCCAAGTTTCCATTTAGCAAGATGGTAATGTCATCTGCGTAACCTATTGTGAAGAAACCAGAGTTATTGAGGCGGTGTAAGAGGCTGTCGGCGACTTGGCTGATATTAGGGACTCGTACTATCATTTTATTTGTTTTTGCCACCTTTACTGTTTTCTGGGTAAATCTGGGGTGGATATCAAATAACGATTGCTTAGAACCAAAATTTTCAGAAAATCAATTAATTCCTGACTTCTTTTTTAAAGACTATAATTTTAATTGTAAGGGCGGCTGTGCGAAACGATGGGGATAAATAGTATATTGTGTATTTAGGTGTGAAAGCAATACATTCCCAGACGACAATGCAAATTAAATGCAACAAGCATCGAAGTCCGGGAATGTGCTTTCACACCGAAGTACACATACTATTTTTTCTGAAATCACAATCAATATTATTATAAATTAAGGAATTTGTATTAATGCATAACATTTCTTCATGACAATCTAACTGCTTACTAATAAATGCAATTTTAATGTGAGTTGGTTTGCCTGCGTGTATTTATTTACTGTCTAAAATATACATAAAAACCGTACGGGAATGCTACTTTCCTGGCCTAGGCCCGGAATAGTATATTGTGTATTTAGGTGTGAAAGCAATATATTCCCGGACGACGATGCAAATTGTTCAACAAGCATCGAAGTCCGGGAATGTGCTTTCACACCGAAATACACATACTATTTTTTCTGAAATCACAATCAATATTATTATAAATTAAGGAATTTGTATTAATTCATAACATTTCTTGATTATAATCTAACTGCTTACTAATATATTCAGTTTTAATGTGAGTTGGTTTGTCTTCGTGTATTTATTTACCGTCTAAAATATACATAAAAAACCGTACGGGAATGTTACTTTCCCGGCCTAGGCCCGGAAAGTAACATTCCCGTACAGTTTTGTTGATCGTTGCTTGGCAACGGATCTTTTCCAGTCTGTTTTCTGATAGTTTCTTAGCAACGGACTAAAATACTGGAATTGTGCATTTTTCGATCTGAAATTGCGCCGAAAATGTAGACATTGCCAATCGATTTCAGAAAAAGTAACATTCCCGTACGGTTTTGTTGATCATGGCTTGGCAACGAATCTTTTCCGGTTTGTTTTCTGATAGTTTCTTAGCAACGGACTAAAATACTGGAATTGTGCATTTTTCGATCTGAAATCGCGCCGAAAATGTAGACATTGCCAATCGATTTCAGACAAAGTAACATTCCCATACGGTTTTGTTGATCGTTGCTTGGCAACGAATCTTTTCCGGTCTGTTTTCTGATAGTTTCTTAGCAGCGGACTAAAATACTGGAATTGTGCATTTTTCGATCTGAAATCGTGTCGAAAATGTCGACATTGCCGATCGATTTCAGAAAAATTAAGTTTATGGTGCGTTTTTTGAAAGACTTGTCAAGGCAAATTTTGTGAGAATTGTGCGCCAGAGGATGAAGATGATGAGCAGAAACAAACGAATCCAATGATATTAGTTATGATAATGCTGTAAACTTCCTAAATTTTATACCCGAAGTGTATATTTCCGATCGTGAATCGGAAACGGACGATGCGTGCGATGAAGGAGACAATAGCATTGAATGTGATGTCCATTTCGAGGAAAATGAACCATATAATTCTCTTTGTAAGCGCCCTAGGTTATATTAATGTCTTGTAAAAAATAAAAATCGTGTCCTGTATTCACAGGCTGTCCTCCCACTTAAAACTCCCGGCGCCATTTTCTTGATAACCAAAAGCGATATTTGAATTCTGTAGAAGATATCCACTAGAATATATAAATGACTTCAGTTTTGAGTAAAAATGGTTTCATTTTACATATTGAGGCGTTGCGATGCATAGTATATTGTGTATCTAGGTGTGAAAGCGATACATTCCCGGACGACGATGCAATTGTCGAGGCATCGAAGTCTGGGAATGTGCTTTCACACCGAAGTACACATACTATTTTTTCTGAAATCACAATAAATACTATTTTAAACGTATAAAAATCAAAAATATAAACATTTAAAAAAAAATTTTTCTGAAATCACAATCAATACTATTTTAAACGCATAAAAATCAAAAATATTAACATATTAAAATATATATAAAAAACCGTACGGGAATGTTACTTCCCGGCCTAGGCCGGGAAGTAACATTCCCGTACGGCTTTGTTGATCGTTGCTTGGCAACGGATCTTTTCCGGTCTGTTTTCTGATAGTTTCCTAGGAACGGACTAAAATACTGGAATTGTGCATTTTCGCTCTAAAATCGCGCCGAAAATGTAGACATTCCCGATCGATTTCAGAAAAAATAAATTGTTCGATATCTAGGAACGATGAAATGAGGTGCATGAGATGGAGAATTATATTTTAAGCAACTTTTTTAATATGAACAATTTTCGAAAAATCACTGGTTTTCGAGATATTTGAGCTTCAATGTGATTTTTCAAGTAACAAAAATCGTATATTTTTTTCATATATTTACAATTTGCAGTGTAAAATTTAGCCGAACAAACAACATAGACATGACGCAAACAATAGACAATACACAATAATCAGAAATGTCAAAATCTTTAATTTTCAAATAGCAGTTGCAGGACCACCTTTTGTTTTACTTGAAAAAAAAAAAGTTATTTTGTGTTTTGAAATAAATGTTTCATTATCATCTAAATCAACCTGATTCACTACGAATAATGTTCCAAAGGACTTATCGTCTACAATGTATTTTAAAAAAGTTATGACTATTTTTATATTTAAAAAAATTAGAGTTCATATATATCGGGAACCAGTGAATTTTCGAAAATGGTTCGTATTATAAAAGTTGCTCCGAATGTAATGTTCCATCACTTGCACCTCATTTCAACGTTCCTAGGATCAAATAATTTCTTTGCGTCGCAGCGCCCTCTACACCTCAATTAGTAAAATGGCCGTTTTTACTCAAAACTGATATCTTTTATAGTCCAGTCAATGAATATATGGTAGAATGCATGGAATATGCGAGATTTTTTGACTTCAGAACTTTGTTAGAAGTAAATTATATTTGTTATTTTCCTATTATATTTTTTATTATAAATACTCTACATATATACTATGTAATTTTGAATTATTCTGCAAATAAACATATATTATTATTATTATTATTATTAGTTAGTAGGTAAACATACTAAAAGTCCCCGCTTCTGGGAGGTGAGCTTACGGTGGGAAGGAGGGGGTTAAGGTACCATTTTTGTATTTTTCGATTATATCTCGGAAACGGTGGACTCTAGAAAAATATGTTTTAAATAAAAATGGAAGCTAATTAAATTTCCCATAAAATTGTTTCCATACATGTTTGTCGAATTTCCGACGGTTTTCGAGATATACGTTATTGAAAATCGATAATTTTCGAAAAAAAAAATTTTTGAAGTGTATATCAAATTGAAGAAAATTTAATGCTCTACAACTTCGTTTCTGACAATTTTTCTGAGAAACGATCGTGGGAGGCACTAGAAGCAAATGTTTGACAAAAAGAGTTAGGTAGAAATGATTTTTTCGAAAAGTATCGATTTTCAATAACGTATATCTCGAAAACCGTTGGAAATTCGACAAATATGTATGGAAACAATTTTATAGGAAATTTAATTAGCTTTCATTTTTATTTAGAACATATTTTTTCTAGAGTCCACCGTTTCCGAGATATAAATGAAAAACCCGTAAGCTCACCTCCCAGGGGTGGGGACTTTTAGTATGTTTACCTGCTAACTACTCCTAACAAAGTCCTGGAGTCAAAAAGTCTCGCATATTTCATGTACTCTACACCCTCCTTTGAGCACTCATTTATTGGATTATTATGATTTAGTGAACACCTTTTACAGAATTCAAATATCTCTTTTATTTATCGAGAAAATGGCACCGGGACTTTTAAGTGGGACACTCCGTATATAATTTATTAAAAACAGTTCAACAGTATTCTCTTCCTTATATCCCGTTTTAAGGAACATGAATTTCAAATCCTTGCGAGGATATAGTTTCATTTTTGATGAGGATGTAAAATGGACATATTATAACTTTGAAACCATTTTTTCACCCTGTTATTCGTGTTCAGTACCCTCAAAAACGGGGGGGGGGGTAGGTTTCATAACTTTAGCACGATTTTTTATACTCTTCCGACTCCTTACTTCCACTATTATAGCCAAATTGTATTTTAAACTATTGTTATAATGCAAACTGTCATCTGACAAATTTTTAGAACTACCTAAATAAGGGCAATTAAGTATTTTTCAAATATTTTTCAGTTTTTCACGTGCCAGTCATTTGTTATGCCTACAGATCAGCCAGACCTTTTTTTTTTTACTCGATTTTAGTGTACGACTTGTTAGTAGAACCATTTTCATTACTGTAAAGAAAGTGGAACGCATTTGTATTTTCCAAGGCATTTTTTGACTCAATCCATCAGATGGCTGGAAAAATTAGTACGAATTCTACCTAGTTCGCCTACATCATACAATTCTGTCACTACCAAAATCTCGATTATTACGAATTACATTGCTGTGTCGTGTCTTTTACAAAGGGCTGAAACAGTAAATAACGCAAATAGGAATACATATTGTGGAATTTTTAATTGCTAATAATATACTAACCACTTAACCAAGGTTCTGTAAATATTAATCGACGAATTCACTGCACAGCTAATTTAAATTAACAGTCAACTTAATATATAGTCTTTGTTACCAGAATTACTTAAAAAATATATGATTAGTATAATGAATAGTGACTTCAAAGGTGACAGTTATGTCATTGTCAGCTAGATAGCTGGGACGACAGTTTGACTTTTGTCAAATAAATAAATAAAAATAACTTGACGTGAAATGTCCACCGCCTGCGGAAGAAATATCTATAGTCTGTTTCTTATTGACAGAGACTATAGTCTGTAGAAAAACGAGTAGACAGTAATTGGGGCTAACAAGAGTCTAGCGGGTAAACGGAAAAAAAGCCGCGGAAAAGAAATCCTGAAAAAAAAGTCGAAGGAAATAAATGTCGCGAAAAAAAAGCTGAGGAAAATAAAGTTGCGGAAGAAAAGGCTGCTTTACAGAAAACAGAGTTTCTTTCACCTCGACGAATCTAGAAAAAAAATCCGCGGAAAAGAAGTCCGCAGAAAAAAGCCGAAACTCTGCGACAAAACAGAGTAACATATATAGCGGGTTTTCTAACTACATCTCATCTGCAAGTTTGCGATAGAGTATTGTGATTGACGCCACTTTGTTCTGCATGCTGTGCAGAATGTGAAAAGTGATGAGATCCGCGAATGGTGGGGAGAGGGTTAACATTTCGAATTGTTGATTATTTAAAACAAAATTGTTTTAAAAAGGTTTCTTTTGTGCTATCTTCCACCTTTACTGTATATTTTACACTTTTGTTCGATAGATCAGGTGAAATAACCGCCATGTTGGACTCAAAATGGCAAAAATTGTTTTATATATTACAAATTGGACATAGTTATGTTGGGTATCAAATTAGAAATTAGAAGTAATTATATACAGTGTGTCCCAGGATAGACATAACAAGAGATGTAATAGACCAAAAATTTTGGAATTTTGGAATGGTATTTGGAGATTGAGTCCTGCTTGTTGTAAAACTAAAATATACCAAAAATGACTTGATTTGGTGTTCTACAGGGTGTCTTATAAGCAAAGTTGTAAAAATCACCACTAATAAAGTACCTTTATTTTTCAAAATATGAAAAAATTCCACTAAGAAAAGTTATTTAGAATGCAATTTTATTCATCTATACCAAATTTTAGGAATATAAAATTATTTTTTTGAAACTTCCCATTTTTTGCGGATTAAAAGAGTTGAATTCATATTTAAAGTTGTGTAGGAGCAAATGTTAATCATCTCAAAAAGTAGGCTATTGGTAAATAAAAAATGGGACACACTGTATATAAAAAAAAAGAACTAACACGTTTGTTTAATTGCACAAGGTCATTTGACACAAATATTTAAATTAATGATAGTAAGTAACTGTTCCCTAATTGCATTTATTACTTCCACATCCAGTGGAAGTATAGTAACGACAAAAAAATTTTTATTGTTCAAATAGGCTTAGAATGTCATGAAACGTCGAAATTTTAAGTTTGAGCGAAAAAATAATTTCTGTCTGTCTGTCGGTCGGTCGGTCTGTCTGTCTGTAACTTTTTTTTTGAGCGCACGTTTACTCTGGAACCGTTTGAGATATTGAGATAGGTAAGAGTCCATAAAATTGGTATTTAGTATATACATGAGAAGCTAAGGTCTCAAAAAAATGTTGGCATTAGCCACCCCCATTACCACCCCCACCCTATTATTAAAGGGGATGAAAAAAAATTGTGATTTAGTGTGTGTACAAGAACGAGAAATCTCAAAACATTTTTCTACTTCATCCACCCCAACTACCACCCCCTATAACCAGCCCCTACCTACTACCGATGTTGGGTATCGTTTTATGAGTTTTTGGGGTAGAGGATTTCAAATAATATATTATTAAAGTTCCATAAACAATTATTTCCAAAATTTTTTCGTTGTGAGTGACTTGGATAGAAAATCTGGATGTGGAAGTAGTGATTCCTTGGGCAGCGGTTTTTTTTTCAGTTATTTTGAATTCTCGGTTTCAGATAAATTATATATTTTATTCTCGAATTGCGCTAAATATATCTTCACCATCATATCTTCTTACGTATTTGCTGTGTTTTTCCCTTAATGAGGAAAGACCAACTTGATCATGGTCCGGTTAGAATCCGGCCTGAATGAGGGCATTCAGTAATTACGTAGCGGTAGCACAATGGGCCACAAGGCCTGAGTGCGGCGACCCCTCGTCGCCCCGCTAAAAGAAGAAGAAGAAGATCATGGTCCAAACACACATAGTCTGCTCGTTCCTCTGAAACCTCTCAAATGGCGTGACATCAGAGAAAACCTCACTTAGTGGGGAGATTTAAAACATATCACAGTCATCACACGAATCCTTCTTTGCCCTTCAGTATCTACAAACTCAAAGTAGAGTTGCAAATGCATAGCGTAAGACAAAACTCAATGACGCATACGCAATTTGCATAGGAAGACCATGTATGTTTGGATTATGGACTTATTATTATTTAATTATTAAAAGTGACATGTCCGAAATTTGGACAATTGTTGTTATGCTCTCGACGTGTCACAAAAAACTATAATCTTTATTCTCAAAACGATAGCACTTTAAGATCAAGAACCAGTCCAGATTCCAAGATCCGAGCTAGAAAGATTATTTATGACAAAAAAAAGAATTATAAGAATCATATCTAATGCAGGAATACAGAACATTGAGCACCAATTATTTCTAAAATTGGCTATAATGACTGTATACTCTCTGTATATGTATCAAGTTGCATGGTTTGTTAACAGCATTTAGATGACTTTCAAGCTAATAGTCAAATTAGCAGAGGAATAAGCACAAGAAATGGAAATGAGTTAAGTACAATAGTAAACCTCGGATCTAACAGACACTCAAGAAATGTAGGCGCCTTTGGCCCAGCAAACACGCCGCATCGCAAAGCAAAGATGCCGACATTTTTTTAGTGCCTGTTAAATCCGAGGTTTACTTTACATCATCACATAACACGACCTTACATGAAAGATTCTCAAAATATGTATGTATAAAAATATACAACAATCTTCCTTCTGATATTAAAATAGAAAAAAAAAGACTAGAGCCTAGAGCAAAGGTTAAATTGCAGCAGCTTTTCACCATTCAATTTGGTTAACGAATTTCCTAAAAAAAAGTAACGTTATATGTCTTATACACAATTTTGTAGGTGCTTAACATGTCCAAAAATGCAATATCTGAAGAAGAAAATAATAATAATAATCATAAAGACTTGATATTGGAGACATCTGCAGCCAGGGGCGCCAAATTGAGGGTAAAGGAGAGGGCAAAAAAGTATTCGTAATTTTTTTAAGGTGACAAATTTTTGTTTCCTTCTTAGTATGAAGTACGTCCGTGATGACCTCAGGAAAGGGCGCCAAAAAGTACTCCCGTCCGGGTGGAAAATTTACCTTGAGCCGCCCCTGTCTGCAGCAAGTTATATAGGTAAGAAAACCACAACTCGTTTTTTTTATTATTTGTAATCTTTACGCCTGCATTTGAATACCATTGGATCCGTGTAAACCACGGAGGTGTGTATAAACACCAGCAATTAACTTTGAACATAATTATAGTCCGTTCTCCTAACAGTCATTATGTACACTGGACTGCAATTTTTTTATGTACGAACATTGATTAACCCCTGTGTAGTTTAAAAAAAAAAATCCATTCCAAAACTTAAGTGTTAGATATTATTAAAACATTTTTAGGTAATAAATTTCAATTAACTGGGCTACTCGACGGTGAAATCTTATTTCAAAATTTTTAGCGATCTCTTTTGAAGGCGGTTCAATTTTTTATTCTCTTTATTTTTAAATCCGCAATTGTAGAAAAACGGTTGCATTTTATTTCGCTGTCTAGCCATACTGGATGGGTTTTATTCTTAAATTTCACAAGGGCGTAGATAAGGGAGGTAAAGGGGGTAATTACTTTCCCCAGAGCTGGAACATCAAAATATTTTTTTGTCATTTCGTCCCCCTCCGCTTATTAATTTTGAGACGAAGCCAAAAATTTGTTTGTGGTTTTATCATTTCGCCGCGCCCCCCGCCCCCTCGTTCATCAATTATTACTCCTACAAAAAAATATTTACGCCCTTGAATTTCAAGAAACTATTGGAAACCAAAAGTTCTCTAAAAAAATATAACTAGGTATAATATGTTATTGATATAATTTCCGTAAAAAACGGTTTGTCAGATAAGTCGTCGGTCGTAGGTAGGTACATCTCAAATACCTACCGAATTTTTATAAATACCTATTCGAGAGTATTAATTCATAATATTAATTAAAAACGAAAAAGTAAGTTACACACATCTGTTCCTCAACTGTATGTATGTAATTAAGTAAGTTATTTTCACGGCGTAGCGAAGTGAGGGTATAGAGGTATTGCCCCCCCCCAACTTTGTCAGACTTGGCAAAAGTTGGACTAAAGTTGGAAATTCGAGATGTTGATAATTTTTATTAAAAAAATTTTTTTCTTAGATTTTCTCCCCACCGCTCATCAACTTTCATTTCGGTGAAACTCGGTAAAAGTTGGTCAAAATTTGGAATTTTGAGACGCAAGTTGGTAGGTAATTTTTATTGACTATTTCATTCCGATAAATTTCGTCCAATCAAAATCGATCATTTTAATAAAAAAAAAACCGCTGCCCAAGGAATCACTACTTCCACATCCAATTCTCTATCCAAGTCACTCACAACGAAAAAACTTTGTATGTGAAAATAATTGTTTATGGAACTTTAATAATATAGTATTTGAAATGCTCTACTCCAAAAACCCATAAAACGATACCCCACATCGGTAGTGGGGTGGGAGTTGTGATAGGGGGGTGGTAGTGGGGGTGGATGAAGTAAAAAAATGTTTTGAGGTTTCTGGTTCTTGTACATACACTAAATCATAATTTTTTGTCATCCCCTTTAATAAAGGCGTGGGGGTTGGTAATGGGGGTGGCTAATGCCAAAAATTTTTTTGAGACCTTAGCTTTTCTTGTATATACTAAATACCAATTTTATGAACTCTTACCTGCTTGATTTACCCATTTACCCCCTAACCCTTCGACGGAACAAGATGAAAATATAATCTAGTTCTAGATCTCGTTAAAGTACATATGTGTACCAAATTTCAAGTCAATATCTCAAACGGTTCCAGAGTAAACGTGCGCACAAAAAAGTTACAGACAGACCGACAGACAGACAGAAATTTTTTTTTCGCTCAAACTTAAAATCTCAACGTTTCATGACATTTTAAGCCTATTTGAACAATAAAAATTTTTAAAAATTTTTTTGTCGTTACTACCGCTGGATGTGGAAGTAATAGTTTCGCATCGACAAAATTTAACATTTAAAATTTTGCCAACGTTGCTCAACCAATGAAAAGCCACAATAAAGCAACCACCCTCTTTTTCAGCGGCAAATTTTCCTTTGTTTTTTGAAAACAGTAACCGATTCAACAAGTGCAGGCCTGTAGCTAGAAAGTGCTTTCAGGGCGGGCAAACAATTTTTCAGGACGGGCCCGTAAAAAAGTCCGAAATTTTTTTTGATGAGCGGGGGGGGAGAAATCCAGAAAAAATTTTTTTGATGAGTGGGGGGAAAAATCCAAAAAATTTTAATCCAAAAAAACTTTTTAATCCGAAATATTTTGAAAATTTTTACCCAATCTCTTTCAAAATATTAAAAAGACAGTTAAAATTGCCCCCATTGCGATCACCGTAGGTCGGGCGAAACTTATTCCAGGACGGGCGCCGCCCGTCCTGCCCCCCCCCTAGCTACAGGCCTAAACAAGTGGGGGTCATTACAATAATTTTTGCAAACGTCAGTTCACGTCAGTTGTAAAAAATGTGCGACAATAGGGCATCTGCAGGTGACGTCACAGCTAACCTCAAAAATATGTGTTTATTAAGATTTAAGAGTATTACGCAGTAATTATTAAAATTTCTGCCTGGTTCCCGTATTTTCAACTAGAATCTAGTTCAGTGTAATGTTTATGAAGTCCTAATAAAATAGGACTCTTTTTGTAGGTTGGAAATCTAACCTGCAAATAGCAGTCTATTTTTATTAATCAACAATATTGAAAAATAATTTATGTGAATTTTTAAATATTTGCATGGAGCAAGTACGGCTCCAAGCTAAAAATGTGTATACAAACATTAAAAATAAGAATAAACTTGAAAAACTTAAAATCTAAGGTTATGTTGGTTACATGATGCAGATGCCCTATAACGGCCCCAAATGTTCAAGATTTGGTGATTTATGTATTTATTTTTTAAAATTTACTTCATATATCTAATAAATTTGTTTTCTTTTGCATACATTTTTATTCATGAAATAGTCATGACGAATACCATTCGTGGTATAATTTTGTCTGGCAAAATTTAATGATTATTCTACTTGAGTTTGTTGCTTTGGCAATTTCGCTCTTGACATTGACAAAAATAACTCGCCTGACGGCCAGAGCTGGGTAATTACTTGTAATTTAAAAATAATTACAATTGCAAACTACTTTTTTAAAAAAGGAACTAATTACAATTACAAATTACTTTTTAAAAAAGGAACTAATTACAATTACAAAGTACATGTCTTTAAAAAAGGAATTAGCAATTACTTTTCTAATTACTTTTATGATAAAGTAAATTTAGTGACCAAACAGACAAAAAGGTAAGTTAAAAATTTCAATTAAAAGTTTTGTGTAATATTGCATTTTAATATTTATTAGAATTATTATTAGAATGTTTGACCTCAAGAGTAATCAGGAAAAATTAAATAAATACATAGAAAAAGCAGCTTTTAATAGTGGAGTAAGTTTAGGAAAGGGTTAGGAAATTTTTTAAGATGGATGCAGACCCTGCGGAAATTGTTTGTCATGACGAGTATAAAAATCTTGATTTCCATACTTTTTTGGCCGGAAAGGGGTATTTTGGACATTTTAAGGATCAAATTTGTTGTTTTAATTTTTTTTTATCATTTAAATAATTAGTTAAGAAAAGAAAATGATATCATTTTATTCTCAATATTAAAGGAATCTTCAGTTTAAATTTGGGGAAGATCTGACCATCCCCCTCCTGATATAAATATATACCAAAAAAATTGAAAAAACTTTCGGCTCTTGATCAGATCTCAACCGATTTGACTGAAATTTGGAATGGAAGTAGTCTTTCTCACACAAAAATTGTTAACCAAATTTCAGCTAAAAATGTTAAATAGTTTGGCTGAAATTGCAGTTTTAGTCAAATTTTCTGAAATTTTCAAATCGAAATATCTTCGGACCTAAAAGTCGGATCAAAATTTGCTTTGTGGCAAAAGGTAGGTTATTTTATGTACTTTCACGTGATGTAAGTCAAGATTCACTTTTACTATCTAATTACAAATTACTTCTATAAGTACAATTACTTTTTCCAATTACAATTACTTTTGCCAATTACAATTACTTTTTCCAATTACAGTTACTTTAAGAACATGCGGATGTGGTTTAACAAACAAAAATACATTAAAGCAGAATTTTACAGTTGCTTAGTTTAAAATGAATCTGATAAGCTCAAAAAAAGTTACTGACTAAAAACGAGTTTTGCCGTGGCACATTTATGTTTTTTTATTGTTAAGTACACAAACTTTTGTAAGTAGTAACGTAAGTTGTAACATAAATGTGCAGCGGACCACGGCAAAAACTTGTTTTTAGTCAGTCACTTTTTTTGAGCTTTTCAGATTCATTTTAAACTATGCAACTGTAAAATTCTGCTTTAATGTATTCTTGTTTG
The DNA here is from genome assembly GCA_936432065.2 of Rutpela maculata. Classification (NCBI taxonomy): domain Eukaryota; kingdom Metazoa; phylum Arthropoda; class Insecta; order Coleoptera; family Cerambycidae; genus Rutpela; species Rutpela maculata. The sequence goes on from OW386286.2 coordinate 248,262,700, forward strand.
TTAAACTACATACGCATGTTCTTAAAGTAATTGTAATTGGCAAAAGTAATTGTAATTGGAAAAAGTAATTGTACTTATAAATAGAAGTAATTTGTAATTAGATAGTTCAAATAATATAATTACAAATTACAATTCCTATAACAATTTTCCTGCAATTACAATTCCAAATTACTTTAATAAAAAAAAGTACTTAAATACAATTACAATTACACGCAAAAAAAGGAATTGTAATTGCTAATTACTTTTTCACCAGGAATTACCCAGCTCTGCTGACGGCTCGTTTTTTTATCTGTCAATGTCAATCGCGAAATTGCCAATCAACAAACTCTCTTAATAATTACTAAATTTTGCCGACAAAATTATATCACTTATGATATTATACATGAAATTTTTTTTTTAGAATTTCTCCCCTGCTCATCAACTTTTATTTCGGCAGAATTTTGGCAAAAGTTGGGTAAAAGTTGGAAATTCAATTTTTTTTTTTGAGGAATTATTATTTAATTATTTACAGAGTTGGCTTTTTAAGTCTTATGAAGTTGGCAAATTTGAAAAAATAATCCCCCAAAAAAGTTGGGTCGCTACGCCCCTGGTTATTTCATTACATTTGTTATGATGAATTTAACAATGTTGTCTCACACCTACAAAACAATGTTTATTTTTACTATTTACTAACAAAATCAACAGAATAAGAATAATTCTGGACTTTGACCCAATTCTGCGTTCTCATGCGCTCTCATTGATGTTTTTTTTAGCGGACGATAACGATCTAACATTTTTTTTTAAACTACTTTATGAACGAAACTCTTAAAACAGATAAATTATATATAATTATTGTTTATTTATGTCATCAGTTAAAATAATTTTATGGGTATCAAATAATATTTCCGTTTTAAAATGTGTAATGTAAGTAAATCTAGTTACCTATCACTACCTATTGCCGAAATTTATTAGCACATTAATACCTTACCATCAAAAATTAGTAGACATCTAACATAAAAATTGTTATAAAATAATATCAAAGGACGTACCTTAGTCTGACTAACATTTTCTTACCCTTAAGAACAATTTATTTAGGTATATTCAGTTTTAGGTTATGTTTTAGCTAAACAGAAACCACATACATGCATCACCGTTATATAAATTAATGAGAATTAGTGTCCGCATACACGTGATTATTTTTAGGCGATATTATCATCATAGACTCGCGACTCGCGATCTTTCTAGTTTTGCACCTATTTTAACCTTCACGAGTTAATTCATGGAGTGATTGCATGATTCTTATCAGCGTAGATGTTTCTTAGAGACACTTCCTAAAAATAGAAGGATAATAATATCTACGACACAGAATACCCTACGACGAAATTATTGGTATAAACTGGAGAATGGAGAATGTAAGCAAGTAAAAACCATGTGGCGGAGCCCCAAGTATATCGCATACCTATGTGGCGTATGCAAGAGTGTGCAAAACATGGCTTAAAATAAATTAATATCACTCTTGAAATGTATGGCAAATGACAAATTAGAAATGAACCTATAAAAGCGTGTAGGTATTCAAAATCTTAAGTAATATTGTGCAATGTTAGTAAAGCAGCGTGGTATGTTCTTTTTTACCTTCTTGATCCATTTGAAATTTTAAAACATCTGAAAAATTTGGGAATACTTAAATGCCTGCAGTGGCGGATGTGGGGGGTGGGGGGGGGTACGTGCCGCCCCCCCCCAAGTGTGAAATATACTTAATATTAATTTTTAATATACCTATAATATATGGATGCCTGGCTACCTAAGATGCCATCAACTTATTTGAATTTAATAAATCCCACGTCAGCCTTTATATCATAAATATGCTGTACTCATTTCTGTTTTTTACTGTGGGCATATAGCTACTCATGAAGAACGTATCTGTTTACATAAATCGCAGCAAATATTAAAAAAACCGTTGCCCAAGGAATTACTACTTCCACATTCGGAATTTCCAACCAAGTCTCTCACAACGAAAAAAAAATTCATTAAGACAAATTATCTTAAGTTATCCTGTATATTAAATATTCTATTATACAAATCGCTATTAAAAAATTTGTTTTTATGCATATTAGCGTGGCGGCTTAGCCTGCAAGACCAAGTGAATGTTGCATTACAAACAATACATGTAAACATAAACATGTTTACATGTATTGTTTTCACACAAATATTAATAAGTAGTAGGTTGTCCCTATTTATTCATATTTTAATCTTGTTTTATTCCCCACTTCGTCGCACATTGTCCCCGTGTCCCACCTTGCCCTAATTACCCTCAATTACCTTTAATTACCCTTTATTACCCTTATCCGCTAATTACCCTCTCTAATTCCCACTTGGTCCCAATTAAAGACACAAGTGGATGAAGGGTCTATGTGACATTTTCGAAAAAAATTAGTTTTTTATATGAATGAAGGCTAAGTACACAAAATTCCCCCAGGTACATTACATTTAATTCTAATGCAAAAATATCTGATTTATAAATTTATAAAGGATCTATGTACTGTTGAAGTTGGTAGGTTGTTAAAAACTTTGAAATCAATTATCTCAAAATCACTTTGTTGTTACATAGATCCTTCATCTACTTGTGTCTTCAATTCGTCCTACCTTCCCCTAATTACCCTTAATTATTCGCCAATTACCTTTGATTTCCCTTAATTACCAGCTAATTATCGCCACTACCCAGATAGCATTTATTATTCCACGAATGTACATTTTGCATTCCCAATGTTCTAATTGCATTCTGTACTTGCCATGCATGATTATACATACGATATAAATGGGATATACAGAAAAGTTTATGTTCACAGTCGCATATACTGTGTACACGTATCAGGGAACGTTCTTCGTATATGTGTTCATGTTCATCGTATAAACATTCGTCAATGATTTTATCTGTATAATACAGGTATATTTTTTGTAGAAATATTTGCATCGCTCGAGCGCCGCGCCGACAGTAATATCATCAAAAGTTCAGCACTTTTAACGCGACCGCTGATTGGTTCGATTTTTGAACTAATAAAAATAAACCTGCATCACAACTGATGAGACAGCAATGCTAGTTTTATAGTACCTATCTACCTACCTACCTACAAAAATAATTATGATATTTCTCTATCTATATAGATTTGGTTTAAGTACATTTATAATCATCCCCTGTGCGGTGTATGACGTTTTATAAATTTTAAATCGTTCGTCAATATTATTGTATATATGAAATATGTTTTAAATTTTGAATCCAGACTTTAGATTTGTGATCGAATATTAAATAATAATGAATATGAAATATTAAATAATAATGAATGAAATATTAAATAATAATGAATTTAATTTATGTACTGTGTTCAATTAATTAGTAACTATCTCGGTAACTATCGGCATTTCTTAAGCAGATAGTTCAGACTTAGAATGGTTATTTAATTACATTTTATCTTTTATATTTAGATTTTCGTTTTCCATGTCATTACAATCCCCTTGTAGAATTTTTTAAATGCGCGCCACGGTCATTAGGTTAGTGCGCATGCTGATCGTACTGCTATTAGTACACGTCACGCTTCTGCTGTCAAATGTCGATTTCAATTTATGTTTTGTTTTTGTTTTCCCGTGATTTATTTTTATTATAATTATTGCAAGTATATACATTAATTGCATTGCAGTAAGTATTTTACAATTGTATACAATATAACTACCACATAGTTTTATTGTCATTTGCAGATATTTTATATTTAGACACTAAAGTTTAATGTGTATCCCTGTGTACATATTATACTAAGCATACCACCTATATTAGTTATAATAATTACGGCGTTTGTAGGTATCGATTTTACGATTTTTAGAAAAGAAACTGAGGTGTCTTTGTAATGGTCTCGGTCCACAAAAAGGAGGCTTGGTGGTCACCATTCAAACAATTAACTGATCATTGAAAAACAGGTGAAAATGCAGATGAAATGTGGACACTTTACGGGTTGTTTAAATCTTATTTTCAAGAAGGTAGGTTCGATCTATTTCAATATTAAGGAGCTTTTGTTTATTTAAATCACAACCATTGGATTTGATTACAACATACGAGTTGTGATAGGTATTTACTTGTAGTAATTTGCTTTATACCTATTTCAGAGGATTATAGAAGAGCTGCAATTAATTGAAAAGGGCAGAGATCACATCTGATGTACAGAGTGAATAAAAAAAAATCAAAGGACTATGTACAAAAAGCACGTTATTCCTCCCGTCAGATGATATCGAAGAACATATTGGAAGCCGTCGACTTCCCAAGAAATTTTGTCTTTACTAGAAGTTGAAAGAAGATAGGTATGTTGTTCTTTTAATAACTCTGGTAGGCCTTTAAAATCAAGTACCTGAAATTTCGAACGTTCATTTGAACGAATTTCATATGAAAAAGAAAAATTAATAAAAGCCACACTTCGATTTAGGTGTAAAAACTTAAGTATTGTGGATATTTATTGTCAGCAAATGTGGCAATGAAGTGTTTATGCCTAAATCGATGTGTGGTTTTTATTAACTTTTCTCTTTCATCTAAAATTCATTCAAGTGAACGTTCGAAACTTCAGGTACATTTAAAATCACAGTTGAACAAATCCTCGTCATAATATGATATTCTCAACTATGACAGCGGGTACCGATATTCCTGATCTTTGACCTTTCATTCTCAAAAACTGGCGATTTTCAGATATTGTGCCCATGAAAACTTTTGATCAGGATATTATGAAGTACAACATACTACATTTTCAGCCCATTTGACTGTACCTTCTTTTCCATTTATTTTGTGCCTGCCGTGTCCTTTATGATAATATCAATTTGTTTAATTTACCTATGTTTGATCAGTTTTATTTTTTCTGTAAGATCTTTGTAAGATGCTTTTATATTTTTCAACTTTATCATGGCCAGTTTTTAAAGAGAAATAAGTACCTATTCAAATATAACACAATGTATTTTCTTTTGTAGTTGGACTAGCACGTGTATCTCCTCCTCTAGACAGGAAGAAAATACCTTCTTAAAAATCGGAAAAGCCAAAAGAAAGTATTCAGCCAATAGGATCAGTCACAGATGATGTGTTGAGAATGAAAAGTGGACTTTCGCAATTACAAGTATCACCATCGGCAACACCTGGACACTGGTTTTGAAAATGTAAGCCCTCCAATTTTTACTATTTTTTACTTACTGACAAAAAATTCGTTATAGTAAAATATGACAGTTCATAAGTTGCAAAGAAAATTTTTCACAATTGTTTTTTATTATTACAATTCATTTTTGTAACAAAAAATAAAAATATATTTAAAGTAACACAACTGTTTTATTTATACCTCTTCCTATTTTATAATTTAAGATGCATACTTAATTGTTACAACAATGTAAAGTAATTAATAAAATAAAATCATGTTTTGTTCTTGGCAATTTAAAACACGATTTGAAATAGATAAAACTTTAAGGTAATGTAATATGATCATTAGATTTTTTCATAAATAACACGTTAAATATGATTTTTAAGCTGAAGTTTTAGAGTGATAAATGTTTGATCCATTTTAAAATGGTTTTTAACAGATCTTATTAACGTAAAACTATTTTTTTACATATATTCTTGGACCTTTGTAAAGTATTGTTATAGCAAATACAGTTTTATTTAAGTTTATTTAGCATTTGTGTGCTCCATTCAATAAAATTTGATGAATAAAACATTTGACTTTAGTTGAAAACTAATAGTAAAAACAAATTTTCTGTGCATATATTCCACATTTACTTACATAATATTCTTCACAAGGAATGTGAAATGTGGAAAATTAGAATAAGTACCTAATAATTGACTGTAACAATTAAACTTTAAAATTAGATATTGGATTTATTATATGCAAGTACTTCACTCATATCATGTATTCTCTTGAGTTTAATTATTATAATAATTTATTATTTGCTATAATCATAGATGAGTCGCTGCGTCATACTGAACATATTCAGAATGAAGCAGCGACTCATCAATGATTACAATAAGTAATAAATTTTTATAATAATTAAACTTTGAAGAAAATACATGGCATGAGTGAAGTACTTATAGCTGCCACTGATACTTAATATTCATTCCTACAATATACATGCATCATAGATATATGATCCATGTGTAACATACCAGGCACCTACGGTTTAATTCCTACGAAGGTAGTACTCATATACCGTGAACATGCAGTGTACATTGTGAATGTAGGATGGACCTTCCTCCTATATACCTCATGTATCTATCAGTATATCAATATACGTTTCTGGTTCATATCAAGTTCCGTTTTGGTCTATGGGTACGTTGTAGGAATCTTACTCGTATATCGAGAGGCGGTCATCTGTACGTCTCTCTGACATTCAGATTTTCTACATGGAATACAAAATGAATATTCATTCTTAGTTCCATGGGTACATAAAGTACGTTCCGAGCACATGCTCGGAATGTAAAAATGCTATCTGGGTAAATACCTTACTCATTCCCACTTTGCCACACCTCCCACTAATTAACTTTAATTACCCGCTAATTACCCTTACTCGCTAATTACCTCCTTAATTTTCCATTAATTACCCTTAATTAACCCTCCAAGTCACGCCCCCCCGTGATGTCAAAAAAAGAGTGGAGGGAGGAGGCCTAGAACCTACTATAATACTTTACTCCGGCGAATTTTCGAAAATATGTGGAAATAATTGTTTATGGAACTTTAATATCCTGGTATTTTGAAGTCGCCTGCCCTAAAAATCTATAAAACGATGTAATGAAGGCAGAAATAGTGTAAATATTTCGTGCAAAGACGAGATTACCCCCCCCCCCCATTTTCGAGGGTGCTGAACACGATGCAAGTGGTAGGAGAAGTTTTTGACCGCAACTGCCAAAAACCACCTCTTTTATGGATCCCTTTATGTTTTCATATATAAACGGGTCTGGGGAGTGATTTATCGACGAGTTATACTTGAAATAACATGGAAGGGGGTTATAGAGTAAGTGGGTCTAGGGGGTTGATTAAACCCTCCCGAGAGGTGGAAAATCAATACTCTGCAAATAATTCGGTTCAAACGCGTATCTCCCCGTTTTCGGGGTCGCTGATCACGGGAAAAATATTCATTTTTAGCTCCAACCCCTTCTCATTCCTCAAAACGGGCAGGAACATCCCCTCACTCGAATATAATCTAGTTCCAGATCTCGTTAAAATACATACGTGTACTAAATTTCAAGTCAATAACCTAAACGGTTCCAGGGTAATCGTGCGCACAAAAAAGTTATATACAAACATACCGACAGACAGAATTTTTTTTGCTCAAACTTAAAATCTCGACGTTTCATAATATTCTAAGCCTGCCTATTTGAACAGTAAAAATTTTCAGTTTTTTTTTTTACGTTACTATATTCAACTGGATATGGAAGTAATTGATATACTTCAGAATGAAATGATCAAGACACGAAACAAAGCGCATAAAAAATAATTACAGTCAAAAACAGAGAGAGATCAAGCTTATTATACAGATTTAAGCAATTACGTCAAAAGTGCTATTCGTCGAGAAAATAAAGCATATTATAATTGTTTGTTAATAAAGAATTCAAAAATCCGCGCCATATCTGGAAAACTTTTAGGGATGTAGATGTAGGATATCTAAAAAAATGTTAAAAATTGCCTGAATGTTTGCAAATTTCGCAATTGTTGAATGAACACTTCTTAAATATTGCTGTTGTTAAGTTTTAAGAAAATAACAAAATAAATAATTCATCTTTTCAATTTAACGAGGTAAAATGGAGAGCGTATAGAGTGGAGATAATATTAATGCTGAAAAGGTAAAACTAATTTCGCCGTGCTGTAGTACATATTTTAACTCATCTGGTCAGTGATTCTTTAAACACTGGTACATTTGCAAACATATGGAAAGCAGCGGCCGTGCTACCGATTCCAAAGAATGATAGGCCTCCCTACGACCTACGTCCTATAAATATATTGCCCCCTTTATCCAAAGTTATGGAAAAAATTGTTAGTTTTCAATTTAAGACTTACCTGGAAAGGTTTAACATGTTTCCTTCAATTAAATCAAGATTTGGACAAAAACATGATATCAATGCAGCAATGTCAAAGGTTGTAAATGATATTAGCGGTGCAATGGATAATTCCACGCTAACTGTTCTCAGTCCTCTGACCAAAGCAAAGCTTTTAATCTAGCCAATACCAATTTCTTGATTCTAAAGCTAAAATCTATTAGGGCGGAGAATATTGCTTTGCAGTGGTTTGGAGATTAATTGCAAAATAGAAAACAATTTGTTAAAATAGGCACAGATAATTTCTCGTCCATGCAGCAGATGTTAAGTGGTGTATCTCAGGGCAATGTACTGAGATCTATATTGTTTTCGGGATCCAAGGCAACACCTGGACCATTCAGGTGTTGCCTTGGGTTGCCACTTACAGTTGTATGCAAGTGATATCCAATATACGTCTTCAAAATTTGGCGAAATTCCAAATTTAATGAAAGGTGTACATGGAGATTTAAATCGTATTTGTACATGGTGTAACAAAAAATGGGTTTAACCTTAATCCAAAAAAATCGCAAGCGCTTTGTATAGCAAATGAAAGGCTAAGATCTAATCTGCATCTAGATAATAATTATTAGACAATATAATCTTCTGCTACTACCTAATTGGCAATGTTCTCACATTTCCTTTTGCTGCCCTGGCATTTATACATTTCTGTACCATATAAATTATTCGTAGAACATTTGCAAGAAGGTCGACACTTTTTTTTGGGAATATGAACAATGATTAAAATCGAGTTTATTTGGAGCGTTTATGGGAATAAGCACATCACTCGAACATAAACAATTTCGTCACATCCCCAGACAAAATTCGAAGGTGATTTATATGTGGTTCTATATCTAGACTCCACTTCATACACTGGAAAGGGTATTCGGCAGAGGAGGTGTTAGAGCTTCTCTAGTAGCAAGAGAATATACAGATTTTTTTTTTTGAAAAGCAATCATATCCAACCTACTCTGTTTCAGTTGTCATAGTGTTGAGAATGTATAACTAACAAACACATTTTTCCATCATGTCATACTGGCTGTCATCTTTCAATTCTTATGTTTTTCCACGCTAGCAGCGTGTTCTCGTCAGCTTTATCAAAATTCTTCCAACAGAAAGTTTTACCTTTTCTTGAGTAACTTGCTCTTACATCCTCGGCAGTAAGACAAGTTGGTTAAATATATCTAAAATGGAAAGGTACTTATTACCAGCGTTTCCACGCTCAATTATTATCAGAGAATTTAATTCATTTAAGAGAAAAGGGCTGCCAATGTTGTAATTGATCAAAATTTAAACGAAACATAATGGCAGCACAATCTCTTATGAATCTTAAAAAGGTTAATTTATGCACACTGAGTAATACAGTCCTCGCCGTGCTCCAGGATATAAGCCATATTGCTTCTGAAGATTGTATATATTTTGTATCGATTCAATTAATTACTTCCACATCCAGTGGAAGTATAGTAACGACAAAAAAAAAACCGCTGCCCAAGAAATCACTACTTCCACATCCGGATTTTCTATCCAAGTCACACAACGAAAAAATTTTGTATCTGGAAATAATTGTTTATGGAACTTTAATAATATAATATTTGAAATCCTCTACCCCAAAAACCCATGAAACGATACCCCACATCGGTAATGGGGTGGGGGTGGTGACAGGAGGTGGGAGTGGTGGGTGGATAAAGTAAAAAAATATTTTGAGGTTTCTGGTTCTTGTATACACACTAAATCACATTTGTTTTCATCCCCTTTAATAATGGGGTGGGGGTGGTAATGGGAGTGGCTAATGCCATAATTTTTTTTGAGACCTTAGCTTCTGTTGTCTATACTAAATATCATTTTTATGAACTCTTACCTGCTTGATTTACCTATTTACTCCAAATTTACCCCAGTTTACCCCCCAACCCTCGACGGAACAAGATGAAAATATAATCTAGTTCTAGATCTCGTTAAAGTACATATGTGTACCAAATTTCAAATCAATATCTCAAACGGTTCCAGAGTAAACGTGCGCACAAAAAAAGTTACAGACCGACAGACAGACAGAATTTTTTTTTCTGCTCAAACTTGAAATCTCGACATTTCATGACATTCTAAGCCTATTTGAACAATAAAATTTTTTTTAAATTTTTTTGTCGTTACTATACTTCCACTGGATGTGGAAGTAATCTTTAAAAATTTTTATTGTTCAAATAGGCTTAAAATGTCATGAAACGTCGAGATTTTAAGTTTGAGCGAAAAAAAAATTTCTCTGTCTGTCGGTCTGCCTGTAACTTTTTTTTGTGCGCACGTTTACTCTGGAACCGTTTGAGATATTGAAATTTGGTACACATATGTACTTTAACGAGATCTAGAACTAGATTATATTTTCATCTTGTTCCGTCGAAGGGTTGGGGGGTAAATTTGGGGTAAATGGGTAAATCAAGCAGGTAAGAGTCCATAAAATTGGTATTTAGTATATACAAGAAAAGCTAAGGTCTCAAAAACATTTTTGACATTAGCCACCCCCATTACCAACCCCCACCCCCTTATTAAAGGGGATGAAAAAAAATTATGATTTAGTGTATGTACAAGAACCAGAAACCTTAACTTTTTTTTTACTTCATCCACTCCCACTACCACCCCCCTATCACAACCCCCACCCCACTACCAATGTGGGGTATCGTTTTATGGGTTTTGGGGTAGAGGATTTCAAATACTATATTATTAAAGTTCCATAAACAATTATTTCCACATACAAAGTTTTTTCGTTGTGAGTGACTTGGATAGAGAATTGGATGTGGAAGTAGTAATTCCTTGGGCAGCGGCTTTTTATTGAGTTTTGTTACATAGGAAATCATATTCCAATTTACTTGTAATCAATGATATGTGTAATAATTTAATAACATCAATATTTTCAAAACCCTTCCCGTTTCTAATAAAGAAAAACAGCACTTTAGATGCAGATTAAACCATCTTATTAGTATAGTATGCTAAGGAAAGTTTACTATGAAAAATTGGTTCCTAGATCTTTATAACTTGTAGAACGTTCGAGAATGTTGTTATCTATTTTGTTGTTCAGAACTACAGGAGCATCTGTATGACATTACCTTACACTTTGCAATACTTATTTAATTTGGAAAATTGTCTGAAAACCAGCTAAAATGTTGTCAAGTTCGATTTGTAATAAGACAATTCTCCAGGGAGAGAAAATCTTTATATATAATATGTAACTAATAAATATAATTTATGTCATTAAAGAAAAGTTGAAACAAAAGAGGGCCCGAGTTCGATCCTTGTGGAATTCCAGAACTTGCAACTTATGTCTGCGATCTATCTCCTCCTCCGTATTCAACAATCTAACTCCTGCGAAGCAAATATGATTCAAATAATAAAATCAAATTGTTTGAAAAATTACCCTCAGTCTCGCCCTCAGCTTTCTGTATGACGATGTAAATCATATCAACTTGACCTTGTCAATCTAAACTCTTTGAATACAGTAGTGATATTTTAAAATATTGAATCGATGCCAATGTAAGGTAGAAGAGAAGAGAAATGGACAATTAATATGCTGAAAAGAAACAGATTTAATCTAAGCTGCCACTTTTTTCTTTAGCTACTTTTAGTCGTCGGCGGAACTCGTGCCTGGCATCAATGATAATATATCGGTTTCTTTCACGTACATTATTTTGCTATTTATATTTCACTCTATCTTATTATAGGGATCGACCCAAGATTTCTAGGTGCCACTGGTGTATGTTCTGCGTAGTACGAGCCACTTTGGCAATTGTTGATTTTTTTGTCCATAAATCCGTGTTGAAACGGTGATATCGTATTTTTTACTGGGCAATGAATGTAGTCATACAGAACAATATGTCTAACAATTTGCCAGAGTTACAAAGTAAAGCAGTGAGTCTGTAATTATTGATACAATGCGGATCACCAGATTTGAAAATATGACATACCTATCGTGGTACGGGCTCCGATCTAGGCGCCGGCACTCGATCAGCGATGTTAAGCAACGTTGGTCGCGTCCAGCGCTTGGAATGGTGACCCAAGTTCTCGCTGGAGATCTCAGTCCATATGCTGAGCTGTAAAAGCCTGACTGGACTGAGACGGCTCGGCGAGAGAAAGACAGAGGCTGATAACCGTGCCTATGGGCTCTTGTCAACAGACTCGAAGTCTAGGAAGACCATGTTTGGATGGGGAGCCCTGAGGCACACAAAAAAACGAGTACTACAATAGACCTTATAGGTCGCAGTGGGGGAAGGCCAATCGCCCGCTCCTTCAGAGTAATCTAAAAAAAAATACCTATCGTGGTAGTTTTCCAGATATTTGAATATTTGAAAGTAGTTAATCTTCTTCTTCTAATCTTTATAAGCAATGTCAAGTTGATCTAAAGGACAATCCTTCTAAAAAAACTGATACACAGATTGAAACGCAAAATCTAGAAACGTGGTAAAACGTGTTTCAAACTGACACATACACCCGTTTTTGTTGTTAGTTTGTTGGTTGTTGGTACAGTGCATCAAACATCCGAAATTGTTTTTGGGCGAAAGGAACTATACGTATAATAAAACCCACATCAAATATAAACAAACAACATTTATTATAAAAATATTAACTAAGGTGTATAAAAATAACAAAAACATAACAAATAAATAATTTACTAACTTAAATATGTTTTTTTTATTATTTAATTAAATATTCACAATATAAGTCGCAGTTATCCAAATACTAAATGCTAAAAAAGGCATCAGTTTTACTTTGACTAAACCTTTATTTAATCTAGATATATCGACAAATTTAATACTTATATAGTTATAGTATCACCAAAATTTAGCTTAAAAATAGTTATATAAGGTTAATATCACCACTAAAAAAATCAATAATCATAATCATCAAATCTACTTCCACAGAACTAACAACTGTAATAGAATATTTGCTGAAATAAACCTGTCAGTTCCAGTAAAAATTGCTACTGTTGTCAATAGTATCGTTATAATAGTTAGGAGAAGTTTCTTCTGCAGTGAAAAATCCTATTTTTTCATAGAAGCTACCCGAAGGCACCGGATTGTTTTTCCTATTATTGTTGGTATTTTCAGTATGATTTGCATACATTCCTTTGAGTTCCTCCCAAAACACCAAACATAAGATGGTGTGGGGTCCCAGTTTGACGTACAACGGGCCCATACCTCTGTAAAACGGCTTCAGTCCCTTTTGCATGTATATTTTTCTCACACAATCCAGGTACCCCCTGTACACCTTATCGCTTGATTTACCTCCAATAGCTGAAAAAGAAACAAATTACTATACAGCTACTTAGAAACTCTCGTAAGCTTATGTTTTTAGGCTGCGCATGTGATACATGCATTTTTGTAGCTACCCTAATAGCACAACATTGTCCTATGGATATCTGAAAAAGAAATCCGAAAAAAAAAGTTTTCCTCGCATCTCGTATCTCGTTGAATGTGTGAGCGGGGGTAGTGGGTACTTATACAAACCACCACCACCATAATATCGTCATCTACAACATAAATAGAATATTTACATCAGCGAATATTAAATAGACGTCTTGCTGCTGTCCCTATAGGGACCTAAAATGTGTGTACTTGCCGTACATAAATTGGTCATCCAGAGGACGTCCGTTGCGGCACATATGATGGACGTTCAGTGTGGTATTCGCTGATATGTATACATATCTCGGGAACGTGTTGGAGAGAAGGCGGTATGAAAATATCATTTATTACAAAAATATAATATTTGAATCAAAGGACACGAAATGGACGTTCGTCTCCTGTCCCTATATGGAATTAAAATGTACATACTTCCCGTACATAAAATGGACATTCATAGGACGACCATTTCGTACAATTTCAAAGTAAATTAGATGATAGATGTCCGGTGGACGTCAAATTTATGTCCATGGACGTCAGTACATTAAATGGACGTAAAACGGACGTCCGGCGGACATCGTGTGCTATTGGTATAATAGTGGAATGCACGAAAAAAGTACTAAGTTATTAGGAATTCGGTTTGACCTGAAAAGATTGGCCTAAAAACTTTTTTAATGACTTTCTCTAATCATAAATAAAGTTTTCTACCTCTTTCCCTCGCTCGTTATTTTTTTCTTTAGAACTCAAAAAATCAATTTTTTGTGAAAAATTATGTTGAATATGTATTGATTATTTTGGCTTGGAAAATATTCACCTAGGTTCTCGAGGTCGTTAATTACGAATCCAGTGTTTATAACAAATTCAGATAGAAACATGTTTCTTTTCCAAAAATTTGCATCGAGGGGAAAACCGCGAATGAAATCTGGCGTACACCCAGAAGGAAATCTTCGTCAAAGAGGAAATCTGGTGTACAAAATTTTGGGCGCAGTTGACTCCTTGATTTGGATTTTGATTATAAATTATTTTTAAGGAAAACAGTAAGTGTCATTTGATTAAAAGCTACAAAAAAGCTTAAATGACCTTTTTTTTTGTTACAACGCAATTCAAAGGGATAATTTCGCAATATTTATTTTTATAAAAATGTACTATTTTAATAACAAATAGCCACAACTTGGCCAATTTTTACTGCAGAGTCTTATTTATACTAAAAATCAAATTGTAGGGAATTGAATTTTAATTGTGATTGACATTTTTCTTGTAAATCCTTAGTTTTTTACTTAATCACCGCATGAAATTTGAATTTTGGAAAGGAGTGAAAAAACAGTAAACCTTAAAAAATCAGATCTTGGCCCAATTTTTGACAAAATTGGACGGGACTCAGATTCAATGTTATTTCATAGTCTTCAAGTTGTATGCTTTAACACTTCGTGCAGTTTTCAAGATATTTGAAAAAAAAACGTTTCGTGGCCCCTTCCCTCTCTTACCAAAAGTTTAGTTCGTAGCTGATCTTGGTCGACAGTTTTACATGTTTATGAGACCCTAAACAACAGTCTTCTGTAAGGAAATTTCAGGTCACATGGATTTCCAAGTCAAAACCTAAGTGTATTTATCAAGATAATAAATATTACCTACCTTGTTTATACATTTTGGTCAGAACCAAGTCAAAGGGTGTCATGGCCATGCTAAGCACGATCCCAGCAGCAGTGCTAGCCAGAATTGTTGTGAAAAGGGGATGATTTTGGAAGGTTTCGAATTTGTTTAAACTTTCTTTTGCTACAGCAAAAGAAGTCAACTGAGATGTTCCAATGAAGGCTCTTGGAAGAGAAGCAGTTGCTCCTCTGAAGAATCCACGAATCTGCAAGAAATACATTATATATTTAGTTATGAGAGATATATTTCACGGATTATATAAAGTAAAACTGAACTAAAAAATGACACTAGTTACGTCAGTCAAACGGAGAGTAATATAAAACCACGACTTAAAGAACAAAATCTTCTGAACAAAAATAACACTATCAACACATTGAATAAAAAATATTTAATAAGAAAAAAAAATTATAGCGCTAAAAATATAGTAAATGTAATATATTATTATAATATATAATAATGTAATATCCGTATTTAGTACAGTACCTAGAGGTAAAAAATATGCAAAACTTGGGAATAATTTCATATTGAATGATAATTTTGATGATAATATTTTTATGGGTGATTCTTGTAGTAAAGGGGATCATCTTCAGTTTCTATATAGTCCTGGCGCTTGCTCTTACCCCACCTCTAAATCAAAAAAAATAATATATGGAAAAGTATTGATTATTAATTTTTGAAATGCAGTATATTTATGGGGTTGCTGATTACGAATCTCAAGTCAAAATTATAAAATTCAGAATGGCGGCTTCAATATGGCGGGCGGAAATGAGGCAAAATGTAAAAAATTGCTTGATTTTGCATTTTAATTTATGCTTATAAGTTTTTAGGCTATAACTATATAGGTAATATTATTTAACGCTTTATCAACTGATGCCAGATTTGCAGGCTTCTGTTTCGACACAGATTTAACAAAGGTTTTATATCTAAATTCATCCAAGTTTTTATCAGTTTTCGCTGCACCATAAAGATGTAATATACCGGTTGTTCCAGAATCTACATTTCTAATAATAATACACATCTGAAATATATTTATGAGACATTAGTAAT
This sequence comes from Rutpela maculata, assembly GCA_936432065.2. Taxonomy (NCBI): domain Eukaryota; kingdom Metazoa; phylum Arthropoda; class Insecta; order Coleoptera; family Cerambycidae; genus Rutpela; species Rutpela maculata. The sequence goes on from OW386286.2 coordinate 248,278,831, forward strand.
ATCAAACGTTATCCGCAGTAGACTCTATCATTTTTTCGATAAAACTAATATTTTTTGAGATATTTTCAAAAAATAAAAATTTTAAGTTTTTTCGAAATTACCTTACAGTTTAAAATACATTTTTTTCTAAAGTAAGTGCTTTAAATGAACAAAAAAATTGAGCGTCTAGGTAATGCTACATTTTAACGAAAAACTGTATTTAAGATAATTAATTCCACATCCAGTGGAAGTATAGTAACGACAAAAAAATTTTTAAAAATTTTTATTGTTTAGATAGGCTTAGAATGTCATGAAACGTCGAGATTTCAAGTTTGAGCGAAAAAAAAAATTGTCTGTCGGTCTGTAACTTTTTTTGTGCGCACGTTTACTCTGGAACCGTTTGAGATATTGACTTGAAATTTGGTACACGTATGTACTTTAACGAGATCTAGAACTAGATTATATTTTCATCTTGTTCCGTCGAAGGGTTGGGGGATAAATTGGGGTAAATTTGGAGTAAATAGGTAAATCAAGCAGGTAAGAGTTCATAAAATTGATATTTAGTATAGACAAGAGAAGCTAAGGTCTCAAGAAAAATTTTGGCATTAGCCACCCCCATTCCGCCCCCACCCCATTATTAAAGGGGATGAAAAAAAATGTGATTTAATGTGTGTACAAGAACCAGAAACCTCAAAATATTTTTTTACTTTATCCACCCCCACTCCCACCCCCTGTCACTACCCCCACCCCACTACCGATGTGGGGTATCGTTATATGGGTTTTTGGGGTAGAGGATTTCAAATATTATATTATTAAAGTTGCATAAACAATTATTTCCAGATAGAAAATTTTTTCGTTGTGTTACTTGGATAGAAAATCTGGATGTGGAAGTTTTTAAATTACTGACTAATTAGAGTAACGAAATGGCGACCTTTTTATATAAAAAAATATAAATACGCACATTTTTCTGTCATAACTTCTTTATTTCTTATGCTATGGAAACGAGTAATAATTTGAAAGCGCAATTAATTGTCTTTAATTCCATTTCTTAGCATGCTTGACGTAGTGTCACAATTTCTGAGATATTTAACATTTAAACTAAATTTTTCGTTTTATAAACGTTCGGATGCCATTTGTAAACTTTCATATCTCCGAAACTATTAAATCTATGTAAATAATTAAAAAAGCGAAATTCATTATTGGTTTATCAGCTTTATTTTTGGTCTGTATCCATTTTTCACTAAAACTAATATTTATTGAGATATTTGGAAAAGGAAAAAAAACTACGTTTTATCAAAAATACATTTATAGTTTAAACTTCATTTTTTCCTAAAGCAAGTGCTCTATACAAACGAAAAAATTCGAGCGTCTACATCATGCTATATATTATCGAGAAATAGTGTTTGAAATTCCTTTTTTTTAATTACTGTCTCATTACAGAAACAAAATGGCGACGTTGTTATTAAAAAAATGTGAAGACGCACATTGCTTAGGTCATAACTTCTTTGTTTTTTATGCTACAAAAACAAATAAAAAAAACAGTTGAAAGCATAATTATTAATTATGCTTCGTATTAACCCATTATTCCACCTATTAGCATTTTTGAGGTAGGTGTCACAGTTTCTGGGATATTTAACTCTCACTCTAAATAATTATCTTATGAACACTTGGATTCCAAATATAAACTTAAATATCTCCGAAATTACGAATCCTACATCAATAAGAAAATATATAATTAATTCCCAGTTTGTACTTTCTATAATTGGTTTGTAACATTTTTTCGAGAAAGTAATACTTTTTGAGATACTTGACGAAAGTCATTTGGAAATACCTTTTTTTTTAAACCAAAATTTCAATTTTGAAGTCGTTTATAACTTAAAAACTATCAATTCATGTGAAAAATTGCATAGAACCTTTTCTTCTTAAAACTTGATTCTTTTCATCTCCAATAAATATGTATTTTTTTAGGTGCCACCCCCCGAGAAAGGGTGGCATCCACCCTCTATAAATTAGCAAGCCCTCGGACAATATAAAAACTTTTCTGTGAAGCATTTACTATTATCAATATATTATTCCGAAGTTAAAACCTCTAGTTACTGTACTAATTACAGGAAGTTGGAATTAATAAAAAAAAAAGGTGATTTTCAAGAAGTTTTATCTCCAAAAGATTTTATTGCATAGAATGCATCTTTTAGGTATAAAAACTTGAAAAGTCATAGTCCGTACGCACAGAATGACGGGCAAAGTACCTAAAAATGCATAATTATGCAAAAAAGTGCATTTTTTGCTGTTTTTGTGCATTTTTCAAGGGTTTTTCAAAGATATTCATTTAAGATTTATAAAAATTTGAGAAAAATGGTTTGTTTTAGTATTATACAGGCCTTAAGTAACATATTGGGTCATTTAAGACCCTTTATGGGCCGATTGTAGCCATTAAACGCATCCTAAAGTGCATAATTTGCATCCGTTTAAAAAAAATTTAATAATTGCTCTAAAATTAATAAAATATCGCCCAAATTTTATACTCGGGGGTTTTCGAGGTCACTAATTACGAATTTGAAGAGAAAATCGGAAAATTCAAAATGGCTGACTGATAAAGGGCGCGAAATTCAATTTTAAAAGTACATTTTTTCCCTTTTTTCACATAAAATGTATACAAAGCAAATAAAAAAATGAGTTTACGTCTTTTTTAACTAAATTTTCAATTTTTATTTTTTTTTGCCATTTTCCCCTCCCCCCCTCCTATATCTTATATTTAATTATTTGCAGAACATGTTTTAAAAAATTTTTTAAAATAAAAAAAATTCACAATTAATTTTGCACTTTTTTATATTTAAATTTCTTAATTATTTCTATAATAATTCAGTTTTAAAATTTATAAATCAGCACATGTTTTCTTCAACAACAAAAAAATAACCGGCGTATATACTACCACAAGTATAACGGTAAAAAAGATGACTGCGTGTATATATATAACTTGCTCAAAAGTAGCGTCTCTACTTTTTTATGGTAACTTAAAAATATAGCGCGAATTTCAAAATAATATAAGCTATATATTAAAAAATAATTTAAAAAAAATTTTTTTTTATCAATTTTTATATTCAATGCCAACGCGTTAAAAAATAAGATATAGGAGGGGGGAGGGGAAAATGCAAAAAAAATAAAATTGAAAATTTAGTTAAAAAAAGACGTAAATTCTTTTTTTTATTTGCTTTGTATACATTTTATGAGAAAAAAAAAAGGAAAAAAATGTACTTTTAAAATTGAATTTCGCGCCATTATAAATCAGCCATTTTGAATTTTCTGATTTTCTCTTCAAATTCGTAATTAGTGACCTCGAAAACCCCCGAGTATAAAATTTGGACGATATTTTATTAATTTTGGAGCAATTATTAAAATTTTTTTTAAACGGATGCAAATTAGGATGCGTTTAATGGCTACAATCGGCCCACAAAGGGTCTTAAATAACCCAATATGTTACTTAAGGCTTGTATAACACTAAAACAAACCATTTTTCTCAAATTTTTATGAATCTTAAATGAATATCTTTGAAAAACCCTTGAAAAATGCATAAAAACAGCAAAAGGTACTTCTCCCGTCATTCTGTGCGCAGCGTACGGACTATGATTTTTCAAGTTTTTATACCTAAAAGATGCATTCTATCCAATAAAATCTTTTAGAGATAAAACTTCTTGAAAATCACCTTTTTTTTATTAATTCCAATGGCCTATTAGTAATTTTAGAATTTCAATAAAACATTGCATTCATAAATAAACAACCTTGCATTATCATGAACTTTATCCCAATGTCTGGGATTTACTAGGTCGTTGCACGCCAGACATTCTGTTATCTAATCGGTATTACTCAACTTTATTTATTTTGTTGACCAAGGAATGATAATTATTTGAGTACCGAAAATTTTTCCTGTTTACATTACCACGTGCCTTTTTCAGTTTTTTACTGCTATTCTCTAATCTAAACAACACGACAAGTAGGAATGTTTCCAAATTATTATTCTTATAAATGGTAATGATGCAATTTATTTTTTCATTAATTAGTAACTTAATATAAACAGTGCTTCAACATACAATTTACCAATTTTACGACTTCTGGTAGTAAAGGTGGCCTAAAGCAGAAAAACGTAGATGTTACAGTGCTCTCATATACGATTTGCTGTTAAATAAAAATATCTTATCCATTATCCATTATAATATTATTATTATTGTTATGGTTCCTATTTCTTGAAAGCACTAATGTTTTAAAGTCATCTAGATTTTTTTGTTTGCCATTCAATAACAATGGGGTCATTTCATGTGTGTAAAAAACTTAAAAATACCTACTAATTTGAACAGTAAAATATACGAGGATAACGTAACAGCAATTAAAATCACTACTCATTTTAAATTTTATTAACGCATGACGTCAATGGTTAGAGGTAACTTTATTGTTGTTAGATTGCTGCCATGTCAATACCCAATGTCATTTTAACTTTTAGTTTTCCAGTTTGCAAATAAATATTTTATGAATTTTAGGCCACAACTTTGTTGTTTTTTATGTTAGAGAAAAAATAAAAAAAGCGTCGGAAAGCTCGATCAATTTTCTTTAAAATTGGTGTCTACAAATATTTTGAAAAAACTGATAATTAGCGAGATTCTTGGGAAAATGGAAAAAATTTCACGTTTTCCTAGAAAATACATGTGAATCTTAAAAAAATCATTTTTCCCAGAAACGTTTGCTTTAAAGGGCTGAGATTAATAGAGCATACAGGTACATATCCTATGTGAGTATGGCAATGGGTAGTTGTAACGATATAGGAAACGAAAATATGCTACAGGTAATACATGATATTAAGAGAACATCGTAATTGAGATCAATTTCAGTTAATTACCAATTAATTACGGTGAAAAATGGCGAAAGTTTACCGAGAAAAAAAGTTCTCATTTCCGCCCCTTCGACTTCCCTAATTTTTGTCTCAAGACAAAAAATTTAAAAAAAGAGTTTTAGCAAATTTAATTCTATTTAAATTCGTTAGAATAGTTGTTTGGCCTAGGAGCCAAGGTTAAGGAGTTACCAACTTTTTAAACAAGAAACGTGCAGTATTTGCCGGACATCGCCACATATTTCAGTAAATATCTCCGAAACGAAAAAAAGAAATCAAAATTCTGATGGAACCAAAAGATTCGTAATGGAACGAACTCGTTTTTGACATTTAGCGAAAACGGCAAAACAAAATGTCAGTTACACATGTCAACGTGGTAATGGTGAAGCAAGGAGGTTGTTTATATTATACCTCCATGTGGTGAAGTGTGTATTTCATGGCTGCCATACAAATTTACTGCTTAAACTATACTGCACATGCGTAATCATTGACATCACGACTTTTAGCGGGAACAACCATTTTCATATTATAAATTGAATTTAAAATTATTTAACGTCCATAAAAAAAAATCCGTTACATATATTTAGCTATTATTAGTCCCAGAATGCAAATTCCGTGTAAATACAAATTATGAGATAACCCTTTGGAAGGGTATAATACTATTATTACACCCATTTAATTTAAAATAATAGCTAAATTATAACCAGATAAAAAAATGTATTAGTCAACTTAAAAAACGAATATAGATTTTATAACACGTTGAACTCACATGTCGAATACAAAATGTCTGTGTATATGTGTGTACTTGCTAGTGAGTAGGCTGTTCTTTGTAAACGTGATAACTTTTGTTAGAGTGTTAGACTTTTGCTTCTAAATTTGATACATATGTCAAATAGCTTGGTAGAATACTATCCGAAACTGAATCATATCAATCATAGGACGTAATTGCATGTAAAACGGGTTATTTTTCGGCATCAAAGGCAGACATATTTTATTTATGAAACTGTTAAAAAAAAATACCTATTCAAATCCCAAATATAAATTATTATAAATTATGTTGATGATTTGAAAAAAACAAAATTATTTTTGAATTGACTGAATTCACTTTTCATATTATTTACGTGTTATATATACCTATTTTTATATATATGTTTGTGGGCTAGTGTGTGTCTTATTAATACAAATACATGTTACTTGTTTTCTCCTTTTTCTGCAAAAAAATCTCTTGATTTGTTGACGAAATATATCTATTTAAGAATATCAGAAAGACGGTTACAATTAAAATTTTATTTTTGGACAAATAAATTGTTATTATATGCACCTAATCACCTGTTTATGTAATAAATGCAATCTTACTTTCTCTAGTATACGAACTGTTATTTCTTCTCACACCCGAATAGTTCTATATGTTTTCTGCCATATTAAAAATACCGTTTATTGTGGAAAAGTATTTTTCTTCAAATGCACTCAAGAAACATAAAAAATATAAAAAACCGTCCAGGAGGATCGGATACGGTTTTGCAGAAATTAAATTTCGCTTTTTTAAGGCAAAAGGATTCAAATTATGCATGCGGTTTTTTTCGGCATCGGGGACCAGCTTTCTTTTTATTCAAGACAGGCGTGAGAGGCTTTGAACAAGGCGAAATTTTGTACGCCCTACTTTTAGATCTGGGCCAAGCCTTTAACTTCGTAATTCACAATATTTTACTACAAAAATTTGATTCTTACAAATTTTCTCCTGACAATCAAAAGCAACTTGCATCTTATTTTGAGGAAAGTTCTCAATCTGTGAATTACCAAAGTATAAATTCTGGATTATAAATATTAAATTTGGAGTATCCCAAGGCTCCGTTCTGGGTCTCATATTCATTAATGACTTACCTAATAGCAATAATACGACGACAATAATATCGTATCCACTCTGTGTTAAATTTCTAGATGTTCACGTTGACAAGAAATTAATATGGGAAAAACATTTATCAGAAAATATATTTGTTTTAAGAAGTTTTGTGTAACAGACAACCATATTAGCAGTGCATTATGGATAGTAGATGTAAGGGGTCGCTTGGCCCCGGGTTGGCCTTTATTCACCTCAACCTAACAGATCTTTTGTAAATATTATGGATAGTAACATCAAGACTAGATTATAAACGTTTCAAAACTGTGATAAGAAATTTTTTAATTGACAATCCTTTTACAATTTTGATGATTTTTTTTATGCTGACTGGTTCACTGTGTGTGATATGTAGTATATCTCTGTTTTATATTATTTATACATTACTTTTTGCAGTAACTGTATCTTGTATGTTGACCTGTGTAAATAACTTACTAAATAATGTGTATTATTTGCCTTCATATTTACCTTAACGTAGGTTCAAAATGCAAAAAATATTACCCAAATTTTATTCTAATTTTGACTAACATGATTATTTTTGGATCAAATGTAATTTAAAGGGACGAAAATATATAGCTTACCGATTCAGCTTCTACCAAGACAAAATCTTGCTTGCTCCAGTAATAATTTTTAAAAATTTCTTAAATATTAAAAAAAAACCTACAATATTGATTTAGAGACAATGAATTAGAAAAATTAGTGATTGAAAAAGAAACAATGTTACTAAGAGTAGGTAAAATGGACATGGTTTGTGATTGTAAATAATATTTTCTAAAACTCTTCCAAACCTAATCTTATACTGAAAAAGGCACTTCATCTGCTAAACTTTATTTTTACTTACCCCGTTTTCTCTGTATATCCTCTTAATTGTGTCCATATAGCTTACTGACTTTTTCTCGCCGTTATTGTCACTTGGATTGTGTTGCAATAAATCCATCTCGTGTTGATACTTTAGTAAATAGAAAGGGTTAGACAAATACTGTCCAAGAAGACCCCCAGAACAGCTTGTGAGAATACTTTTCGATACAGCTACTTCGCCATTAGAGTTGGTTGTCAGGCCACGGCTGTGGCCAAATTGGTATGTTCCTGGAATACAAATATGAATGAATAAAATGCATTTTATAGTAATTACTTCCACATCCAGTGGAAGTATAGTAACGACAAAAAATTTTTTTTAAATTTTTATTGTTCAAATAAGCTTAGAATGTCACGAAACGTCGAGACTTTAAGTTTGAGCAAAACAAAAATTTCTGTCTGTCGGTCTGTCGATCTGTCTGTCTGTAACTTTTTTGTGCGCACGTTTATTCTGGAACTGTTTGAGATATTGACTTGAAATTTGGTACACATATGTACTTTGACGAGATCTAGAACTAGATTATATTTTCATCTTGTTCCGTTGAAGGGTTGGGGGGTAAATTGGGGTAAATTTGGGGAAAATAGATAAATCAAGCAGGTAAAAGTCCATAAAATTGGTATATAGTATATACAAGAGAAGCTAAGGTCTCAAAAAAATTTTTAGCATTAGCCACCCCCCCATTACCACCCCCACCCCATTATTAAAGGGGATGAAAAAAAAATTGTGATTTAGTGTGTGTACAAGAACCAGAAACCTCAAAATGTTTTTTTACTTCATCCACCCCCACTACCACCCCCCATCACAACCCCCACCCCACCGATGTGGGGTATCGTTTTATGGGTTTTTGGGGTAGAGGATTTCAAATATTATATTATTAAAGTTCCATGAGCAATTATTTCCACATGCAAAATTTTATCGTTGTGAGTGACTTGGATAAAAAATCTGGATGTGGAAGTAGTGATTCCTTGGGCAGCGGTTTTTTTAATATTTCGAAATATAAGCAGTCTGAATAAAATACCCAATATTTCAAAATAAGGAGCTCTTTTCAGAAGTGTATTCGGACGCTGGAAAAATTAGTCATAAAGATTAAACAAACATTAGAACCGCCCATTATAAAAAAAATTGCAACTCACAACACTTTGTAAACAGTGATCAGCTTGTAAGTTACTAAGGTTTTTAATAGAACACAAAAAAATAGGAAGATGTGCAAGATATTGAAACTACAATAAAAAGTGTATCGCCCAGGTATTATCAGAGATTACGCAGATTAGGTGATTTTTGCTTTAAAATTTTAAGTACGGAGATTTAAAATCACCACAATGTTCTCTATCTTTTTGTAAAGTACGACCCTCTCTGTATAAGCAATGAGATAAAAAATTGTCGTCATTCAGAATAGGGATAGCATGGCGGCCCATGTTGAGAAAAGTTTGTTCCTCAATTTCTAATACAAAACTCAAAATAATGTAACTTCTCAATAAATAACAAAACAAAACAACTCTTTATTAAGGGTAAACTTAAACACATTGAGTGAAAATGGAACACGTCTAGGCGTCTTTGTTCCTGCTCACCTAGAAGTTGATATCCAATTGAAATGCGGATTTAAGTACTGAATCGAAAGCAAATAGCAAAGTTCCTCGAGTTTTTATTTTCTTTTCACACATGGAAATGATGATTCTAAAAAAATAATAGTTTGTGACTACTAATATGTAGGCCAGTCCTAGTAGCACAAAATATTGGACCAGCGTACAATTCATGTAGGACCAATATATGAATATTGGTCCTATATGGATTGTACGTTGGTCCAATATTTGTGCTGCTGGGAAGGGGCTTTAATTTGAAAAAAATATATAAAAATCATTCTAATGGTCGCCGCTGACGAATTATAGAAAAAATATGCTTTGCGTTTTGGATATATAGTAACATTTAAAATTTACATCGAAATTTGCAAAATGTTCACAGAAACACTATACATTTTACATGCGTAAAAGCGCTAACAAGATTCAACCTTGTCCGTATGCTTTGAGGATTGCTGAAATTCCAGCAGATTAACTCACTTTTACGAATTATCATGGCAATCTTCAAAGCATGCCGACAATGTTGGTTCCAGCAAGTCCGACCGTCTGTAGCCCTCTTTAAATTCCAGTGTAAGACGGTACTTTTATATGTTTTTTTACTAAAGCGGTTTTATTATCTCCTTTAATTAGGCGACGTCGCCGAAATTATGAAACATTGCTTTGACAAAATCCCTTTTACTATACCTACACTGTGGCAATTCTGCGCATTTCTGCCATTAATCCTTAACTTTGTTTGTTATATATGAAAATGGTTTATTTTATTGGGAAAAAAATGTTTTATGTTGCCAGCAGCTTATTGGGTTTTTATACTTTATTTTTAAGAAAATAAACTAATAAATACGCCACACATATTAAACAGAACAGGAAAGTTAATTCAAAATTGTTTTTTTATTTACTGTAAGAACCATTTACCAAAAATACATTGTTATGTAGCTGGCAATGATGAATATTTCACCATTTCGTCGTTTTTCTGAATGTTTCAGTAATACTGTGCAATATAATATTTTGTCTATATGAGTGAGAGCCATCTCTGGCGCCGAGATAAAATTCCCGAGACCTTCTGTCCCGTGACATATGAGAAGGACCCCCTGAGTTCTCCATGTGACATTTTGTGATGCTTTGATGAGCCTTCTTCCCGACCTTAAAGCGTCGCGTATTGCACATACGACCGCTAAATTATTCACAAAATTCGCTTGTCATACCTTAATCCTCTTTTGGTAAGTTGTGATACACCTTTCAGAAAACCTTCTATATTTCACAAAATTTAAGAAAACAGACGAAGAGCAATCAAACAAGCACATGGTGGGTTAATATCAGATCGGATCGTCTCCGTGTGCAGTAGGGTTGATACAAAAATAATTTTATAGTATTAAACTCCAAATCTCTGAGCTGTCATCAAAGACCTGATGGGATAATGCTTTGGTGAGGCCATGTCATACAGCAAAATAAGACCACCCAAAACAATGCGTGGATCACAGAAATTCTACAAAGACTCGGTAAAGAAGAAGAAGCAGAAGAAGAAGCAGAAGAAGAAGAAGAACGAGCTCTTAATGTTTTTCGACAAAACACTTATTTTTCGAGATATATGCAAATAACACATTCCATTCCCCGTCTGCCCATCTAAAATTTCTGCTCCTCCTTGAGCTAGATTCATCAGTTCTTTTAAGAATAAGTAAAAATGAACATTTATACAAAGTTTCATTGATTCCCTTTATATTGCTTTGAGCTATTTTTACCGTACTAACTTTCTTCAAATTATCGCCATCGCGAATTAGTATAAATAACTGTATTTCGAATGCAATCAACTTCAATATTAATTAGTTGTTATTTCAATAAATGTTGCCAAAGCATGTACTTTTATATGCAGTGTGAAAAGTATATTCGGTAGTAGATTTACAAATGCAAAGTTGGGATATTATGATTTGCGAAGAGGTTAATATAGTCAGTTATTTGTTTACCGGTAATCTTCTTTGGTTACTTTTCGTATTAAACACGTTATAAGCATGGAAAATCTTAGACGCAACAACAAGTAAATAAATTATTCTAATCTTCTAACCATATCCTGTGGTGTAGATAAACCATATCGAAATAGTGTAGAAGCCATAATTATTATTAGACGTTCACGTGCTTTATTTACTCTAAATCCACAACATTACGGTCATATCAGGTGGGTTTTTGCATTAACGTACAATGTCACAGTGCATACATTATATAACTCAACAAATATGAGATGATTAATGCAAATTCTTGAAACAGAACTAGGTATAAGGTTTAAAGCCATTGACCACAAGAGTGTTACATCATGTTTCGAAGTTTTGGCGAATGCGGTGGGGTTAGTGCGTTTGTAGGGAAATTTTGTTTGATAAGGGTTTAATAAAATTGAACGTTTTCCGCGAAGTAGTTATAATACATCTAATAGATAGATAGATAGATACATTTATTGATGTTAAGGTACATAGTACTTACACCTTACACACGTCTTAATATACAGTGTGTTTCACTTCTCATGAAGACACCCCTGTATCTTTTTTATTTGTGGCCGAATTCATTTCAAATTTTTATCAGGCATACAACTCCATAAGACGACTTTACTCAACATAAAATTCCGCTTAGATCTAAAACGCCGGCCTACTGCGATAAAAAGAATATCGCTATTTTCGAGAAATCATAGTAGGCTTAGAGATAGACAAAAATTTTGTTAATAAAAGTTGTTCGGAATCACTTGATATGCCCTCCTGTAAAATTTTGTGAAAATCGGAATATTTAAAAAAAAAAAATTGTTTCACTTCTCGTGAAGACACCCCTATATCTTTTTTATTTGTGACCGAATTCATTTCAAATTTTTATCAGCCATACAACTCCATAAGACGACTTTATTTAACATACAAATGCCGCCTAGATCTAAAACGCCGGCCTACTGCGATAAAAAGAATATCGTTTATTTTCGAGAAATCATAGTAGGCTTAGAGATAGACAAAAATTTTGTTAATAAAAGTTCTTCGGAATCACTTGATATGCCACCCTGTAAAATTTTGTGAAAATCGGAATATTTAAAAAAAAAATTGTTGTTCCACTTCTCGTGAAGACACCCCTGTATCTTTTTTATTTGTGGCCGAATTCATTTCAAATTTTCATCAGCCATACAACTCCATAGGGCGATTTTATCTAACACCTAAAGAGAACTTTTTCCAACAAATGAAAGTTGTGAACAAAAATCAGCATTTAATAAAACGCTAAAAGGGACATTTTTTATTATTACACTATTACACATCAACTTAAATGTAATATTGTTTTCTTTTTTTTCAGTGGTTTTATAATACTTGGAAATCTATATGTATGTATGATGTATGAATGAATCAAATTTACCCACCTCCCGTTATCCAATCGAGCTGAAATTTTGCATACACGTGTAATTAAATAATAAATAATTTCAATAATAGTGTATGACTTTTATTTGCTGTAAAAAGTTCTCTTTATGTGTTAGATAGAATCGTCTCATGGAGTTCTATAACTGATGAAAATTTGAATTTAATTTTAAAAAAGATACAAGGGTGTCTTCACGAGAAGTGAAAGAAAAAATTTTTATTCCGATTTTCACAAAATTTTACAGTGGTTCTGAACAACTTTCAGTAACAAAATTTTCTCTCTAAGCCCACTATGATTTCTCGAAAATAGCGATTTTCTTTTTATCGCAGTAGGCCGGCGTTTTAGATTTATGTACCATTTATGTGTTGAGTAAAGTGATCTTATGGAGTTCTATAAAAACTTGAAATGATGGCTGATAAAAATTTGAAATAAATTCGGTCACAAATAAAGAAGATACAGGGGTGTCTTCACGAGAAGTGAAACAAATTTTTTTTTTTTTTGAAAATATTCCGAGTTTCACAAAATTTTACAGGGAGGCATATCAAGTGATTCCGAACAACTTTTATTAACAAAATTTTTGTCTATCTCTAGGCCTACTAGGATTTCTCGAAAATTGCTATTTTCTTTTTATCGCAGTGGGCCGGCGTTTTAGACCTAGGCGGCATTTATGTGTTGAATAAAGTCGTCTTATGGAGTTGTATGGCTGATAAAAATTTGAAATGAATTCGGTCAAAAATAAAAAAGATACAGGGATGTCTTCACGAGAAGTGAAACAAAAATTTTTTTTAAAAATATTCCGATTTTCACAAAATTTTATAGGGGGCATATCAAGTGATTCTGAACAACTTTTATTAATAAAATTTTTGTCTATCTCTAAGCCTACTATGATTTCTCGAAAATTGCTATTTTCTTTTTATCGCAGTAGGCCGGCGTTTTAGATCCAGGCGGCATTTGTGTGTTGAATAAAGTCGTCTTATGGAGTTGTATGGCTAATAAAAATTTGAAATGAATTTGGTCACAAATAAAAAAGATACAGGGTTGTCTTCATGAGAAGTGAAACACACTGTATAATTAATTCTAATTACAAGAAAACTTACTTTTTAATGTTTCAAAAAATTGATACTCTACATACGTTTTGGCTTATTAGGCCCTTCTCAAGAGTAAATACAAAGATTACTAAAGCTATAGAACAAAATTCTACTATTCATAAAGGTACTAAATTCAGAAAATTGCAGTTTAAAAGACCGTACATGAATAATTAATGAAGAGTTTATGGCAATGAACCATAATAAAATATAAAACTATAATTTAAAAGTTTCTTAATACTGAGTCTATTATAGGTATTAAGAAAATTTAGTTGGTCATAAGTGGTACAGCGATTATTTCTAAAGGATTTTTTAATCTCTAATTGCTCGAAGGGATCTAAACGTTGCCATTTTGTTTCTGCATGGATGAGTTTTACATTTTTAGAGTCTATAAAATGGTTAATATAATACAGTAAGTAGACATCCCCGTGCTTTTAATATTGTTTAAAATAGAATCTTTGTGTTCTTTTACCCTCTTATCAATGCTCCTACCACTCTGACCAATACCAATATAAACTGCCTCACAGTCACTACATTTGATTTCATAAACACCAAACTTGCTTAATTTATTCATTTTATCTTTATTATTAACTAGTAGTCTTCCTAAATTTGTTTTATTTACGTTTCTCGTAGATGTACCGAGTTATTTAATTTATTAAATATCTTGTTACCAAAATTTGGAATATGATTAATAAAACTAAATTTAGTTGGTTCCTTAGGTGCATTGAAAAATTCCTTTTGGATAATTTTTTTCTGTTGGTTTTTTTACCATCCTTTCGATTAAGTACTCCTTGTATCCGTTATTTCTTGCAATTTGTTTAATGATATCAAATTCAATGTTAAAGTCATTCTCATCTAAAGGGAAGTTTGTAAGTCTATGTATTAGGCTGTGAAGGGGAGAAAGCTTAATTTGCCATGATTGTTGGGATTTATAATGAATGACTGTGTTCGTAGTATTTTTCACAAAATATTTCCCATTTATGATCTAGAAATTCCTAGCAGGTAAGCTGTTTATTTAAAAAAAAATGACTAACAGCATTTAACTAGGTATTCCAAATAATCCGATTGTAATAAGTTGATAAGTGATTGTGACAGTGGTTTCCTGTTTTGAAATATTTTATTTTGCACAATTTTTGAACAGTTTAATTTAAAAAAGTAAATACATATTTCTTAACACTGTATTTTGTGTACGTTTAATGATATCAAGTTGTTGATCTCAATTAGTGAAACGCAGTTTTTAAGACAACTGAATATTTAAATTATTTTTTTAGTTTGATTAGAAACGATTTTTTGGTTTTCAGAGAACGTTTGAAAGAAATAAATGTATAATCTATCAAAAATTAAAATCTATTTGTTAAAATATATGTCACTACGTAGTATAAGAAAGTTGGAGAAGAAATGGTTTTATGTTATTTTGTGTCAGATTCAAACATACTCTGTTTTGACTTTTGATAAATATTGTCTACAAAAAAAACTCCTTCAGGCCTGGCACAAGGCCTGCAGTGACACTAAGCGAATCAGATGGACCGCCAGTAATATGTTATCTATGTATTACAAAAATCAATAAATAAATTCGGTCGTTCAGTCATTTTTCAAAATATCTTCAAATTACACATTTCTTTATGCAGAAAGAATATTACAATGTCAGCATATTTCGATTGCTGCGATGTTTTTTGCAATGAAACGGTGATTTTCCTTGCTTTCTGTTTAGAATTACCTATTAAAAATTTTGAGACAGATATTTCATAAATAAGTTATTTGAGTTTATATTAAGATAAAATACGAAAAATAATGCATTAAAAATTATTCATGTTTAATTAAGTTCAACTGTTTACTAGGTACCTAACATGAAAACCTTTTGAACAATTTTTCCAAAAACATATTAACTAATAATTATTGGAGTCGTCGAAGTTATGTGAAAATATTGTAATTATGAATGTTAGCAATTAAATTTATCTTTAAGAGAATAAAATATTTCGTCAGACCAATATTGATACAAAGCAGTGACTTATTATAATTTGTTATATTCTTCGCAAAACGTAGAGTATATTAACTCTGTCAGAAGCTTTTCTGAAACCGTAAATATGGCTCGTAGAAAAAGATAGCTTTAGTCACTGTGCATTGTGTTAGTTACAGAATTCTGAATGACTTTCAAAATGTCCTTGTGTCTGTCTGTCTGTCTGTTTATTCATGTGTCCGTCCGTCATGTTTTTTTTTTGTAAAAATGATAACTGAAGCAGGAAAATAGATCGTATTGAAATTTAGACAGTAAGTAGAACAAGAAACCTATTGTTTTTGGAAAAAAACTGTTATCGATTTTTTTTTAAATGTACATGAAGAGTGTCCTCAAAAAATCCCAAGTAGTATACCAACTATCGTTTCGACAATCAAGATTGCATCATCAGGAGATGATTTAAATTAAAAATATATCGGATATATCTAAAAATTTACTTATTTAAAAAAATTGTGAGAATTATGCTATGATGAAAAACAAGGAAGCTATAAACCGAAACAATGTGCATCTTCATAATTTTTACAAAAATGTAGCCATAATTAGTCAGTAATTAAAAAAAAAAAATAAGTCTCACATATTTTCGTTATGCTTATGATAATAAACTGATTTTTTTGCCCATTTAAAGCACTTAATTTAGAAAAAATTTCATTCGCCACTTTGAAGCCGCCATTTTGAATTTTTTAATTTTGATCTCAGATTTGTAATCAACGAGCCCATAAACATAAATATGCCTCTTTTCAAAAATAAAACAGCAATACTGTCTTAAATATTTATTTTTTCTGTTTGGGGGTGGTTTGTACCCCGACGATTTCATTCTTTTAGGCCAGGTATCGAGGTTTTGCTATTTTTTGAGCCTCATCTACTCTCTATACATCTAATTTATATTAGTGATATTATTTTTTATACTGGTAAATAACTGTTGCAGCTGACACAGATGTAGAAATATGTTATCTGACAAAAGGAATAGATACAAGTTTCAAACATCTCAAAATGCATTGGATCAAAAAATATAAAAACTGACATAAAATATCTTAAATTAAAAATAAAAATAGAATTAATTTCCATTTTAGAAAAATAATATCAGAAACTTATATTTTCAATGAACTTGACATTTTTCTTTTTGGTGTCTAATTTGTAGCAGTATAAAATAATTAACTCAATGCTAGATGGTTGCTGGTGAAAATATACTTCATACATTTATTGGAAATATACTCTAATTATATTTTTGAATTTAACATATTTAATTCCATCTTCATATTTTTACGTATATCTTGTGATCAACTACAAAGAAATTAAAGACCAACTAATGTCTATTCCTTTTGGAAATTCATTTTGCATTTTTTTTTAGAAATTTGCAGTAGCCTAATACTCAGCACAAAAAGAAAATAATCTACTATGACGCATTTTTATATCATTCGGAAAATCAATTTTCATATATATAATTTACTAGAATTTTTTTTACCTAATTTCATTCCATAGCTGACGAGGTATGCCCCAAGGGCCGGCGATAGCCCTTTCTGCAAACTCTTGAACCCATCCTGTTTAGCCACTTGCACGCCGGTATGGAAAAATTTCTCGTATTTGTTGTTAAATTGGCTCTTCTTGCTAATCTCCATGTGATGCTTCACCACCTCTAAAGGATTTGTGAAAAAACCCGCACTCGTAGCAGCCAGTCCACCTATCACGAACTCCATCGTGGCCCTCTTGCTGATGAGTCGAGAATTTTCCACAAATGTTTTTCCTCGGCACTTTTTTGGCTGGTCTGTGGTGTATTATCGACATGAATGGAAATCGCGGTGCAAGCCTTTTTATTTATACTTCTTTACCACAATAACTTATCAACGAGTGGGAGGAACGTGATTCATCATTATCATCAAGCAAAAAGACACGGCGGTGTTCTGTTCCACCAACGTTCCTGGTAAATACAACGATATTAATGTAAACAATATTTGTTTTTCTGCTAGTTGCAGGGAATTTCATGAAATATTTTGATTTATAATTTGCGATAGAAAATTAGTTTCAAAGTGGAAATGCTGTAAGATTATGCAATCACTGTTAGACACAATACAATAAATACTTTTAATCGAATAGCTAAAGTTCCAGGTAATGTTTCTAATTGATTCAATACAAACTAGTATAAAATGTATTAAAATACTGGGAGTTCCTTGTTTCTAATATAATAATTATTATAGTACAAAAAAAATGATTTTTTGCAAATAAGTACAAACGCTTCTACAGCTCTCACATCACATTTGATTCATTGTCACTTACAGGGTGGACCAAAGAAACATTACATTCTATATTTTTTGCTTATATTATTTGTTTGTCATATTTTAGGGTTCCTTACTAAAAGTTTAGTGTTCCACGGGCACCTCAAGCCTCAAAAATATTTTCTGACATTAATTCCAAAAATGTTTAAATTTATTTTATATGTAGTTTGCATTGCAAAAAACAAGGAAAATTGCAAACTGTCTTAAAAATACTTTAAAAGGGTCAAGTTTTACTTACCTCGTTTACCGAAAAGTATTATAATTGTGAAAAAAACACTCCGAGATTTCTTCGGATTTTTTACATGTAAAATTAAGGATTTTAAATTCCGTCTGTCTGTCTGTCAATCTGTCTGTTGACGCTAGATCTACAAATCTATTTAACGGAGAAAAATAATACTTGGTAGTTGATGCCAACGAAAAAATGAGATACTTTTAGTGAAAAATATACAGTGTGAACTAGTAAAATAATTAATGAAAATAATATGATGGGGGAAAATAATAACATTTGTCATGTAGTTAATCAATAGTGGAGCGAAATAGACCATAAGTCTCTCCGTTCTCGAGAAAAAAAATCAGCGTAGAGCCAGACCAGACCTTATAGTTTTTATAAAGTGAACAATTCTGCGTAAGAAATGGCTATTTACGATATTTTTTTGTGGTACAGATATTTTTTTATTTCGAAAAAACTCGAGAAATTGATTGTTTATAATAATCGTGATTCTAATATTTACACCGCCATATCTTCAAATCTAATTGAACTATCGATCTGATTTTTTTTTTTAATTCAAATATACCAACAGGCGCTTTTAATGGTCTTTTTGTTTCTATCGATTATTATTTATTATTTTCTTTAAATGACAATAAACTTATTACTTCGCTAAAATTGTACTCATTTTTTGACTAAGCGACAACCTTTTTATTTTTACAAATTTTCATATACTACTAATATGAGTAGTTTTCAAGATATGGCGATGTAAATTAAAAAAAAAACACGAATCTTCTAACAGTCCATTTCTGAAGTTTTTTCGAAAAAAAAAGTCCTGTATCACAGAAAAATATCGTAATTGTCCATTACAGGTTCCAGATAATCTACTCTACAAGATCTATAAGGTCTTATCTGGTTCTACGCCAAAAAAAAATAAACACGACATTCTGAGATCGATTTCGCTCCACTACAAACGACAAGGAAGAAATCTGCTATGCCTTTAGTAAAAGGTATATATTTATACAGGGAGATTACCCTAAAAATTAACTAATGGAGAGACGGTAATGGAAAACAATATTTGAAATTTATTTTACTGAGGAGGAAACCTGATATACTCTTAGTTAAAAAAATGTACAGAAAAGTAATGAATAAATAAATGGTACCAAATAGAGAGGGACATTTTGTGTAAATGCCTTTACATATATTTTTTAAATGATTATTTTTTTTTTGAAACCTAGGAAACCCTGAAAAGGGTCAAGTAAAAAGGTGTTTCAGACGCCAAAGTATTAAATAAATAATTTAGATTTTGCCAACAGCAACTGCCTTATTTACTTCTGAAACTTTACATGAAATATATCAACTTATATTAATAACTTAAATATTAACAAGCTAAAAATGTACTCTTCGCCTGTTCACTGAACTTTTTATATAATTGTTACACATTCTATAGGATACTCTTCGCAGTTGTTTGTAAATAATGTTAGTTTTAGACATTTTTAATTTTATAGGACTAACTTAGTTAGTAAAAGACTCAGTGTAAAATAAAGTAAAAATTAAAAAAAACTACACCATACCCCTTTTGGGTTTCGAACCCGGACCCTTGGATTCCGATTCAAAAGTGTAAGAACTACACCACCACTTAACACGTAAAAAACGGAAATTTTTACATTATAAGAGACGAGCTAAAATTATATTTCCACGGTTGTATATTACATTATGAAATGTATATTTGTAAAATATATAAATATTTAAATATTTAAATATTAAAATGAAATATCATTTCTATTCAATTACAAAACATAAAAAACAAGATTTTTTTTTTCAAATTCAAATCATTAATAACATTTTTATTTACTGATCGATTTTGTTCAAAAACAATAGGGTTCTTCCTCCAGTTTACACTAACTTACTGTCCAAATTTCAGTACAATCGGATTTTTCTTTCTTGAGTTATAGTGCTTACAAGAAACGTGACGGACAGACAGATGGATGGACGGACGGACAGACGGACATTTTGAAAGTTGTTCAGAATTCGTTCACTAACACAATGATATGAAAATTGTTTGTCTGCGAGCGATATTTCGGTTTTAAAAATGTGCCGATCAAATGCAATACCGAGTGACACAGGAGATATGTAACACCCCGTAGCATGTTTATTTAAAAAGATATTATTTCGAAATTTGGTAGACTTATATAATATGTGATTGTCCTTTTTTCAGAAAAAACAAAAAATTTTTGCCACTTCCGGTTTCACCGGAAGTGACATCTACTCTGTTATTTTAAATGGCACCCTGTATCAGGCCCCCCACATCAAATCATGGGCCCCGGTATTAAATTCACTGGCGGGCCCGCGCGCCTAATAACTGATGAGCGGGAAAAAATATTTTTGTCAAAATTTCTGGCGGACCCTCGCTACGGGCCCCCGCGCTTAATAATTCATGGGCGGGGGGGGAGGAATTTGAAAAAAAAATGTTTGCCAAAATCTGGCGGGCCCCCGCGCTTAATAACTGATGACCGGGAGGGAGAAATTTGAAAAAAAAAATTTTGCCAAAATCTCTGGCGGGCCCTACGGGCCCCTCGAAAGCCAACGGGCCCCTCGAAAGCCAACGGGCCCCTCGAAAGCCAACGGGCCCCCGCGCTTAATAATTGATGAGCGGGGGGGAGAAATTTGAAAAAAAAAATTGCCAAAATCTCTGGCGGGCCCCTACTATCTGCCCCTCGGAAGCCCGGGCCCCTAAACTCAGTACCCAATAAACCTTCCCCCCATACTGGGGGCCTGCCCTGTATATATTTTTTTCCTATCTGATTCTCCTTAAATTTCTCTATTCAACTATGTATAGCAAGATGGCATTCGTTTTTAAAATGGCTACTGAAAACAATTTAATTGCATTAAGTCAATTTGGCTATGGTATGAAATGTAGCGGTAATTAATGCTTAGTGTGCTGTGATATCAAAAGAACCGTGGTACACAATTTTGTTTTTCATATTTGTTTTTCAGTAGCCGAAGAGACTTTGTACAATTTTTATATTAAAGGAAAATCTCTAGACTAAATCCCCGAAATCGTAAAAACTAAGATAGGAACACTAATTTTAAATTTTATCCATTTGTGAAATATGTATTCATATTTCTTTCACTTTTACCAATTAGATGGCCCACGAGGTCGCCGGATCTTACGCCACTTGATTTTTTCATATTGGCCATCTCAAGGAAATAGTTTATAAAACTCCACTGTCAAATAGGCAAGACTTGGAAATGAGAATTAGGTTAGCAATAAATGAGATTACTGAATTGCAGTTAGAAAATGTGCTTAGAGCTACTGTTACAAGAATTCGACCCTGAAGGGAAAATAATGGCCAACATTTTGAGATTCTTCGAAAACAATTTTATTTAAAAGCAAGTAAAATCAGATATAACAATGGAATTGTATTGGGTAAAAGTGAAAGATAAATATGAATACATATTTTACAAATGGGTCAAATTTAAAATTAGTGTTTCTATCTTAATTTTTATGATTTCGGGGATTTTTCTTTAATATAAAAAAGTCCCTTCGGCTACTGATTAGAACAAAACAAATATGAAACACAAAATTGTGTACCGGGGTTCTTTTGATATCGCAGCACATTAAGCATTAATTACCGCCACATTTCATGCCATAGCCAACTCGACTTAATGTAATAAAATGGTTTTCAGCTGTCATTTTAAAAACGAATGCCATCTTGCTATACATAGTTAAAAATAGAAATTTAAGTAGAATCAGATAGGAAAAAAAAATATATAGGGTGCTATTTAAAATATCGAAGTAGATGTCACATCCGGTGAAACCGGAAGTGGAAAAAACTTCCTGTTTGTACTAAAAAAAGGAAAATCACGCATCTTGTTAAATAAACATACTACGGGGGTGTTACATATCTCCTGTGTCACGCGGTATACTCTTTGTTTTCGTATTTGAGAAGAGTATAATAACAATAGAAAGTTCGCTATATTTTACCTCAAATTTATTTTATTTTTTTAGAATTTTCGGTTCAATATTTAAAAAAAGGGTAGGGGCATAGTCAAAATGAGCATTTTTAATTAGTGTAATAAAAAAAATCTGTAAAGGTATTTGTTTGCACTTCCCTCTTTATCTAGCACCTTAAATCTATTAATTCATTTTTCTGTTGGATGACCACCCTGTGTATTTTATTAAACAGAAATATATCAGGTTTTCTTCATCACAATAGTGGCAAATATTATTTTCCTCAGTCGTTTTTTTAATTAATTATTTTTTTTTGCAATGACTACTCTGTGTATTTTCCACTAAGCGCATATCAGGTGTCCTCCTCAGTAATAGTTCAACTACATTCCAAATATTCCATCATCGCTTTTTAATTCATTATTATACTCTTCACAAGAACGAAGAGTGCATTTGATAAGCACATTTCTGAAACAGTAAATAAACTCGTAGAGAAAAAAAATTTCATAACATTATGTTAGTGAACGAATTCTAAACAACTTTCAAAATGTCCGTCTGTCCCTTCGTTTGTCCGTCCGTTACGTTTCTTGTAAGCACGATAACTTAAGAAAGAAAAATCCGATTGTACTGAAATTTGGAAAGTAAATTGACGTTAGCTAGAGGAAGAACCCTATTGCTTTTGAAAAAAATCAATCAGTAAATAAAAAAGTTATTAATCATTTAAATAAAAAAAAATTCTTAATTTTTGTCACTTGTACTTAAATAGAAATCTTGCGAAATGTTAATGATAATTTTTTTGTTTATACATTTTATTAATATACATATTTCATAATAATATATCTAATCTGTTGAAATATAATTCTCGAATGATATACATTACAGACAATTTTTGTAGTAATGTGTGATGGTCTAAAGTTTTGCCTTGCAACCCAAAGATCGTGTGTTCAAATCCCTCAGAGAAGGTGTTTTTTTCATTTTTTTTTTTACAACAAAGTTGGTATCACAAAATTTAGAATGTCCAAAAACTAATATTATTTGCAATTAAACTGCGAAGAGTATCCTATAGAATGTGTAATTATATAAAAAGCTCAGTAAATCGGCGAAGAGTATAATACTTCCACTAGTTTTTTTAGTGTGACTACCCTGTATATTTTTTACTAAAATACTTATAGCAGGTTTCTTCCTTGAAAATTGTGTTAACTACACGCCAAATATGATTATCTTTATTAAATTTTTTTCGTCAATTATTACTTTGAGGGTGCCCACCCTCTATATTTTTTATTCAAAGTATATCCAATTTCTTCGTTGGAAATGGCGTTAATTACCTACCAAATATTATTTTGTAGGTCAAATAGTTTGGTAAATATAGCGCCAATAGTTAGACAAACACCAGATCAACAGACAGACAGACTCGCGAAATTGAAAGACCTTAATTTTCGAAATCTGCCTAGTCTGAAATATGACAATACAAAAAAACATCGGTGGAAGATTTTTTCACGATTACAATACTTTCCTTTGGTGAGGGAAGAAAGTAACAAAAAAAATTTAAAAATGTATACCTTTCAAGCGATACCCCACTTGCCTTGATTTTGACCCACAAAAAGACATCGAAAACATTTTTGGAGCATCGCCTTCGGAGCTGCCTGCAGAGCACCAAATTCTAACTGCTTATAAAATTATGTATCTTATAATACCTTTGGAGATAAGCCGCTAAGACAGACAGACGGATGAAAGGACAAACAAGCCGTTCTATAAGGATTTCACATTTGTACGAAATCCTAAAAAATAATATAAAATAAATATTTCCATGTTTATTTATTTAATGTTTTTATTTCGAACAAAACAATTAGTTATGTAAACAACCGATGGTGGATTGAACCACAGCTGGTAAAAAAACAGAGTTATCAAATTAGTACTAAAGTAACTGATAGGAAATTTTGCTTCAACTCTTGAATGTGTCTGATGGAAAAAGTTTATCTTTTTATCATGTCGACTTTGGTAGACAGTCCACGTGTTAGTCCATGGTAACTAGCAATTTCAAGGTCTACACTAACGGTTTTTTATCAGGGATTAATGAAGCACCTGAACAAAAAATGTCACTTGCCGAACACGGGGTAGCTATTGTCGCATTTTTTTATTGTTGCTATCAGACCAGACGTATTTTCCGAGAGCGTCCCTTATTTTCAACTGTTGTCCCGCCGCGCCGTATTTTCTGCATCCCGTATAATGCCCCATATTTTACAAAAAATTCATTTAATACCTTATTTTTCTTTCCTCATTGCTTAATATATTATTTATAATTTATAAATAAATAATGCTGGTCGACACTGAAGAAATTTATGTTTCTTTTACATTTACATAATTAGAAGTGAGAAAGATTTGTTTACTGTGTAGCAACAAATATTAAAGTATTGCAAGGTGGTTGTCTTTAATGCCAATTTTTTTGTTTAAAGTTATGAAATATTATTTTTTAGTTCTTGCTTCGCAACAATGTTCAACTAATCTGCCCTCCTTAGTAAAAGAGTCCTTCTGGCATTCAAGGATAATGCGAGGACTCAACCACACCCAAAATTTTGTACACCAAATTTCCTCTTTGATATAAAAAAATTGATGAGCGGGGGGGAGGGATCCAAAAATCCGAAAAAGAAAGGTTTCCTGAAATTTCCTCGGATTTCCTGAGATTTCCTCCAAATTTCCTCTGATTTTCTTAAGATTTGCTCGGATTTCCTTCTGAGTGTATACCAGATTTCCTTTGCGGTTTCCTCCTCGGGATAATGCAACTAGGAGACTATCTGTTGTAAATATACTGTTATGTGTACTTGGAAGTAACAAAACAATATCTATAACTAATAACTCTTTTTACTATACATCAGACACTTTAACTAAAAGAAAGTGTGGATCATATGCGTATAGGACAGAAAATGTGAAAATTTATCAATTTTTGTAGATAGGACGCTTTTCCTTAGGGCGGCAGAATTATCAAAGTATTTTTCAAAAACTCAGCGTCTGATATCTGGCTATTTTTCATTCATTCGGGGGCCTTTATCTTCCATACAGCAATTTTAGAAATCGAAGCCCAACGTATAACGTGCGTTGAAGTCCTAGAATCCACAAATGAAAATAACGAACATTTCAGGATCGCGAAAATAATAATCTTTTTGCCGTTAACTATCCACCAGATGCCAAGAACTGCGAAGCAATATGGTGGATGCGCCACGCGAAAGAAACGCGAGGTTTTAAATAATAGATAATAACTACATTTTTCGAAAACTGTTTACTCTACGTAGAGCAATGAACTTCAAAAATCGCTGTCTAGAGAATCACTCCTTCCACATCCAGATTTTCTATCCGAGTCTCTTACAACGAAAAAATTTTGGTGCTATATTTGCACTCTACTATGTGAAGAATATATTTGAAATCATCTACACTAAAAATCCATTAAACGATATGCTACATCGATAGTGGGGATGGTAATGGGGGTGGATGATGCAAAAAGAAATATAATTGAGACCTTGGCTTCACGAAATCCCAATTTTATGAACTCTTACTTGTTTGCTTTACCTATTTACCTCCAACCCTTCAACGGAATAAGATCAAAGGATAATTTCAAATCAATATCTTAAACCGGTCCAAAGAACGCAATTGGGATAGATGAAAATGATGTACTCGACGAGTATATGAATATTCAACGATACGTAAATTAATGAATGAAAATTAAAGAAAACTCAACTGAAAGCCAAATGCTGTGAGACTTTTTGTCTTTAAAAAAATATTCTGTTCACTAATTTTTCCAAATTGCTTTATTAGCATTCCAAGCTGTCTCAGAAAGAATTTTTTTTCTTATAAATAATATCCCAGCAGCAATTTTGGTAGTTTCTACGTGGTAGTTACCATTAGTGGAGCTTTAAAGGTTTCCACAACTAATGTTACATAATGGAAACCATCCTTCTACCAAGCATTCACCAAAATGGTGAATAGTAATTACGTAGCAAATTACTATTCCGGTACTTCTACCGTTACTGTGTTGACTAGTCTAAGTCTATGTTAAGGTGCTTATATTCAACATAAGTATGTATTATAAATCATGATGTTTTGAGTTTACCCTGGGTATGGATATTAAAACCACCACTTGTTTTCTGTAAAATGTTATCATGATACTTCGATAAAAAAGAAATTGTTTTTTCGAAAAAAAAAATTTTTGGCAAAAATTGTGTGTACAAATGAAATAGTCCAGTCAACTAATGATCTAAAGGGTGGTGTAGAGTGCGTGAGCAGGGACCTAAGCAATTACTTTAGAAAGTTGTTCAGAGTGTTTAGGGAGTGAACATACTGAAAGTCCTGACGCCTAGGAGGTGAGCCGGCACAAAGAAAGTCCCACTTATGGTTTTTTCGCTTATATCTCTAAAATGGTGCATCGCAGGGAAAAATTTTCTTATACAAAATGAAAGCTATTGAAATTCTCTACAACTTTCATTTTATATACTTTTTTCGAATTCGCAACCGTTTTCGAACTACACGCTCCGGAAAAGTGAAAATTTTCGAAAAACAGATTTTTACCTCTTCAACTTTAAGGAAAGGCAAGGTGGGCTTCTCAAAAATGTACTTAAGTCAAAAATCATCAAGGAAGCGGCAGTGATCTTTTACAACCCCTCCTCCACTTAAGGCGAGGTTGAAGAGGCTGGGAAGATTTGTTTCCTCAAATGGTACGGGACACCAGCAAGACAGATCTCCCTCAACCAGTACCACTTCCAGTTATTCATGAGGTCAGTGGCAATATTAAGCCAGCTCCCTCCCACCAACTGAGAGCGCAGCCTAAACAGCATTCCTAGCGCACCTACCAACAAGTGCAGCAATGGCTCGGGAATGAGCTGCCCCCTGAAGAGTGGGGGTGGAAACATCTAGGAGACACCCTGGTGCCAATTACAAGCACCGGAGGTCCTCCTTTTTTTTATCATCTTTAAAATACAATTTTCTATTTTTCATGTAAAAATCTGTTTTTCGAAAATTTTCACTTTTCTGGAGCGTGTAACTCGAAAACGGTTGCGAATTAGAAAAAAATATATAAAATGAAAGTTGCAGAGAATTTCATGAGCTTTCATTTGGGCGAAAAAAACAAAAGTGGGACTTTCTTTGTGCCTCCCCCCTCCCGCTCACCTCCTAGACGTCAGGATTTTCAGTATGTTCACTCCCTAAGCACCCTGAACAACTTTCTAAAGAAATCGCTTAGGTCCCTGCTCACGCACTCCTTTATTGACTGGAGTAAAACTGCATTTTTTTTTATGGAAAACATTTTTTTTTAAATTTTAAATATCATAAATTAATAATAATATATTTATATGACATGTTTGCAAATTACTATAATAATTTTTTTTATAGAATTATATTTTTATCTGTGTCTTCATTCAATAACAGAAAAATGATAATTTTGATTGGAGCCACTTTGTAATAAAAATCACTTTAAAGCCCCTTTGTTCTTAGACATAACCTCATTTTTACTCAAGATGTCAGTAATAAGTTACACAACTTTGAAGTTTCAGAAAATTTCTCAACAACGTACCAGAGACTTCAAATTGAACACTTGCACTTATCATTACTTTGAAGTGGTCCTTTGGTAACGCTGTGCTATCGACATTACTACCAGTTTTAACTTTAATGTTGAGGAAGCTTTAAAGTAATGCAGAGTAGTATCCGCGGCGTTGCGCAGTTACTTGAAATTTTTATAACTATACAATGCCTGAATTCAGTAAAATCAACAGAAGTGTTACTACAAAGGCATACTACAAAATGAATTTTACACTAAAGTCGATTTAGTAACCTTATGTCATGCCAACTATATTAAAGTTCTGATGCCCAGATGCCAGTTCCCATCACTTTAAATGCTGCATAGGAGCTAGACATCAGCAGGACCGGATTATCCAATAGACTAGCAATAGCCTAGTTAGGGGCGCCAATGTATGATGGGGCGCTTCTTCAGCAGGCCATGAAAGGCGCCCATTTTGCTCCCCCCACTCATAAAAAAATTATTTTCTAATCTTGCCCCTCCCCCCCGCTCGAAAAAAAATGTTTTTCCATCCTCCCACTCATCAGTTTTCATAAAAAGGAGCTTCGAATAAGAAGGCGCAAGTATATAAATAGCCTAGGGGCGCGCCAATCTTTAATCCGGCTCTGGACATCAGAGAAATCTGAAATGTGAAAATAGCGTTGTGGTGTTGTGGTGAAATATAATAAGCATTATAGTTGTTCAGAATTTTATAATTATTTAAAAGAATGTCCGTAACTTCTGAGAGAAATTCATGGTTTAGGAAAATGTGTTTGAGTTTCCTTTTGTATTTTTTTTTTACTTTAGTGTGCAATGTTTACGCATTTTTATTTAAAGTAAATGCTGCACTGGAATTGATTATTATATACTTGTGTGTTACAAATAATTTTATTATTGTTTGTCCTGTATTCTCGTTCCGGAAATCTTAAGCTTTAATGTCGTTGCGAGTATTTACCCTTCTTGACCTCCGAAGCAATCCATTTTGACCACTATACTATAGGTCTCCCAACAGTCGAAGTCATCTTTTTCTTTACCACCAATAATTTTGCTAATATAATCATCACATCAGTGTCTGTTTAATACACAATCAATATTGGTTGTTGCTCGTTAAAATGATTTACAGAGAAACCAAAGGTAAATTACACAAAACATGATATAACAAAGTGTGCCGAAAACGACGGTTACTTTATTGTGAGTGATTTAATAATTAGTGCTTGCTGCAGGAAAATAGAGGTGCAATTGGGAATCACACATTTTTTTAATACTATTCAGCATCTGCCCAATTACGTTATGGGATATTAAAATAATGATTACACATTACACAGCCACCCGCTGAAACCGAAGGCAGGCCAGACTGCTTTTTGGGGGGGGGGGGTGTTTTCTTGGGGTTAAGGGTGAAAAAATAACCAATCTGACAATTCTGACTTCGGATTCGGTTTCAGCGGGTGAGGTTGGTGAAAAACGAGCCAATCGGATAATTCTTACTTCAGGTTCGGTTTCAGCGGGCCCAAATACATAAGGATACAATGATCTGGTCCGCGGGCCAGACCACTTTTTTTTTGTTTTGAGGGTATTTTTTGGGGTTAGAGGTGAAAAATTAGCGAATTTGACAATTCTAACTTAGATTCGGTTTCAGGAGGACAAAATACATAAGAATACACTGGTATGCTCCGCAGGTAAGATCACTTTTTTTGGGAGGTGTTTTTTTGAGGTTGGAGGTGAAAAAAAAAACAAACTGACAATTCTGACTCAAGGATACATTGGTCTGGTCCATAGGCCAGACCACTTTTTTTTGTGTGACTGTTATCATTATTTCTATTTAATACAGTCTGTAGAACAAGAAAACGGGGGTACCTGTGAATAATTCCTACAAGGAATTTTGTATTTATATACTATAGAGGGGGTTGCCCCTTGCCCCAAAGGTTAGTTTAAATTTTCCACAAAAATATCGAGTCCGCTACGACCGCCATGCTGGAGATATGAGAGTCAAAATAGATTTTTATCAATTACCTCCTTTTCTGCTGGTTTTATCCCAAAATTAGATATTACCAATTTTGTAGAAAAAGAAAAAAGCTACAACTTTTGTTTAAACTATTTTTCTCTATCATTAATATTTTACGATTTATAGCCGTCAGAATAGTGGAAATTTGTGATTCTCTGAAGATTTTTGTAATTATCTCAGTACCCGTTGCTCCTATTTAGTAATTAGTTATATCAATATGTAGATAATAAAATTCCACAAAATTTTTGTTTAAAAATTTTTCTTCTACGGTCAATTTTTTTAAAAATTACAGCAGCTCGAACTTTGAAAATAATAAAATTTTCGAGTTGCTGTAATTTAGCAATTGATAGTGGAAGAAAATTGTTCAAACAAAATTGTTGGGAAATTTTATAATTTACAATATTGATGATAATAGCTTCTTACTGCGTAGGGGCAATAGGGACAAAGATAATTGCAAAAATCTGTAGTGAAGCATAAATATTCACATTTTTGGGCAAATGTAAATCATAAAGTATTAGAAATAGAGAAAAATTGTTGTGTGACAGATCAGTAAAAACTTGAAAAATTTAGATAAAATTTATTCTTTAAAAAAACAACACTATTGTAAATAAATTTTATTTATAATGCAAAATTAATAATGAGTATTAATAACGTCGGAACAACGGAGCAGACATTTTTCCGAAATTGAAGACTTCTTCAAACTTCGAGCTGCTATAATTGTTTAACAATTGCCCGTAGAAAAAAATATTTGGACAGAAGTTTTAGGAAATATTACAATCTATAATATTGGTAATAACTAATTATTAGGTGGGTTTAACGGGAACGCAGATAATTGCAAAAATCTGCAGCGAAGCCCATATTTTTACCTTTCTGGCGGCTGTAAATCGTAAGGTATTAACAATAGAGAAAAAATGTTTAAATAGTTGTAGTTTTTTTTATTCCCTACAATATCGGTAATAGCTAATTTTAGGGTAAAACTGACAGGAAATAAATTTTTTTTTTTCTACAAAATAGGAAAGAAATCAATTTTGATCGCCATTTTTTCAACATGGCGATCGTATCGGATAGGATAATTTTGTGGAAAATTTGAATTAGTGATTGGGGCAACTGGTTCTACAATATAGAAAAGAAAATCTCTTGTAGGAATTATTTAAGGGTCAAATGTCAGATTGACCATACTATTTAAGCGTAGAGGAAGATTTTATCGCAAAATATTAAAAAAAAAAAGAAATTAAACCATCTTTAAAAAAAGGTCACTAAAAATATGAAAGAAAATTAAATTTTTGTCACCCAATTACGTAAACCTTATTACCTAATAGCGATATTAAAGTTCGTTAAAAATACTTTTGAATTTGTATTTGTTTATTTTTACACCGACCTCACTTCGATATTAAGTAATAAGATTCAATTAACTTTTTAGCGATCCATTTGAAGGCGGTGTATTACCATTTTTAAAGACTTAGGTTTATTAAATTAACCACGTATATTTATATATGATATTATCCTTCATGTCAAAAATGATTTTTAAACTTTCTCTTTTTGTTCGATTAATATTTTAACTCAATTTACTTGTCTAAATGTGTAATATTTTTGTGTTAACGTTGATTTTTAAATATTTTTTTTATATTTTACCTTTATTATTAGGAAAGCGGTGATTTAGAAGTTACACATTATTTGAATTTTCTCGAGACTTTTCCTATAACAGTGTAAATGGTCTCTTAAAATAAATAAATTATTATTATTATCATTATTGTTATTATTTTATATAATTTCATGTAAATCTGCAAAAATATTGCAATTTTAGTAACCATATTGAATTTAGGCCGCGATATACACAAAGCGTAGGGCCCCTAAAGATCTAGATCCGCCCCTGCAAATATCTTAAACCGTTTTCGCAATATCTTAAAAATCGGAATAAAAAACTATCTCCCGACGCCCTATTTCTCAGTAGTGGGGCATGACAATATTTATATGAACTTTTCTTGCCTTACTTTAATGAGATGAGTTAATCTTGAGAGTGATTTGTATCACTTTCAAGATTACTTAACACCCTCTACACATAAATACCAATTATTTTTTCTTCCTCTTTTTTGAGAATTATATTCTGTGACTACGACGTCAGATAGATTGATTTTGATACAAATGAGTGTAGAAGTGTGAAAATTTGTGCGTAGAATATTTTCCGCACACTAATGTTTTTACCACATTTATTTGAAATTACAACTAATTATTAATATTTAAATTAATTCTGCAGGATGTACGTACAGTAATTTATTTCCCGGTAGCGATGATTTAAACAAAGTATGGATTGACGTGAGGTTGGATTTGACAGTATTCAAGAATATAATTTCAATGGAAAAGAAATAACATGATGCCTGCGGCCTCGCTGATACCCATTTGAGTCAAGTATACGGAAAATCTAGCACATTAAAAAAAATTTTGAAAAAAAATTGAACTGTTTTCAAAAAAGGTCGCTAAAAATTATGAAACAAAACTTCACCGTCGCATTGCTCAATTAATTGAATCTGGTTACCTTTTGGGCTAAATACACAATTATAGGGGCACCATTAAAATCATGTGTCCACGTTTTTCGGCAATATGGTCAATCACGCGCTTTTTTCAAAATCCTTTACTCTACACTTCGAGTAACTCTTCTTTTGTATGCTACTGTTTCTTAAACTATTACTTATAAATTTAAAGATACAGTTCTATAAACTGTTCCTTTCATTGTTCAAATAGGCTTAGAATGTCATGAAACGTCTGTCGGTCTGTCTGTCTGTAACTTTTTTGTGCGCACGATTACTCTGGAACCGTTTAAGATATTGACTTGAAATTTGGTATACCTATTTTAAGGTGGTCTGGAACTAGATTATATTTTCATCTTATTCCCTTGAAGGGTTGGGGGGGGGGTAAATTGTGGTAAATGGGGGTAAATAGATAAATCGAGCAGGTAAGAGTCCATAAAATTGGCATTTAATATTTACAAGAGAAGCTACAAGCCCTCAAAAATTGTTTTGGCATTAGCCACCCCCACCTCATTATTAAAGGAGATGAAAAAAAATTGTGATTTATTGTGCAGAACAAAGATGCATTATTAATATAGGATCATAGGCCGTCAGCACGTTTGCAAACTCATATAACTTACATATTACCTTACAATAGCATTTTCCAGTGATTAGTACACAATCATATAATAGTCCAGAGCTATAGGGACTTATAAAGCTAGCCACTAGCAAACCAAAATTTCAGTAATTTATTATTACCGAGAATTCCAATTCCTTCAACCCCAATCCACACTTCCCAAATATATGCTTCAAGGAATTTGAATCTTTTTATGCCAGTCGAAAGTTACCCGCATTCTAACCCCTGTATGTAGTTGAGATTAAACATCCTCGGAATGTGTCCCTGACTTACCATTATGCAGATCTGAATGAACAGATAAAACCAGGTCACAAACCCTCCATTTGCAGGTTGTTTTTAGAGTTAATTTACATATTGATCAATGAAATTATATTTCTTGCGATTTGAAATTTTTAAGAGGCCACGATGAGGAGGCCCGGTGTTATAAAAATAAGCAGTTTCACGTGTGGAAAATAAACAGAAATCATATTAAAATAGGATATTAATTATTAAATATTACCACGAAACCAATATTACCCATTAAGATAACTAAAAATTCGCAGTGTTATTTATGTAACGTACCTATTTTGTTTGCATTCTTTCCACGGTTTATACCGTAAAACAATTGCCACTTAAAGAAATCTATTAAATGCGCTTTTATTTTCCGACCATTAATCATATTGTTGATTGTATCAAACATGTCCTTCTCGTATGAATCTAGTTCTCGAACACCCATTTCTAATTCTAAAAATACTATTTTTAACCGAATTTAACAAAATTTCTACAGAAAAGATTCTAAATTCATTTGTATGTTTTTTATTACTCAAGATTGATTTAAGCGTTTTCCACGGAATCTTTTAATCTCCTGCAACTAGGTTATGACTCGACGGTGATCCCCTTATAATTTCATGAAGCTACGTCTACTGAAAGGTAAGCAAAAACTGGAAAAAAAATATTGTAATCGCAAGTTTGGAGAATGTGCCACTGATAATAAAAATCGATTTATAATAATAATGTTTTTATACTAACTGTAGGGTATTTTTGCCCGGCAGTGGTCTCATTGCATTTTTTTATCAAGCTACGACCAACGCACAGTGGGCGGGATTCTCAAATACTGGACAAATTTCGTAGGAATTGACTATCACAATTGCAAAATTTTAGCAAATAGTAGCAGATTCAACGAGCTATTGTAACACATAGCCATAACTTGGTAAATTTTTATCGTAAAAGGCTGTATTAAGTGCCAGATTGTTGAAAATTACCTTTCAACACTGTAATGAAATATTTTTTTGTAAAGCGTCAATTTCGTAGTCAAAATGTAAGTGTAATCCATTAGTGTACTATTTCTTCTAGTCCTAAATATTGTTTCTATAAATTTATCATTTGATGATCCTTGTATAAGGACCAATGATCAGTTTCTAGTATTTATTCTGTTCATTTCCTCTTCGCTTTGGCTTTTTTTCAAGGCTTGACTTCATAGTTGTCCTACTGGGAGGTCATCTACATGTTTTCTCTCTTTATTCTTTCAATTTTTTTAATCTTTCGTTTATGTTCCGTATGCATTTGTTGTTTTTCTATGGCGTACATCTTTTTTAGCTTTTCATATTTCCTATTTTCTTTTTACTTGTTAGACTCATAGGTAACTTTTTCCTTTTCAACATTTTTCTTGCCAAAATTTTTATCTTTGAAATCATTGATGCCCAGTCTATTATCTCCCTGGTTAAAAGTTTTTGTATTTCTTTGTTGACTTTCTTCTGGAATTCTTAACGTTGTAGTAATGTTTTGTTATACATTTTAATACATTCATTGTGTTTGTGCTCACTGAGGTAATATTATTTTACTGAAAGTTTGCACCACGTGTTTTCCACTGAAGTTACAGAAATATTCAGTTATGGCACTGATATAATGCATTATTGCGGGTTTAATTTAGATTGAATTAATGATGGCAGTGATTGTGAGGGAGAGTTTATTTTCTCCCAAAAAAAAGATCCAGTTGAAGAATTTATTGCCTACAAATTTCTGACCTGATTGTGGGATGACAAAATTACGATCTGGTAGATTTTGTTAGAAATATGCCACACCTAAAATTTATATAAACTGGTCGAAGTTTGTTTATTTAAGAAACACGTTAATAAATTATAGTTGTTAGCTGTTTCTTTGTGAACAATAAAGTGTTGATGACACATTTAAAGAAATGCTTAATTTTCTTTCGTGAAAAAAAAATAAGACTTAACAACAAGCTAAATATTGGTACTACTAACTTTCTTAAGTAAATTCCATAATTAATGAATCAAGAACAATATTACTCAATAACAAATTGAATGAGCCTTCTCACTGATTTTTTTTTTATTGCTTTATGTGAGTGTTTTATAAAAAAATTTCGCCGTATTTCTTTTTTAGCATGATTTCTATCGAAAAAAAATATCAAAAGTGTGGAAATAGAGTGCGCGCTTTGAACGTGACGTCACGCACTCACCTTAGTGACGTCGACGAGCCTACGTTCATACCGGTGTATCATAAAGTTGGTTCCCTGCTTTTTGACACTTGGCACTTTGACTGTCGTTTCTCTTTAGTTTGGATTTTTGTGTTTAGAAAATGTTTAAAGAGTGCTTTATACCAACATGTACAAATAACAACATAAATTGTCCAATCAATTTTCGGCAGATTTTCTGCACTTCCTTTAAAAAATTCTGGCTCCATTTTCTTCCTCTATTATACAGAAACAAAGCAAAACACAATTCGTAAAGGAAAACACAGAACATAACCCCAAAACAAAGCGTAAACAATAAACATGTGGCAGTTGTGGTGTGATGTTAGTATATTAGGCGTTCTGGCAAATGCTGCCAACATGAGTCCGGGATGTGTGACGTCATTCAGCCTCAAGGTCAAACGAGTATTCAAATTGCCGTAATAAATGTTTTTCTGAAATTGATTGGCAATGTCTACATTTTCGGCGCGATTTCGGATCGAAAAATGCACAATTTCAGTATTTTAGTCCGTTGCTAAGAAACTATCAGAAAACAGACCGGAAAAGATCCGTTGCCAAGCAACGATCAACAAAACCGTACGGGAATGTTACTTTTCCGGCCTAGGCCGGGAAAGTAACATTCCCGTACGGTTTTTTATATATATTTTAGACAGTAAATAAATACACGCAGACAAACCAACTCACATTAAAATTGCATTTGTTAGTAAGCAGTTAGATTGTAATGAAGAAATGTTATGCATTAATACAAATTCCTTAATGTATTGCTTTCACACCTAAATACACAATATACTATTATTTTACTTCCACATCCAGTGTAAGTATAGTAACGTCAAAAATTATTTTAAAAATTTTTATTGTTCAAATAGGCTTAAAATGTCATGAAACGTCGAGATTTTAAGTTTGAGCGAAAAAAATTGTCCGTCTATCTGTCGATCCGTCGGTATGTCGGTCTGTCTGTAACTTTTTTTGTGCGCACGTTTACTCTGGAACCGTTTAAGATATTGACTTGAAATTTGGTACACATATGTACTTTAACGAGATCTGGAACTGGATTATATTTTCATCTTGTTCCGTCGAAGGGTTGGGGGGTAAATTTGGGATAAATGGGTAAATCAAGCAGGTAAGAGTCCATAAAATTGGTATTTAGTATATACAAGAGAAGCTAAGGTCTCAAAAAAAAATTGGCATTAGCCACCCCCATTACCACCCCCACCCCCTTATTCAAGGGGATGAAAAAAATTGTTATTTAATGTATGTACAAGAACCAGAAACCTCAAAATATTTTTTACTTCACCCACCCCCACTACCACCCCATATCACCACTCCCACCCCATTACCGATGTGTATCGTTTTATCGGTTTTTGGTAGACGATTTCAAATATTATATTATTAAAGTTCCATGAATAACTATTTCCAAAGTTTTTTCGTTGTGAGTGACTTCGATAGAGAATCTGGATGTGGAAGTAGTGATTCCTTGGGCAGCGGTTTTTTATTGAACACTGTGAGATTTATATTTGAAACAGAGTTGCACAAGGTGAATATCATCAGTTAGCTTTCAGATAAACTTATTTGTTTTGAGATTTAAGAGTCTAGTGAAAAGGCCCATTGTCAACAAAATTGAATTAAAAGGCGAAGAAACTTAATAGTAAACACGAAAATTTGAATTTGCAGAAGGGGTAGTTTCTAATTTATGACTATTTATCTAAAACGAATTCGGGTAAATTTTTAGTCAAATCGGTTAACATCTAGCCGGGCCCCCACGGCCTTGAAAATGAAAGAAAAGGCCAATTTTTAACATTTTTCAAATTGATATTTGAAATTTTTTTAGTAACGTCTAAACGCGTGTAGCAAAAGTTTTCCGGATAAAATATTTTTCATTTCCAGGGAAATTAGAAATTTTATTCAAAAAACCTAATTTTCGTCAAATTCTACGTTTTAGTGACAAATTTCTAATTTCCCTAGAACTGAAAAATATTTTATTTGGAAAACTTTTGTCACACGCATTTAGACGTTAATAAAGAGACATAAAAAAAAATTTAATGTCAATTTGAAAAATGTTAAAAATCGAAAAATTTGCCTTTTCCTTCATTTTCTAGGCCATGAGGTCCCGGCTAGATATTAACCGATTTGGCTAAAAATTTACCTGAATTAGTTTTAGATACATAGTAACAAATTAGAAATTACCACATCAGCAAATTCAAATTTTCGTGTTTTTCGGCCCACCCTACTCAATAGTACCTTCTTAAATTACTATTATAATAATCTGGAAAAACGGTCATGTAGTAGAAAATATATCAAATGTTTAATGATGGTTTTGAGTATTGCTGTGTTATTTTGTATGGCTCCATCAATGAATACACAGGACCACAAAATATTTTTGCGAAAGCGGTTCAATTTAAAAAAAAATGTTCAACCTTTTTAGTAGCTTTTTTTTATTTATTTAACTTCTTCATAGTGAAGGAAACTATTGCGAAATTTTTTTTACGTTGGGCACCATATAAATGTTACTACAGAAATGGTACCTCAACAACAATAGCTACACTATATCTAGTTCGGCGCACATCTCAAAAATATTTTGTGACCCTGTGATATTAAAACAAGCACGTCATTCTGATACTCTCATTAAGGCAGTTAAAATTCTGAAAGGTAAATTTTCCAACATTAAAGAAAAAGTACACATTAATTTGCCCTTAAAAAATAATAATGGTTCTTAACTACACCAAATTTCAATATCTTTACAAAAGAATATCTAACTATAGGAAGATTCCGTCGCCTCATAAAAAAAAAGTAGAAATACATTTTTTTTATTTGTTGTTCTAATCCACTCTCTTATTAGGTTACCTACTAACTCTCTTTAAATATTTCTAACATTGTATACACAGAGAAAAATGATGAAAATTTACAGTGTAATTAAATCATGGCTAACGGAAAAATATACTATATGTTAGCGAAATATTACACCTACTAGTGTAAAACATGCAGTGTTTATAATTCCACAGTAGGCGTGTAATATATCGCTAACATATAGTATATTTTTCCGTTAGCCATGATTTAATTACACTGTAAATTTTCATCATTTTTCTCTGTGCACTTTCAACCGTGCATCATTTTGCTTGTGAATTTTTTAGCAAAATCGAGTAAATATTCTTAGGTTATAAAATTATTGTCGTTATGCATAGGGTGCTATGAAAAACAAATTAAATATCTGGTTCAATTCCATTTGTCTTTATAACAACAACAATAAATAACATGCAATAATAAATAATTTTGTGATTCATATTAATCGGAAGATTTTCATTTGCTTAACACCCAAATAATATTTCTCTAATAATCATGGAAAACAAAAACATGTGATTTTGGGAAGTGTAACTAAAATCATTTATTAATGTTTACCAATTTGCCATAAATAAATGTAGA
Organism: Rutpela maculata; assembly: GCA_936432065.2. Taxonomy (NCBI): domain Eukaryota; kingdom Metazoa; phylum Arthropoda; class Insecta; order Coleoptera; family Cerambycidae; genus Rutpela; species Rutpela maculata. The sequence goes on from OW386286.2 coordinate 248,317,471, forward strand.
CTGTTATCACTAATCTTTTGCTATTGTTCCAACGAAAAAAATGATTTATCATCTAGTCTGTATCGGTATTCACACAAATGACACTTTTAGGGTCTAAAGGTTTTATTTTGTGAAGTTACATGATTATTTAGGAAAATTACCAGTCGTATACCCCTACAATCGATTTAAAACAATCTATCTATTGCACAGATTCTTAGGAATTGCGGAAAGACAATGGGGGTCTACGATTGAAAATGGACTTCCCCTAGAATTGTAAACAAAAATGTCGTACAAGTCTATAAATAATATAATTAGATTAGGATATTACCTGTGTTATATACACAGACAAGCGGCATTTTTTTAAACGTGAATGTAGGATATTGTGTTATGGAGTTGTATGAAAAATATTTGTCTGAGTCATTGAGGTTAGGCACCTGAAAGGCTTTTAAAAAGCATTTTCAAATATTTTTAACATTTTCAAATAAATATAAAAAACCTACTGGTCGAATATTTTAAAATTTTTTAAGTCGATTAAAGAAAAAGGCAGATTAAAAAGATGAGGAAACTAAAAATTTTAGTTAAATACTGTTTCAAAGACTCTGACAATAAAATATTGGTTTTATTAGCTTTTGCGCTGTTGCCATGCCCTAAATAATTGGTAGAATATTACGTTATTATAATTATCAATTTGAGGTGACTTTGGTTCTCTAAATAAACTTTGGTTTATTATATAAGAGATTCAAACACCTACAAAACCGCATATTAAATATCTGTTAAATTATCTAAATCATTTATTAGCTAAATATTTACTAGTTACATTATTTATATTATTTATGATTATTAGTAAACATTCTTACCTTAATAAATAAATCATTGGTCAAATCCTAATTATCAATTAACCAACAACTGTAAAACTTCCTTAACGTCACAGATATTTATAATAAATTATTGGTCAAATCTTAACCATTAGTTAACCAACGTTGTAAAACTGGCTGTTATTGTTGTTTAAATAAAAACCGATTAAGTACGCAATTACAACTCAATTTCTTTTATTTTTTTTAAATTCAAATATTATGTAATAATATTTACATTTGTAAACACATTAAATATAGGGGAATTTTTTTTTTAGTATTTTGCAGCGGTAGGACCATCATTAAGAATCCAAGTTTTCGACCTCGAAGTGGGGCTACTTTATTCGCCATCTTGTCATAAAACAGGGTAATACCGTTCTTGTCGATCCTACGGAAAAAGTACTTTTTATGAATTTTTAAAAAATTATCGACAAATTTTGTATAAATTTTGTTTTTGTATGATTAATATGTTTAAAAGTTATATCGTCGTGAAAGTTTAACAATTCCTTTTATTCCCCAATTACATCTATAAACCGATCATAATACGGCTCTGGTTATCCCTAGCCGGTCGCTAGCCTGATCACTAACTGCCTTCCGCGGTATTATAAACATCTTTTACAGTAAGTCAAGCTGCCGAAGATACTAATCCTGTCATGTTCACCAAGAGATTTATACAGTATCAGAAGATTTTGTTGTATATCTTCTCTCGCGATGACAACGGACTCATACGTCGAGGACATTTCGATAGCTGTTTGAACGAGTGTTTGAATGAATAAGGCATCGACATCTTAGGCACCTTAACGTACTGTAAAATTGGAATCCACGAATTTCTTTTTTAACATTGTAATGAAGCGAATCTTGTTATCATTCGTCATTTTTTAATATTTCTATAAAAATGGAGAGCAGATGTTTCTACACCATGGGAGGGGGTTAGTGGTCAGATTAGTGATCGACTAGGCGGACAGGGTCATATTATAATCAGTAGTTGGCGAATGAAAGAAATTTTTAAACTTTGGCGACTTTTTATAACTTTTAAGCTATACCAAAAAAAATCTAAACAATAGATGACAATTTTTTTAGAATTCATAATTATGTTACATATTCTACCCAGGGCTGACGACAGAGGGGGGCAGACGGAGCTGCAGCCCTGGGGCCCGAGCCCGAAGGGGCTCGGCACCGTCACTGTTAAATACATTTTTGTATTGATTGTATTTCAAATGAAATATTATGTGTATTGAAAATTAGTATTTTTGATGCGTTCCAGATGAGGGGGGGGGCGCCAATTTGATTTTACCCCTGGACCCGTACCGGTTCTCCACGGGCCTGATTCTACCCCCAAAGACATCTATGGGAGCTCCCTTTAAGTTCCATGTAGAAGTAACACAGAACAATTAAGTTAGTTCGGCAATCGTCCGAGAGATGGAGCGGCATCTAGAAACATTTAGAGAACTATTAGAATCTTTCAGAATCAGTTACCCAAGTTCAAATGGGCAGAGTAGTACAGATCAAGGAGTAAGTGATCAAGTGAAGTGAAGTATAGTACTCAGTGTTGTATTAGTAAAGTAAATATTTAATTACTACATAAGTTAATAAATTAGTGTTTAGTGTTACCCTGGTCTTATAATTTTCAGATCCACGATACAGGATGTTTACAACACGTAACAATAAGTACTTTTCCCGTAGGATCAATAAGAGTGGAATTATTCAGAAAAAACTGATTTTATCCCCCTTATGACAAGATAGCTCCTCAAAAAAGATAAAAAAAACTTGTATTCTTAATGAGAGTCCATTCATCTATAATACTTAAAAAAATCCCCTATATTTAATGTTTTTCAGGGACTACAAATCGACATATTGACTGGGGTAATAATGATAGTTTTTATAATATCACATCATTTGAGATACTATAAATATTCAGATTTTTATGAATTGCCTCCTCAATATTTAGACAACCGGGGGAAGATGAGGTTTAATGAATGGGAACGGGCGCTTTGCCCGTTGTTTCTGTCTGCCCGTAGCTCGGAGTTCCGAACAGTTTAATAATTATTTGAACTTTTTTAAATTTTACTGTGGTAGAAGCGGGCTTTGCCGATAATTTCAATCATAATGGGGTTATTTCATGTGTGTAAAAAACTTAAAAATACCTACTAATTCGAACAGTAAAATATAAGAGGATAACGTGTTAGCAATTAAAATCTCTCTGATATTTATTAATTTATTCATAAATCCACAAAAACTATACTACTCATTTTAAAATTTATTAACGCGTGACGTCAATGGTTAGAGGTAATTTTATTGTTGTTAGATTGTTGCCCTGTCAATACCTAATGTAATACTAATGTTTTAACTTTTAGTTTGCGAAGAGGCGCATATTTTTGGCCACAACTTAGTTGTTTTTTATGTTAGAGAAAAAATTAAAAAAGCGTTGAAAAGCTTCTATCAGTTTCCTTTAGAATTGGTGTCTACAAATATTCTGAAAAAAACTGGTAATTAGCCAGATTCTTGGGAAAATTGAAGAAATTTCACGTTTTCCTAGAAAGTGCATGTAAATCTTAAAAAAATAATTTTTCCCAGAAACGTTTGCTTCGAAGGGCCGAGATTAATGGAGCGTCTAGGTAATACATGATATTAAGAGTACATCGCAATTGAGGTCAATTTAAGTTAATTACCGATTAACTACGGTGACAAAATGGCGAAATTTTACTGAAAAAAAAAAAAAAAATTCTCAATTCCGCCCCTTCTGTTTCCCTCATTTTTGTCGCAAGACAAAAAATTTAAAAGTGTTTTAGCAAATTTAATTCTAATTAAATTCGTTAGAGTAGTTCTTTGGTCTAGGAGCCAAAGTTAAGGAGTTACCAACTCTTTAAACAAGAAATGTGCCATTTTTGCCGAACATCGCCACATATTTCAGTAAATATCTCCGAAACGAAAAAAAGAATCAAGATTCTGATGGAATCATAATATTCGTAATGAAACGAACTCGTTTTACGGTATTTTTTATTTTGAGCCAGCTCTTACCGTTTTAGAGATATCGGCGAAAAATAGCTAAAAAAAAAACAAGCATTTCGGAACCGAAAATAGCGCAAAAACATACATTCTTAAAACGTTCATATTTTTCTAAAAACACGTGTGGGAGGGCCGTATGAAATTGCGACGCAAAGAGGAAGAGTTCTAGTTGATCCGCATCGTAAATTGCACAAGGCAGATCGAAAATTCGGCTCGGCACAAACAATTCAATAGTGGCATTTTTTAACATTTAGCGAAAACGGCAAAACAAAATGTCACACGTCAATATAGGTAATGGTGAAGTTAGTGTTTCATGGCTGCCATACGAATTTACTGCTTGAGCTATACTGAGCATGCGTAACCATTGACGTCACGGCTTTTAGCGGGAACTACCATTTTCAAATTATAAATTGAATTTAAAATTATTTAACGTCCATTAAAAAATTGCCGTTGCATATATTTAGTTATTACTAGTCCTAGAATACCAATTCAATGTAAATACAAATTTTGAAATAACCTCATTCTCCCATTTACTTTATGATACCCAATCCGGTACTCTGGTCCCTTGCACTATCTTGTACAACCCCATCGCTGGTTTGGTTCCATATTCTTCTGAACTCAGTCTTGGTTGTCCATATATTGCCTGTCTTGTGTGATCCAGAGCCTCACAGTCGCACAAGATGTGGTAGGATGTCTCCGTTGCCCTATTGCATTGTCTGCATCTTTGGTTTCCGTTGAACAATCCCATTTTGTGTAGGTGTCCTTTCAGGGCACAGTGCCCTGTTAGAAAACCAGTGATTATGCGAAGCTGATTCCTGCTTAGTGACAGCAGTTCTTAAGTCTTCTTCCGTGATGGTCCTTTGATAAAAGTTTTTCCATGTTGTTGCCCGCTTGTTTTATCCCACTATTCTTTGTGCTGATTCTTGACCCAGTCCCTCATTTGGCCCCGTACTGTGGTTTTAGGTACTCCCAGGGCTAGTTTTGAGCCAATATATGAGCTAACGATGATCCCTTTCTTGCTAGCTCGTGAGCTTTCTCGTTGTCTTCGATTCCTGCGTGTCCCGGCACCCACTGAAGGGACACGCAGGGTTACCTTATTGTGGTTCGCTAGGGCTCTTAGTTCTTCTTGGCATTCCCACACCAACTTGGACGTCATCTTGGGGTTTGACAGTGCCCCTAGAGCCACCTGGCTGTCTATTAGATTATTGATCTGGCTATTTTTATAAACTCTCCTATTGTTCCTAGCGATGTGCCGAACTGTGATTTTCTCATATCATTATATATGCCGGCGCCAGTACCTTCCTCGGTCCTTATACCTGTATACCAGACAAGGTCACGTGGTCTACTGCTGTTGTCGGGTGACCATTCACTTCGATCTCCTCTCTTTATCTCGAAGTTTTTTCTAAAGGTGTATTTAAGGATTATGTGGTCTGTTCTCATCTGAGATGGTGTTACTCCCTCTAGGTTCCTAATTGGATTGTGCTCCAGTGCAGCACATTTGTCACTGGGTTTGCCTTGCAGCCTGAAGTGTTTCATTGCCCCCTCCACAATAACCACCAGGTAAAGGGGGGGAGGTTCAGAAGGACCTTCATTGCTGCTGTTGGTGTTGTTTTCGTCGCTCCCGTTTCCGCTAGGCAGGCAAGTCTTTGTACTATGTTTAGTACAGCGGCAATAGTGCGTTGCAACCATACTAAAGATGCATATGTGATCATAGGTCTAACCACGTTTAGTACGTCATTCTTGGCCTTAGTTCCTATGTTTTCCCATGGGTGCGCCTGGCTAGCATGAGTGTGGTGTCTCCCCTTTTTTTTTTTGGTTCTGTTTAACTGTTGGTTCCATGTAAGTTTGGAATCTAGTATTACTCCCAGATACTTTACCTTTAGCCCAATAAAGATATCATTTTTCAAAAAAATTTCTCTCGGCAAGCTAATTTTTTCAGGGTCGATGGAGGGGTGCCTCCCGAGTATCCGACCAAAAAGTCACAGTCCACACCCTTTCACTACCTTGTAGGGTGTTGCAATAGGGGTGGTTTCTTATTTTTTGTTTTTTTTTTTTGAAATTTTCTATTTCCGCCTTGTACATAGTAATATTCTCTACAACTTTACCTAATAAAATTTTTTTGTAACTTTCATTTTTGACGTTCCAGCGCCCATTATATGGGAAAACATTCATCATATTTATTTACTGTGGTTCAGGAAACATACAAACAAAAGGCTGAATAGCTGGTTTTTGCAGGGTTGATTGAGAACTGTCTCCTTTTTTTTGTTGGAGACTCAGCCACCACCTATTGCAACACCCTACAAGGGGTGTGGACTGTGACTGTGACTTTTTGGTCGGATACTCGGGAGACACCTCTCCATCTACCCTGAAAAAATCAGCTTGCCGGGAATTATTAGTGAGCACTCCCTATAGAGAAGGTCGACTTTTACTGTACTACTTGTCCGTTAGTTGCATTAGATCACCTCGAAGTTTTAGTGGTCCAAGCCCATCTAATTTTCCTTCTTCTGGTGAATGCCATTAAGGTTTACTTTGAGGGACTAATGTTTAGTCCCAGTATAATCTCAAAGACTGATACGCGGGTGGTTTAATTTAAATTTCGATTTATTTTTTAAAAATTTTTTCACTCATAGTGGTACTCATAGTGGTATTCATTGATAGGTACTTGTTTTTTTTAAAAACCTTTGTTTTCAAGTCAAATTTATTTACATTAATTAATGAATATATTATTAACAATAATAACTTTCTAAAACTATTTGAGTTGGATATTGATTAATTACCAAGTGCTCCTTAACGTAATTATTTTCCATGATTTGATAACAGTTTATTGAATAAATTGAATAATAAAAGCCAGACAGATAAGAAAAACCAAACTGTCTACGGTTCTGATTTGATAATTAGATCATCTCAATATTTACTAATAATAATCCATTAAAACTCTTAAAACTTTATACTAAGCACAGAATGTACACAATTTTTTTTTGATTAGAAAAATATTGTTATAAGTATTAATTAGATAAAAAATTTCCAGACATAAGTATTATGTACATGATATCCGGAATACTGGTGACTGATTTCTGGTGCAGATTCTACATGCAAAAATATGAAAGAAAGTATATGTAAACATGTCCATAAATGCTTCCTAAGGTCAGAGGCGTAGCGAAGGGGAGTATCCCCCAACTTTGTTAGGCTTGGCAAGAGTTGGAAATTCGAGACGCAAGTTGACCATTTTTGTTGAAAAATTTTTTTTGGGTAAAAGTTCGAAATTTGGAACGTAAGTTGGCAATTTTTATTGAAATTTTTTTTTATTATGTCTTATGAAGTTGGAAAATTTGAAAACTCCCAAAACAGTTGGCTCGCTTCGCCTCTGCCTAAGGTAGCTAGGGTTCTTTGAATTTGTAGGTATAACCCCACCGGGGATTATACTTTGCTAGGCGGCAGCTCTCTGGTCGGAAGCATTGGGGATGGGTAAGGATCTTTGGAAAATTTAATTTTAAAGTCTTCAATTATTTAAATAGGCGCCACTTAATCTTGTTTTAGTTAAGACCAAGAAAAAATGCCTATCCTAGCCTTTTGGGTTTGCGGGTGTTGCAAAAAAATAAAGTCAAGGTTGGGTCCTCAAATTAGATTTAATAATAAAAATGTATCACAATAAGGTATTCTTATGGGGTAAGAATGTGCTCTACGAACATCAAAATGCTTAATACTTAATTCATTTAATTTCACAAATGGTCCGCTTTTTGGCCCCCTCAAATAGTACTATTTGCGGTTCACAGTAACTGTGGAACTTATTAAAATCGTAATATTAACGAAATTATCTGACTTAAATTAGGTGTAAAACTGGCTTAGTAATTTAGCAAACAAATTCTTTGAAAAGCTTGGTAAATTTTATAGTTCAACGCCGTCGTCTCACACGACGTTTATTGTAAAATCAGAGGCTGGAATTTCACGTCGCCGTTTCTGAGTAAATAGAAAAAACAGTCTGACCTTATTTTTAATTTGTCGACACCTCACAGTACCATGGACATCCAGGGCAATTCCTTATTTACATAACGTGTTACAACCATGTGCTACAACCATGTGTTCTCATCAGGGTAAGCGACCTAGCGCCGGGCGGCATGCTTCACGTGCGACCGTGGTTATCCAATAGCCGGTTGAATAATTGAATCACACAGCGCTTCCAACCATATAACCGTATTACAGCTCAAATTACATAGATCCAGGATCATACAATCATTAAATATTAAACAGCAAGTCTACAGGATACGAGTTATGAATTCGAAAATTCCAAGGTGCAAATTACAAAATGCAAGTTAGCCATGTGCAAATTAACCAAACGTAAGTTAGCTATACGTAAATTAGCTATACGTAAATTAGGCCGGCAAATCTTCTCGCAGAATGGCCCTTCTCTTAAATATAATCTAACAAAATTCTCTAGCCATGTGCTCGGTGCCCCAACAGCTTCTTAAATGGCCGTTACTTCCTTCCAAACCCTTTTTTCTGCAACCGAATCCATGTACGTTGGAAACCCGTAATGAAAAACAATTGGTATTTAAAATTAATACATCGCGCAATGACGCGCTCACCCTATACCGGCAGTGCGCTTAGCCGATAACCTAATTCTAAACTAAACGTAAACTAACATGGCTGTTTCTGTCCGAAAATTGGCGTAAACAAATGTTAACTGAGAATCTTATGACTTTCATGTAAATAATCCCAGGCATAAAGTGATGGAAAACGCATACAACGTTACGCGGCACCTACTGCCTACATTTTTACAATACTGGGAAAAGGTTTCACTACTGCTTTGCCCTGTTTTAGACGCCCGCATACGCCAACAATTTATCAACAAATTAATTTAAGCACTATGAGCCATGCTAATTACCAAACAAACTCTGAAGGTTCCTAGTACCATGAGGGAGTCGAACATTCTTCCAATAGGTATAGTAATAATAAGGTAACATGCTACTTCCTTAAATTAATCGAATCAAACTTTATACCATAAAGATATAATTATAAATGTGTTGTGTCGCTCCTATGCGCTCAATGAAGAAATGTTCCTACCACTTATGTACAGGACAAGGTAAGGTATACCAAAAAGGAACCATGCATACAGGGTTCGCCCCAAAAAGTACTATTTACCCGTTACAAAGGTGAAGCCCTAGTGTGTTACAGAAATGAGATTCGGTACGTTATTGAACATCAATAAGAGCTATATCATAGTATTTATCCAAATTGAAATTCATACAGTGGTCTCTCCAACATTTTTTTCTGGATTGGAATGAAATGAAATGGAATGGAATAGAATAGAATAGAATATTTCCCATACTGCATATACACATATATATATATATATATATATATATATATATATATATATATATATATATATATATATATATATATATATATATATATATATATATATATATATATATATATATATATATATATATATATATATATATATATATACATATATATATATATATATATATATATATATATATATATATATATATATATATATAGATTTTTTTGCTAATATCAATAATATCATGTAATATAAAGTGTTACTAATGTTAATTGCAGACAAAAGCCTTCAGAAAAAGATAATAATATTAGCAATACTTAAATACTATAAAGAAATAAACTCAATAAAGGGAAGAAATCTAAGCTAAGCTCATTTCTGCAAAGTTGCAATCGGCAAATCCATTAATAATAAAATGTATACAGATTTAGATAGAGACTTTTTGAATGCATTAACATTATTTAGGCTTTTTATTTGAATAGGTAGATGATTGTAAATTGTTTTTGTGCCAGAATAAAGGGGGCCTTTTCTATTATATCATATATACAGTTTGGCAAGAACAACATGGTGTTCTGTCTCGTATAATAACTACGAATATCTGAGGATGTAAGAATTATTTTCTTTTAATGAAAATCAAAATTGATAGAAAGATTATTCCAAAATTCTATACCATATGACGCTATACTTTGAAAACGAAGTAAACATTGAAACCTACCTATTGGCTCAATTCCTTTTTTTATGCAATAATAACAGACATTGTTTTAAGTACTTATTTTTTTTTGTCGACTTTCTCAATATGTGCATTAAAATTAAAATTTTTATCTAGATAGATTCCTAAAAATTTTATATAGTCAATAACGTGATCTCACTTGATGATCTTGTGATAGTTATATTTAGAATTGAGTTACGGGGATGGTGAAGAGTGATATTATAAAAATATATTTATTTAATAAAAGTTTGTTTGTAGCAAACTCTCTGATATATCATTCATTAAAACCTGACTGATAAATAAGTTCCTAAAAATTTTTGTTTTTATGTAAGATACTGCTATCATCTGCAAATAGTGAAAAATATGGAAAATTACAAATTAAGTCGTTAGTGTGCAGGAAGAATAGTATAGGTCCAAGTACTGAACCTTGCGGTACCCCGCATTTTATGCCCTCTGCTTCAGGAATTTTAAATGTTAAAACGTCACTTTTGCTATCTTATAATGGTCCTGTTTTTTATGACAATGTCTAAATCATATCCTTTAAATGTTGATTTGTATTAAATTTATTTTACAACTTGGCACCCTGTCATTAATATGAATAAAGAAATCTAGATATAAACTGTACTCTTCGCCGGTTTACTGAAGTTTTTGTATAATAATTCTTGAGAAGTCTGTGGAACATTCTTTACAGTGCTTTAAAAAGAAATTAATTTTGTAGTTATTTATTTATAATTTTAATCGTCTCCAATGATGTCAGCTTGAGTGGCGAGATGCTCGTCCATATACTTAAAATGTTGTTTTTTAGAATCTTATCAAAGATTGTAACACTTTTCATGCACATTTTTTTTTCTTAAAAGTTGTCATAACTTTTATATTTACTGACCGATTTTTTTCAAAAATAGCTAGCGCTAATTCACTGCTCTAAAACCGTTCATTATTAACTAAAAATGGATTAATATACCCATTAACTGAATTTTTATTTTGTATATAATTTTAAAAGAATGCAGTGGTGAGGCAATTTTTCTGCACTTAATAAAAAATGTATGACAAATTTAATATATATTACCAATTTGCCACGTCAGATAAGTACATATAATAAAAATATTCGTGCATACACCGTAATATCGTAAAGTTACAACAGATAAAGTAATATTTTGTGTGTGTAACATCATTATTACTATTAGTTACTTTTTTTAATTGCTGTTACCACAACAATATTAATCATAAAAATCAGCGTCGGTTTTTCCCGAAACAATGTACAGTAAGTGCAATGTGCTAATCATTCATATAAAGAGTGATCAATGCATTATTATTAAAATTGTTGTATGGGCAGGTGTTCTGAAAAATGTTACGTAAAATTAGAGATGATAAATACAAATGAAAATTCTGTTAGAGAAGGCGATGCATGTCAAACCGTGTATGCTAGACTGGTAACTTCTACTACTGCTCATATCCTAAATCCGTCATAACATGACCGTCATGTATAATAAATAATTACAATAAAACTATAAATATAGAAAGATTTTATTAAGAAACCATTAAAGAAAATTAAAATGACTTTCTCCTGCTCCAAGACATTTTCTGACTCTTTTCTTTATGTTATTGCTGACATCTTTTAATTACTTTCAGCCGGGGCGTTTCAAGATTATGCAACAGGAGTTTCAATCATTTCAGGTAACGTCAAATAACAAAATCTAAGGTGTTTGCAGATCGGTAAGAATTTTTTGGATAATTCGCAGTATATTTTTTGGGTCCATCACAACCCTTCTCTCTAGTTGCGGTACCAGTTTGATGAAACAAATGCACACTATAATTCACCAAATAATAAAGGTTTTGGTACTGAAAAAATTGATCATGGAACCCTTCCCGAACCTCTACCAAAGCTAGGATTGAATAAATGTACTGACCATCAACTTTCCGCCCATTTAGAAAATTGGATTCTGTAATCGCCGCAATGCAACATTTTGAATAATTATATTCTAATAGCTGAGCCCGTCGAAGTTCGACGGAATGGGGATGTTTAAAAATGTATTCTATAAATTCTTTGGAGACACTCCTTTGAACTTACCACCAGCACTCACATTTTCGAGAAAATCGCGGCCTCTTTAAACATACTGATGTCACTTTTTCCTAGAGTTTATAAAAACAAAAAAGTCTACTCTATATATTTTCCGTCTAACGTTGACGTGTTTAGTCCAGTTGATAATTTTATTCTTTTAGTGACCACCCCGTATATCTTTTTCACGAAAACTAAAATAGGTTTCTTCCTTAGCAATTGTGTTACCTACATGTCAAATATTATTTTTTTCTGTAACATTTTTTTCCTTAATTATTATTTTTTTGCTATGCTCAGTTTTTATATTTTTCGATGAAAATATACCAGATTTTTTCCATGGCAATAAGGCTTATTTATCTGCCGAATATAATTTTTCTCAGTCAAATATTTTGTTAGATATAGAGCCAAGAAAGACCGACTGACAGACGGTGAATGACTGAATTGAAATACTTAAATTTTCATAATCTAAATCTGAAATGTGAAAATCCGAAGTATTCTGGAATAATGATCTTTTCACGATTACTATACCTCTCCTCGGTACGCGAGGAATATGAGGAATTTGTAAAATTATTTGCAAAACCTCCGCTCTCTATGTGATATCTTGTATTCATTAATTATCTTATTGATTGATTGTTTGATTTACCAGCGTGCGGTAGGCATTGCTGCCACTCCCAGGTTATACAGTTGGGCCTGCTACGTCCACGCTGGGTTGGACTAAGGTCATGCTTGTTGCCAGTAGCGAGAGCCACATGGCGCATGGTAAAGAAATGTGGGATGGAAGGCGTAGGTATTCGTGAGATGCGTTATCACATTGTGTGGTGAGGGAGCGGTTAAGCTCCCTTTTTTGTGTTTTTGGTTCCGGAGTTCTGTCTTTTCTAAGTCTTCTTGTGAAATATGTGTTGTGTGGTGATATTTAGTGTTTATGTTTCTCTTTTTGTATTTCTGCTTCTACAAATCTTCTTCTTCTTCTAACTCCTCCGACTCTGATTCTGGTAGAGCATATGTCGCTGCGATTTCTTTGTGGAATTTATTTTTCCCCTCCTAGATTCAGTATTCGATCCATTTTTCTTGTGTGTAGATACCATTTCCTTGAGAAAAATCATATGAACAATTCCAGCCTTGCTCCGGTGATGGATTCTGAGGTTGCTCCTTTGTCCTTTTGGCTTCATAGTGCATTAATTTATTGTTTATTTTGCCTGTTCCATGTGCAGCATTTCTTCTTGCTCCACCGTGATTTCTAGAAATTATTCCTTGGATGGTGGCTTATTGAAGGGCCTTCTTGTATTAATTTGATTCGTTCATTTTTTTCTTTCTCTTCTTCCTCCACTTTATCTTCACTGTTGCCGTGGTATGCTTCTTCTAATGTATGTATTATCATTTCTTTTGTATACCCCCCCCCACTCCGCTTTAACGCCCATGACTTGTTCCCCCGTTTCTGTGCCTACCAGGATGTGACCTTTCGTCCCTACGTTCTGTAATCGATCCATCATTCTTGTATAAAGATACCATTTCCTGGGAAAATATGTGCATTTCCATTGAACTGCAAGAGATTCAGCCCCTGGCGTATTATACCAATAGTACGCCACTGACCAGGTTGTCCATTTATTACCCAAGTCACCGCTCATTTATCTAAGGAACCCCGTTTATCTTAAGAAATAACATGGCCACACTTCAACAATCTATTTGCCTTGCCATTTATGGTGACAGCGGTCGACATTTTCAAGGGTTTAGATGTATAATCACTTCTCAGATTTTCTAAGAAAGTCGTTTGAATCAGCCTCTCAGCAGTTTATTACAGCATTTATAACACAAAGAATATGCAACACAAAACACACTCTTTTTAATACAAATACAAATTATGTACGAAATTAATCACTACTCACAGAATCGATAATTGCACGTCCTAAGATATGTATTATTTCTCAAACCTATCACTCATTTGACACTTTAAGATTATATCTTTTACACTTTGTACCAAATTTTTATTATTTTTAAATTGATTTAATTTGGCACGGCTGTTACTCTAATGGTACATCCCTGGTTGAGTCATATGTATATTTGCTGGAAGAGAATTGTTTATTGACTTATTTCTTATTTATTGCCTGACCTGTGTCAGGTCTGTTTATGAAATTCTTTAAGTTGTCTACAAGTACTTAAGACGTAAATAGTTTAAGGGTATGTGGTAAAATTTGGAGACTTAGCTTGTGATGATCTATTACTTCCTTTATGGGTCGGATGTTCAATCTTTGTCAACTGTTTTCACTTCTTCGCACTGCACTGAGAGATTTAACGACCCGTATTAATTAAATATTAGCTATATCACTTAATTGCTGCTATTCTAACATGCACCACTCTATGCAGAATTTTTAAATTAACAACGAACGTAATTTTGACCTATTTGGGCCAGCTTATTACCATTTGTTCTTCGATTTACCGGGACCATTTCTAGAGCGTCTATTCACCGTAAGATTTCTGGACGAACTCCCTATTCATTAATTATCTTATTTGCAACAAATGTGGTTCAGCTAAAATAGATCACTTTTTAGCAAATATTTTGCAAGAAATGTATCAGGAGTTCATAAGAAATTTAATTATTACAGATCATTTTGCCCTCATCATTACATTAAAAATTAATTATAAAAATTATTGTAGTGATTCCTAACATACAATTAGGTACATGTAGGAATACAAGTGGCACTAATATATTACAATTGCAAAATTTTTTCAACATCGAAACTTTTCAAGCAGTATATGAATACAACAATGATGTCAATAATGCCTTTAATGTATTCTTGAATATTTTACATAATGCTTTAGATATACACTGCCCAAGACAATCAAAGTTACTTTCACAACATAATAGTAAATCATGGATTAACGACATTATTAATATGGATAATAAACTAAAGAACCTATTTTGACTAAGAAGCAGTTGGAAAAATAGTAGATTAGATGTATCGTATAGAGATTTTAAGAGAGGATATATAATAAAAATTTAACATTACTAAGAAATTGCTTTTTCAACAACAACTTCAATGAAAAAATCCAAATCAAAAACAAATATATATATATATGTGGAATTTAGTAGGTGAAAAAACAGGCAAAATTAAAAATCAAAAACCCATTCAATTACATATTAATGATTGTCTCGTTGAGGGAATATATATCCTGGCTAATACGTTTGTAAACTACTTTAGCACTACTGCTAAGTTAGCCATACAAGTCATTTTGGGAATAACACTTCTACTAAGTGTACATTATCCAACTTAAATATCGATAATACATTTTTCTTCCATAGTGTAGAAGGTAACGATGTTGTAAATGTAATTCAGGGGCTAAAAAATACTAATTATATGGGCATTGACTGTATATCGACCAAAATAATTAAACGCGTATGTACTCAAG
Organism: Rutpela maculata; assembly: GCA_936432065.2. Classification (NCBI taxonomy): domain Eukaryota; kingdom Metazoa; phylum Arthropoda; class Insecta; order Coleoptera; family Cerambycidae; genus Rutpela; species Rutpela maculata. The sequence continues at coordinate 248,332,785 of OW386286.2, forward strand.
TTGCTCGGATCCAAGATGGATGAAGGGGTTGGTGTGGGCGTAGCAGGGCCTAAATGCAGGCTATCTAAAGCCCTTGGTAACACCCCAACCATCTTCCAAGCAGAAATTTATGCTATAGATCTATGCGCCCAGGAATGCCTAAATCGAGGCACTCGAAGGGCAAAGATCTATATACTTTCAGACAGTCAGGCAGCATTAAAGGCTCTCAGGTCATATACCTTTGAGTCAAAAATTGCCTGGGAATGCAGACAATCCCTGAAGCAACTGGCAAAAAACAACAAGGTTACCTTGATGTGGGTGCCAGGGCATGAGGGGATAGAAGGCAACGAATTAGCTGATAGCCTCGCAAGAAAAGGGGCTGAAGCCCCGTTTTTTGGACCCGAACCGTTCTGTGGCCTATCCAGGGGACACATAACGGAGGAGGTCCTAAAATGGGAAAAGGAACAAAAAGAGTCCTACTGGAGGAACACTCCAGGACAAAGACAAGCAAAAAGGTTTATAACCTATTCTACAAAGAATGCCACAAGGCTTCTCGAACTGGAAAAGTCCGATTTAAGGCTGATTACAGGCCTTCTAACTGGCCATTGCCCCTTGAGATACCATCTCAAGAACATGGGCATGGCAGAAGATGACAAATGCAGATACTGTGAAGCTGCAACTGAAACTGCGGAACATATACTTTGTGAATGCAAGGTGTTAATCCGCATTAGGCTAAAGTACCTAGAACAGGCGGAATTAACGCCTGAAGACATAGGGAAACTAGCCCCCAGGAAAATCGCAAGCTTTGCAAAAAGTCTTGGAATCCTGGGTAACAACTAGATGCAGGGTAACTCACAAAAGACCTTTTAGGTCGAGGTGAAGAAAGGCCAACCCAGGGCCAAGCGACCCCTTAAACAATCTACAATCTACTCAAGTTGCTCTACCCCCATCTTATATCATTTTGTCAGTTGAGAAGGGAACTTTTCCTAACAATTTGAAAATAATTGGTGTAATAACAATAACCCCAATATTTAAAAAAAATGATCCCCTGGATATTAACAATTATAGTGGCATTACAGTTCCAACTATCTTAGTAAAATAGTCGAGATAATAATATATCATAAAATGCTATCGTAGGTATCTTAATAAATACAATATAATTTCTAAATGCCAAGATGGGTTTTGTCCAAGTAAATCAACGGAAAGTGATATGATTTTATTGAGTACATATATGAAGGTCTTGATATTGAAATATGAAAATATGTAGGAGTAATATTCTTTGACTTCTCCAAGGCCTTTGATTGCTTAAACCTTGTCTTCATTAGAGATAAATTGTATGCTGTCGGATTTCGAAGTAACTTCTTATCGTGATTAATGTTGTATGTTCAGCACAGAAAAATTTATGTAAAATTAAATAATAATATCTCTGACGTCGAAGATACAGGCTTAGGAGTTCCTCAAGGCTCAATACTTGGACCACTCATATTTCTTATTTTCATTAACCCTATGTTTGTACGGATTGCGCAGTATTTTGTCAATCACTGCTGCCAACTCTTCTAAACTGAAAGTTGGAAACAGTGTTTGACAAATTGCATAATTCGACATTTTTTAAATATTGTAGACTACGAAACAACCTAACAAATATGATTTATATTCAATGGAAGTAGGTTTAACATTAAAGATAATGAAAACAGTGTTATGATTATTATATTATAGGTATTTAATTGTTGCAAAGTTTGGAAATTAGATGAGTTGGTCAACATGTTCAGTGAATTACAGTGATACCAATCTAGACACTTTTTACCAAACTTTCTTTCGTGCAAATCGTCAATTGTAATGTAAATTATTTATTTTAATTTCTATTTTTTAAATGTATGAAAATAACAATTTAAGAAAATAAAAATTAGTGATGATACCTCTGTGGATAAAGAGCTTTATTTTAAAAAAAGAATCATCAAATCATTAGTGGCGAAGCCGGAAAACAAAACAGTTTGTGTTTTAAATATGTTGCAGGTTATATGCAGTTTTTCCGTGTGTAGGAAACAAGCATATGCATATTTCGTGTGTAGAAAATTTTTGGTCGGATATTATGTGTAGAAAATGTCGTGTGTAAGAGCTAATCCATCCATCTTCATTTATATAGCTCGATGAAATAACTGTACTTGAACATTGTAGAATTTGCAACAAAAGTTAACAGATGAAAATCGTACGGCGGGACAATGAGCCTAAAAAAGTTTTTGGAAAAAATTGAAGCGCCTTCAAAAAAGGGTACTAAAGATTATGAAATAAAATTTCACCTAGTTATCCGATTATTATTTTTTACTTCTATATATAAAATCTGTATATAAAACACGGAAGCCTGTTTAACAGGAAATGTGTATAAGAAAACACGTGCCCGCTGCATTTTAGTCTATAGTGGAATATTTAAAAAGCAAACCATAATAATTAATACATTCCTCTATTTTATCAGCATCATTAATTACTGATTTACTCCAATTAGTTTGAAGTAAATATAATAATTCCGGCTAGACGTGTAGAGTACAAACTTTTGCAATTAAATAGAGGGTATGAATGATTTATTATACAAAAGATAACTTTTTATATGTCTGCTCAATTTTTTTTAAATATCTTCATAACAATAACAAATACACTTAAGCAGAATAATGTAACTAATTAGTTAGAAGCGGGGTTGATATGATTAAACCATTTTGATTAGAATCATGTTTTAATTCAAGTGGATTTTTAATTTTAATCATGTATTTAAATCACTTTTTAATACAAGGTAATAGTTCAAGGAACATGTTATTATAACTCTACTTTTTATAGAGTAAACAATATATATAGTAAGATATTTTCATTATACAATTTATATAAAAACTATTTTTTTATCATTTTCATCATTTTATTTCTGAGATATTTCCAGACAGGGATCCTTTTTTCTTTCACCTAACATTTTTAATTGATATAAACTACGACTTTGTAAGAAAAGTAAAAGTGAGCGAAAAACGCAAGACTATTAGAAAAGAAATTAAATGTAACAAAAACTTTTTGAAAACAAGCTTTTTTTATTATTTAGGTGTACTAAATCGAAAAAAATAAGTTATTGAATTAATTGCCTTAAAAGCTTGTCGCATGCGAGAAGTTCATACAGGCATTAATTTTGTTAAGGGTGGTGACGCCGTGCTTAAGAAAATGATTTCGTAATTCGAAAATTTCTCCTACATCCCTGAACCGATTGAAAAAAACGTTTGATAGACTTTTAGAGACAACAATGTAGAATGGTACAAGGCTATTGAAAGGTGAAATAAACATTTTTTTTTATTTTCGCACAAGTAAAAAAAAAGGTTCTTTCTTTAATTTTCAATAGTCTAACACCATTCTATAAAGTTGTCCCTAAAAGCCTATAGTCTGTGTGCGAGTCAATATGTTGGTATAATTTGGGGGGGCAAAATTCTATTTAGAGGAATTATCAACTATGTCTTTGTAATCACTAAAATCCTACGTATCTGTTTCAAAAGTTGAGGGTTTCAATATGGCGGCTAATTCAAAATGGTGGATTGACAAATTATTAAATTCACTATTTCTTCCAAACCAATTATCGATTTGAATATTTTTTTTTAGTTAAAATCACAATTTTCCACTAGATTAAAGATTATTCCGAAACATTGAAAATAAAGGAGATAGATACTACAATGTAAAGAACAGCTTAATTTTTTTCAATAAAGTGGTCTGTATCTTTTTGGTTTTTAAATTTTGAAAAAAAAGTTTTTGAATATAATATGTACCTTAATACTTTGTCTACAAAAAGTTTTTTTAATAAATCAAAAATTTGTTTCTATAAGTGAGATATTTCCATTTAATTGAGGTCATCCTAACACTATATTGGGTTCCCGTACATTTAATTTCAGGTTTTATACAAAATACAAAGTCTTTAATAGTAAAACAAGAATATTAATAGATTAAGACTTTGTATTTTGACCTCCCAAAATAAAATAATCTTCAACAAGAAATTTTTTTCAGATTTTGGGCACAATTCAGTATTTAAATAAATTAGATTTATAATTTTTGAAATAAACAATAAACAGTTGTGAATGTGCCAATAAAGAATAAACTGTTGCGAACGTGCTATAAACTATAGTGATGGAACAGTGTATAATTTGTGGAAGTAAATCTTTGATACAGGATTTGCATCATCCTAAAGATGTCACCTCATGGAAAGTTTCATGGAATGCCGCAAAAATTCGTCAGTTTGTACCATTACTTAAAATACCCGAAAGTTTGGTTGAAAACGAAATCCCCAAATTGTCATACCATCATAAATGTAGATCGGTCTTTTCACTCAAGAAAAACCTGGAAAAAATTGAGAAAAATTTAGCAAATTTTCCATCAACGTCTGAAGAAGGAACAAGTATTGATGAAGTTGGAACGAGACATTATATAACCCCATAAGCATTTTTTGCAATAAAAATGTCCAAAAATAATACTCTTAGCGGTTCACGAAGTAAGGAAGCACTAACTAAAGCTATGGACCTTAGAGCAGATCAAACTTTGAGGTCTATTGCTACTGAAAAAATTACTTCAGAAGACATCTGGAGAGCATAAAACTTTTGATGAGCTATCCGATTCTGTTTTCAGTAAAATCCTTAACTATGGGAGAAATAGCAAACGAATTGATATTGTTTTTGACATAATACCGTAATAATTCCATTAAATCCATAGAACCCTCGAAGAGAGGTTCAGATGATGGTATAAGTTTTAATAACATCAAAAATGGCCATAAGATTATTAACTGGAGACGACTTTTACGAAGTAACGAGAGTAAAAACAAATTGTCAGAATTCTTGGTGAAGAGTTGGAAAAAAGAAAAATTCAGAAATCGGCTTGGTCAAAAGGAAATTTATGCCACGTTTGAGCAGCTTTGTGTCAGGATAACCAGTAGTGGTTTTAAATATATTGAAGATCTTGCTTGTTCACATGAGGATCCCTGTCAAAAAATCCTATTTCAAACTTATAGATAATTATACATTTTTTATGGGTAATCATAAGAGCCTATCTGGTTTATAAGGTTTTATACAGTACATTAATTTTGCCATATGGAAATTATATTGAGATGAATAAGTATCTAAAGGAATCGTAATTGAGTTGGAATACCATGTTTTTATTGGTATGTTTCCATAAGTGTTTATACTAAAAACAGTTTTTATATGGCATTACAACTTTTAATTTGATAAGTTCTCATGTGATCTGAAAAGTGTTGAAATTGAAAAGGTTTTATCAGTAAAATCAAATACGAGTTCTGTAATTTTTTATAAGAAGCAATTAGTATATGGTTTTTGTAAGATCTGAGAGATTGTTATCAGTTTTAGTTTATATAATAATTTAATAGGGATTTATAGAGATACGTATTAAAAAATACTAATAAGGAATTACATAGAATAATTTTGTGACTTTCTTTGGCATCTGAAGAGTAATAAAATTGAAAAGATATACTAAGGAGTTCCTAGTAGACATTTTATACATTTTTATAAGGATATATTTGTACTTATTTTTATAAAACTTCATGGGTACATATCAGTTTAGTTTATATAAGAATTTAATGGAAACGTATAAGGATGCATGCTAAAAAGTATAAATAAAGTATTATCGAATACTTTTCTGAGTTTTTTTTTGGAATCTGAAGAGTAATGAAATTGAAAAGATATACCAAGGAGTTCCTAGTAGGCATTTTATACATTTTTATAAGGATATGTACTTATTTTTATAAGACTTCATAGGTCCATATCAGTTTAGTTTATATAAGAGTTTAATAAGGATTTATACGGACATCTGTTAAAACGTATTAATAATGATTTACAACTATTAATTTGAGTTCATGGGGTTCCAGTAGTGGTAAAACTAATAATGTTTCATCAGGAAACCAGGGATGAATTTTATAACATTTAATAAGAAATAATTAGTATATGGTTTTTATAAGATTTGAAGGGTTATTATTAGTTTAGTTTTATATAAGAATTTAATAAGGATTTCTCAGTGCACCCATTGAAAATTATTATTTACAACTATTAATTTGAAAAGTTTTCATGAGATTTCAATAGTAGTCAACCTAAAAAAGTTACAATACTTACTAAACTAAACTTACTAATACAATAGATTTCATATAATTTACATTAGAATCCATTGTAAGTATATACTATATACACATTGTATTTTTGAAAACCCTCTTATTCCCACAAAAGCATAAAAGTCTTATAATAGACCTCAAAGGAGGAATATACATTAAAAACTCACAGAATCTATAAAATTTTTGTGTTTCAAACGCCATAAAAATTTATAAATACTTATAGGCCTCGTACTTTGAATTTACATTAATATCTTTCAAATTCATATAAAACCCTATAAAACTTCGCAATTTAATCTCGAATTTAATTACCATAAATACTTATAAATATACTGATAGACTTCATTCAGGGAATTTACTTTAAACCCCATCGCATATCCTCATAGAATTTTATAAAAACTTCGTGTTTATTATTAAAACGTGCAAGTGTTGATAGACTTCAGGCAAGGAATTTACATTCAAAACACATTTCAAAAACTTAGACACATCTGAACCTATAAAACCTTCTTATTTCAAACACCATATAAGAACTTACAAATACTGATAGGCCTCGTATGGAGAATTTTCGTTAAAAATATTTTTCAAATAAATATAAAATATCTATATCACTTCATATTTCAATTACCGCGAAAACGTATAACTACTGATAGACTTCATATAGAGAATTTACATAAAAAAACCCATTGTGCGCAGCAAATTTTATAAAAACTTCATATTATTTCCTATTAATATATGCAAATGCTGATAGACCTCAGGCAAGGAATTTAAATTAAAAACAAATCACATCAAATCACATTCCCATTCAGAACTTATAAAAACTTTGTATTTCAAATACTATAAAAACTTAATTATACTAATACATATACTGATAGACTCCATATAGGTAATTTACATTAAAAACCCATTGTATGCAGCAAATATTATAAAAACTTCGCATTTCCTATTAATATATGCAAATGCTGATAGACCTCAGGCAAGGAATTTACATTAAAAACACATTTCAAATAGCCGCACATCAGACCACATTTAGAACTTATAAAAAACTTTGTATTTCAAATACTATAGAAACTTACGTATACTAATAGGTTTCATATGAGGAATGTACATTTAAAACACACATACATAATTAAAACTTATGAACGTTTAGTGTTACATACTCCAGCCTGCAGTAGAGGGAGCTGTTATACATGTCGCTGATTCATGTCTAATCTAATGTGATCTAAGAAACTAGTATGGGCTTGTTAAATTAAAAGTAAAGCATTCTCTTTTACTGCTAATGCGTTTAGGCTAGAACGCTAGAGGAAACAAGGACTTTTGCAGTATTTAGTGTTTACCACTATATTACTATTGATATTTGAAATATTAATGGTAAGTAAATAATATTTACTTAACTATGTAAGTTTATGGGATTTGGCATTAAAAATATGCTTCAAATACACAACCAAAATCTGTAAAAAAACCTATCAATAGTAATAGAATTTCTATGAGGAATTTACATTGAAAACACTATACAAACCTATAAAAACCTGTAGAAATTTGTAATTACATTTACTATAAAAATTCATCAATACTAATAGATATCATATAGGAATTTACATTCAAAATACTATAAAAACCTATAAAAACTTTTAATTACATATACTATAAAAACTCATCAATACTGGTAGATACCATATGAGAATTTACAATTAAAACACTTTTCAAATACACACATCAAAAATTATAAAAACTTATACGTTTTTTTTTTATAAGTTTTTATAAGGATTTTTTGACAGGGGAAGTAGATACGCGTTTGTTGCTATATGCCAAACATGCTGCTACTACGTGTTCAACAGTTTACTGCTTTTCAAATGACACTGATGTGCTAGTCACCTCTCTTGATGTAAGTGCGTTTATTGACTCTAATTTATTTATCGTAAAAGGTGTAAAACACCGGATGAAGATGACTGACGTTATTAAGCTTGCTTCAGCTTTAGTAGCAGAGGTCACATCAGCTCTTATTGGTTTTCACTCTTGGTCTGGTTGTGACTCCATAAGTGCTATGTCCGGCCAAGGTAAGAAAAAAGGCTATAAATTAGTTTGTGAGAACAAAGAATACATTAGTGTGTTTGCAAATTTGGGGAATGATTGGAATGTTTCGCAGAAGGAGTTTAATAATATACGAAGATTCACTTGTCAATTGTACCTGAAAAAAAACAAAATTCAAAAAATTAACGAACTTCGTTATCAAATATTTCGAGCTAAAAAAGGGCAAGTAGATAGCACTCAGCCGCCTCCATGCGAAGATTGTTTAATGCACCATACTCTTCAAGTAAACTACCAAGCAACCATTTGGAAACGATGTCTTGAAAACATTTTTGAAGTGCCAGAACCTACTAGGTTTGGATGGAGGCTTGACAGTAAAAATGAACTTTCCATTCAGTGGATGCTTCGGTCACCGGCTCCAGAATCAGTTTTGTCAGAACTTTGTTGCAAGTGCAAGTGCAAGTGCCTAGTTTTTGATGCTCTTTCTGTACCCCGCTGTTTCAAATGCAATGGTTATAATCACTCGAAAAACAACTGCAATAACAATATTACATGTCCCTTGTGCTCTGAAGCTCATGATTTAAAATCTTGTCCCGCAAATAATAAAAATCGAGATGGAAATCGAGATGAAAATCGAAACCTACTCAAATGTAATCAATTGTCGGCTCATAAAAGAAAAGCAAAAGACTGACATAAATATAAACCATGCTGTATGGAATTATAATAGCTGTTACGCCTATAAACAGGCTTTAGAGAAACACGGATCTGAATTATTCGGGCCACAAAAATAGCAATTATCGGTATCTGAACCGATTATTCGTGCTTGCCAAGGAAAAGTACTTCCAATTTTACCACACATTTCTACCACTGCTTCTCATGTTTCCACCTCCCAGAACGTGTCTATATACTATCAAAACGTCCGTGGTTTAAATACAAAAACAGACAAATTGTATAATGCTATACTGTCCTGTAATTTCGATATTTTCGCATTTACAGAAACCTGGCTAAACTCTAACGTTTTAAATTCAGAAATGTTTAACTCATCTTACTTCATAATCAGATCTGACCGAAATTTTAATGCAACTGGATATACCAGAGGTGGAGGTGTTATGTTAGCAGTAAGTAGTATATTTTTTGTACACCCTATAGATTTGAAGACTATTTGCAACGACAACTTATCACTTATTGACATGCTCGGAGCAAGAATAACTTTAAATCACTACTCCTTCTACATATTTCTATTATATATTCCCCCAAATACCAATATAGAATTGTACAACTCTCTGTTTGATGTAATCAGTTCATTAGAGTACTTATATGGCAGTGACGTGTTAATCTTAGGAGACTTTAATACTATTCTAATTATCTCGAAACCAATGTACTTAATGCTAGAGTATTACCACTTATAAATTTCCTTAATTTTTTCGATTATAAACAATATAATTTCAACCTTAATGCGAACCTGAGAATACTGGACCTGGTATTGTCAAATAAATATTGCGCCGTCGAAAAAGCGTTAGATACATTACTACCCGAAGACAATCATCATCCTGCGATCGTAGTATATTTCGGTCTTACTAGGGAGGAAAAGAACAATAGACAAAGAATTGACAATATATTTTACAATTTTCGAAAGGCAGATTTCATAGGGTTATATGAAAGTTTAACTCATATAGACTGGAGCTTTTTAAATAGATATACCGATGTTGACAGTTCTTGCGACGCTTTTTATACAAAATTGTATGAGTTGCTTGATACCTTTGTACCCAAAACCAAACCTCATAGACGAATGTACCCACCTTGGTTTAGTGCTATCATTATAAAATGTATCCGTCTTAAATATAAAGCCTGGAGAGACTATAAAAAATATAAAGACCCTGTCGCGTTACAAGAATTCCAATTTTTGAGGCAAAGAATTAAAGCTGACATAGAAAACTCTTATAAAGAATATTGTAGTCGTATCGAAAGTAGTATAAAAAATAATCCTAAAGAACTACGACATTTTCTTAATAATAAAAAAAATAATAATGGCATGCCAAACAATATGATATATAATGATAGTATGATAAAAGACCCAAAAAACATTGCAGATGCTTTTGCAGACTTTTTTCAGAGTTTCTATATCGATAGCACTCATTTTGAAGTTACCTCTCAAAATACCCTAACAGATAGCATACATCTAAAGCAATTCACTGAAACTGAAGTACTTAACTGTCTTAAAAAATTTAAACCCAAAGGTACTGTTGGCCCTGACAAAATACCTGCTTTTTTCCTACGAGACTGTGCATGTCTTCTCGCAACACCACTTACCATAATATTTAATCTCTCCATTAACACATCTACATATCCCTCTTCTTGGAAGTTCTCTAAAGTAATACCCGTATACAAGAAAGGAGCGAAAAACCAAATTGAAAATCATAGACCTATTACTATTATCAACAACTTCTCTAAATGCCTTAAAATGCTTCTCCATGATTTCCTCTTCTTCCATTTAAAAAACAAAATCACAACTAAACAACATGGTTTCATGAAGGGAAGTTCCACAACTACGAACTCATTCTGTATAACGCAATTCATAGCTGATACATTTGACACCGGTCTGCAGGTGGACGTCATATACACTGACTTCTCGAAGGCATTCGATAGACTCAATCATGGTATTCTGCTTAACAAATTAGATCATTTTGGCCTGTCAAAAAATATGCTATATTTTTTCAAATCTTACCTTGAAGATAGAAAACAGTTTGTACAATGTTGCGGTCAACAATCTACTGAGATATCTGTCACCTCTGGGGTCCCTCAAGGGTCTATACTGGGACCATTATTATTTAATATATACATTAATGATATTATAAATGAGGTGGAAGCAAATTGTTTATTGTACGCGGATGATATGAAAATATACACTGCTATTAAGTGCTCTGATGACTGTATTAAGCTACAAATAGCATTAAACAAAATAAATAACTGGTGTACATCAAACAGTCTGCCTCTAAATCCTACCAAATGTAACGTAATGTCCTTTTCTCTGAAACAAAATATCATAAAATATGATTATTCCATTGATGAAGTTTCCTTGCATAGACCTAACACTATCCGTGACCTTGGCGTAATTTTCGATCCTAAACTATCCTTTACTGACCATATAAATGATATAGTAACAAACTCCTTCAGATCTCTTGGCTTTGTGATACGGAATACACGCGAATTTAATGATATAAATACCATAAAGTTATTATACTGCGCTCTTGTTAGACCTCGCGTTGAATATGCTTCCATCATATGGTGTCCTCACTATAATATTCATGTGCAAAGTATAGAAAGAGTTCAGAGACGTTTCCTAAAATATCTCAGTTTCAAGGATGATAATTTATATATATTGGATTTCCACATAATGAATTACTGTCTAGACACTCATTCGATGCTCTTGAAAATCGCCGTATTATAGCCCAACTAGTTTTCTTACGCAATCTAATAACAAATGACATTGACAGTGAGGAGATTCTCAGACAGTTGAATTTCTCAATTCCTCATGTAATCCTACGGCAATCTCCTACTCTCAATCTCCAAACACCCCGTATTAATGTAATGAGATTCTCACCGCTTCATCAAATTTGTAACAATTATAACTCTGTTCAAACCAAGTTTGATCTGTTCAACTGCAGCATAGCCTTGATAAAAAACCTAAAATTATAGTGTGTACCGATGTTTATTATATCTTCTAATAATTTAGCGACACTTAGTTTTTAGTCCTTAGCACTCTTAGTATTCTTTTTTAGTATTTCTTTTGTTACTGATTATTAGTTATTAGTATTGTTATAAATATTACAACTCTGTATTGTACCCATTCAGTAATTGGTGTTATGCTGTTGAATGGTGTAAGTTAAATAAATAAATAAATAAATAAATAAATAAATAAATAAATAAATAAATAAATAAATAAGTGCAATAAAAAATGTCAACTTCCAGCCCGCTCTTGTTTAAATAATCATTTTAAGTGCACAATTGGTTGCAAGTGCAAGGCAGGCTGCGACAATACAATATCCGCCACCCTCGACGAAGAAGAAGCAGAAAATTTCGGAAAGTTCGAAAATTATGATAGAGACGATTCGCATACCAGCAATATCTAATATTTTTTCGTTTTAGAATATGGTTTTGACGTATTATTTGTTATGAGTTATTATTTTGTTGTGTTTAATAAATATTTAATAATTTTTTTTTATGAATTATTCTTATTTCTTAAAAAATATTTCGATTGAACTTAAAAATAAAAGCGATCGCAAAAATAACAAAATGGTTAAAAGTATCATGTTATGAAATCTAAAATTTGATTTAATTCAATACGCAATAATGAAGATTGCCAATTAGAAACATGTTTCTGACAAATAATTGACCACAACTTGCTTAGAAATAAAGATATTACATTTATTCAAAAAACAGATTGTGCAATATACATTATGCTACATATTTTATATAAAGAGTTTATTCAAAAATTAAAAACAACAAAAAATAAAGGTTACATTCTGGAAAAAAATAAGCATATTTTTATTTTTTAGTCTATATTTTTGTTATTTTCAATGTTTCGGAAAAATATTAGGACATCTCTTTAATTTAGTGGAAAATTGTGATTTTAACTAAAAAAAAATTATTCAAATCGGATAATTGGTTTGGAAGATATAGTGAATTTAATAATTTGTTGATCCGCCATTTTGAATAGCCGCCATATGTAAACCCTCAACTTTGAAAACAGATACGCAGCCGTTTAGTGAACTTTAACACTTAATTTAAAATCCCTCCAAATATTATCGTGCCCCCCCCCCCCCAATTATACCAAATTTGTAAAATAAGAATATGCTAGCACACGGACGACTATCAAAAAATTTTTTCAATCAGTTCAGCGATTACGTTCTCGGTACCGCCCACTTTAAACAGAGATTTAAGTACCTAAGTAATTTTTTTTCCATTCACGTTTTTTAATTTAACTTTATTTTTAAATTTTCAGGTGTTAAGTGTAGTGCAGTTGTACTTCCGGGTATTTTCCCGCGTAGATGATAGGCTCCTGCGATCTTCAGGTTCTCGCTGATAGCCGCTTGAACTTTAGTTCAATCGGTACAACCATGAATAACCTGACACCCTTAGGCCGCAGACATGCCAGTGGTGTGGTTTTATCGAATAGGATCACTCCACCTCCATAAAAACCCAATAACTTGACATCCCCGAACCACAGAAAAGCCTAAGGCCTGTTTTTTCGAAAAAAGCTTATGAACCAGCACTCCTGCATACAGTGCGCTTCAATCCGAAATAAGATATGTCCCAACTAGAGCTCTCGCTGTCTACTGTATTTTCCTCTGAGTTATGTGGTTATTGGGCTCCTTCTTGTCTGCTGCATTCGGTGCAAGTATTGCTCCTGTATAATGTCAGTTTCGTAACTGAAAATTCTAATGAAGGTGAAAGACCTATTTCAACTATAATAGTTCTTGACCCAAATCTCAACTGGTTCCACCATGTTGATTACACAGCAAAAAAGATATCAAAAAATATATTCTTGCTAAGAAACTTGAAAAACATTGTAACTTTTAAAATTTTATTAACGGCCTATTACTCGCTAATAGTATCCCATATGACTTATGGTCTGATAAACTGGGCCCATGCCCCGCAAGCTAACAGAATTTTCGGGTTACAAAGGAAAACTCTCAGGATAATTACAAATCGTGGATATAGAGAGGATGTAAGAGATAAATTTATTGAGTTGGGAATTTTAACATTTCCGTCATTATACATTTTTCATTGCCTGATATATATTTACAAAAACATAAACCAATATAAAAAACATGAGGATATTCACAAATACAACACGAGAACTCAACATAACTTAGTGATAGATTTTAATAGGCTTAAGTCAAGTGATTGTGGCTTTAATTGTTACGGCCCTAAATTTTTTAATAAAATTCCAAATTGGGTGAAAGCCTTACCAGAGGTGAAATATAAACAGTTAATAAAAAAATTTTTAATAAAAGAATGTTTCTATAGTATACATGAATTTTTAAATTTTAATGGCACTGAAGCCAAAATAATGGACAACAATTTTATATAAATTTTATATAAATTTACAGTATATTTTATTGTGTATATTTGTGTATGTGTACAAATATTTTGTATGTATATTTGAAATATTTTTAATTATTTATGTTATTTTACAATTTATTTATCCTATATTATATATTTTATAAGTGACATTGCATAATATTATGACAATTTCTATATTTCTATATTTGACTTGTGTAAAACTGTATTGTTAAAGCACCAATAAATTTGATTTGATTTGATTTGATTTGAAGCGGTAACATTTTTCCACATTAATTTAGACGAAAGTGTGATTGACGGTGCAAAATTAGTACACAACATTGTGGAAGAACACACTTGCGCTCAATTAAGGCGCTGGCTCAATGATGAATTTGTTACCAATTTTCTGAAAATATGTAATGCCATATCGTATAGTTTACCTATTTGAAAAAATTAGAAAAAAAGGAGCCAGCTTTATCCACAGAAAGATCGACAAAAAAACCTCATTTTCAATTGCATTTTTGACTCTACATTTTCGTAAAAAAACAGAAAATATTTTTACTGCATTATCAATTACTGCACGAAGAATGTTATTAAGCATATTGTAGACCAAACACATTTGTTTTCCTTTAATGCACTTGTATATAAACTGATAAGTTGATAGTTGAATTCTAACCTTGCAACTAGTTCTTTATTCTTGCTTCCACTCATTTTACGGCCAGGATACTTGAGCCAGCGCCTTAATTGAGCGCAAGTGTGTTCTTCCACAATGTTGTGTACTAATTTTGCACCGTCAATCACACTTTCGTCTAAATTAATGTGAAAAAATGCTAGATAATGGTGTAGTACCGGATGTTTACCTTAGAATTGCGCTGTTTGGTTTTTATGGCATTATACATCCAAGGTGGCCGCCATACGAGACATTTTTCTTTACATCAAGAATAACTCCTTCCAGAGTGCTCACACGCAAAATCTACATGAGCCAAAGAACAAATTTAGTTCTTATCAATTTTTTCGTATCTTTTATCATTCAAGAGTTATGATCCATTATACATGTCACTATCGGTTTAAAACATAATTTAGCCATCGGTTATTTATTAAGGGAAGAGAAATAATGATTCTGCTGCTATTTATTCACAAAAACTTTAATAATAACTAGTATTAATACATACAATTTGTAGTAGGACGTAGTAGTTGTATTATAAAATTGGTTCTTAAAATAAATTATGTATTGACAGAAAACAATATTTAATGATACTATATTATTATTTTCTTCAAAACAATGTATCATCCGATGAATCTTCATGCCTTGTATGCTCATCACAGTTGTCACACATATCTTCGTCTCCTCCACACAGGTCTGTGCACTTCAGATCGTGGGAAAGACATTTACATGGTGGAGCACATTTTCTCTTAACACAAGAGCACCGAATAAGTTGAAGAACTGTCTTTGGAGCACATGGTAGCATACACATAACAGGAGCATAATGGTCGTTTTTTAGTTCCCATCCGAAGTTTAATGGCGAAGGCAGATTAGTAGGGCACCATTCTATGGTTTGATAACGAACTCTATCAACATGTGGTATCAGTGATGCTCTTGTTGGTGGCAAGTTTTCTCCTTGAATTTCTTTCTTTGTGAACCTCCACCACCTCAGTTCTCCAATGTCTGATATATTTGTGCCAGACTTGACATATGAATTTTTATATTAATAGTCTATCTGTATCAAGAAAATTTTCCAAGCTTCCAAGTTTGCTTACAGCTTCGAGAATGTCATCATCTGCTTTACTGAAGACTTTCCAAAAGGAGGTTTTCGCTTTCTTTGCCAAAGTCCTTATGGTATCACTTCCGGATAATGCATGCAGACCTAATAATGCTAATAAGTTTTCTTTGAGCCCGGGGAATCGGTTACTTTGCTGAGATTGATCATTCTTTGATTTTGGCCAACTCCAGTTACAAACATAGTGTTCAGTGGAAGGAACTTATATCACCATAAAGTAAGTATGAAGACATCTGTATCAGGTGAGTAAATATGAAGCTGTGTAGCACCGCGTCGACAGGCGAACATGGAATGCAAAATTATTTTTGTATCTGCCTCCTCATGATTGCTTTTCAGTTCATCTGTTTCAATCCCCATTGAACACTTTGCTGTTTCCCTCCAAGATACAAATAAACACTTGCTTCTTCCAGTTGCATATTGTATTGCTTTCTCGGACAAGTAAGCTGTCAACTCATCTTTAGTCTTGAGATAGATAACAACGACTTCATAGATGTGTTCCCAATGTACGTTGTATCACTGATCTTGTAGTGGACTGATTGTGTGTTGCCAGTTCTTTTCTTACGCATAGAAGATTTTAGTGAATTTTCTCTGTATGTGGGTTTCATCATAACGTGATAGTGTATGTATGTCTCTTGCATGGGCATCTCAATATTTCACTATTAGAGCGTTGGACAGCTAACTTTAGACGCTCGCCACTTTGGTCTGTTACTATGCAATACAGTCTCAATTTGCTTTTCTCTCACAAAAAAAAAAACAGTTTTTTTTGTTATATAGGTGTTTTAGATCGTAATGTGTATGTTGCCTTGCCACTACTGGTACTCGCTTCTAAATCATCCGTAGGCTCACAACGCTTTCCTTTTTCGAAAAGTTTTTTGCTTCTATCCATGTTTGTCGTGTGAGTCAGTTTTTTGTAACATTCTTTATGCCATTTTGCATTGGAGTCTTGTAGCTGTTGTACACTCAAATTCCCGATTCGACTACTAGTACGCATATACTCTGGATCCAACCATTCTTCTCTTTGTTTCAAACACTGTAGAAGTTTTTCAACCTTCAATGGATTAACAAGAGGTAATTTACTTTTACCTTGACACAAAATACACAGTTTATAATCTGTTGAAAGTCGGATAGGCTAGGCAATAAATGTATACTAATAAATTTGTGTTATGTGGTAAAACTGGCGTGTAACTCTTAAATGGTAAAAGATACGAAAAAATTGATAACAACTAAATTTTTTCTTTGGCTCATGTAGAACAGAAAATGTTTTATGCAGATTTTGCGTATGAGCACCCTGGAAGGAGTTATTCTTGATGTGAAGAATAAATGTCTCGCATGGCGACCATCTTTTTTATTTATTTATTTATTTATATAGTTACACCACCCCACAGTAAAAACCAATTACGGGGTGGGAAAAAAACAATACAATAATTTATACCTAATGGTAAATAATATACAAACAGACAAAAAGCAAAAAGAACAGATTATATACATGCATAATACACTAACAGATTAAAAGAATATTAAAATAAAATTACAGATTACTACGAAAAGATACACTTAATACTTGAAATACTCGAGTAAAATATATCAAGCTGTCCTTCAATTGACATGTAAGTGTTACACATAAAAAATAAGGGAGAGAACATCAGAGCATTTGTTCGTGGAGTGGGAAGATAAAATGTTTTATGATTACGCGTCTCAAATGAGGGGGCATGAAAATTTAACATATTCAAGATGTTAGGGCAATCGATGAGATTAAAAATTAACTTGTGCAAAAACAAAAGAGAACAAAGTTTCCTGCGGTCGTGTAAACTAAGAAAACCAAATCTATTTAGCAACTGTCCATGTTCGAAGCCAACAGCGGGATATACATGATCAATTTTGTATGAAACGAATTTTAGGTAGCGCCGTTGTATATTCTCTATGCAATTACAATATTTATTATATCCTGGATTCCAAATAAGTGAAGCATATTCAAGTCTGGATTTAACAAATGCAGAATAAAGAAGATTTAATAATTCAATGTCATCAAAACCACTTGAATTTCTAATCACAAAACCCAAACTTTTATAAGCAGAGAGAACAATATTTTCTATATGTTTGTTAAAATTTAGTTTCGAGTCGAATAGAACCCCCAAGTCATTAAACTCATCTGATCTATTTAATACGGTATCGTTCAACTCATAATCGAATAACAGTGGATTATTCTTTCTGCAGAAAGACAGAACGTTACATTTGGCGATGTTTAAAGGCAGATTATTTAGAAGACACCAGTCATTAACATAATTTAAATTACTTTGGAGTAACGCACAATCCTCGACAGTATCAACAGTATAATACAATTTCATGTCATCAGCATATAGCAGGCAGTTGACATCAACACAAGTCACTAAATCGTTAATAAATAAAATAAATAATAGAGGCCCCAGCACTGAGCCTTGGGGTACTCCGGAAATAGCTAGAAATTGATCAGACTTAAAGCCACGGTATTCTACATATTGGCTCCTTCCAGTTAAAAAAGATGATAGCAGGGAAGTTAGCAAATCTGAAAAACCGAATACTTTAAGTTTATGTAGGAGAATGCCGTAGTCAAGTCTGTCAAAAGCTTTGGAAAAATCAGTATACAGTACTTGTTTGCCCGCATCGATAGCCTCAGAAATAAATTGTGTGACAGTGAATAAATTTGTAACTGTTGATCTACCCTTTACAAAGCCATGTTGAGATATACTGATCTACCCTCGCACATTATTATAAATTTGGTCATATAAAGAAATTTCAAAGACTTTGGCGAAATTACAAATTATCGTAATAGGACGATAATTTGCAACGTAGCTTTTATCTCCCTTTTTAAAAATTGGACACACTCTGGATAATTTCCACCGATCTGGGAATACACCGGATTTTAAGCATAAATTAAAAATAATCATTAGTGGGTAAACAAAAGCGTACGCACAGTCTCTAATAATAAAAGCCGGTATGTCATCCGGTCCCTTAGTGAACTTAGGCTTCAGTTTCAGTAAAGCTTCTAAAACATTTACTTCATTAAACATATTTATATGCGTGAAATTTGTTGTGCTAAGTACATCACCAGGGTTCCAGTTAGCGTTATTCGGAGTACATGCAGTTTGAAAAAACGAGGCAAAAGCGTTGACAATGTCTAAGGGATTTCTGTATTCACGGTCGTTATATATTACTTGATTAGGCAAAGAGCCACTGTTTCTTTTGGAATTTACATAGGACCAGAACTGTTTCGCGTTTGATTTAATATTATTTTGTAATCCATTCAGATAATCTTTGTAGGAGTTATTAACATCGATTTTTATTTTTGCTCTTAACTGTTTAAATTCGTCATAAAACTTTGCATTGTTATGTTTTTTATAATCTCTCCACAGAATCGCTTTTTTCTTGATGTCCAAGATAATACTGTTTGTATACCAAGGTGGGTATTTTCTGGGGCGTGACACGTGTTTGGGGACATATAATTCAAAAACATACATCAGCAGCTCATAAAATTTCTCACATGCTGAGTTACAGTCCTGAATCTCAGATAAAAATGTCCAATCAAGTGAGTTTAAATGAGTATATAAATTTGAAAAATCTGCTTTTCGGAAATTAAAAGTTTCAGTATTGTTCAGCGGAAATACATTATTCTTCATGGATACTTTACAAATTATACCTATGTTAAGTGCGGGATGATGAAGATCTTCCGGAAGTAGTACATCTTTAGATTTTACAACATCGCAATTTTTATTGGATAGGACTAGATCTAACACCCTGTTATTTTGATTAAGTATATTATTGTATTGTTTCAGGTCATAGAAATTAGAGAAAGACTTTAATAGCAATGCTAGATCGGTGTATGGATTTTTCTCCATCTTGGATGTATAACGCCATAAAAATCAAACAGCGCAATTCTAAAGTAAATACCCGGTACTACACCATTATCTAGCATATAATAAAGAGATTCCACATAGTCGCACCTTCCCTTCACAAAAAATCCCACGGAATACATTATGCCCTATACTATAAACAAGTGTTGAAATTAAATATTTTTGCACCGATTTCAAATTAATATTGTAAAACTGAGTAAAATTGTATTTCTTACTTTTTTTTTTGAAGGAGATTCGATTTAAAAAAAAATCAACTTTTTTTTGTAGCTTATTTTATTTTTTTAACATTACATAGTTTATGTTGGGCACCATGTGAATGTTACTACAAAAATAATACCCTCCTTGAGGGTATTATATTACCGGCGACTCCGCCAAATCTTCGAATATTCTCGAAATGGCGGTTAAAAAAAATGTTCTTAATTTAAAAAAAATCCCGACGTGGTGGGACAAAATAAGTTTCAGATTCGGTTTCAGCGACACCAAAAACACATACACTGAATCTGGTCTGGCGCACCTCGCAAAAATATTTTGTGGTCCTGTTATTTTTTTTTCATAGAAACCCCTGAAATAAAAATTATTTAAACTGTTCTCGAAATTTTTATTTTTGTTTATGATTCCGTATTTATCATTCATGAAATCACAAAATGTTTTAATAACGCACGTTCCCATATTAGTCGAGAATCTAATGGTCCGAATTCGATCATTGGGTATGAACTCGCAGGTATAAAATTAAAAAAATATGGATATTATCCAGAATTTTATGCCGAATTCGATTCCAGAGGGCGCGATGTCGGCCAAGATTGCGAAATTGGGAAAAAGTAATAATTTCGAAAAAAAAATTGGAACTTAAATGTTGCATTATCTTTCGTTTACATTGCATTTACGAGCTTATTTATAAAGATTTTTTAATAATTCTTATATCAATCGAAAGCTTAATGTTTGTAGTTTCATACAGGTGTAATAGAGAGACATTATTTTCATTATAAACAACACTATAGATTGTTTAAACAATATGTGCTCGGAAAGTGTAGTGTAATTTTCGGCATCGAGGTACTTTTGTTATTATTGCAGATAGATGTTTAGTTATTTGAGACGAAATACGTAGAATAGACCAATGAACATTTTTTATTAAAACAATTTTTTAATTCGCTGAATAATTTAGGAGATATGATTTTTTAAATGTAGGGCGCGCGGCCGTAGTCATAACTTATCATAATAATAAATATAAGCGTGGCCTCGGGTACGCGATTTGCCAGTGTGCATTTGCCGTTCGCATTGTTTATTAGTTCTAGTCTGACAGGCGAAGAACATGCATGATATCGTTTTGTTTTTAAATAGTAACGATAAATACAAAAAGGTAATGTAACAAGCTACTCATACAGACATTTTTGTGATGGCACTATACTATGCTGCTGGAATAAACATAAATGAGTTGTGGATACATAGATTCGATGTGTATATACCTATTCACTGCATAATACAAAAACTGTCGACTACGCAGAATATATCGGAAATTTATTTGAGCAATTTTTTTCTATTTACCTACGTCTTAAGTGGTTGCGATACGGTCAGTTTTCCTTTCAGAAAAGGAAAAACTTACGTATTCAAAACATGCCTCAAATATGCCAATGATCCTAAGTTACAGTCAATATTGAATTTCCCACTCGACAATTCACTTGATACTGCTGAATTTGAAAACTCTGCACGATATTTCTTTAAAGTCTTATATGGTAGACCGCTTTTCATTGGTAATTTGGACAATTTGCGAGCCCATTTATGTCACAATTGTAAATTGGATATTCGAAATTTGCCACCAACTGAAGACTCATTTCACCAGCACATTCTTAGAGTTACCTATCAAATAATTATTTGGAAGATAGTAAGTTGCGTCAATCCAGTGCTTCCCAACCCTAAAGATTTTGGTTGAGTTTCGAAGGACAATATATTAGTACCAAGACTTATGACAAAAAGTGTACGTCCAAATGTAACGCCTGGAAACATATTTTGTAAACAATTCCAAAATTGCATTGGAAATTGCAGTTGTGCTAAGGCCGGTTTGGCGTGCATAAATAGGTTGTTTTTGAGAAGGCCGATGTCAAAAGTGTTAGTTTAACCTAAACTTATACTATTAGTCCACTCAAATTAGGAAAAAGCGGAGAAAAATTCTGAACAGCAGTTTCTCTGCATAGGAAGTAAGTATTCAACTTCTAGAACAAGGTTTTGCTTATGCGTAGAAAAAAAAATATAATTTTTGAGATATATAAATATACACGTTTTTTCGTGTTTTTTTTTTTTCATTTAGACGTGTATCTCTCGAAAAGTACGCGTTTTTAAGGCTAAACGAAAATAGGTAAACGTGTTCAAAATACGACTTCCTACAAAAAAGGTTCTATACATTTTTCCGATTATCCCATTGGCTTTTCCGGAAAAGCGATTTGAAAAATCATTCTGAACAAGTTTATTTATGTTCATTTAGCCCTAAAATTGCGTGCTTTTCGAGATATTTGCATTCAAAATAAAAAAAACACGAAAAAAACACATAGATATATTTTTTAAGTCGCTTTTCCGGAAAAACCAATGGGATAATCGGGAAAATGTATAGAACTTTTTTCTAATAAATCGTATTCTGAACACGTTTACCTATGTTCATTTAGTCTTAAAAATGCGTACTTTTCGAGATATGAAAGTCTAAATGAAAAAAACACGAAAAAACGTATATATATTTACATATCTCAAAAATCATGTCTTTTTTTTCTGCGCATAAGCAAAAAATTGTTCTAAAAGTTGAATACTTACTATCTATGCAAAGAAACTGCTGTTCAAAATCTTTCTTTAAAACGGCGTTTTTTTTCTAATTTGAGTAGACTATATAGTATTATTACATCAATACACTTAATTATAGCATTATAACATCAATCATATGTATAACCACTTACCTATAATACTCCAATTTCAGTTATATCATATGTATTATGTGCACAGAATTTACAATACATACAACCATTATTTTGTCAAGACAAAAAATATTTTAATTTCATTGTAGTTGTTCTTAAATTAAATACAGATAATTTGTTCTGTTTGTAAGCATTATTTATGATCTGTACGAACTTTCATATGAAAGACGTTACAAAAATGCTGCTTATAGCTTACAAAAAAATTAATAAAATAATGTACAGTGCCCGTCACAATAATCTTGCCAACCTACATTTTTCAAAATTCTCTACATTTCCTCCTGGTGTATATTATTAGATTTTTTTTTGTTTATTTTGTTAATTGTCCTCTGCTGTATAAGAATAAAATGTCAATTGTGTTGTGGTAAAGGATGGCGGATTTATATAACTGATAAATCAAATAAAACTTGCCATAGGTGGCAAAATTGAGGCAAGACCGCGCGCGCCGTAGACCAAAAAAATGCGCATCATTTTAAAAAAATCGTATCTCCTAAATTATTCAGCGAATTAAAAAATGGTTTTAATAAAAAATGTTCGTTGGTCTATTCTACGTATTTCGTCTCAAATAACCACACATCTGTCGGCAATAATAACAAAAGTACCTCGATGCCGAAAATTACACTACACTTTCCGAGCACATATTGTTTAAACAATTTATAGTGTTGTTTAAAATGAAAATAATGTCTCTCTATTACACCTGTATGAAACTACAAACATTAAGTTTTCGATTGATATAAGAATTATTAAAAAATCTTTATAAATAAGCTCGTAAATGCAATGTATATGAAAGATAATGCAATATTTAAGTTCCAAATTTTTTTCGAAATTACTACTTTTTTGCAATTTCGCAATCTTGGCCGACATCGCGCCCTCTGGAATCGAATTCGGCATAAAATTCTGGATAATATCCACATTTTTTAAATTTTATACCCGCGAGTTCAGGGTTCAGCATTTTAGACGCGTCTTTTTGGATGCTAGATTCCTTACTATATTAAGAACTGGCTTGGATTTTTCTCCATTGAGTTGTGATTTTGTTTTTTAAATATTCCTATAAAATTCCAAAAATCTTTTTACTATTTTTATTGTTATGCTACCTTGATTTACTTTCAGTGTCACTAAATATGTCTAAATAATAAACATATAATAAAATGGAAATACTTTAGAAGCATATTAGACGAGAATTTTCGTTTATTTGCCTATGATGAGAATAATTCCAAGATCCGCTCCTGCTTGGACTGTGAAAAAATACCCCTTTTTGCAAATTTTGCAGTGAGTCGGCTCTGTCTTAGTATAAACTTAAATGTGACAGAATATTTGAGAATTTTTTGAAACCGACAGATCAAAACTATTTTGATTCTAGTTCGTGTTATATAATGTTTTAACATGTTCTACCCCCAGAGACATCTATGTGAGTTTCCTACAAGTTCTATAAATAACAAGTTCTATAAATAACAGAAACTAAGCTAGTTAGTTAGTTTCGCAATCGTCCCAGAGATGGCGCGCGGTGTTAGAATCTGAGAATTGCAAAAAACTTTCTAGAAGATTACAGAAGGAGGAGAGAATATTCTGGAGCGGTCATATTTGGGTATATAAAGAAGTGGAGATTTACAGTTTTCAGTACAGTTCAGATGGTCAGATAGTGAGAATAGATCAGGGAGTAAACAAAGTGACTGACATATTGAATTATAGTACACACTATAATATTAATGAAGTAATTAATTGTTGTAATTAGTACGTAAGTTAATACATTAGCGTTTAGTGTTACCCTGGTGTTATAATTTCCGGATCCACGATATATGGTGTTTACAAAAGGGGTGTAAACATGTAACAATATCATGAGTTATCAAATGGTACACCAACAAGGCAACAGAAACAATGTTCACAAAAATTTTAATCATTTATTTAGTGAATTTACTAATCTCACAGAATTGATAGCAAATATGGCAGACATGCATAGTTTTTATATACCTATATCTATTGTAGTAAAAAAATAAAATTCTAATTATTCAACTTATAACAAAATATGTACAGTTTTTTAAATTAACCATTTATAACTTCTGTGTTGGGCCCCATCTATTATAAAGAGCTTGCAATTCATCCCAGAACACCAAGCAGAGTACGGTGTGTGGCCCTAATCTTAAATACATGGGGCCTACTCCTTTATAAAACGCTGGAAGTCCTTCACTTTTGTAAATTTTAAGAACACAATCCATGTAACTTTGGTAAAGTTTGCCTTTCCCATTTGCATCGGTAGCTAAAATAATTAAATAACAATTAGGTAAGTAGGTACATCAACAAGGCCGCAGCCAGAACTAAATATTAAGCAGGGCTCGTTCTCTTTTTGTCAGGGTTGACATCACCACTAATAGAATGAATGTTAAATACAAAAAATGAAACTCGCGCCATATAACCTCAAAGAAGAAACGATGAAGCAGCTACGGAGACATGTTTCGAAATTCCTCATCAGCGTAGCTTAGCTTAAAGAACATGATCTGGGTATATGGGGTATATAGCGCGTTTTCCTTTTTTGTATCAACACTAACATTCATATAGTTGACATTTTTACGAGTTGATCCTCAGAGCGGCGTTCGAGGAAAAATTTGGAGTAACAAGCGGTCTATTGGTTCCATATTAATCAAGGATATTTCAAGTCTGGAGTCTGAAGTCCCGTGTGTCAACGACCACCTACAAAATACCGGTGGAATGTTCCACTTTATACGGCGTACTCTCGAAGATGCAGAATGTAAACCCCGAGAAGATTATAGGGAGTTTCTGGAATTAGCATTCATAGTGTTGGGAGAAGTTTCTCCGCGAGATATATCCTTTCGTGCTCCAAGAGCGATGCATCATGCCTGATGGATGGCAAAAGCCATTTATACTTTAAAGATTTTTTTGTTTCGGGATGAATTCCATTTAACGGCTTCAGAACGAAAAAATATTTCAGATATTTCCATTTTTATTATTAAAGTTTACTTAGAAACTTGGTTCTTAACACTACTGGCGACTTTAGCTCCATACCAAGATTTGTGTTTCTTTAAAAAAACTTCATGAATATAAATCCACGGATCCGTGCTTGTGGCAAGCAACAATCAACAAATTTAAAAATCACTTATGGCACTTTGCTCCAGAGACAGTTGCCTTATCTATCATTAACTCAAGATTGTCGCAAGAAACAAAAATTAAACTGGTGGAAGCTTTGACGAGGCAATTCATTGAAGATGAAGACAGCAGTAACAACACAAAGCGGTTTCAGCTGAGTTCTGATGTAATAACATTTTTAATGGATAGTAACCTAGAAGATTTTGTTTCTATGACAACTAGAGATTTTTTTACATTTAGATCAACAATTTCTGGAAGTATTTAGTACAAACAAAAGTTATTCGAAATATTGTGATTTGGTAAAAAAACTGAAAGTCGTCAATGATCAATGATGTGGCGAAACGGGTTGTTAAATTATTCAGTGATTATAATACTTTATTGACAAAAGCCGACGAGCAAAAACTGTGTGCTCCAAGTAGTGTCTGATTATAGGAAACGATTCCCCGACTTAAAAAAATAAACTTTGTCCAAGCAATATGTAAGGGATTGATGTTTTTTCAATAAAATATATGGTATTCGGTGTTATTTTGTTATTTTATTGTAAAATGTGTCTCCAGGAATTGATAAAAAAAATCGATTCAACCAGAGGGCGCATTAAACCCATAAGAATTCCATTGCGGCATCCCTTAACGTAATCCGATCGAGCTAAAATTTTACACAGAGTATTTTTTTGTAGAATGGAACCATTTTGGGGGGAGGGGGGAGGGGTTGTGCCGCAAAAAATCTAAATCTTAAAAATAAGGGCCACCCTAATGAACATATAATGTTAACAAGTATATAACGATAACATGGTAAAAATTTTAAACCAACTTATCGTTCTGTATTTGAGTTAAAGCGAGTTAAATGAAAAAGTAATTACTATTAGACACCGAGAACGTGGGAAATGGTCGGCAGAAACTCCTGGTGGAGTTTTTTTTTTCTAAATGGTGGGGAGGTTCCAATCGCTTCCAGTAGCTGTCTATTTTTCTTTACTCTTCAAATTTTTAAACATATTTTCAAAATTTTATTTATTTTATTTAAACTGTAACCTTTGTCATTTTTTCTCTTCTATAGTTGAGATGAACAGGATGTAGTAAAATCGGCAACGTTTATTCTCTATTTTTTTTGGCGATTATTTTATTACATTGCATTCTTTCAGCATGACGCACAGCACTCCGCCTTGTGCTAGATATAATCTTGATTATTAACAGTTATTAATAAATCGATTATAACTTTGTTGGTTTATAAATAATATTACATGAAAAATGTTTTCGTAAATATAGACTTTCACTAATCTGAAATCAGTTATCAGTTTGTCGGTAATTACAAAATTCCTATCTATACTAAATCCGTAAAAGGAAGATAGTAATAAATATACACGTGATCAGCGCATGCAATCAATCTATTGCCGTTTGAATTTGAAGAGATTGTAACTCAAAATAAGTTTGATAAAAGCTTATCAAATCAACGTCGCTCTGTTACATGTGCCGTTTGACACTCTTGACAGTTTAGTTCATTGTTCATTACCATCCTCCTCTTAAGGATTTGGTATAGCGGAAGTTGCATTATTTTGTTAACTTCAAATGCATTTGTTGCAAAAGATACGGTGAGAACCTTTCTAAAGCATCTTCTAACTGTCGTTTCTTTTTTTCATTATTCTCGGTAGTTCATGAAAATTATTAAACGGGGAAAAGTGCATGGCCTAGAGTCATTTGGTTATATATTTGAACTTCATTTTAAGTAAATTCCTATTCTATTTAGGTAATATTAGATGAACAGAAGATAAGTCCATAAGTTTCTTCCCTTAAGGCGCGTCCTCAATATCGTCAGCTTTGCCGACAGGCATCATCTAGTTAAAAATACTGGTGAAATATTTTGTCGAACTCCTCTATACGTTTCCTTAAATATATAAGGAATAAAAATCAGGCTGCAACCAACAGCTATTCTCCGAACTAATGCCCCGCTGAGCGCTGAATTACGA
This sequence comes from Rutpela maculata, assembly GCA_936432065.2. Taxonomy (NCBI): domain Eukaryota; kingdom Metazoa; phylum Arthropoda; class Insecta; order Coleoptera; family Cerambycidae; genus Rutpela; species Rutpela maculata. The sequence continues at coordinate 248,360,645 of OW386286.2, forward strand.
ATTACAAGCCTGGCCGTGTTAAGTGCAATAACTATCTATTGTCACAAAATGCTAAAGTTTCAGTTGCAACAGACACCAGCCGAAAGACTTATTCCTACTCAAAGGAGCTCTCGTGGTAGACACTCCACACCATTTGCAGGCTGCAGTTTCGAGCTATCGGCTCTCGTCAGAGCAAGGTAGGTCTAAGATGGCTGAAACGAGGTCCTTGTTCATTCTTGGTACATGACGAGATTTATAAAACCACGGCATGCAACAAGAATGGTAGACTGATCTCCACTGACGAGAGCCAATGGCTCGAAACTGCAGTCTGCAAGTGGTGTGGAGTGGCTGGCATGGGAGCTCCTTTGTGTAGGAATAAGTCTTTCGGCTGGTGTCTGTTGCAATCGAAACTTTAGCGTTTCGTGGCAATACATAGTTATTGCACTTAACGCGGCCAGGCTTGTTATTCGGAATTCAGCGCTAGGCAGGGCATTAGTTCGGAGAATAGCTGTTGGTTGCAGTCTGGTTTTTATTCCTTATATATTCAAGGAAACGTATAGAGAAGTTCGACAAAATATTATACCAGTAAACATTCTGCCCTCTAAAAGCATACCTACTAATCAATTTATATAGTTCAGTCAGTCGCGAGCAAAATGTTTCATCTCTCGATTCACCAAGCGAAATAGAAAATGAAGATATACTTAATTTATGAAAAAAATTATTATATTAAATGTGATATTTAATGAAAAAATGTAAATTATTTATAATTATATATTTTTCAATAATTAACGGGCTTTATACGGCGTGCTTTTGACCGAGACTACAGATCGAACTTGAATGACACCGTACATAGTGAGACTGCGCGCTCACCGCCCTCTATCTCAAAAACGGTTTGAGGTATAAAAAAATTTTTGAAACAAAAGTTGTAGAGAATTTTATCCCCTACAATATTTATAATAAATACAAATCGCGTAAATTTTACAGGGAACGAGACATTTGCAAAAAATGCGCAAAAAATCGGTTTTTTGACCTTTGACCTTAGTTATCTACAAGTCGCGTCCACGCTATCGTAAGTAGGTTTTGAGACAAATTTTAGGATGTTAAAATAAAGGTTTATACGAGTTTACAGCCGGTTATCTTGAATTCCGAGATTCTTACCCCATTTTGACTAAGATGACTGGATTCATGGGCGCAGCCAGGGGGGGTGCCATGGGGCCCGGGCTCCCCCCAAGCCGTCTTTCATGAGCCAAAAAATAAAGAAGCATTACAAAGCAGTATCTAAATTATCCCTTGAAATAAATATTTTGTAATTAATGCCAATATTATCTAGATAATATGTAGATTCCTCTATTAGCTAATAGAGGAATCTACATACACATCCGTTTTCAACCATTTTCTGAAAAATTTTCCTCATCCTCTGGGGAGGTCGGTTCTATTGGCCGCCCCCAGATGAATTTTCTGGCTGCGCCACTGACTGGATTAAAAACGATATTTCCATTAGAGCATCATTTCGTTTATTACGACCCTTATAAGTCACGTCTTTGCTACCCCATTCAGCGAAAAAACCTTTTCGGCATACCGATCGGCTTTTCATGCCGACTGGCAAAGCCGACAATGATGAGTACCCGCCTTTAGGAGATATCTTTATTTTATACTCTTATGCATGAATACAGTATTTTATATATATGACCATTCACCCAATAAATAATTTTGTACTTACGCTGGTTGTATAACCTAGTCATAATAAGGTCAAAAGGTGTCATCATAATACTAATAGCTACTCCTCCAACCATGCTTCCTAAAAATGAAGTCAGAAGAGGCTTATCCCTAAAGTATACGAACGAGTTCAAATATTGCTTGGCATACTCAAAAGAGGTTAGCTGTGATACGGATCCTACAAAAGCCCTTGGTACTGAGGCTCCAGCTCCTCTAAATAGCCCTTTCACCTAAAAAAAAAAAAGATGTTTATGAGTGTGAGTGCCGATTAGTATTCGCGATTCCAATTAAGCGTTACGATGCTAAAACATCATAGAAATTAGGTGCTGAGAGTGATGATGAGAGCCTCTGGATCGTAGCGTTTCTCCCAGCAAACACACATAATTGGCATATTATTAATAAACTACCTACACGATTTCACTTCATCATTGGGAAAGTACTGGCAAGGAGCGCTAAATTGTTGAATAAAGTGCAACTTCGGCCAACTCTTGGTCATCATACACTTTGCCAGTAATAATGACGGTATACTGGATTTTTAGCATTAACTTGTTTTTCAGGTGCCGTTAATGAAAAGTATGATTATTTTAGAGAAGTATTATTATGAGAAGATGACAGGGGCGGAGCCAACATGCGCGAATATTTTTACCAGTGGCATAGTGTCTAGGGTGGGCCGAAAACGCATTAAAAAAATTCAAATACATTATTTTCTATTCTTATAGTCCAAAAAAGGTACCTTCTGAGTCTCCCATGAACCCCCTAAAAGATTTTTTAAAACAAAGTATTCCTTGAGGGGGCGCAGTCCCTTCGAAATTTAATAGTAATTTTTTAAATTTTTTTGAGCACTTTGCTTGTTACAACGCAAATCAATAGTAATAACCCGAAACTCACCACGGAGACGTGGCTGCATATCGAGTTTTACCCGTCCCAACACCCAACCATCCAACCATGTTGGGATTTTACGGCTTATAATCAATTTTCGAATCAAATTTAGGCATCTTATTGCGGGATGCTATCCGAGATCTAATGAAACCGTCTCTAGCTGCGAACCCACAAGCAGCAGCTGAAGTTTCTATATACTCCCCGTTCTACACTTTGTGCGTGGCACGGAAAACGTGGAAACTGCAAGGCCTCAATTTTTCCTGTGGGAACCATATCATGTAGTTCTTCATCAGCCAAGGTTGTAATGATTGGTGGTTCTGTTACTACTATATCATGCCATTCAATCATACCTACGTAATCCTCACAACTAAAACTTATATTTTCTGATTTATTTTTCCTGGTGTTAATAATTCTGCGTAGTCCCAATTCACGAATGCGTTTTCGCTTATCAGTAATCATCGCCAATATAATATTTTCGGGATGTGCGAAGTATGCGTTTCTGTGTATGACAGGGTCTATAATTTCGCGTAGGTCTTCTGTAAGATAGCGGGAATTTTTAATCAATGTAAAGATATGACTTGTGCCGTCTTTACAGGATGGTTTGGCCTTAATCCCAAACCATGTCGGAGCATAAACCTTGACAATGTAGTCTGCTAATATCTGCAGTGGCGGCTCGTCAGAGGAGGCAGGGGAGGCTGAGCCTCCCTTTGGAAAAAGCAGCATATCTTCCAATCTTCCAAATTAATATATTTTACTTGTACAAATGTACAAATTGTAATCATATTGCAAGTTCCTCAGTAGCAACATATAAGAGTAGGATGCGGTTAGTAGCAGTTAACCAACGTGGATGTCCCAATTTTCCAGGATTTCTTAAGGCAAGACTTTCTAAATAATGATCACTGCTTTACAAATTTCCAGTGCTATAGGTCTGTACTGAGATCGGATATTGCTTCGATATCATTGGGATTTTGGGCGTCTATTTTCTGATATTTCACAACTGGTCGTTTTTCACATTCTGACAACATTTTGCCAATAGGTCCAGAGAAACATCGCGGTCCACTTGTATGGCCGTCTAAATTCTGGAACAAATGGCGTAATGGCAACTCATTTGCATGTAACTGACACACTAGCCATTGCAATGGCCTATTCAGGGAAGTTTCAATAATTCTTATTACACTACTTTTGAAACCAGTATTAACTGCTGTTCCATCACATCCAGTTTCCAAAATACTGTCCGATCCTATATTATTTATTGTCTTGCAGAAATTTTAAAATTGCCTGAGAAATATTAAGTGTTGAACCAGTTTCTGGAAACACATGGCCAAAATAAACAGACCCTGGCTCAGAAATAAGTGTAACGTGCTCCTCTGTTTTTCTACAATAAGTTTTTTTTATTTAGTATTTACCAAAGTTTGATCTTTACGGCCATCAAAATAAAGACCTTATAATAACCTCGATAATAACTCAATTGTTAGAATTAGATAGTGCGGAGGCATTAGAGGGAATTGCTTTCGCGCACGGCACGAATTACTATCAACGTCTTTGATGCTTCGTAGTGTACGAGGGACGCTGGATACAAGTAAATACTAAATTAGAATAAAAATTCTTTTAGCTAAGGCGCTTTATATTAAAGAATTTTAGAAAATTTCAAACCTCTGCCTCAAAAACTTTTTGGAAATGAACCAAATTTTTTTTGGTTAATAAGACTAACTAGAGAAACACTTGGCTATCAGAAATTGAAAAAAAGTGTCACCTAGGATGTGTAATTGTAATAAAAGTTTCGCGGTCAAGGAGCTGTGTAATGGAGTAGATTAAAATTATTATTCCGCCGCCGCCGCTCTACTTCAGGTCATCGCCGCCTGTGTTGTCGACACTGAATATCACGTAATTCATTTTCGTTGGCTTAGGAGGATGGAGTACACAAACTCGTTTCTGCGCATATTACTTCCACGTCCAGTGGAAGTATAGTAACGATAAAAAAAAATTTAAAAATTTTGATTGTCCAAATAGACTTAAAATGTCATGAAACGTCGAGATTTTAAGTTTGAGCGATCTGTCTGTCTGTCGGTCTGTCTGTCTGTCGGTATGTCTGTCTGTCTGTAACTTTTTTTTTGTGCGCACGTTTACTCTGGAACCGTTTAAGATATTGACTTGAAATTTGGTACACATATGTACTTTAACGAGATCTAGAACTAGATTATATTTTCATCTTGTTCCGTCGAAGGGTTGGTGTAATGTTGGGGTAAATTTGGGGTAAATGGGTAAATCAAGCAGGTAAGAGTCCACGAAATTGGTATTTAGTCAAGAGAAGCCAAGGTCTCAAAAAAAAATTTTGGCATTAGCCACCCCCATTACCACCCCCACCCCCTTATTAAAGGGGATGAAAAAAAATTGTGATTTACTGTATGTACAGGAAACAGAAACCTCAAAATATTTTTTTACTTCATCCACACCCCACCACCACCCCCCCTATCACCACCTCCACCCCACTATCGATGTGGGGTATCGTTTTATGGGTTTTTGGGGTAGAAGATTTCAAATATTATATTATTAAAGTTCCATAAACAATTATTTTCACATACAAAGTTTTTTCGTTGTGAGTGACTTGGATAGAGAATCTGGATGTGGAAGTAGTGATTCCTTGGGCAGCGGTTTTTTTTACTGTCATCTTCTCATAGTAATACTACTCTACTACTGCCTTGATATATGGTAGCACACTGCAAGGATTGCAGATATGTTCGAGAGAGATAGATACAGAGAATGACGACTGTATCCACTACATAAAACAGTAATGTACTATTTTAAAAAATGGTATCAGCATATAATTTATGCATCACCGTGGACTTGAAATATGTTTGCAGAGCCAGTTTTACTGTAAACCTGTATAAAATAGTTAAGAAAGCAAAGGGGCCGCATGATATACAGGGTGTAATCAGTTTCATGTCATTAAAAAAAACTGGTAATGAGGACCGACTAGACAAACAAAAAACCTTTATGACTTTTCCCCCTAGGGGCACTTTGAAAAAAACTGACCCAGGTCAACAATTTGAATATTAGGGTAGGAAACATTTGAGAACCACTGCCTTTTTGGATCAATGGACGTGTAGTAGTTCCCAATTATACAACTTTTAAATTGTCATAAAAAAGTGCAAAAATTACCGACCGACTCGTTCCGCCGGCCGACGCGGCGCGGTGGTTCAAAGCAAAGGAGGGCGGCACCTTTGATGAGTGCCTCAAATAAAAATGTAAATAATTCGTTATCTCTTTTTGCAGAACTGCAAAAGCAAATGGTGGGCATAGAAGTTAAATACAGGATTTCTTAACATGTGTGTTTTTTTATTTAGAACAAAATATTGAAGCTTTTATTGTTGTTTATAATTTATCAGATTTAAATGTGGTTTATTAACATTTGTAAACCTAAATGAATGTTCTGGGTTAAAAGCTTAAAAAATGAATAATTATTGCATGACATTGGGAAATAAAGAGTTAGACGAATGAGATACACGATAACAGAAAACAATTATGTGTATTTTAATATAATATAATTAAGTTATGAAAAAATCTGATTTATTTAACGAATTGCCGATCGGGTATCGAAAACTAAAATATTCGGTAACTTTAGAACTTACCAATAAATTTGTTGATTTACATAAATTGTTGGAAATGGGTTCCGTCTGCATCAATACACTTTTCGGCGCATGCACTCCGTTCAACACATTTGGTAAATTAGGATCATTTTTTATGGTTTCTATGCACATTAAAATACCACACTAAACTATTAACGTTGTCAATAAAGAAAATAAAAATGAAAACTTAGTCCAAAATCCACAACAAACACAAAAAGAACGAACAAGTAGAGTCTGTACGTAATCAAGAACTTACCGACTTGAATGGTAAGTCAATAAAATAAATCTTAACTGTAAACACGTCGTCCAAAATCAAATGAACAAAGTAACATACAAAACAAGGAACGGCTACCACGTGCGTACTTAACGAAATGTTCACAGAAACTAAAATACCGCACCACTAAAGACCTCTTACCTTACCTAATTTTAAAAATCCATAAAAAAGTGTGACTATCAACTCGTGTCCTCGTCGACGCGCGGCCTCTAACAAAGGAACGCGGCACTTTGAAAGAGCGTATTTGATGGTTAGAGGCGCCGACATACACGAATATAAAAGCCTATCCCAACATTCCAGCAGTTCTCAAACAATTTTACTGAAAATTTTCGAAATTTTTGTTTATTTTTTTTTTTCTAAAACTATGGGTTTTAGACCCCATGGTATATAAGGTTTTTTTGTTTGTTTAGTCGTTCCCCACCACCAGTTTTTTTTAATGACATGAAACTGATTACACCCTGTATGTAAGTCATCAACAATAACACAGCCACACAAAATTTAAAAAAATCAGACCCAGAAACCAATCTTTATGTATTTTGACGTCCTGAATTCGATGCCGCCATCAGAATTTAATTTTATTGCGTCATTTTTTTGTAAATCGCGTGGTTCTTTCACATTTTATCTGTGGTGGTACCAAAAAATGGCTCAAATTGAAAAGATATCGAAAAATTGTATTAAGAAAAAGTGGGTAAAAATTTGTGTGTTTATTTTTTCTCAGATCTGGTTCTAAATTGATTTGTGGTCCTCGTTGGATTCTAAACACTTTTTCTCTATAAAATTTTTCGTTATCTTGTCAATTTGACTTATTTTTCAGTACCATCACAGATAAAATGCTAAAAACACGTGATTTACAAAAAAATGACACGATAAAATTAAATTCTGTCTGATGGCAGCAACGAATTCAGGAGATCAAAATACATAAAGATTGGTGGGTCTAGTATCTGGATCTGGACTTTTTTTTATTTTGTGTGGCTGTGTAATTATTAGTAGTTAATAGGCGTCTGAATTTAAGATGCCAGCGCCAAAGTGGAGAACTCGTGAACTAATTATAGGCTTTTTGTTTGTTTATATGGCGAATACTTATATTGATTTTGTTCTGTTTATTGTTGTTTTTGGCGTTAAAAATAATAACATTAATAATATATGACCTAAAGGTTTGCAAGATGTTAATGGCATTATTCAGCAAAATTCATATTTTTTTAGGTTATCTAGTTTTTCCCTTGAAAAGTACAGTTTCTTCGACATAAACGGTGTGTGGCCAGTTAAATATTAATAAACTTAAATATTTCTCTAAATTTATATACAGTTGTAGTTTAAATCACTTTTCAGGAAACGAGTGACATTTAGGTTAAACATATTGCAATGTATGGAACATTAGTGAAGCACTAAAAATGTAAAAATTCTAAGTGTGTGTATGAAGGGGAATATGTTTTAAATGCAGGACATATTATTTTGTGTGGTACAACCCATATTCAACACAAAACTTAAAAATGTGTATGCTCTATGTTTACAAACAAGTGTCTCAGATTCAAATACCCATGAAATTAGTGGTACATTGAATATAAGTGAAAAGATATTTATTATAATTCTTTAAGTAAAATAAATGAAACAGTATTTTGTAAAATATGAAACAGAAATATTCAGGGGTAAGAGATAATAGTGCATGGTGCAATAGTATATATTACTTTTAAATATACTGGAATTACATATATTTACTTATTTCAAAAATTTCACTTACAATGTGTGATTGTCTAGGACATTATTATTGCTACTCGGGCCACGATTATTTGCACCAGCTTTTCCCCTCTCAATGCCTGGTTAAAGGTGTCTACATTAAAGAGGGTATGCTTTGAACATTGCAATGCAACTCAACTTTCACGAGTTCTCCCTGCAATCTACAAAGGATATCGACTGGGTTGGCTCCAGCCAATTGTAGCCCCTTTAAACGCTATCAAATTTTTAATAACTTAGCATCTCATTTTATCATTTACTTATTGTTGATATCATGTTGATATCATCGTACACTAAAGAGAAAATGACAGAAAAGCCCATAATTAGTTTGACTATAGACCACCAGGTGGCGTACTCCTTATTTTCAGACGCCTATAGATTGCTAGTACAAGTAAATGCAGTATATTCTTCAATTAAGCCTTCAGCATTAATTATCTTGATAAATACCTCCTGTGCAAGCAGGCATTGTTAAAATACGCAGTACTAGAAATTAATTATTGAATTTATGACAAGTTATCGAGGAAACAAGATAATATTACATGCTGATGTACCTTTGTCTCGTAGACTACCGTAAGGCTGTTGGCACTGTAAAGTCAGACAAACTGTGGTTTGTATTATTGGAAATGGGAACAAGATATCCGCTTTAGAACGAAAATTCCTTCGCCTTATATCAAATTCAAGCAGATGCACTTCCCTCAAAGTCATGTGCGCCCGTTTTATTAATTCTTTAAGTAAAATAAATGAAACAGTATTTTGTAAAATATGAAACAGAAATATTCAGGGGTCTTGTGCAATACTATATATTATTACTTTTAAATATACTGGAATTACATATATTTACTTATTTCAAAAATTTCACTTACAATGTGTGATTGTCTAGGACATTATTATTGCTACTCAGGCCACGATTATTTGCACCAGTTTTTCCCCTCTCAATGCCTGGTTAAAGGTGTCTACATTAAAGAGGGTATGCTTTGAACATTGCAATGCAACTCAACTTTCACGAGTTGCCCCTGCAATCTACAAAGGATACCGACTAGGTTGGCTTCAGCCAATTGTAGCCCCTTTAAATGCTATCATATTTTTAATAACTTAGCATCTCAGTTTATCATTTACTTATTGTTGATATCATCGTGCACTAAAAAGACAATGACAAAAAAGCCCATAATTAGTTTAACTATAGACCACCAGGTGGCATACTCCTTATTTTCAGACGCCTATACATTGATTTACTGAGTTAAAATGTGACTTTAGATAAGCATTTAAGAAAATAATATAAATTTAACTAGATCTACTTTTCGACCGAATCGAAACATGGATGCCTCCCATCTTGCCCTAAAGGTCTGGAGGAAGTTATAATGATTATAAACAAGTAATTTGTATTCGCTTTTCAGCTATTGGCAAAGAAGTGCTTTTATATATTTAATATACCAGTCATGGTTAAATATTTCCAAATACACAATAACAAAAGGGCGCCTTAAACACATAAGGCCATCAATTTACCATTACAACACGGGAGCTATAATGGTTAGACGGTACTTTGTATTGTAGCTTTTTTTGTATTGACAAAAGAGTGCTTTTATGTACCAACGATGGTGAAATAATTCCAAGTATGCAATAACAAAAGGGCGTATTAAACACATAGGGCCATCAACTTACCATTACAGGATAGATGATATAATGTTAAATAGTACTTTGTATTCGCTTTTCAGGTATTGGTAAAAGTTGCTAACACTTTACTAGTCATACATCTTATGGCCCATTGCTTTGCTACCTATAGTTTGTTTGTTGGGTCCGCAAGCAAATATCCACGATGAAACACGCCACTACTCGAGGATACATCATGTTAGTGTTTTATTATTTTTTAAAAGTTATTAATCATCATTTTTCGTTATCTTTTACTCACCCCATGCTCAGAATAAACTTTTTTTAACGCTCTTCCTAACCCGCCCTCAATCTGATGTTGATGACCAACAGCAATGGCTGCCACAGCCTGCGACTGAAGATGTGTTTTTATTAAAAATAACGGACTAGCCATGTATTGACCTAAAACTCCTCCAATACCGCCGATTAATACACTTTTGTAAAATATTACTTTCCCATTTTGATCTCTCATATATCCTTCAGCATCGGCAAATTGATAGGTTCCTAAAATTGACAAAACATCCTTAGCCTATAAAATATTTATAAAGCCTCTGTATACTCCAACAAAGCAATAATATGCTTAAACATTCAAATATTTGTGAGAGGTCTACCATCCAAGATGATACTCATTTCAAAGTGAATATATTATAGATCTGTTACCTATACTATTGAACATAGAAACAAGATTGGAGTCATTAACCACTTAATTTTCAATTGCCCTTTAACGGATATAAACTCTAAAATCCTTAACAAATATTTGAATGAAAATGGTTTTCCTTCACCTATATGGCTACCATATCTCTTAAGCCTCTCTAAACTTAACTGTATGAAACATCTTTCCTCCTTTTTTTTTTATTAATTACAATATAGACATCTAGTTAACCTCCTGCAAAACCTTTGTTTTTCTCCTACTGTTTGTTAATCCCTCTGAACCGTGGGCAAAAAAAAAATGTTATCGCTTTTTCCACTTACAAATAACCCCTTAAGATATAAAATAATTGCAAGAACGTAGGAACCAAAAGATTTTGAAAGTACTCTTAATAGCAAACATTTTTTGTCTAAATAGTCCAGTCGGTAAAGTAGAAAATACACCAGAAGCTCGCAAAAAACGTTATCTGAGATTTTACTTCAGTAACTGTTAGTGGAGGGGTTATATATTACAAAACCACAAAAATCCGTTCGGAGGGTGCCGCGCAACCCCCCCAAAAAAACCACCCATTCGGTGAAAAAAGCCTTATTTTACTGATAACTCGTTAACCGTTGAAGATATAAAAAAATTGCCCGTTATAAAAAGAAGGCTTGGCTAATTTCCTAAAAAAAGTCCTTCTGTAATTTTTTTGTATATGCCATAGTTTTCGCGAAAATCGATATTGAAAATATAAGAAAAATTGAATTTTTAGAAAATGCGTTATATAATCGTTAATATCTTCGCCAATTGTCGACGTATCTAAGAAAATAAGTAAGCAAATGAAAGATATTTTTACAACCTTCAATTTTTCACCATAGAAAATTACAAAAGTAACTAGATTTCTAGGATTTTTAAGGTCGTGTTAGTAAAAATTGATTTTTACCGACTTTTTTAAATATTAATTTGCCAATTGTTAACATGTTATAAAAAATAGAATCAGATATGAAATACATTCATTTAATAACTTTATTTTGTAACCATAAAAAATAATAAAAGTCCCTATATATTTTGTAATTTGGAGATTGTGTAAGTAAAAAAACTTTTTTTCAAATTTTCTTAAGTAGATCTTTGCCAATTGTTGACATGTTATGGAAAAAGAAGCAAATGAAAGATTTAATAACTTTATATCATAAATAAATATAATAGTAGAGAGCTCATGCGTCCGAAAGTGCCTTAAAAAATGAATCTGTAGGGCTTTAAATACTAAAAGCTGACAAGAGGATAAATCGATAGCATATATATAGGCAAACTCCCAAAAAAAGTTGTCCAAAGATTGTTCTGTGCAAAAGGGCGTTATTCAATTTTTTCGATTTATGTAGTGCATCACATAGCCGAAGTACCATATCTTTCTTTTGTAAAAATTGCATAATATTCTCTGTAGCTATACGGCTGTAAAAAAATAAACTATATTCAAAAAAGCATTGCGCCTTATGGAAAACGCAAACTTTAAGTGCCTGTATCTCTTTTCGACCTTCGCTTGAAATTAATTCATTTTGCCATTTTTTTACATTAGACACTCAATTACTCGAAAACTAAGTCTCAAATAAAAAAATATATTGTTTATAGAATGAAGGCCTATACTTTCTGACTATGACGGTACTTTTCAAAATATTTTTAGTGAAATAATAACTGAGTTATGAATTTAAAACTAACGCGGTTACAAAATATAGAAAAATATTACATATTTTTTTGTCATTATAATTAATTTATGCAGCATTATCTACAAAATTATTGTGCATTATTTGAAATAATCGAAAATTATGGCCCGACAAAAAGTTCTTTGATGCCAAATACCAACAATACGAAAATTTGTCATATTTTCGATGGGATGTTTATAGTACAAGCACTTGGTAAACCATCTACTATATACACCGTAAGTATGTAGAAATTGTGAGGCATTTAATCTACTGACAATGTGAGCTGTATTGCTTGATAGAATGAAGATTTCATGATCCACGTAGTACGATTTTTTTAAATTTAAATCTTATAATTAAAATTAAAACCATTCATTTTGTATATTATCATAGATAATCCTCATTACGGACCTGTTCTCATGAACTCACAATATTATGCAACCATAAATACAAACAAGTAGGTATGTATGTTGCAAACTAGACAACGAATCAATTTTAAAGTAAATATTGTAAACATTTCTCAAACCAAAACGTGCTGCTGTGTCTTGCATCATGCAACTAAATATACATTTTATTTACGATAGTGTTATGTCATATCATTTATTATAAATTTTACTATTTTTCTCACTTACCTAATCTCATTCCATTCATTACTAGCTGCACCCAAAGTGCGGGAACTAACCCCTTTTGAAGGGCTAAAATTCCATCGTTTTTCGCTACTACATACCCAGCATGAAGCACATTTTTATAATAGACGGCATGTTGACCTTTAGCCCTTAATTCACCTTGCAATTGCATACGAGTTTTTAAAACTTCTAATGGATTTGTAAAAAATCCTGCACCAACAGCAGCCGTACCACCGATCAAGAACTCCATATTAATTGCAACTATCTAGTTTATTTGTGACTGAAAGTATTTCTCCATTACTTGACGCATTTAATTAAAACATAATGATATTAATTTTTAACAATTACACAATAAAAATTACGAGTATTATAAATAAGTCTAAGTAAATGATGAAATAATTATCGTCGTATGAGTATTATGCGATTATCTATCAGTGATTCTCTCTTTATTTAAAGAATAAATAAACCTTTTATTTACATTGTTCTTATCTCATTCTCTAAATTTAATAGATGTCTGGGAGATTTAAATATTACCGCTATTTCAAAGATGTAGATGATTCGTATCTTTTTTTCAGTTAAAAAATGTAAATTAAATTCCATTGAGGTTACTGTTGACTAAAGATAAGGTATTATTTTACTCACAGCTCAGTAAAATGTATGACTGTATGTATTAATTTTATCATGTCTATCTATGCATTGGTCTTAAGAAGCGTAAATTACATACTGAAAAAGTGAGTTTGGAAGTTTGGAGGTTATGTTTTATCTTATGTTTTATCTGAGTCTTATGTACTAGTGATGGGTCGATCACGAAGGAGTCGTTCAAAGTGAACGACTCACTTTTAAAATACAACTCGTTCAATACGCCATTACTACTCCGTACCAATCGTACCTTCGACCATATAATGGTCGAAGAATCTTACCCTTCGTACCGGACTGCCATTCAATCAGCGCTAGCATAGTGACTGAGCGGCACAGATTATCTGTGCTGAGAGCTGAAGAAGTTTTGATGGAATCGCGATTTCGTCGTATCGTTCAATCGTTCCATTTTTGTAAAAAAATGACAATATGTGCTTCTTTTTCTAGATTCCATGTTTTTTTTTCGATTTTATTTACCTATATAATATTCTAATAAGGCTCTTAATAAAAATAATGTATAGTATTTGCAAAGCGCGGCGATCTTATTTGAATGAGAGTGCGGCAACTCGACATATATCAATAAGCCCCCAGATGAAACTATACCATAGATAAAATATATATATTACTATATAGATGATTATCTCCCTGTTAATAATTCTATGACAGTTTGCATGCAGCGCTTTGTGGGTGGTACCGTACTAAATTAATAGCGGGAAACTTTGAAAACCTTATATCCTTAAATTTCACTTTGTATTTTATAATAATAAAAAAAAACAACACTAACTGTGTAATATATTTTATTAGCTAACTAATACATACATGAAAATAAATTATTTTTTGTTTTTTATATTTTACAAACCTATTACACTCCATTAATCTAATTTTGTTATAAAAAAGTTTAGGTTTATGTGCATCTAGTCCTTTTAAGGAATTGTTTACATTTTTAGTAAATACATGTATATAAGAATGTAAGACATAATTAATAAATATTTCAGATATATTATATTTGGTACAAGTCTTCTATGTTAAAAAGTAAATAAAACCCTTTAAAGTATGGATCCAATTTTTAATCGAAGGGGGAACTGATTGTTTATTTTCTTTATGGAATTTTATATTTCGTAACACTTTGACTGCTTCATACTAAAATTCAATACGATCCGAGTTTTCTTTCACAACACTTCTTATTTATTTCCCTTTTAATTGACACTATCAAATAACTTGTCTATAAATAAATAGAAGAAAATCTGCAGTGCCCTCGGCCTCCAGTAAATCTTTCAGCCCTGAAATTAATTGTAACAAATTAATATACTGTGTACTTTCTTATTTTTTAAGCGATGATGTTGGGCACATTAAATTGTAGACATTTTTAAGGGCTTTAAACACGCATACAGAGTGATTTAAAAAATATATATTATAGATTGTCTTTTTATATTACTATTTCTGCTGTTTATGACAACTCCGAAGTTCAACTATTGCCTATGCTAGAAGATTGCTACAAAAATATAACCTTACCTCTTCATCTAAACATGGGAATCGATGCATTACAGTTTGTTTATATGCATTATAACAAGAAGAAACACAAAACTTAAACACCATTATAGAAGATATTTTATTTTTTTAGCAATGAACACCAATGTAACACCGAGAGTAAAACACTTACGAGAAATGTAAATAATGTCAACCTGTCAACATAGAACAAATGTCAAAATCAAATTCAAATCCCGAAACCGCGAAAGCGATTGAAGCGACAAGTGCGTGGTACCACAGAAGAAGAAACAATCAGAAGGGAATGTCGGCAAAAAATCCTTTGATCTCGTGTTGTAAATTTCCGCCATTCTTTTGTTGGGCGAGTTCAGGACAGTACTCAATATTTTTTCCTTTTAGGAACGGACCGGTAGAGATTCAGAGAACCTGTGAAACATTAGATGAAGACAAATAATATTTGTTTCAGATTTTCAATATTTCTTAACTAGTTAGGCGGCATCATGATGTATAAACTGTATCACGTGGCGAGATCACGCCACTCGCCATTTGTCGCAGACGATCCGGTTACAGAAGAAATCCGTGATCCGGGCCTGGCACAATATTTTACAATTCCGTCCGAGATTGACAGTGCGCGATGTAGATGCGCGAACTTTTCGCGCCAATGAGAGATTCTATTCTGATTGTTTCTTTTTCTGTGGTGGTACCAGGTACTAAACACTGTTTGACCTTCACCGTATAAGATAAATATCTATATAATAATATATATATTTTTTCTATGAACTATACATATATTATTTGACGTTCCGTTCTCATATAGCTTGTGCCCATGATCCAAAGTACAAAGAATACAAGGTATGGGATTGCGCATGTGGGCGGCGCCAAATCGACAGTTGTTCGTCACGCGGTGATAATTTTCTACCCGCTTCCTTCGTAAAAGTGAATTTGCCGCACTGAACTCTACTATATAAATGGAAGGTCAATATCCATACCAATTTTTACGCCAAATTGAACCTCGCGCAAGTATGGCGACCCTAAGGAGGAGCGCAATCGCACTACAAAGTACGTCAGAGCCGGTCTTATTGTTACTGCAACTGTTTAAAACCCGGGACTTTGCCCCGATTCTTGCAACACAGTACCATACAAGATTGCACCATATTGTCTTAATTAACTTTGTTTATAACAGTCACAAAATATTACACAAAATAGTCAATTTATAACAACTTTACACAAACAACAGAATAAACAAAGAATAAAATGGTGACACCGACTCTGGAAATTGCATCTAATCCAAGACTTACGCTACAGAATCTATGGAAAAGAAATAAAACACAGAATTGCGTCAGCCTGGCATCGGAGCTTAACTCCCGTAGACAGCCGTTTGGTTCAAGCACAGACATTAATTTCTCTACTGCGTCGACGCATGGCTTATAGTTTTTGAATTCGTTACCACTTAATCTGTGCCGTAATTGCCGCATTTTGTTCACGCGCATATACTTATATTGGCCTTCCATTTATATAGAAGAGTTCAGTGATTTGTATCATGAGGAAAATCCTATGTAATTTAAAATCCCGCTATCACCGCGTGACGTCTTGCGCCAACCGGACCGAATTTGGCGATCTGAGTATCATACCTTCTATTCTTTGTATCATGGCTTGTGCCCACAAGGCGTGCGCAATTGCTTGAACTTGATAGTTGGTACAATACATGCATTGTCTGATTAGCCTGTAAAAGAATGACCGAATAAATATAAGTGCAGTTCATGAATACGTCGTCCAAATGAACAACTCACTTGAGTGAGCTGAACAAACTGAACTGGCTCAGTAAAAATAGGTGAGCGCCCAGATAGCACGATTTGATTCCTGGAATATTCATTGATTATACGTTTGGAAGATTTGATTATTCCTAAAATAATTTTTAAATAATCCAGACGTTACAGGAGTATTCTTTTTTTATCCAAATGGCACAATTTTTAGATATTCTACGATTATCCAAAACTCATATTACAGGAATAATCAAGTTACTCTAGGAATATTTGAAAAATATTATAATAATACAATTTCTCCTTAATAGAATATTCCTAGATTATTATTTCACTCTTTCACGAATATTATGGACATAAGCTTATATTATTCTCACATACAGATTGATTCCTATTTTATTGGATTTTTATGTTGCATTACATAATATGTAATAATAAGTCGACGAATAATACCCAATTTTAAACTGAAATGGCATTTACCAGTTACTTATATATGATTATTTTCTTGACTTATCATTGTTTAATATACGAGAATGATACCAGAATGGAACGAAACTACAACTATCGATTTTTAACTCTTGGTTTTTGTCAGAATCATCAGTGTAGCGCATTTTGCATGTAATATTCTGTCTCAAGGTATCACACCGGAGAATTATGTTAGATTGCCGATACGAAATATTAGGTGAATACTCATAGACCAGTAGTAGGACTAAGTCGGCGAGTTATAACCAAATTTATCTACAAAAATCTATTGCAAACTTGGAAAGGCTTCGAAATGAGTCAAATACCAATAAATAAGCGGTTAATTCTAAATACACGTGACATAACAGTTTTTTGCCTTCGCTGACATTATTACATAATTGGCATTTGATGCCATCTCTTACCTATAGTTCCAACCGACGTTTGCGTGTTTAATGGGAATATTCCTGTATTATTTTTCCTGGAATATTATTGTCTTCTTCTCAAAAATCATATATCTTCTAAGAATATTAGATTATTGTTCAAAAAGAATATTCTTCTATTATTTTCTTGGAATATTATTGTTTCCTTCTCAAAAATTATATATATACTAAGAATATTATACTATTGTTCAGAAAGAATATTATTTTATTATTCGTATGAAATATTCTAGTATCAACATGTTAAATTATATATATTCCTGGAACAATACAATATTATTTCGAATATATATACTCCCTAGAGGACATTTACAGATCATTCTCAGAATATCTTGTGCTATGTGGACGACCCATCACTATTATGTACCATGGAGGTAGAATAAATAAGAAGTCGCCATACGAAGCAGAATGTGGTAGCACATTCCTCATTTTAATACGACAGAAACGTCAACAAAATGCGACATTGCATCTTGGTTTAATATTATTGTAAAATAAATGTTTTTGATAGAATATATAGTGTTTTTCGCCATAGCATGGTTTCGTGTGTGCTACGTAGCTGTACAAAAGTCGAAGCAGTATCGATAAGAAGAAATGTTCTGGAATCACTTATCATAGGTTAAAACAGGTCTCTATTCAAAGGATATATTAAAACTATTCTCTTTTATTTTAGATTATATTATACAGAATCGGAAAGTCCTGGGTTTGGTATTGCGGTATTAACCGACCGCCCACAATAAAGGCGTCTACCAGTACTTTAGCAGAGGCAAAGAGTGACATGCCCCTTCAAGAGAATTATGTACATCATTGCCTTGCTTGGCTCTCGCTTGCTGCTTTCGCTTGCTGCTTTCGCTTGCTCTTATTTTGCCATACCAAATCGATTGCTTTCCGATTCAGTATATTATATTTGCCTGAAATGTGAAACCGTCATCTCATTTGTTACTTTACTGGCTTGACATGCGGTAGTGTCAATATGTAAAGTCAACTAACATGTATCTTCTCAAATGCTGTATAAACTTTTTTTAAATCAGGACCTTGCGAGTCGTTCATGACAGTAGGACCATAAGCGACGCCTTCTACGGCCGTTCCTCATTGTAAGTTATAAGCTTTATGGTTACTCCTTATTTATTCTACGTCCATGTTACTGCCAAAAACCAGGTGCACTTTTCTCGTCTCTATTATATCTCTGAACCAGAAAATTCTGGAACTCAGCCGGGTTGATACCTGCTGCCATCTATCGGCATTTTTAGTTACATTAAGTTCCCAACTAGAATGGATATTCTGCTGAATAATAGGGGGCATTAATAAAATTGCTTAAGAAAATGTTTGGGTAACAAAGTTTAAGAAAAGAGAAACCTTAAAAAGTGGCTACATTTTCAAAAAAAGAGATCAGTTTTTTTATTGGCGACGTTTGGCCACAAGAATAAGTACGGCATTAAAATCACGTTGAGTTCGGCAATATGTAGTCCTCATGCACGGTCAATAAACGATACTGTTACATCAATCAGCAGCTTTAGGACGAGAGAGACGCGGGGGGCGGAAAATCGAATGAAAGAGACAGACATATCTGATTTCCGTGCAGAAGACAGAGACAGAGATTCCGGTAGGGTCTACAACCTACGTCACCTGTAGACACTACAAGCATCTTTGTCTCTGTCTTTTGCACGGAAATCAGATATGTCTGTCGCTTTCATTCTATTTCCCGCCCCCCGCGTCTCTCTCGCCATCAAGCTGCTGATTGAGACAACCGTATGGTTTAATGACCGTGGTCCTCAGCGACATAATAAGGAGAGACTGGAAAAGTAGGCGTGGCACATGGCCAGAATATATTCGACCTTGAACAAGCAACTAGTCCCCATGGGCGTCACTTTAACTTAACGTTATGGAATTTGCGAATATTTTAAAAATGTATAGAACAGCATTTACTCCGTTTCTAATTATTATTTAATTTATTACTACTTCTACAGTAATTTGACTAATATATTTGAGGTCAACTAATAATAGAACAGCAATAAAAAACAATATCCATTCATGAATTGTATGGCTCAAAGCAGTACTCCACTGCAAATCTTGGCAACTAGGGCCAACAAATGACCCCCCACTGCGTCCCTTGAGCGTTTATTCTATGACCAAACAAATGTTTACTGAATTGGGATTGCCCCTCTATACTTTAGACCTCGTTGGTGGTCCTCATGAGCTCGGCGATATTTTTTACTAAAGAATTGGTAACAGTGGCCACCTGGCAACCCTGCAAGTTTTATTTACGAGTATGGTATGTGTCTATAACCTAGCGAAAGTAATTGAGTAATTTTATTTAATTCATTTTAGGTGTTCAGCAATTTTATAATTTTAACTCGTGAGGTCTATGGACGCTGGCGTTAGCGTTCCAACGTAAGGACGTCCACGTCCTTAAAGTTATTACCAAATGTGATGATAATTAGTTAAATATTATTTAAACCCAAATGGATCCTTCTTTGGAAATTAGAAAATTATCTCCAAAATATAAAAGGGAACTAGCCCAGATATTGGAAACCCATGAGCTGTGGAAGCGTTTAATGTCTATTATCCCAAAAAAATTGGAACGAAGCAGTTTTGTGTGTGATGTTTCACTGGAAAACCAGCATAAGTATAACTCAGAACATTTTAAGTAATTTTTTCACTATGAATGTTTATTCGATAAATAGCTCTGACCAATAACTTTAATTTCAGGTTAATAGAAAATGCCTCTGAAAAATATAGACGAGCCTGCACCGAAATCTTGCTAGACGAATGGGGCACATCAGGGCGAATTCGACCAACTTTGGGGCACCTGCTGTATCTTTTGACCAAAGCAAAATTGTTTCGTGCAGCAGACTATGTTGCTGTAGATATTTTAAAGCAGCAAAAGCCACAAAGACCTAACAGTGGACCAGAAGCTTTAATTTCTGTACCTTTGCCAGAAACACGTAAAAAGGATAATAATTTGGATGATATTGAGAAACTGCTGGACGAAATCGATTATCCTAGCTCTGCTATGTTGATTATTAGATCAAATTCAGATGAAGCAGCACGAAATAATAATGCACCAACTGTAATTCCTCAAATAGTTATAAGTTCTGATATTGAAGAGGATGATCAACATGCACCAGTTTTCAATTTGCCGCTAGTCGTACAGAAGGAGAAAGCTCCTGAAACGAATAATCACGTTACTTCTGATATGATTAAATTTTCTACAGCTTCTATTTCAGATAACCAAAGCCTAAATAGTAGTGAATATATTAGACCTGAGATTTCTCAGTTGTTAGTTACCGAATCTGAGTCCAATTTGCCGAACTTTGACATGATGAATGGGTCTCTCCGAGAATCTCCCACTGTAAGTTCGACAGATAATATACAGATCTCAGATACCAGTGAAATCGTTTCTGATAATCCAGCGTTCAGCCAACTTTTGAGTGCTGAAGTTAGTCTAGACCAAACAACATCAATGCCAGTAATAGAATTGGAAAGCAATGGGGACTGTGCATATGAACCGAACATTCCAAATTTAAGTGCTTTAAACGCCTCTGTACAAATTGACGATTTGCCAAATCTGTCTATCCTCGATCAAGACAATTCTGTCTCCTCTGGTGAAAGTAGCGCTGACTTTTTACCTGATTTTAATGCTTTAAAAGTTAGTACAACCAAGGTGGATGAAGCTTCTATCAAACCTGTATCAGCATTGGGCCTCCTACCTCATTCTAGTCTTTTAAATCCAAGCAAGTCACTGTCTGTAAATGTTTCAACGCATCTCCTGCCTATATCCAATATTTCTCAAAATTCTTCGGATAACTCGACAAAGTCTCGTCCTTGCACATCACCGTTACCTAACCTTTCTTTAAACACCCTATTGCCCCATTTTAATTATTCTGAATTGGAAAGTGCTACCAATAATTTCAATGAGAATCCCTATAACAGCCAGGATAGAAACGGCAGATTTCTGGGTTCTGGAGCGTTTGGTTCTGTTTTTCTAGCTCTAGGGCTGCTCGACAGACCAGTGGCTGTCAAAAAGTTAATACTCGAAGATGTGGAAGTTGTGAACGCTGATGATACGGTGACCAAACAGTTTCGGAATGAAGTGGAAGTTTTGAGTAAATACAAACATGACAATTTGTTATCGTTGCTTGGTTACTCTTGTGATGGATGTACGTATTGTTTAATGTATGAGTACATACCTGGGGGTGCTCTCAAGGATAGATTACAGGTAAATATTTAGTAACAGATATCTGAGGATACGGATTGTTAGCACAGTGCGCAATGCACTTAGTTATAGTCATATTTTCCTACTATTTAAAAGATTTTCCTTTCATGTTTTTCACAATAGGGTATTTTCTGTACATGAAAATTTAAATGGTGCATTAAGGATAGGATTTTGCAGAGTGAGGGGGAAATGTGCCTTTATTTTCGATTTATTATAAATATTTGAAAAACCAAACATAGCATAATCTTTAAAACTGTTTTAGATTCTTGCCATTGTTCTAACGAATACAACTATATATATTTTTTATTGTAAAGTTATGTTGTATTTGAAAATCGTAATTTGTCAATGAAAATAGTTCCTAATTTCACTGTATATGGTTGTATTGCAATATGTAGAGCAATGGGAAGTACCTGAAACTATTTTAAAGATTATACCATTTATGATTTTTTATATATTTATAATAAACCGAAAATAAACGCATATTTCCCTCTCACTCTGCAAAATCTTATCCTTAACACATTCAGCGCCATGGCGGACACCGGTGTCTGATAAGGTATGGTTAGATCAGGCCATAGCGGTCACCGGTGTCCGCCATACCTACCCATTAGTATTGGTCAGCATACTCCTCAAATTCGAAGAGTTCTTATCATTAATTGCTGGCCATGACCCTGTATAATAGCGAATATATCATGGATTCTTAATGAAAAAATTTATATAGATTTTGAAAGCTGTGTCCGCCATTGTGACCGCTGTGGCCTGCTGAGAATAACTTAAATTTATGTGTATTCTAGGCAGTAGTGTAGCCAGAAAATTCATCTGGGGGGGGGGGGGGGTCAATAGAACCGGCCTCCCCAGAGGATGAGGAAAATATTTCAGAAAATGGTTGAAAACGGATGTGTATGTAGATTCCTCTATTAGATAATATTGGCATTAATTACAAAATATTTATTTCAAGGGATAATTTAGATACTGCTTTGTACTGCTTTGTACTGCTTCTGTATTTTCTATCTCATGGAAGACGGCTGGGGGGGGGGGGGAGCCCCATGATTCTAGGGGCCAGGGAGGACACACTATTATATCAGTAAGAAACTAGGCAGCATAGCGCGGTGTCCGCCGATTTATTTGTGTCCGCTAAAATGACCGGTGCGGCCTAGGGAGTTAACTTATTTTCCGATAAATGTGTCCGCTATGGCCTGGTGTGATAGAAAATATGCATTTTTTTGGTACAGGGCCAGATCAGACACCGGTGTCCGCGGACCTTGTCTTATGGGTGGTCCCGTGCGTAGATTCAACAATATTAGCTTGGCGCTGAATGTGTTAATAGACAGTATCACATAAATATAATAGTCTATCAAACGGCAGGCAGACATGTACTTAACTTCATTTTTTGCTGTCTATTTGTCAGTTGGTGAAGGAGGAAAGGGTGAAGTAGGAGGTAGACTTCTTGGCAGTCGAAGTGGTTGTGTGACTTGTAAATTAAAATTGACATTTTACATTGGATTTTGAATGAAATTTTTTGCTGCCCCCAGCATTTTTCGTGGTCACGTCTGGTGTCCAGGTCCAACTTTCAGAATTTCTGGAATTTTTCCCACACCAAATAACAAATTGACAGCAAAAAATGTAATGGTTTCTGTGGACGTATGATGGACTATAAGGGGCTTGATTGAGGGGGGTGAATTTGTTTTCTCTAGTTGCTGCAGAGTACTGTTTTGAGAGGTACGATTGTCAAATAAATTATGTTGTTTGTTCACATTTTATTAATCAAGCTGTAACATTAATTCCTCGCTGTTTAATAAATTATTAATTTTTTTATAATGTGTTCGAGATTTAGACTGAACTTTATGTTATTTAGAGAAAAAAAGGTTACTACACCAGCAGCTCAGAGACTCAGCAGATGAGTCATGGGCCAGAAAACACTTTACAATTGGTTTTACGTGTTTGGTAGATTGAAGTTAATAAATGACAGATGTTTTTATAATTTATCTTAAAGAGATGTTAATTTGACTTATATAATGTATAACCCCACCGGAGATTATACTTTGCTAGGCGGCAGCTCTCTCGTCGGAGGCATTGGGTGTGGGTAAGGATCTTTGGAAAATTTAATTTTAAAGTCTTCAATTATTTAAATAGGCGCCACTTAATCTTGTTTTAGTTAAGACCAAGAAAAAAATGCCTATCCTAGCCTTTTGGGTTTGCGGGTGTTGCAAAAAAACAAAGTCAAGGTTGGGTCCTCAAATTGGATTTAATAAAGTTTAAAAATCTATCACAATAAGGTGTCCTTATGGGGTAAGAATGTGCTCTACGAGCCTCAAAATGCTTGATAATTTATTTAATTTCACAAATGGTTCGCCTTTTTTTGGCCCCCTCAAATAGTACTATTTGCGGTTCACAGTAACTGTGGAACTTATTAAAAATCGTAATATCGACGAGATTATCTGACTTAAGTTAAGCGTAAAATTGGCTTGGTAATTTAGCAAACAAATTCCTTGAAAAGATTGGTAAATTTATAATTCAACGCCGTCGTCTCACACGACGTTTATTGTAGAATCAGAGGCTGGAATTTCACGTCGCCGTTTCTGAGTAATTAGAAAAAACAGTCTGACCTTATTTTTAAATTGTCGACACCTCACAGTACCATGGACATCCAGGGTAATTCCTTATTTACATAACGTGTTACAACCATGTGCTACAACCATGTGTTCTCATCAGGGTAAGTGACCCAGCGGCCGGGCGGCATGCTTCACGTGCGACCGTGGTTATCCAATAGCCGGTTGAATAATCGAATCACACAGCGCTTCCAACCATATAACCGTATTACAGCTCAAATTAACATAGATCATACAATCATAAAATATTAAACAGCAAGTCTACAGGGTAAGAATTACTAAATGCGAAAATTCCAAAGTGTAAGTTGCAAAATGCAAGTTAGCCATGTGCAAATTAACCAAATTCAAGTTAACCAAACGTAAGTTAGGCCGGGAAATCTACAAAACAAGAAATATTGTTATCGTTACTGCAAACGAGGAACAATTAACAAACTGCCTACACGGCGAAACAAATTTAGAAGTACCTTCTCGCAGAATGGCCTTCTTTTAAATATAATTTAACAAAATTCTCTAAGCCATGTGCTCGGTGCCCCAACAGCTTCTTAAATGGCCGTTACTTCCTTCCAAACCCTTTTTTCTGAAACCGAATCCATGTACATTGGAAACCCGTAATGAAAAACAATTGGTATTCAAAATTCATACACCGCGCAATGACGCGCTCACCCTATACCGACAATGCGCTTAGCCAATAACCTGATTCTAAACTAAGCGTAAACAACTAACATGGCTGTTTCTGTCCGAAAATTGGCATAAACAAATGTTAACTGAGAAACTTATGACTTTCATGTAAATATATCCCAGGCATAAAGTGATTGAAAACGCACACAACGTTATGCGGCACCTAGCTGCCTACATTTTGTAATACTGGGAAAAGGTTTCACTACTGCTTTGCCCTGTTTTAGACGCCCGCATACGCTGACAATTTATCAACAAATTAATTTAAGCACTATGAGCCATGCTAATTACCAAACAAGCTCTGAAGGTTCCTAGTACCATGAGGGAGTCGAACATTCTTCCAATAGGTATAGTAATAATAAGGTAACATGCTACTTCCTTAAATTAACCGAATCAAACTTTATACCATAAAGATATAATTATAAATGCGTTGTGTCGCTCCTATGCGCTCAATGAAGAAATGTTCCTACCACTTACGTACAAGACAAGGTTAGGTATACCAAAAAGGAACCATGCATACAGGGTTTCCCCAAAAAGTACTATTTACCTGTTACAAATGATAATTTTTCTAGAGAGGCGGGGCGCCAATCTTTCTATATTCGTAATTTACACTAAGAGTGAAGTTTGATTACAAGAAAGATAAATTAATCAAATTATAAAGTATAAATTGTTGACTAAAAAAAATTGTATGTCAATATTCCAAATTTAGCAAAAATCAGGATTAGATTAATACTTATAAATATTTCTAAAAGATATTCAACTTTTCTTTTACAAAAAGATTAATTAATTAATTCAGTAGGTATTATCTAAATGATTTGTATAGTTTGTATGGTTTGCATAGTTTGGTTTGTATCAAAATACATGAAATAAGTGGACAATGTAATTATAAAATTGATTTTATTATAAACCAATCAAACTGGATGTGTTTTTGTTAGCAAACAACTAAACTGAGGCCTTAAAATTAAACAAATTTATGTACAAAAGAGAAAACGAATGAATGATAATATGTTATGTAGATATTATTTAAAATATTGTCTTAAACATGAACCGACAATATGGTGTTTAAAGGTCATTATTAATTATTTAAATATAAGCGTTTCGTAGAAATTGTGATCACAAAGTCTTTACAGAGATTTTTATATATTTGTTTTCAGTTAGATGTTACGCCGATAATTTATACCTAAATAATAATTGAAAATACTAATTGTTCGTTGAAAACATGTTGATAAAATTGAAAATTGAAATAATTTAAAAAAAAAACATTTGCAATTTGATTCTTTAAAGAACTCTAAAAATGTTAAAGCATAAAAATATGAGATATATATAAAAAAAACATTAGATAAAAATTTTATTTGCTCAGTGAATTAAAGTAGTGACTCCAAGTGAGGGTGAAATCCAACCCACAGTGACGTAATCGCTGATTTCTAGATGACCAATATTAAGTCAAGAAGTTCCCAGTACCATATTCGACGCTTCCAGAAATTCCATAAGGACAATTTACATCTATCCTACCATATTACCGTCGCAATCTCCGAAAGAAGTTGTCCTAGACTAATATATACATTCCTTCTTCTAATTACGTAGAGGAGAAGAAAGACAACCCCATTAGATGATAAAAAAAATAAAGTTTCCAACCCAGCCTTTAATGTGACTTTAAAAAAATCTTATCTAGAATGCATATCGAGGGCTTCATGGAAGAAGAGCGTACTGACCATATACCATTTTGTAGGATGTATATATAGCATTTCCGTCCTTCTTCCATGACATCTGAAGGCAAATAATGGTTTTTACGGCTATTGTTATCAGTAAATACCGGAGAAGAACAAGAATCTGAGAAGGCCCTTTCACTACACAACGAATACCGCAAATACGAACACATATGCCTAAAAATATAAAATTTGATAAAAATGGTCAATACCACGAAGCTCTCGATATCTACAATGTGCATCCAGAATTAGAAGATTTGCATCTAACATTAGAAGATTTGCATCTAAATTGAAAAGATTTGCTAAATTAACAACCCTGGAAAGAAATGAAGTGTAAGCGTGACTTGCTGCAAAATGGCCGTTGCCAAATCTAAGTTACAAAAAAAAATTATTTCTTTATAAATTACTTACGGATTAAACCAGTGAAAAGCAATTAGGCCTGCTTCATGTTCATGAAGAGGAACTATCAACCCTTTCGATGTTGAAGTCATAAAAAGAAACTTAATAAAGACACATCACTATTCAAAAATTTAGCAGACAATTACGAAGTATCAAGCTTCATGTAACGGAGAAATTTTAGTTCTGTCACGCCCCTTCATCGTATTCAAATCGTGTCGTCTGTATTCGCCCTCCCTTAGTTAAGTTAGAACACCCAGCTACCTTGAGTACAGCTTAGACGTAACTCTGGTTGCATACCGTTGTATTTGTTTATGAAGTAAATTAAAGAAACAATATTTGAAACTTCCGCGTTCTTTCACGCTTGAGTTAAATTGTGTTATAATTTATGAAGCAGCAATATGCATGCTACAAAGCTTTATTCAATTTGTCAAATATATATATACAGGTATATTGTAAAAGTGTAGATTTAAAAACTAAACAAATGCTGCTCTATCTTTAAATTTCTTGGTGTTAAGTTATAATGGGGTATCTTCCTATTTTTTTTTTTTTTTTTTTTTTTTTTTTTATTGAATAATATCATAGAATATGTACAAACAAGACTTCCCATAGAGATTCCCGCGAAAATAATTATCAATTTTTTGAGGAAACAGAAGTTAAAATAAGTGAAGCAACAGATGTTTTAAATTGGTGACGTAGTTAGTTTGGCCGATGACGTAGCTGGACTGTATGGATTTGTTGATAGAATGGTTTTATACAAAACAGTGTGGTGTTGCCAAGGTGAAATTCCTTCTCTAGTTCTAGCAAAGATAATTGAAGAAAACAGGAGTATAAAACTTATTTATTAAATCAATTTTAATATATTTATCCACGAAATTTAATTTTCTTATGTAAAAAATAATAATAGGCGTGAATTATTAAATATTTTAAATAATTTTTAATGCCATGACAACAATGTCAACGGCTAGTCAAATGACAGATGTGTTCTAACGTCGCCGTCGTGTTGATTTGAAGCATTTCAGTTTCTTTCATCGAGGTATTTGCTGTAATTTACAAATAGTAGATAATGTCATTTAAAAGGTATTTTATAAAAGTTGTGGAAACACAAATATAAGTGCTCCGGAAAAAAATTTGTAACTGCTCCAATAAAAATGATATTCGAAGAACTTGGTGGCAAACAACAAATAAATCTAACCAATATATCTCTTTCACTTGTATTGTGACAAGAAATGTCAGCTGGCGGCACGCAAGAAATGTTGCCACATAATCCTCGCCGTAGGTTTTGTTTACATTTTTAAGATAACTTCTACATAATAACAAATATAAATACCTTTTAATTCCTTTTAAATACATGTGTATAATATTTATTGATATTCAAGATATTGTGAAAAATAGAAGTGTCATAGGTAAAATAATGTAAAGTAAATACACAAATAGGGAACTTGCGTATAATTTTAAAAATAAAAATAATACTAAAAAACATAGCGTAACGTTGTAATAAAACGTGTATTTCACAAAAAAATAAGATTTCTAATTCCACGCGATCATTATGAAGGATCTAAATAGCGATAAAATTGAGGTGGCCCGGAACGAGCTACTACTGGCTGTGACGTCACACCCTACAATATTCGGTAGTCGTCGCGTCGGGAAGCAATACAATCATATGTTTACCAGTGTTATTAGACTGTGGTAGTGTTTGGAAAAACCGGGAAAATAAACAACCGGTTTGAAACCGGTCTATTTAGAAAAAAAAACGGTATTAAAACAGTATTAATCCGGTTTAAACCGTTAATAAGATTCAATAAAAATTAATAGCCAGAATTTCTATGTCTATGTGTATTTTGGCTTATTAATACCTGAATACTGAATACTATATGAAAACAATATAATAATATGCACAACATACGTTAAAATATTATGTTATGTTGCCCAATCCGTATAAAGTTACAAGATTGCCTAATATAAATAGAAATTCAATATCCTACAACCAATTTCCGGTATAATGACGTCAGATTTAACTATAAAATGTAATATTTATCTTGATCGGTATAATTTAGTAAAAAAACCGATTTTTTTTATTGATAAAATCGGTTCTGTTCGGTTTTCGAAAAAACCGGTTCGAAACCGGTTTAAAAACGGTTGTTTCCAAACACTAGACTGTGGTTGATTTGTTAGTGACTATTCTGATAGATATATAATTGTGTTTTATAGTATCGCTTATTGTAGTTCAGATATTTTAAAATGACCGATCAAGTTTTTTCAAAGGGCCAATCTGATAATTTGCCGAAAGTGGATATGTTTGTGGTGGCTTCTTTTATACAAAATAGTGAAAGTTTTTCCCTTGGAGAGGTGCGCGGGGTCAAGGCAGACAAGTATGTATTTTTTTAGCTTTTAGTAATAATTTATAAGCATAAAATAGTTATAACTTGATCACGGAATAAACAGAAATAAGTACAAAATGCTTAGTTGTAACTAAGCATTTTTAGCAGACTTAGTTTTATGTTTGAAAGAATTGAGATATTCTAAAGCATAGAGAAATATTCTACGTTTTTTTTTTTACCATACTATGCCTGTTTTCTACGATTATTATTTAAACAGTGAAGGACGTTAATTATTATAGCACGAAACTTTTTCATCTTATTAATATGGCACACTATTCAAAATAAATCTAAAAAAACTAGCTTATTTATAACACAACACTACCCATATAAGTATTTTGTTACCCTCCTGCGAAAAACTAGTACACAGACATAAACTAATTATTAATAGTATTTAATAATGTACTTACATTAAAATGATCTTCACACACATGTAGAGACTTACTGCTCTGTGAAATGTCTTTTTCATTTCTTCTACACGCTTTTAACCATTTTAATAGACGAATCTTATCATCTGGCAATATTATAAATATTTTATCTGGCACTTTCACTGTAGTATTCTTACACAACGGTACAATGCAATATTTAAAAGAAGAAGTTTTTGTTTCCATTTTAAGTATATACTTCAAATTGATGGCGATGCTGGTATTTTTACAGCTGAATATGAACCATGAAATCAAGCGGTCGAGTGCTGGGATCTCCGTTGTCGCTTGTAAATTGTAGGGTGTGACGTCACGCTTTTGAATCTGTTTCAAACGGTTCGCTCGCGCGCGAAACTTTAATAATTTATAACAAATTTATTATTGGGAATTAAGGCGTCATATTTTGCATATCTTATTTTTTAGTATGGTAGAACATTTTTATGCAGTAAAAGAAAAATGTGCAAGTTCCCTATTAGGCATTCACATAAGTTAGTTACAGTCTAAGCGAAAGTTGTCTATGATTGGTTAAATTATTTCCTGCCAAATAAAATCATTTGAAATCTATGGCTAGACGGGCATATCTTATTTCTTATTTTTATTTAAGAAATTGTTTTGGTTTAAATTGATTATGCGGTAACTGTTAAAATAATAACTTTACTTGATATATATCATCAAAACTGAATTAAAAAAAAAATGGAAAATACCCCATTCTGTGGTGTTTAGAACTGGGCAAAGTATACTTTCCATATAAAATGTTTAGGGCAAACGTAGAGGTGTCTTGACTGTGCATGTATTTCAATATATCGAGTTAAGCAGCGTTCTTCGTGGTTAGTATGAGATGGGTGACCGTCCAACAATATCGTCCCATCTTCAAGCGGCCAAAACTCTTAGATGTATTTCAATTTTGCTGGCAATGAGTATCTGGGGATTTTCGAAGTCGCTGATTTCGAATTCGATATTATCTTTTAAAAAAACAAAATGGCGGATCCAATATGGCCGGCTTTTTTATTACAAAAATGGTTTTTTCAGCCGAAAGTCAGTGTATAGG
The DNA here is from genome assembly GCA_936432065.2 of Rutpela maculata. Lineage (NCBI taxonomy): Eukaryota > Metazoa > Arthropoda > Insecta > Coleoptera > Cerambycidae > Rutpela > Rutpela maculata. The sequence continues at coordinate 248,391,666 of OW386286.2, forward strand.
GGTTTCTGGAGTCGCTGATTCCGAATTTGATATTATTTTTTAAGAAAACAAAATGGCGGATCTAATTTGGCTGACATTTTTGTTAAAAAAAATAGTTTTTTCAGCTGAAAGTCAGTATATAGGGGTTTTTGAGGTCGCTAATTTCAAATTTGCTATTATTAAAAAAAAGAAATGAAATATTGATTCCAATATGGCCAACTTTTTTGTTAAAAATTAGTTTTCTCAGCTGAATGTCAGTGTATAGGGTTTTCGAATTTGATATTGTTAAAAAAAAAGACAAAATGGTGGATCCAAAATGGCCGAATTATTTGGTAAAAAAAATAGTTTTTTCGCTGAATGTCTGTGCATAGTGGTTTTCGAGGTCGCTCATTTCGAATTTGATATTATTCAGTGTGTGCTATTTAATACCGCAACACCTCGTTATTTTGGAACGTGTTGGTCGATTTAAACATTTTTACTTTTTTGAAATACAGTGCTTGATGAGCTCTATTTGACTGTTTTGAAAAATTTGTAATTTTCATATTTTCAAGCCTATTAAGTTTTTCTAACTGAATGAGATCGACTCAATAGTCAATCTCGAAATTTCGAGGGCAATTTTTTATCATTATATTGGATAGCGTATTCGACTTGCAGTTGTCTCAAATACCTCTATACAAAATTTTAGTTTGATACCTCATATAAGGTGTTTTTTTATTCAATAGCCAAATAAACGACTGGCCCTGTATAAAGGTCTGTTAGGTTTACTAAAAAGGTAAGGTAGTCATTCGACATAAGGAACATCAGATACTAAATGAGAAAGAAAAAAGAAAAGTTATTCTTTAAATAAATAGTGCTTTTATACATTATTCGCTTGCTGTACGTAGGTGCCTTAATGAAAGTTTTTCAAACAAATGGATTGGACGGAATAGCTTTTCTTTTTTCTTCCTCATTTAGTATCTGGTGTTCATGTTATTAAATGAGGAAGAAAAAAGAAAAGCTATTCCTTCCAGTCCATTTGTTTGAAAAACTTTCATTAAGGCACCTACATACAGTAACCGAATAATGTATAGACATAAGTACATTAAAATTGTTTGAAATAAGAAACATACCAACCAATTAAAATTACGGAATTACAATAGGTATTTTCAAATGTTTTAATTGCACTTGGACTTTTTAATCAATTAATGTCTTGGAAATAAACAATCATACCATTTTAAATAATAACTTTATTACGCCAAAAAATATTTAATTAAATAAAATAATAAATGGAATGTCTTCATCTTAAAATATATTTTCTACAGCCATTTAATAATAGTCACTTTTATGCACTTGTGCGTAAAAGTGACATTCTTTTAAGCACTTGTCTGTAAAAGTGGAGAAAAGTAAATACAAATATAAATATATTTTTTATTCATTTTAATTTTCCCCTCGTGTACTTAAAAGTTCTACGTTGGGACCACTAAAAGTTTTTTCTTGACAAACTCCAATGCATGTGGAAACTAAGAAATTAGGAATTATTACCAAAGAATAAAAAAACAACATAAAAGTATCCCTATATAAAGCATAAATATCATAATTAAAATCATCTGATCAGAACACAATTATCTCCAGAAGATATACACTTGGTGGGCGAAAGTGTAGTGTTTAGTGCTTTGGTGTTTGTAAAAACTAATCTAGTGTCTCTATTTTCAGGTAACAGAAAACAACCTCCAATGGAAAGAAAGATTAAGTATAGCCATGGGTACTGCTAAAGCTGTGTCATACCTGCACACTGCCTTTTCTACACCATTAATACATCGAGACATAAAGTCGGCTAATATCCTACTTGACTCCAAAAATAAACCGAAGGTATTGATTTTTTTTATTTGATTTTAAAATAAATCATCTTAGAATCCTTTAATTTTTGTCAGAGATGTCTCGAGGAAACTTTCCACATTTGATAAAAGTCTGTAAAAGTCATCTAAATAATATAATTGCATGCACTTATTTGGTATCACAATGAAGCTTGCATCATTACGAATCAGATTTCACCATAAAGTAGCCTATCGATGTACCCAATGGAAAGTTAGAAGAAAAACTTCTTGGAAAATTTCCGTTTTGAAAACTCCGAAAGTTTCCTGGAAGTTTTCCTTCTAACTTTCCATTTAGTATATTGATAGCCTATTTTATGGTGAAATCTGATTCATGATGATGCAAGCTTCATTTTGATACCAAAAAGTGCGTATACAGTTATATTATTTACATAACTTTTCAGGGTTGGCATGTTTAAAACATCGCACTGTGTTTTAAACAAATGTTTAAAACATATTTAATACACAATGAGATGTTTTAAACAACTGTTTAAAACACAGTGCGATGTTTTAAATAAATGTATTATTTTGGAGTTTGTGGAAAAGCAGGAAAAGTGCCGATGATGGTCCATTTCGATAAATAATTCCGATATAGTGGTCACGTTCACTAAACTGAGAATTTCATTTGCATAGTGCTATAAAATCCGTTTAAGAGCGCCCTCTGACATCAAGTAGTAGTAGCAGACATAGTGTGCCTGGCACCATTTAATTTTAGTTGAATATAGTTTTAAACGTTTTAAACCTGTTTTAAACATGTTTTAAACATACAATTTAAAACTTAAAAAAAAACTGTTTTAAACAAAAAAAACTTCAAAATAAAAAAAAAATGTTTTTTTGTTTAAAATGAAAAAAAATTGTTTTTTTTCCAATCCTGTAACTTTTACAGACTTTTATCAAATATGGAAGGTTTCCTCGACCTATCTCTGGTTTTTGTTGAATTTGGGTAATTTAACTAAGTAGACGTCAACAAATCAACATAATTGTTGAATTCCTTTAAATTGTATGTATATAAAGTTGAATTTAGATTATATTATGAACTAGCTTATGACCAAGACTGCACTCATGTGGATCCCCTATCTTTTTCTACCGTTTCCCCCACTATCCCTACCTTCCACCACCTTCTTCCACTTTCCCACTACCTTTTTTCACTTAACCAATCTTCCTTCCACCTCCCTCACCTTCCCTCCACTTCCATTAGCTCCACAGACTTTAAAAAGTCTACCATTATCTATATTATTCTGTTCACTAGACACTATTAGTATTTTTTTTCTTTAGTTGTGTGATTTTGGTTTAATAAAACTTCAGCCGAGCCAGCACACTAATACAGCCACTACGGTTTTCGGTACCTCCGCATATATGGCTCCTGAAGCATTCAGAGGGGATATCTCAGTCAAGTTAGACACCTTCAGTTTTGGTGTGGTTCTACTGGAACTTTTAACGTCACTACCTCCTATGGATGAAAATAGAGAAGGAAGTGATTTGGTAAGAAGATGATATAAAAATCGATTTTAGCTTGATGTTTTTAACAGTACCTTCTCAGTATCTTTCATCCTATTTTTTATTTGTTGAAATATTTTTTGGCAAAAATAAAATTAACTTTAGTGCCATTTTTCTGAGTAACACTTTGGGTCATGAGAAATTTGCTAAAGCGATTTTAAATATGATTCCTCATCCTGAACGTTTCGTTCTGGGGAACAAATTTTTTGTTACGGGCACATCATCAACATGAAAAAAGGAGTCAGAACATTTCAGTGATATCTGAACCCTGAAGTACTAAGATAGCTCGAAATCACATTAATTTTGCTCAAATAGGCAAAATACCTTTTTCTAAGCTTAAAATTTTTTTTAGTAGACATTTTACTCTGGTAAACATTTTGTTGTTAGGGGGATTTATAATAATAACAGAAAAAAATATAGAACCTTTAATGTTTGGCCTCTCTCGGGCATTTGATACTGTACTGTACTGAGTTTTTAATTAGCAAATTAAATAATATTGGTATACGGAGAACTCTATTGGAGTGGATAATATCCTATATGTCCGACAGAAAATTGCTGTTTAAGTACAGCAATACTGTCAGACATGAGAGAAGATGTGTACATGGGAGTCCCTCAGGACTCTGTGTTGGGACCTCTGCTGTTTGCACTGTATGTGAACGATTTACCTAAACACATCACTAAAAGTAGAATCACAATGTTCGCAGATGATACTATTATTACAGTCTCAGCACGGACCGCAGAGGAAAATGTAACTCATGTCTGCAACAAACTCGATATCTGGTGTCAGCGTAATCAACTAATACTGAACGATAAAAAAAAAACACTCTACATAAATTTCCATAATAGAAAAGGACTTACTCCAGATTTTCTAATTAATAACAATACTAATGTGGTACAAATGTAAAATTCTTAAGAACTTGGCTTGATAATAAACTTTGTTGGGATAATCACATATAGGTTATGTTTGCAACAAACTAAGTTCTGCATTTTTTTACCATTTTACAGATGAAAACTGTACTTGATACCAATGGCTTATTAAATATCTATTATGCCTTAGTCTACAGCCACTTGTCATTGAATATTATTACATGGGGAGTAGGCAGAAATATCAACAGAGTGTCAATTTTACAAAAAAGAATAATTAGACTGACTTTTAATTTAAAACCATTGAATAGCTGCAGGAGTGTATTTAGGAAAAATAAAATATTAACTGTAGCATGTATCTTCATTTTGAAATGTGTATGTTATACAAGTAAAAACAAATTTTGGTAAACTAGGGAATACACACTTATATAATACCCAAAATAATAATAGATTGACAATATCAATTCATTCTACCACTCTTTTATAAACAAATACCAAGGGCGGATCTATGGGGGGTAATGGGTAATTGCCCCCCCCCCAGACTAAGTAATATTTAATAATAATTTCGTTTTCTGAGTGAATATATTCATATATTCAGGATGAGGAATCATATTTTATGCATGAAAATATTCTGAGAAATAAATTTTAATAATTACAATGCCATCAGTCTATTTAATAAACTTCATGATAACCTAAAAACCATAATAGGGTACAATAAATTTAAAATAGCCGCAAAAAATTACTTAACAGAAATGGCTCTTTTTAACGTATTATAGTACTTGACTCAATAATTTTGTGTTTTTACATGTTTTGTACCTTATACATACATTCTTACTGTCCGTGTTGTACCTTTTTATAATATTTACAATTTATATGACCTATATTTGTAATATATTACCCATGTTTACTACTTTTGTATTAATTTTGACTTACCAAATATACATGTAACGTATCACATAATGGTTAATACAGAATTTATAATTTATTTATAATAGCCCTCGAGATACGAGTAACATTAGTTTCGCATAAAACTATACATTTCTTCGTTTTGATATGTAAAAATTATTTTAAAGGGAATTTGGTCTTGGAATGCATAATTTCTTGTTCGGGAAACAAATTATAAGAAGTAAACACGACCAAAGGTTACATGGCTCGTGTGTAACATATGTAGGGTACTAGCCACGAGTGCACGATTGCATTGCATTCGAGTTGTGCACTATACTTTTTATACACTCGCACTTCGATCCCCATTAAATAAGAGAAATATTTTAAGGATTTGATGAAATATATGACCAGTAATGTCGATATCAAAAGGGTAAGAATGGCATGGGGAAATAGAAAATTCGATCTGGTAGGTGTGCACGAGAAATGGCATTTTTTACATTTTGACGTTTTACATAAAAATTGTTTCAGTATTCTGTCAAATAAGATTTCTCATAAAGAGGTAGCATTGATAAATCATCAATCGTTTATTTTAGACATGACAACCTTACTTAGTTGTTTGTAGGTTAAAGAATATTGACTACTTATGGCAGGTTATATTTGGTAATCCCCCCACAGGCTTTTAGTAATAGGAACATATAAAACTACTAGTAGTTGAAATTGTACATATATTTAAAAAATATGTTACAATAGATCAATTTATATTATGTCAACAATTCTTTCTTCTATTATATTTCTTGTTGGTGAATGGTCATTTCGAGGATCGTTTTTGGTAGCACATTCTACATTAGTATTGTAATATGTTGCAACCCCTTAAAATTTAAGGTTATGTTGGTTACTAAAAAGTAGTAGTATTTGCACCTACTCGAGAAACCTACCAGAAGTTAGTTCTGGTGACATCTGGAATTATCTAGAGAATGGTGGCGTCATCACAGAAAAATCGAGATCTGTCATTTTTAGGTATAAAAGACCGACCGCATTCTCAGCGAGTAGTTCAGAAGTTCAGAAAGTATAGAAAGTGAGGTTAAGAGTTCAAAGAGAAACAAAGTGATAAACATTGTGATTTTTAGTCAGTAAAGTGTATTTAAATTAACAATAGTATTGTGAAGTATCCAGTAAATATTTAATAAAGTGTGTTAGTGGACAATCTTTTGTTATAATTTTTGGAACCCACGGATTTTGCAAGGGGTAGTTTCCTAAGGGTGGAAACACGTTACAAATTGGTGTCAGAAGCGGAATTTTATGACAAGAGGAGCTCTGAAGTTGTGTTCGAGTTAGCACAGAGGACTCATTTACTGGACATTGTTCGAGGGTTATTTTCGAACAGGAAAATAGTGTTAAGTGCATTTTTGAGACATTGTAGAACATTTTATTAGGACATTAGTGTGATAATTAAATCCTTTGAACTGAGAAGTGATAGAGACACTGAAAAAGACTCATTTAGTGCGTGAAAATTTCTAGAACTTTTCTATTTGGACATTAGTGGAGATTATTAAATTCTCTGAACTGGATAGTGACAAAAGACTCTGGATAAGACTTTTTCGTGCTATTTCGAGATTTGTCTAGGAAGTTCCATTACCGATATTGACGTGACAGTTAAATTTATTTTATTTTAATTTCATCGTATGCCCGTAACAACAAGAAGTATGGCATCCGATAAACAAATACAGGACTTATTCGAACAATTCCAAAAAATGATGGCACAGCTGCGCCAGGAGGAGGAAAAACGGCGTCAAGAAGAAAAAGTCGAACAAGAAAAGCGACGTCAGGAAGAAAAAGAAGAACAAGTAAAACTACGTCAAGAAGAAAGGAACGAATTAAAGAAAATGATGGAAGATCAGGAAATAAGACGTCAGAAAGAAAAAGAGGATGAAGAAACAAGACGTCAGAAAGAAAAAGAGGATGAAGAAACAAGACGTCAGAAAGAAAAAGAGGATGAAGAAACAAGACGTCAGAAAGAAAAAGAGGATGAAGAAACAAGACGCCAAGAAGAAAAAGCCGAATTGAGAGAAATTATGGAAGACCTGAAGATACGACAGCAAGAGGAGAATGAAGAACAGGAAAAACGCCAGGAAGAATTAAGGAAAATTCTGAATGAACAAATGAAAATACAACAGGACGCTATCATTTCCACTACTGAGGAACTAAAGAAAGAAATCAAAGATGATATGGGTAGCGTAAAGTCTGAAGTTTCTGAAGTCAAGACGGAAGTCAGTCATGTAAAAGGGGAAGTGAGTGACATCAGAGGAAAAATGAGCGAGTTCGAAGGAGAAGTGGAGCGACTTAAACGACAATTAAGAGAGAAAGGAGGCCAGCTAGTAACATCATCGGGTCCTCGATTAAAACCTCCCTCCTTTGACGGCCAAAGCTCATGGACGACGTACAAGAGACAATTCGAGGCAACAGCATCGGCGAATAACTGGGATAACGAGGAAAAGGCTATGGCATTAGTTCTGGCGTTAAGGGGCCAGGCCTCAGAATTACTTCAGACTATCCCAGTGGAGAAACAAAGGGACTTCAAAGTCTTGGAAGCTGCATTGGACTTGAGGTATGGCGATCAACACCTTGCCCAATTATACCAGGCTCAGCTGAAATCCCGGATGCAAAAAGCTGGGGAAAGTTTACAAGAATTTGAAGCTGCGATAGAGAGACTGGCGCACCTGGCGTATCCAAGTGCACCTAAAGAATTCCAGGAACAATTAGCCGTGGGGGCCTTTTTAGATGGTATAAGGGACGAAGAGGTCAGGCGAGTTTTGAGGCTGACAAGACACAAAAGTAGTAGAGAAGCTTTGGTGCGTGCACTTGAAGTAGAAGCCGCCTACAGAGATACTCCAAGGTCGAGAGTGCGAGCTGTGACTCTTGAAGAATCGCAACCAGAAATGAACCAGAACCCTGTGTTGACGGAGATGCAGAAAATGTTTACCAAATTATTGAACAAAGTGGATGATCTTAGGGAGCAGAGAAAACAACAAAATAAAGGAAAGCCGAGTGGAGGTATTAAATGTTACAACTGCGGCAAGGTAGGACACATGAAGCGAGACTGTCGACAGCAGAATTCGGAGAGTCGAGTAAATGCTGTGAATCTTGAAGAGAAGCAGGAAAACAGTACCAAGGGGGTTGTTCTGGCTAGGGAATGCAGTGACCCCAGAGAAATAAAGATTTCCCAGCTTCGAAGAATCGCAAGCAGTCTGTTGTTGCATGGATATGTGAACGGAAGAAAATGTTTGTTTACCATCGACACAGGTACTACGTCATCAATAGTACGGCCAGGATTTATATCGGGCATAAAGATTACCAAGAGGCAAAATGAAGAAGTGATCGTCCGGACAGCTACGGGGGACAGGGCTACGGTTCATGGAGAAGTAGACCTGGGTTTGCAGATTGGGCATTTGAGGTTCGACCACAGGGTCATCGTGGCTGACATTACGGATGACTTCATTTTGGGACTGGACATTATGGAACAGTATGGATTTATTGTTGACGTAGGGAAGCGAATGTTAAGGATTGGGAACGAACAATTTATTCTGTCAAAAGTGAACGACCAATGCGAGAAAACCAGGCTGTTGACAACGCAGGCAGTCAAAACTCCTGCATTATCCAGAAAACCAGACAAGGAAGATTGCAAGCGCTACCCTCAGGTGAGAAAATTGCCGAACATGGTTAAAGTCAACACTGTCAAGGTCGATCTTCCAGACAGTTGGTCAAAGAAAACTCTGAGGCAAGAGCAATTGCGTGATGTAGAAATCGGACCCATGTTGCGAGCAAAAGAAGAGGGAACGCGTCCAGCATGGAAGGATGTTTCCGACACAGAAGTGGGGCTGAAGGCTTTATGGTCACAATGGGATTCACTTACAGTCGTAGACGGGCTTTTAAGGAGAGCATGGGAAAGCCCAGATGGGAAGCAGGTTGCCATGCGTCTAGTGATTCCCAGGTGTCGTGTACCAGAAGTACTCCAGAAAGCGCACAATAAAACGTCCAGCAGACACTTCGGCATAAACAAGACATTGAGTAGAGCACGGGAACAATTCTATTGGGTTAATAGTCGCCAGGATGTGGAGGCCTGGTGTCGCAAGTGTAAGAATTGTGCTGCCCGTGGGGAACTATTTTCCATGAGCAACTACAGAAATGGAAGTCGAGAACAGCCAAAGAATGATCGAGAGCAGATGAACAGAACTAGTAACCGCTTGAAGGCTCGTTATGATCAGAATGCCAGTACAGGGGGATTCAAGGTGGGGGATCTGGTTTGGCTGTACAACCCACAGCGGAAGGAATGAAGATCCCCGAAATTTCAACCTCCTTGGGATGGACCGTATACTGTTATTACCTGAATTAATGATGTCGTCTATCGTATTCAACGAAACAAAAAGTCCAAGATGAAGATCGTACACTTGGATAGACTGGCGAAGTATGTGAAAGAGGCTGAATTGCCTGACCGGGACGTTCAGGCTTAAGGAGGGGGCAGTGTAATATGTTGCAACCCCTTAAAATTTAAGGTTATGTTGGTTACTAAAAAGTAGTAGTATTTGCACCTACTCGAGAAACCTACCAGAAGTTAGTTCTGGTGACATCTGGAATTATCTAGAGAATGGTGACGTCATCACAGAAAAATCGAGATCTGTCATTTTTAGGTATAAAAGACCGACCGCATTCTCAGCGAGTAGTTCAGAAGTTCAGAAAGTATAGAAAGTGAGGTTAAGAGTTCAAAGAGAAACAAAGTGATAAACATTGTGATTTTTAGTCAGTAAAGTGTATTTAAATTAACAATAGTATTGTGAAGTATCCAGTAAATATTTAATAAAGTGTGTTAGTGGACAATCTCTTGTAAGTAAGTAAGTAAGTAAGTAAGTAAGTAAGTAAATATCTTTATTCTGTAATTACCGACTGGTATAGAACGAGTCAAATACAAAGAAAAAAATAAATAGTGTATACATAATTTGTAAATAAAAAATTAGTTAGTCAACACAACAAAAAAGAAAATACATATATATACACATATATATATATATATATATATATATATATATATATATATACATATATACATATATATATAACAAATACATAACGAATATATAATATAAATTAACACAATATAGTAATGAGAACAAACAACACATATTAATACAATAGAATCTATGCAAAAAATGAATAAGGGTTAAATCAAGTTATCGGATAAATATTCATTTACAGAATAATATGTTTTTGTTGATAGTAGAGCTTTTAACTTTTTTTTAAATACATTTTTATGCAGCATTTTTAAAGAGTTTGGTAATTTGTTGTAAACTTTAATTAGCTGTCCAACAACGCTATTTTGGACAAAAGTAAAGCGAGTTTTGATGGGTTTTAACATATTTTTATGTCGTGTATTACATGTATGTCCTATTTCATGTTTGACGAAAAATTCATAATTTTCCTTTACAAAACAAGCACTTTCAAGTATATACAATGATGGAAGAGTAAGTAAGTTTTTTTCAGCAAAGATGGATTTACATGAGTCAGTTTGCTTGAGATTGTATATACTTCTTATGCATCTTTTTTGAAGGATAAAAATACGAACAGCATCAGATGTATTACCCCAAAAGATAATACCATATCTTATTTTAGAGTTCACATATGCATGATAAGCAATCAAACATGTGCTTTCATCAGTTGACTGTGACAACACTTTCAAAGCATAGCAAAAGGAGCTCACTTTTGGGGCCAAATAATTTATGTGCTCTTTAAAAGTAATTCTACTATCAATCATGATTCCTAAGAATTTTGTGTAAAAAGATGAGGTAATTTCCCCATTGTCTAAATGAATTTTTATGATCTCTTCTGGAGTGGTGGAAAATTTTATCATTTTTGTTTTGTCTACATTTAGCTTTAAATAGTTTTGATCGTAGTAAGACTGCACAACATTCACTGTATTTTTAACAGATTGTCCGAGATTTTGTCTGGTTGTTTCTTTGATAGAAAGAGTGTTATCATCAGCAAACATGACTACTTTTTGATTGAGATTTTCTGGGAGGTTATTAATGTATAATAAAAAGAGTAGAGGTCCCAGGATGCTACCCTGAGGAACCCCCCTCTTCACGTACTCCCAGTTTGACGTTATTGTTTTTCCAGTATATTCGTCTTTTACATGCATACACTGCCTTTTGTTTGTGAGATAAGATTTAATTAGCATATGACTGGTGCCACGAAAACCATACTTTTCCAATCTAGTAAGTAAGTGAACATGATCGATACTGTCAAATGCTTTTGACAAGTCTAAAAAGATACCTACTATTTGTTTGCCGGAATTCAATGCATCAATAACATCCTCGATGAACTGAAAGACTGCTCTAATAGTGGATCTTCCCTTTATATAACCATTTTGAGCATCACAGAGAATATCATATTTTTCTAGATAATTCATTATCCTTTTATATATAATTTTTTCTATTATTTTTGAAATATTTGATAGAAGTGCAATTGGCCTCAAATTTTCTAGGTCATTTTGTTCGTCGCTTTTTAGGACAGGTAATATAAAGGCATCCTTCAGGTCATCTGGAAATATTCCAGTCTCAAAGCTCAAGTTAATGATGAATGAAAGAGGTTCTGCTATAACAGAGGCGCAATATTTTAAAAGTTTAACAGATATATCATCAGGTCCTACAGAGTTGGTATTTTTAAGATCAAGTATAGCCTCGTATACCTCTGTTTCATCAGTAGGACCAAAAAACAGACTATTCTCGCAGGAAGTGGTTGTAAATTCTCGGTCACAATTTTGATTGAATTTAAAAGTTTCACAGATGTTTATAAAGTGTTCATTTAAGTACTGGAGAGTTTCCTCTGCATTCCACTTTTTACTGTCCATTATATCTCTCATACGAAACCTGCTATTACCGTAGTTTGCTTCTGTTGTTTGTTTAACCACTGACCACACTGCCTTAGTTTTATTTGATGCATTTTTTACAAAATTTGAATTGTTTAGCTTTTTTGATTTTTTAACCAGGTCATTTAATTCCCTGCAGCAATTTATATAGAGATTTTTATCTACCTTATTTTCATACATGTACCGTTTTTGTCTGCTTTTACATCTTATTTCGTCAGTTAACCATGGCTTTGGTATATTTACCAGTGATTGTACTTTATGAAGTTTTTTTGGACAATGTAAGTTGTATAAATATATAATTTCCGAGTAAAATATTGATAGTGCTGTGTTTACGTTATTGACTTTTAGTAGTTTAGCTTTCATATTAGATTGTTGCAGGGCAGTATAAATGTTTTTTAGTCTAGCGTCCGTTATTTTACGATATTCTGCATATATCATTGTATTTTGATACAAAATTTTAGTAGAAAATGTCATATGTTGTGCGTAATGATCTGATAATGCTAAGTTTAGAACTGTTGCTGTGTGACTGTGAATATTGGTAAATATATTATCTATTAAAGTTGCACTGTCTCCGGCAACACGAGTAGGTTCTTTAATGGTAGACTTCAGATTAAATGATTTTAAAATGTTTGAGAAATAAATAACATTCTTGTTCCTAGTGTCGTAACATATTGATATTGAAATCTCCGCATAGTATTATTTTTTTCCTAATTTTACAAGTCATTAAAATATCTTCAAGAATTTTAAAGAAGTTGTCAATGTTTCCGTTAGGAGACCTATAGATATTAATAATAATGAGTGACAAGCTAGGTACCTCAATCCCAGTGCATTGTAAATCTAATTCATTACTTTTAAATTTTATGTTGTTATAATTTTTGGAACCCACGGATTTTGCAAGGGGTAGTTTCCTAAGGGTGGAAACACGTCACAGTATATCTGGTTGCAATATGTGCACACGGGAAAGATGACCCACCTATTTGGAAGTAACAAGTTATTACAAAAAGTGGTAATAAGAACAAGTGCAAATTATTTAACATATATGATAATACTAATGTTGATTTATTTGACAATTATTATCAGCAATCCTGACTTCGTTTACACCCGTCAATTCAACATTAAATGTCCAGAATCAATCCACTCACTGCGTATTTACATTTACATTTACAGTTTATTAGTGCCATACCCCTCTCAACAAACAACATAAAATGGTGTGTGTAAACACCAAATCAGATACTCTAAACGCGCTAAAATCGATATAATATAATAAAATAACGATACAGTAAAATAACTACTTACCTTTTTAGATATCTCAACACTCTGAACAACAAGATTTACAGGACGAAGTACAAACACCCAATTTCCACCATTTTTAACCAAGATGAAGATGGACTGCACGCGCATAAGGATCACCTAATTATCGGTTGTGCCTTTACTGAGCATGGCTTTTGAATGGCGGGCACGAAATTATAAATTGCTCTGACGTGTATTTTTAATTTTTAAAAATAATTAAATATTTTATTGAAAGGAATATAGGCCAATATTTCAATTTTGGCACAATAACATATTATAAACCCTACGAGCTTTTGCAAACTCTTTCGAATATAAATTCTTTGGATATTGTTAAAAAACATCATCAAATAATAATGCCAATATCCCTCATGGCACGGTCTATTCTTTTAAACTTTACACTATGCTTACGATAACAAATTGCCATTTGTGAGTTTTAAAGTTTGTAATCCGATAAAATATAAATAAATTTAACACCGAAAAAAGACGACAATATGACGTGATATGTAGCACGTCATCTTAATGTCATTTATGAGATGTCATTATGTCATCGATTTTTAGTCCACTGACGTCTTTTGGACCAGTATCACTAGATGTTGACGTCATTATAACGTACCCTTGCTACCTGGGCTAATTTGCAATAAATCTATTTCTATTAAAAGAAATATAAAAAAAAATTTCAAAATGTATTATTTTCAGGTAACACATATTGTGTACGATAAATGTGAAAACAATGACATAATGCCCCTGATCGACACAGGAACAGGATCTTGGTATGAGGACGACATAAATTTTGCTGATGAACTCTTTCAGATAGCCCTAAAGTGCCTGGAGGAAAAGAAAAAAAGACCGAACATGGTTGAAGTCACTAATCTTCTAGAAGAACTCTTAAATAAAATATCTCAGTAAGAATCTGTTATATTTTTGTTAATACCAGCTCTAGTTAGTCAACCTAAGGTATACAGGGTGTTATGCAGGTCGAGACAAACCTTTTAGGAGCTGATTGAATACGTCATTTAGAACCCGTTTAGCCACACTTACCTTTGTACAAAGTCTTAAAGTTGTCGAGTTATTCATCAATTTGGGTTTTTTGGAAAAATCCGTAGATCCATATAGTCGGGAAGCCCTCCCTAGCTGTAGGTGAGCCCCCCCCCCCCCCTCCTATCCTTGGTGACAAAGTTTTTCATAAAGATTAAAGCCTAAGGAGCAATTGAAGACATGTCCTAAAAAAAAACTGGCTGTACTTTCAAAATGGCGGCCATATGTTAAAAAAAACTGTTGCCAATGTTGTTTTTGTCATTTAACACAAAAACTTACAGCGTTCTCGTCCCACCTTCTAGCAGCTTGTATATCAGTGTATACGCGGAAGTTACGTAATTTCAGACGAGGATTACATAGTGGATATAGCATCCTTCGGAGGGGATGTAAAGCAGGCGGTCCCTTGTCTATTAAATGTTAGGCAAGTAAAAGATCCCTACTCTTCTTAAGGGAAGAGATTCGGCAAAATTTCCAGGTTGGGGGTAGCTCGTCTCCTGGCGTCGGTGATAGGCCTTGGTAGCGGAAATAGGCCGACGTTAAATAGTTAAAAAAAAAACATAAAAACTAAAAAAGATGGACAAAAACTTTTTGCACAAAAAACAACGTGCATAAAATTTTCTACAATTTTGTTCCTATACAATATAGGAACAAAATTTTGATAGGAGTTACCATTTTCCAGATAAATGAGTCTAAAATTAAGAAAACATGGAAATTCATATATCGCTAAATCATTTAGAGGAAATAACTTTGACAATTATTGTAAGGCGTTTAATATAACTTTATATTATTAATATAACAAGGGGCCGAAGATGACAAATGCAGATACCGTGAAGCTGCAACTGAAACTGCGGAACATATACTTTGTGAATGCAAGGTACTAATCCGCATTAGGCTAAAGTACCTAGAAAAGGCGGAATTAACGCCTGAAGATATAGGGAAATTAGCTCCCAGGAAAATCGGAAACTTTGCAAAAAGTCTTGGAATTCTGGGTATCGACTAGTTGCACGATAATTCACAAAAGACCTTTTAGGTCGAGGTGAATAAAGGCCAACCCAGGGCCAAGCAACCCTTAAACAATCTACACTCTAGAGAGGATAACATACGTCACGGCTTCGCGCATTGCGTATAACAATTGGCATAATATCAGTGCGTGCCATCAACGGTCCTAAAACACTACCTTGTGGCACTCCATACTGTGTTTTCAAATTATCTGAGTATGTACTATTAATTTTACATCTTTGTATTCTCTTAGTTAAATAACTTCTAAACCACACAAGCTCATTGCCAGTTATTCCAAATTTCATTAATTTGTTTAAAAGAATTGATCTATCAATGGTTTCAAAAGCTCTTTTCAAGTCTATAAAGTCTGCAACAATATACTTGCCATTATCTAGATCTTTTGCCCAGTTTGTAACTGTTAGCTGCAAACTAGATTCACATGAATGATTAGCTCTGAAACCAGAGTGATATTGTATGAGGGTATTGTTGTCATTGAAATATTTAACTAATTCGTTATATGCAGCCATTTCTATTAATTTCTCAATCGGTGGCAAAGTGTTTATGGGTCTAAAATCGCTGGCAAGATTTTTGTATTGGCTACTTTTGGTACTGGAGTTACAGTGCTCAGTTTTAACTGATTTGGATATCATCCCGTGACGAATGATTTATTTATAATATGTAGTAATATATGTCCCACTGAGTTTATAGTGCCTTTAAGAAATTTTGTGTTTAATAATGAACTGGTATCTAAATTATTTTTTAATAATAATAATAATAATAATACAAGAACTTTATTGAAATCCTTACATTTCAAAGGTCAATTGGCCAAGGTCCTTCTGCCTATTTACAAAATATGTTTATTAAAAAAAAAAAAACAAACAAGAAGAGTATTTCCACATGTTTATAGTAATGATAAATCTAAAATATCTATATTATATTTAGTTGAAACAAAATGGTTATTGTAGAATACTATTGTAGCTCATTTATTCTTTCCCATAGTGTATGTTGCGGGTGTTTATGACGAGATCTTCTCCTTAAGCAGAACTTTTGTATTAAATTTATATTTTCTTCCCGTTGAGCGAATTTTTTGGATAGCTGCTTGAGTCTTTCTTGTATAGGTTGAGTGCGGGTTAGGTTGTATAACAGGTTGTTAGGAGGGTTATGGATCGGGTTGTTAGGATAGCGTATTTTTGTGATCAATCTAAGCGTGCTTGTTTCAGCAACTTTTAAGTTTTTTATAGCTTGGTTTTTGCAGTTTAAGAGCAGAATATGGCCATATTGAATGGTGGGTCTGCATATGAGTTTGTATATCTTGCTAGCTGTGTCTGTGTTAATGCCCTTTTTTTATATGATAAGCTGCTGAAGTGTTTAGCTCTTGATATTGTATTTTTTTTCGCTTGTGTAGTGTGAAGATTGAAGTTCATTTTATTGTCAAGTAATATTCCTAAATATTTGGTCGAAGATTCTGGTTGGAGTGTGTGATTGTATAGCATTAATGTTGGGGATGAAGCAGATAGAATATGGTGAAATATGAGTAGATGAGATTTTGAAGGATTGGTTTGAGTCTCCATTTGTTAAACCATGTTAATGTTTTCTGGATTAAGTTTTGTAAGTTCTCCATTACAGCATTGAGCGAACTATTGTGTGAGATTAAAGCATTGTCATCGGCAAACTGTAGTATGTATTCAGAAAAATCAAAGTGTTGTTTATCATTATAAGAGTAGTTGTAGATGTCGGCACAATAGATATTATACAGTAAAGGTGAAAGGGGGAGGCCTTGTTCCATTGAAAATTCATAGGAGTATTTATTTGCTATTTTCACTTTTAGTTTGCAGTCCTTTAGTAGATTTATTATAATTGCAATGAGATATTTGGGACAGTTCATTTGTGCAAGTTTGTAAATTAAGCCTCTTCTCCATATGCTGTCAAAAGCTTTGCTTACATCCAAGAATATTGCAGCTGAATACATTCTATTAAGTTTAGTTGTTTCTACGTTGTTAACTAAAATGGTAAGCGGGTGGATAGTTGAGGATTTTGATCTAAAACCAAATTGGTAGTCTGGTATGTGGGTCCTTAGTGAATCTTCTAACCTCATTTTAATGATTTTCTCCAGGTTTTTACCAAAAACCGGTAGTAGAGTGATGGGTCTGTAATTGCATGTCTTTGAATGGTCTGTGTTAGGTTTCGGGATTGTTATTATTGTGCCTAGCTTCCATTCGCTAGGAAAGTAGTGATGTTCCAAGCAGTATTCATATATCTTGATTATAAATAAATGTGTGTTATATTCCAACGTCCTAATTATGTTTTTTTTCACAAGGTCATGTCCGGGGGCTGTATTTTTACCCTGGTTAACTATATCAAAATATTCATTTTCCTCTATTTTATATTCCTGTTCGTTAGCTTCTAGTATTGGGTAGTCATTTATATATGTATTTTACCATTCATTGGTTTCGTGATAGTGGTTATTATCAAATTCATTGCATTGTGTCTCCTTATAGATGTTTTCAAAAGTATTTGCAAATATTTCGGCCTTTTCATCGTTAGTTCCGTATTTTATTCCATTCTTCTCAATGTCTGTTTGTTTAGTATGTGTGTTTCTATATTTGGATATTTTTTTGATGTCGTGCCAATATGATTTCCCATTTTCTCTATTGATTTCCTCGCAGGTTGTTACATATTTGTGGGTTCTATATTCTTGGATATGGTTTTGTATTATTTTGTTAAATTTGTTTAGTTCGGTCTTTATATTTGGGTATTATTTTTTAATTCTTTAACTATGGATATTGGCCTTTTATTTATATAGTAGAGTTCAGTGTCACGCACCCAATAAGGATAAGATATTAGATTGCTAGAAACATTTTGGGAATCAAACGCATTGCATTGGGCGATGAACTTTTCAAACACCTTTCATAAATGAGAATCCACCAAGCAGCCGATTGAAATTAATATTTTTATGGCTGCGTATAGTGAGTCAAAGATATGCATATTTTAACTTTCAACTTGTGTTGTTTTTAGGTAACTTATAATCGACAGTATGTGTGAAACAAATACCGTAATGCCTCTGATCGACAAAGGCGGTCGGAATAGGCCCTTGATAAGAAGAAAACACAAATTTTGTGACCAAGCTTTTCCAAATAGTCCTTAAGTGCCTGACGGGAAGAAAAAAAGACCAAACGTCGTTGAGGTCTCCACGTTCATAAGAGAGCTTTTAAATAAACTATGTCAGTAAGAATCACAGTTGTTTATGACTATTATATTTTATATATATTATATGAATGTTACATTGTTACCTATATATTTTATTATAAATATTTTTTATAATATACTCTAATCAGTTATACAACTATCTGTAAGCATGAACCTACTCGAATGTACAATAAAACTATTATGATGTTTTTTACAGACCTTTAATATCTCTAATGACTTGCAATATAATACTAATCTATTAAAAAGAAAACAAAAAATGCAGTCGTGTGTGAATATTTGACTTAACATTTTGGTCGTATAAAATATGACACAATAAAACAATACGGTTGAGCACCACACATGTCTTTTATTTTTAAATGAACAGCCGATAATGCAAAATCTGCAATCTGATGACAAGTTTTGGGGTGTGCTGACAGAACTTAACCGATTTCTCTATTACCCTTATTTGCAAACAAATGTTCATTTTTCTTTATATACAGTGTGTCCCAGGATAGATGTAACAAGAGGTGTAATGGACCAAAAATTTTGGAATTTTGGAATGGTATTTGGGGATTTAGTCCTGCTTGTTGTAAAACTAAAGTATACCAAAAATGACTTGATTTGGTGTTCTACAGGGTGTTTTATAAGCAAAGTTGTAAAAATCACCACTAATAAAGTACCTTTATTTTTCAAAATATGAAAAAATTCCACTAAGAAAAGTTATTTAGAATGCAATTTTATACCTCTATACCAAATTTCAGGAATATAAAATTATTTTTTTGAAACTTCCCATTTTTGGCGAATTAAGAGTTGAATTCATATTTGTTGTGTAGGAGCAAATGTTAATCATCTCAAAAAGTAGGCTATTGGTAAATAAAAAATTGAATATACGAGATGTAAGAAGGTATAATGTTAATCGAACTAATTGTAAAACAAGAAACAATTACTAACAGAAGATTAATGAGGTTTAAAAATTATAACAAGTAGTAAATGTCAAAAACATAACCGGTTCACAAACAAATTAATTATTGACCAATACAAAACAATGTTTACAATTTTTTTATTATTCGACGTAGCTACCACCCACATCCACACACATTTCAATCCTTCGCCTGAAGTCCTTAAAACTGTTTCGAATATGATCTAACGGTATGGAGTTTACGGCATTTGTAATTCTCTGCTTCAATACTGCTACATCGTTAGGAAGTGGTTCAGCGTAAACCAACTGCTTGAGGCGACCCTATAAAAAGAAATCCAATATTGATAGGTCTCGGGATCTCGCCGGCCACTTGATCGGTCCATTCCTGGCAATCCCAATTTTCTCCAAAATTTAAATTCAACCACCGATTAACCATTTCTGTGGAGTGGCCAGGGCAACCATCATGTTGAAAATGAACTAAAGGCATATCTCTTAAAATATTTAAATGTTCTTCAGAAAATCTTTCAAGAAGCTGTAAATAAGTGTGCTGGTTTAACCTTTCCTCAATGAAATAAGGTCCAATAACTCCAACATGATAAGAAACGGCACACCATACATTCACTTTTTTATAATATTGTCTTCTACAATGAATTCTAAAATTTGGATTTTCAGAAGCCCAAAACCGACAATTCTGAGATGAAACAACACCATTGGTTGTGAATGTGGATTCGTCTGAGAAAATTATGAAATTATGAAAAAATCTCTCTTCCATGATTTTTTCTCCCATGGTCAAACAAAAATCCAACCTACGGCCGTCATCTCCCTCTTCAAGCGTATGTTTATAATTTGCTTTATATGCCCTAATTTTCTTTGCCTTGTAAATTCTTTGGAGTTCAGACTTGCTAATATTAATAAGAGCTGATCTCTCTCTTAGTGGCATCCTAGGATTTTCTGTAACAGAGGCATGAGCTATAAGAGCCCCAACATTGTCTTCATCATATGCTTTTATTTTTCTTTTCATGTTAAGAACACTACTTTTTAATTATTCTCATAGCTTGAGTACGTGACAAAGCAGTGTTTGGAAATTTCAAATTAAATTGGCTTACCACTTCTCTTAGCGAGTTTTCACCGCCAATTCCGTAGCATTGCACAATATAAATCATATTTCATGCATTGTGAGTACCATTTTCACTTAATTTTTTATGCTTGGTTCATTAATTTGAAACAGAAATTAAAGATAACATTGACTACGTTTGACAGATATGTCAATAATAAATGATCAATGTGTATCCACTGCTTTTCTCATAGCCTACTTTTAGCTTCTACATAACTTTAAATATTAGTTCACAAAAAATAATTTCTATGCAGTTTTAATAGAATGGTTCAAAATAATATACTAATTTATTGAAAAAATGGGAAGTTTAAAAAAAATAATTTTATATTCCTGGAATTTGGTATAGAGGTATAAAATTGCATTCTAAATAACTTTTCTTAGTGGAATTTTTTCATATTTTGAAAAATAAAGGTACTTTATTAGTGGTGATTTTTACAACTTTGCTTATAAAACACCCTGTAGAACACCAAATCAAGTCATTTTTGGTATACTTTAGTTTTACAACAAGCAGGACTCAATCCCCAAATACTATTCCAAAATTTTTGATCCATTACACCCCTTGTTACATCTATCCAGTATGAAGATGCAAGATAGCGTAAGTATATTCAGATTTATGAATGCCTGCCTACAACAGTCTTAATATTTCAATTTGGCGATGATCCTGATGCATCGTCTTTGTAGCCTGAATATTTTAGTTGCATTTATTGAGAGGTAGCCTACCTGCGTTTCCCATGCAATCACATTTTTTAAGTTTTTTAAAAACTATATCCCCACTCCCCAGTCTACTATAAGTTCTCAAGAGCACAAATGTTTTTACAATTCTTTAACATACATACTTAATTACATACTTTATTAAATTTCTCACGGATAACCCGGGTTGGCCCTTGTTGCCATCTATTAGACATTTGCTAACTGCAAAGAAAACCAAATTGAAGCAAGAGACTTCATCAACTGAACAGCAAGTCTGGTGTTTTTGTTTTGATCCTGCAATATTTCATTCCATGAATAAATTGTTTAAATTGAAGAGCTAAGTGGATAAAGGTGTTATGTGACATTTTTGAAAATTTTGAGATTTCTACACAGACAACTATTTTAACTTATAATCTATCATTTCAATAAGTTTTTGGGATAATAAACCTTTCCTAAATGCGTTTTAATGTTTGATATATAATTTAATGGATAAAGGTGTCATGATCACATACCACCTTTATCCATTACTGTGCGATATTAAATTGTTTTTGCTTTTAAAGTTATGTTATATTGACATTAATGTGACAAGTTGTGTTAAGTGTTTCTTACTATTATAGTGAAAATGGCCAGTCGTAGTAAACTGATATTACAAATGGCAATGAATAAACGATTTCATGAATCATGTAAGATGTTTATAAATTGGCTGATATTTGGAAATAGTGCTTATAGTGTTTTAATCCATATATTCATTTCATTCAATTTCGAAATGGTATGAGATGGTACAAGAGTCGAGATGGTACTTGAGTTGCTGTAAACACATTTATACCTTTTGGCAATTCAGCAGAAATCAGTCACAGTGGCAATTTCTTCCCAGGCAAGTTTTAATAATGTTTTAAAAACAAAACATTATCAATATAAAATGCAATAATAAAATACGAATTTACCAAAGTATTCTAGCAAATTAATCTGTAAATCAGAAATACTGGAAAGTGACGCTTTGCGGTGTTGATTTTTGTACAAACATTTTTATGCTGACAAGTAGAAGAGGGTTGGACCGTAGAAATTTTTATGACAAGAGCAAAACTGATATCTGGTATGGCTTCTGCCCACCCAATATTTTGAAAGAGCATTAAATTGTTTAAGGCAAATCTGGCGAATTCCGTTAATTTTTGCGGAAAAAATAATAAGTATGATAATTGCGCCAATCAAGTCAAAGGTCATTTGGGTTTGTAAGGTTAACGTTTAAGAATTACAGGGTTCGCTATGCTTACATCTATTGGGTTAAAAAAAATTAAAAAAAAATAAAATAAATAATACTAAAGAATACGGAGAAAATTACAAACTAGCTTTCGAACAGCAAAAGCGTGACAGAGCAAAAGTTACAGTAGATAGAACGATTTGCTTTCTTACTTTAGATCTTCAGCAAACCATGCCGCTGCCAAAATTAAGTACATCGAAAGCATTTTACCTTCGTCAAATGTGGTTTTACAACCTTGGCATACATACATTGAGGAATACTGAAAAAAAAAACGTTCTTTTTCACATGGACTGAAGATATGGCCAGCGGTGAAAGCCTAGAAATTGCTAGTTGCTTACATACCTTTTCACAAATTTACAATGAATATTTCCAAGAAAAGATCGATCACATTGTAATATGGCCCAACTCCTGTGGTGGACAAAATAAAAACTTCAATATGATTACACTTTACCAGTTGTTGATTTTAAAGAGAGAATTTAAAGTTATCGACCATAAATTTTCGGAGGTGGGACATTCATATTTAGATTCAGACAGAGACTTTGGCAGAGTCGAGAAAATTTTAAGGAAACATCAAAACATCTACGGTTCCAGACCAGTATCGAGAAATTTTAAGAACTCCCAAAGATGCCGTTGTCATAGATATGAAGAATCATTTCAAGGATATTGATGGAATTGCCTCAAAACTCAATTTGTACAACAGGAAGAAAAACTTGAACAATGAAAAGGTTTATTTTCACAACGGTATAAAATGGCACCTATGGGTGCTACTATTACATCACTAGATGAAATGACTCCATTTTACAAAGTCGATATTTTAAAGAAAAGGAATATGCATAAGATAAATTCCGACTGTATTGCTCTAACGGTGTTTAATGAAAACGAGGGTAGCCTAAGTGTAGGAACACTGGCCAATCTTAAAGAACAATTACCATTCATAGATAAATGGTAAGGCCGTATTATCACAACATACTTGGAAATGACCAAACTGTGGCTCAAAACCGTAGAACTGTCCGACTAGCTAAAAATTGTACAATGTTTTAATAATAATAAAATATATTAAATTTCTTAACACTTTTATTCACTAATTCCTTATTCATTTCAGAGAAACTTATGAACGGATAAAGGTGTTATGTACATTAATTTTTTTAAATTTTCGAAAATAATGACAACTGACAACTTTAGTTATTTGTCTCTGAAAAGTACATCAAATGTCAATATCATCGCAAAATGCTATATAGTCGTTATAACAAAAAAGTTCTCGCCTAAAAACTTTTGAGTTAAATTACTCAATAACGTGTTTTTGTGACATAACACCTTTATCCACTTAGTTCTTCAATTATGAGTCTAAAGTTACAAAGTAAATCAGTAGAACTTCATACAAAAGAATGTACTGGTACAATGAAAATAGCACTGACATACTGACTGTGTTCTAAAGTACTGATTTCTACAGGGTTCCCAGCAACCTGGAAAAGTCAGGGAATCCAAAAAGTGACCCTGGAAGTCAGGGAATTACAGTAAAATCTAGAATCCTGGAAAAACCTGGATTTTCAATCTTCACTTTTAAAATCTTAAAAAAAAAAAAAAAATTATAAAACTTGAATTTTATATTTGTATTTTGATATTAATTTTCTTAGGTCAGCTCTGTTTAACAAGTACATAAGGTTAAATTAATGGTCTTGATCATTTACTTCCAGTTGATAGAGTGGGAAAATGTGAGATACAGTGTAAGCAATAAAGACAGTGTACGGTTCTGCAGGCTGTGGTTCTGCAGTACTTTTCTTGTGATGCTTTATGTGCATCAATTAAGTAAATGTCAAATTATAAAGAAACGACAAAACAAGAAACAAGTGTGTTTACATTTACATTAAATTATATAATTTTTGTTTTATTTAAAACATAAAAATAATGTTTCAAAACCAAATAAAACTTGTATAAGTATGTTCTGAACAAAAAATAATTTTTTTTTCATTTGCATCGTTTTGCAGTTAAAAAAAATTTCCATTCACAAAAACTGATTTTTAATAACCTATAGCTAAAACACCTTTTAACCCACTTCGATATGCTTGCCTCCATAAACGCATACCTATAATAAACTTCAAATTTTACTACGTTAATAAATACGAATTGAGATACAGGTGTAGCCCCATGAAAATTGCGACACGGTGTATATATAATTAGTCTGGTTAGAAAATAAAGAATTACTAGTATGTACTGTTTAAAATTAATTGTAATAAAAATCACGTAATGAAAAACTGTAGTGTAATATATTCCAGATAAAATATTTCTCCATGTTCATCTCATAGAGATACATTATTAATACTGAGTTGATGTCAGTTAAAATGTGATAAATGCTCTTATTTTGGTCCTGGAAAATGTAATATCTGGACCTGGAAAATCATGGAAAAGTCAGGGAAATTTAAATTCTGATGTTGGTGGGAGTGGGACCCTGTTTCAGTACAAATGTACTGACACTGGAAATGCTGAGTGGTATATTCATTCACAGCAGTACGGATCCTGTGACATACTTCTATCTGGGCAGCGATGCAATATCGTGTACCACATAGTATCTCAGCAAGTCATCAATTAGTTTATTTTTATAGGGGTATAAAGTTTCTATATTAAGGCAGTGTACTAGAAATTATTGTACATACAAATGTTTCTGTAGAGGTATATTTTGTGAATGTGAATAATGAATTTAAAATTAAAACGATATCAGTACAACTAAATCTATTTATTTCGATGCTTACATTAGTAGTGTCTCTTAACAATTAACTATCAAACTTAATGCTAAATTGTGTTGTACCTAAAAGCTACCCCCACTTTCTCTTGGAATTATTAATTCATGTTCTGGTTACTGTGCCCTTCATAAAACTAATCCTTTGACTGGGTCTTAGTCTTCCATTTTCCATTATCTGGTGCGGTAGTTAGAAGGGTTGGTCTATTTGTTTATTGCTTAAATAGTAATTTGGGAATTTCCGAGTGCCGCCACGTTTCTATGGCCGTGTTTTCAATATGTGAAACTGGAATGTTTACTCAAGCAGAAAAAAAAATCACAGAAAATGATAGTAGTCTCTTTTTTTTGCTTATTAGTTCTGCTAAATACATCAGTCTCATTCAAGTATTCACATTGTAAATTTTACCACGAGGGAGAGGCAGGGTCGTCTCCAGGGTGTGGCGAGTTATAAGCAGTTATATCAGGGTAATTTCAATTTATGAAATCTAAATTAATTGTATTTGTTAATTTCATAAATTAATCAATGTATTAAAAACAAACAATTTTTTTATGAAATTAATTGTGAATTCAGTGGTACTGGCAACATTAATAACTTCATTCACGGTGAATTCTATCAAGTGTGATGGGCAAAAAGAATTCACTGAATAACTGATAATTATTATCATGAATTCTGTCCCCTTCCATTACAGAAGGCGTTTTATTTGTCAATTAAAATCCTGCTCAGATTATTGCTTACAACTCTGTTACAAAATTAATTGATTACAGTAGTTATAACGTTACACAATTAAAATTTTCAAAACTGTTTGAAAAATTATTTAGTAATGCATTAATGTAAATTCCACTCGCAACTATTTATAATTTAAAACTTAATGTAAAATATTAGAGGTGACACAATTCTACTTTCCTCAGGCCAATTAGCCTCTGGGGCCGATCATAGGTGGAGTATACAGTAGTGGGTACGAATCAGATATTTTTGATATAGCGAGTATGGGCAAGCAATATTTCATTCAAGGAACCTATCAAATTTTGCCAGACACAACCTGTTTTTCTCTAAAAAACCGCTGCCCAGTCAATCACTACTTCCACATCCAGATTTTCCATCCAAGTCTCTTGCAACGAAAAAATTTTGTATGTGAAAATAATTGTTTATGGAATTTTTATAATATAATATTTGAAACCGCCTACCCCAAAAACCCATAAAACGATATCCCACATGGTAGTGGGGTGGGGTGGTGGTAGTGGGGGTGGATTAATTAAAAAATATTTTGTGGATTTTGGTTGTTGCACACACACTAAATCACAATCTTACCTTTTTCACCCCCTTTAATAACGGAGGTGGGGGTGGTAATGGGGGTGGCTAATGCCAAAGAATTTTTCTAGACCTTGTAGCTTCTCTTGTATATACTAAACACCAATTTTATGGACTCTTACCTGCTTGATTTATCTATTTATCCCAATTTATCCCCGAACCCTCCTATGGAATAAGATGAAAATATTGTAATATGTTGCAACCCCTTAAAATTTAAGGTTATGTTGGTTACTAAAAAGTAGTAGTATTTGCACCTACTCGAGAAACCTACCAGAAGTTAGTTCTGGTGACATCTGGAATTATCTAGAGAATGGTGGCGTCATCACAGAAAAATCGAGATCTGTCATTTTTAGGTATAAAAGACCGACCGCATTCTCAGCGAGTAGTTCAGAAGTTCAGAAAGTATAGAAAGTGAGGTTAAGAGTTCAAAGAGAAACAAAGTGATAAACATTGTGATTTTTAGTCAGTAAAGTGTATTTAAATTAACAATAGTATTGTGAAGTATCCAGTAAATATTTAATAAAGTGTGTTAGTGGACAATCTCTTGTTATAATTTTTGGAACCCACGGATTTTGCAAGGGGTAGTTTCCTAAGGGTGGAAACACGTCACAAATTGGTGTCAGAAGTGGAATTTTATGACAAGAGGAGCTCTGAAGTTGTGCTGGAGTGTTCGAGTTAGCACAGAGGACTCATTTACTGGACATTGTTCGAGGGTTATTTTCGAACAGGAAAATAGTGTTAAGTGCATTTTTGAGACATTGTAGAACATTTTATTAGGACATTAGTGTGATAATTAAATCCTTTGAACTGAGAAGTGATAGAGACACTGAAAAAGACTCATTTAGTGCGTGAAAATTTCTAGAAGTTTTCTATTTGGACATTAGTGGAGATTATTAAATTCTCTGAACTGGATAGTGACAAAAGACTCTGGATAAGACTTTTTCGTGCTATTTCGAGATTTGTCTAGGAAGTTCCATTACCGATATTGACGTGACAGTTAAATTTATTTTATTTTAATTTCATCGTATGCCCACAGATCAAACAAACCAGATGTTTCACTTATGACGTTTCATGGTTTAGATAATAAATCAACTCCTGGAAGGTACGAATTTGTGAAGTGATCTGCGCAGTCTTAACCAGCGAGTATAGACACAGGAGGGAGGTGATGACACGTAACAATAATTAAAAGTCACCTAATAAATACTCAAAAAAACCACTTAAATGTATAACAATAAGAACTCTAAGCTTCAATAGAATACACTGCATTCCAAAATAATTAATATCACTGCTGTAGCTGATGACGACTTCCATCTCTGAGATTTCAGTACTAAACACTCTCTCCTGTGATATTGTACTCGCTGGTCTTAACTTCCATGTCAACCGCTAGGTTGCTCTGTTTATGACTTCTGCGCAGAATCCTGGAAGGTAAACGTCACACGACAAAAAATGAAACTGGTTACATAGGGAATACTATTAAGTGAAACATCTGGTTTGTTTGATCTGTGGTATGCCCGTAACAACAAGAAGTATGGCATCCGATAAACAAATACAGGACTTATTCGAACAATTCCAAAAAATGATGGCACAGCAGCGCCAGGAGGAGGAAAAACGGCGTCAAGAAGAAAAAGTCGAACAAGAAAAGCGACGTCAGGAAGAAAAAGAAGAACAAGTAAAACTACGTCAAGAAGAAAGGAACGAATTAAAGAAAATGATGGAAGATCAGGAAATAAGACGTCAGAAAGAAAAAGAGGATGAAGAAACAAGACGTCAGAAAGAAAAAGAGGATGAAGAAACAAGACGTCAGAAAGAAAAAGAGGATGAAGAAACAAGACTGAATGAACAAATGAAAATACAACAGGACGCTATCATTTCCACTACTGAGGAACTAAAGAAAGAAATCAAAGATGATATGGGTAGCGTAAAGTCTGAAGTTTCTGAAGTCAAGACGGAAGTCAGACATGTAAAAGAGGAAGTGAGTGACATCAGAGGAAAAATGAGCGAGTTCGAAGGAGAAGTGGAGCGACTTAAACGACAATTAAGAGAGAAAGGAGGCCAGCTAGTAACATCATCGGGTCCTCGATTAAAACCTCCCTCCTTTGACGGCCAAAGCTCATGGACGACGTACAAGAGACAATTCGAGGCAGCAGCATCGGCGAATAACTGGGATAACGAGGAAAAGGCTATGGCATTAGTTCTGGCGTTAAGGGGCCAGGCCTCAGAATTACTTCAGACTATCCCAGTGGAGAAACAAAGGGACTTCAAAGTCTTGGAAGCTGCATTGGACTTGAGGTATGGCGATCAACACCTTGCCCAATTATATCAGGCTCAGCTGAAATCCCGGATGCAAAAAGCTGGGGAAAGTTTACAAGAATTTGAAGCTGCGATAGAGAGACTGGCGCACCTGGCGTATCCAAGTGCACCTAAAGAATTCCAGGAACAATTAGCCGTGGGGGCCTTTTTAGATGGTATAAGGGACGAAGAGGTCAGGCGAGTTTTGAGGCTGACAAGACACCAAAGTAGTAGCGAAGCTTTGGTGCGTGCACTTGAAGTAGAAGCCGCCTACAGAGATACTCCAAGGTCGAGAGTGCGAGCTGTGACTCTCGAAGAATCGCAACCAGAAATGAACCAGAACCCTGTGTTGACAGAGATGCAGAAAATGTTTACCAAATTATTGAACAAAGTGGATGATCTTAGGGAGCAGAGAAAACAACAAAATAAAGGAAAGCCGAGTGGAGGTATTAAATGTTACAACTGCGGCAAGGTAGGACACATGAAGCGAGACTGTCGACAGCAGAATTCGGAGAGTCGAGTAAATGCTGTGAATCTTGAAGAGAAGCAGGAAAACAGTACCAAGGGGGTTGTTCTGGCTAGGGAATGCAGTGACCCCAGAGAAATAAAGATTTCCCAGCTTCGAAGAATCGCAAGCAGTCTGTTGTTGCATGGATATGTGAACGGAAGAAAATGTTTGTTTACCATCGACACAGGTACTACGTCATCAATAGTACGGCCAGGATTTATATCGGGCATAAAGATTACCAAGAGGCAAAATGAAGAAGTGATCGTCCGGACAGCTACGGGGGACAGGGCTACGGTTCATGGAGAAGTAGACCTGGGTTTGCAGATTGGGCATTTGAGGTTCGACCACAGGGTCATCGTGGCTGACATTACGGATGACTTCATTTTGGAACTGGACATTATGGAATAGTATGGATTTATTGTTGACGTAGGGAAGCGAATGTTAAGGATTGGGAACGAACAATTTATTCTGTCAAAAGTGAACGACCAATGCGAGAAAACCAGGCTGTTGACAACGCAGGCAGTCAAAACTCCTGCATTATCCAGAAAACCAGACAAGGAAGATTGCAAGCGCTACCCTCAGGTGAGAAAATTGCCGAACATGGTTAAAGTCAACACTGTCAAGGTCGATCTTCCAGACAGTTGGTCAAAGAAAACTCTGAGGCAAGAGCAATTGCGTGATGTAGAAATCGGACCCATGTTGCGAGCAAAAGAAGAGGGAACGCGTCCAGCATGGAAGGATGTTTCCGACACAGAAGTGGGGCTGAAGGCTTTATGGTCACAATGGGATTCACTTACAGTCGTAGACGGGCTTTTAAGGAGAGCATGGGAAAGCCCAGATGGGAAGCAGGTTGCCATGCGTCTAGTGATTCCCAGGTGTCGTGTACCAGAAGTACTCCAGAAAGCGCACAATAAAACGTCCAGCAGACACTTCGGCATAAACAAGACATTGAGTAGAGCACGGGAACAATTCTATTGGGTTAATAGTCGCCAGGATGTGGAGGCCTGGTGTCGCAAGTGTAAGAATTGTGCTGCCCATGGGGAACCATTTTCCATGAGCAACTACAGAAATGGAAGTCGAGAACAGCCAAAGAATGATCGAGAGCAGATGAACAGAACTAGTAACCGCTTGAAGGCTCGTTATGATCAGAATGCCAGTACAGGGGGATTCAAGGTGGGGGATCTGGTTTGGCTGTACAACCCACAGCGGAAGGAATGGAGATCCCCGAAATTTCAACCTCCTTGGGATGGACCGTATACTGTTATTACCTGAATTAATGATGTCGTCTATCGTATTCAACGAAACAAAAAGTCCAAGATGAAGATCGTACACTTGGATAGACTGGCGAAGTATGTGAAAGAGGCTGAATTGCCTGACCGGGACGTTCAGGCTTAAGGAGGGGGCAGTGTAATATGTTGCAACCCCTTAAAATTTAAGGTTATGTTGGTTACTAAAAAGTAGTAGTATTTGCACCTACTCGAGAAACCTACCAGAAGTTAGTTCTGGTGACATCTGGAATTATCTAGAGAATGGTGGCGTCATCACAGAAAAATCGAGATCTGTCATTTTTAGACCGACCGCATTCTCAGCGAGTAGTTCAGAAGTTCAGAAAGTATAGAAAGTGAGGTTAAGAGTTCAAAGAGAAACAAAGTGATAAACATTGTGATTTTTAGTCAGTAAAGTGTATTTAAATTAACAATAGTATTGTGAAGTATCCAGTAAATATTTAATAAAGTGTGTTAGTGGACAATCTCTTGTTATAATTTTTGGAACCCACGGATTTTGCAAGGGTGGAAACACGTCACAATATAATCTAGTTCCAGATCACGTTAAAATACATACATGTACCCAGTGCCGGATTAACCACAGGGCAAAATGGGCAACTGCCCAGGGGCGAAACTCGAATAGGAGGTGAAACACCCGATTCTATAAAATGATTAAAGTGGATAAATAATTGATATTTTTATTTGGTAAATATTTGTATTATTATTAACAGGGGGCGGAAAAATATGTAGTGTCCAGGGCGCCAAATGGTCTTAATCCGTCACTGCGTGTACCAAATTTCAAGTCAATATCTTAAACGGTTCGAGTAATTGTGCGCACAAAAAAAGTTACAGACAGACTGACAGAAATTTTTTTTCACTCAAACTTAAAATCTCGACATTCTAAGCCTATTTGAACAATAAAAATTAAAAAAATTCTTTTGTCGTTCTATACTTTCACTGGATGTGGAAGTAATTAGTGAAACTTTTTCGTATATTTAAAGCATTTAGTAAGCGTTCTAGTATGAGTTTGATAGTTTCAGTTTCAATAAACCTTTGGCCTTTATGATGTTATTTAACAAGATCGGTGGCTAATTGACTCGACTACTTGGAATAATTTCGAATTTTATTTACATAGGACTCTTCAAAATAAATTAATTTACTGTTATGTTGCTGAGTCTCATATTACATTAAAACTTTAATTAGAACACCATTAGATTTGACTGGATCTGAAGAATTTTTGTTTTAACCATCACCATAAAATTGGTTGCTAAGGAAGGATGCCAATTTTGGGCCCAATGCGCCCACCTTAGAAAAGTGTACTATCTCATGTTTTTTGGCATGCTGATTACAAATATGACCTTCAATTTGCCGAAAATTGAGCGGAAAAAGATGGGGTACCCACTAGAGCATTATTAGTGTATAAGTGGTCTGGCCTGCGGACCAGACCAGTGTATTACTATGTATTTGGACTCGCTGAAACCGAATCCAAAGTCAGAATTGTCAGATTCGCTCGTTTTTCACCCCCATCCCCAAAAAAACACCCCCAAAACAAAAAAAAAGTGGACCAGACCAGTGTATCCTTATCAAATACATAAGAATACACTGCCACTGGTATGGTCCTTCGGACAGACCGTTTTTGGGGTGGGTGTTACTTGGGGGTTAGGATTGAAAAACGAATCAATCTGACAATTCTGACTTCGAATTCGGTTTCAGCGGGCCCAAATACATGAGGATACGCTGATCTGATCCACAAGCCAGACCACTTTTTTTGGGAGGTTGGATGATTTTGGTTAAATGTGAAAAATGAGCGAATCTGACAATTCTGACTTTGAGTTTGGTTTCAGAGGGTCAAAATACATATGTATGGTCCGCAGGCCAGACCACTTTTTTTGAGGGGTATTTTTTTGAGGTTTGGGGTGAAAAAAGAAGCAATCTTACAATTCTGACTTCGGATTCGGTTTCAGCAGGTCCAAATACATAAGGATACACTGGTCTGGTCCGCAGGCCAGATCACTTTTTTTTGTGTGTGGCTGTGTATTTAATGACACGTAGTGTAACCATCTAAGAAAAAAGCACTTTTTTGAAATACTTGAAAAATTCATGATAAGTAAGGCCAAAACTGAAATCATATTCAATTTCAGCGTGCCGAAATAAATGGGATGTTTTAGTTCGCTGAGCATGACTTTTTTCCTTTTGTAGGCCAGTGTAATTTATGCACTTAAGCTTCGCAAACTAATATCTTAGAAATAGCTCAATTTGGGGCTAGTGACTTTTTTGTTTGCAAGACCAAGTACAATAACTTCGTACACTTTACAAACTTGTGCGTATTGGGCCCAAAGTCCCATAAGACTTTGGCACCCTTCTTTATCTTTTCGTAATTTGTGATTATTTATGAAAGTCTACATATTGCTGTATTCAGAAATTATACCTTGTTTAAATAGTATGAACAAATAACATTCTTTTCTGAAGTTGTGCTACTAAAAGAAACATACAAACTGTATCTTGTAATTTCGCTGCTGGCAACAATCATAACCCAAATCCAACCCAACGTGGATAGTAAATTTTCCAGGCTTGGCAGCAATGCCTATTGTATGGTACGAAATCAAATCGATAACGCAAGTTTCAGACAGAGAACACTGAATCAAAGGAATAGTTAGATTCAGATTGGTTTAAAAATAATTGTAATTAATAAAAAACTAATTTTATATTCATATTTATTCATTTCATACATAACTATGTACACTTGTATAGAAGAAAACGACTGTAACTACAATTTCAAATAAGCCAGAGATAAAAACTTTGCTGGAAACAGTTTAAAGTTACATTACTAAGGCTACGATTTAGACCCCCTTTATTCTTCGAAAAACTGCCTTAAACATACATATACAGTGCTCTCATATCGTACATATTATATACATAAAAAAAGAGCAAAATGTAATGAAAAATTAAAGACAAGTAAGTATATTTCGTTGTAGGTTAATTTTTTCATTGTGGACTATCTGTTCCACATAAAAATCGACCGCAATTTATATCCAAAAGAACCCCGCACTAATCTTA
The DNA here is from genome assembly GCA_936432065.2 of Rutpela maculata. NCBI lineage: Eukaryota > Metazoa > Arthropoda > Insecta > Coleoptera > Cerambycidae > Rutpela > Rutpela maculata. The sequence goes on from OW386286.2 coordinate 248,425,310, forward strand.
TGGAAATTGGACAAATCGGCTGAAAATGTAGTGTTATACTTCAAGCCATTCTGATCAAAAGTCTTCATGGTCACAAAGTCCAAAAATGGATAGATTAGAAGTTATCAAACATGGAATCGGCAAAAAACTGCTGAAAAAAATGCTATTTTTTCTTTATTTTAAAGACTTGACTAGAACATGATTTTACGAAAAATTACAACGGGATTATATGTTTTATGGGTTGCTGATTATGAATATAGTAGTTATTTTGAACCAATTTGATCCTTCTTTCGAATAGCGTTTACTTTGGCTAATTTTTGGGCCCTTTCTGGATGTAATTTGACTAGAATATAAAAAAGTTATACTTTATTATTTCTTAACAATTTCCTTAGAGATGTTGAAAATAAAGTATAACTTTTATATGTTCTAGTCAAAATAAATCCTTAAAAAAACGCAAAAATAGCATTGTTTTTAGTGGGTTTTTTACTGATTCCAGCTCGATAACTTCTAATCTATCCATTTTTGGACTTTGTGTCCATGGAGACTGATCAGAATGGCTTGAAGCGTAACATACATTTTCAGCTGATTTGATCGGGATCCAATTTCCATAAGTTAGTGCGGGATTCTTTATGGTGAAATACACCAGCAAAGGTGGCTTCTGTACAAGCAATTGAAAACTATACCAAATCAGATATATGATCTTATCACAGCATTTGCCCATAGCATCAAAAAACATTTAAAGTAACATTTCACTTTTGCCTTTAACACAGATATGAACTTGTATTGTTATAGTTTATTTTTAGAGGTAAATTTCTTTTAAAGCAAGCTGGAGTCATGCTCTGCAGAATGCCACTGCAGATACTACAACAAATATAAATCGTAGGGTATGTGTTTTTTTAGTTCCTATAGGAAACGTGTTAAGCTGTGTGTATGAAGATAAAATAAATTTTCATTGCGCAACAGACATGAAACTTGCACAACACTTTTTTTAATGGTATCTTTAAAAATAAAGTATATCAATCCGAAATGTTTATAAATAGGTTAATTTTTTTTACTTGTTTTGAGTGATTAGATCAGTAAGGATCGGAGAACAATGCTCCAAATGAAGGGAGAATTTTCTGATAACCTTAGCTAAAAATTTTCGTTGGTAATGCTGTAGTATCCATTTATTTAAAAGAAAATATTTTTTTTCAGATTAATATCATGAGCCAATTTGTTAAAAACAACTTATTACTAATCACTATTTTAGTGTAATGCTCTTTTAGTACATGGAACCAGCATCTATAGAACTTCAATTGTACGAGCTTTATCCATGAACAAAGAATGGTAAAATATTTAGAAATTTTTATAAGCACTTCATAGTGCTTTCTTATTGGGGTGCTCTGCCACATATATTTTCTTCTAAAATCCGTGAAATCTACAAAATAATACAATTATTCAGTATTTTACTGGAAAATAACCTCTAGGCTTTGGACTTTTACGTCAAAGGAGCAGTTAGAGGGTGTTTTTTGACAAATATTGAATATAACAAATATATTCTTAAAGTTGTGTATTTAATATACACAGCACACAAACACTTATAATACGCTTTAAGAAACGAAACAGATTCGGTTTCCAAAACGTCAGCAAAATGTTATTTTTATATTTTTGTTCTTATTCATTATTTGTCAAAAAAAAAAACACCGTCTAACTGCTCCTTTGATGTAAAAGTTACAGGCATAAAGGTTATTTTCCAGTAAAATACTGAATAATTGTATTATTTTGTAGATTTCACGGATTTCAGAAGAAAATATATGTGGCAGAGCATTCCAATAAGAAATTGATAACAATATAAATTAATTGTTACAATTGGCCTGCTTTCATATTGTCTACTGAGGTGCATCATGTTTCAATGTGATGAAGTATTTTCACTTTTTGGATGTATACCGCAAGTGCAAAGTATGGACAACAAATTAGACCTATAGCTACAGTAGACGCCAGCACCATATATGTGCAGAGTTTAAAACTGATCTAGTCGCCTTGCTTACGCTTAAAACAATTTCTATTCTTTGAAAATCCCAAAATGAAAATGTTACTTAGGTACTTTTCTTTTTAGATGTAAAATATAAATTTTGTTGTAAAAACCACAATTCGCATAACTTCCCTCACAAACATTGTCAAAATCAAGTCCTACTTTTACTAAGCACAAAACGTAAAATTATACAAATACATAGAGCTACTTTAGTGCACAATTGAATTTCAAGAAATCAGTGAAAGTATTTTCGCTTTTTTTGGCATTTATTTCAAAAATGTACCCAGCAGTAAAATGGGTCCCATTTATAAAATGTGAAAGTACAGAGGGTAATTAACGGTAGGTTATAAATAGTTTTCTTTTCACCTTTGAATTCTGCATTCAAGGTACCAAAAAAGTTAATTGTCCTAGTTTGTTTAAATTATAGATTTTGTCGCCTTTTATTACTTTGTGTTCTAGAACGGTAAAAAGTTTACATTTCTTTGTAATATGAATAAAAGAAAATTGGGTTACCAAACAAAAAAGACATAGAGAGAAAATGATGAAAATAATAGAAAAACCTTTAAATTTGTTGATTAACAGATAACTATATTCCATTCAATGAGTTTTAAGAGCATAATCTTTCCGTTTCCGAATAGGATTATTGAATTAGTTCACGCTAGCCTCTTAAGCATATTTATGTAAGCGACTTAGTCGCATAGTTTAGAATCAAATTTAAATATACCAATTTACCAGGCATCAATATATTAAAATACAGCAAAGACACAAGAATTTACTATTTAAACTATGCTTTCGTTACTGTTACATTTGTCTTCATTCGCACTATCTGTAATAGTAATAACAGAGTGCCCATTTCTGATTTTATCAAGCGCTACTGCAGCCGGTCTCTGCGGGCCCTCTTCAACAGTGGAAATTAATGTACTGCTAGCACTTTCAGCTGCACTGAAGATTGCTGTAGTTGCTCTACTAGGTGGGCGTACAAGTGGTTGTTGTTCAATGGTAATTATACTAGGCGGTATATAACGTACATCACACGTTCTCTGCCACCAATTATACCACATCCTAGCATGCATCCTAATTACAGAGTAGACCCACATGTAGTATCCGATAAGCATTATTCCGATCATAACTAAGAGAGATACCGAGGTCCAACGTGCTGCTGGTACATTGGAAAATTTCTGCTGGTTATAGTACTCTGACGAACACAGGCAAATATATGTAATAACAATAGCTAATGGGGTAATGACAGCACACGCAACAATGTCACTTCTTACTCCTTGCGGTCCTCTTGGTGCTGCTTGACACCACCGCCAAATTGATTGCTTAGATGAATATCTTGGAGTTCTCTCTGTTTTAAACACCTGATGACATAATTCGCAAGTTGTGGTGTTTGATTCGCCTAACCAAGTCTCCAAACATGTTCGGTGAACAAAGGCCACCGTCCCCTAGAAATTTAGGAATAAAATATACATTTGTCTTGGGTGTACTGACAATAACTTTGCAATGACATGGATTTATCAGTTCCTCTTCTTTATCATTGTCATAGCAGATACGACACGCCACAGAAATTATAGATAGCTTCTGGCCTGGAGAATTATTGGAATCAGTCATATTCTTGATTATCTGCATTTGAAAGATAAATAAAATATGGGGAAAATGTACGAATCTACAAGAAAGAAATGTAAAAACTGTACTCCGAAAATTTCATTTTTGCTATTTTCTTAACATTCTTACTATTTCTTCTGCGCATTTGATAAATTTAACTTCTTTTTGAAACTTCAATTTATGGTTAGGTTAGACTTTGAATCAGACACAACAAATAGAAAACTGTAAGTCAAATTCCCTAATAATGTTTTAGGTTGGTAAGTAGGTACTACTTCTGCTACATAGATGTCACAGTGGGGCAAATCATTCAAATCTGTATATATAAAAATCTGTAAAGTTGGCGTGTCTGCAGGGCCGTGGAGAAAATACGGGCTCGGGGTGAATTTTTTTTGAAAATTAATGAGCGGTGGGGAGAAATCCGAAAAAATTTCTTTATTAGCGAAAACCGGGCTCCCAAAACAAGCCCGGGGGAATCACCCTCGCACCCCCCCCCCCTCTCGACAGGACTGCGTGTCTGTACATTGAAAATATTTGCAAAAAACTGATCTGGGGGACAGGTGAGTCAATGACAAATCGGCGAAACTTCGGAATTCTCATGAACAGTACCAATCACGATAAAACTTTCTTAAACCTACTCAATTATTACTTGAAATCAGAAACATTCCGGTGAGAAGAATACAATTTTTGAATTCTAATTGGAAATTGTGAATTTTTTCTTTATGCTTTGAACATTTCATAAATAATCTCGTGCATTTTTGACGGAAAAGAAAGATTGTGGGTTTTTAGGGTTGCTGCGAATACTTATTATTAATACCTACGTTGTTAAAAAAAAGGTGTTCTCGAAATTTTCTCCGAATTTTCAAATTTTTTTCTAATGCAAGTGTTTTAAAAGGACAAAAAAATTGAGCAGCTAGGTGATGCAATTTAGCATTTTTGAAAAAAAATGTAATCGCTGGGCAACTACAATAACAAAATGGCAACATTTTGTATAACGAAATATGTGCTTCGGCCATAACTTCTTTATTTTGTATTATACAGAAACACACACAAAAATCATTTGAAAGATTTTGATTCTGTTTCCTAGAAATTTTGATAGAAGTTTTTTAATTTCTAAGATATTCAACATTTAAACTAAATACCACCCTATAGTCATTTGGACGCCATCTACAAAATAAACTTAAATATCTCTGAAACTATTAATCCCACATAAATATTAAAGTAAAATAAAATTCTCAGTTTAATTTTTTTTGATATCTATCATTTTTTCGCTTAAACTGTATTTATTAAGATGTTTGCTAAAAAAAAAATTACGTTTCTTCGAAAATCCGTTTATAGTTTAAATGTATTTTTTTTTCTGAAACAATTGCTGTAAACTGATGAAATATTTTGAGCGTCTAGATTATACTATATGTTAACGAAAAACAGTGTATGAAGAATTTTTTAATGGGGTATTTTCCATTTTTTTTTAAATTCAGTTTTGGTGATATATATCAAGTAATGTTATTATTTTAACTGCATAATCAATTTAAACCAGAACAATAATTTCTTAAATTAAAATAAGAAATAAGAATACGCCCGTCTAGACACAGATTTCAAATGATTTTATTTGGCGGGAAATAATTTAACCAATAATAGACAGCTTTCGCTTAGACTGTAACTATCTTATATGAATGTCAAATTGTGTATTTACTTTACATTATTTTCCAAAAATCAAAAGTAAGTGAGGCTAACCATCGTCACCAAGAAAAGATGAAGAGATTAGACAAGATTAATGATTTGTTTAAAAAAATGATTGAGAAAATGTGAACAACTTTGATATTATACTTGTTCTATTTACTTTACGAAGATTTTATCTTTGTTTATATGATATGTATTAGACATGTTTAGATTATCGTTATAGTTTATTTTGTGTTTAACAGCATGTTTTGATTAAAATATACAAAAGTAAATAACTTATTGAGGTATATCCATCAAGTAAAACACATTGTAATACATTATTTTTATGGTTTTGTTAAAAGGCCATATGACATGTTTATTAATTTGTATTTTTGTTAATAAAAATAATACTAAAATTTAAAAAACTGCTTAATTTCTGATTATTAATGGCAAATGGTATACAATGTTATATCTTTTTATAATAGCATCATTTTCAACTTGTTCGTCAACATCTTCAAAGTTGAGAGGATTATTTGCGATTTCTTGACGTCGTTCTTCATCAATATCAATTATGTCTTGAATTAAATCACCATTAAAAATGCAGATAGTAAGTAATATACATGAAGAAATTACCAATTGTGATGCTAAATCTGGTCTCGTTGTTTCTAAAAACTTTAATCTGCGAAATCTACCTTTTAAATATGCAAACGAGTTTTCAATTTTAACTCTAATTTTGCTCAGTGTTCCATTAAAGTTTTTTTGCCTTAATGTTAAATGGCCATTATTTCTTAAGCCAACCATTAAATTTATATTCAGTTTGTAGGCCAAATCACCAACTAAGTGTGCATCATCATAAAATCTTACTTGCTGGGTTTGATTTACGGAATATAACTGTGATCTTTTATATAAGGTATAATCATTTCTCCAGCATATAGCCATCGGTAAATAACATTCTGTGATCTCGTACGGCTTGCAAAAGTATTGAATGAAAACCTTTTCTATTGGCATAGGAATTGCTATTATTTCTGGGAGCAACAATTATGGGATCCATCGATTGATCCTATTATACCAACAAAGCCATTCATATCAAAATTATTAGAATTCCAATATGTCTTTCTCTGGTTGGCCAGCTGATGATTTTATAATGCCTATTTACTAATAAAAGTAAATTGCAAGTTCTTTATAATATTCCCCAACAAGTAGATTTACTGATTCCAAATCTATCAGCGACAGATCTAAAAATAGTAGATTATTAACTATAATTATTATTTATTTCCTGTACACCTAAATTTTCATTTACCTACTAAAACTTTCTATATTACTCAAAAAAAACCGCTGCCCAAGGAATCACTACTTCCACATCTAGATTCTCTATCCAAGTCACTCACAACGAAAAAATTTTGTATGTGGAAATAATTGTTTATGGAACTTTAATAATATAATATTTGAAATCCTCTACCCCAAAAACCCATAAAACGATACTCCACATCGGTAGTGGAGTGGGGGTGGTGATAGGGAGGTGACAGTGGGGGTGGATGAGGTAAAAAAATATTTTGAGGTTTCTGGTTCTTGTACATACACTAAATCACAATTTTTTTTCATCCCCTTTAATAATGGGGTGGGGGTGGTTAATGGAAAAATTTTTTTGAGACGTTAGCTTCTCTTGTATATACTAAATACCAATTTTATGGACTCTTACCTGCATAATTTACCTATTTACCCCAAATTTACCATAATTTACCCCCCACCCTTCGACGGAACAAAATGAAAATATAATCTAGTTCCAGATCTCGTTAAAGTACATACGTGTACCAACTTTCAAGTCAATATCTTAAACAGTTCCAGAGTAAACGTGCGCACAAAAAAGTTACAGACAGACAGACCGACAGACAGGAAATTTTTTCGTTTTATGACATTCTAAGCCTATTTGAACAATAAAAAATTTTGAAACTTTTTTTGTCGTTTCTATACTTCCACTGGATGTGGAAGTAATACCATATTGTGATCATTAGTTCCTTGTCAATTGGAGTTTTCGGATAGGTACGTATTATTATAATGTATATTTAAGTTATTAACTTTAAGAAGTAAATCTTCGAATGTGTTTGGAGACATCCGAAAATGCATTTTAAACTGATAGTCAGTCATACCTGGAACAGTCAGCTTTGCATCCACTTTCAGGGTCGTAGCGAAGGGGGAGTATGGGGGGGTACGTTACCACGCCAACCTTGTCAGACTTGGCGAAAGTTGGAAATTTGAGATGTAAGTTGGCAATTTCTATTGAAAAAAATTTTTTTTTTAGATTTTCTTTCCCCGGCTCATTATCAATTTTGATTTTGGGTCAAACTTGGAAATTTGAGACGTAAGTTGGCAATTTGTACTGAAAATTTTTTTTTTTAGAATTTCCCCCCTCCGCTCATCAATTTTTATTTTGGGTAAAAGTTGGAAATTTGAGACATAAGTTGGTAATTTCTACTGAAAAAAAAATTTTTTTTTGGAGGAATTATTATTTAATAGTTTACAGAGTTGTTAATGAAGTTGGCACATTTGGAAAAATAACCCTCTAAAAAAGTTGACTCGCTACGTTTCTGTTCACTTTTTCTAAAATATTTTCTCATCTGAAGAATCATTCTCAAAATACATTATGTCCCATGCAAAATGAATCACAAGTAAAATTGTATTATTCATAACTAATTATGATCACAATAAGTTACAAATAAATATATATCGTAGGTATTGACAGTTTGGCGGGAAATTTTTTGACCTTTTGAACTTTTGACAGTAGTTAACAGTCCATAAAATTGGTATTTAGTATATACAAGAGAAGCTAAGGTCTCAAAAAAATTTTTGGCATTAGCCACCCCCATTGCCACCCCCCCACCCCCTTATTAAATGGGATGAAAAAAATTGTGATTTAGTGTATGTACAGGAACCAGAAACCTCAAAATATTTTTTTACTTCATCCGCCCCCCACTACCACCCCCCATCACCACCCCCCACCCCACTACCAATGTGGGGTATCGTTTTATGGGTTTTTGGGGTAGAGGATTTCAAATATTATATTATTAAAGTTCCATAAACAGTTATTTTCACATATAAAGTTTTTTCGTTGTGAGTGACTTGGATAGAGAATCTGGATGTGGAAGTAGTGATTCCTTGGGCAGCGGTTTTTACTCTATGATCACGTGATGAAAATCCACTCTCACTCCACTCCAGCACCGTGTGTACAAGCTGAACTCAGCTTTGGAAGCTTGCCACCAAGAGCTGTTTTCTTTCGTGCTGAACACACAGTGAATACAATCAGTAAGTAACCAATAGAGATTAAGGATTTCAAAAATATCTCGATTTGATTGGCTGTTTAGTGATTGCAATCAGTTCGTTCAATACGAAAGAAAACAGCTAAGTTCTTCGAATATTCATATTTTTTGGGGCAGTTAAAAAATTTTTTCCGGAGCACATTTGTGTTTCCACAATTTAAAAAAAAACACCTTTTAAATGACATTATCTATCATTTGCAAAGTACAGCAAATACCTGGATAAAAAGAAACTGAAATTCTTCAAATCAACACGACGCGTTAAATCACATCTAACATTTGACTCTCCGAAAATACGTTTTTAAAAATCTAATCGGTATTAAAAATTATTTAAAATATTTAGTAATTCACTACTATTATTATTTTTTACATCACAAAATTAAATTTCGTGGATAAATATATTAAAATTGATTTAATAAATGAACTTTATACTCCGTTTTTCTTCAATTATCCTTACTAGAACTAGAGAAGGAATTTCAACTTGGCAACACTACACTGTTTTGTATAAAACCATTCTATCAACAAATCCATACAGACTACCTACGTCATCGGCAGATTACCTACGTCACCAATTTAAAACACCTGTTGCGCCACTTATTTTAACTTCTGTTTTCTCAAAAAATTGATAATTATTTTCACGGAAATCTGTATTGGAAGGCTTGTTTGTACATATTCTATGATATTAGGGAATCCAACGACTTGTCAAAATTTGACGTCGTTGGCAAACAATTGGAAAACACGGGTTTATTTTTAGTAAATTCCGGAAACGTAGCCAAGCCAACAGAAAAACACAAACGTTTAACGAATAAAAATGAATGTTTGTCCTCGACTCTATCAGACGCCATATTGGATGTTACGTGGTTTGGATTGCCTAATTATTCAATAAAAAAAAAAAGGAAAATACCTATAGACTTTCTTCTAAGTCTATGAAAATACCTCATTACTGACTACTTACATTAACAAAATGGGGACGTTTTTATTAAAAAATTGTGAGGAAGCACATTGTTTTTGTCAAAATATCTTTGGTTTTTATGCTATAGAAATAGACAAAAAATCATTTGAAAGCCTAATTAATAGTCTTTCAGTTTGATTGTTACCATTTTTGACGTTAGTGCCATAGTTTCTGAGATATTTAAAACTTTAACTGAATACTTGAATTGATATTAGGTAATAAGGTACAGTTCCTTGCTAGTTTCCACTAATAGGTAGATAGATATTAGTAAAACAGTGAAATTTTATTTTTTACCTTTTAGAGATATTTTGGAAGATTTGTTGAAGGCGGTTCGGCTTAAAAAAAATTGTCAACCTTTCTAGTAGCTTCCATTATTTATTTAATTTATATATTGTAAAGAAAACTATTGTGAAATTCCATTTATGTTGGACACCATGTGAATGTTGCCAGGAAAATAAAACCGTTTTTTGTGAATTAATTGAAATACCGGCGACTCGCCAAATCGTCGAAATTTTTGTTCTCCTTACACTAAATGTAGCTTTATAAATTTCGTACGGAACACCGTCGGACCATAGCCTACAGTTTTATTAGGGGACTAAAAGCCTGGGCAATTGACCGAATTGCCCATGCATGTAGACACTAGAGACTCATGCATGGCCGTACCTCGCTTTGGCGGGCACCGAGCAAAGTAAATCTTCCGGGTCCCCTTATTTTGGAAAGGATTAAAAAAATGGAAAGGATTAAATTGCATTGTTACCCACGATAAACGACTGAAAGCATGTTATCGTATCAAAAAATACTATAATTTTCATAAGATACGATAAATTTAGTAAAAAACACGATAATTCTGATGAACATAATTCTGATGAACATAACTCTGATGAATACAACAATTATAAACGTTTTAAAAATAAAAAAAAATCCTGGCAGGGGCCCGTCAGGATTTTTAATTTTTTTGTAGGCCGGGGCGGGGCCTCTTATAGAGCGGGGCCCCGGACAAATTACCCGAGAAAACCGGTCTGAATACGGCCCTGGACTCATGGACCATTAGCAATGGATTGTTTTTTCTCTAACAGATTTGCTTGATATAACGAATCTTATACATCGACGTCGGCGACATTAAAATAAATGAAAATATACAATGCCAAAAAAAGACAGCGAGAATTGCAGTTGCCTTCAAAATATTCATCTCTAATTTATTTTTATTTACAACCTGGAATATTTAGTCTGTTATATTTTATCACATGTCCCAAGCATTTTATAACTTGTCATATTTATTAGGGAATAAGCTCATAGATGGGGATGTCTGATTCAATTTGTTTTTACATACAGTGTGTCTCACTTAAGAGTGTAACAGCGTAATAATTCTTTTATTTTTTGTCCGATTTAAATCAAACTCATCTCAAAAGATACAGGTCACCAAGGTCTATTTAAGACCACAAAATCACTTTCCATCTTTAAATGCAAGGCCATCTGCATTCTACAATCTACAATGCTAAATTATATGAAAAAAATCAAAAAGCGATAGTAGGCATTTTTTAATAAAAAAATTTTATTAACAAAACTTGTTCGAAATCATTCAAAAACCCTGAATCCGATGTTTAGTTAAATTCTAAAAAAAATGAGGTCTTGATGAAAAAAAATATTTTAGTCATTTTAAGAACAATTATTTCTAAATTAATTTTTTTGAAACACAATTTATACAAATGAACAACGAATACAACCAAAAGAATTAAATATTATGTTCTATCAAACCTCCATCAGCCATAATGTATGCCTTCTGTTGTTGTTTCATAACTTTTCGGAGGGTTGCAGGCGTAATTTCAGCGCAAGCTTGCCAATCCGGTTTTCCATTTGTAGTCTATTTCGTAGACTTCATACTTTAGAAATCCACATAAAAAAGTCCAAGGGTGTGAGGTCAGGTGACCTCGGAGGCCAATTAATAAAAGGGCTATTTCTTTCAATCCACCTCCGGGGAAAGATGTCGTTTAGCTAATTCCGTACAACCATTGCATTGTGGATTGGGGCTCCATCAAGTTGAAATATCACATTGTTGTATGCAATAAGGGGCAAGTTTTTAATTTCGATTGAAAATTCAGTTTGCAAAAAAAAATTCCCTCAAAAAATATGGCCCAATTATTTGTTCATTAAAAAATACTGCTCCACACATTCTCCTTTTCTAAATACTGGCGTCGAAAGTTTACAATAAGGGTTTTCAACGGACCAATTTCTAGTATTTTGAGAGTTAACTGGCCCATTAGTTGTAAATGTCTATTGATCTGAGAATAAAACATTTAAAAAAAAATAGGGTTGTTCAAAAACTCTCCCTGACACAAAAAATATTCCAGCCGCCTTTCTTCGTCTCCTTCTTCTAATGTCTGTAAAAAAAACAGTCTTGAAGGGACATAATTTATTTCGACGGAAGCATCCTTGGGTATATTTAAAATTGTGGACATTCTCCTTAGGCTACACCTTGGATTTTCTCTCTCTTCTCGCTTTCTTAATTAGATTTGGTAATTTTCTAGAACACCGCCCTTTGGAATTTTTCGAAATTTTCTACATAGATGTGTTAAGAAACATTATACTAATCGTTTCTGATAGTTGAAATTTTGTGCTTATTTTGGTAAACTATCCCCTACAATAGGGATAGTTTTGAAAAAAAATTTATTGTCCTAATATTGCCCTAAATAAAATTATTTAGGGCAAGGACAATATACTACTTCCGGCATTTCGCATTTTTTAAAAACTACCCCTATTGTAGGGGATAGTTTTCCAAAATAAGCACAACATTTCAACTATCAGAAACGATTACTACAATGTTTTTTAACACATCTATGCAAAAAATTTCGAAAAATTTCAAAGGGTGGTGTTCTAGAAAATTACCTTAGATTTAAAAACGTAGTGAATATAGACCAGTAGAATTAGTAAAAAAAAGTCTGAAATTTATTGTAATTCGTTTTAGGATGCCACGCAGATTAAACGATAGTTTTATTGATTACGAACATGACCCTGAATTAGGTCCACTTTTTGACCGCCGGAACATTGTTTATTTAACAATTTATTGTTGAAAAATTCCAAAAAATCGGCTTTTTTAAAGATAACTCAAAGACCTTTAACGATAGGTTTTTCGATTTGTAGATACTGTTAGAACTCTGGAAAACGGTTAATTTGAGAGGTGGTTCGTTTAAAACGCTTGAAAATTTGTTTAAATAATTGCGACAAACCGCGAAAATTTTCGTAATTTCCAAATATTTTTCATTCTTTAACAAAAGCACTTTAGTACTTGAAATTTTGACGAAATATGTCTTTTGTTACCCCAAAGTTACCCCTAAAATTTCATAAAAAAATTTCAATTAGTTTAAGAGATATTCAATTTGTTTATTAAAAACATAAATAATGTAAAGTGAAAATTCATCCAGTTCCCGTTATCGTAGAGGGTTGATCCGGGCATCATTTTTTTCGTTGAGACTTAAACTTTATGTTTTCATTAATGGTAAATCAAATTTGCATTATTTTCAACTTCAAAATGGCGTTTGAAAAAGTGTCACATTTTGAGGTTAGGTTTTTTGCTAATAACTTAAACAAATGAAGATTTTGCAATATCGTCCTCATATCTTTGTTGCTGGGTTCTTTTCACACATTTTCAAAAAAAAAAATGACTCTGCAGCCTTACTAGAAGACGAGATGTTTTTTTAAATAAATTCGTAAAAAATTTTTTAAGAAAAAATAATTGTTTATAACAAATTATTGTTTAATTATGAAAAAATCGACATGACAGATATTATTATTTCATCACGCTACCCCATATTAAAAAAAAGTCAAAATCGGAGAAACGGTACATTTTTGGTTGACGGATTTGAACTCGTCTCGATCATTTTATGAACATGTTACAGATATGACTCATGCTTCTCACTCCTATTCTGACGCTGATTTAAAATTAATTATTGTTATCGTTGCAAATTGAATTTTTTCCCCCAAATTCGGCTGTATTACAAAGATAGACTATTAAACTAGTTGTTCGCCAATTTTCAGCTGTTAATGTTTATTAATAAACAAATTACGAATTTATTGAGAAAAAAGTCATCTCGGCTTCTAGTAAGGCTACAGTCATTTTTTTTTGACAATGTGTGAAAAAACGCCAGCAACAAAGATATGAGAAGGATATTGCAAAATCTTCAATTGTTTAAAAGTTATTAGCAAAAAACCCAACCTCAAAATATGACACTTTTTCAAACGCCACTTTGAAGTTAAAAATAATGCAAATTTCGGACTAGCCCATTATCGTCCCTTCACAATGATTCAGGTATCCCTCCATTACGCTTAAGAAGAGACCGCCTCTTGTTGAACTACGGTGTGATGGTATGGTCACAACCGAAACACCCAAACTACACAATATTATTTAATGAAGACTACTATGATATATTTGAAGCGAGATCTACAATAACAAGACCAGCAGGGGTAAGAATAAAAGAGCTTCTAGATAAACTTGATGAGGCCTTTGCACCAGTTTATCGCTTGGGATTTTGTGAGATTCCTCCCTGGAAATTAAACCGTCCGATTTTTCACTTAGAAAATGCCGCTTACTCTAAATCGGACACCAATCCTCGTCAATTTTTAGTGACCTTTAATGAAATCGTCAATAAATATCCTGACTCATTGGCTATTTACACAGATGGATCCAAAACAGATTCAGGAGTAGGTAGCGCATTCACTAGTTTAAGTGAAATGCACTCATGGACCCTCCACCCATGGACAAGTATTTATACAGCAGAGCTATATGCCATATGGCAAGCGCTGCTCTATGCTACATTCAGAAACTATGCCACATTCCTTATCTGCTCAGATTCACTCAGTGCCATTGATGGAATCAAATGCATGTTTACATACGATCCACTCATCCAACAAATTCATGCTCTGACTCACCATTTACATGAATCAGGGAAAAGGGTAGTATTTATCTGGACACCAGGTCACGTTGGTATTACAGGAAATGAGTTAGCGGATCGAGCAGCAAGAACTGCAGCAGATAATAGAAGAGCTGAAGACATTCCCATCCGTTCTGATGACATAAAAGCATTCCTCAAAGAAAAATTCAATTATGTATGGCAAACTGAGTGGAATGAACATGATACTAGTTTAAAGTATATTAAACCATCTATAAAACCCTGGAAACTCTCTTGTAAACTGACCAGACGAGAGGGCGTAGCCCTTACTCGCCTTAGAATTGGTCGTACTCGCCTTACCTCCTCATATCTACTATTAGACACCAGACAACCCAGATGTCCTAGATGCCAAGTGCGACAAACAGTTAAACACATTCTCTTAGAATGTGTTGATTATGCAATTGCCCGTCGACAATTTAATATACCAGATACAATTCCAAAATGTCTGAGCAATGTAGAAGAGGTTGTACTGAGAGTAATTGACTTTTTGAAGGCCACTAAGCTACTGTACAAATTGTGAAGTTATATTATGTGGTAATTTATTCAACTTACTTTATGTAGTTTGTCCAAACCACTACTTGTATGTCAAGAATATTTATCCGAGGAACTCTACACCTTATATTCTATTCGTCTTCAATGTAGAAAACTTAAAGCTTGATATGTTTCTATAATATACCTTCTTTCTGTATATGTGTATATATGCACATCCGTACACAGTTCTCTAAAAGTCCATAGTTTAGATGGATGAGAATGCAGCTAATGACCATAGAAGTCGATGCTGCGAAATAAAAAAAAAAAAAAAAAAAAATGCAAATTTGATTTACCATTAATGAAAACATAAAGTTTAAGTCTCAACGAAAAAAATGATGTCAAGATCAACTCTCTACGATAACGGGAATTGGGTGAATTTGCACTTTACATTATTTATGTTTTTAATAAACAAATTGAATATCTCTTAAACTAATCAAAATTTTTTGATGAAATTTTAGGGGTAACTTTGGGGTAATAAAAGACATATTTTGTCAAAGTTTCAAGTATTAAAGTGCTTTTCTTAAAGAATGAAAAATATTTGCAAATTGCGAAAATTTTCGCGGTTTTTTGCAATTATTTAAACAAATTTTCAAGTGTTTTAAACGAAACACCTCTCAAATTAACCGTTTTCCAAAGTTCTAACAGTATCTACAAATTGAAAAACCTATCGTTAAAGGTCTTTGGGTTATCTTTAAAAAAGTCGATTTTTTGAATTTTTCAACAATAAATCGTTAAATAAACAATGTTCCGGCGGTCAAAAAGTGGACCAAAATTCAGGGTCATGTTCGTAATCAATAAAACCATCGTTTAATCCACGTGGCATCCTGAAACGAATTACAATATACATTTTTTCTAATTCCACTGGACTAATACTGTTCTGTACATTTTTAAATTATCAGTAAATTTTATAACATCAAATTAAAGCGATGCCCATGGTTTCCCTACTTGTTTGGAGGTCGGATTTATTCAAATCTTGGGATTTATTAAAGGTAAGAGCCACAACCGCTTTTCCAGTCTTTATGTTTGTCAAAAACGAATTCTTTTCTGTGCCACTGTATGTACTGACTTGTTTCATAGATGGCAGCGTGGGTATCGAAGCCAACCGCAAACAAATAAAACGTCAACTCATTCTCACGAACCTTCCCCTACTTTTCTACTTACCAGGTGCTTAACCAGTAGTTGATATAGTTGTGTCATGTAAACAATATATCTAACCTGTACTTCAAGATAATATCTTTTTAAACAGATCATAGATGCATTAAAGTGCGGCTGTGCAAGATTGTCTGTGTCGTGTGTGGACCACCATATGACTACTAACGGCGCTTTATGACAATGTTTACTTATTTGGTACTTTTCATCAATCCGTACACATGAAATATTTGAATGAACGATTTAACAGTTCCTCATAATTTAGGTACGTTAACTCATTAGAATAATTATAATTACTATTACAGATTTAATAAACGACAATGTTTTTTATATTTCATGGGTTGTTTGTATTGTTCCAGATTATGTACAATAGTTCTGGGTTAATACCTGCCAGATTTTTAATTTTAATTTCTCATTTTGTGGTTTGTGTTACTTTGCTATGGAACAGCAGGGAGAGCGTGAGGTCTTGTTTACCGGAAACGGCTACAGAGTACAGCATCCACAATCACCGTACACAGTAAGTTTCAAACCCTTTTCCTTAAATACCTATAGAAGAAATTTAAAAATTTGATTATTATTTTTTCACTTAAGTATTCTTAAGCTTTATGGGTATTACGAATTATTCGAATGCTTTTAAACAAATAAACAATTCAACAAAATAAAAGCTCCTTTTAATATAGGGTGACCATACGTCCGGAATTTCGCTGGACAGTCCAGCATTTTGGAGTACTATCTGTGTTCAAAAATATTTTTCCTCTCGGTCATCAAAAAATGTCGGGTTCAAGAAATGATTTTTCGGATTTCTGCTCCCCCCGCTCATCAATTTTTTTCCCAGCGGAAGTGTCCAGCACAAAAATCTGGTCACCCTATTTTAATATGATGTGCATCTTAAGGTATCCGTTGAGCGAGAGTAGTTATGCAGTACCAATACTGGCGCAATTCAAGGTCAATTTCCCATAAGAGATAACATGGGGCGTGTCCTAGAAAAATCGAAATTTTCAAATGGTTCCAGCCCCCATGTAATTTCTTATGGGGCTAAAAATGAAATCCATCTTGTAACGCATTTCGATTTATCTAGGAGGCGTGTCCTAGAGATAGTTAGGAGGCGGTACTATAGTCAGCAATTACCCCCCACTCCTGCGGAAGCCCCTCGTGTCCCCGCGCCATGAACGTGTACGGGGGGCGGTTCCGAGTTATGCAGTACCAATACTGGCGCAATTCAAGGTCAATTTCCCATAAGAGATAACATGGGGCGTGTCCTAGAAAAATCGAAATTTTCAAATGGTTCCAGCCCCCATGTAATTTCTTATGGGGCTAAAAATGAAATCCATCTTGTAACGCATTTCGATTTATCTAGGAGGCGTGTCCTAGAGATAGTTAGGAGGCGGTACTATAGTCAGCAATTACCCCCCACTCCTGCGGAAGCCCCTCGTGTCCCCGCGCCATGAACGTGTACGGGGGGCGGTTCCGAGTTATGCAGTACCAATACTGGCGCAATTCAAGGTCAAGCTGGAGCTGCGGCTGTAGCTGTGACGTCAGCACGCCTGCAGCCCCGCGGGGGGCGGGCAGGTGATAGATGATAGATCCTATGATCTAGGTTCTAGTGTGGGGTGAGATAATGCTAGATGATAGATCCTATTATCTAGGTTGTAGTGTGAGGTGGGATCTTCTTAGATGATAGGTGATAGGACCTAATGGGAGGGGGGAGATGGGAGATCCAATCCCCGAGCTTAGATAAGAGATTATATCTAAAAGGACGTGGCTGAGAGTATACAGGGTGTGTCTAAAATAAGATGGCTGCCGTTTATTGACTAATAGTATTGTATGTTTACGTTAGTGGGCGTTAAGAAAATGGCTACTGACGTCCATCATTGAGATTAAATAGACAAGTCTTATAATTATGAGATAAATATTCATTTACTTCTATATGTTAAGATTTCAATGTAAAACTGTGACCAAATGCAGAGACGTTATCGGATTCCAGGAAATTGTGAATGTAAATAAATGCGACTGCCTACGGCTATATGTATATTTAAAACGTGATTAATTACCTTTAGATAACTACAGCGGCTAGATCAAAGGAAATATCGAGACCCAATATAAACGCTTTTCAGACAAGTCTCTTTAGCCCGAGTTTTATATAAGATAAATATTCATTCGCTTCTCTACGTTTAGATTTCAATTTAATAAGAATATAATGCAGAGCTGTTATCGGATTCCGAGAAATTGTTAATGTAAACAAATGAAATCATTTCTGATAGTCTACTAACATAAGATAGGTATACGGTAAAGATGCATGCGAAGAATTTTGTGTCTTACAATACATGGTTTCTTATGGGAATATGTAGCCACCCCGCAGCGATATAGCAATTTAACATTGTTTTATATGTAAAAGACGAACAGATTATGAAAATTCGGGGGCCTTTTAGAAATCGTTCACTGCAAAGTCACGTGACCCTCGACTGCCGAGTAAAAAAGCAGCATCATCTCCCAGTCTACATTGTGATGAGTGGAGCTATCAAATATTTATACTAGAGCTCGGTCTAAGAAGAGCGTGTGTTAATATATGAGTAAAATGGCTAATAGAAGCGATTATTTATGGTCACATGTCTATGTAAATAAATATTAATAATAATAATGACAATAATAATATTATTAATAATGATAAAACCATCATCGATATATGTATTCAAGTCTTATATGAGGAAAAATTGTAGTTGCCTGCTTCAGAAGATAGGTATGGATTTGAATGTATAAACTGCGGTCAAATGCAGAGGCGTTATCAGTTTCGAGGAATTTATTAATATAAACAACGGCTGATCGATTATTAAAATGACTCCCAGCAGTAGGTATATGTATACGCTTAGTGCAACTTAATTACTTTAGATGAAGACAGCGAACTGAAAGGAACTGTACGTAATTAAAAATGTAAAAATAGTGTAAACAATATGATTGAAATTTTTAATACAATTGCAGATATTTTCAGTTAAGAACCGGACATTATAATATATCAAGAAATATCAGTACTTTATAATTTAAGTGACTAAATTAAATACCGATAATGAAGTGAATAGTAAGATTTTAATAATTAATACAGAAATATTAAAATTGTAAGCAGTGCGATTGAGATATCAGTTTTGAGGAATTTCTTAATTCATAATATCAAATCTAAAAATCTCTAAAGAAGTCGGTGGCTTAAGACATCAATTTAAGTTTTAATTTTCGTATGGAAGCATAGGTTCGGATCCTGACATTTATTCTAGGGAAGCTAATATATTAATGCAGTCAATTAATTTATTTTTCATTAATATATTTATATTTATAAGACATCGAAGAGTGGTGGGTGAAGTATCACATAAAACTAAACACTAGAAGCTCACTTTATTGGCAGTCATTAAGTCAAAGAAATTAGTATTCTAACATTCATGTTGAAGCCGCCTCGGATGAAATAAAAAAATCATTTTTTTAAATTCATCGAAATGAATATTGTACATGCTACAATGTATGTGTTTTTTAATGCTGAATTCAAATATGCAATCAGAAAAATTAAATATCAAAAAATAAATCCACCCCAAGCGAAAAATGAAAAATTCAGATTTTTCAAGTTTATTGCATTAAAAATGTTCATGCTACATTTTCTGTGTTTTTTAATGCCGAATTCAAATATGTCATCAAAAAAATTCAGTCTTGTAAAATAAAGCCACCTCAGACAAAAATGTGAAAAACTCATAATATATTTCATTTATTTAAATACATAATACTGTAATAGAGACGCTTATACGGACGCTTATACAGAAATAAAATATATAGAATAATAATGGAACCTGCTTGAATATTTAAAAATTAGTATTTTTTCTATCAGATGTGCGTATAGGCATGACTGTGATAGAAGCCGTATATCTATCGTTTTCATGCTAAAGGTCTCTTGTATCAATCTTTGCTTGTCACTAGCTACGCCATCAAAAGGTAAAATAGAATTAATTTTAGCTTTCGTAAAAGACATTTACATTACTATTTTTTATTTTTATTTGTACTATTTATATTAACGTCCTGGCGAAGTTTAGCTAATGCTACCTCACCACTTAACTAGGACGGCGAGATGAGATACGATCACCCATCCAAGTATCGGACTCAAACAGCGTGCCTTAACTTCACTGATCGAGTTCTCACCACTGAAACCGGTACCGTACTTCACCTCACATCAGCATCCTCGAACTAATGATATTTTTTTAAACGAGTTAAGTACTTGATTATTTTATACATATGATTTGAATATCCCGCGTTCTGTTCTCAAGATAGAATACGAAGATGGTGAGGCAATGTGTTATGCATCAATCAGCTAATTGAATTTTCTACAAAGACGCTGGTTAACAGGGATATATTATGGTGTTCTTATTATTTACATCGATTCACATTCATGAATTATCCTACTGGACTTCTGCTTGCTGTATGGAACGTATGACAGCATTACGCCATCTGTCTTGGTTGCCTGTTAGACGCACAACATCGTTATGATTTTTACTATATTCCATCATATAATAATATAGCAGTAGTCA
Organism: Rutpela maculata; assembly: GCA_936432065.2. NCBI lineage: Eukaryota > Metazoa > Arthropoda > Insecta > Coleoptera > Cerambycidae > Rutpela > Rutpela maculata. Next base: position 248,446,003 of record OW386286.2, read on the forward strand.
TAGGTAGATAATGATATCTAGAGGTATCCATTCCTCTTAGATAATCAGAAAAATTACATTTGAAGACTAGAAATTTTGACCAAAGAGCAGCGATTAATTCGATCAAAGAAACATGAAATATATACTATCAAACAGAATAAGGTGGCACTCAGTCCGTATGATGATAAAAGAATTATAAATTATATAAATACCGATACGAAACCTTGGGGATATAATTTCCAACAAGTCTCAGCTCGTCAGATGACGTCATCGACGCAGTGAAGCGCTTGGCAGTAGCCGTTCGGATTCATTTACTTTAGAGACTTTGATCGCGATGGACGGGTTAGAAAAAGAATTGCAGTACAAGCTTGTACTTATCACTCGCGACATATATGAGAGGTACATTCAAAATGCATTGAATCGGGGTAATTATCAATTAGTTCATAAAATTTTAGAAAAGATTGTTATACCGGACAAAGCTTTATACTGGATGGCTTTAAGAGATAGTTCTAATTTCGATTTAATGAAAAAAATATTTACGAAAAAACTTCAAAACGATATTTTTATTCAACAGTTGGAATATATTTTCCAAAGAGAATGTATTACTCACCTTACCGTGTATCGATTACGAGAAGTAATTAACAGACATTATCCCGCCGCGAATAATAGTTATTTTAGAATTTTTTTAGAAGAATTATTAACGTGTAATGATGATTATATGTCAATTGATTTTTATTCGAAATCGTACCCGGCTAAAAATATTTCTGATAATTATAAAAGTATTGATTGGTCGATTAATAAAGCATTTTGCGAGGCAGCTTACTTTACACAATACGAATTTCTTGAAATTTTGTTTCGAGTAATTGGTAGGAATAATATACATTTCAAATTAGATATTAATTTCAATGAAGAGCATAAGCAGCTAATAAAATGGCTGGAGGATAATATATCCAAAGGTCGCTCTGGGCAGCCGACTGGTTGGAGCTCTGGTCCAGACAGCGGGCACTGGCCATCCACTACCTTAGAAGATTATGTTAAGACGCTTGACATAGTTCGCCTACATTTTTTGTAATTAGTATTAAAGTATTGTAATATAAATATTTTTACATTTAATAAATTAAATTATTTATAAAATGTGTGTTTTTATTTCCTAATACCTATCCTGACATGATGATCATGAGAGAGGCAGGTGAGACAGCTTGAACAGCTCCAACAGCTCGAACAGCTCCAACAGGTGTAACAGGTACCGTACCTGTTACACCTGTTGGAGCTGTTGGAGCTGTTCAAGCAGCCCATATACATATACATATACGTGTATTATATATGGTTAGTTTCAACAGCTCGAACAGCTCCAACAGCTCCAACAGCTCCAACAGGTGTAACAGGTACGGTACCTGTTACACCTGTTCGAGCTGTTGGAGCTGTTGGAGCTGTTGGAGCTGTTCAAGCAGCCCATATACATATACATATACATGTAATATATAGGGTCAGTTTCAACAGCTCGAACAGCTCCAACAGCTCCAACAGCTCGAACAGGTGTAACAGGTACGGTACCTGTTACACCTGTTGGAGCTGTTGGAGCTGTTGGAGCTGTTCAAACAGCCCATATACATATACATATACGTGTATTATATAGGGTCAGTTTCAACAGCTCGAACAGCTCCAACAGCTCCAACAGCTCGAACAGGTGTAACAGGTACGGTACCTGTTACACCTGTTGGAGCTGTTGGAGCTGTTGGAGCTGTTCAAGCAGCCCATATACATATACATATACGTGTATTATATATGGTCAGTTCCAACAGCTCGAACAGCTCCAACAGCTCCAACAGCTCCAACAGGTGTAACAGGTACGGTACCTGTTACACCTGTTGGAGCTGTTGGAGCTGTTCGAGCTGTTCAGACACTTAATAAGTATGAGATGCTATCAACTCATTGAAATAAAAAAAGATTATTAATAACATTTTTTATTAATATAAAAAAAAAAAAATACAATTAAAATTGTGTAGAATTAATAAAATAATAAAAACACTGGTCTGGCTATCCGGCGGGAGGGCAGATCGTATGTTAATTAAAAAAAGAAATTTATTGGTCTCGCCGGCTGACAGATCGACCTCTCCAAATCTCCGAAGAAATTCTGAGTTCAATGGAGTCTGTAACAATTTAAAAAAATATCTATAAGTATTGAGTTATACGAAACAGAAAAAATATTTTAAATACCTTTCATGATGTCGGCTAAGAGCATCAGCCGGGGCATCTCCTGTGGTGGTGGTGGTGGTGGTGTCGGTTGCGTTACGGGGTCCTGGGGCTGAGGCAGCCCCAGGTACCTCCAGCCCTCCGGTGGGACTTGGCACATCGAACATTGGCATATATTGCCCGCTATCAGCTCTCTAAGCCCCGTTTGATTGTGCATCTTTGCAACGTCTAACTGATCACCGCGCTCTGACTCGAAGCGAGAGCTCTCCCCCCACTTCTCTCTCTCCCTCTCTGCCCCCCACCCCGCTCGTCATTCATACACGCACACATGTATACAGAAATAAAAGCCAGTATGGTTAGCATAAATTTGTTTATTCAAAATCCTTATCTTTATTTACAATATACCACTGATATATCGAGTAGACATTCTGCCTAGAGCAGCGTAAATGATTATTAATATGTTTATGACAATGATATTCTAAATTATTTAACATTAAACTATTCATATTATTACAATTATATAAGTCTATAATATTATTATTATTAGACAGATAATGCTGAAGCCATCGCTTCTTTTCCAGTCCCTTGACATAAACTTTTGCTTCTCTCTCAAGTACGTGACCGTCGATGAAGTCCTGCAGGTCGCCGTACCGGAGATTATCATAAGGCGTGGACCATTGGAGACCGTGCACATGATCAGTTATCCAATTAATTTGCTTCTGAATATTGTGTGTAAGAAGCCCGTAACTAACAGTCGGTTTAATTATCCGATGTACACACGAGACATCGGTAATATTAAAAATTGAAATTTCTTTACATGTAAAAGCTAACTCCTTTTTATGCTGGAAGCCCTGCACGTCTATTATATACATATTAGTATGGACGAACTATACTGGTTAAAGGATTGTAATAAATCAATCTATCATGAATTATAAGACAATATGCAGCAGTGTCTTTCGGAATATTTTTATTAGTGCTAAATTCCAGCCTAATGTCCACTGCACTCGACTTTACAACCTCATTCTGACACGAACAGTCGATAACTACCAGAGGAGCTTTAGTTTTAAATTTATATTTAGTAAGCAGAGGTTCATTTTCTTTTTCATAATAAGATTTCTGAAATTGACAGAACATTTCATACAGAGTAGCACAGAAATTCTTCTCAAAATTAATATTCAAGTTATCATAGGGATATGATTCCGAATTTAAAAAAAGTTTAAAATTAGTCAACTCGCAGTGATCAAATTCACTCATACGTTTAGCGACTGCATTTTTACGACCCGTTTGAAGGCCGAAAATAATATATCGCGGTGTCTCTAACTGAGACGAAGTTTTAATATTCCAAGTATGCGTCTGCGATTCCATCAGCATGGGGTATTCATGTAATTCCCAGCTTCTAAACGGTACAGGCAAATCGATATTCCTCTCTAGATATTTCATTAATTTTAATCGCTCAACGTCAGATACAGTCACGTGTGGTACACGCCATTGAACGATTTCCAATTCTACTTTAATATTTTCATCGGCTACAAGATTTATGATTGCGTTTGTATCAATACTACTGCGAACGAGTACCAGCTCTTGACGGACATTTAAAATAATTCTTTCAAAGGTCTCTGCGAACCCCAGACATATTTTTAAAGGTATACATGCGTCAAAGTAACCGTTCTCGTCTGCAAAATTATCATCCACATCAGTCCACCCAGCATTTTCTAAGTGATTCGCGTCATTCGGAGTGAATGATGCATATCCCTTCATAACAGTCGCGAGGCCTGGATTTCTACTGCTGTCCACAATTTTACCGCTCACTTCGTATCGTATCTCGTCAAACAGATACAATAACCCCATTTTATCAAAGACCGCTGTGTTCGAAACCGTACCATCCTCTTTAAGTAACCGGCCCCGCATATACAGCGAACTAGCATACGGCGCAGTATACACATCCTGCTGCTGAATGGGTATACGAATTTCGTCGTTATTATTTAAATTTCTGATTGAATATGGTCCATGACTATGATTTTCAAAATTAGTTATCGCGGTTTCAAACGTAGGCTTCTCAAACACGTTTAAAATATTCGGATTCATATTAGCACTTTGTAACCGAGAGAGTAAAGAAAACGTCTATTTTTAGATGTTAACGCCTTGAAGGTTACAGGTGAACTGTTTCGAGCGCGAGCAGGTGTTCCTTTTAAACTATTTCGGAAACTAAGACCCATTCTTCTTCAAGTGCAGTCTTACCGTGATGACCTCGCCACGGAAATTAACAAGATCACCGTCTTGATCGACTATCTTAATTGATATGCTATCTATATGCCTCTTATTAATCGGTAGGTAAATTGCATTAGCGGGACACTCTATTATTTTATAGCCGGGAGGCACGCTAGGAAAAAATTCATGAATAATGTGTACAGATCTATCATTCATGTAACTGCCCGTGATGAGATTACACTCCACGCATATAGCGTTTACTTTTTGAATTTTTGCCGGGAAATCAGATATATGTTTCTCGAGCGGTTTTAGACGACGAGATGTAAATCCTAACAAACTGCCAATACCGCCGGCCTTTTCAAAATTTATCATCTTATTGGATTTTATTTCCACTTTTAACGTATTTTTATTGGATACTATAGAAATATGACTATCGTTACCATGATTCAGAATAAAATGCTTTCTTACGTAATTATTTATATCTTCTATTTCATACGAGCCCTCCGGAATTTTTATAAACTTATCGTCTGTATCATAATATATATGATTATTTGTAGCGTCTATGTTCGGTATGGAGTTATACGCCTCGAAATTTATTAAAGCAAGCGAATATTCAGCGCCGTCTTCAAGGTCTATGGGTGGGGAAAAGTGCGCGGTTAAATTAGATGATTTGCCGGATAATGTAAACGTACAAGACATGTTGCGGCTTCAAGGTTAGCTCTGAGAATGAACGTGACTTAAAAGCATGACGCATTATATAGAAATTGTAAACACAGATGTCCACAATTTACTGTGTCATAAGACTGATACTGCTTGTGATTGTATTCAATAGAACAATTTAAATATTTTATTAATTCGAGAGGAGGCTGTAAATTACCAAAACTATCATAATAAACGGCTTTCGAACCGTTCTTAAAGTATGCAGTCCAATGAGTACCATTACCGCTATCTCTATCCAAGTTCACAATGCCCGTCTCAATTTTATGTACGCGTTTAGGTAGTCGGTCTCGCATAAATATTCCTCGAAAATTAGGTATATTTAACATCTTAACATATTTTTTCAGATCCACGTCGGTGAGCGCTCGATTTGGTAATTTTACTAGTCACTTGCTGTTGGTGTTTTTATTCATGTATAGTCCAAGTCCCGTTCGATAGGGACGAAGATAGAGTCCCTTACCGAGGGCGATACTCTCCATAGCCTGATTGTGACGTTTAGATTCTTTAAGCTGGGAGGATGCCGCCTGAGAATCTCTTACAGCTTTCGCTATACCTGCAGATCCACCGGCTAGCGCTCCCAGAGCACTAAGTCCGGCAAATATTGGTATTAGCGGTAGAACGCCACCCGTCTTCGGTATAGGAATAACGCGAGCAGCCATCGGTGATATTTTTTTATCTTTTTTAATACGCTGTACTGCACGAGAGGCCTTTTTAATAGCATCCCCGACAGAGGGAGCTCCACGTACTAGTTTACGAATTTTATTGGATATTTTTTTAAACGTCATCGTACCGCCACATTTTCTTTTTTTACATCCCAAGCCTAATTTAACTTTAGCACTCATGATGCCTGCTACACCGGCTGCTGCCGCTCTTTCTCCGATGGACGAATCCCTAGCAAATACACGCTTCAGAGCACGTTTTGCCAATTCTTTATCGGCAATATGCCGTCCTTTCACATCATTGACTTTAGAATATTGTATGTCGTGGTCACGACACGCCTCATCTAGACCATTAATTCCGCGATCTCCTCGCGCCAGTCTTTTTTCTAATTTAGTACCCGGGCCGCAGAAACGATAGCCAGGGATATGGGCTTCGAAAGGTAATTTATTTATGAGAGCGTTTACAGCCATGTTACCTCTATCACATGTAATAGTAGACTGAGGTGTTACAGGTGATCGAAAGCTATTTATACTTAAACTCCTGGTGGAAATACCTCAGTGTCAATCATGCGTTTCATCAAGACAGGTAACAGTCTGAAAATCGATAATCTCGATTTCGACAGTCATGTGAAAAAAGATAGTAGACATGGTCCTCTGTTACCCGACAGCATCAGGTGTATCATATGCGGACCTTCAAATTGTGGGAAAACAAACATCGTGATAAGCCTGCTGACTCATCCACACGGCTTGCGTTTCAAGAATGTTTACGTCTACTCGAAATCTCTCTACCAGCCTAAATACGAATATCTTAGAAAAGTACTCGGCTCGATCGTGGGATATCATGAATTCAAGGATAGCGATGTAATAATGACGCCTGCGCAAGCTAAAATTAATTCCATTTTTATATTTGATGACGTAGCTTGCGACAATCAAAGTGTGATGCGTGACTACTTTAGCATGGGACGGCATAAACAGATAGACAGCTTCTATCTCTGTCAGACCTATACCCGCATTCCGAAACATCTGATAAGAGACAATGCAAATTTACTGATATTATTCAAGCAGGATGACATGAATCTTAGACATGTATATTCTGATCACGTTAATACCGATATGAGCTTTGAGGATTTCAAACATATGTGCTCGTTATGCTGGAAAGATAAATACGGATTCCTAGTGATAGATAAAGATAGCGATATTAAACATGGCCGATACAGAAAGGGGTTTGACGAGTATATATACCTGTGATTTTACTATCTCAATCAGTTGATAATTACACATGTTATCTGACGCACCTGTCGACATGGACATTACTAATAAAATTATCGAAGCTCGGAAAGCCGTAAAGCGCAAATTAGAGGCACTCAAAATGCACGATCTGCAAATCGAAAAGTCTTTTGCCCCAATCACCGCACCGTTACATTCAATAGCTAAACATATCAAGCTTGAGACGGATGAGAATTTAAACATTAAGAAAAAGTCTGAACCCCCAGAGGATGAAAAAAATATTAATATTACACCGTCACCGTCGATTGTCGACTCTGAAGAAGGCGACCAGTCAGATGAGAAGTATCTTGAGAAATTTAGCGATCTGCCTAAAACATATATATCTGAGATGATGCATGATACTGAAAATACACATGATTTTCGATATGGTGTACGATATAATCCCGAAGAAGATAAATATTATATTGGAAATTCTGCCATTCAGTTTGACGGTGACAATTTAATAATAAATAATAAAGAGTATCAGGGCACTCGCGGTCTTTATGAATTACTATTTAAAAAACGTTCGCATCACTATAACTATGATGATAAGAAACAGTACATTGATATTGTAAAAAGGACTAGCGCACATAAGAGAAATTATGATTCTGAAAAGCAAAAGTCTGGTAGTAAGAGCTGGAAGTACCTGCATATTATTAAACCGATGCTTTACGCTCGCGAACCTCGGCAACGTGCTCCTGGTAAAGTAAAAGGCGGTGAATTAATGATGCAAGTCACCGATAATGCTATTGATTACGTATATTGGGACGATCCTAATGAACTCGTCGATCGTCTTAGGCTTTTGATAGCTTCACAGGAGGCAGGCAATTCAAGTCATACGAATGAAATAAATGGAATTTTAGAGGAACTATTAGAAAGTAAAATAATCGAACCGCTGGATTAATTTAACAGTACGTAAATTATTGTTGAACTGTAAACATGTCTGCTGTAAAAAGAGATATTGTTAATGAAATACATAAGCCGGCTAGAATTAACTTTAAGAGACGAAAAGTCGTAGTTAGAGGTTTAAATGAATTGCTTCAGGCTGACTTAGTCGAAATGATTCCATATGCTAATTACAATAAAAATTATAAATATATTCTCATTGTAATTGATGTTTTTTCAAAGTACGTATGGGCTGAACCAGTTAAATCTAAATCTGGCGTAAATGTTACTCGAGCTATGGAAAAAATATTAGTCGCAGATAAACGAATCCCCGTCAATTTACAGACTGATAATGGAACCGAATTTTATAATATTAATTTTCAAAAATTAATGAAAAAATATAAAATTAATCATTATTCTTCGTATAGCACTAAAAAATGTTCAGTAGTCGAACGCGTAAATAGGACTATAAAATCTATGATGTATAAAGAATTTAGTATAAATGGTTCTTTTCGGTGGTATAATTTACTTGCTGATATTATTAAGAAATATAATAATACTAGACATAGTACCATCGGCATGAAACCTGTAGATGTAAATAAAAAGAATGAAAAAATACTCTTGAAATCCGTTTACAATTATCCTACAATTACATACACGCAATTACCTAAATTTAAAATTAACGATCATGTGAGAATAAGCAAGTACAGAGGCGTGTTCGATAAAGGTTATACTCCTAATTGGTCTAATGAAATATTTACTATTTCAAAAATTAATTATACCAGCCCCATAACATACTTACTGACCGATGCACAGAAACAGCCAATAGAAGGATGCTTCTATACTGAAGAACTGCAGAAGGTTAAACATTCAGACATGTATCTCGTTGAGAAAGTTTTAAGGAAGAAAGGAAATAAGGTTTTCGTTAAATGGCTTGGATTTGACAGTTCCCATAACAGTTGGATTGAAAAAAGTAGCATTGTTTAATTTTTATGCACTTATATTAATTATTATTATTATTATTATTATTATTATTATTATTATTATTGCTATTATTTTTATAGGTTATGTATTCCATGTACATATATAAGCTTTATTACTGTATTATGCGTTCAGATAAATAAAATATATTATAAAAATTAAATTATTTTTTTATTTTTCGTCTGGGGTGGCTTTATTTTTTAAGATTTAATTTTTTTGATTGCATATTTGAATTCAGCATTAAAAAACACATAAAATGTAGCATGAACATTTTCGTTACAATAAACTTGAAAAATATGAATTTTTTCATTTTTTGCCTGGGCTGGCTTAATTTTTTAAGATTTAATTTTTTTGATTGCATATTTAAATTCGACATTAAAAAAGACATAAAATGTAGCATGAACATTTTCGTTACAATAAACTTGAAAAAAATCTGAATTCTTCATTTAATTAGGAAATGGGTAATAATAGTCAACCATTTTTTAAATTAATTTATTAATACATATAAGAAAGAGGTTACATGTTTTGTGATATAATAACAGAATATTTATGTTCAAGTACTGGATTAATTATTTGAGCGTATCGTAATATTTTAATTTGAAAACGATCTCGATCGCGGGCGTCTTGCATCCAGTTACCACATCTAGCAGTTCTATGGGCATAGCTCCAATGGTAAATGTGATGAATTTTAACGTCCTCGCTGAACTGAACTGTTCTTGGACTTCTTCGGCCGGATACTGACATGTTGAAATGTACGTAAAACTTCAACGTACTTAACGTCTTCTCCGAGTAATTTTAAATTGTTCATAAATTGCTGTAACCTCTTCTTATATGTTTCGGGATCCATCTTTAGGACTCAATGAATTCAATGTTAGTGGTCGTGCCTGCTAGCCCTCTATATACCAAGTACACTTCTTTTAGTATAATGGTTTGTTGTAGCGTTACCATATCATCATCAGAAATAATGCGTGAGTATCTGGCTGGCAGACTCACTTTACAATTTTCGAGGATTACTTGGACCTGGATACCATACGGTGAAAGTGCTTTATATATATCTAGCACTTTATATTTTCTATCGACTTCCAGCTCATAGATTTTCATGAACGGCGTGACATGAGCTTCAACATTAATTTTTGCGAAAGACATTGCTGCTGCTGCTTGTATATCGACTTTAAGATTGTGAATGAATGCAGCGATCTCAGGTCTTTACTTTTATGCTGTATTCCACCCCCACTTTTCGTATCGTGTAAGCAGAAAAATATGGGAAAAAATATGATGATTTCATTGTTTACATTATTTCTCTCCAAACCCTGAGACGCTCCTTATAATGGATCACGTGACTTATTAGTCATTGTATTATAACCGTCGGATGCTGTTATCTAAAGACAATTAATCACGTTTTAAATATACATATAGCCGTAGACAGTCGCATTTATTTACATTAACAATTTCCTGGAATCCGATAACGTCTCTGCATTTGGTCACAGTTTTAACATTCAAATATAAAATTTACGTATTGAAGTAGATGAATATTTATTTCATATATAAGACTTGTCTATTTAAACTCAATGATGGACGTCTGTAGCCATTTTTCTTAACCTCTAACGCCCTCTAACGTAAACATGCAATACTATTCGTCAATAACTATAAACAATAAACGGCAGCCATCTTATTTTTATTACTAGATACACCATATCACTAGTACACCTTATATACTTATTTTTATTACTAAATACACCCTGTATACTTCTTTTATTACTAGATACATCCTATATACTTCTTTTATTACTAGATACATCCTATATACTCTTAGCCACGCCCTCTTAGATATAATCTCTTATCTTTAGCTATAATCTAATATCTAAGCTCGGGGATTGGATCTCCCCCCCTCCCATTAGGTCCTATCACCTATCATCTAAGAAGATCCCACCTCACACTACAACCTAGATAATAGGATCTATCATCTAGCATTATCTCACCTCACACTAGAACCTAGATCATAGGATCTATCATCTATCACCTGCCCGCCCCCCGCGGGGCTGCAGGCGTGCTGACGTCACAGCTACAGCCGCAGCTCCAGCTTGACCTTGAATTGCGCCAGTATTGGTACTGCATAACTCGGAACCGCCCCCCGTACACGTTCATGGCGCGGGGACACGAGGGGCTTCCGCAGGAGTGGGGGGTAATTGCTGACTATAGTACCGCCTCCTAACTATCTCTAGGACACGCCTCCTAGATAAATCGAAATGCGTTACAAGATGGATTTCATTTTTAGCCCCATAAGAAATTACATGGGGGCTGGAACCATTTGAAAATTTCGATTTTTCTAGGACACGCCCCATGTTATCTCTTATGGGAAATTGACCTTGAATTGCGCCAGTATTGGTACTGCATAACTCGGAACCGCCCCCCGTACACGTTCATGGCGCGGGGACACGAGGGGCTTCCGCAGGAGTGGGGGGTAATTGCTGACTATAGTACCGCCTCCTAACTATCTCTAGGACACGCCTCCTAGATAAATCGAAATGCGTTACAAGATGGATTTCATTTTTAGCCCCATAAGAAATTACATGGGGGCTGGAACCATTTGAAAATTTCGATTTTTCTAGGACACGCCCCATGTTATCTCTTATGGGAAATTGACCTTGAATTGCGCCAGTATTGGTACTGCATAACTACTAGCGAGTGCCCTTTTTTTTATATCAAAGAAGAATTGTGATTTATTTTTCGGCGCTAAGTGTGCGCAACAGGGATAAAGAGTTGGTATAATGTATTCATATACATATAGGTATTCCTTTATACAGACACACGGGACGCGAAAAGGCATATTTCTATTTAACATAAACTACTCACAATCAGTGGCGCAGCCAGAAAATTCATCTGGGGGGGGGCCAATAGAACCGGCCTCCCCAGAGGATGAGGAAAATTTTTCAGAAAATGGTTGAAAACGGATGTGTATGTAGATTCCTCTATTAGATAATATTCGCATTAATTACAAAATATTTATTTCAAGGGATAATTTAGATACTGCTTTGTACTACTTCTTTATTTTTTGGCTCATGGAAGACGGCTTGGGGGGGGCCCGGGCCCCATGGCTCCCCCCCTGGCTGCGCCTATGCTCACAATAGTAGGTTCTAAAAAATACTTTTGCGAGGTGCGCAAGACCAGACCCAGTGTAGCATATGTTTTTGGGATCGTTAAAACCGAATCTGGAATTTATTTTGCCCCATCACGTCAGGATTTTTTTAAAAATTAAAAACAATTTTTTTTTAACAGACTTCGTATTATGAGAATATTCGAAGATTTGACGGAGTCGCCGGTAATATCAATTAATTCACAAGCAACAGGATATTATTTTCCAGTTCCAGTGATCATCACTTGGAACTTTAAAGTATTGTGGCATTTTAGTGACAACATGGGTAGCGAAATAGTTCCTGTTGGTACTTTACAGTTCCAAAATAGAATCTGATACTATAGTCACATCAGGGTAGTTGCTATTGGGTCACCAATGTCACAGATACTTTATGGTGGAGGACCTAACTTTATAGTACCTTTGTTAAAATCGGCCATTATTAGTTGTTGTTAAAATTTTTAGAAAAAAAAAATGGGTTTAATCAAAAATAGATAATGGTTATATTAATATCTTATCACAAACTTTTACGAAAAATGATTTTGAAAGTATTCCAAATGTTTCCCTAATAAATATTTAAATTTTTTAATCTTGCCTTTTTAAATTATTTTGTCAAAAACTTACAAGAAAAGGTTATTTTGAGGGCGCGTTGCAATTTTATCATTTAATATGTCAACTTATATCAAAAAAGTAACTTGTGTTTGAAAAAATGGCTAAAGAAGCACTTTAAACACGCGCCTAAAGTACATATCTTTTTGGTATAATATTATTTCACTGGGCCATTATTATAAATAAAAAAAAAACAAAGAAGTCGCTAAAAGACAAACATCATTTTAAAAAGTGATAGTGGCAATTACTAGGCAGCCACGTAGCGGTTACTAGGCCGCCGAGTCGCGGAGTAGTACCCGCTACTACCCCGATCCTTTATAGTAACTAAACATAGTCACATCTATAGAGGCCGGGACTACCCGAAACACTACCCGGCGACTACAAATTTTTCCCCATTTTAGTGGCGGCTACGTAGCTGCCACGTAGCAGGGACGTGGCTGCCTATGGTAGCGGTCCACTTTATCGTTGCTTTTATAGTCGCCGATACGTTCCCGCGACTTTATGTGTTACTTGGGATACATCTACTACTACCACACGGCTCATTTGTATCCGTTTTGCAGGTGCAGCGGATCATGTTTAGTAATAACTTGGGTGCAGGGCTCATTTCACATGTTATAGGCTGTAATTGGTCTCCTACTTTTTTCCAACCCCACTCTTCGGGATTGGTAATATTGGTGTTCATAGTTTTCTAACAAAGACATTGTACGCAGAGAAGATGATGAACAGCAGCATCTTTTGTAGGTGGCAATCTTGCAATATTAAATTCACTTTTGGCAGCGATTTGTTGTTTTTCTAAATTAGTAGTCCGTAAATTAGAATTTTTAGGAGAAACCCAGCAAACATTCATAATTGGCACATAAATGGTCACGCGCCCCATCGCCAGCATTGTCATAATTGGTACTTTTATGGAAAGCAATAATAGCGGAGCGGATCTAGTTTTGAAATGAAACCAACTTTTTTTAAAATTTCTTTTTGACAATTCGGTTACACGCGTTCTCTTTTATCATGTTATCAACTTAGTTCAGCTTAATCACATGGGGTGGCGGAGGAATTCGAATTTAAAATTCGCAAAAACACGTTTTTCCACGATAACTTTGTTATTATTGACCTGACGAAAAAAAAGTAAAATTGAAAATTCAAGATCTCGCGGAAGCGCATCTGACGGTAACTTTTCATGAAAAATTTTTTTGAAAATACTCGTTTTTTGCCCTAGAGTAATTCCTTAATTTTTTTACGAAAAAAAGAAGTTAGGGGATGAGATTTTTTTGAGGTAGGTGAAATAGATACGAATTGATGGAGCTAGAGGATTGGGGTGGTGAGCCAATTAGGGGAGGGGAGGGAGGTAGAGAAAGGAAAATTATTCAACCCCCTCGAACTTTTTTCAAAAACCAAAATGGAATTTGTTCGATATTACGTCTAATATTTGAATGATTATATTTTTTATTTTTTTCAAATAAACAAACTTGTGGCATGGGAAAAACCTTTTGCATTTTTTTTTAAATGCGTTTCTGAGTACGAAGAAAAGGGCTCAGAAGAGAAATTTATTATAGGTAAGTGAGATTTTTTTATCTTTAATTTAAAAAAAAATATCGCAATCCAAGCAATAAGAAGGGAGGGAGGGGGCATAATGCTTTTGCGGGAATAAAGGGTTAAGGAAAAGGGGATAGGGACTTCGGAGCTTAATATTCGGATATATAAATCCCTTTTCCATCTTAATATTTTATCAGTCTACCCTCCATCAAATATTAAACTTATTATAAATAATTATTTAACACCGTCACGAGTGTTCGCGGCGCATTTCTCTTGTTAGGTGTGTATTGGATATATAAAACAATTATTTTTCCGCTTAACTCGCTCTAACTCAAAAACGGCACAATGGATTACTCTCAAATTATCATGTTATCATTATATATTTATTAACATATTGTGTTAATATGTATGTCAAATTTTAATAAGTGTAGAAAGCATTATTTCTTTTTAAGGCTATGTCGAAAATTTGCATTCTCAAATGTAACATGCAGGAAACTTTTTTATCTTTCGAAATAGATACCAAGTGTATGGAGAAGTAACGAAGATAAAAGATGGACGTAACTCTAACTAAAAATAATGCTTTCTACACTTATTAAAATTTGACCTACATATTAACACATTATGTTAACAAATATATAGTGATAACACGATAAAAATTTGAGAGTAATCCATTGTGCCGTTTTTGAGTTAGAGCGAGTTAAGCGGAAAAATAATTGTTTTATACTCCGGTTAAAGAACTTATATCGTTTTATACAGTAGTGGCATGTTAAAATATTGAGTCGATGCCAATGTAAGGTAGAAGAGAAGAGAAATGGGCAAATAGTATGCTGAAAAGAAAGAAATTTAACCTACGCTGTTGCCACTTTTCTCTCTAGCTACTTTTAGTCGTCAAGATAATCCTTCCTCTTTTACTGAATTTTCTTTGTGATACATTTGCATCAACTCATTCTGTTTCTGTCATTTCTTCATAATTAGACAAAGATTATGTTTTGAGGACATGGGTGAACTATGGATAAAAAAAACGGCACGCCCATATTTGCCTGCCTGTTTAATTTAGACATCCCAATGGGAGGTGCGCACGTGTAGACTGTGGGAGGAGCTTCTTACCTGTTGCCGGCAAAGCATACCGAGATTTGACATATTGGGGGAGATTGGGGAACGTAAATTATTTTACGCCATGTTAAAATACGCAGCATAAATCTAAATAAGGATAACAAATCATGATATTTCTATAAGCTACTGTTAATTAAATTATTTTAACAAGAAACCAATTGCAAATAAAGCCGTATTATAATCAATAATTGGATTTCATCCGATTTCGCATTTTCTTTTTACCCCACTTTATCCCATTACTGCAGAGTATTCGCTTAGACATCCCCACCTAAAATGACTGTGATCTGGAAAAGGGAGAAATCCTATTTATTTAAAGAATTTTTATTTATTTTATTTATGTACCTAGGGAATGCTAGTTTAATTTTCACGCCACATGGCTAAAAATGTGCAAAAATAAAACAGTATTTTAGTTATTTGAGCATTAAAAAATGCATCAAATAACTACCAACCAGCAAACTCCAATACGCGTAACATCATTTTTGACAAGAGTAGTACATCCCAACTCATCTGGAAATGTACTAAACAATTTTTAGGAAACTGCTGTTTTCATCATAAACGTCTCAAGCTGTAGGAGGGACAATAAAAGGGGATAGAGGGCGGAACTCTTAACATACACAAGTGCTGGCATCGTTGTTGTTATATCGCTCTCTTTCGCGTACATTATTTTGCTCTTTATATTTCACTCTATCTTATTATGGGGATCGACCCAAGAATTTTGGCTGCCACTACTGTATATCCAATACACACCTAAAACTAGAAAAATGCGCCGCGAAAACTCGTGACGGTGTTAAATAATTATTTATAATAAGTTTAATATTTGATAGAGGGTAGACTGATAAAATATTAAGATGGAAAAATATTAAGCTCTTTTCCTTAAGCTTTTATTCCCGCAAACGCATTATGCTCCCTCTCTCCCTTCCTATTGCTTGTATTGCGATAATTTTTTTTTAAATTAAAGATAAAAAAAATTTCACTTACCTGTAAAAAAATTTCTCTTCTGAGCCCTTTCCTTCGTACTCAAAAACGCATTTAAAAAAAAATGCAAAAGGTTTTTCCCCTCCCACAAATTTGTTTATTTGAAAAAAATAAAAAAAATTATTCAGCCAAATATTAAACGTAATAACGAACAAAGTCCATTTTGGTTTTTGAAAATCGCACTACAGGGAAAAAAGTTCGAGAGGGTTGAATAATTTTCCTTTCCCTACCTCCCTCCCCTCCCCTAATTGGCCCACCAATTTGAAAAAAATTATGCGCATCCGCGAAATCTTCAATTTTTAATTTTACTTTTTTTTCGTCAGGACAATAATAACAAAATTATCGTGGAAAAACGTGTTTTTGCGAATTTTAAATGCGAATTCCTCCGCCACCCCGTGTGATTAAGCTGAACTAAGTTGATAACATGATAAAAGAGAACGCGTGTAACCGAATTGTCAAAAAAAAAAAATTTTAAAAAGTTGGTTTCAAAACTCCTCTTTTTCTCGCCAGATCCGCTCCAGTATAATTGGATTATAGGATCACTTTCAAACAGCCATATACTTTGCATAACCTACTAGATTCTTATTGATATTTTGTGAATTGAGAAGTTTGTAAATGTCAGGTACCAATAAAAGCAAAATAAGTTGTAAACTAACAATAAAATATTTATTATAAATAAGAAAGTTAAAACAATAAAATGTATATGACAACAGAAACAAAAATCTCTAATATTAGGCTTGATGTTGAGATGCAGGATTTTGTACAAACTTTTATATAAAAAACTTATTTGAAAGCGGCATGATGTGAACTAGCTTATGAAGAATTTTAGCTAACTTACTGTTTTTTTATAATCACACTATTATTATGTTGATGCTTTGTGTCGTTTCTTTGGTTCTTTTGTTTTGCGAACGTAGTTTGCACGATGTCCCTTTCAGCTCTCCTCAGACTTCTTCTCTTGGCTTTTGTTGGTGTAGATACGTTTGTCCGTCGATCTCCCATGATGAATGCCGTCTGGTAGTCTGGTGGTTATCAGATGTGGTTTTCTAATTGTTTGAGCAGGAATTGTGCGTAAGTAGTATTTGCATTCTTCTGTACCTAGCTATCTATAATCTGTGGTGAGTTGATTTTGTGGAGGTGTACTTGTAGGTTTTTGGACAATTCTGCACAAGTTTCATTAACAAAGCTTTCCGATAAAAAAATGCCTAATATGATTTTTTGATTCTTCCCGCATGTGGCTTTACATTTGTAGGAGACGAATGTTTTTTTGGTGATAAGTAGATCCTAATTTGTTCTACTTTAGTAAAATTTGATTCAAATCGGAAAAAATAAAAAGTTAAGTCATCTTAAGTGAGTTACACTGTGTATTGATGGAAGACAATTTTTTTTTTAATTAACAAAATTAAATAAAAATTGTTGCATTTCAAACATTGGGAATTTATTTCTGAACGTAATTTCTTATGAAAGGATTTTGCCCCCTTAATGCGGGGTTTGAAGGTTTTTTTTGGCTAATTTTTTGAACTATGCGTGCGCGCACGCCACAGGTCTCCAGTGTCTTCCATTTATTTTTTCACTATGTCAAATTCGTATAGTAAGGGCTATTGTAAATTTCGAGAGGAAGTTCGTTAAAAAAATTTGCCCCCTGCGGCCTCTGCCCCATACCCGCCTAATAAAAAAAGTGTTTATTTTGCCTGTACTTTATACTTTCAGGCTACCGAGCAGATGACGGGCGCTCATTACCTTACCAAATTAGTAGGAGAGCTGGCAAACATTATGGTGAACGATAAGATTCAAAATTTTCACTGATGGCAGTCCATTCTTTGGTCTTTGGGTAGGGTCAAAACCGATCGTCTGCCGTTCCAAAGTGGCAGCATTAACTTGGGGGGGTGTATTCAAAAAAGGGTGATTTTAGGTTTTAGTGAACCATATTGTTCAAGAGTTAGTCTAGACGGCATTTCTACCCAGGCAGACGATTTTTCTGGTAGCATTATCATAGCAGACGCAACTCAAAATGGCAAAAAATCACATTTCTGTGAACTATATTGTTCAAAAATAATTTTAGCGTCCTTATATTTGTCTACTTATGGTTTAATAAATAACGAATTGGCAGACGAAAAAATCGGTAGCATCGCCCTAGCAGACGATGTCAAAGTGACAGATCCGGTTTTAATGAACGACATTTATCAAGCAAAATTATGTAAGGAATGATAAATACAACAAGTCAAGATTACATTCTCGTCCGACATGACGATTTTTTTCGTAGCTATGTGTATGGCAGACGCCTGTCAAAGTAGCAAAAATCACGTTTCGGTGAACTGTAGTGATCAAAAATAATTTTTGCGTCTTTCGATTCGTCTATCTATGGTACAATAAATAACGAATCGACAGAGGAAAAAATCGGTAGCATTTTCCTAGCAGACGCTGTCAAAGTGAAAATTTTTTTTTTTCTTATATAAAAAAGTTTAGAATGTTGCGACGAAATTTTAAGTTTGAACAACAAAAATCTGTCAATTACTCTGGAACTGTTTAAAATATTGATTTATGGTGTATCCATGTACTGTAACGAGATCTGGAACTAGATTATATTGTCGAAGGGTTGGGGGCAAATAGGGTTAAATAGGCAAAGCAGACAAGTAAGAATTAATAAAATTGGGATTTAGTGTATGTACGAGAGGTCTTAAAAATTTGTTGGCATCAGCCATCCCCACCCTATTATTTAAATGAAACAAAGATCTCAATTTTTTTTTTGACATCAGCCACTGCCGCTACCTCCACCCCATATTAAATGGGCTAAAGAAATAAAATTGTGATCAAGTGTGTGTACGAGAAGCAAAACTATCAAAACATTTTGCCATCGACCACCGCCACGGCCACCCCGTTACTTTCGTCCCATCATCAAATTACCCTCTTTGATGGTATGTGGAAATAGTGATTCCTTAGACAGCAGTTTTCAAACAAAGAATTTCTCTGCATACAAAAAATCGGTGACAGTTCGTTCGTTATATTTCCTGTGCGAATAAAACAAAAATAACAACAGATTTATTACTTCTATACAAATAAAAAATAACATAACAAAAAGCCTAGAATACATTATTTTCAGAACATAATAATCTAAAAGTAACAAATAATATGTATAGCCATAAGAATATCAATCTATCATATATGGCTATACCGTAAGGAACATACAAACGACTTATTGATAACAATAATTTATATTACCAAAAGGAAGATTAAATACGATATCACAAGCAACTTATAACTTAAATATTCATTTAAAAAAAATCAACATCCTTACTTAACAAAAAACATAAACTCTGATATATAAAAATGCCTATATAATATACCTACAAGGTAGTACCACAATATGGCAATATCGCAATAAACAAATAAATATTATTTAAAAAGTAACAAAAAGGTGGTCTTTTTTTAACTCGCTACCTACAGATTGCATGGAATATGCTTTTGCTCCTGTACCATAGAAACTAATTATGGGATCCGAGGGGAATACATCTTTAAAGTTTCCCAAAATCGATGGACCCTTCGGGATATTAAATATATTTCCATCCTGATAGTTTGAAGTATCAAAATTCTGGCGGACAACTTGTATGACTTTATAATAGATAACCGACCTACAGGCAGATTTTTGTTATTCAAAATTAAAATTTCGTTGCAACATTCTAAACCTATTTATATAGAAAAAAAAAATTAAAAATTTTCATTTTGACAGCGTCTGCTAGGAAAATGCTACCGATTTTTTCGTCTGCCGTTTCTTTATTTATTGTACCATAGATAGACGAATCGAAGGACGCAAAAATTATTTTTGACCACTATAGTTCACCGAAACGTGATTTTTGCCACTTTGACAGGCGTCTGCCATACACATAGCTACGAAAAAATTGACTGCCTGGGCGAGAATATAATCTTGACTTGTTGTATTTATCATTCCTTACACAATTTTTCTTGATAAATGTCGTTCATCAAAACCGGATCTGTCACTTTGACAGCGTCTGCTAGGGCGATGCTACCGATTTTGTCGTCTGCCGATTCGTTATTTATTAAACCATAAGTAGACAAATCTAAGGACGCGAAAATTATTTTTGAACAAAATAGTTCACCGAAATGTGATTTTTTGCTATTTTGAGTTGCGTCTGCTGTCATAATGCTACCAGAAAAATCGTCTGCCTGGGTAGAAATGCCGTCTAGACTAACTATATTAAAAATTTGCAAAAATTTTTCTTGAACAATATGGTTCACTAAAACCTAAAATCACCACCCTTGTTTGAATACACCCCCCCAAGTTAATGCTGCCACTTTGAAACGGCAGACGATCGGTTTTGACATACCCAAAGACTAAAGAATGGACTGCCATCAGTGAAAATTTTGAATCTTATCGTTCACCATAATGTTTGCCAGCTCTCCTACTAAATTAATGCCAGCTCTTGGACTACTCGACTTTACGTGACTTGTTTTACTCGTAGGTTGCAAAATGTTTAACTCTTATAGAAGGTGCGTGACATATTTTCTAAAAAAAACGTACTTAAATTATAGTATAACTTGTGCTTGTGACTCACTCACATAGTTATTTATACATACAAAGGTAATTCCTAATAATTGGAATTATGAGGTGATATCATTTATCGATAAGATGTTTTATAGAAAGTTACTTAAAAATTCGGGTTGATCAAATTAATTTGTTTTGTGTGTGTGTTTGGGTTAAATGGCTTTGGCTTAACCAATTAGCCACTGTATTTTAGAGGAAAACCCAAAATGGTAATTAAATTTTGCAGGATACAGTTAACAATTAATTACATATGTTTTGTATTTTGTTAAAGGGCATTACATTTTACTCAACACTTAAACTATGTTAAATTGTACTAAACTAAACTATACTACTTACTTATACTTACTTAAATAATATGTATGACAAAAAAAGGAGAAGAGTATGGTATAAAAAAAAATAGAAATAAGTGAAGAAACAATATAATATAAAATATTTTGGTCGTAATTCTTACTTATATTTTTTGTATTTTAACATTGCCCGTTTTTCTTTAATTTTTTTTTGTACGACCAAAATATTTTATATTATATTATTGTTCCTTCACTTATTTCCATTTTTTTTTGATACCAATACTTTTCTTCTTCTTTTTTGTCATACATATTATTTAAGTACATGTTTTTTTTCCATATAATTTTTTTTTATTTCATATTTTTATCCCTTTTTTACCTTAAATATACTTACAACAATATATGAATCTCCCCGCAGCCGCGAGAGACAAGTTACTTATACATCTAACCTAAAATTTAACAATTAATTAAGCAATAATCTAAACCACGTGACTTTTAACATGGCGTGGTGGGCAAACATCCGGCAAACGTTTGTTTTCATTCGTTAAACGTTTGTTAAAGAGTTTATTTGTCAGTTGCCTTGGCTACGTTTCCGCGAGTTAATTAAAATAAAGCCCGTGTTTGCCCACCACGTCATATTGCCAACATAATTTGACTAAGTATACAACTAACCTAAAGTTTACAACTAAGTACCTGATTAAGGGCCGGTTTTTCAGTGCAAGGTAAAGCACTTTATCCTAGAGCTAAGTTAACTAGAAGTTTAGAATGTGAAGTTGCAATATTGAGGGCTGGTTTTATAGGTTCCGTTTAACTTAGATCTGATAGTTAACTCTAAGTTTTGTCAAAAAGTACGTTTTATATCTGCCAGTAACTGCCAATCTTAAGTTTAAACGCCAAACTTTGGTATATGTACGCTTACGTTGATTAATTAGCAATATTTTGAAGGATGTTGGACTCAATCCAAACTTCAAATTTCAACTTAACCTAGAAATAATTACCTATTATATATTCTGTAAAGAAAAAGTTATGGGAAATGGACATTTTCGATATTTTTGATATATAATAGAAGCACCTCGTCGTGCACGAAAGTTCCGAGTGAGACCTATCATTTACAGATATGGAACAACAAAGAATTTATAGATCGATTTCGAATATCTAAAGAATGTATGCATATAGTATTAGAACATATCATATTTGCTTTATCCTTCCAAGTAACCGAATCACTTCTCTTGCATTCGATTAGGCACATCTTTACGCCTTTTAACTAATTCGATCCATAGTTTGATTTCACTGTCGTTGTTAAAGATCTTTTGTCACTCACCGCGAAAAGTCAAAGTAATAGTAATGAAAAGGACATCAATCGCCAATTTGTCACTATGCTACCAACTAACAAAATGGCGATAGATCTGACGATCTTGACAAGCACCTATAAAATGGCATTTTAGCGAACACTAAAATCTAAAGTTTAAACCTCCAGTAAAACTTCAGTTTAAACTTCTAGTTAAACTTTGGTTTAATCGTTACCTATAAAACCGGCCCTGAAATGTTTAATAGAAGCACATTCTAAACTTCTAGTTTTAATTTAGCTGTAAGATAAAGTGCTTAACCGCGCACTGATAAACCGGTCCTATAAAATAACCTTAATGTAGCTGATGTTAATTTGACATAAAAAACATTATCATAACGAAATATTTGCATTCTTTACAAAATTGTATACTTATTGCTTGATATATATTTCTATTCCCTTTGTGTAACAATAAAATCAAATTTGTCGGTAACTTAACGACATGTTTTGGTAGTTCTTCATTAAGAGAGTCAGTTTGCTGTATATACTGGGGACATTCGAGTATTATATGCTGGAGATCACCAGTTCCCCACAAAGACATTCTGGGGTGTCAGCAAGGATTTTGTGTTTGTGTTGTGGGTAAAGTCCATGGTTTGTTTTATTCGGCATAGAGTCTGAACAAAGTGTCGATGTCTATGTTTGTGGTAGGAATAGTTGAATTAATTTGTATCTAAGTCCCGTTGTTGCATCCTGTAGCTCTTCTCTAAATAAACAAGTGAAATCTGAAGGTGATAGTATATTTTTATCTATGGAGTCTCCATTTTGAATTGCCAATTTAGCTAAACCATCAACAATTTCATTATTACGAATGCTTAAATGCCCTTTTATCCAGGTCACTATTACAGTTTTATTGTTTTCTTGTAGTTGTTGGTGGGTGACCAAAATATCGACGATGGAATTGTGTAGTCATGGCGAAAACTAGATTCGTATCGCTGAAAGTCATTGCACATGTACATTCACGTAGCGCGAGAGATATGACAACACTGCAGAGCAAACTCGCCCGTCCGCGAAGATCTCTCTTTAATGATAGGCCTATTTTAATTGATTAAAGATCATCTTTATTAGTTTGTTTGTTTTAAAAATTTTAAGTTAAACAGTTAATCACTTTATCAGATACTGCTGCCAATTGTCAGTTTGAAAAGTTGGTCAATCTGTCAACAAGGTTAACCATGTTCGTAAATGATGAAAAAGACTGTTGGTTGTCATGATTTAGTGATACCAATCTAGTTTTCGCCATGACCTTTTTTGCACAACTTTATTTCGTGAAATCGGTCAATTGGCCTATTTCACGATAGAAAGTTTGGTAAAAAGCGTCATGTCAAAAACCAGGTTGGTATCACTAAAGGTATTAAAAAGTCACTGCAAACTGATTTTCACCATGTGATCGAACTTTTTGCTAGCAGTAAAGTAAAATTTAGAATTCAAATTTAAAAATATACTATTTAGTCAAATTTTGAGTCAGAATTTATTTGCCTTATAGTGTTCTGTTTTGTTTTATTTGTGATTTTTATTTTCAGTTGAAATAACCGGCTCGGTGGCGCAGTACTTAAGGTGTTAGGCTTGCAACCACGGGGTCCCGGGTTCGAATCCTGGCTAGTGTAGTGGTGTTTTTCACGTGTTACCGAGACGGTAGCAGTGGGCTAGACTGCGGTTGTGTGAGAGACAACACGGTCTAGTCCCTCTCCTCTCCTGAGTTCGAGTCTCAGCTGCGGCAGAGGGCAATGTCTCAGGGAATGGGTGTTGTGATGTTGTCTATGTGTGTGTGTCCGACCTGGTTGAATGGTAGAATAGCCTACGGCTAAACTCCGCCAGGACATTAATATAAACAAGGCGATTAAAAACAAATAATAATAGATAATTGTTATATTTCAGTTTTTTAATAAATACTTTGATATGTTTGGGTATTTAAATAATAATATAGGCACCATCAACATCAGTATAGAGATAAATTGTATAGCTACTCTTACAAAAAAAAACATCATTTAAAAATGTGGGGGTCCGTCAAAAACTCTTGTACCGGGGCCCGCTCTGGCTCTCGACGGCCCTGGATATTCCTCGTGTGTTGTAGCTACAGAACTTGTTTTTCTTTTATCTTTCTCACCTTGTAAAATTTTCCGCTTCGGATTTTGTTGTTATCTTTAGTATTTTAAATACTAAACTGAAGACGTATTTCATTTCATGTATTTAAAATACTTTTTTCGATATACAGGGTGAACCATTAATAATAGGCCATAGTTCAAGGGTAGATTCTTTGGACCAAAATATGAAGATATAACCAAATATGCTTTAGTAAATTGTTGCTGTGGAGAAAGATACAGAGTGTCAAAATTGTATTTTTTTTTGCAATATCTCAACTACCTCTTGACCAATCTTCTCCCAATTTGGTAAGGAAACATTTTTTAAGCTAAGAAACAATAATCTATGTATCACATCACGCTAGCCCGTGGAGGGCGCCTCATGAGCTATACCTGATGATGAATATTTTTTCTCTTTTTTTTTACGAAACGTAGACTAGAAAATCTCACGCAGGAGTCATTTCTACGTAAAAAAAGTACACTTGATAGAACTTGATAATTCCAACCGTTTTCGAGAAATCTTCCGCATAGTTCTCAAAAATTATTTGAAAACAAACCCAGTCTGAAAAGGAAAAAATGTATTTACTGAAAAGTGTGCTTTAGTGACGTCTTAGTTATGTCAAAATGTCAGACTAACGAAATTGTACGTAAATGACAGAACTAAGACTTCACCGAACCACAGTTTTCATAAATACCATTTTTCCTTTTCAAATTGGGTTTGTTTGGTTGCATCCTCATATTTTGGTCTTTGAATTATGGCCTATTATTAATGATCCACCCTGAATAGTATTTTTAACTACTAAATAGATACATTTTAAATCTTCTTTGTTACTTGAAACACATCAGAACTTAATAAAAATATAAAATCCAATTTTTCTGGGTATGGTATATGGCACACAACGGAAAATAAAATAATATTCACCAGGAATATCTTGTTCTGCATCTTTTTGAGGCACACTATTTATACATATTACATAATATCACATAAGGAGATAAAATTCTAGTAGGAATTGAATATATACTTAATATGTTGAAATCGATTTTTAGCCGTGACAACTTTTTATCTTAATTAAATGGGATAAAAATAACCCTCAAGTTATTAGTTCTAGTAAAATAAAGCTGAACATAAACGTAGACAGAAAGTGTACAGAACGAATAAAAATAATATAAATAAAAGTACAGTAGAATATGAAATTGACAGATTTTTAGTTTTAGTAGTACGATTTTAAAAATGGTTACTCGAAAGACTTTAAGAATTAAAATAATTAGAACAATTTGCTACCGGCATAGTAGCGCAGCGAGCTAAAGCATGCTGTGGCTAGCATGCTTGGTTACACTGCCTATCGTCTACTGGGTTCGATCCCCAGCTGGGTAATGGATGTTGTCTGCGTTTTTTGAGTGTTGTCTAACATGAGAAGTGCGTTATGTTATTGCAAGTGATATGGAGAGAGCAGCTTGCTTGGTTTTGACTACAGCAAGGCTTTTGAGCTGCGACTTAAGAGGTAAAAGTCCAAAAATATATACCGGATGCTCAAAAACATGGAGAATGTTAAAATGCAGCTCAAGACTCAACATATAACTATCCTTATTATTCACTTTGGAGCAAACCCTTATTAAAAACAGTTGTTTGAAACGTTAAAATAGGCCTAGATACAAAATTTCATTAATCTTTTTTTTACGACTTTTGTTGTAAAGCACATGAAGTTTGTTTCGAAAAATTTGGTTGTCGGGTCAAGCTGTGTTTGTAATGGGCTAGTAGACAATAACGAAAACGGCAATGTTAATAATATAGCATTATAGCATGACTCTCAAATATGTTATAAATATCATTTCAAGGTAATTTTACCGACTATTATTATTATTGTAAAATGAATATGCTTAAAATCAGAGTGGATTTAAAATAAGGTAGTTTGCCGGATATCTCGTGACGTAATAGCGTAATAACCTCTAAAACAGAGGCACTTTACATTTGACAGTAACAAACTACGTTGCCACATTTCTAAAAAATAATGTGCACTACTGTGCCGTTTGAAATAAATTTTAATATTAATTTTTAACAATGTTTCAAATACCCAGCAAGTAAATATTTTATATATTTTTAAGGCTGATTGATAGCTTGCTAATACAGAATTGTAAAATTACAGAGGATTCCGTATAGCAGTACAGAATATCTTACATTATTTATCGAAATATGGCAACGTAGCACTCGTTTCTCTGTTCAAGCACAAATTAGAATCTGGTGATTCGCTATTACGGCATAGCCAATAGAATAACCTGAAAATTAGCGGCAATGTCTGACTGATTAAACTTCATGATTTTTTTTTACTATAAGGCATTATTAAAAAAATAAAATAACTGTTTTTATGTGTAGATGTTATTAAAATTATTTAAAAAAAATTGTATACTTGCCCATTGTCTGAATATTTAGATGTGCGTAGGATAGGATGGCTGTGTCGTTGGCAAATAGACATAACGTCGTACGGTGATATGCGAGGGTAGTAAGTTATTTATGTAAAAGTTGAATAGGATAGGTTTAAGGGAGTACCGGAACAGATATGACAGCTTGCTTGGCAAGAGGGCGAACGTATATCCTGCCACGGATTTCGCTTAAACCAGAAAGTCTTACAGCTGTAGAGCTTCATAATGAATTTCTCTTCGGCAGTAAAAACCGTGAAACATCATAAAGCTGACATAAAGGTCATGAAGAGAATGAAGAAGAGGACGTAGACGATCCTAACCAGACTGTAGATGTCTACTGCAATCTGCGAGCAGTGAGCATGGGTCTACTGATAGTGTATTTTTTAATATTCTTACTTATTACATTTTTTAAATTTTGTATTTTTTTTATTCTACTCTAAGATTTAATGCTAAAGACTTTCCTTGAAGTGTTTTTATTTGATTTAGACCCCAAATAATGGAATACATCTTTATTATTAAAACTTGATGTGACACTTATTCTCTTAGAGAATATTATTTAGGTATTAAGCAAATCACAACTTCTACACATTTTTATTTGATTAATACCTAAATAAGCAAATAAATAAAAAATAATTTACTTATTCTCTTATTGCACGCGCACAAACAAAATTTACAGATTTACAATTTTTTTTCTCGCTTTTAATAAAATGCCTGAGGTAATAATAAGCCTAAATAATGTTTTATCTGCGCCTATGTTGAGTAAAATTAAAAGGGGATTGATATATTATATACATAATAATTAATCCTTATCTTTTATCATGTTTATAAAAATTACGAAACTGTGCAATACGTAGTAATCTAGTGACTATACTGTGCATGAATTGACTTATTGAAAAACAGCGTTTATTTGAATTTATGTCGTTTTTTATTTTATTATTATTTTTTAAATTTAGATCGTTGGGTGTTATACGAGAGGTCGTACTGTCAAATGTGTATAATGAAACACATTTTTTGCAAAAGTCTCCAGTTAATCTCAAAGTATCTATATACAGTGTGTCCCAGGATAGATGTTCCAAAAATTTTGGAATGGTATTTGGGGACTGAGTCCTGCTTGTTGTAAAATTAAAGTATACCAAAAATGACTTGATTGGTGTTCTACAGCAAATATAAGCAAAGTTGTAAAAATCACCACCTTTATTTTTCAAAATATGAAAAGTTATTTAGAATGCAATTTTATACCTCTGTTCCAAATTTCAGGAATATAAAATTATTTTTTTGAAACTTCCCGTTTTTTGCGAATTAAGAGTTGAATTCATATTTAAAGTTGTGTAGGAGCAAATGTTAATCATCTCAAAAAGTAGGCTATTGGTAAATAAAAAATTGAATATACGAGATGTAAGAAGGTATAATGTTAATCGAACTAGTTGTAAAACCAGAAACAATTACTAACAGAAGATTAATGAGGTTTAAAAATTATAACAAGTAATAAATGTCAAAAACAGAACAGATTCACAAACAAATTAATTATTGACCAATACAAAACAATGTTTACAATTTTTTTATTATTCGACGTAGCTACCACCCACATCCACACACATTTCGATCCTTCGCCTGAAGTCCTTAAAACTGTTTCGAATATGATCTAACCATTTCTGGTAATCCAATTTTCTCCAAAATTTAAATTCAACCACCGATTAACCATTTCTGTGGAGTGGCCAGGGCAACCATCATGTTGAAAATGAACTAAACGCATATCTCTTAAAATATTTAAATATTCTTCAGAAAATCTTTCAAGAAGCTGTAAATAAGTGTGCTGGTTTAACCTTCCCTCAATGAAATAAGGTCCAATAACGCCAACGTGATAAGAAACGGCACACCACACATTCACTTTTTTTATAATATTGTCTTCTACAATGAATTCTAAAATTTAGATTTTCAGAAGCCCAAAACCGACAATTGTGAATGTGGATTCATCTGAGAAAATTATGAAATGATGAGAAAATCTCTCTTCCATGATTTTTTCTCCAATGGTCAAACAAAAATCCAACCTACGGCCGTCATCTCCCTCTTCAAGCGTATGTTTATAATTTGCTTTATATGCCCTAATTTTCTTTGACTTGCTAATATTAATAAGAGCTGATCTCTCTCTTAGTGGCATCCTAAGATTTTCTATAACAGAGGCATGAGCTATAATAGCCCCAACATTGTCTTCATCATATGCTTTTATTTTTCTTTTCATGTTAAGAACACTACTAGTAACCAGAAACTTTTTAATTATTCTCATAGCCTGAGTACGTGACAAAGCAGTGTTTGGAAATTTCAAATTAAATTGGCTTACCACTTCTCTTAGCGAGTTTTCACCGCCAATTCCGTAGCATTGCACAATATAAATTTTTTCACGCACTGTGAGTACCATTTTCACTTAATTTTTTATGCTTGGTTCGTTAATTTGAAACAGAAATTAAGGACAGATATGTCAATAATAAATGATAAATGTGTATTAACTGCTTTTCTCATAGCCTACTTTTAGCTTCTATATAACTTTAAATATTAATTCACAAATAATAATTTCTATGCAGTTTTAATTGAATGGTTCAAAATAAAATACTAATTTATGGAAAAAATGGGAAGTTTCAAAAAAATAATTTTCTATTCCCAAAATTTGGTATAGAGGTATAAAATTGCATTCTAAATAACTTTTCTTAGTGGAATTTTTTCATATTTTGAAAAATAAAGGTATTTTATTAGTGGTGATTTTTACAACTTTGCTTATAAAACACCCTGTAGAACACCAAATCAAGTAATTTTTGGTATACTTTAGTTTTACAACAAGCAGGACTCAATCCCCAAATACCATTCCAAAATTCCACAATTTTTGGTCCATTGCACCTCTTGTTACATCCATCCTGGGACACACTGTATATATTAACTTCGAAGTGCAAAAATTGAACTTGGGAATTTTTTTCATTTATAACAAACACTCATTAGTAACATTTTTTTTGTCGAACTCCTCTATGCATTTCCTTTAATATATAAGGAAGAAAAAACCAGACTGCAACCAACAGCTATTCTCCGGACTTACCAATTACAAGCCTTGCTGCATTAAGTGCAATAACTATGTATTGTCACAAAACTCTCAAGCTTCGATTGCAACAAATACCAGCCGAAAGACTTATTCCTACTCAAAGGAGCTCTCGTACCAGCCACTCATACCACTTGCAGAATGCGGTTTCGAACTATTGGCTCTCGTTAGTGCAAGATAGGTCCGGGATGTCTGTAACGAGGTTCTTGTTTCACTTTTGGTAAATGACGAGATTTATAAAATAACGACATGCAACAAAACTGGTAGGCTCCATCTAGTGGTAGGCTCCATGTTGCATATTGTGGTCTTATAAATCTCGTCATGTACCAGGGATGAACAAGAGTCATTCCGGACCTACCTTGCACTAACGAGAGCCAACAGCTCAAAACTGCAGTCTGCAAGTGGTGTGAAGTGGCTGGCACGAGAGCTCCTTTAAGTAGGAATAAGTTTCTCGGCTGGTGTTTGTTGCAATCGAAGCTTTAGCGTTTTGTGGCAACACATAGTTATTGCACTGAACGAGACTAGGCTTGTAATATCTAATCCAGCACTCGGCGGGGCATTAGTTCTGAGAATATAGCTGTCGGTTGCAGCCTGGTTTTTTATTCCTTATATATTTAAGGAAATGTATAGAGGAGTTCGACAAAAATATTACGTTAGTAAACACCCTGCCGTCTAAAAGCAACAATTACTCATGAAAAATTATGGCAATGCTGGAAAGCTATTGGTACAATAATAACTGGATGTTTAATCTGGGATATTTTCATTCGAATTAAATTTCATTTTTTTTTTTATATATAATTACTTCCACGTCCAGTGGAAGTATAGTAACGACAAAAAAATTTTAAAAAATTTGTATTGTCCAAATAGGCTTAGAATGTCATGAAACGTCGAGATTTTAAGTTTGAACAAAAAAAAAATTCTGTCTGTCGGTCTGTCTGTCTGTCTGTATGTAACTTTTTTTTGTGCGCACGTTTACTCTGGAACCGTTTAAGATATTGACTTGAAATTTGGTACACATATGTACTTTAACGAGATCTAGAACTAAATTATATTTTCATCTTATTCCGTCGAAGGGTTGGGGGGTAAATTAGGGTAAATTTGGGGTAAATAGGTCAATCAAGCAGGTAAGAGTCCATAAAATTGGTATTTAGTATATACAAGAGAAGCTAAGGTCTCAAAAAAATTTTTGGTATTAGCCACCCCCATTAGCACCCCCACCCCCTTATTAAAGGGGATGAAAAAAATTTGTGATTTAGTGTGTGTACAGGAACCAGAAACCTTAAAATATTTTTTTACTTCATCCACCCCCCTATCACCACCCCCACCCCACTACCGATGTGGGGTATCGTTTTATGGATTTTTGGGGTAGAGGATGTCAAATATTATATTATTAAAGTTCCATAAACAATTATTTTCACATACAAAGTTTTTTCGTTGTGAGTGACTTGGATAGAGAATCTGGATGTGGAAGTAGTGATTCCTTGGGCAGCGGTTTTTAATAGAAACATTTCTATATTGTTCGGGGTTTGCTAATTTGTAGGTGGTTGATACTATCCTTTTTTAGGGAGAAATAACAGTTGAAACTGAAAGACAATTAAATTTTGAGAAAAAAAGTTCTATGCTATTTTTAAAATAAATTGACTTGAAAATTGCAATTTTAACTTGAGAAAGCACGTATCTCAAAATAGTTTGCAAATAGCTCGAATAACTGGAAAAGTATCAGATTTAGCGAAAAAACAATAAACACCAATGAGAAGGTTTATAAATTGAGGATGAATTTTGCTTTTTTTTTAAATTTATGTGAAATTAATAATTCCGGAGATGCGACAGTTTAAAAATGACTTCTGAACGTTTACTAGACGAATTTTTCATTTAAATGTTAAATATCTCAAAAACTAAGGCGTTTACTTCAAAAATGTCAACAGCCAGTATAAAGCTTTGAAATTATTTTTTGTCTGTTTTTGAAGCATAAAAAACAAAAAAATTATGATGCATTTTCATAGTTTTTTAATAAAAACGTCGCCATTTTGTTACTGTGATTATCCAATAATGAATACAGTTTTTCATTAATATATAACATAAAGTTTAAAGTACTTGCTTTAGAAAAAAAATCCATCTACCATATTGACCATTTTAATTTTTTTAATTTAGATCTTTGATTCGTAATCAGTGACCTCAAAAACATGAATATACTACGTTTTAAAAATAAACCAGCAATACTTTTTCTAATGCTAAATTTTTCTATTTATGGCTGCTTTCCACTCCTTAGGGATAAGAGAAAGTGTCGGAAGCATATAGAAACTGAAGATGATGCCTTTTACTGCAAAAATCACCCATAAAAGAATTAACATTACATGTCAAATTATTTCTAAATTTTCTTCTATTGAATAGCTTCAATGATTTTCTCCGGCTGAACATAGATATCCTGATTTACCAATTTTAACTGTTAATTTCCAATGTGGCTGATTAGTGCATAGGATTTAAACCTCAAATATAAAGTTAAACTTTTTTTTAGAAATAGCAACATGGGAAATTATATTAACCCATGATAGAGCTTCTCCATTAAGGATTGGATTTTGCAGAGTGAGAGGGAAATATGCGTTCATTTTCGGTTTATTAAAAATATTTAAAAAATCATAAATGGCATAATCTTTAAAATAGTTTCAGGTACATCCCATCCAGGCGCGCAGCCAGGGGGGGGGCATGTGGCCCGCCCCCCCCCCCAGCCGTCTTCCATGAACTAAAAAATAAAGAAGCATAATCACTATTAGTACAAATAGTCCCTTCAAATTAGGAAATATTTAAGAAAATTTTCCCACAGTTATGAGATCTGTAAAAAGTTAAGTATTTGTGTTGTCTAAACATGATTTTTACCCCCCGCCGTTCTAAAAAAGGGTGGTTTTTGAGAAATATATACATATGTATCAATTTTAGCGTTTTTTCGTCTTTTTCTCTATATTGAGGAAAAACTATGCATTTTGGTGAAAAATATCATGAAAGCAAAGTAGTAGAGCATAAAATTTCCTACAGATTTTATCTCTTCTTTTCCGCTTAGTTTCTCCACTAGAGGGCGCGAAAGAAATATACATATAGACTTTTGCGCCTTTTTTTAGATTTTGAGCCAAATTATGCATTTTTATGAAAAATTACATGAGATCAAAGTTGTAGAACATAAAATTCACTATCTTTAGTTCTAGTTTTTTTTTTTTCATAAAAATATATATATTTTATGTTCTACAACTTTGATCTTACGTAAGTTTACATAAAAATCCATAATTTTGGCTCAAAATCTAAAAAAGGCGCAAAAGTCCATATGTATATTTATTTATTTCGTGCCCTCTAGCGGTGAAACTAAGCTGAATTCGAAAAAAAAATGGTAGAGGCAGAACTTATAGGAAATTTTATGCTCTACAACTTTGCTCTCTTGATATTTTTCACCAAAATGCATAGTTTTCCTCAAAATAGAGAAAAAGACGAAAAAACGCTAAAATTATATATACATGTATATATTTCTCAAAAACCACCCTTTTTTAGAACTGGGCGGGGGGGGGGGGGGGGTGAAAGTCATGATTAGACAACCCAAATACTTCACTTCTTACAGGTCTCATAACTGTGGGAAGATTTTCCATAAAACAGCAATTTTTTGACTAATTTGAAGGGACTAAAAGCAGTATCCAAATAATATTTCTTGAAATTAATAAATGTAATTAATGCCAATATCATCTAGTAGAGGAATCTATACACATCCGTTTTCAACCATTTTCTGAAAAGTTTTCCTCGACCTCTGGGGAGGCCGGTTCTATTGCCCCCCCCCCAGATGAAGTTTCTGGCTGCGCCACTGATCCCATCGCTCTAAGGAATACAGTTTTTATCATAAACTTTGTGTATAGTTAAATGCCATGCTCTAATAATGAAATTAGGAACTATTTTCACTGACATTTTGCATTTTTTTTAAATTTAGTTTTGGTGATATATATCAAGTAATGTTATTGTTTTAATAATTACTACATAATCAATTTAAACCAAAACAATAATTTTTTAAATAAAAACTTTGATTTTCCAGTACTAAATCAAAGATAAAAATAAGAAATAAGAATACGCCCGTCTAGACGCAGATTTCAAATGATTTTATTTGGCGGGAAATAATTTAACCAATCATAGACAACTTTCGCTTAGACTGTAACTATCTTATATGAATACCAAATTGTGTATTTACTTTACATTATTTTACCTATAACACTTCTATTTTTCTCAATATCTTGAATATCAATAAATATTACATACACGTATTGAGAAGGAATTAAAAGGTATTTATATTTGTTATTATGTAGAAGTTATCTTAAAAATGTAAACAAAACTCACGGCGAGGATTATGTGGCAACATTTCTTGCGTGCCGCCAGCTGTCACTTCTTGTCACAATACAAGTGAAAGAGATATATTGGTTAGATTTATTTGTTGTTTGTTTATGTGGCGTTTGATTTTTACTTTATCAATAAACTGTTAAAATGGAGTTGAATTTTGTGAAAGGAGATTCGTCCACTTTGCCCAAAGTTGATTATGACTTGATAGATTCTTTCTATAACAAAATTTGGATTTTTGAAGGGATGGGATCAAAAATATTAAAAGCTTGCCACCAATTTCTTCAAATATCAATTTTTCAAAATTTTATAATTTTTACAATTTTTTTTCCCGAAGCACCTATATTTGTGTTTCCACAACTTTTTATAAAATACCGTTTGAATGACGTTATCTACTATTTGCAAATTACAGCAAATACCTCAATGAAAGAAACTGAAATGCTTCAAATCAACACGACAGCGACGTTAGAACACATCTGTCATTTGACTAGCCCGTTGACATTGTTGTCAAGTTTTGCTAAATATGTTTTTAAAAATCTAATCGGCATTAAAAATTATTTAAAATATTTAATAATTCGTGCCTATTATTATTTTTTACATGAGAAACTTAAATTTCGTGGATAAATATATTAAAATTGATTTAATAAATAAGCTTTATACTCCAGTTTTCTTCAATTATCTTTGCTAGAACTAGAGAAGGAATTTCAACTTGACAACACCACACTGTTTTGTACAAAACCATTCTATCAACAAACCCATACAAACTACCTACGCCATCGACAAATTACCTACGTCACCAATTTAAAACACCTGTTGCTCCACTTCTGTTTTCTCAAAAAATTGATAATTATTTTCGCGGAAATCTGTATTGGAAAGCTTATTTGTACATATTCTATGATATTATTCAATAAAAAAAAAAATAGGAAAATGCCCCATTGATTATTCAAGTGCGACAGAAATTTACAATAAAAAAAAAATATATAACTGTATTCGTTAGAACAATAAAAAGTACCTAAAACAATTTTGAAGATTATACGATTATACTAAGTTTGTTTTTTTTTATGTATTTATAATAAATCGAAAATAAATGCATAGTTCTCTCTCACTCTGCAAAACCCTATCCTTAATAGAACAACTCTTTTTCTTTCATGATCATACTTTAATAATATTAGTAATTGTTAGTTTTAGTAGGACATTTATTTTTTACCTGTATGTACTGTAGTATAGTAGTAGTAGTAGAAGTAGTATTACATAAAAACCGGCAGAATCTGCATCATAATAAACAAAAAAAAAACAACAATTAAATAACAAACAAGAACAAATTGAAACGGTTTATTAGTGCACAGTGTACTTTGTCTTATATATTTTAACTAAAAATTCTATTTCGTATTCTAGATTGGTAGCTGGACTTGGTGTGGCAGTTGCTTTAATATGCTTTGAGCTGTTGGCTTTCCTTATTGGATTGACAATGTTTAACAGTACATCCGCTTTGTTGTGTATCCTTTTCATAGTTTAGTTATCATTCATTTTAACGCTTCAGAGCATAGCAAAATGTCTAACAGGTAATTTAAGTTTTCACACAGGTAAACAACGTGGTTTTATTCGACTTGGTTTTAGCCATCAGTTGTAACCGCGTTTAACCACACGGAAAAAAGCTCCACTAATTACAAGATTAATAGACTTTATCCAAGAAGATCTTAATTTTACTATTCCTCAAATAAAATAATACTTGATTCTCGTATTATTCTGTTCTTACAGAATGAAATTAGCTTCTTCTCCATCTAAGAATAAACCGTTATTGAAATCGAGAAAAGCGTGTAGTGGTTGTTTTAAGGTAAAGATATATCTCGTTCCAAGTATATCTTGTTCTTATTTTAATGATACCACATATTTACTATAACACTTTCAGATTTGAAAAGAGTTTATATTTAGATTATATCAATTTCAGATATAATTAAAATAAATTCTGGCGTAGCTCTACAGAAGTACCTATATAGAATATTTGCGTAAAAAACTTTAAAATATTAAATTTCAATTAAATAAAAACTTTGTAATAAATGCAGATATTCTAATTTCAAGTGGGTAGTGCTAAAGGCTTGATTTAAAAATATGTTACAGTTTGATTTAAGAATATGTATTTTCTTTAATAAGGGGTTTCCTGTACATACAAATGCTTAGGATCAAGAACATATTATTTATATACAGTGTGTTCCATTTTTACGGTAACACCTTCGTAACTTAGTTATTACTCATCCAATTTCAACCAAATTTGAATCGGTATCAAAGGACCTTTACTATATCTTTTTTGTGTAAAACAAAACTGATTTCAGTCATTGACGTGCATTTTTATTAAGAAAAAAAATGATTGATTTTTAGAGATGTTAGGCATTTTTTTTACCGAAAGAGTTAATAACATTTTATTGATCAGCATGTTTTAAAACCCCTATATCAAAAATTTTACGACATTTTGATTTATCGTTTTCGAATTACGGCTCCTTTAAAATTACATTTTTCAAATATTAAATAAATTAATAACTTAGAAACGAATTGTTTTTCGAATTTTTGGCCTACGAAATTTCATGGGTGGTAAAAAAAATGAATATGAATAGAAAATAAAAAATCACTTTTTTCCTAAAAATAATTAGTTTCCCCGTTATTAATTATTTAATCCTTGAAAAATATAATTTTCGGTGGGCCGTAATTCGAAAACTATAAATCAAAATATCATTTAATTTCGGATGTACAGGTTCTAAAGCATGCTGATCAGTGATATTGCATTAGTTTTTCAGTAAAAAAATTATGCCTATGACTTCTCGAAAAATCGATCGTTCCCTTCTTAATAAAAATGCACGCCAATGACTTGCTTCATTCAAAAATATATAGTTGATATAGTAAAGGTCTTTAATACTGATCCAAATTTGGTTGAAATTGAAAGACTAATAAGCGAGCTACGAAGGTGTTCCCGTGGAAAGTAGGACACACTGTATACGCAAATAAATTTATTTGCATTTTTTTCGCATTTTAGGGCTAGTTGTAAATTAGAATTTCAACATGTTTTCATATGTTTATGGGGATATTGAATCGATAAAGTGTATACGTGTTATTATTGCTTTAAATAATTGACAATGAGTAAGTATATACAAAATGTTAGAATTTTAATGTGACTTTTTAAATATTTTTAAACACTGCTGCTTTTAAATTAGTAATATGCGTAAATATATATTGATGATTAGTAACTTTTCTACATTTATCTCAAGGATGAGATTATTTCATATAATGTGTGCTTCTTCAGTAAACATCCCTCGAAACATCCCCATGTTAATGTCTTTCAGAAAGCTTGACAAACAATGAAAAGTTTATTTTTGTGCTTGGTCTTAACAACTCTTTATTTCTGAGACAACCTTAATAAAATTTGATCCCGAATAAACGAGCGAACTCGAATTCGAAGCGGGCAGATAATTTTACATAGGAATTTTTAGATTTTGCATATACCCTTCAGTCAACCCCCATCAATTTCGGAACCGTAGATCCTAACTAAGATGGACGTGGCTTTCACTTGTAGTTTAAGAAAAACAGTACAATATCGAGAGACATGTATAATAGGGTGTGCCGAAAACGCATTAAAAAAATCGTATACATTATTTTCTGTTCTGATAGTCCAAAAAAGGTACCTTATGGGTCTTTCGTGAACTCCCTAAAAGATTTTTTAAAACAAAGTATTCCTTGAGGGGGCGCAGTCACTTTGAAATTTATTATCATAATATGTAGTAATTCTTTTTATTTTTTTTTTGAGCACTTTGCTTATTACAATGCAAATCAATAGTAATAGTTCCAGTAAGAGTTCCATCCGTCCCAACACCCAACCACCCAACCATGTTGGGATTTTACGGCTTATAATCAATTTTCGAATCAAATTTAGGCATCTTATTGCGGAATGCTATCCGAGATCCAATAAAACCATCTCTAGCTGCGAACCCACAAACAGCAGCTGCAGCTTCTGTAACTAATTTTACTCCCCGTTCTACACTTTGCGTGTGGCACGAAACACGTTGAAACTGCAAGGCCTCGATTTTTCCTGTGGAAACCATATCATGAAGTTCTTCATCAGCCAAGGTTGTAATCCTAGGTGGTTCTGTTACTACTATATCATGCCATTTTCAATCATATCTACGTAATCCTCACAACTAAAACTTAGCTGTGGTATTTTAAACAATCTTACCGTTTTCTGATTTATTTTTCCTGGCCTTAATAATTCTGCGCAGTCCCAATTCACGAATATGTTTTCGCTTATCAGTAATCATCGCCAATATAATATTTTCGGGACGTGCGAAGTGTGCGTTTCTGTGTATGACGGGGTCTATAATTTTGCGTAGGTCTTTTGTAAGATAGCGGGAATTTTTAATCAGTGTAAAGATATGTCTTGTGCCGTCTTTACAGGATGTCTTGGCCTTAATCTCAAACCATGTTGGAGAATAAACCTTGATAATGTAGTCTGCTAATATTTGTAAGTTTTCGCTTGGATCTTCAGTAGCAACATGTAAGCGTAGGATGCGGTTAGCAGTTGTTAACCAACGTGAATGCCCTAACTTCCCAGGATTTTTTAAGTCAAGACTTTCTGAATAATGATCACTTATCACTGCTTTACAAATTTCCAATAAATAGCATTGGTCTGTACTGAGATCAGATATTGCTTCTATATCACTGGGGTTTTGGGCGTCTATTTTCTGATATTTCACAACTGGTCGTTTTTCACATTCTGACATTTTGCCAATAGTTCCAGAGAAACATCGCGGTCCACTTCTATGGCCGTCCAAATTCTGTAACAAATGGCGCAATGGCAACTCATTTGCATGCAACTGACACACTAGCCATTGTAATGGCATATTCAGGGAAGTTATAATTATAATTACAGCACCTTTTAAAACAGTGTTAACTGCTGTTCCATCACATCCAATTACCAAAATACTGTCCGATCTTATATTATTGTCTTGCAAAAATTTTAAAATTGCCTGAGAAATATTAAATGCTGAACCAGTTTCTGGAGACACATGGCCAAAATAAACAGACCCTGGCTCTGAAATAAGTGTAACGTGCTCCTCTGTTATAGTTGCATGAATTATTATCAATGTCCTTGATGTCTTCGTAGTGTACGAATGACGTTGGATACAAGTAAATACTAAATTAGAATAAAAATTCTTTTAGCTGATGGCGTTTCATATTAAAGAATTTTAGAAAATTTCAAAACCTTTGCGACCCCTCAAAGATTTTTTGGAAATGAACCAATTTTTTTTTTGGTTAATAAGGCTAATAGAGAAACGCTTTTTTGGCTATCAGAAGTTGAAAAAAGATAATCGATTTTTTCGGCCCACCCTAATGTATAATAGAGAATTTCCTTAAAATGATTCTAGGTAAATTAATCTTGATTAGTTCTACAATTATTATAAACAATATTGTAAATAAGGCTCTTTCGCAAACATTTTTGCAGCCTGTAACTATTTCTTCTGTATAATGATGTAAACATATTTTCCTTAATATATTGTTTAGCTATAGGTAGTCACGCAAGTGCCTGTATCTTACTGTGCTATTTGATTTTGGACAGTTGGCAGTGCGGCTGGTTCTGGTGGATTTTCAGCTTTGGTTCCATTTTGCCGTTTTTAAATGACACTATTATTGTTTTGGATGTGTTGTTCAATAAGAAATACTAAAAATTTGTGAATAGAATTTGAATACCCGAAATATAAAATGTAAATCCAAGGTTAGGTAGCCAGGAGAATTTTTCTGGAACACTTTTACAGATTATTATTTTGGATAATATAAATAAGAATATTTTTTATGTAAAATTAGACCTTGGAAATGTTTATATTTTATTTAAATAAGATTCTTGAACGGAATTTTTTCCTTATACAAAAAAATGTCAGCAAAGACTTTAGTTCGACGTCATTTTCAAACATCAAATCGGGATAAATTATAAAAATCTACCATAGAGTTGAGGGGAGTGTATTTTGGTTTTTTACATAAGAGTATTTATATAAAAGAAGCGTGTCTTTTTGCGCAATAATTGTCATAATTAGATTCATTGTATTTGTTATTACTTAAACCATTACCGATGTTGACCTGATAATTGTTTATTTATGTGCGTAATTATTTAAATTATCGTCCGTTTATTCATGTATATCCAAGGTTCTTTAAAAGTGGTGGTTAATGGCTTTAAATTAGTACTTGCATTGCGCACAAAATTGTGATATTTTATGATTGCAAAGTTCTTGATGAGCTTGGTTGTATTCTTAATCGTGATAACGTGATATCTCACTATCGAATAAAGATCTTTCCAAATTGTTCGAATTCAGTATATATACATTTTACATAGTAATTAAGATGTCAATTTTCATTTTAAAAACGGAAGCAATTATTTTAGAGTTGAGCAGCTATTGACGGATGTGTAGTTTGTTTACCCAATTGAAGGGGAAGAAGCAAAAGCAAAAGTCTAAGAAATTAAAAATGTAGAAAACGAGCACTAAAATTTTCCATTTTCTAAAAATTTGGAGCATGCTTAAATAAATATTTCTGCATTAATCTTTAATGAATACAATGTGACTTTCAGGATAGTAGTGAAATTTTGAAAGTCAATCTAGAATTTTCTTTAATGCACTTGTACGGAGGAGTGATACCTTTCATTAAAAATAATAATAAAGGAGTGGTAACATATTTGACCCTTTTGCCTTAAAAAGGTTGTATATCACTCTTGATAAGTTTTAAGGAAACTGTTTAAAAACTGTTTTAAGCAACAATGAAACTTTAAAAACAGCAAAGGATGGGAAAAGTCATATGGTTTAACATATACAATGGACAATGTTAAAAAATATAAGTAAGTTTCTTAAAGGCAATTATTTTGCAAAGTGTGGTTTTGCATCCTTCTTACCCTTTCTTTAATATATTAAACATCAAGATATATTGGAAGTCAAAGTGAACTGGTAGATCCATCGCTAGATATCAAATCTGCGTCCATATCTTCTGCGGTGTTACTATCGACTTCAAAGGTTTGAGTTTTAATTTTCTTTAAACCTACTTTCGAATGCCCACGGCGACTTTTCCCATCTCTTACAGTCTACTAATGTCTATTATAGATGTAGGAAAACTATGAAAAACGATTTTCATCTTTGGAAGAATGGCCTACTAAAAAAGTTTTTTTCGTCCTTTTTAGTGGTTTCTTAGACTGGCAGACCATCAGAGATTCTTGAAATCTCCATGTACCAAATTTCATATAAATCTGTCACAATTCTAAAATTATGGCAGCCATATTGGATTCATCATTTTAGATTTTTAACTTTTGACAGCAGATATCGGCTACTCCGAAGACACCTAACTACCAATTTTAATACAATTCCGATCAAAATTGAATTTTGTCTAGATTTGAGAGTCCCGCCATTGTGCACTGGTCGTAGCTTGAAAAGAAACTACCATGGGATCACCCGTGGCCTACGTAAGTGATATCACTTACATAGGCCACGGATCACCGCCGAGTAATAATACCCAATCGTTGGAAATATTATTATTATTATTATTATGAATCGCTTTTATTCCCACTAGCGTATTCGCCAAATTTGCGGTTAAAGAAAACTTGCTTTCAATTTTTGCTCACCGTCACCGTACACTAGCGGCAGCATGATGAAACTATAACGGGACCACAGTTTGCATTTCATAGAAATCTCTTAAGCCAATACAGAACATCGATTAATCATATATTAAAAGAACATAACACGGATCGAATTAAAAACCCCCTCCTTTTTAAATTTTTAAAAGTCGGTTGAAAAGGATGTGGACCATATATCGGAAAAAAGTAATAAAGTAGTACCTATGTATGTCTATTAAAAACTAAAATAAACAAATGATATTATAGACAACCCAAGCAGCAAGGTATCGTCATTATGACGTCGTTTTAAGATGATCTGCCGTCAGTAGACGTCATTCGACCAGTGAATGACGTAATAATGACGTGACATTGGAGTCGTCATATTGATGCCATAAAAATGCTGTCAACTAGACGTCTTTTTTAGGTGTAGCTATAGA
Source organism: Rutpela maculata (assembly GCA_936432065.2). Lineage (NCBI taxonomy): Eukaryota > Metazoa > Arthropoda > Insecta > Coleoptera > Cerambycidae > Rutpela > Rutpela maculata. Next base: position 248,488,436 of record OW386286.2, read on the forward strand.
AGGGTAACATGGTGACGTCAGTTATACGTCATTGTTAAGTGATGCAAGTCACGTTACAAATTAATTAAGAAGTGAACATAAATATTACACCTTGGTATTGCAAACAAAAAATGTCGAATATAAGTAACAGTTTCTTATAAAATAGTAATAGTATTATATATTTTGTTTCACTATTTCCAACTATACAGTTTTTAAGTAACTTAAAATATATCGGTTCAGTGAGTTGAGCGTTGTGTTGCGAGTCAGGTCGGCGGTTCGATCCCTATAGTCTGAATTTTTTTTCGTTAAAAACTTTATTAATAATTGTGGGAAAATATTATAGTGAAAGATTTGCATTCCTTATCGCAAAATGCACTGATTACCAAATACGTCATACTGGCGTCACATGTATGACGTCAGTAATGTCTGTAACTTACGACTGTCATTTTCACGTCTTAAATACGTCATGATAGACGTTTGCTGACCAAAAATTAGCGTCATGATGATGACACCTTGCTACTTGGGAACGGGTAGGTATACTTATTTCATAAATTAATGCTGATTTGCTGATGGGGATCAATCACTTCGAAATATCTGTTGAGTTGTTGGCTCTTTTGTGGTGTTGACACTTCTTTCGCTGTGCTGTAGTTTTTTAAAAGCTGTATCTATTTATAATAATTCATTATTGTAAATAAATATTTTTCCCCAGATACAATCGCATATCATCACATTTTATGTGTTCACCAAGTTAATGATTTATTGTAAGATAAAACTGCAGTAGCAAAGGAAAACTTTCACAGTTTTCTCAAAAAACTACATTGTGTAACTATGAATTAAAAGTAAATATAAATTGTAATTTAAATGTTTTACAGTATTTGAATTATGATAATTGGATTTTCTTTATAAAAATAAATTTATAAACAAAATTTTCCCAGTTGTTTTACTCTTCTTAATAATTATGTAAGACGCAAGTAGATTGCAAAACAGCTTTATAATTACCGTATTAAATTATGTTTATACTTAATATTAATGAAAATTTTAATTGAAAAGAGATATCACTAATGAAATTTTAAGTTTCTTGCAATCTTTCTGCGATTTGCATATAAATTTAAAAATTGAGCTTAGTTCTGAGAGTTTGAAGTTGAATGTGCCCCAAGTGAATTTAGAAAGGTGGAATGTCTTCAAAGGTAAATAAATAAAACGCTTATTTTTTTTACAGTGTGCGACAAATACATGAATCGTCTCTTGTGAAACTAAAACCATATAACGTAAAAAAGCAACATTTGAAGAGTATAATAGTCGAGAATCCAAAGGTCCGAATTCGATCATGAGGTATGAACTCGCAGGTATAAAATTTAAAAAATATGGATATTATCCAGAATTTTATGCCGAATTCGATTCCAGAGGGCGCGATGTCGGCCAAGATTGCGAAATTGCAAAAAAAGTAATAATTTCGAAAAAAATTTGGAACTTAAATATTGCATCATCTTTCGTTTATATTGCATTTACGAGCTTATTTATAAAGATTTTTTAATAATTCTTATATCAATCGAAAGCTTAATGTTTGTAGCTTCATAAAAGTGTAATAGAGAGACATTATTTTCATTATAAACAACACTATAAATTGTTTAAACAATATGTACTCAGAAAGTGCAGTGTAATTTTCGGCATCGAGGTACTTTTGTTATTATTGCAGATAGATGTATAGTTATTTGAGACGAAATGCGTAGAATAGACCAACGAACATTTTTTATTAAAACAATTTTTTAATTCGCTGAATAATTTAGGAGATATGATTTTTTAAATGTAGGGCGCGCGGCCGTAGTCAGATCTCATCATAATAATAAATATAAGTGTGGCCTCGGGTACGCGATTTGCCAGTTTACATTTGCCGTTCGCATTGTTTATTAGTTCTAGTCTGACAGGATAATATTAAAATTCCAAATTGGGAACTTTTTCTTGCAAATAATAACAAAGCTCGTTTATTGAAGTATATTTCCGAAAAATTCTATACAGATCATAGTAGTCTACCTACTAACGTTTTTGTTATGACGACATGAAACAAAGTAAAATTGTAACAGACTTACACTTTTCAAATCACAGCGAAGCAGACAGTAGAATATTTGCAATAGTTCAAATTTGAATTACAAAAAGCTACTGATACAGACATTTTTGTGATGGCACTATACCATGCTACTAGAATAAACGTAAATGAGTTGTGGATACATAGATTCGATGTGTATATACTTATTCACTGCATTATACAAAAACTGTCGACTACGCAGAATATATCAGAAATTTATTTGGGCAATTTTTTTCTATGTACTTAAGTGGTTGCGATACGGTCAATTTTCCTTTCAGAAAAGGAAAAACTTACGTATTCAAAACATGCCTCAAATATGCCAATGATCCTAAGTTACAGTCAATATTGAATTTCCCCTCGACAATTCATTTGATAGTGCTGAATTTGAAAACTCTGCACGATATTTCTTTAAAGTCTTATATGGTAGACCGTTTTTCATTGGTAATTTGGACAATTTGCGAGCCCATTTATTTCACACTCGTAAATCGGATATTCGAAAGATTTTGGTTGGGTTTCGAAGGACAATATATTAGTACCAAGACTTATGACAAAAAGTGTACGTCCAAATGTAACACCTGGAAACATATTTTGTAAATGCAAGCAATTCCAAAAGTGCATTGGAAACTGCAGTTGTGCTAAGGCTGGTTTGGCGTGCATAATAGGTTGTTTTTTGAAGGCCGATGTCAAAGGTGTTAGTTTAACCTTAACTTATACTATAGTATTATTACAATACACTTAATTATAGCATTATAACATCAAATCATATGTATAACGACTTACCTATAATACTCCAATTTTAGTTATATCATATGTATTATGTACACCGAATTTACAATACATACAACCATTATTTTGTCAAGACGAAAAATATTTTAATTTCATTTTAGTTGTTTTTAAATTAAATACAAATAATTTGTTTTGTTTCTAAGCATTATTTATGATCTGTACGAACTTTCATATTAAAGAGGTTACAAAAATGTTGCTTATACCTTACAAACAAATTAATAAAATAATGTACAGTGACCGTCACAATACTCTTGCCAACCTACATTTTTTTCTACATTTCCTCCTGGTGTATATTATTAGATTTTTTTTTGTTTATTTTGTTAATTGTCCTCTGGTGTATAAGAATAAAATGTCAATTATATTGTGGTAAAGGATGGCGGATTTATATAACTGATAAATCAAATAAAACTTGCCATAGGTGGCAAAATTATTGTGACGAGCACTGTACGTAATAATAAATACTTTTATTATAACAGCAGTACTCCGAAATCTTGTGTAAATAGCCTACAGAGACAAGACCGCGCGCGCGGCAGACCAAAACAATGCGCTTCATTTTAAAAAAATCATATCTCCTAAATTATTCAGCGAATTAAAAAATTGTTTTAATAAAAAATGTTCGTTGGTCTATTCTACGTATTTCGTCTCGAATTACTACACATCTATCTGCAATAGTAACAAAAGTACCTCGATGCCGAAAATTACACTACACTTTCCGAGCACATATTGTTTAAACAATTTATAGTGTTATTTATAATGAATATAATGTATCTTTATTACACTTGTGTGAAACTACAAACATTAAGCTTTCGATTGATATAAGAATTATTAAAAATTTTTTATAAATAAGCTCGTAAATGCAATGTAAACGAAAGATAATGAAATATTTAAGTTCCAAATTTTTTTCGAAATTATTATTTTTTTTGCAATTTCGCAATCTTGGCCTATATCGCGCCCTCTGGAATCGGATTCGGCATAAAATTCTGGATAATATCCACATTTTTTAAATTTTATACCCGCGAGTTCAGGGTTCGGCATTTTAGACGCGTCTTTTTGGATGCTAGATTCCTTACTATAATAGGAGCATGTTAGCATAAGGGGGTCTAGAGGGAAATGCCGAGATCGCAATTTTTAACTTGAGGGCTGTGTTTGGACTATTTAGGAGGTAAACATACCAAAAGTCCCCGAACATAGGAGGTGCGGGGGGTGCAGAGGGGCGCAAAAAGGTTCCCGGTTTTTTGTTTTTTGCTCATGTCTCGAAAACGGTTAGCCATAATCAAAAAGTGACTATGTGCAAAATTAAAGCTGACTAAATTTTCTACAATAATGTTTCTTTCAATTTTTGTCGTATCTATTATGGTTCAGTAATGGATTGTATATCTTTTAACTGTATTCCAACTTTATTATAAATTTATTACAAATTTAAAAACATTTTTAATAATCGTGGAAAAAAAATTATTTTACAGATATCCGTTTCCTAGTAGACTGAACTCAAATATCGAATAAAAATGTCCTTGTGTCTGTAAGTGTGTGTGTGCGTGTATATGTATGTGTGTATACCGTTTCTTGTAAACACGATAACTTCTGTTAGACTGAAAATATTTAATTACAATTTGGAACATATGTAAAACAACCTAGTACAATAATCCCTATTGAAATTGGGCCATATCTGTAATACATGGTCATAACCCGAGGAATACAAACTTTCACTCTTACGTAAAATAGGTTTTATTTTAATTTCAGAGCAAAATGCGTTTTTTTTTTCGATTAAGCATACAAAAATATGAAGATGTATAAGATTTATAAACCGCAATATACCGGGTGTATGTTAGGTTCAAACCAACTTATTTAAATTAGATGATATATCAATGTTATCCTAAAATTTGGATAATACGATTATTGTGAGAGTTTGTGTTTACAAGAAACGGTATACACACACACACATACATATACACGCACACACACACTTACAGACAAAAATACATTTTTATTCAATATTTGAGTTCAGTCTGCTATGAAACGGATATCTGTGCAACAATTTTTTTTCCACGATGATTATTATTTAAAAAAATTTTTCAATTTATGATAAATTTATAATAAAGTTGGAATACAGTTAAAAGATATACAATCCATTACTGAACCATAACAGATACGAAAAAAATTAACAGAAACATTATTGTAGAAAATTTAGTCAGCTTTAATTTTGCATATAGCCATTTTTTAATTATGGCTACCCGTTTTCGAGATATGAGCGAAAACCCAAAAACCGGGACCTTCTTCATGGCCTCCTGCACCCCCCGCACTTCCTGAGTTCGGGGATTTTTGGTATGTTTACCTCCTAAATAGTCCAAGCACAGCTCTCAAGTCAAAAATTGTGATCTCGTCATTTCCCTCTAGAAACCATTCATGGATAGGAATATTTGTATAAATAATACGATAAAGTTAGATGTAAACATTATAATATTCCATGAAGTTTTTTAAAAGTTTTTGTGCCATTCTTTTGCACGGTCATTAAACCATACGGTTGTCTCAATCAGCAGCTTGAAGGCGAGAGAGACGCGGGGGGAGGGAAATAGAATGAAAGAGACAGACATATCTGATTTCCGTGCAAAAGACAGAGACAAAGATGCTTGTAGTGTTTACAGGTGACGTAGGCTGTAGACCCTACCGGAATCTCTGTCTCTATCTTCTGCACGGAAATCAGATATGTCTGTCTCTTTCATTCGATTTCCTTTCCGCCGCGTCTCTCTCGTCCTAAAGCTGCTGATTGATGTAACCGTATCGTTTATTGACCGTGATTCTTTTGGATGATCTAATGAAAGGTCTTATTACATATTTGACTCCTTTCCGTGCTTTTCTCTTTTCTTATGACTTTTTGCTGTACTTGCGTTGATGGATTCGGCTATTGCTCAGAAAGTATTGGAGTAGCAAAAACAAGTATACAGTGTGTCCCTGGATAGATGTAATAAAATTTTGGAATTTTAGAATGGTATTTAGGGATTGAGTCCTGCTTGTTGTAAAACTAAAGTATACCAAAAATGACTTGATTTAGTGTTCTACAGGGTGTTTTATAAGCAAAGTTGTAAAAATCACCACTAATAAAGTATCTTTATTTTTCAAAATATGAAAAAATTCCACTAAGAAAAGTTATTTAGAATGCAATTTTAAACCTCTATACCAAAGTTCGAGAATATAAAATTATTTTTTTGAAACTTCCCATTTTTTCAATAAATTAGTAATTGTTTCTTGTTTTACAATTAGGTCGATTAACATTATACCTTCTTACATCTCGTATATTCAATTTTTTATTTACCAATAGCCTACTTTTTGAGATGATTAACATTTGCTCCTACACAACTTGAAATATAAATTCAACTCTTAATTCGTTTCAAGTTTCAAAAAAATAATTTTATATTCTTGAAATTTGGTATAGAGGTATAAAATTGCATTCTAAATAACTTTTCTTAGTGGAATTTTTTCATATTTTGAAAAATAAAGGTACTTTATTAGTGGTGATTTTTACAACTTTGCTTATAAAACACCCTGTAGAGCACCAAATCAAGTCATTTTTGGTATACTTTAGTTTTACAACAAGCAGGACTCAATCCCCAAATACCATTCCAAAATTCCAAAATTTTTGATCTATTACACCTCTGCTTCTGTTACATCTATCTTGGGACACACTGTAGAACTTTTCCTATGGAGAATTTACTTAGCTTCAAATTTGAATACCGCCATTTTGAATGTAGGATGAAGAGAAAACTGGATAATGTCAAAAGACTAGGTTTTGGTACCTTTGTAAAATTAAGGGTAGTTTCAGACCTTAAGATTATGAGTTGATTTTCTAACCCATAGAAACTACCGACAACACTGTATCTTTCTATTTATTTTAAAATACAATTTTATTTTAAGGAAATTTCTATCCAACGTCCAGGATGGACGAAACCTCTAGTCCTTGCTGGAATATCTACTTGCCTGGGCTTGTCTATGCCCGTAGGGTATAATATAGGAGTTGTAAATACACCAGCAGTCGTAAGTAAGAAAAACAATTAATTAAATTCGTATACTAACATTGATAATATTCAAGTTGTTTCGCGGTTGAAAAAATATGCGTACGCCGTACATATAACGCGGATGCGGAAATGCAATGTGGGTACAGTTCGTAAAGCAAATAGTAAACAATTGGAAACAGTGGACCATTAGAGATTTTCTAGAGTGGTTTTTAAGAAAAGTTGTTTAAAATCGTTGTAAATATTAATTGGCAATAGTGTTCCTTTCAAATTATAAAAACTTACGGCAGCCCGCTACCAAGATTTTCGAGTTACTTTAGCGAAGATAATTCCAACGTTTCTCATCCGTTCTGGGAGAGCTAAGAAGAAAAGTTCAAGGTGACGGAACGTTTTACCTGTCCTAAAAGGTTCAAATCGAACTTTGAACATGTAAAGAAAAACCGGTCATCTCGGTCTTCGCAGCGAAGCAGTTTCTTTTGTCTTCTTCTCGAGGGAAGTAAATATGATGAGGAAAAATTGAGAACTGCCCTTTTGACTGATACGCCGAGTTACAAAGACCAAAATAATGACAAATAGCCACCGGTCAAAATTCTGGTCACTGCAGCGGGGCAGTTCTGCTCATTATCGAGTAGTTTCGATATCTCTTGACGACAAGAAAGTTCGAACGGAACTTTTTGCTAGTTCAGTTACGAGTGATTGCATTCGCATGTTGCTTAATTTTGAGGGCTGATCAAGTCATCGCGGCGGGGCAGTTATCCATTTCAGGCTATTCCAAAATATAATTAAGAAGACAAAAAAATATTAACGGAACTTTTTCCCAATTCACATTTAAGAAAAATGATTTCCGCCGCGACAAAAAAAAAGAAGCAAATTAGGGCTGTTTGTAAGCACAAGCTCCCAGATAATTTGTTTAAATGGAATTGGAATTGAATTTCAAAGTTCCAGGCATACGGTAATGATAGAAGGATTAAAATTGGTAGGTTTATTATTATAGTTTTAAACATTTCATTCATTGTCATCTGATGAGCTTTCACTCATATATATTTCATTGTCTGATTCGTAGTTCACGTCTTCTTCTTCTTCTTGTTCCATCCGGCCTCTCCATGTATTGCGCGCGCTGCAGCGTCATTCCGGAGCACGCATATACATACCAAGAGAGTCTGATACGAGCTGCCCGGACCGAGGCACTATACGGAGTATACCATCTCTGTATAACGACAACGCAGCGTCCTCGGTTCCAGCAGCTGCCATCTTTTATTTATGTATACATGCGTTCTATACCTTCTGCTGGAGATGCTACATGGCTTCGGATACATTCCACGTGATTGCCATAGGCAACGAAGTCCTCCGCTCGCCACCGCGCCAGCACGCCGAATGTATGAATGGGACTCCATTCGATTCCGCGCAGCTACGGCCAACGGAGAACGGCAGTTCGCATTTTTTTATCGTTTTGTACATCCCACTCTATAAATAGACAAAGTTTTAGCCTCGCTGCTTTGATAATTTTAGCCTCGAATTTGATACAACTTTGAGTAATATTATTGGAACTTAGTCCAATGAAAAATGGTAGTTCTCGATTAATTCATGCCTTGTTCATCATTTTTAACGAGAGTTAATCGAGAACTGCCTCGCCGCGGTATAAAAATTACGACATTTTTTTCGACAGACAGAAAGCCGTTTGCCAGTCGTTCTTCGAACTTTTGTCGTATGAAAAAGTGTCTTAGAATTTCATAATCTATAGAGTTTCCCTGCGATAAAGCTCGCTGCTTTGATAGGGGTTTTTGGTAACGGGCTGCTGTACTATAAAGGTCTAAATAATTTTAGCCAATTTCTCTACACATTTCCTATTTGTAAAAATTCTCTCTTGCAGTCTATTTGCAATGTGAGTTTTCTGTGAACCACTGTCCAAAATTACGTGATTCACGGTAAAGACCGTCGTCCTGAAAATATTTTTTTGTAAGCAAATGTCATGCCTCTAAAAAAATTCCTGCCATAACAAATGATTGATTCTTGATACATTCGAATTTGTACTTAATTCAAGATTCAACGACAGGGACATCAAAATTATATGAAAAATATGTTAGTAAAACTTTAATTTAAAAATCTAACTATTTTGCAGATAATAAGGACTTTTTGTAACGAAAGCCTGTATACCCGATATAACACTGTTTTCGATGATGTACAACTAGATATTTTATGGTCCTTCATAGTATCAATTTTCTTGGTTGGCGCAGCCGTTGGTTCGCTCGGAGGATCCGTGTTGGCTGATAAAATTGGACGGAAAGGGGTATTAAACGTATGTGCGGGTTTAGCAATAGCGGCGGCGGTACTTTTCATTGGATGTAAAGCCGCCAATTCGATAGAGATGTTGGTGCTTGGGAGGTTGCTGGCCGGATTATCCGCTGGTTGGTATAAAAAGTACAGGGCTGTACGTTTGTTTTGTACTTTCATGTTTATTTTTCAGGTTTAACAACCAGCGTTGTACCTATGTATTTGACGGAGCTGGCTCCACTTCATCTAAAGGGTGCCACTGGTGTCCTTTGCCCGTTGGGCGTGACTATAGGGGTGCTGATTGGACAGACTCTGTCAATGCGTGATATACTTGGTATGAAAAATATAGACTAGACATCTATGATAAAATACAGGGTGTAATCAGTTTCATGTCATTAAAAAAAACTGGTGGTGGGGAACGACTAAACGAACAAAAAAACCTTATATAACATGGTCTAAAGCCCATAGTTTTAGAAAAAAAGAACAAGAATTTCGAAAATTTTCAGTAATATTGTTTGAGAACTGCTGGAATGTTGGGACAGGCTTTTGTCTTCGCGTATGTCGGCGCCTCTAACCATCAAATAAGCTAATACGGCTCTATCAAAGTGTCGCGCTCCTTTGTTAGAGACCGCGCGTCGGCGAGGACACAAGTTGATAATCATCACACTTTTTTTATGGCTTTTTAAAGGTAGTTAAGGTAAAAGCACAGCATGCTGTGGCCAGCGTGCTGGTATTTTTTTGGCTACTGTTTTAATCTCCTGTGCTGGGCCTAGCTGTTGGAAGTGTGTACGACGGCTGGGTGAATTAGTGCGTGCGCTTACGGGCCGAAAGGGCGTTTTCACATCTACCGGCACGACAACGGGAAGAGCTCTTCACATTTAGCGGGCATGCCTGGGAGGAATCGGCTGTCAGTTTAAACTAGAGTATTTTTTTTAAAGTGTGCAATTGTGAGCAGTAACATGGCAGCGGTTAACAAATTATATTTAATTTACTGCCAAATACAGGGATTTATCGCCACAAGTTCAATTAACCTAACAATATCATATTTAAAATAAGCCATATTTTTTACTAAATTAATTAAACAAAGTAAACGAAAACTGTAGACACTACACAAATGAATAAAAATCGGCGACGACACGAGTGGCGTGTTAGCTCCTTGAATACATATAACACAGCCCCGCAAAAAAAAAGTTCAAAGCAGCGAACCAGACCTATGTATCCCCATGTATTTTCGCTCGCTGAATCCGAATCCGGGATAAAAAAAATCGTACACCCCCAAAATAATTAGCTAGAGCCAAAAAACACCCCCTAAAATGGGATAAAAAGAAGATTAAGCTACGAGAATAGTTGTTACTTCTTAATCAATCGAATTATATAAATTAAGGTTAAACAGCAGCGTACATATAATAGTTATGAGGGGGGGGCGAAAACTAGCCCCCATATATAAAAAAATCAATCCAAAACAGCAATGACTGCTGAAAAAGCTCGAAATGTCTAAGTTTTGTTAAAGTGTTAAGAAACTACATCAGGTCCGACGTAATCTTCATAAACTGCCCCTATAGGGTTGAGAACAACCACCATCAAGTTCAAAGGACACGTGAAAAACAAGGAAAAACGTAAAATCCAACAGGATTTCTATTTTCATGGATGCTATGATTGGCTAAAATTGCGTAGTACTCTAAAATAGAACCAGAAACTTACGCACCATCAACATCCTACACTGTCAACCCTCAGAGGGTGTGAAAACTACCCCCATGTAAGATTTAACTATAAAAAGTTACAGTGACTTCTATAAAAATTCGAAATACCTGTGTTGTATGGAAGAGAGAAGAAACTAGACTATGTTCGACGATGTGCTTGAAAACTACCCCCACGGGCTTGCGACATACTACCCCTTTATCTGTAGGATGCTGGAAAAACAGAGAAACTAACCGGATTTACATTTTTATGGATGCTATGATTGGCAAAAATCGTGTTGAACACTTAGAGTTTGAAACTCATGTCCTATAAATGTTATTAAGTAACACCCCCAGAAAGGATGTAAACTACCGTAATTCGAGATGTAACGAGAAAGCTATACTGTTGCTTATTCGTTTCATTTCCATAGTTTTTTTTATAGGGGTGGCGTCTCTCAACCCCGTGGGGGTGGTTTTCAAGCACAGCGTCGAACATAGTCTAGTTTCTTCTCTCTTCCACACAACGCAGGTGTTTCGAATTTTTATAGAAGTCACTGTAACTTTTTATAGTCAAACCCTACATGGGGGTTAGTTTTCATACCCTCTGAGGGTTGACACTGTAGAATGTTGATGGTACGTAAGTTTCTAGTTCTATTTTAAAGTACTACGCAATTTCAGCCAATCATAGCATCCATGAAAATAGAAATCCTGTTGCATTTTACGTTTTTTCTTCTTTTTCTCGTGTCCTTAAAACTTGGAGGTGGTTGATCTCAACTCTATAGGGGCAGTTTATGAAGATTACGTCGGACCTGATGCAGTTTCTTATCACTTTAACAAAACTTAGATATTTTGTGCTTTTTCAGCAGTCATTGCTGTTTTGGATCTATTTTTTTATATATGGGGCTAGTTTTCGCCTCTCCCTGGGGGGTGTGTTTCATATCTATTGTATGTACGCTGCTGTTTAACCTTAATTTGTATAATTCTATTGATTAAGATGTAAGTATTCTCGTAGCTTAATATTCTTTTTACCCTTAATATTCTTTTGATTAAGATGTAAGTATTCTCGTAGCTTAATATTCTTTTTACCCCATTTCAGGGGTGTTTTTTGCTCTAGCTAATGATTTTTTTTGACCCCGGATTCGGATTCAGCGACCGAAAATACATAGGAATACATGGGTCTAGTTCGCTGCTTTGCACTTTTTTTTTGTGGGGCTGTGTAATTTGTTACTATACTTCCACTCCACCATGTCGATGTGGAAGTAAAATGAATTCTCAGTTCAGTTATTTATTTCAAACATTATAACATGTTTCCGGAATTCAACTACGGTGAACGACCGTACTAATGTCATACTTTCGGCGGAACTTCAAGCCCGCATGTATTTTGTTCTTCACTGACTGAAACTGACCTCGACACTGCTGGCTCGAACAAACTTTGTCGCTACCCAGCAGTCGCCCTGCCAAACTTCAAAGGTACCGACAAGGCTGGCTCCCTGCCGCTGGATCGTGTGTAGACCCCTGAAGGTCTTTAGCGGGGCGGCAAAGGGGAAAGACGTTAGCGTTTTCTGAGTGCTTAGTAGATCTGAAGAAAACTATACCCTCCCTTGTGCAATATTTTAGTTTCTGTGGGCACTTCGTTAAGTACATACCGTTCGTTGTTTTTTTATGTTGCTTTTGTTCTTTTTGAATTTTGGGCCACGTATTTACAGTTAAGATTTATTTTATTGACTTACCGTTCAAGTCGTTAAGTTCTTGATTACGTACATACACTACTTACTTGTTCGTTCTTTTGTGTTGCTTTTTGGATTTTGGACCAAGTTTTTATTTTTATTTTCCTTATTGACAACGTTAGTTAATAGTTTAGTGTGGTATTTTAAAACGCAGATTTTGAATGCTATGGGAGATTACACTTGCCCAGAGCTCGCGGATATGCACTTGATGTATGGAGAATGTCGTGGAAATGCAGCTGCTGCGGAACAGCTTTATAACAATAATTTATTGGCAAGTTCTAGATTTATCGAATATTTTAGTTTTCGATACCTGATTGGCAATTCGTTAAATAAATCAGATTTTTTCCTAACTTAAAATACACATAATTGTTTTCTGTTATCGTATCTCAGATGTCTAACTCTTTATTTCCCAATGTTATGCAATAATTACTCACTTTTTAAGTTTTTAATCCAGAACACTCATTTAGGTTACAAATGTTAATAAACTACATTTAAATCTGATAAACTATAAACAACAATAAAAGCTCCAATATTTTGTTCTAAATTAAACAAACACACATGTAAAGAAATGTTATATTTAAACCTCTACGCCCATAATTTGCTTGCAGTTCTGCAAAAAGAGATAACGAACTATTTACATTTTTATAATTGGTTCGGTTGAGGCGGTCATCAAAGGTGCCGCCTTTCTTTGCTTTGAAACCGCGGGCCGGCGAAAACGAGTCGGTCGGTAATCTTTGCACTTTTCTATGACAATTTAAAAGGTGTATAATTGGGAAGTACACGTCCGTTGACCCAGAAAGGCAGTGGTTCTCAAATGTTTCCCACCCTAATATTCAAATTGTTGCCCCTAGAGGAAAAAGTCATAAAGGTTTTTTGTTTGTCTAGTCGGTCCCCATTACCAGTTTTTTTTAATGACATGAAACTGATTACACCCTGTATAATGGTGGTAAAAATTGTTAAAGATCTTCGTATCTTGAGAGTCAAAGAATCTTCAGTTACTCTATGCGCGTTCCATAATGGGTTTCAGTTTTTGAACGAATATTAAAAAGGCATGAAATATTTCTAAAAAAATTTATTCTGGTCTAAGTACAGAGGAGATATGCGGATTTCATTTCTTAAAAATTAAATTGACCAGATGTCTTCCGTTTCGCTCTAATGCAGACCTCAATTTGCGGAAAACTGCTAAATGTCTGCTGGAATTGCAGTGATTTCCTCTCTGACTCTGTATATTAATTCATTCAGTGTTGCAGGCGTGTTGACATACACTTTTCATTTGAGGTATCCCCACCAAAAAAGTACATAGCACTGAGGTCAGGTGACCTAGCTGGTCACTTGATGCTTCCAAACCCAGATATAATTTTTTCAGGAAACAATGCTCTCACGGGCAGACTGATTTGAAAAAAGTCACTTTTATTCAAGTTATTGCAATTCAAAAAATGAAATCCATTATGGGGCACCTTGTATAACGAAAAACAATTATTTTTACTATAATTTTAGGTGATAAGGATTACTGGCCTCACTGTCTGGCCTTCTATGCATTGCCCGTAATTTTTTGTGCAGGAACTCTTGCATTCCTACCAGAAAGTCCAAAATATATTTTTATTATTAGAAAAGAACCAGAAGTTGCCTTAATACGTAAGTAAATTCAAAAAGACTTGTTTTCTGTTGCATCATAAGTTTTTTTATTAAAATGTTTAATAACTCCTATATTTACTAATCGATATTTTTCAAAAAAAAGAAGCTTAGTCCTCCAGCTAACACTCACTTTCAGTGTCAAAATTTTAATACGCTCAGACTTTACCCTCTGAAGTTATCGTGTCAATAGGAAACTTGACGGGCGGACGAATTTCGACGTTTCACAGGATTTCACAATTTCGAAAATTTAAAAAACCTAGCCAAAACCTAAAACGTAACTTAGATTTTACATTGTTACGACAAATTTTTATATATTTTCTAAGCTTTTAAAAAATTTTAATATCTCAACAACACTCAACTTTCGACCGAGCACAAGAAGAAACTGACAGCAATAAGGCGTCAAACCTACCCCCATTATGTAAACAGGTAGTTTGACTCGTTGACAGGGCTCGGGAATTTTATGTCGGCGCCAGAGACATATAGACATAATACAGGGAGATCGAGAAAGACTGAACGTGCCGCTCCTTAAAGATTGTTTTTGTGCCGCCTACATACTGCATACATATGTACTATTTTCTGGTACTTTCAGCATTTTCACGTTGGCGACGCAGTAACCTTAAATATAGTCAATTACAGTATTTACATCAAAAAGGATAAGATAGAGTGGAAGGCTCGCGTACACGTGTCGAGTTTTAGGCAGCAACAACATATTTACAGGCATCGGCATCAATGAAAGAGATTGTCGTCTATACTATTGACCATCAACAGGTGCGTTTTTTTGCTACAATTCTGACACCGGAATATCAAATCTTGTCGTTTTTTGCTCGCCATTCTGATTCCATACACATGAATGTCGATGCCATTATTCGTTATTTAAGAATCCTAAGAAATTTGTCGCCTCCCACCTAGGAATTTCAGTTTTGTCGTTTTATTGGTAAATATCATTCCGGTAATTCTAACTCTACCGGTCGTGGACAAAAAAACGCACCTAACCTTACAATCATGATGCAATGGTAATGGTAATGGTGATCATAATAAAATGACATATGTAGAAAAAGCAAATGAGTATTATATGTGTAAAAAAATTATAGTTTTGATTATAGTTATAAAGTATATAATGGTTGTGGCCTGCAATTTTCCAAACTGTCGTAGAAGAAACGATAAAGATAAAGGGCATGGGTTTTTTATGGTCCCTAAGGAACCCGAAATGTGAGTAAGATTCCAGATGCCAGTTTGATTTGAAATTGTTATGAAAATATGCTACCAGCTTGGTACCCTCCGCCTTACGAAGTTCTTTATCATGTACTTAGCATACAAATCTTGCAAATTGCTAGTACTTAGGGCGAGTTGTACCAACTAAGTTCAAACTAAGTTCAGCTTGAGATGTTATTTCCCATATTTCGTATGGGTCCCACGCGCCACAGACGAGAAAAAAAAATTGAAATATCACCAGCCGCCACTGCATGATCAGACCTTGATCATCAGTATATAGAAAGAATATAATTTTCTTGTTTTTGATATTGATATTGTTAGATGAAAGCAGTTGATAAGATGTCTCGTAAGAGTCATTTTTTGTTGATATACTGGTATGATCAGACTTGGATCGATAGTATATGGAAAGAATGAATGGTTTCATTGAAAGTTATCTGCTGAATTAGTACACAAAATAATATTTTTCGATAATTTGTAATGGTTGTATTTTGAGCTACCACCAATTAGTGATTTTTGTTTTACCCATTAATTTATTTTTAGTATACGATATACGATTTTTTTTTTATTGGAACTGACATGTTTATATTTGTTATTTTTTCTGTCAGTTTTGTGTCCATTTTATTTATTAATTTTGTATGATTAATTTTTTTCCGTTGAATTCATTACGGCTAGAATTTTTATTTTCTGTTCAATACAACACTAGCATAACTATTGATCAGTGTTATACAAATTTCTAGTTATAAGTTATTATACAGTGTCATTTGTAGAATATTTTATAAATTATTTATACTATTTACATTCACTTATTACTAGTAATATTTGTTTTGTTAAGGGTGCAGTGGCTATTTCTTAAAATAAAGTAATTTTTTTCACGTTTATCGCTTCTTTTTTCCTTAATTTTTAAGAAATCCAATGGCACGAGTGCGGTGCCTCGAGAGTTTAAATTTCCCGGTAATGGCGGTAGTGGGCAGTGAGGGATTTAGTTACGCATCTGACCTGCAGAGGGCGCCGGCTCAGTACTTCCGAATTTAAATTTCCCGCTAAAAATTGAAGGCTGAAAGTTCCTTTACGAGCCCGACCCGCGCAGGGTGCATGGATTGAGGACCTTGAGTTTCAATTTCCCGCCATGTGTGGTAGTGGGGGGATTTCATGCTGCCTAGGACTCGCCCAGGTGGCGCAGAAAAACTTTGTACGGAAAAATACATTGTGGCCAAATGGAACCTTCCACTCTATCTTATCCTTTTTGATTTACATAAAATGCGAGTTTCTTTATTAACTTGCCACACAAGTGACAAGTGACAGTGAACTGATTGCGTTGAAAAACACTGATTTATTAGTCAGAAAGGGAGATAAATGATAAATCAAACAAGCCAATATTAATAACGTTCACGAAAATGAATGACATCAGATTGGTAACAGTGACTAGAGAACCAGTCGTTACTCCTAGCAGCATAGGAACCAGTCGTTACTCCTAGCAGCATAATAATGTATGTAGAATAGAAATCAATTTTGATAGTTTTATTGACTTTTCCGTGTGACGTAACGTTCAGTCTTTCTCGATCTCTCGGTATTATATTGCAAACATCTACTGAAACATTCAGAAAAACGACGAAATGATGAAATATTCATCATTGCCAGCTACAATGTATTTTTGGTAATAAATTTAACCTTAAAATGGTAATGGTTCACAAACCATTTAATATATATCTAGCAAATAAAAAAATTAAATTAAAAAAAACATTTTTAAAAACAAACTTTTACTTAAATGCTCCAAAAAGAAGAAAATAAACTTTAAATTAAATCAAACCCATCAATTTATTACATTATACAATTTATATGATATAAAAACTTGTCGCGAGATTTACCTGTCTAAATTTATTTTATGAAATACATACATTTTTTCTTAGAATTATTACTTGTGTTAAGATCAAGTTACATATTCTTGTTTATTTACACAGGTAAATCTCACGACAAGCTTTTATATATATATACATTGTATAATGTAATAAATTGATGGGTTTGATTTAATTTAAAGTTTATTTTCTTCTTTTTAGAGCATTTAAATAAAAGCTTGTATTTAAAAATGTTTTTTTAATTTAATTTAATTTTTAAATTTTTAACTACGCCTTAATTAGTTTTATATATTCATTGCAACGTTCCTATCCGATGTAAGACTTATAGTTTAAACCGAATCCTTCACCATTTCTTAGAATGCAACATATGAGCGAATACACTCTACGATCAAATTATAGTGTTAAAACTAAAAAATGTTGCCCGCCATCTTGGGGCGTCTGCCATATTGAATTTAGTGTGACGTCATTTTATTTTTGTATTCTTCTCAGCAAACCCTTTCATTTGATACCCATATCATGGAGGTGCATAAAAAATAACTGGTCCGCCATCTTTGGAAGTCCGCCATATTGGATTTAGAATGACATCACTTAGCCCTCCATGCATTGTCATCCAAACTAAACGTGTATGCAAAATTTCAGCTCAATCGGTTGGGGATAACTGTTTTAAAATTCAGTTGCAAGATTTGACCTAAACAAACATACATACAAACAAACAAACATTGCAAGTTAAATAAAAACAATTTTGAATCAAACACATACTTTCCTGTTCTGTTTGTGGCGTGTTTATTATGTTTATTTTCATGATAATTAATATAAAATCTAATAAGCTGCTGGCAACACAAAGAAATTTTCCCAATAAAATAAACCATTTTTTATATAATATTAAATCACACATAACAAACAAAGTTAAGGATTAATGGAATAATAATGCCATGTACCGTGTGCATCACAAATGTATACAACGTGATAAAGTGAATTTGATTTCATATTAAAGTATAAGAGATATATTGTGTTATTCTTGCATAAAAATCTTTCCGGTCTGACCTAGAGCCAGCCCTGATTTTGACGTCACAGAGATAAAATTCCCGAGCTTTGCAGTAATGGGTGATAAATTAAAGTAAGTTGATCTTAATATTTAAAATTTTAACCAGTTTCAGGCGCGGATTTAGAAAATTCTTGAGGGGGAGGGGGGGCGCACACTTAAACTAAATATATGGCATTTTATATTTTTTATTAAAAAAACCTAAATCTGTAAACCTTAACCCTATAAATTACTGATTCGGGAGGGGGCGCGCCCCCTGCGCCCCCTCCCTAAATTCGCGCTTGCCAGGTTTTCGCAAATGTTCCCCATTGTGAAACAGACCGATGAATGGACCGACATTTTGAGAGTTATTCGGGGCTCAATTACTAACACAAGGCTATGAAAAAATTATTCTGTACAAACACTTTTAAAAATGTGCCAATTAAATGATACTATACTGACGGTACTCTTTGGTTTCATATTTGCGAATATTGTTTTTTTTAATAAATAAATACCTATTATTTCTGCTTACATCATTGTTAAAAATATTATTTTGGGTATTCAGCAGATAACTTTCAAAGAAAACATTCGTTTCTTTCATATACCATTGGTGCAAGTCTGACCAAAAAAGGAAGATCGACAAGACTCCCCCCTACGGTGACTTGTCACCGTAGGGGGGAGTCTTGTCGATCTTCCTTTTTTGGTCAGACTTGCACCAATGGTATATGAAAGAAACGAATGTTTTCTTTGAAAGTTATCTGCTGAATACCCAAAATAATATTTTTAACAATGATGTAAGCAGAAAGAAACGAATGTTTTCTTTGAAAGTTATCTGCTGAATACCCAAAATAATATTTTTAACAATGATGTAAGCAGAAATAATAAGTATTTATTTATTAAACTAGACGAGTTTTGGGGCTCTAAAGGAATGTTTGTTTTTTGTTATTTTTAATATATTTGTCAAGTAAATAGATGTCTTCCTGTCAGTTTTTTGACATGAAAATATTTCATTTTTATTTTCTAATAGTAACTTTTATTTCGAATTGGATTTATGTCCTTCTGACGAGTTCTAAAGAGAACGAAAAAGATTGTACAATGTTTAAAGGAATTAATCCATCGATAATATGATATACTTCAATTATTGGACATGCATGCGGTGAGCGAAATTTTATAACTATTTTCTTTATGCTTTTTAGTATTTTCTTGACTTTGAAATGTAATAAACGTTTGATTGTGATATAGTATCCTCTAGGTAGGGCTAGAGATGCTTAATATTATATATATTAGCATGATCAGACTTGAATCATCAATATATAGAAAGAGTGGTTGTTTTATTGTTTTTCATGCTGAATATTAGATATGGTAGGTGTATGAAAGAAGCCGACAAGTCACCGTAGGGGGGAGTCTTGTCGATCTTCCTTTTTTGGTCAGACTTGCACCAATGGTATATGAAAGAAACGAATGTTTTCTTTGAAAGTTATCTGCTGAATACCCAAAATAATATTTTTAACAATTGTTTTTTTTATCAGAAAAGTTTTTCTATTTTCTCGATTAAAGTTCGACCTTGTGACGAATTTTAATAAATTTCTCGTGAAATATTCTTACAAACATGGTCATGTAAGAATATTTCGGTTCTCGTACAACACCGGCGAAATAGTTTTTAATTTCAATCATTTGCTATGATCGAACCATAGTTTGGTGGTTTTTTAAACTGAAATCATTTCTGTGTCACAGAGGCAAAACGCCCTATTTTTGTTTAATACCCATATTATATTAACGAATTTTTAGTACTACAAAAATTGCGGAACGTAAAAGAAGACTTACTTCGGGAAGAAATTGATGAATTGAAAATTGAGGAAGAGGATAATCTAAATGCCGGTGCTTCTTGGAATATAGCGAAAGTTATGGCAGATAGGACTCTCTTGTTGCCACTTCTGCTGGTTTGTTTTTTACAAGCAGGCCAGCAGCTCAGCGGCATTAATGCTGTTAGTATATTTTTACTCCATGTTTTTAATATTTACGTAAGGGGCCATTAAAAAATACGTTCGTAAAAATGGGATATTGTAACATTAGTGAAACCTCACTGAAATGAACGTTCGTTTCCGAACGCTCCCTCCCCCGAATTAAATACAAAACATTTAAAGACAAAAAAATTTCACTTTTTAACAATAATAATTTATTTGATTAGTTTGCCACAAGAGAATCAACTTAAAATGTTAAATATGTCTATTTTCTACTTATTTTTTTTATGAGTACAAACTAGGGTGGCCCAAATTTTGCGACTTTCGATTTTTTTATCTCACCCCTTAAAATGGTTTTATATGATGAAGAAAATATCACTACAAAATTTTGTCTTTGAATAATGAGAAATGTTGCCGCCAGAGAATGAAAATGAATCATATTTATAATAACATCAGCTTTTATTTGGATCAAAAACCATATGCCAAGAAATGTTGTAAACATTTTTTAGATATTATTATATAATATTATAGATATTACTTATGAAAGTAGTATTTTACACTTAGTAAATTAATTTTACATAATAATCTATATAGGTATATAAAAGAATACCCTGACTGACTGGCTCACTGATCTATCAACGCACAGCTCAAACCGCTGGGCCTAGAAACTTCAAATTTTGCATAGAGGTTCCTCGAATGACATAGGCAACCACTAAGAAGGGGTTTTTCGAAATTCGACCTCTAAGAGGTTAAAAAAGGGGGTTGAAATTTTAGGCTTTTTCGGAGTCGGTTAGACCTGGATGCGTGAAATTTGGCGTGTAAGACGAAATTTCGATTTTCACTTTTTGAAGGGGGTGGTAGATGGTTTAAAGCGCGTATTTTTGAAATCGCGTAAGTCAGAAAAGTGATTATTCGAGCGATGGACTCTTCTGAGGAATTAAGAAGACACGTATTCGACGGTTTTCAAAAAGAGACCCCCGAAAGGGTGAACGGGGAGAGGGAGGTTTTTAAGCTTCTCGGAAACGGTTAGACTTAGAAGTGTGAAATTTGGCAGAAATCCTCTTTATTGAAATCTATTATACACGAATAAAACGAAATTTCGATTTTCAATTTTGGAAAGGGTGGTAGATGGTCTAAAGGGTACCCGTATCTCTGAAATCGCGTAAGTCAGAAACGTGATATTCCAGCTACGGGCTCTTCTGAGGAAACAAGGAGACACGTATTCGACGGTTTTCAAAAAGAGACCCCCCTCCCCCGAACGGGTGAACCAGGAGAGGGATGTTCTTAAGCATGGAATTTGACACATACCCCCCCATGTGCTGTATTGTTGATTAAAATAATTATTTTTTCGTTTAACTGACTTTAACACAAAAATCATTAATTGTTATCAAATTGCGATGCGCAGTGGGTTTCCCCGAGCACAATGGATGTGCAGTGGCTTTCCCCGAGTACATTGGATGCGCAGTGGGTATACCCGGGTACAATGGATGCGCAGTGGGTTTCTTCGAGTACTATGGATGCGTAGTGGTTTTCTCGAGCACTATGGATGGGCAGTGGTATTCCACGCGGATGAAGTTCCACGAGGACGAAGTTTCACGCGGACGAAGTCGCGGGCATCAGCTAGTAACTTATATTAAAATGTTTTGCTAATTATTTTTTTCTTTGTGTCGGTAAAATGCTTACGATATGCGCTAACAATCTGAATTATAAATTGGCGCTGTTCTTCCTCTGTTGTTATTTCGTCTATTAATTTAATACTTCTTTGTGTCGTTTACAACTGTTAATTTTTTAATAACTTCAGAACAAGTTTTGTACTGCTGATTAGTCTTCCAGGTTTGATGATCGTCATTAATAAATTCGGTAGAGAGGTTAAATAGTTCAAAAAATTTGTTTGTTTCCGAGGAAATAAAATGACGTATTTCCTTACTTTGTATCTCATCAATACTACTAAATTTGAATCCTATATTGCCTTCTTCAAATAAGGCTGCTTTTGCTAAAGCCTTAACCATGTCCTTTTTAGCATCTATTGAAATATCATCATCAAAGAAAAATAGAACAGAAGCTTCAGGAGTTAAATACCACAAATGGTTTTGAATTTTTGAAATTGCACTTTGAGATATAGCAGGATCAATGCTTTTATAGTTCATAAGACTTTTTATAAATTAAAGATCATGATATGGAGCTTTATGTGGAGAAAGAGCTATAAACCAGGCTTTAACGTACCTATATTTTAACAATAGAAATACATATTTTAATAATTCTTTTTGTTTCTTTTGCTGTTAATTCAAATTCATCTCTTAATAAAAATATCTTTAAGCAGTAGATTGCTTTTGCCATCCAGAGTGCGTGGTGGAAAGCCCCAGGAGCGTGAATATTTATTGATGTCTACAAGGCAAATACAGTAAATTTCTTTCTAACATTTGTTCTAATAAACACTTACACCATTTAAGTGACCCAAGTTCGAAGCAGTTGTATCGTAACATAAAGCCTTCACTTTATCACATAAGTTCCAGTGCAATAGTGCTTTATAAACTTTAGTCGCTTGCCTTCTTCCTGTCGAATTCTCTAGAACTGATATTCCTAGTATTTGTTCTGTATATCCACTTGTAATTATTATCGCGACTCTGTCGTGTTTGTCAGTGCCAGTTAAATTCCTTTAAAATTTTCCATCCCAGTGAATACCAGGAGATAACAAATTAGATCCTTTAAAACGTTCCATTGCTTTTTCAGCTCTTTCCTTCCGCAACTTCTGTCTACAGCGTTGAATAGTTGTCCTGCTTATAAACAAGGAGAGTACATCAGGCCCTAATGCTTTAGCAATAGCCGTTAATATGTGGACAGCGTCTCTGTCACTCACTTTGCACTATCTATGGAGTTATTATGTTTTGTGTTCCTACTAATCTTTTCTTTTTTGGTTCTGAGGCCCAGGTACTTCGGGGTCTAATTCTTCGTAGGAAAAGCTTGCATTTGAGATCCTACTTGATGACTCAAATATGTCCAATTCGGCTACATTTTCAAAAATGTTGGCGCTTTTCTCCATTCGTTCAAGATTCTTCTGTTTTCATTCCTCCACTTTTTCCCCTGATCAGTTAGTTTTCAATCGATACTATACATGAAACCTGGTCTTCCCTTTGCCCTTTGACTGAGTAAAAATTGTTTGTTTTCCTCTATCTTTATTATTTCAAAGACGTTCGTATGAGCAATGTCAAATAAATCCACAAAAGATGTTTTTTTCTGTTTAGCAATTTTGCTTGCTTTATGAGAACTTTTCTGCAGAACTCTTAATTCTTCATATAGGCTTTCTACTTTTTTAACGCCATGTTGCACATCACGTGTTGGGATATGCACTTTGTGCCAAAAAACAATTACTTCGTTTATTATTAATTTTGCACTTTCACGCAAATTCAATTTCATTTCTCGCAGGTTAAAAAAAGAACACTTAAAACTTGTTTATTGGAAGGAAGCTTGCTTCCAATAATCTGTGGTGAATAACTACCTATGAGATACACTAAACTGTTTCTCTCAAACTTCGAGGAGATGACATGACATGGTTGAACAAAATTTACAGACCAAAATCACTAAAAATATAACACACAACTCTCAATATTGCTGCACCTAAGTAAAAGCGGAAACTAAAAATATCAACTTATATAAGCATCAGCAGTTGAATAAGTCCCTTAGGAGGCATAGTGTAGGCGGATTAAGGATATCTCCCGTAAGTGGAAGCAGGCAAAAAGATATGATATCTTTCTCTGTTTTATTGCCTACTTCTAAGAAGGACTGACCTTTGAAAAAGGCCAAAGCTGCCAAATCTCTCTTTAATTAAATCATCCTACTCTCTTTGCTGTTTATTGCAAGCAGGTAAAATGACCTGCCAGCATCATAATAACAATTATAAAGAATAATTTTCATGTAATAAAATATAGTATTTAAATGAGTACCAATAAAAATAATTATAAGAAAGATATGTCCTTTACTAACAAATTTCAAGGGGTGAGGCAATAAGAATTCCAAAAGAAAATTTTTTCCTATATAAAGATGGGCCACCTTAATGAGTACGTTGATCTTTTATGAACACCCTTCCCGCCCATTGTTCATTTTGTCATATTTTCGGTAACTCCCTCTCCTCCCCAATAGTGAACGTATTTTTGAATGGCTTCTAAATTGTTTTAAAATACACGCAATTTTTTTTAGGTGTTTTATTATTCTTCAAAAATTTTCCAAGATGCAGGGTTGTCAGTGTCTGCTAGTGAGCTCGCCACTATGGGCGCAGGGGTCTGCAACTTTATCATGGCTGTCCTATCCATACCAATAACATCAAATTTCAATAGAAGAACCTGCGCATTGTTGAGCATGGGTACTTCTGCGTTCTTCTTAATAGTTCTAGCGATAGCCAATCTACCATCAGCCGTAAGTACCATATACAACGTGGTCGAGAGACAAATGGAATACTTATTTATGATTTTACCAAAGACTAAATAATATAATATCATAAAGACGCGACACCCGAAAAGCGAAGCTTATTTCTTGAGAGAGACAGACAGGATACCAAATTAAACCTCCAGTAGTTTCTTTACAGTCTAAGCTCCCATGGCACAAAAAGGTACCCCATCGAACACCTCAAATTTAATAGGTGAAAATGGTTGAAAAACATGTAATAAACATGTTACGCCCGCCAGACTAATAAAAATGTGTTAATTGCTATTTTTAATTACCTTCTGAAATTAGCTAAAAAAATGAATTTACTTTTCAAAACACCTGTTTGAAATTTACACAATTTATGGTAAGTAATGTATCATTTTTGAAAAAATTTGACTGTCCGACAATTTTTGTTAATTAACATCGGATAGACCTGTTGTCAAATTATTTTTTTATGAAAGTACACTTCATAGCACCTCCTTGGTTTTTGTTTACAAAATCGGCAGCTACTGGAAGCGGCTGGAACCTCCCCACATGCTAAATCCAAATCAGCTGTGTTTGGATATTACGTCGGAAATCAGAGCACTGAGCAAACAGATAAATTACACGTGACTTTGGAGCCATTTATTTCATGAAAAAATATCGAACGAATTGAAGTGGACTACAAGCAATCTGTTAAAACATAACCTCTCATGTTTGTTTATGTTGCATGTTAATCAATTGCCGGATGTTATATAGGTATTAACAGATAGCGTTTCGAAGATTTTGTAGAACATCGAATAGCGAATAAAAATAATAACAGAGAATTTAGCCCAAATGGCACTCTAACCTCAACAAATCAATAACATTATGGACAGTTCAAGCAAACTACGCATGCGTCAAATTAAAATCTTCCTGCTCGATCAAAAAGGTCCGAGAAAGTCGAGCTTCGTCCGAGTCCTTTATTTTGTAATATTCGAACGTTTCAGATTTAGCTCGGTTAGCTCGATTTGCATTAAATGAACGATTGTGACGCGTCCCATCAACCAGACGTAATATCCGAACACGGCTATAAACAATTATTACCTCTTACATTGTCAAAAATATTTGGGTTGGTAACCTTTACGAATGTTGACTTTTAGGTTATGAAATATGTTTAGAGACATATCTGCATCATGTTTAAGTTTTTCAAATTTATTCTCATTTTTAATGTTTGTATACGCATTTTTAGCTTGGAGCCACAGGGGTTCCAAGCAAATATTTAAAAATTCATGCAAATTTTTTTTCTATATTGTTGATTAGGCAATCCAACGACCTGTCAAAATTGTTTTTCAATATGGCGTGGTGGTCAAAGACGGGTTTATTTCTATTGTTTAGATTGTGACCAGTGCAGCATTTTTTCATGTAGTTTTTATGTTTTAAAGGTTTTTAATTTGAGTTTTTTGTAAATAATTGTTTAATATGTCTTATTAGATTTTTTCGTGATAATATTATTGGCTATAACTGGAAAGAATGCCTGATATGTGCATAGTAGTGAGTTGTGGACATCGTGGAAATCGTGACAAGGTTAGCTTTTACCGTGTACCCGACGTCGTGAATTCTAAATATTTCCCTCATATAAATGATCTGTCGAAAAAACGACGTCAAAGATGGATAGCCGCGATTAAAAGGATGATCTAATACCTTCCATCTCGATTTTCCAACATCAACTTCTTGAAATACTCACTCTGCATAATTAAATAAAGTTTATTACTTGAAAACAATCAACAACGCCTTGCCACAATCCACAAAGAACACTATATTGTTAAAATTTCAAGATACTTAGCCAGGCCAATGAAAAAACACAAACTGTTTTGATAAACGTTTATCGACTGTCAGCAAATGTTTGACCGCCACGCCATGCTGGAAGTCATGTGGTTTGGATTGCCTAATTAATAAAAATAGGCTGCTAATTATAGGTTAGATTTCTAACCTACAAAAAGAGTCCTATTTTATTAGGACAAAGTATTTAGAACTTCATAAACATTACAATGTATTAGATTTTGATTGAAAGTACGGGAACCAGGCAGAAATTTTAATAATAGCTACGTAATATTCTTAAATCTTAGGAAATATATATTTTTCAGGTTAACTGTGACGTCACATAACCTATAAATCAACATTCACAAAGGTTACCAACCCAAATATTTTTGACAGATGGCAAGATACATTTTCCCCTAACAATAATACCAATAATATTTTTTGGATGCTGTCGTGTGCACATATAACGAATTCTTTCTAATTGTTTTAACGGAAACGAAATCGAAAAGGTGCAAGTGTGATATATCGTTGAAATTGGAATTTTTACTGCTTTTCAATGGTTAGATTACAAATTGTAAGTAATCATAAAATAAAAAACTTGTTGTGCCAAAACGGCACTAAACGTAATCCGCTTTCAACCAGAAAGTGTTATTTGTATATATTTGTTACATGCATGAAAATTTTTACTCGATTACATATCACTTAAACCCAACACTGGTCTTGATGTCCTTCACAGCAACGGTTCGAGGTCTACATTGCAGAATTGCCAGATTTAGATGCCAATTTAAATGCCCGGGGTCAAATTTCTCAAGGGATATTTATGAATGGGATTGCTCGGAGTGACGCATCTTTATAGTATTATATTACTAGTCTTTGATTTAACGTAAAAATTTTGCTGCAAAAAAAGCACTAGTGGTTGATTCACGATTTTTTTTTCGTCGAGTATACCTAATTACACAGCCCACAAAAAAAAAGTTCAAAGCAGCGAACCAGACCATGTATTCCTATGTATTTTCGGTCGCTGAATCCGAATCCGAGGTCAAAAAAAATCGTACACCCCCAAAATCATTAGCTAGAGCCAAAAACACCCCTAAAATGGGGTAAAAAGCTACGAGAATAGTTGTTACATCTTAATCAATCGAATTATACAAATCAAGGTTAAAAAGCAGCATACATACAATAGATATGAAACACACCCCCAGGGAGGGGCGAAAACTAGCCCCCATGTATAAAAAAATCGATCCAAAACAGCAATGACTGCTGAAAAAGCTCAAAATGTCTAAGTTTTGTTAAAGTAATAAGAAACTGCATCAGGTCCAACGTAATCTTCATAAACTGCCCCTATAGAGTTGAGAACAACCACCAAGTTTAAAGGACACGAGAAAAACAAGAAAAAACGTAAAATGCAAACAGGATTTCTATTTTCATGGATGCTACGATTGGCTGAAATTGCGTAGTACTCCAAAATAGAATTAGAAACTTACGTACCATCAACATTCTACAGTGTCAACCCTCAGAGGGTGTGAAAACTACCCCCTATGTAAGGTTTGACTATAAAAAGTTACAGTGACGTCTATAAAAATTCGAAACACCTGCGTTGTGTGGAAGAGAGAAGAAACTAGACTATGTTCGACGCTGTGCTTGAAAACCACCCCCACGGGGTTGAAAGACGCCACCCCTATAAAAAAAAACTATGGAAATGAAACGAATAAGCAACAGTATAGCTTTTTCGTTACATCTTGAATTACGGTAGTTTACATCCTTTTTGGGGGGTTACTTAATAACATTTATAGGACATGAGTTTCAAACTCTGAGTGTGCAACGCGATTTTTGCCAATCATAACATCCATAAAAATGTAAATCCGGTTAGTTTCTCTCTGTTTTTCCAGCAACCCCATGGGGGTGGTTTTCAAGCACATCGTCGA
Source organism: Rutpela maculata (assembly GCA_936432065.2). NCBI lineage: Eukaryota > Metazoa > Arthropoda > Insecta > Coleoptera > Cerambycidae > Rutpela > Rutpela maculata. The sequence continues at coordinate 248,516,770 of OW386286.2, forward strand.
ACATAGTCTAGTTTCTTCTCTCTTCCACACATAGGAGGTAGTTTTCACACCCTCTGAGGGTGTAGGATGTTGATGGTACGTAAGTTTCTGGTTCTATTTTAGAGTACTACGCAATTTCAGCCGATCCATGAAAATAGAAATCCTGTTGGATTTTACGTTTTTTTTTGGTTTTCTCGTGTCCTTTGAACTTAAAGGTGGTTGTTCTCAACCCTATAGGGGCAGTTTATGAAGATTACGGACCTGATGTAATTTCTTTACACTTTAACAAAACTTAGACATTTCGAGCTTTTTCAGCAGTCATTGCTGTTTTGGATCGATTTTTTTATATATGGGGGCTAGTTTTCGCCCCTCCCTGGGGGTGTGTTTCATATCTATTGTATGTACGCTGCTGTTTAACCTTAATTTGTATAATTCGATTGATTAAGAAGTAACAACTATTCTGGTAGCTTAATCTTCTTTTTATCCCAATTCAGGGGTGTTTTTTGGCTCTAGCTAGTGATTTTGGGGTGTACGATTTTTTTTGACCCCGAATTCGGATTCAGCGACCGAAAATACAAAGGGATACATGGGTCTGGTTCGCTGCTTTGAACTTTTATTTTTTTTTTTTGCAAGACTGCAAGGTTTGAACCAGCCAGGTATTTTTATGTTATTGAAAATGATTTTTCCTCTATTATACCGGGTGTATCATGTAAGTTGACACAACGAAATATCTCGACAACAGCTCATTTTCTAAAAAATCTTACGAACAAAAGTTGTTTGGTTTCGAGGGGAAAATAAAACATTATTTATTTTTGATTCGATGGATGTTTTCAATGTGATTTCAAGGTAGACTGTTTTTTCAAAGGGAAACCAATATTTTTTAATAGGGCATCTTATTCTATAAAAAATAACAAGCAAATTTTTTCTGAAACATTTTATCGGGCTTAAATTTTGCAAGAGATACTCGAGAAAATATCTAGAGATTTTCGAACTTTGAAGGACTTTTTCGTCAAACTATCAACTTTAGCGAGAAAGTGCTATAGATAAATAGATTGATGTCTTATTTGACCAAGTTACAAAACATGTGTTTGGCAGGTCAGAAATACAAAATACAGAAATATGAAAATATAAAAAATGAATGCACATCACTACATATACAAATACTTCACACAATATAAAAAATACACAAAAAAAAAAGAAAAAAGGCAAGCTCCCACGAAATGTCCACAGCATACCAGACAAGCAGAGGTTAAACTAAAAGATATCAACAAAGGACCGCACATTTCCTATAGGAAGTGGCCCTTGGTGAAATTGGCTGAATTTTTAATATGTTGTATATTTCGACTTTCTGATCAAAAGTTCTCATGAGCCCAACTCGATCCTATGACTAGTTTCCGAGGTACAGCTCAAGAAATGTACAAGAATGACCTCATGTACAATAAAAAAAAAATCGATTTTTGTTCATATATTTTATCTACTCTTATTAGGTTATATACTAATTAATGAACTGCTTTTGATCAATTAATAGTTTCTATAAACAAACAGCGTGAGTTATAATGCGTGAGTTATTACAACTCACTAGGTACAGAGCCAATCACCTTTATCTTCATGCCTAGCCTGTCCAATCGACATAACGCGCAACACACGAAGATGGAGCCAGGGAGGTAGTGACAGATTATTCGCGTTAATTATAAAGATTTTCTGAAATGTCACAAAATGCTACTTTTGATTCGTTCGTGCCGAGCCGAATTTTCAAATTTCGCCGTGCAATTTACGATCAGGTTTATCTGGAAGACTTCCTCTACGTCGTGTCATCGGACGGCCGTCCCAATGGTGTTTTTCGAAAAACATGAACGTGTCAAGATGGCATGTTTTTGCAATTTTTTCGGTTCCGAAATGTAAGCTGTTTTTTTGCTCTTTTTCGCAGATATTCTCCGAAACGGTGGGAGTTAGCAAGGTCAAACGAGTATTTTCCATTACGAATCTTTTGCTACTATCAGAATTTTGATTTTTCGCAAATTTTGAGCTTCTACAGTTGGCAACTTTTTAATCTTGGCTCCTACGCCAAAAGACTACTCTAGTTAACTTAAATAGAATTAAATTTGCTAAAACTCTTTTATTTTTTGAATTCCGACAAAAATGAAGGAATTAGAGGGGATTTGGGACTTTTTTTTTTCGGTAAAATTTCTCCATTTTGTCACCGTAATTAATCGATAATTAACTGAAATCAATCTCATATACGATGTTCACTTAATATCATGTACTACTTTGACGCTCCGTTAATCTTGGCCCTTCGAAACAAAGGTTTCTGAGGAATTTTTTTTTTAAGATTTACGTACACTCTATAGGAAAACGTGTAATTTCTTACATTTCCTCGAATATGTCGATAATTATTGCTTTTTTCGAAAAATTTGTACACAGCTTATGTAAAGAGAATTGATTGAGCATTCCGACGCTTTTTTAATTTTTTCTCTAACATAAAAAACAAGACTTTTGACCGAATGTGCGCTCCGGGCTATTGCAATTCGCGGAGAAGTTTTGCAATTTTCCGCCGCGTAATATTAATCTACAAAGCTGATTTTTTGTCTACAAGCAGTTTATGCACTATTTCGATTAAAAATCACATTCTACCTCCGCTTAAAGGTGGCTAAATCTTTGAAGACAACAAATATAAAAGGGTGAACAAAAATTAAATTTTACAGTTAATTTTATTAATAAACAAACTGAGTAATTTAAACAAAATTTCCTCAATTTAATATTTATTGTTATAATCGTAGATAAAGTATAGTATTCAGCTTGCGGTAATGGTAATAACTCACTTGATGAATTACAGCGCTCGCCTACGGCTCGTGCTGTAAACTTTCATCTGCGTGAGTTATTACCTACATTACCGCTCGTTGAATAATATACTATTATATTGTGATACGTTCTAATAGCACTAAGAACATTTGTTGTTTTAATAAAAATAGCGTAGAAAAAAATTAAAGTTTGAAAAATGTTGGCGAAGGCATCGGGAAATCTATATAAAAATAACAAGTGAAAAAAATATTCGGTCAAATTGGCTAAAACATTTTTTACAGTATGCGTCTTCCTGATCAAAAAACTTTAATTGAAAAACTTTCGGAAATTGCTCCTTTGACATCTAATAAATTAATCAATAAATTAAAAGTAATTCATTGATTAAATTTATAGTTGCATCTCGGAAACTAGTCATAGGATCGAGAGCTTTTGATCAGAAAGTCGAAATCTACAACATATTATAAATTCAGCCATTTTCACCAAGGGCCCCTTCCCTTCATCAATTGATTAGAAACCATATTTTAAAATGTGTTTTTTTATTAAGTTCTTGAAACTATTGAAATTAAAAGATTTTACGTCATTAGGAATGTGATTGTATAACTGAAGGTTTAAAACGAGGTTTAGAGAGGTTTTCTGTGATTTTGTTAATATAAGACGAGGCTGCTGCCTAAGTTGATTGGCAGACTTAGTGCCATACGAATGAAAATCTGAGTTAGTACAAAAAGAATTTACGTTCTTGTGAATTTCAAGTAAAATAACATAAATGTAAAGCGAAGGGACCGGCATTATATACCAAGACTCTTAAATAGTGGTAGACAGTGATCCTTCCAACCTGCATTAAATAATAATAATAAATAAATAATTCATTTTCCTTAACAGACAATACAAAATTGTACCGTACCATTTTGACCACTAATATCTTTTTTTTCGTTTTAGAAATCATATTCTTGGGTGCCTTATATCAGTATTGTAGGAGTTTTGGGTTTCGTGATTTGCTACGGCCTAGGCATTGGTCCTATTCCATACTTTATTGGATCCGAGCTATTTGAAGTGGGCCCTAGACCGAGTGCCATGGCTCTAGGAAGCATGTCGAATTGGGGAGCCAACTTCATCGTAGGTTTGACTTTTCCTACCATGCAGACCGTTATAGGTCCGGCAGCGTCATTTTTCATATTCGCTGGATTCTTGATTCCCTTGTTTTGGTTTGTAAAGTAAGTGATTATTCTTAATGTTATATAGGATATAAACAGCGTTAAAAAAGCTACGTCAAGTTGCCTATGTTAAAAAAACCCCATTGTTTTAGCTAAGTTCTCATGGCTCTTATATCTGAAATTCGCTTTTAACTGGTCAAGCTTTTATTGCTAAGCTTCAGGGCCGGCGGAAAGGTGGGTACGGTGGGCAGTACAACCCTCCTGAAAAATCTGTAAGTGGGGAATTACCCACCTGAAAACTTATTATTCTACACTATTAACATGTTTTTTTAAGAATTCCTCTGAACTACCCACCTGGATTGATTACGTTTCGCCGGCCCTGCTAAGCTTTAACACTGATCAGCTTTAAACAAATTCTAAATGTCAGTGGAACAACTGCAACAAATATCAATTTTTAATATGTCCAATTATTTTGGTCATACTGTAAGTTTTGTAGCTACTTTCTCAAGGCACGTTGTCATCTGTCAAATTCGTCCGGCTAAGGTATAATATCATGTACATTAGCGGATATAGGGGGGGGGGGGGGGGGCTATAGGGGCTATTGCCCAGGGCGGCAAAATCTAGGGGCGGCAAATTTTTTGAAAAATACCAAAGACAAAAATTATTATTAGTATGTACTATTAGAACATTTTTAATTTATTTGAGAACGTGTTTATTATTTTAACTAGACTAGAGTTCCTTGTTATAGTCAACTGTACAGTGTACAGGGTGGTCGGGCGAATGTTAGAACCTCGTTTAACTTCGTTATTTTTGGAGTTACGTAAAAAAGTTCAAAAATAAAAGTTATGAAGAATCACATGTATTCTCCAAAAATCATTTCAGAAAAATAATTAGAAGTCGAATTTCGGAGATATGAACTTTACTTTAGTTTTTTTAAATGGAACACCCCATATCTGTTTACACCGTTTGAAAGGCCATAGAAATACATTAGAATCATGTATTAAAAAGTACATTTATTATTTTTACAAAAAATTATTTATATTGTTATAATTAAAATTAACAAAGCAATTTTTATCAATTTTTACAATTTAAAAGTTATTAACAATCAAAATTAAAAGTAAATATATTTAGATTATCAAATAAATAAAAATGCGGTCATTTATACGCTGCACCAATACCGTTACAATAGAAGGCATAGAAATCAAGATCATACTTTTTTGTTTGTTTAATAATTCAAACGTGGTTGAGGAATGTAATTAGTTATTAATTATTTTACTAATTGTTTGTAGCATACATTGATATTACAAAATTATATTAGTTGTAATAAATAATAACAAATTTTTGACAATAATTAAAAAACATACAACGAAAAAGGGCATTTTATCGGAATTTTCGATTTTGCGGAAATTTTTTCCATTGCACTATATATATATAAATATATATATTTTTTATTTATTGAAAGTAGAAGTAAAAATTAAAAAAATGAGCCCTGTCCGAACTCTATCGGATAAGTACTTTTATGAGGAATCGCAGTTGAAAATTTCACTTTTTTTTTTATTGAATTAAACAACAACCGTTAAATATTTTGCTCCAAAATAATAGTGCTTATGTGAGATACCAAAAGGTATACTTTCACCAAGTTTGAGCTACATCGAATAATTTTTGCGGAAGAAAAAAATAAAAAACCGAAAAAAGGGTTTTTTGCGTGTATCCCGAAAAATGTTGAGGTTAGGATAAAAATGCTCTCCACACAAGTTGTAGATCTCCTTATTACCTACAACTTTTGTAATTAACTTTTTTCGATAGGATGCGTAGTTAAGCCATAAATCGCAAAAAACCGTTTTTCACCCCTAAAAACCCACCCCATTTCACCCCAGATAACCGCAGGTGGTTCGGATTATTTTTCCTTCTTTAGTTGGGATATGTTCTAAAATTCTCTGCTACCAGTTTGCTGTAACGAATTATTATAATTTTTTTTTTTAATTCTGGCACTTATCTAGCCTGGCCTACATAGGAAGAAAATGAATATAAACATCCTTGTAGGAAATTTAATTATGTTTAATTTTCCATAGATTACTTTTTTTTCCGTGTGAAGCATGGTATCCGAGTTCCAAGCGAAGAATCGAAAAAGGGAACCTTCCCCCCCCCCCCTGAAACGGCGGGGCTAGGGGCGGGGACTTTCAGTATGTTTACCTCCTAACTACCCCCAACACATTCCTGAAGAGGAATATTCTCCCCTCCTCAATGTTCTCTACAACTTTGCCGTTGACTGGACTATTTTTTAAATGTCATAATTTAAGTACATTTCTAGGTATCGTGCATACAATTTATAAACGTTGATTTGGGCGGATATTTGTCACGATAATAAACGTTTAAATTTACTGTTCTTTGACATATGGTTTTGCAGCATTTCTTAGACTTAGTGGTTACTGGGTAGCTATTTACACACTCTTATGATCCCCTTAGTGTATTATTTCTGTGTATTACTTTTGACCACCTGTGTATTACTTTTGATACTAAAATAGTTTTCACAAACACCAAAATGCGGTTTGAATACCCTGATAATGCCGACTTGGTTGGCGAATCGCGTATTTTAGCGTTTTGGTGTTTGTGCAGACTAATCTAGTCAAAGCTTCCAGCTCTCCTTCGGAGCATTACATTAACATTTTTCCTGGGATATTTGCAGGATGTATCTTCCAGAAACAAGGGGTAAGGACTCCAGTGAGATTGCTGACATTTGCCGCGATGGTTTTGCATCGAAACCACTCGAAGCCAGAATCAGACTGTCACGGGATATCGCCGAGGCCAGGTCAATTGGAGAGAAACTTGAAGCATGACATAATTTCACTTTCCACAATGATAGCCATTTCCTCGTAGATACAAGTGTACTTAAAATCTTGGGCTTCCATTTGTTGGTTAAAAGTAATTTTAGACTGACTATTTCATCTAATAGGTTTATAACTTAAATTTTTACAGCTGTGTTAGTCCGTTTTGTTGTTTAAATTTTTATTAATTTATGAGTGTTTGAATTTTTTGGGTTTTTAACTTATATTAAATTTTTGTTGGTCGATTTTCATCATCTAATGTGAGAAAAGCGATGACACAAGGTGAGCTGCTTGCACTGGAGGCAGCTTTGAGCATCGCCAAATATCGACAATAGACGGATCATACCGAGGCGGCGTCGCAACGAACGCAGGTATCGGCGCGACGTTGCACGCCGCGCTTCGCGAGCCCCGTGTGAGGCTCTGTTATGTTTTCTTGTAAGTGTATACGAGCCTTGTACTTCTCACAGGGAACTTGTTTTGATGTCAAAATATTATGTAAGGAAAAAAAGACACATTTACAACGAAGTTATTGCTTTAAATATTTTGGAGCAGATTATTATTTACTTTTCATATTTGCATCAAAACATGTTGATTTTCACAGCCTCAATTACGATATGTTTGGTTGGCAGAAAAAAACAAATAACCGATTTATAACTTCATATTTCTTCATTAACTTTCAGCTTTTGCTCAATCTCGAATTAAACTTTAATTTTGTTCTGGTTAGTTTTAATTTTAAGATGTTAGGCAAGAATTTCAATTAAAAAAATGATATAGTATGTACTGGATTTTTAATTTATAGAAACCTCAATACCTATTCCTGCCAAGAAAACTTTGTAATGTAACCTTGTTGCGGACATAATCAAGAATGACGTTAATTAACGTTCAGCAACAAACAGGCAATAGAGTGTTTTCCGTGTATAAGAAGTCACTTTTAACGATATATGAATAGACAGTAAAAACGTGTCCGAAGATAGATGTACCAAGAGGTTGTAATGGACAGAAATGTTTCTAATTTTGAAATGGCACTTGGGGATTCAGTCTTGGTGTAAAACTTAAGATATCTCGAAAAAATGAGCTGATTCGGTGTTGTACAGTTTATAAGCAAATTTTTAAAGATCATCACCATCATAAACTATCTTTATTTTTCAACTAAGAAAATAGACAATAAATACTGATGTCAGCTGCAGTAATTATAATTCACCATGTTATACAAAACGCAAATAACGACAAAAGCCTCGATGGTAGTCTATTACCTCAAGAGACTGTTCATTGTTCATATTCAATTCACTAATTTCGCTTAAAAGTGAACACGTCAAATTCACTTTGTACTGTCTACACAAGGCGAGCTGCTTGCACTGAGGCCCCTTTGAGCATCGCCAAAAACCGGCAACACGCGGATTGCATTGACGCGGCCAATGGCGGATTTACATAAGGCACTTGGGGCACGTGCCCAGGGCCCCCACGTAATTGGGGCCCCGAGTGTATAAAATTGGTAAAAAATTATTTAAGTATCATGAGCATCAACCATGAGATCACCCGGGAATACCTAAATAAAGATGAAATTATGTATAAACCTTTTTACCCAAAAAATCTAGAAAAGTGTTTATGCAGATAGAAAGTTCTTTTTGGAAAACGGTAAAGTGTTTAAAAACACGTGATTAAAAGTAATTGTGGAGAGTTATAAATCAATGTTTATCTTGTTGAAATATGGTTTAATTCAGATAATTTAACGTACATTGCGAGTTTTATAATTTACAATGAAATATCTATGAATAAGTAATAACCTAGTAAAAAAAAACCGCTGCCCAAGGAATCACTCATTCCACATCCAGATTCTCTATCCAAGTCACTCACAACGAAAAAAGTTTGCATGTGGAAATAATTGTTTATGGAACTTTAATACTATAATATTTGAAATCCTCTACCCCAAAAACCCATAAAACGATACCCCACATCGGTAGTGGGGTGGGGGTGGTAGTGGGGGTGGATGAAGAAAAAAAATATTTTGAGGTTTCTGGTTCTTGTACATACACTAAATCACATTTTTTTTTCATCCCCTTTAATAAGGGGGTGGGGGTGGTAACGGGGGTGGTAATGGGGGTGGCTAATGCCAAAAATTTTTTTGAGACCCTAGCTTCTCTTGTATATACTAAATACCAATTTTATCGACTCTTACCTGCTTGATTTACCAATTTACCCCAAATTTACCCCAATTTACCCCCCAACCCTTCGTCGGAACAACATGAAAATATAATCTAGTTCCAGATCTCGTTAAAGTACATACGTGTACCAAATTTCAAGTCAATATCTTAAACGGTTCCAGAGTAAACGTGCGCACAAAAAAAAGTTACAGACAGACCGACAGACAGACAGAAATTTTTTTTCGCTCAAACTTATAATCTCGACGTTTCATGACATTTTAAGCCTATTTGAACAATAAAAATTTTTAAAAATTTTTTTGTCGTTACTATACTTCCACTGGATGTGGAAGTAAAATAACCGGTGTAATGTTAAGGAGAGGAAATGTAAAGAACTGTAAATGTAAACATCTTTTATACCAAAAAATATTTCTAAATTGCAAAAAAAAATATTTTGTTAATATAAAATTATAATAAAATTAACATTTTCAAAAAATTATCAACGATTTTTTAATTCGTTATGGATTCACAGCCTACAAATGACCCCCAAACATTTATATTTTAATTCTGTTAAAATTGGCCGCATTACAAGGGGCTCTCACATAGAAGTGCTCAGGGGCCTCTCAAACGTAAATCCGGCCCTGGAGGCGGCCTCGCAACGAATGCAGGTGTTAACTTGCAAGAGGCATTTTCGCAACGTCAATACGCACGTTTTGCGCAAGGATTTTACAAGATTACGCATACACACACACACACACGTGCAATGTTGTACGACAGAGGTACAGTGCAAGATTTTCTGTTTCCTTGCAAGTACATACAAGCCTTAAGGAAAGGTAAGTATGTTCTTCTCGCAAAGTTTTGTTATTGATGATTAATATTATATAAGGCAAAAGACACATTTCCAACGAAGTTATTGCTTTAAGCTTTCGGAACAGATTATCATTTACTTTTCATATTTGCATTAAAACGTATTTGGTTGGCAGAAAAGAATGAAAGATCAGTTTAGATTTAATTGATTTTGATTATGTTCTCAATCTCGAACTGAATTTTAGTTTTGTTCTGGTTAGTTTTAATTCTAAAATGTTAGACACGAATTTAAATAATAATAAAAAATAGAGTATGTATTGGATTTTTATTTAAAAACGTTAATATCTGTTCCTTCACTCCGAAAACGTAAAAAGTGTTTAGATGGGGCCAAAAAATAGGATTCTGGAAAATAAGATTCTGGAGAGCCGTTTTGCGTCCGTCTCTCTAACAGTCCACGCCTCAGAGGCATAAAGAAAGTTGAATGAAGCTAGGATGTTAACAATCTTGATCTTGTGTTGGGATATTTCAACATCACGTCTAATTTTGCTTAACCTGTACATTTCAGTTTAGAATTCGTAGTTCCTTCTTTATATATTTCACTCTGCTACTCGCCCCGCTATAGATGACAAAAAGGATTTGTGAGATAACACAGCCCCTGTCTGACGCCTTTGGCAACTTAACACTTGTCACAATCATTGAGTTTCACCAAAGAATAAATTTTTTCATATAGTCGGCAAAAAAGGAAGGTAGGTGTTCTGTTCTCATCTTCAATAATACAGTCTACAGTTTGTTCCATACACTTATACACTTAAATTAATAAGTTTGAATAGTTTCTTAAAAAATAGTGGTCATTTATTATTTGTCAAATTTGGCGTTTACATTTAATCAGTTGTTTTCTTACGTGTTCCGTGCGGTTGTATTTTGTGTGTATTCCTTGATCCCTTATAGCCAGGGACGTAGCGACAGTTTTCGTGAAATCATTTGTATAAAGCTAGATTTTTTTCCCATGATAGCTTAGATAGTATCAATGATGAAGGTGCAATTCTGCTAATCTATAAGTCCTGTAAAAATGAGTAAAAAATTACATGTTGCAAAAAGAGATATCGATTTTTTGAAATGTCGCAAAATGTCACTTTTGATTCGTTCGTGCCGAGCCGAATTTTCGAATTTCGCCGCGCAATTTACGATCAGGTTTATAGTTATTATTGTTTGTCGTTGTATTTGTTAGAAAATTTAGTAAAAAATAAAATACAAGATTGATTTTGTATGACAGTGTCGGCCGAAAAAAAAAATATTGTACGTAACATGACCGAAAAACAGTGTTTTGCAGGCCTCCCCAAGCATCCAGGACTCGCCTGCTTGGATTGACCTGTAAAACACCCTTTTCCGAAACGTAAATTACTATTTCAAATGAGCCACGATTTTGCAGATAAAAATTAGTTTTCGTTGAATATCTTTAATATGGCCTATACACATATATGTCAAACACCTTTGAACTCCATGAAAACCTACGACACGCTGTATATAAATTTTTAATAACACGAATGTGTTTGCGGCAATTTTTTTACCTCATTTTCTTGAAAAGGTCTTCGTTTTTATAAGTTCGATGCATTTTATTGGAAGTGCTCTCTGATTTTTTGACAATTGAACGAAAGTTTCAAAATCATTTATCACATTTTTTGAGTTAATTTTCCGACAGAGAAAATAATTATTTTGCAAAATTCGTCCACATTGAAAGAAATTTTTGAAAATCCATTTCGAATAGCCAAAATTAAGCCCTGCAAGATGGTAAAGGTCCCATTTAGTTATATCTTAAAATAAACTACCAGAAATAAGGGAAAGGGAGATCGAGAATTTTACTTCACTATTGACCGGTTTTTATTTACGCAATGTATTGCCATGCTTTTGCTAAGCAACAATGCCTTCGTAGATACAAACAGAATACACCGATAAAACGTAGTAGACCAGTGGATGGTGACAGAAAATCAAAACTGATAGCCTACCGTCTGCAAGTAATTTAGTCAGTATTATGTATATAATAAAGCTCAATTTAAGGTACTTTCAAGGTTTGCACGCACGCACGGGATGTAGGAAACGATTTCGGGTTTGCATAAAAAAAATGTTTTCAATTTAGAAATTACCGTCTGCAAAGTTCATAATTCGAAATTAAAAGAATAAAAAATATGTCGGAAGTGCATTTGAAGACAGTTTTGTCATGCACCAAACCTTACACAGTTAAAAAAATTATTATTTACCGTCTGCAAACAGTACAAAATGATGATTCTGGTTCATAAAAATGGGTAGGGGAAAGGTGCAGACATTTACGACATGCACATCACCATATCGTGAGCATGTAAACTTGTTACTTTTTTTTTACAACCTTGAACAACCGTTTACAGTCTGCAGCTAAACAGGAAATATGATTTAAAAACAGAGCTTTGATAAAGGATTATTTGCAGATAGATTAAACGTGTACGAAGCACTTGCCGCCGAACGTAATTGTGTAAAAAAATGGAGGTAACTTTTACCATTTATATACTGTCTGCAACTTGGTACAAAGAAAGGTTATTGGTTCAAATATGCAATTATTTAATTTGCAGACAATGCGCACATTCACGAGAGTCACAATGAAGTGTCAAAATTTGGCGAAATGCGTTTTATATCTCTCCGTTCGCGATATGCACCAAAAACAACTAGCTACCGTCTGCAACTTGGCACAAAGAAAAATTACTGGTTTAAATACGCAATTATTTAATTTGCAGACAACGCGCACATGCACGAGAGCCATATATTTCATCTCAAACTATAATAGGTCATTACCAATACTAAGCCACTAAACAGGGGGCTCTAGCAGGTGCAACGTGCAACTCTCGACAGTATATGTGGTAAAAATATAGAGCAACGCATCTTCTTTGACTAAGCCATCAAGCTTAAAAGTTGAGGAATAAGGCTGGGGCATATTGGAGGACTCCAATATTAAAGGAGATGAAATGCCACAAACCGTCAAAAAAATTTTACTAGCTGTAACGATAGCGGTACGAAAATAATACAGTTTTCTTGTTAATTTCAATAAATTTCAAATGTTAATTAATTCTTAAAATTACAGTCGCAATTACGAATAACAAATAATATGTTAACCGACAACAATGCTGATGATGATTCAAATGAGGAAAACATGTTTTTTAGAACATATCAATGCCAGCGAGGAAGAAACGTATTATTTTACTGAGGATTATCGGACAGCGTTCTAGGAGTCAGTGCTTGAGAGTGATGATGTTGAAGAAGAAACCGACGACGAACTAATTTTTTTTTAAGAAATAATTATTATTATAATAATATGTATGAAAGATTTTCGTTACAACTTTAATAAAATAGTATTTTTTCGATTGAATATAACTACGACTCGAATTACCGACCAACAAGAGATATCAAACGAAAATTTCCGAGTTTTGACACTATTATTGTGGCTTTTTTAAAAAATAAATATCTTGTATTTCTGCTTACATCATTGTTATAAAATATTATTTTGGGTATTCAGCAGATAACTTTCAAAGAAATCATTCGTTCCTTTCATATATTATTGATCTAAATCTGATCAAGCTAGAATATCAACGAGTAGTCCTCTTACAAACAAACTTGTCAATTTCTTTATACATTTACTATGTCTAACATTCAATATGAAAAACAAGAAAATAACCATTCTTTCTATATATTGAAGATCTAAGTCTGATCATTCCAATATATTGTCAGAAATCCACCCTTAAGAGGAAATCTTTCAAGCATCTCTAGCCCTACCTAGAGGATACTCAATCAAACATTGATTGAAATATTTTATTTATTATGACATGTAAGTGAAATTTTATTCATATATTTCATTGTGCTTTTCAGTAGTTCTTGGCTTTGAAATGTAACTAATGTTTGTTTGTGATGTAGTATCCTCTAGGTAGGGCTAGAGATGCTTGAAAGATTTCCTCGCAAGGGTGGATTTCTGATAATATATTGGCATATCAGACTTAGATCTTCAATATATAGAAAGAATGGTTATTTTCTTGTTTATCGTCTTGAATGGAGTATCCTCTAGGTAGGGCTAGAGATGCTTGAAAGATTTCGTCTTAAGGGTGGATTTCTGACAATATATTGGAATGATCAGACTTAGATCTTCAATATATAGAAAGAATGGTTATTTTCTTGTTTTTCATATTGAATGTTAGACATAGTAAATGTATAAAGAAATTGACAAGTTTGTTTGTAAGAGGACTACTCGTTGATATTCTAGCTTGATCAGATTTAGATCAATAATATATGAAAGGAACGAATGATTTCTTTGAAAGTTATCTGCTGAATACCCAAAATAATATTTTATAACTATTATTGTGGCTCTCGTGCTATGGGCATTGTCTGCAAATTGAATAATTGCGTATTTAAACCAGTAATTTTTCTTTGTACCAAGTTGCAGACAGTAGATAGTTGTTTTTGATATATATCGCGGATGGAAAGATATTAAACGGATTTCATAAAATTTTGACACTCAGTTGTGGCTCTCGTGTATGTGCGCATTGTCTGCAAATTAAATAATTGCATGTTTGAACCAATAACCTATCTTTGTGCCAAGTTCCAGACAGTAAATAATTGGTAAAAGTTTATAGAATTCAGTGGACTACCGGGCGTATTGGATTCATCTGCAAATATTTTTCACAATAGTTTTGCAACCTAAATTTTCTAATAAATCTATAACCAAACGGTAAACAATTGTTCAAAGTTGTAATAGTATATTACGTAATGAGTGTTGTAAGAAGCATATTACGCACGAATGGATAGTTACGCACGATGCCGCGTAGCGGCGAGTGCGTATTTCCATGAGTGCGTAATTGCTTTACAACTCGAATTATGTACTGTACTTTACCTACGATCATATTTATTTATTTATTTAGTAAAATCTGAATTTAGTTTACCTGTCAACAATATTCAACAAATATTATGTCAGTTTTGACAGCGTTTGAAAATTACGTAGGCGTATTTGTCTTTTTAAACCCCGCGTCAGCGAACTAAGCCACCTATATTTGCGTGTCCCGTGCGTTTTGTTTACCGTGCGATTTGTTTACAATATGTAATATCCAACTTACATAGATGGCAGGTAGTGTGTTTTTTACCATTTACAGTAGTGATCGTAGGTAAAGAAAATAACAAGATGACATGCGCACGATATGGTGATCTGTAATGTGTATATCAGGTACTTTCCTTTGCACAAAAAGTGTAACACTAATTTTGAGTGACAGAGATGGCATCAACGGGGATATCATAAGTTAAAGGGAGACAATCTTACACCAGTGCAGCTCAGTGCTACACTTTTAATGCAAAGAAATAGACCTATCGTAAACGTCTGCCCCTTTCCCCTACCCGTTTTCATGTATCAGAATCATCATTTTGTACTGTTTACAGATAGTAAATAATCATTTTTTTTTACTAAAAACTGATACATTTTCGGGTACCCTATATAAGATTTGATGCATGATAAAACATATTCCGACATATTTTTTATTCCTTTTATTAGTTGAAAACTGTTTTTTTATGCAAACCGGAAATCGTTTCCTACATCCCGTGCACGCGTGCAAACCTTGAAAGTACCCCAGCAGATTGAGCTTTATTATATACATAAAGCCGGGGTCCCACGGCCTGTGACTTGACAAACCTCGAGTTACTCGTGGTTCGTACCTGTGGATTTGTGATAGGTCGAATTCCAAGCCACGCGCATTCCCACGGCGCGTGGCTTGGCAAATCTCGAGTAGCCTCGAGTCGACCACTTCTCGTCAATACACCACTGCGCCGCTCAAATCTCGCTATACAATCCACAACAGGCTGTGGGAACGGATGCGCGAGTCGTACTGGCTTGTCATCCGTCGATCCACAAGCCTTTGATGTCCGAAAATTTACCGACATTTCACGGGAAAGATCAAGCCATCACGAGTCACCTCGAACAATAACGAGTATTTATGTTCCCATGGCGCGAGGTATGACAAACTTCAGACCAAAAAGGATAAGATAGAGCGGAAGGCTCGCGTACACATGCCATCTGTCGAGTTTTAGGCAGCAACAACATATTTACAGGCATCGGCATCAATGAAAGAGATTGTCGTCTATACTATTGACCTTGCACAGGTGCGTTTTTTTGCTACAATTCTGACCCGGAATATCAAATCTTGTCGTTTTTTGCTCGCCATTCTGATTCCATACACATGAATGTCGATGCCATTATTCGTTATTTAAGAATCCTAAGAAATTTGTCGCCTCCCATCTAGGAATTTCAGTTTTGTCGTTTTATTGGTAAATATCATTCTGGTAGTTCTAACTCTACCGGTCGTGGACAAAAAAACGCACCTAACCTTACAATCATGCAATGGTAATGGTGATCATAATAAAATGTAACATGTAGAAAAAGCAAATAAGTATTATATGTGTAAAAAATTATAGTTTTGATTATAGTTATAAAGTATATAATGGTTGTGGCCTGCAATTTTTCAAACTGTCGTAGAAGAAACGATAAAGATAAAGGGCATGCGTTTTTTATGGTCCCTAAGGAACCCGAAATGTGAGTAAGATCCCAGATGCCAGTTTGATTTGAAATTGTTATGAAAATATGCTACCAGCTTGGTACCCTCCGCCTTACGAAGTTCTTTATCATGTACTCAGCATACAAATCTTGCAAATTGCTGGCACTTAGGGCGAGTTGTACCAACTAAGTTCAAACCAAGTTCAGCTTGACATGTTATTTCCCATATTTCGTATGGGTCCCACGCGCCACAGACGAGAAAAAAAAATTGAAATATCACCAGCCGCCATCAGACCTTGATCATCAGTATATAGAAAGAATATAATTTTCTTGTTTTTGATATTGATATTGTTAGATGAAAGCAGTTGATAAGATGTCTCGTAAGAGTCATTTTTTGTTGATATACTGGTATGATCAGACTTGGATCGATAGTATATGGAAAGAATGAATGGTTTCATTGAAAGTTATCTGCTGAATTAGTACACAAAATAATATTTTTCGATAATTTGTAATGGTTGTATTTTGAGCTACCACCAATTAGTGATTTTTGTTTTACCCATTAATTTATTTTTAGTATACGATATACGATTTTTTTTTTATTGGAGCTGACATGTTTATATTTGTTATTTTTCTGTCAGTTTTGTGTCCGTTTTATTTATTAATTTTGTATGATTAATTTTTTTCAATTGCACACGTTGAATTCATCACGGCTAGAATTTTTATTTTCTGTTCAATACAACACTGTAGCATAACTATTGATCAGTGTTATACAAATTTCTAGTTATAAGTTATTATACAGTGTCATTTGTAGAATATTTTATAAATTATTTATACTATTTACATTCACTTATTACTAGTGATATTTGTTTTGTTAAAGATGCAGTGGCTATTTCTTAAAATAAAGTAATTTTTTCACGTTTATCGCTTCTTTTTTCCTTAATTTTTAAGAAATCCAGTGGCACGAGTGCGGTGCCTCGAGAGTTTAAATTTCCCGGTAATGGCGGTAGTGGGCAGTGGGGGATTTAGTTACGCATCTGACCTGCAGAGGGCACCGGCTCGGTACTTCCGAATTTAAATTTCCCGCTAAAAATTGAAGGCTGAAAGTTCCTTTACGAGCCCGACCCGCGCAGGGTGCATGAATTGAGGACCTTGAGTTTCAGTTTCCCGCTATCTGTGGTAGTGGGGGGATTTCATGCTGCCTAGGACTCGCCCAGGTGGCGCAGGAAAACCTTGTACGGAAAAATACATTGTGGCCATATGGAACCTTCCACTCTATCTTATCCTTTTTGCTTCAGACCGGGCTCGCCAAGTCACAGGCCGTGGGACCCCGGCTTAATACTGACTAAATTACTTGCAGACGGTAGGCTATCAGTTCTGATTTGCTGTCACCATCTTCTAGTCTATACAGTCTTTTCATGTTGCTATTAAAAAATACAGAGGAAAGGTAAAGACAATTACCGAACTCGAAAAATATCACTCGGTTCCTCTTACTAATAACGGCTTTAGATCGATGCTCTGTGTTAAAAATAACTCTTCTTATTTCGTGCTGGCCAATGAAAAATATTCAAAACGAACGCGTTAATTGATTTATTTCACTAATTCAATTCCCATGTGGCCTCAAATTATAATTTATGAGCTAGTCTTTTTGTTTTATCTATTCATATATGCAACTCGTCAATCAAGTACGTGTATTTTGCGTTGCATAAATAATGTGCGCACATTGAGCACTTCACTTCCTAGACGTAATTTGTTTAAACAGATAGTGGATTCAGATCAGTGAGCTCTATTACAATTACATAGATTGTAGATTTTTGTATATTATAATGATGTCGAATTCCGAACTCGCAACAATGTGAATTTCACTATTCCGATTTTTTTTTTATTTTTGTCATTTATTTTCTCAAACATACATCGTTGCAACTTGGATTTTAAATTGTTCTTCATGAAGGCAAGATAATTAATAGTCATAGATAAATCGTTGCCACGTTTTTAAAAAGAAATCAGACTTAAATGCAGGAGACAAACTTGATTGAAATAGTGTCAAGTAATTAGAGAATATTATTTAGGTATTATGCAAATCACAACTTACACACATTTTATTTATTATGAAAATACCTACTTTCTGTATATTGTTGCCCTAATCTGGGCACGCTAATATACTAGCCAGGTAAATACTTTAAAACACTCATTATTGGAGAATCAATCAAAACAACTACTCTTCTAGCTAATACTGACGAAGTATTGAATTACATGATAGGATTCTTAGCATTTTAAAGAAAAAAATATATTGAAAATACTTAAATCATTTATTCAAATTTAATCATTCACACTTTTTTATTTAATATGAAATTATCTACTTTCTGTATATTGGTGCCTTAATCGGGTCACGCTAATATACTACTTAGGAAAACACTTTAAAACACTCATTATTGGAAAACCAATCAAAACAACTACTCTTCTAGCTAATACTGACGAAGTATTGAATTGCATGATAGGATTCCTGGCATTTTAAGGGAAAAAAAAATATATTGAAAATAGTTAAATTATTTATTGAAATTCAGTCATTCACAACAATTATTGAACCATACATTCATTTCAACTCTAGAAAAGTTGTACAACTTTTTTCGAACTCGTTAGTTCTCATCAGTAGAGTATAGAAACATTCATTCATTATTTAAAAGCCTATTCTTGATTTATTTTTACAATTAATTATTTTTTATTTATTTGCTTTTATCATGATTAGAGAATATTATATAGAATAGTATATATTGACTAGTATATTAGCGTGCCCAGATTAGTACGGTAGTACAGAAAGTAGGTATTTTCATAATAAATAAAAAGTGTGTAAGTTGTGATTTGCATAATACATAAATAATATTCTCTAATCATGATAAAAGCAAATAAATAAAAAATAATTAATTGTAAAAATATAGTGTCAAGTAGGTACACTTCTGTGCAGTGAAATCCCGTACACTTGAAAAATAAAATAATCTAGTTTTTACTAATATTAAGTGGTGTGAATCAGTCTTTTTGGAATTTGGATTTTTTTTATTATCATATAAGTAGATTATAAAAAACTGACATAAGTAAGGTATTTGATTAATGTTAATAATCCAAAAGAGAAACAAACACTAAAGGTCGGCCTTCTAGCGGGCCATCACGGGGCCAGAAGTTTGATTTCCGGCCTAATGATGGCCCACTGATGGGCCTACCTGTAGTGTTTGTTGGGATCCGTATTTTTTTTTTTTTTTTACTTTCTTACACCATTCGATGGGAATGATTTCGATTTATAACAAATGTAAAAATTGACGTTGAAAAATGCACAGATACGACTGCACATAACTGCGATTGTATTTATTGTATAAATAATGTGACCTAATATATTTTGTCATGGCTCCGTTTCCTTCCAAGATGTGATTAAATCTTGTTGGCATAGAAGCAATTAGTCTACGACAATAGTTTTCTTTTTCTCTTAGCTCCTCCCAGCAATTTTCAATGGCCGTCCACAATTCTTCTTCATTTGTTGGTCTGAAGTTTCGTTCATTAATTTTTTTTTACTAGCAAATCCTAGACGTTCTCAATTGGGGTTATATCGGGACTGTGCGAAGGCCACGGTAATAATTCGGTATTATTGTTCCCAATCCACTGAGTAATTATCCTGGCAGTATGAATAGGGCAGTTGTTTTGTTCATAAATGAATGTGTTGTTTGGATATAATTGCTCCACCGAAGGAAGCATAACGTTTTCCAAAATATCCCTATAAACCTGTCCATTAAATCCACCATTACCCATAATACGCCACGGTACACCTGGGCCATGCACGCTTCATCTTGAACGAGATTTGAACTTCTCGATCGGCCTGAACTGTGTTGAGTTATTTTTGATGTTTTGTAGCTAAAATTAACAGTAGTTGCAATGCACTAGTTTTGTATTATTTTTATTTAGATATAGAGGTCACAAGTATAGTAGTTCAAAAAGATCTTGTAAGGTGAAGAAGTGTTGTCTTGGCAGTTAAAATTAATAAAAGATTTAAAACCGTTTTATTGAGTTTCTGGACCCCAGAGAAGTAATTCTCTCGCATCAGGTTATGTGCCCAGTCACAAGTCACGAAAACTTTGGTTGGAGAATAGTTTTTTGCTGAAGAATCTGTTTCTGAAGCTGTACTTGACTGAAAGAATAAATAAAATGGCGGACAAAATCGATGTTGGAGCAATTAACAAATTTGATGGGCAGAATTACCATCAGTGGAAATTTCAAGTAAAGTGTGCCCTAAAAGCAAAAGGTATTTACGGAATAGTTGACGGCACCGTACAAAAGCCACGTGAAAACAATCAAGAACTCGAAATATGGAATAAGAAGGATGCCCAGGCAATGTTCATATTAAGTGCTGCTATGGATCTGACACAAATTACGTTGATAGAAAACTGCAATTCATCCAAAGAAATACTAGAAAAATTAGACTCAATTTATCAGCAGAAATCCGAGGTAAACAAAATGTTGGTTCATGAGAAGTTCCACCAATACAAAATGGCTGAAAATGACTCGATTGCACAGCACGTCTCAAAAGTTGAAAATTTGGCTAGGGAGATAAATGAATCTGGAGAAAATATAAGTAACGCCGCAATAATGACAAAAATACTCAGTACACTACCATTAAAGTATCGAAACGTTAGGCAGGCCTGGTTGTCTTTGGACGAAGCCAAACAGACAATCCCAAATCTAACAGCTCGTCTTCTGGATGAGGAAAGGAGTCTGACATCACTTGAGGAAGCAGAAACTGCACTCGCAACTTTGTCGTTGGAGAAAAGTAAAAAGAAAAATGAATATGAAAAAAGAAGTGGTCAATTCCGCTACAGCTGTTATAACTGTCGTAAAAAGGGACATATGGCTAGAGACTGTAAAATGCCAAAAAGGAACAATAATCACAGAAATGAAAATAAAACAAAAGAAGAAACTCGTGATTCAGCAAGTACTGCTAGTACTGAAGCTAGCACAAGTTATGAAACTGCATTTAACGTCGAACATGACAAACATTACTTTGGAGAAGACATCTGGTTAATGGACAGTGGAGCTTCGGCACACATGACTTATCGTCGAGACTATTTTGCATCATTCGAAGAACTGAAAATTCCAACAAGTGTCATGCTAGGAAACAATCAAAGCATTGAAGTAAAAGGAAAAGGTACGATAAAAATTCAGAAATTAATAGGTCAAAAATGGTTGAATGCAACAATAAACAATGTACTTTTTGTTCCTGAACTAAGAAAAAATTTATTTTCTGAAGGCGTTCTAACAAATAAAAATGAGAATTGTAAAAGAAAACAGTAGAGCAAGTATATTCGATGGAAGTGACCTTGTAGCATCTGCCATTCGTAAGTCGAACAATTTGTATGTAATGCTTTTTAAAACGATTATAATAAATGCTAACGTAGCATCAGGCAGTAGCTTGAAAACATGGCATGAACGCCTAGGTCATGTAAACCAAAAATCATTACGTGAAATGGTCTCCAAGGGGTTAGTATCTGGTGTAAACATGAGTGATATAGACAGTTTTCAATGTGAAGCATGTGCCTTCGGGAAACAACATCAACAACCATTCAAGAAAAATAATGTAAAGGAAAAACAAAAACCAGGAGAACGAATATATAGCGATGTATGTGGACCGATGTCAACCCCCTCAGTGTCTGGCTCAAGGTACCTTTTAACCTTTAAAGATAGTTGTTCAGGTTATAGAGTTGCATTCTTTATTAAACATAAATTCGATGTTCTCGACTGCTTCAAAGTGTTTAATAATCAAATTAAAACAAAATTTGGACATTCCGTGAAAGTATTACATGTAGACAATGGAACCGAATATTGTAACAGTGATTTTAAAGAATATTTAAAGAAAGAAGGGACTGAACTGGAAACTACAGCTCCATACACGCCACAACAAAACGGAAGAATGGAACGTGACAATAGAACAATCATAGAAAGTGCCCGGTCTATGTTGTATGGTGGACAAGTTCCTAGGTATTTATGGGCGGAGGCAGTAAACACTGCTGTATACATCCTAAACCGTACATCAACAAGCCAAACACCAAATTCAACTCCATATGAAGTTTGGACTGGAAATAAACCAAGCTTAGAACATGTGAAAACATTTGGCTGTACAGCATATGTTCAAATACCTAATCAAAAACGCACAAAATTGGAACCAAAGAGTAAGAAGTATGTATTTGTTGGATATGAGAAGAACTCTAAAAATTACAGACTATTTGATAAAGAAACAAAGAAAATCATAGTGTCTCGTAACGTCATATTCTTTGAGAATGTAAAAGGATTTGAACAAGAAAAGAATATGGTTCCGATATCTTTGAAAGTAAATGATGATATTCTTACGCCGCCAGAAGAAGAAGTAGAACGAAATCGAGAAGTAGAACGAGATCAGGAACTAGACGGAGTAACAGAACAAGAAGAAGAAGAAGAAGAACCACCTAACCTAAGACCACGTAGAAATATACACTTACCAGCACGATATGACAACTTTGAACTAAACTTAGTAGAAATTGATGTTCCACAGTCCTATGAAGAGGCTATAAATAATAAAAAGTCTAACGAATGGAAGAAGGCTATTCAAGAAGAAATAAGTGCACTAGAAAAGAATGATACATGGGAATTAACAATCCTCCCCGAAGGAAAGAAACCAATAGGCTCAAAATGGGTTTTTAGAGTGAAAAGAACGCCGGATGGCGAAATTTCCCGTTACAAAGCAAGACTGTGTGCAAAGGGCTTTGCACAAAAAGAGGGAATTAATTACAATGAAATATTCTCCCCAACAACTAGATACGACTCAATTCGTGTACTTCTAGCTGTCACTGCACAAAACAACTATAAAATGATACAGTTTGATATTAAGACAGCCTTTCTCTATGGCAATCTTGAAGAAGATGTATTTATGATATTACCAGAAGGATTTGAAAACAAAGCAAATTTGGTTTGCAAACTCAAAAAATCCCTGTACGGCCTGAAACAGGCACCCCGTTGCTGGAATAAACAATTCGATAGTGTATTAAAGCAATTTGGATTTGAACAGAGTAATGCAGATAAATGTGTGTACAGAGGAAACCTGCAAGGTATAAAAGTCCTATTAGTTATTTATGTAGATGACGGGCTTATTATATCAGAAAGCGAATATGCTATTAAAGCCGTTTTAGCCGAGCTCGAAAGAAAATTTGAAATTACTACGAGTGAGGTTAACTATTTTGTTGGACTACAAATCACGCAGAATAAAATGGACGGTTCCATTTTTATTCATCAATCCAGCTACATAAAACAAATTATTAATCGTTTTGGACTAAATGAAGCGCATCCAGTTAGTATTCCTGCTGACCCACATACGAATTTAGCAATTAATCAATCAAACGCAACTTGCACCGAAGAAATACCCTATCGACAAGCTGTAGGATCTCTAATGTTCGCTGCTATTGCTACAAGACCTGACATAACTTTCGCAGTAGGTCTAGTGAGTAGATTTTTAAATAGCCATACACAAGCACAATGGAACGCAGTTAAAAGAATTATAAAATACTTGAAAGGTACATCTGATTATGGAATTCAATTCAAGAAACAACAGGATACACTAAGTTTGAGTGGTTATTGTGACTCGGACTATGCCAGCGATACCGAAACAAGGCGTTCAACTACAGGTTACGTTTTTAAAATTTGTGGTGGTATTGCAACATGGGCTAGTAAAAGACAGCAAAGTGTCTCTCTCTCAACTACAGAGGCCGAATATGTGGCAGCATCCCAAGCCTCGAAAGAAGTTATCTGGTTACAACAACTTCTAAGTGATATTGGTGAACAGTGTGAAAAACCAACAACCTTATACGTTGACAATCAAAGTGCAATAAAACTAATTCGTAATCCGGAATTCCACAGTCGTACTAAACATATTGACGTAAAATATCACTTTGTGCGGGAAAAGTATGAAAATGGTGACATTTTACCTAAGTATATACCGACAAACATACAACCAGCTGACATTCTTACAAAAGCTTTACCAAAGAGTGCCTTCGAAAAGACAAGAAGCTTAATAGGAATGACAGAAAAGAAGGAAGAGTAAATAAAAAAAAATTAAAATTGTTTATGAGTAGAAATTTTATTTACATTTTTTTATATTATGAAACATAAAAAATAGAGGGAATGTTGAGTTATTTTTGATGTTTTGTAGCTAAAATTAACAGTAGTTGCAATGCACTAGTTTTGTATTATTTTTATTTAGATATAGAGGTCACAAGTATAGTAGTTCAAAAAGATCTTGTAAGGTGAAGAAGTGTTGTCTTGGCAGTTAAAATTAATAAAAGATTTAAAACCGTTTTATTGAGTTTCTGGACCCCAGAGAAGTAATTCTCTCGCATCAAACTGTCTTTTCTCTTTACGCTACCTAACTCCTCCGACCTTTTCTTCACACTCATAACAGTACTTTTGTTCAATTGACAATAGTTAGTAACTGCTCTTTGCAATTTTAGAGAGAATTAAAATTTTTGTATGTTCAGTTAATTTTGGCATTGCGAAAATATGACATTGACACTGACAAATAAATAAAGTATGATTTAATATAGCGAAAAATAGGTGTACGGGATTTCATTGCACAGAAGTGTACTTTAAGGTTTGTGAAAGTTAGTCGAAGGTAATTGATAAAACAGAATAACAGAAAACATGGTTGTTACAAAATAGTTGCGAATCGATGTCGAAGAAATTCTGAATAACGCATTTTCAAAGGGTACAAATTAAATAATCAGTATTTCAATTTTATTGACAGTACACTTTTCCATTATTTTATTTCAGTTGGTCAGTATGATAATAAATGGTCAGTGAAAATAATAAACGCCCAGTATGATAATAAATGGTGGGTGAAAATAATAATCGGTCAGTATTATAATAAATGGGTGGCAATAGTAAATGGTCAGTATGACAATAAACGGTAGGTGTAAAAATAATAAATGGTTGGTCATATTTATTTCATATAAATACAAATACATTGAAAACAAAGCCATGTAAAGAAAAATATAAATGAAACAATAATAAAACACAACTGAATAAAGAAAACATGCTCTGCCGTTATGTTATGATGAAGTAGATAGTGGTGATAATCTGAAAATAATTGTAATTAATTTTTGCTCCAATGGGAACCGATTTGGCTTCAGCGGGTGGGGTTGCATATTTCAGCCTTATTGCAATACCCACTACATGCTTACAAATTAATTTTTTGAAAAATCCTGGGCAATTGCAAGTACCTTCAGTCCATTTGTTTGAATCATTCGGAAGAATAGTAGTCCAAATTTTGAACGCGACAGTTGTAAATTCTTCAAAAGTAGAAAATTCGCATTTAGAGTTTTCTCTAAATCTGTGACTTCATTACTTTGGCCAGCAGGAATGAAATAAACATATTCTTCGGATTTAACATGTGAGACAATCTTCTTTTTTTTTACTAGCCCATTGATAAGCTTTGGTTCATAAACCTAAGTTTAGCGTAGGAAGTGCATGCATTGTCTTTGCATTTGCAGTGTACTGAAGAGACTAGGTATTTATGTTACAAATAATACTAATTATGTACTGCACATTTTCAAAATTATCACCGACTATATATTGGCCATTTATTAATTCTTATGTAGATTAGCAGATTTATTACCAGCTAATCCATACTGACATTTCATTAATTTTTACTGACCATTACAATCACAATAGTGAACATAGAAATACGGGCTAAATAGTACTTTTACTGCTCCAAAATCCCATTTTTACTCATCATATATTATAGAAGTACTGAATCTTTTACAATATTTTACTGACAGAAAACAGAAAACCCAGTAGAAATTGTCAGAGAATTTCTACACACACAGATCAGTGTATTAGTAGGTACTTGATTCGGAAATCGATAGGTGCCACTGCTTTAGGAAACATCTCAAAACAAACCAAGAGGTATATTCACTAAAAACGGTTCATAAAAGACTTTTTTAAAACATAATTGAACCATCTTCACAAAAGGTAGCTGAAATGTATGAAAGCCGCTTTAGTTCTGTTTTTAAGAATATTTTTTACTGTTTTTAGCTTTTACAAAGTAAAAGAAAATATATCCATCTTTTTGAATTGTTAAGCTTTACCATCAGGCTCGTTATCAGAAAATCCGGAAATCGCCATGTATCAAATTTCACGTAAATCTGCAAAAATATTGCTATTATCGCAGACATATTGGATTCGCCATTTTGAATTCTTAATTTTTGACATTAGGTTTATAGACCGTGGGATAGTGACAGATTTTTTTAAACGTTTGGTTCCTATCTGGCCTTTTGGGAGCCTTTTGTGCCTGATTTGTACTAACCATTTTCGTGTTTATCAAACGGTTATCCAGGACCCCTCAGCGGAAAACAAAAAAGAAAATTTCATGAAAATGAGCAATTTCAAACGTTTTGTTCCTATCTGGCCTCAAGTTAGACTTACGTTTTAAAGAAAAACATCCGACGAAAGCTTATCGCCAGACAAATTCCGTGGGCCGGAAGGCCCGAAATTTCAATCCGAAGTTGTAAGAAAAAATGGTCAAAATCAAACGATTTGGTTCTTATCTGGGAATTGTATATATAGGTAAATAGATTATAATTATCGCGATATAACAAACGCCAGACAAATTCCGAGGGCCCAACAGTGAAAAAATTATTGTTCAAGTTGTCAACTATTCCGCGAAAATCAAACGATTTACATTCGTCTGGCATTTGTTTTTTTGTTAATATTAGGCAATAAGTAGTTTCAATTTAAGATTCCCAGACGAATTGGCTGGGTCCCCTGGATAGCCAGACAAAAAGAAAAGCGCGAAAAAAATGCCATTTTTCAAACGGTTTATTCCTGACTGGCATTTGGATTTTAAAAAGATATGTTAATAAATAAGCCATATTTCTAGTCCCAGATAAAAAGCTTGGGCCCAGACATAGATATGTTGAGCGAAAGTATCGAAAAATCAAAAAACAGTCGTGTAAAAATCGATGCATTTTCAAACGATTTACACTCGTCTGGGATTTGTTTTTTTAAAAAGATATGTTAATAAACAAACCATATATCAAGTGCCAGACAAAAATCTGGGGCGCAGCTGTAGATATATCGCAAATTTTGAGGTTCTACAGTTGGAACTTTTTAATCCTGGCTCCTACGCCAAAAGACTACTCTAGCTAATTTAAATAGAATAAAATTTGCTAAAACTCTTTTTTTAATTTTTTGAATTCCGACAAAAATGAAGGAATTAGAGGGGGGCGGGATTTGGGCCTTTTTTTTCGGTAAAATTTCTCCATTTTGTCACCGTAATTAATCGGTAATTAATTGAAATCGGTCTCATATATGATGTTCACTTAATATCATGTACTACCTCCGATTAAAGAACTTATATCTAGATACATAACAGGCTATCTTTTCACTATATACCTTGTTTGCTCCTAACATAGTCACATTATATGTCCATTAAAATGGATAGATGAACATCACTTCCCATAGGCAACAGTGGCGTTGTATGTGTAGAAAATGTGTAGAATGGTAAATATTTTCATTAAAATGAATTATTGCAATTCCTGCATTACCGGCTCTTTATATAACGTGATGTAGGCATACGATATTACAGTAAGATAAAACAGTAAGATAAATATGTATTGAAAGGATATTAAAATTTAATTGCTATTTACTTTTTTAACTGTAAACTGAACTTCATCATGTTACGACTATGGAACGATCGATTTTCTTCTTTTCTAAACTGCTTTCTGCAAACGGCAGAGCACTTCACTATTTATTTGCACAAAATATATTGTCACTAAACTGTGTAAATATGAATAGAGAATATTATTTAGGTATTAAGCAAATCACAACTTAAAATAAAATTACTTTTTCACCAGTTTTTGGTCGGAGAACACGAAAAACATTTATTGACATTAATGGCCGAACTGTCAACTGATATTATTATAATCGAACTGAAGCCGATCGTGTACGAGCGGCCGCGAATACGCCGATGGGCCAATCAGCAACTTATGGGAAGAAGTGCCTTAGAATGGGAGTCTTTCGGGATCATAAAATTCATGCCATTATGTATCTAGATATAAGTTCTTTAATCGGAGTGTACTACTTTGACGTTCCGTTAATCTCGGTCCTTCGAAACAAAGGTTTCTGAGAAAAAATATTTTTTTTAGATTTACATACATTATAGGAAAACGTGTAATTTCCTACATTTCCTCGAATATCTCGATAATTATTGTTTTTTTCGAAAAATTTGTAGATAGCTTATGTAAAGAGAATTGATTGAGCTTTCCGACACTTTTTTTATTTTTTCTCTAACATAAAGAGCAAGAGACCAAATATGCGGACGTCTCAAAGCCAACCGCCACCCAGTCTATTAATTAGGGTGAAGACATACCGCTCGGCTAAAGTACACCATCTGTGGGTCCCCACGCGAGACTAGTTTCTCGATCTGACGTCACAGTGCTTTTCGTGAGGAGTAGCGAGGATTTCAACTTTAATTATTTATTGCAAAGTAAGTACTGCGATTTAAGAGCTTATATTCGATGTGGCGTGTTTTTATACATAAACACACACTTTAATGAAATACAAAAAAAATGGGCAAGTTCCACATTAGCAAACGATAAATAAAAATCACCCCTGGACGAGCGGGGAGTATAAAAAGCAGCGTCACTCGCAAACAATGCATACCATATATGTTTCTACCACATCACATCTTACGTGTCTTATGTCGCGTGCATTAAAATGAGAGAAGAAATCACTTTCGTGTGGTCGACTACCTACGCCAAGGGATAATGAAACAGGTACGGACTTACGAGGACTCTCAGTTTCTATGGTGTAGTGCAGAGTTGTAAATTATATATT
This sequence comes from Rutpela maculata, assembly GCA_936432065.2. NCBI lineage: Eukaryota > Metazoa > Arthropoda > Insecta > Coleoptera > Cerambycidae > Rutpela > Rutpela maculata. The sequence continues at coordinate 248,545,910 of OW386286.2, forward strand.
AATTTGTAATAATTTATATTTGTCCTTTTGCTAGTATGTAACTTATTTATTGTAAATATTATTCGATCGAGGGATTATGAATGTGAAAGTGACAGTTATATTGATTCCAGTGATAAAGAAAATCAAATTCCAAATGAGTTTCAAGTGAGAAAAAAACGGCATTTCAAGGGCGGATTTGGACCTTGAGCTTGGGAGGGGGTAGCCGCGTGTTGAAAATAATAAAAATGTTTTTCCTCGAAAATTAAAATTGATGAGCGGGGGGGGGGGGGGGGGGAAATCTCAAAAAAAAATTATAAACACAACTATTTTCAAAAATATAAAATAAAATAATAAAAATTATGAAATTTTGAAAGTTGATTGTTTACAGAATCTTGTTACCCCGTTACCCCCCATAAATCCGCGCTTGCGGCATTTAAATAGTGACGCGAAACAAATTTGTTTAAATGTGTATAATACTCTTTTACAATGACAAGCTAATGAAATGCCAAACGAATGTGAATCGTTTGAAAATGCATCGATTTTTACACGACTGTTTTTTGATTTTTCGATACTTTCACTCAACATATCTACGGCTGGGCCCAAGCTTTTTGTCTGGGACTTGAAATATGGTTTATTTATTACCATATCTTTTTAAAATCCAAATGCCAGACAGGAATAAATCGTTTGAAAAAATGTTTTTTTTTTTCGTGCACTTCTTTTAAGATTTAAAATATGTTTGGCCCACGCTTTTTGTCTGGGACTTGAAATATGGTTTAGTTATTACCATATCTTTTTAAAATCCAAATGCCAGACAGGAATAAATCGTTTGAAAAAATGGCTTTTTTTCGTGCACTTCTTTTAAGATTTAAAATATGTTTGGCCCACTAAAAATGACTGTGAATGATACAATACATTTTCGTTTTGGTTAATTTTTACAGAAAAAATCATTTCACATGAGAACCAATCGTTTGATTTTCGCGGAATAGTTGACAACTTGAACAATAATTTTTTCACTGTTGGGCCCTCGGAATTTGTCTGGCGTTTGTTATATTGCGATAATTATAATCTATTTACCTATATATACAATTCCCAGATAAGAACCAAATCGTTTAATTTTGTCCATTTTTTCTTACAACTTCGGATTAAAATTTCGGGCCTTCCGGCCCACGGAATTTGTCTGGCGATAAGCTTCCGTCGGATGTTTTTCTTTAAAACGTAAGTCTAACTTGACGCCAGATAGGAACAAAACGTTTGAAATTGCTCATTTTCATAAAATTTTCTTTTTTGTTTTCCGCTGAGGGGCCCTGGATAACCGTTTGATAAACACGAAAATGGTTAGTACAAATCAGGCACAAAAGGCTCCCAAAAGGCCAGATAGGAACCAAACGTTTAAAAAAATCTGTCACTATCCCACGGTCTATTAGTATAAGTTACTACTAAAATGCCTAAATACCAATTTTTAATGCAATTTCGACGAAATTTTAATTTCTCATTACAAAATAAATTTTTTTATCTCTGGTGGGTGACTGTCAAATTTGCGAAGCTTGATGAAATTATTACGGGACCACCGCCGAATTATACCTTGGAATTTGAGAAAAATTTTATAGAAATTACTTATGCTAATGCAGAATAATGATTGCACATATACCGGGTGTAGGTTAGGTTGATATGTAAGTGAACTACTATATAGACTCTCCATTGCGACCATCTGGTCTATTGTGGCTCACTCCTAATTACCTACATTTCACCCAATAGGTTCAGCTTTTTAATAAAGCCCACTACCTTATTGGATGATAGATTGTTCAGGTTCTCTTGCAGTAGTTGCCCTTTGTCAAAAAGTGAGGACCTAGTTCTTTTTGCAGCAGAACAGGTACATAGATCGTGTTGCTGTTTCATCCTTCTCCAAACACAGTCGGCATTCAGCGTTGTCCGCTATTCAAAGTCTATGTAGGTGGTAATTTAGTCCACAGTGCCCGGTATATAGGCCAACTAGAATTCTTAGGTGTAACCTATTTGACTCTAATAGTTCTTCAGTTTTTGATTTCAAGAGATATGTAATAAACTCCTCTGAATGAACTAATCCTGGTAGTTCTTGCCAGTACTGGAGGATTTTCCTCTCAGTCCAGGCCAAGACAGTTGTTTTCGCAGTGCGATAAATTTCGATACCGCACCTTCCCTGGCTAAGGAATCGGCCATTTCATTGCCCTTGATGCCAGAATGGCCCGGTATCCAGACCATAGTTAACTTTTCGTTAACCAATCGACTTAGAGAATTTTGGCAGTTCCAGACCAATTTAGAATTACAACGATGTGAGCCAAGAGCTTTAAGAGCAGCTTGGTTGTCTGAAAAGATTTTTATTGATCTGCGTCTAGGATGCATCTGTTCAAACCTCCTTGTGCACAGTTCAATGGCGTGAATTTCCGCCTGAAAGACAATCGCATTGTTACCCAGGCTCGAAGTTATTCTTACCATTGGGTTGTATACCCCGGCTCTAGCTCCTACAGTGGTTTTAGAGTCGTCTGTAAACCAACAAATGTCCGCTTTTTGTAGGTCGGTTTTATTCCGATCCCATTCGTCTCCTCCAGGAAACAGGTCTCATAGTTGGTCACGATGGGCATCACATCTAAAAGTATTCTCAGGATATCGTTGCTATCTTACTATCTATATCATCTGACAGCCTGTTGCTTTCCATGATGCTAGTCTGCGGGATATTAATGACCGCTTGTTGAAGTCTTAAGTTTTTTTATATTGTTTGTTTTTAATTTTGTAGGTATTTTTAAGTACCTCACAATTTTAAATGATCGCTAACCAGTAGAAATTTTTTCATTTTTCACGCTCTAATCTAAGCTTTTTATTATAGCATTTATTTTCTGGGCATTTATATTTTACTGTTTTCTTAACAATAGAGCAGCTTAAGTTTAAATACCAAATCAAACTATGTATTAGTATTTATTAAAGTTCTATGGACAATTATTTTCACATAGTGGAGTGCAAATATAGCATCAAAATTTTTTCGTTATAAGAGACTTGAATAGGAAATTCGAATGTGGAAGTAGTGATTCCTTAGCCAGCGGTTTTTTCCTGTGTTCACAAGTTTATACCTATGATTGACTTGCTACAATGTATTTTAATGTCAAATAAATGTCTTTCTTTATTTTTTTTTCTAGTATCCAGGTTCAGTTTTAAACAATGTTTATTAATTGAGTTTTTTAAATAACTTGAAAATAAAGGAATTTGTAAAATATTCAGAAGAGTGCAAAGCTTAATGCTTTATATGACTAATCTGAGCCGTTACTAATCTCCATTTTGTCAGCTTAGACCCAAGAAAAAAACAGTACCTATCCCGTTGTCCTAAAACTGAAAGTTTAGCAGATAACCTTAAGAAAACCCACACTGTGAGGTATTTTTTTAAAATTAAAACGTAATGTTATATATTTTTATTTCGTATATTTATATATAATTAGATGTTTCTTTACTGACGTGTGTGAACATTGTAAATTAGACATTCTATATACTTTGTTAACACACCTTTTAATGTTTTATATATTTACTTTAAAGTATTATTTTTACAGTCATTACTTTGTAAACAGTATAAATTATTTAGTTTGTTAAATAAAGAGATCATTACTATTATTATTTCACAAAAATACTTGAATTGCGCTCTTGTCGTGCAACCTGAGAACCTAAATATAATAATCACATAATGCAGGCAAATAAGGCGAAATAAAGGCTAAACCTCGGAATAAAAGTTGGAGAGCTGAAAATTTGCATAGACCTGAAGATGGGGGGAAAAGTCTCACAAGATCTCGTGTCCGCTACTTAAGATAACGAAGGTCAAAGGTCACAAAAATCGCTTTTTTTTGCAAATATCTCGCTTCCTATGCGTCGCATGTCGTTATAGACGGAGAGCTGGCGGCCGCGGAGTACTACGATATTACCTCCGACTGGAATTTTGAAAAGTGGTTGGGGGGACCAGCAAGTGCCATCTGCAAGGATTTTGCTCAAAACCCTTGCAAAGGACACGTCAGACGACTCAAAAATGAAAATGAAAATTTGCACATTACCTGTTTGAAGGTCACAGATAACGTATGTAAATCGTTAGACGCCCTCAAAGTTGTCATTTTTTTTCAACATTTTTTTTTCCTTACCTCCGTCTGACGTTTTAACATATTGCAACAGAGACCATTCTAAGTCCCCCTACAACGTTCACAAAGTTCCAGCCCGCCTGAGAGGTATACTTTTTTTTCGAAAGTTTATTTTGGTTACCTCCGTCTGACGTTTTTACATATTATCCTAGAGACAATTTTAAATACATATGTAAATCGTCAGACGAAAATACCGCTGCAAAATCCCCCTGAAATATCGCGAAATTCCAGCCTAAATTACTGAATATTGTTTCAACATCTTTTAAATTTAATGAAATACTGGTTGAGTCACTATACGTTATAAAAGAAAGTCAATTCAAGGGAAAAGTTTCTAGCACATATACATAAAAAGTAAAGGATGTGTGAATAAAATAAAAATAAAAATGTTAATCTTGTTATGCTATCAAAAATCAATATGCAAGAGGTTTCAAGCAAGTATTATTTTTTATCAAAGAGGAAAGATGTAGTTATACTATTACTTAGTACAATGAGTAGTTCATTTAACACATTCTGAATATCTGAAAGTAAACGATGATTATTAAGTGGTCGATGATTATTAAATAAATTCCATGGATTTTTTTTTGTTCGCTTTGTAAATTTATTTAAGAAAAAAGGTACTAATATTATTACTGAATTCAGACAAAAAAAAGTTATTTCTTCGGAATCATTATCAATATCACTGTTCGCATCGGAAAGGTTTAATTCATCATCAAAATCCTGTTCATCGATGTTGGTGTCCCACAGTTCCTCCTCATCGGATTCGTCATGACTTTGTGTCTCTGTAACATGATAAAATAATTAGATAATTATATTAATTAACATTCGAATTCATGTGTTATAGATATTTTCCGTCGTCGTTCGGAAACCATCCACTTTCTTCGGGACGTTTATTGCTCAAAAGTTCATTTTCGCTGCATGGTCGTCACAATTCATCCGTTCCTAGATATTGGTCCCGGGAAAATAAATATTTAAGTATGCCACACCGAACTCAGTACCCACAGAAAGTCAATGTGTGGGCTGGAATTTTAGGTAATTCAACAGTTGGCCCCTTTTTTATCGACGGCAACCTTACAGCACAAAAATATTTGAATTTGTTACGTGAACAAATTATTCCGGCCGTTCGAACTTTGGGCATTGACTTCGAAGAGATTTGGTACCAGCAGGATGGTTGTCCTACTCATAATGCGATAGTGATACGTAGATTCCTAGACACTACATTTTTTTGGCATTAGCCAACCCCATTACCATATCCCACCCCATCATTAAAGGGAATAAAAAAAATGTGATTTAGTGTGTGTACAGAAACCAAAAACCTCAAAATACTTTTTTACTTCATCGACCCCCACTACCACCCCACTATCGCCACCATTACCGATATGGAATATGGTTTTATGGGTTTTTGGGGTAGACGATTTCAAATATTATATTATTAGAGTTCCATAAACAACTATTTCCATATACAGAGAGAGACTTGGTGGATGGAAAATCTGGATGTGGAAGTATATAGTGATTCCTTGGGCAGCGGTTTTTAAATTTGTAGTTACTTTTATTATAAATAATTTACCAACACTGAAGGAGTAGTACTATTGGAGATTGGAGACAAGGTAATACGGTGGAGGAAATATATGTTTCAACTCGACTTAGATACTGATTGTTTAAATAAAATAAAGATTGAAGATCACTTAAAAATACTATAATTTTGACAATTATCAGTGTTGCCATTAACTAACTATATGTAATACTGTACACAGAAGTTATTTAATATAATTCCAAAGGGCGTGGAAATCTAGTAGCAACTAATTGCAGTACCGGGTCACAAATTTCCTAAACATACAAATTTATAAAATCGGACAAATATACTCTAGTACAGATACTTTTCCCTAAATACACAAAATTACAGAAATCGCTAAATACGATTCCTAACAATACAAAATTAGACGGGATTACAGATTCTATTTTCTATAAAATATTCTTTAATACAAAAATTGTTAGCATAAATAAATATATACCTGTTATTATGATAGTGGATAGAACTATCTTTTACTAGGCAACTAGGCCACAATGGCGGGCTCTTTGCACCTAGGGATCTATAATTTACCGTGGACTCCAAACCACCGTCCTTGGCCACCAAATGACCCTCCCCCGGGTCATTTGCCACCTTTCTGGCGGGTGTTACCATTTAAACAGCCACAGGAGTCATCCCCCGTCCTACTTAGCAGGCTAACGGCACGGAATTGTCTCTGTTGATAGCCTAGCTTGAGTCACCCATCCAAATGCCGGACTCGCTGAGCGTTGCTTACTCTACTGATCGAGTGTCGGAATTTAGACAGATGACCGTATCTCATCACTTGTTCGAGCCCGGAGCGCTCGCACATATACTAGGCGCCCTAGTAGCATAAATATTGGACCAACGTACAATCCATATAGGACCAATCAGTGGCGGCTGGTGAAATTTCAATATTTTTTTTCTCGTCTGTGGCGCATGGAACCCACACGAAACAAGGGAAATAACATCTAGAGAAGCACTTCTCTAATGACCCCTAAAAAAATTTTGAAAAAGCAGTTTGCGAAAATTTTTTTTTTTAAATTCGGTAGCCTCCCCTGGTCTAGGGACTCCTGTTTATTATTTATTTTGGCACATACATTTGACTTTTCATAAAAATACAACCACCCGTTTTTGAGTTTATGAAAATATTTTCATTATTAACTGAAATACAGTGAACTGAAATGTAATTTACAATTTAACAAATTACAATATTTCAATTCGTTGTATCTCAGTTAGTAATGAAAATATTTTCATAAACTCAAAAACGTTGTTGTATTTTTACGAAAAGTCAAATGTGTATGACAAAAAAAAATAATAAACAGGAGTCCCTAAACCAGGGGAGGCTACCGAATTTAAAAAAAAAAATTTCGCAAACTGCTTGTTCAAAATTTTTTAGGGGTTATTAGAGAAGTGCTTCTCTAGATGTTATTTCCCATATTTCGTATGGGTCCCATGTGCCACAGACGAGAAAAAAAATATTGAAATTTCACCAACCGCCACTGGGACCAATGGTCCTATTTGATGGTTATTTAATGGTTAATATATATATGGTCCTACATGGATTGTACGTTGGCCCAATAAATTAAAAAAATACCTTTTTATAACGTCATATCCTAAAATTTATTTGACAGTTTCAAAGAATCAAAACAATGTCATTATTGACAAGTGTAAAATAAAAAAAAGAGAGTGAAATAATAGTATATTATATTACTAGGAGCAGAACGCACTCTTTTTTTGTGTTGAGCCCAGGATTTGCGGCTGAGGCGAAGCCGAAGCCGCAAACTGGGCGAAACACAAAAAAGGCGTTCTACTCCGTGTAATATATACTATTTTTTCTTCAAGCGTATTAAAATGCAAAAATTCATTTATTTATCATAAATGTACAAATATTCAAACTACAGTCTTACATGTTGACACAATATGACAAGTGGCTAGTGGATAGCGCGCCACCGGTGGCTTTCGGTATTAACATTATGTTACTAGTAAAACAATACCCACTACGGCGGCGCTTTCGGAACTAACATTATGTTACTAGTAAAACAATGTCCACTACCTACGGTGGCGTTCGGTACTAACATTTTGTTACTAGTAAAACAATGTCCTACTTCTACTTCTGTTTTTGGTGACATAATTTAAACATTTTAATACGCTTGAAGAAAAAGTAACATTATTTCACGCTTATGTATAGCCGGATCCATGAAAACAATTGAAGTTGTCTCACGATCTTCGCTTTAGAAATGTCAAATATTATGAAATTTATTTGTCTAAATATGGAAATTGAGGACTGTCGTATAAAAAATATTGTATGAAATTCATGCATAATGTGCCGTGTTGTCACTCATGGCATTCAATACTCATTCCCGTTCGTGAAAAAAGTACCACTACCACTTTATGCACTTATGCATAAATTACTACTAAACTAAGCGGTAGAGATTAAAGCACACACAACCCTGCGGGATGTGCCACAAATAGAAGATCCTCATGCCTTCTCCCCCTCACCCCCCCACCTCCCTGTATAAAATTCCTGAAATCATTTACCTGTGAAAATTAGTACAGCTTTGTGCTGTGACATTTTGCATACGTTATTTTTTTGCATTGTCATTATTGTTTTATCCTTCGAGGAAATTTACCACAATATTATGCACAGTCACGAACTTCACCAGGATGTCAATAAAAACGAATAAATGTCATATAATTCTCTCCATCTATAGGCGGTGTGATTGCGGCTGTATCATATAATTACACGGCAAATTTTAACATAATAACTTATCGAGTAGGTGTCTAAATACATCAAAGGCTTTAATAGCCCGCTTAATAGAAAATTGTTATAATACGTATCAAGTAAAGACAATTTTGTTGTAAATTGATTACATCAATTACGTAGGTATTCAGTTGTTCTGAGAAATTTGCTTAACTTAAATATTTGCTTATATTAAGGGAGAAACATTTCAGATAAATTTTCTTGTGAACTTTTTCACATATTCCGATGACCTTGAATTTTTTATCTGTTCGTCTCGTTACCATTATTCTATGAAAAATCTCGACGTTTCATGACATTCTAACAAAGAGTTGTATTATAAAAACAAAGCCATGTTAGAGGAGGAAGAAATTCTCTTGAGAAAAAGACAGGATAGAAGGGAGGAAGAACGCCATTAAACGAGAAATGTTTTATTAGAGTTGGAAATTGAAGCCAAGAAGGAAGATTAAAAACAAATTCGAAAAGCTATTAAAATTTACTGCAACAAAGCCAGTCGGATTTGAAAAAAAAAAAAATCCATGTCGTCGTATTTTGTTAAACACTGCCGCCTTGTCTTATATATCTTGACTCTCCTTAAAACCATGAGATCTTCGTCTTTCTCGTCTGACGATGAACTTGAACTAATGTCGACTAAGTGCCGGTTATTATTTATTTTAACCTCTTGTAATATACAAAAACACAGCACCAAACACTTTTGACAAGCACGATTTTCAATAAAGTTTGCTTTATGTTAAAAAAGCACCAAATTCCAAACTTTAAGATAAAGGAAGCTTTTTCGTGAAGCCTCCTTTAAACATCAATTATGAAACGGCTTTTACAAGTTAAAGGGGCCTTTTGATATTAAAGGAGACTTTATTTCGATTATGAAACGGGCTGTAAGACTATTTAAACAATAAAAATGTTCAAATTTTTTTTGCGTTACTATAATACTTCTACTGGATGTGGAAGTAAAAAGGAGATACACTCCGTGTACTACTTACTAGTATCAGCTTGGATCGGGTGTGTGCTAGGGCCTCAAAATGGGCAGTTAGTCCATTCGTCAGGTAGTTTTTGGTGGAATTAACTCGGGAAGTTTTGATATTTGGTATAGGTGTCTAGTTCTAAGATTCACATTTTGCACAAAGCAAGCACTGCCACTGGCGCCGCCATATTGGCAAGATGGATTCCAAAAACGGTTCTTTTCAAATATCTCCGTTACCGTATGCTCTACAGTCAAAATATCTATAACCAAAATCAAAGATTAGGAAATTTTCTATAAAATGTATCCACGTATGTTTTCTCTAAAATCAACGATTTAGGTACAGCAGTCGAGTGAAGTTGAAAATGTTCGTTTAGTTTAGTCTAAAGGCGTTTTTTTGTGTCTTGTAAACTATGAGACGAATAAATACGTTGCATTGTTTTTCCTTTTCCAGGCTTCAGTAGGTATATATTTTTATGTGAGTTGCCCAATGCTGTCAAAAGAACGTGAAGATCGACATCCTCCCCAACAATAATGACATATTCATATGAAGATGATATTTCGATGGCTGTATTTACTATTAATGTATCTGCATCTTCTGTAGCCTGGATAACAGTAAACTGCGCTTCTTCGAATTTTTTTTCAAGATGGGTATAAAGCGACCTTTGTTTCTGTCATTTAATAAGAAATTCGCCTGTGGAACGGTGGAGGTTATAGTTGTATAACTATAATTAATAATGAAATTCTTGAAGATATATACATATATTGTTTTTATTTATAATTATAACGGTATATTATAAAATTGATTAATTATTATAATTCGAATTATTTCATTTTGATAAAATATTTAATATGTTATTCTTTTTTTTGTTTTTCTTCAATCTCTATAGAAACTCCCGACTTCCTTGCAGGTTAGTGAGTGAGGCTGAGGCCATATACACCCCCCTAGTTAAAAAAGAGAACAGTCAATCAACCAACGAGTCGATCGCAAAACGCACTTTTTTAATTGGGGTAGGTAGTGTCACATCTGTCAACTAACACAAAAGCTGGTTTAACCGTATCAATATTGACAGTTGTGACTTTGTTTCCTTTATTAAAGGTGAACAACTTATCTGTACGTGATAAAACTTTAAAAGGTCCTTCATATAAAGGAGAAAAAGAACGTTTAAACCGTTCCTTGCGAACAAAAATAAAATCACAAGAGGAAAGGTCTGAACTAACAAAAGTTTTGTAATTGACATGAGAAATTGGAGAAACACATTTTAAATTATTAAAGTAAATGCGTAGCTTGTCAATGAAACAAGGGATATCTGGAGAATTATATGATTCAACGAAAAATTCGCCGGGTAAACGAAGGGTTTGACCATATATAAGTTCAGCAGGTGAACATTGCAGATCTTCCTTGGGAGTTGTCCTAAATGCCAATAAAATGATGGGTAGTTCATCTGTCCAATGCGATGGCTCTAGTCAACAAGGAAGTTTTAAGTGAGCGGTGAAATCTTTCTATAAGGGAATTTGATTGAGGGTGATATGCCGTTGTACGTATTCTATGAAAGCCTAAAAACTTTGCAAATTCATTAAATAATCTTGACTCAAATTGTACCCCTGATCAGTCGTCACTGTTAAGGGAACACCGAATCGACGAACAAAATTTTGAAATAAAGTACGCGCAACTGTTTCTGCTGTGACATCGTGAAGAGGGTACGCTTCTGGCCATCTAGTGAATCGTTCAATCACCGTAAGAATGTAAGAGTTACCTTTGGATGGAGGTAATGGTCCTACCAAATCTATATGGATGTGGTCGATTCTGCTTTTCGGGATGGTGAAACTACCGAGAGAACTTCTCGTATGTCGGCTGACTTTGACAGCTTGACAGTTAATGCACGATTTTGACCATAAATTGCAATCGGTGTTCATTTTCGGCCAAAAATAATTATTAGAAATCAACAGTCTAGTGACTTTAATGCCAGGATGAGATAAGTTGTGAAAAATATCGAATATCATTCGTCTGTAAACAAGTGGAACAAAAGGTCGAACTTTTGTACGAGAAACATCACACCAAATAAATTCATTTGAATCTGGAATTTGTATCTTTTTTAAAATGAAATTGGTTTTAGCGAGTGATGATTTATCTGACAATAAAATAGTTGAGATTTGAATCTTTCTCCTGAGCTTCGCTAAGCAACTTTAGATCAAAGTTAACATTAAGGAAGGGAGAATTTCTAAGTTGAAGTGGTAAAATATCTTGTTTTAAAGAAGTGTCGTAAATACGTGACAAGGTGTCAGCTATTACGTTATGTTTCTTCCCTTTAACATGTATTTTACAAGAAAATTGAGCTATGTATTCTAAATGGCGTATTTGACGAGGAGATCTTTCCGCTTTTGCTCATAAATTCTGCTGTAATATTTTTTCCTGATCGTCGGAGTCGATTTTCCTGCTTTTTTCTGCTGCACTGATAGCCGTCGAAAACAATTATTACATTTGATTGATAGTGTCTTTTTACATACTCTATAGAACTGGTGCAAATCGAACCAAATGTTTCATTTCGGTTTCAAACAACTCTATGCAGCATGTATCCATCGTCAATTATATAAACTTTATTAATCCCAAAGTCATATTCTGCAACTGGCAAAAAATATTTATACAATATAGACTTAGCAGTTTTTCGCATTCCGTCCTCAGAAAACAAGGGACACGGAGCCAATTCATACTGCAGATGCTGTTCAAGCTCCTCGTCTGTTTTGTAACGCAGTCTCTGGAAAACAAGTAATGGGGCAGTTTCATAAATCTTGATGCTTGAATTCATTGCACCTAGAGGTAGTACTTTCTATTTGGGTCTCAATATCACATATCATATTATTTATCCCAACTTTACCAATTTCTTGCGCCTTAAAACAGTTTATTGTTTCATTTCCAATAACTCCTGAGGGAATAGAGATTATTTCGTTTACGTCTGGGAAAGAATGAGGGTGTTGCGTAAGCCAAGCCAACAGCTTTTGCACATCATCATTGTCTCGAATAACACGTGAATTTCTCATATCCACATCTGTAGATGCAAAAGAAACGTTGCAAAATCTTTCAATCTCATCGCATACGTTGTGCAAATACACTATTCCCTATGTCCACATTGTTAACACGCTATCCGCGATTCCTTGTCCATGAGTAAGCCCTCCAATAGCTTTCATCGTTCTCATTAGCGTTTGTTCAATGGTCATATCTGACCAAGTACCAGACAAAAACTTATTGGTGCGTCTGATTGTGAAAAAACCGTCTGTTGTAAATTTATTGCACTCATCAGGAGCCATTTTGTCTTTTAAGGATATCATATCTTGCACATATAAATGACGCGATTTTAGGAAAAGTAAAATGAATATGTTTACCTTTAATCGATTGTTTTGTCTAAACTATGGATTTTACAAAGAACATATATAATTTATAGGAAATATATAACATAATTTGTAGAAAATTTGCTCCTCTTTCATTTTTGTAATAACTCTTTTAGTTATAAAGCCCAAGGTAAAGGAGATATTTCAAAAAAACTGTTTTTGGTGGCCAACTTGGCAACATGGCTACGCCGACGGCAGATATTGCTTTGTGCAAAATGTGGATTTTAGTTGTAGATATCGAAATCTACAACCCTGCCAAATTTCAAAACTTCCCGACTTAATTCCTGGTAAGGCCTTTTTATATGACGTGACGGGTGGACTAAGTCGTAAAAGGCAAAAATACAAGGGATTAAAAAGTACACAGGGTTGTGGTTAACATTTTACAACAAAAATATCAATAGTGAAGTCGATTAACCTCAGAACAAGACGAAAAAGGATGAAATCGTGTGAAATTTTTTGCTACGTCTTTTTTATACTAAAAATTGCAAAGTTTATAAGTTTATCTCGTACGCATATTATAGGCTATTGTCTATGTACCAAAAAAGTGGGTTGAAAGGAACTAAAACGTTAAAGGGTTTTTATTGTTTATTATGTTCAATTTCAAGATATGAAAAAACCGCGGAGTGCTACCATTTAAAGTGGTGCGTTTTTGAGATCGAAGTAAAAAGGTCCACTTTTCATTTTTTTTGCTCGAAAACTATGAATTTTTTCTATAAATACGTCAAGAGAAAAGTGTGTAGAGAATTAAATTTATAATCGAAATGGCACCTTCAGAAGTCAAATTTTTTTTTTTTTTTACAAAAATACGTCCAAAAAACAAAACAAAAAAAAACGAAAAAATGCAATTTTTAATTTTTTTTTTTAATTTTAGCCTGTAACTATTTTTCGGGTACATTTAGGCATAGACATTGCTGCATAACAAAAAAAGCTGGCGTTTTACCCATTAAAAAAAGATTTTGTAAACAGTTTTACGATTAATAGTGACCGAGATATAGCGTTTCAAAGTTTGCAACTTTTAACTTTTTTTGCTAATTTTTACTATTTTTTTTTCAAATTTCGTCCTGTAACTTTTTTCTGAGTGAATTTAGGTGTAGACATTATTATATTAAAGTGAAAGCGGGCTTTACGCCCGTTGAAATGGTGGCTGGTAAAAGTCTCTACGACAAGTAGAAACCTAGATCAGCGTTTCGAAGAGTGTCACTTTTATTAACTTTCTTCCAAGAGGATGCAGACGTACTAATTGTAAATACTGCAAAAGATAAGGCATCCCAATCAGAAAATGTTGTTATAGTTGGTCAAGATGTCGATCTTCTTATTATCCTATCATTATTACCAGAATAAAATGAAAATATATATTTTTTTAAACCTAGTATAGGAAATGTAACTGCCAAATTATATAACCATAATAGTTTCAAATTTAATCATCTACAAAAATACCTTGGCTTCGTCCATGCATTCAGTGGCTGTGATACAACCTCTTCCTTTTTTGGTATTGGTAAAAAGAAATTCTTGAGTTTCATTAATAAGAATATTTTGCTTTTGGAAAAGTATTTAAATGAATTTTTGTGTGAAAATGCAAGTCCAGCAGCCACCGGTTCTGCTTCTGAATGTATTGTAACATTACTATACGATATGAAAATTGATGGCCAAAGCACCTGTCGCTATAAGTTATTTCAGAAGTACTCAACAGGTGCAAAATTCTCATTGTCCCGATTGCCTCTAACAACTGATGCTGCTAAACATCATGGTTTAAGAACTTACTTGCAAATGCAACATTGGAAAGGAAATATTGTAAATCCTCTCATCTGGGGTTGGAGAACTTCAGAAAATGGACTAGTATCAATTTTAACAAATAAACCTCCCGCACCACAAGTTTTGCTGGAAAAAATAGCCTGTAAAGGATGCCAAGGAAACTGTGGTTGCAGGAAATTGGGAATGAATTGCTCCATTTTTGCAAAGAATGTATGGGAATGAACTGTGAAAACGCTGATGTACCTCAAATAACGGAAGACGATGTTTACATAGATGCTGATGAAGAAATCGACTTTGATTTTGACAATATGTTAAATCCAGCATTTGAATAATTTCATAATGTTAGTTATTAATTTAAGTTATTTGAACAAAAAAAACAGAAGTGGAAAAATGTAAAAAGTTATTTTTTAAGTACAATAATCTACTATATCTAGACTGTATCTTGGTTACTATTGATCACATAAACTTCTATTGCAGACCATTTAAACAAGAGTATATTCCATGTAGCAATATCTGTATTTGACAAATAAGTTATAGGCCGAAATTTAAAAAAGAACGTAAAAATTGGAAGAAAGTTAATAAAAGTAACACTCTTCGAAACGCTGATCTAGGTTTCTATTTGTCGTAGAGACTTTTACCAGCCACCATTTCAACGGGTGTAAAGTCAGCTTTCACTTTAATATAATAATGTCTACACCTAAATTCACTCAGAAAAAAGTTACAGGACGAAATTTGAAAAAAATAGTAAAAATTAGCAAAAAAAGTTAAAAGTTGCAAACTTTGAAACGCTATATCTCGGTCACTATTAATCGTAAAACTGTTTACAAAATCTCATTTTAACGGGTAAAACGCCAGATTTTTTTGTTATGCAGCAATGTCTATGCCTAAATGTACCCGAAAAATAGTTACAGGCTAAAATAAAAAAAAATAAAAAATTGCATTTTTTCGTTTTTTTTTGTTTTGTTTTTTGGACATATTTTTGTAAAAAAAAATTTTTTTGACTTCTGAAGGTGCCATTTCGATTGAAAATTTAAATCTCTACACACTTTTCTATTGACGTGTTTATAGAAAAAATTCATAGTTTTCGAGCAAAAAAAGTATGAAAAGTGGACCTTTTTACTTCGATCTCAAAAACGCACCACTTTAAATGGTAGCACTCCGCGGTTTTTTCATATCGTGGGGTCAATTGAACATAAGAAACAATAAAAACCCTTTAACGTTTTAGTTCCTTTCTACAGTACATGGACAATAGACTATTAATTAATAACTAATCATTTAAACAAATAATAATAATAACAATTTTTTAGTAAAACTAAAAAAATAGTAATTATTGGAACTCAAAGGAAATAAAATTTTGAGATGAAAAGGTTCTACACAATTTTTTATAATTTGTTAGTTACTTCCACATCCAGTGGAAGTATAGTAACGACAAAAAAAATTTTTAAAAATTTTTATTGTTCAAATAGGCTTAAAATGTCATGAAACGTCGAGATTTTAAGTTTGAGCGAAAAAAAAAAAATTTCTGTCTGTCGGTCTGTCTGTCGGACTTTTTTTGTGCGCACGTTTACTCTGGAACCGTTTAAGATATTGACTTGAAATTTGGTATACGTATGTACCTACTTTAACGAGATCTGGAACTAGATTATATTTTCATCTTGTTCCGTCGAAGGGTTGGGGGTAAATTGGGGTAAATTTGGGGTAAATGGATAAATCAAGCAGGTAAGAGTCTATAAAATTAGTATTTAGTATATACAAGAGAAGCTAAGGCCTCAAAAAAATTTTTGGCATTAGCCACCCCCATTACCACCCCCACCGCATTATTAAAGGGGATGAAAAAAATGTGATTTAGTGTATGTACAAGCACTAGAAACCTCAAAATATTTTTTTACTTCATCCACCCTCACTACCACCCCCCTGTCACCACCCCCACCCCACTACCGATGTGAGGTATCGTTTTATGGGTTTTTGGGGTAGAGGATTTCAAATATAATATTATTAAAGTTCCATAAACAATTATTTCCACAAACAAAGTTTTTTCGTTGTGAGTGACTTGTGAGAGAATCTGGATGTGGAAGTAGTGATTCCGTGGGCAGCGGTTTTTTTAAGTTATAACGACTTGAAAATAGCGATTTTAGTTCGAGAAAATATATTTCAAAACGGTTTATATCAAATAACTCGAAAAATATCACATCTAGTGAAAAAATACTTTTGGCCTAAAAGAAAGATATAAATTAGGAATGAATTTGTATTTCTTCAAATTTCCGCATGATTAATAGTTTCAGAGATATAAAAGTTTGTAGTTGGCATCTGAGCGTTTGTGAGACGAAGTACTTAGTTTAAGGGTTAAATAACTTAGAAACTGCGGCATTTACGTCAAAAATTTTTCAAATCAAAATTAAATGCTATTAGTTCAGCTTTCAAATGATTTTTTATTTGTTTTTGTAGTATAAAAAACAAAGAAGTTATGACCGAAATGCGCATGTTCACATAATCTAAATAAATATCTCACCATTTTGTTACTCTAATTAGTAAGTGATTAAAAGAAATAATTCTCAAATACCATTTTTCATTAACATATAGCTCTGCTTAGTTGTCAAAATTATTTTGTCCGTTTAAAACACTTGCTTTAGAAGGAATTGCACTTTAAATAAAAAAAATATGTTCGAAAGAAAGTAAGATTTTTGTTCTCTTTACAAATATCTCATTCAATATTAGTTTTAGCAAAAAAATTGTAAGACCAAAAAGAAAGTTTATAAACTGAAAGTTTTTTAATATTTTTAAATTTCCGTGAGATTAAGAGTTTCAAAGATATAGAACTTTAAAGATGACGTGCGATCGTTTATGAGACGAAATATTGAGTTTAGAAACTATGACACTTCCGCAAAAAATGTTAAGCATCAAAATTAAAGGTAATGAATTAATCTTTCATATGATATTTTGATTGTTTCTGAAGAATCAAAAATAAAGAAGTTATGGCCGAGACAATGAACGTCCTCCCACTTTCTTAATAAAAATGTCGCCATTTTGATGCTGTATTTAGCCAGTAATTAAAAAAATAATTCTCAAATACTATTTTTCGTTAATTTATAGCATTACCTAGGAGTTCAAGTTGTCTTTTTGTTCGTTTAAAGCACTTGCTTTAGAAAAAGTTCCATCCGCCATATTGGAGTCGCCATTTTGATTTTTTTTTGCTTTGATCAGAAAGTGCAAATATATAAGTTTACTGCAAAAAGTAGTATTTTTCCTCAACTAATGGACTAAACTGTAAAAACTGATCAAATTGCATTTTTGTTTACTGTTTTTAGGCCTCCATTGGCTCCACTAATTAAATAAAGATCGTCAAATTCTAACTTATAAACGTTTTAGTATTTGGTCTTAGCATTACAATGCAAAAACTAGCATGAAAATTTATTCACTGATGATCTCGTTCGGAATTTTTCATTTTTTACACCTAACAACTCTCCACTACAAGGTAAATTTAGAAAAAACGAGTACATTGAAATTGTGTTAGATATGTACAAACGGACAAAACAAAATGCTTAAAATGCCTCATGAGGCAGACCTTGTTGATTGCTGAGCAAGAATGTTGTTGGGGGTTGGGCACGGTTAGAAAAAAAAAACTTGAAAGCATGCAAAAATGGATAATATAAGAATACATTGGACCACCTAGAGAAATGCCTGCATGCCTCTTTTTAAAACTACTTTTAAAGCTGTCATCCTAAATCTTTACTCGTAGATTATCTTAAAAGTATTATAAAACCGTACTTGGTGTAAGATAAGCACGGGGGTGTGCCGACCCTTGTAGTGGAGTCAAAATAAGGATCAAAATAGGTGAATAAGGAATTCTCCGACTACAGCAATTTTATTGTTTTAATTTGTTGTAGGTAGGTATAATAACAAGTAATCGTATCGCAAAAATAAAAATGCCAAACTATTTGCTAGAAAATTATGACTAGACATATGAAAAAACTTTTTTGATAATTTGTTAATTTGTAACAAAATAAAAACCACCAAAAATTGCCTTTTTTAACAGTTTAAGAAATATGATATAATATGCATCCATTTTAACGAAAGTTGGTGGAACCATGCCCTTTATTGAACTAAATCTCCGTGCCTAATTTTAGCACAAAATATTTATTCAAACGGCTAAAAACCAACAATAATTTCGAAAGTTCCATCGCATTTTGTTTAAGTGCAGTAGGAGGACAATTTTTCTTTTAAAGTGTAGGTTTTTACATGTACTTTACAGTGGTGTTTAGGAAGAAAAATAAATTTTAATCTTAAACCAAGTTTTTAGAATTTGATTGTAATTATGGATATTGCACGTATAAACAATTTCAAATAACTACGTGATTTTTTTTTGAAACCAAAAACGATAAGCGAATTATGAAAGTATATAAAATAACCAACGTTTAAAAAAAAAGAATGGACGGCTCTACTTGCATTTGAATCCGTGATACGTTAGTTTTTGCGTTTTAGTCGATTATAAATAAACATATTGATATTTTTTCTTGAAATTTTGGCAGATTTTTCCAAAATGCTTGTTTCTCTCTCTGCTAGCTGAAAGTAATCCACAACTAAAATTTTTTAAATTACATCGCATAAGCACCCTTGAGGACATAATGCACGGTTGATAAAAAATGTATCTCCCCACTCCTTGAATATTGTAACTAGGCAACTAATTTAATTAATAGGCGTGCAGATCACCCCCGTTTTAACCAACTAACCGGTTAGGTTGAGGTAACCACTTCTAACCTGGTTTTTCTTCAAGTTGACATCGAAGAGTACTTACAGTAAAAAATTAGCCAAAGTTAGTTGATCGGAACATATAAATAATTGCAAAAAACTATAATTTTTTTATATCACGAATTTTGTCGAAT
The DNA here is from genome assembly GCA_936432065.2 of Rutpela maculata. Classification (NCBI taxonomy): domain Eukaryota; kingdom Metazoa; phylum Arthropoda; class Insecta; order Coleoptera; family Cerambycidae; genus Rutpela; species Rutpela maculata. The sequence goes on from OW386286.2 coordinate 248,565,315, forward strand.
TTCATCTTCAATTCGCGATATCTCGGCAAATAATGAATATTTTTAGATGAAATTTCAGCACGACATTGTTCAAGTTATTCTTTAAGATATTGAATTGGTCAGAACCCTTATTTATTTCACAGACGAATATAGTGATTTTTCAAAAAATTTCTTTTGTCAAGCCTAATTTTTTTTTTCAAACACAAAAGTTTTGTGACGAATTATTAACACGATAATTTTTGACAAACTTATATTAAAGTACAATATTTAAAGAAGTTTCTGTAAAATTTCACGAATTCGTATTGTATATACAAAAAGTTATCGCACTTTGAAGTAGCAAGATTTTGTTTGCAAACGGTTAGAAAAAACTAATAAACCCGCAAATTTTTATGATACATTAAAACGCTCGAAATTAAAAACTTTTACAGATATGATAAAAAAAAGTTCTGTAAAAAGAGCAGATATTAGCACAAGTGAAGAATATGTTTCTCCAGAAAAAGTGAACCAAAGAGCTCTGATTCTATCCAAGCAAAGAGCTGATGTAAGCCTTGAAAAACTTCTTAGTGTCCCACTGAACGAAATATCTTCTCTTCTGATCTAGGAGGATGGTAATAGGCGAATATCGTCAAAATCTGATTTGTTACATGCGATCGAAAAAAATATTGTAACATCTGTGATTACAGAACCTTGCAGGACAGAACTACATGATAGAACAATAGATATGATGGCAGATTTGCAGCGTTTAAATACGAAATATATGAAATGTTTCGAAGTTGTTGGACAATATTTTTTGAAGTATTTTCGGAAACTATTTGAAACTTTTTCTGAGATTCACGTCATTTTCGATCGCTATGACATTAGTATGAATCCTAAATCGCAAGAGAGGTCAAAAAGGTATAAACTAAATTCTAAAACTTACGATATTAATGCTAGTCGACCTATACCAGATTGGGATAAAGTTATGTCTACAGATGCAAATAAACATGCTTTGAACCTATTTTTATGCGACTACATCGAAAAATATATTGAAATCCCGCAGACTTCTGATAAAATTATTAATAAAAAATTATATTTAGCTGGTGGATACAAAAATCATCTTTTTACTAAAGAAATCACTAATTCACTTAAACGTGACGTTACAAATTTATTTTCGAATCATGCTTTCGAATACTTTGTCATCTGATCTACATTTCTAAACAATACTTAGACACTCAGGACATGATAGTGATCGGTAAGTCCCCAGATACAGATGTGTTTATTCTTTTAATCGCGCATTATTTTAAAATAAATACAAAGATTCAAGTAGGATTTCAAACTAGAAAAAATAGCATCAAAACGGATTTGCGGCGCTTTATACCAATACATATTATATGCCAAGAACTAGGAAGTAGTATTGGTTTAGCATTACCAATAACTCATGCATTAACCGGATGCGATACGAGTTCCGCTTTCTATGGAATTGGTAAGAAAAAAGCTCTCAACGTAGCATAAAAAATGAGCACAGAATATTTAGTCCAAATGTCTCAAATTGAGAGTAAATTAACACCTGAAATTGTTAATGCTTGGACAAAATTTGTGATTGGAATTTATGACTTCAAAAGTAAACAAGACAACATTAACGACGTGAGAGTAATCTTAGCTCGAAAAAAAAACTCCTCCGTTGAAAAATTACCTCCATCGTACCCAGCTCTTCTTCAACACATGAAACGCTGTTTTTGGCAAGTGTACGTATGGAATAATGCTCACATACCCATTTTTGAAGCACTCAATCTGACTGATTTTGGCAATATATTTTGAAGGACCAACAAGTTTGGAGCTGCTTCAAAAGTATATTTGTAATTGCAGATTAAAAAAAAAACATCTTGTGATAAAGAATTTTGTTCGTGCTACGCTGCTGGTATAAAATGCTGTCTCATTTGTAACTCTACATCAAATTGCTCGTTGCAGCCCATAGATGTTGATTCAGATTAAAAATATTAAAAACAACCCAATGTATTATGTATTTTTTAATTTATCAACAATTAATTTATTATTACTTATTTCCACTTTACAGTAACCTGTAAAAAGGGAATATGTAACAAAACATTGCATTGATATGATAGTAAATGACTGAACTACGGCAACCACCACAATGAAACATGCCACGCGTAAACAACATGTCTGCTGCGCGCGGAGACGCTACTTCAAAGTGCGATAACTTTTTATATATACAATATGAATACGTGAAACTTAACAGAAAACTTCTTTAAATATTGTACTTTAATACAAGTTTGTCAAAAATTATCGTATTAAAAGTTCGTCACACAATTTTTGTGTTTGAAAAAAAAAATTAGGCTTGACAAAAGAAACTTTTTGAAAAATCACTATTTTCATCTGTGAAATAAATAAGGGTTCGGACCAATTCAATATCTTAACGAATAACTTGAGCAATGTCGTGCTGAAATTGCATCTAAAAATATTCGTTATTTTCCGAGATATCGCGAGTTGAAGGTGAAATTCGGCAAAATTCGTGATATAAAAAAATTATAGTTTTTTGCAATTATTTATATGTTCCGATCAACTAACTTTGGCTAATTTTTTACTGTAAGTACTCTTCGATGTCAGCTTGAAGAAAAACCAAGTTAGAAGTGGTTACCTCGCACAAATCGGTTACTCAGTTTCTAGAGCACTTATTGGGGGTGATCTGCACGCCTATAATGATATACATCACTCCATTTTCATCGTAATTTTAAAATATTTAGTATTTTTTCGTATATTCTAATTCTTTTATTTAACACAATATAATTTGTTGTTTTTATTCATCAAAAATTCAACAAACTATATATTTTTTTTGTTTTCGGCTTTTGTTATATTAGTGGAGTCAAGGTGAATAAGGAAATCTCTGGATACAGCAATTTTATTGTTTTAATTTGTTGTAGTGTAGGTATAATAAGTGCTGTGAGCAGTTTTGTATTAAATCTGTCCATGGCTTCTTGTAAAATTTTAACAATTCATTTTTCAACACAGAAATTTTCTGCTATTTTCCATATTATCTCAGGTCATAGTAATCGTATCGCAATAATAAAAATACTAAACTGTTCGCAATAAAATTATGAATAAGACTAGGCAACCAGAAGCAATAGTAGTACGTATTTATCAGCGAGAATCTAAAAATAGGAAAAGATTCTGCCGAAATGTCTTTTAGACAACTACAACTCCTCTAGGGGTCTACGAGTCACGCGGGACTACACTTAGAAATCCACAACATTTCATATCACACTCGCGAAAACAATTCTTCATATTACTCTGAAGCACCAAAGTAGCTATAGCTCAGTTATAAACACTATTTCGTACACTATTTCGTGGCGACATCCAACACTTGCTCATATGTAACCACCTCACAGTGGCGGAGCAAGGAACTGTAGGGCCCTTGTGCAGAAAATTGGACCCCAGGCCACATTGAAAATATTTGTTTAGTGAAGAAATGAATACACGAATGAATACACCTTCCCTATTTATACCCCCTAAACTATTAAATAACACAGCCCCACAAAAAAAAATGTTCAGAACAGCGAACCAGACCTATGTATTTTCGGTCACTGAATCCGAATCTGAGGTCAAAAAAAATCGTACACCCCCAAAATCATTAGCTAGAGCCAAAAAATATCCCTGAAATGGGGTAAAAGGAAGATTAAGCTACGAGAATAGTTGTTACATCTTAATCAATCTAATTATACAAATTAAGGTTAAACAGCAGCGTACATACAATAGATATGAAACACACCCCCCAGGGAGGGGCGAAAACTAGCCTTCGTATATAAAAAATCGATCCAAAACAGCATTGACTTCTGAAAAAGCTTGAAATGTCCAAGTTTTGTTAAAGTGATAAGAAACTGCATCAGGTCCGACGTAATCTTTATAAACTGCCCCTATAGGGTTGAGAACAAGCTACCCCAAGTTTAAAGGACACGAGAAAAACAAGAGAAACGTAAAATCCAACAGGATTTCTATTCTCATGGATACTATGATTGGCTGAAATTGCGTAGTACTCTAAAAGAGAAATAAAAACATACGTACCATTATCATCCTACAGTGTCAATCCTCAGAGGGTGTGAAAACTACCCCCTATGTAAGATTTAACTATAAAAAGTTACAGTGACTTCTATAAAAATTCGACACCTGCATTGTGTGGAAGTGAGAAGAAACTAGACTATGTTCGACGCTGTGCTTGAACACCACCCCACGGGGTTGCGAGATGCCACCTCTATATCCATAGGATACTGGAAAAACAGAGAGAAACTAATCGGATTTACATTTTTATGGATGCTATGATTGGCAAAAATCGTGTTGTACACTTAGAGTTTGAAACTCATGTCCTATCAATGTTATTAAGTAACTCCCCCAGGAAGGTAGTTTTCACCCCCTAGGGGAGTGGAATTGAATAACAACAGTGGTACGTGACTTTCTAAATCTAACTCTGAGTACTACGCAATTTTAACCAATCATAGCATCCATAAAAATGGAAATACCTTTGGATCAATGTTTTTTTCTTGTTTTTTCTTTGTTATTTAAGATAAGGGGTGATTTTTGGTAGCGCTGTTGGGGTAGTTTTCAATAACTGAGACAAAATTACTGCCGACTCTTCTCTCCTTTACAAACCTCCGTAGGTTCGAACTTTTTCGACTTGGTGTAATGGTCAGCATAGTTGCCTTCCAATCTTCAATGGGGGTAATTTTCACACCCTCTAAGGGTTGACACTGTAAGACTTTAATGGTGGGTAAGTTTCTAGTTCTATTTTAGAGTACTACGTAATTTCCTGTTGGATTTTATTGTTTTTCTCGTGTCCTTTAAACTTAGGGGCAGTTTATGAAGTTTACGTCGGACCTGATGCAGTTTCTTATCACTTTAACAAAAATTAGACATTTCAAGCTTTTTCAGCAGTCATTGCTGTTTTGGATCGTTTTTTTTATATATGGGTGCTAGTTTTCGCCCCTCCCTGGGGGTGTGTTTCACCTTAATTTGTATAATTCGATTGATTAAGATGTAACAACTATTCTCATAGCTTAATCTTCTTTTTACCCCTTTTCAGGGGTGTTTTTTGGCTCTAGCAAATGATTTTGGGGGTGTACGATTTTTTTGCAGGTCATTGAAACATTTTAACATGACTATTGCTGAATAAGGATATTTTTGATTTTGCACGTGTATTTTCGTTGTTTTGGAAGAAGTCGGAAGGGGGAGGGGTAAAACGGGAGGGTGGGGGGAAGTTTCGTTTGGGATGGAATCGATTAAGTATTGTTATAGTAGATACTAAAAAAATGTTTTTCCTTAAGAAATAAATTAGGCCGAAAACCGGTCTCAGAGACCCTCCTCCTTTATTCTTTAGATAATTTCCTTAGATACATTGTATCAACAATTGTTTCCATAGGATCCAACTGGAGATGAAAGTACCTAGCCTAAATAAATTAAATTTGGCATGAATAACTAGTTTATGCGGTAGCCATTATAAAGCACTGATAAAACTTAAATAAATCTAAAAGATATTTCTTCTTCTTCTTTACATGATTGCCTTCGCACTAGCATTTAGCCTGAAAGATATTCAATCTGTTGCTTGGGACTCCCTATCTATTAGCTCACAAAAAAGTGTATACAATATAAATGATGGAAAATTTAGTACTCTTCATTTTATCATACAATTATTTTTTTACACAGACTGTGCAGTTCTTAAGATATTTGGAAAAAACGCAAGAAGATTTTTTAGTTATTTGGAGCTCTAATATCTACCAAATTCACTAGGTAGTTGTTTTTTCTCCCCATATTTATTTAAGTAAAAGTTATAATAGCACAGTGATAACTCTTTTTATATTAGAAAGACAGAAGGAAACATAGTTTGCAAAAAAATTCCTCTATCATCACTCATTCATCAGGTGTCATTTGTTGTTTTTGCAGGCCCTGTGTAAACATTAACTGCCAAAACATTAGACAGTTTTCAAAATGTCAAACTAAAATTCACGTTCTAATTTTGATTTAGGTAGTATATATGCATAATTGCTTGTAAACATTTCAAAAATGTCAAGGCGACTAAAAAAGTCTTCAGTTTCTTTAGAGGTAAGTACACATTTAGGTGCAATTTTTAAAAAGCCTTATCACACGTGTCTTCATTGTTTTTGCGACACTAAAATCAATATTTATCAAAGTTAGGAACTATTAATATTGGTATCTAAATGTGACCTAACTCAAAACAAAGGTACACCACAAAAATATATTTTGTTTACATGTTATAGATATCATCATTTGGGTTATGTTTCAGCGCAATACTTACCGACTTTTCCAAACTATGGGTTACCGAATTGGTAAGACTATTGGCAAGGGAACCTACAGTAAAGTTTGTATTGCTATTAACAGCCAGGGGCAAAAATTTGCATGTAAAGTTATAAACAAAAGATATGCCGGAGAGGATTTCATCGAAAGATTTTTGCCTAGGGAGTTAAGGTAGGTTTGGTGTCTTTTCCGATATTTCTGCCAAGTTTCAAAACTTTGTGAATTTTGTCGCATATAAATCCTAATGTTTGTTTTTCCACATAGTAATTTTTTTTGTGATTTATGATTTTTCAGTGACTCTTCTTCATGACACGTGATCCGTTATGACAATTTTACCAACCCTTTCTGAGCCTCATATTATTGTTTTCTTTTTCAGAATAATAACTGCAATAAAACACCCAAATGTAGTTACAGTGTATAAAATATTAGAAGTAAATCAAGTAATTTATATGTTTATGGATTACTGCAAAAATGGAGACTTATTAGAATACATTAGAAATCATGGGCCGTTTTCAGAAGAAAAGGCGAAAATCATTTTTAAGTACGTGGTAAAGTTGACTACACAATTCTTATGCGTGTAAAAAATGTTGGCGTCTTTGGCGATGCGGTAAGGATCAAAGACGCCGGCATTTTTTACACGCATAGGAATTGTGTAGTCAACTATATTTATAAGCTTCCTAAGGTTGGCAGAAATCTAATTTCACAGGTTGTAGATATGTATCTTTAAACATTATAAATAAAAACTCATTATAGTCTATCCACTTTAAGATCACACCTCACTATACTTTTAAAGCAAAATAATATACAGAAAAGAAATCAGATCAGCTGATTATATATATAGGTGCAGTGTGTGGTTGCCTTTTATTTTGGCTAATAGTGGGGGAGCTACGTATATAAAAACTGCAAATTGTGATAAGAATAAGCCTTTTGGTATGAATTTAGGTTATAGTCAGACAATGAAAATAAGATGGGGAGGCATTGTCCAAAGTTGTTATAATCCGAAACGGCGGCTATGTCTCAAAATGGCTACCCGTATTTTGTTTTTGCTACACTTTTCTTCATACACATCATGCAAAAGTGTGCGTTATATGCAGTTCTTACTAACATATTGAGGCCACAAGCTTTAAAGACATTTGCTGATTATTATTATACAAACCAATTTCTCCCTCACATTCGTAAGGATATCGCAGCCTTCGGATGTCGAAGAATTGATCTTGTTTGGGATAGATACGTTACACGAAGTATCAAAGGTGAAACTAGAGAGAAGAGAGGAGCAGGAGCTAGGAAACAAGTACTTCCACATGCACCTATACCTAAATTGGCACGGCTTCTTGAGAAATTCAAAGAACAAAGAAGAGCTCTTCAGTCTACTTGGAAATCTATCTGCAGATACCATCACAAACGCGCAGGTTGTAACAACATCAGGTGAAGACGTCAAAGGAAATATCAATGCACAAACTTCCCTCATAGGTACTACTTGTACTGGTCATGAAGAAGCGGACTCAAGAATAATACTGCATAATTCAATTCCTAATGAAATTGTTGACATATTTGAAAGGTACGTAGTACTCCTTTACTGTTCAACTAGTGACAAGGTCAGTGTTAATGAAGCAAGACAAGAATTGTTCATGACCAAAAATCGTCCACTAGAAAGTCTTCCACCAACACAGGGTGCATTACTACAACAAGTATTGCGTAATGCTTTCCAAGCTGGACACATTTGGGGACAAGCAAATAAACGCACAATATGTGTACTATCACCAAACGATTAGGGATGGTGGTTGCATAATGAATCTTGACAGTTGAAATGGTCGGAGTTACACTTTGTGTAAATAAATTTACGTTTAATACATTTACTTATCCTAGACCCAAAACATATAAATTGATATAAAACACTATTTTGCATCATGTGTATCAAAGAAAATGTAGCAAAAACAAAATACGAGTAGCCATTTTGAGAAATAGCCGCCATTTTGGAGCGTTGCCTCCCCATCTTATTTTTATTGCCTAACCTTAATCTACATTCTCACCAAAGGGCATGTTCTTATCACAATTTGAAGTTTTCTTATGGTTTCTGTTGTATAGCTCCACCACTATAATATAAAATCAACGCCTCATTCTTAATGTGAATGAATTATAGATTCACAAGAATAGGAACAATTTCTGATTTATTAATTTCTTCGAATTAAATCAGTGGGTAATTTTTGAACATGGAGGAGGGTCATTTTTTTTGCAATATTACTTATTCTTCAGAGAAAATAGACAATAGGCAATCTTGACATAACCTTAACAGAAGAAAATTAATTCTAATATGTTTCAGGCAAATTGTTTATGCTGTGTATTATTTACATAATTTAGACATCGCTCACAGAGATTTGAAATGTGAAAACGTTTTTTTGATGTCGAATAATCAAGTAAAATTAGGAGATTTTGGTTTCGCTAGGTATTGTAAAAATAGCCTAGGTGAACACATACTTTCAGACACTTTTTGTGGATCAGCCGCTTATGCTGCTCCAGAAATTTTACAGGTACATGCCTACGTATATTCTTTTAAATCAAAAGTTATTATTTACTAGCTTATCCCGCGGTTACGCTGTGTAGATCCCCACCTTTTTTCCATTGTTCCTTCCCAACCTTCTCTTACTTTGCTAGAACACTATTTCATCTATCATTTTCCCAGCACCTTCTCACATTCCCACTAACTTCTTCTACCTTCTTATTACCTTCTCTCACTTCAGACTCGCTTTCCCATATCCTCCCATCGTATTTTAAGCTGCTTTCGTGCTATGGAGAAAGACAAAGGCTTCTCTCTTCTTCATTCTTCTCTACTCTGACCACTTTATTTTTCTTTCTTGTTTCATTTCATTCACGACGTCTTGGCACAAGGATTATACACACGTTCAGTGTGTATAATCCTTGGTCTTGGCAGACGTTTTGTATCTATGTATTATTCTAGTTGCCTAGCATTGCTGACAGACAATCTAACATTTAAAAAATACGTTTTCTGGCTGTAACATCGATAAACAGAAAATATCGAGATGTTTCAGAAAAAAACAAAATTACAAATATCCTTTACCTTTAAGATTTATATATAGATTTATCAATATTTCTCAATTATTCCAAAAATACCATTTTTCATCGTAAAAAAATAGCCAGAAAGCAATATTTCTTAGAAGTTGTTTCTTGCTGCTGCCAGACTGAGGCGGAACCTCACCAACTGAAATGAGCTTATAAACTATTCAAAATCATAATGTATAAGATATGTTGTAATTTTGAATAAGGTTCACAAATTTCACCGACATATTCCTTATGGAAAATTAACAAAGATTAAAATTAACTACTCCCAATCGACAATTAACCAAGGTGGTAAAATTATTTCTTGTGGTTGCAGTTCGTATGTTATTTGGGAAGTGATTTTACTGCTTTGGCCCCTGATTATTATATATAGACTGTTGTGTTAACTCAGAATCCAAAAATGGAATTTCTATGTTTTGGTTATTTATTGCCCGTGTACTAATATTATCGTTTTAGTCTACATATTTATATTTTTTCGTACATATAATAATACTTTTTTTACGTACAGTACAGTCGAATTGATTTAATTTAATTTTTTTCGGCGACATTCCACCTGAAATTTTATTGTTGAGAAAAATATTTGCGTCCAAAAATTCCGTGTGCGTCAAAAGTTATATACATTTTTTGACGCGCTTTCACGTATTCTCAACTTATCTGCTTAATATATTACTTCCACATCCAGTGAAAGTAGAGTAACGACAAAAAAATTTTTAAAAATCTTTAAAAAATTTTATTGTTCAAATAGGCTTAGAATGTCATGAAACGTCGAAATTTTAAGTTTGAGCAAAAAAAATTTCTGTCTGTCGGTCTGTCTGTAACTTTTTTTGTGCGCACGTTTACTCTGGAACCGTTTAAGATATTGACTTGAAATTTGGTACACATATGTACTTTAACGAGATCTGGAACTAGATTATATTTTCATCTCGTTCCGTGGAAGGGTTGGGGGGTAAATTGGGGTAAATTGGTAAATTGGGGTAAATTGGGGTAAATTTGAGGTAAATAGCTAAATCAAGCAGGTAAGAGTCCAGAAAATTGGTATTTAGTATATACAAGAGAAGCTAAGGTATCAAACAAATTTTTGGCATTAGCCACCCCCACCATTATTAAAGGGGATGAAAAAAAATGTGTTTTGTGTGTGTACAAAAACCAGAAACCTCAAAATATTGTTTTACTTCATCAACCCCCCCCCCCCCCCTACCACCCCCCTATCACTACCCCCACCTCACTACCGATGTGGGGTACCGTTTTATAGGTTTTCGGCGTAGAGGATTTCAAATATTATATAATTAAAGTTCCATAAGCAATTATTTCCACATACAAAATTTTTTCGTTGTGAGCGACTTGGATAGAAAATCTGGATGTGGAAGTCGTGATTCCTTGGGCAGCGGTTTCTTGTACTAATAATCGGATGGGAATTTTAAAAATACTGGCCTATTTGAAATAAAATTCTTTTAAAAATATAGACCTGTCCTATATATATTGCTCAATTCGCCACCTTGAAAAAAGAAATAGAAAACACCAAGAATAGCCTAAAAGAATTAAAATTGAATATCTTTTCTATAAGAAGGAGTAATTTCACCATAGTTGGCAAAAATAAAATTTATTCATGATCAAATATAATGGACCAATCCTGGACATCGTATGTCAAATAGAAAGGTCAAAGATGGCGGACGAAATAAAATTTTTAATTCTTCGTCAATTATCAAGGAGGCATTGTACGTCACTTTTTTTTCTATTCGATTGTACGTTATTTTATGTACTTTTGGAGATATAGTTAATTTTTTTTAATTTTCAAAGGGGCGTTTTTTTTTATTTTCAAAAAAGTGCGTTTTTACAATTTTCAAAATGTATTTTCTTTAATTCTCCTTTTTTTACCCAATTTTGATCGAAACAAAATGAAATATGCTATTAAAACTCTCGTATAACTTTTCGTAGGTATTTCAATCACAAGTGATATTACGAAATCATCGGTTAGTCAAAAAAAAAAAATTCCAGCTAGTAGTAAAAATAAGGATAGCTTTACAAAATTATTACGCAAAGAGTTAATAGATAATGACTTTAACGTTAAAATATGCAGAGAAGATGCCGATACTACAATTGTTAAAACTGCTTTTGATTTGAAAACCGAAGACAATCAGGTTATAATAATAGTTGGCGAAGACATTGACCTTTTGGTTATAATGACTCAACTAGCATGGAATCATCATAAAAAATCTATTTTTACAAACCTAACATTAATAAAGTAATTGACAAATATGATGAAAATGTCATTGTCTGCAATTCCACCTACTAAAGAGGTAATAGAAAAACACTGTTTAAAAGTATATTTCGAAGTCTAAAAATTATTAGGTCTGAGAAAGATCCGTTACAATTCGGGTGGCTTAAAACTGAGAATGGCTTAATGCCTGATGTTATGAGTGAATGTAATGCTTTTCCTAAAAAGACTCCGCACACCATATAGGGGATTTCTGCCTCCAGTCAGATTTAATCTAACCCACGTAAAAATATTCTTTTGAACCCCCTGAACAAATGTTCAAATGCAGTCAGGTTCGAAAAGGTCTTCGTTTTGAGATATGGAGCCCTAAAGATCGTTCCAAATACGTTTTAAAATTGAAAAAAATTAAATTAAAGTTAGCTTTGATTTTATGGAAATTCAGAACTGCATAATTAATTCTTAAATAACACCATATTTCTTACTCATGTTAATAACACCGTGAGTCTTCAAGGGCTTCGCTTGTGATGAATTATTGTTCTCCGAGCTTCCTAGGATTAGAATTGTTCTTTTTTTAGGTGAACTTTCAGAGTGTATCATGTTCTTTATTTTAAATGCCCATTAAATGGGCAATTTAATCAGGTCCATTGATTTTTATTTGAACTATAATTACGGAATTTTCAGTGGTAATCTAACTTAAACAATTTCGATCAGTAATTCGTGTCCACGTACTCAAAAAATGCCAATATTAAAAAAAAAATAATACACTCGTTCTTGGATAGCAGGAAATTCTTTTTCACTGCGAACCGACCTCAAACTGTGAATTCAGCGCGACTTTTGCACTAAGAGTGTCCAGGATGAACTGTTCTGTTTTATTGATAATTAGCTGATGAAAATAATAAAAACCCCTATTGTATGTGTTAATACTAGTTTCTCAAAAAGTATTTATGATCGCGTTTTATTGGGATGTTAATATAAGCTTGAGATGATACACAGCTCGCTTTTTGTAACCTTAAATAATTTTTTGTAAACGCCATATCCTAAAATGACATTTATTTGACAGTTTCAGTGAATCAAAACAATGTCATTATTGACAAATGAAAAATAATAATCCAGTCAATGAGTGCTCAAAAGAGAGGTGTAGAGTACACGGAATATGCGAGAATTTTTGACTTCACGACTTTGTTAGGAGTAGTTAGTAGGTAAACATACTAAAAATCCCCGCCCCTGGAAGGTGAGCTTACGGTGGGAGGTGGGTGGGAAGGTCCCATTTTTGGGTTTTTCGATTTTTTCTCGGAAACGGTGGACTCTAGAAAAAATATGTTCTAAATAAAAATGAAAGCTGATTAAATTTTCTATAAAATTGTTTGCATACAAATTTGTCGAATTTCCAACGGTTTTCGAGATATACGTTATTGAAGATCGATAATTTTCGAAAAAAATCATTTTTACCTAACTCTATTTGTCAAACATTTGCTACTAGTGCCTGCCACGATCGCTTCTCAGAAAAATTGTCAGTAACGAAGTTGTAGAGCATTTCCTTCAATTTGATATGCACACTTTATCTTCAACCAATTAAAAGAATTTCTAACATGTACGCTCATTTTCAAAAAATTAAATTTCCTATACAAATGTCTCCATACATTGGAAGTCCAAAATCATACAACGTGCAGCTGAGGTATTTGCCAGCGGTTCTTCTTCCCGTAAATCCATGCATTCCGGACGTACCACCAAGCACACCTGTGGTTAGCGGAGGAACCTAATGGTGGGGCGCCGAATTGGGGTTGGGAGAGGAAGAATGACCAACTAGTTCCGAAACTGTCAGAGTTGGATGCTGCAAGAAATAAAGTTTTATGAGCATTTTTTGGGCAGCCACTACTTTACTTAGATTAGTCATATAAGCTGATCCCCAGACTATTGTCACATACTGTAAGTGACTTACTTTCACTGCCGTGAAAAAAAAACTCAAATTTGCCTAAAAATTTAGAGGAGTTTACGTATATTTTTACTTAAAGTATTTACATGGGCCTTTCAATTTAGAAGCGAGTCTAATTTAACGCCAAGGTATTTTATTGTACTGGTAAATTTGATGACATTTTTGTTAATAGAAATTTTAGGTATTGTTTCAATGATTTGTCTGGTGTAGTAAATGGAACTACATAAGTTTTATCTATATTAAGAGTTAAATAGGTTTCATTAAGCCAAAGGCCAACTTCCTCTGAACCCGTTTGCTGCATATTTTTTCCCCAGCTCTCTTCTGAAAAAATGAGTCCGGTGTCGCCTGCACATAAGGTAATAAAGCCATTTTTTAATTTTATTTTCAATAAATTATCTAAGTAAATGATAAACATAACTGGTCCTAATACTGTCCCTTGAGGGATTCCGAAACTTATTTTGCTCCCCTTACTTATTTCAATATGTATTTAGTATATTGGAATCTGTTTTGTAAATAGGGGGAAAAAAAAGATAGGCTTTATACCTATTTTATATAATCTTTGTGTTAAACAATTAAAACTGGATTTAGATTAACGTCTTTAAGAGGGTGTACGTTTATAGTGATGGCTTATTTAAAAGAATATTATATGAAGAACCTTTTATAATTTTCGCGAAGGAATATGTGAGTTAAGCTTGTGAACTTTATTAAAAAACATCCTGCATATGATTCAATTAAAATGTCAGGGCAGTCAGGACGGCAGGATCTCCAGAAACAAATACTCATAAAACGATTTTTGAAATTAAATTGATTTTATAATGTAAACTTTTGGTATTTAATAAGATTTTTTATTTCAGGGAGTTTATTATGATCCCAAAATGTACGACATTTGGGCATTGGGGTGTATTTTATATGTTATGTTAACAGCTTCAATGCCTTTTGATGACTCGAATATAAAAAGAATGGTAAAAGATCAGCTGAGTCGATCAATATATTCTGTCACACTTTTATGGACTGAAAATTCAAGTTCTATGAAAAAATTACTCAAGTACGTATTGTATGAAATTACAGAGCAGTATTTTTGTGACAGCTGTACTCTATTTGCTGAACAAATGGAGCTGCATTATATTTTCATTGTTTGAATTGATATATCACAAACGTATTCCTAGTTTTTAGGTGATATTTGAACCAGTACAGCATTCAAAAATCAGGAATCGTTACTTGAAGTACAGTAGTGTTCATTACAATGTTGCATAGCCCTTATATGCTGCATGATCATTTTATAAAGTTCAAATAAGTGTACATCTAGTACCAACATTGTTGACTGAAACAGAAAATAAATGCCTGTAGTAGCAGTAGGGCAGCTTATCATGAAGATGTGAACACAGCGGACAAAAGCACCAAATGCTTTCCAGGTACTAGTTAGGTACGTAGCTTTCAACTCCTCCGTCGGCCATCTTGGATTTTATAGCGGCCATTTTGAAACAGAGGTATATTATCAATATCTCAGCTTCTAGATCACTTAGGACCACAAACTTGGTGTCTAAGTATACATATTTGGGGTCAAGGAATACAACTACACAATTTTTAAATGTGTCACACTATATATTTATTCACTAATATATGTACCAATTAAAAATTCTTTACCGATGAACTGTTTTGTCCGGTGTATCCACATTTTCTAATATGTTTTTTTATTTTACTTCAGACTGAATTGTAATACAAGAGGGATTGGAACAAGTGCATGATCTGTCAGAAAACAACTTAAGAAAATCTAAAATGTCCACTCAATGCATATGGAATCGAAGACAAGACAACTACATACCGGTCTTTCTGGAACAATATCAATGAGTTTAGAAGCTTGGAGTCATTGCCAGTGGAACTAAATTTTGGAATCGACATGAATGCGGATGAACTGCTCCAAAACCATGATGTATGGTACAAATCCTGTTATGTCAAGTTCAGCAATATGAAGTTGGATAGAACTAAAAAGGAGGGAAATACTTCAAGAGGCAGCACAACTGTGGAGAAACGATCTCGGCGTGAAGCGAGTAATAAAATGGCGCGTTTGTTATATCGTGGAAGCGATGGACACCTTCATTAATTTCGAACATTAACAGCTTATACGAGCATACGAAAAATGGCAACAGAACTGCAAGAAACCCAGTTGCTGGCAGCATTAGAATGTGGTGATCTCATTGCCCTTGGCCCCAAATATCTTTTGCAGTGTTATACACCTCTGAGAAATCGCTAACGGTCTCACCTAAGGAAACTAGAGCAGGATTTGGTGGGAGTATCTGCAGAGGAAAGTCAGATAGAGGCTATAGCATTCGTGGAGCTTTATACTTATACAGTGCGTGTAATTGCCCATTAGGCATGTACA
The DNA here is from genome assembly GCA_936432065.2 of Rutpela maculata. NCBI lineage: Eukaryota > Metazoa > Arthropoda > Insecta > Coleoptera > Cerambycidae > Rutpela > Rutpela maculata. Next base: position 248,581,194 of record OW386286.2, read on the forward strand.
TTCACGTAGCGCGAGAGATATGACAACACAGCAGAGCAAATTCGCCCGTCCTCGCCTATCCACGAAGCATCCCAGCTCTCAGTTATTTCATTTCAGCCAGCTGGCACACGCGATGTTGTAATTCTTACTCCCTATACCTAGCCCGGCACTACACACAGTGTATAGAGAATTGTGTGGAAGATGGGACATTCTACTTTAAATTTTCAAAGTTGCATGAACTCTATAAGAACCGATTAAAAATCCTTGACGTTGAGAAGCAGATAAATAGAACCAGATTGAAGGACAAAGTGCTAACTTACTTTCCACAAGCGCAAGAACAAAGTGATGGAAGGTATAAAATTTTGATGTTTGAAGAAGGCATGTGGGAAATGCTGCAGCAGGCCTGTCATGTGATTACGAACATGATGTCCTTTTGTTAGCTAAGACTGCCAAGTTAGTGCTCAAAGAAATTGCAATTCTAGTGCTGTATAACATTGCAGATGATATTTGGCGCCAAGGGCAATGAGATCACCACCGTCTAATGCTGCCAACAACTGGGTCTATTGCAGTTCTATTGCCATTTTTCGTATGCTCGTATCAGCTGTTAGTGTTCGAAATTCATGAAGGAGTTCATCGCTTCCACGATATAACAAACACGCCATTTTGTTACTCGCTCCACGTCGGTATCGTTTCTCCACAGTTGTGCTGCCTCCTCAAGTATTTCCCCAATTTTTAGCTCTATCCCACTTCAAATTGCTAAACTTGACGTAACAAGATTTGTGATATGCACCACGGTTTTGGACCAGTTCATCTGCACTCATGTCGCTTCCAAAATTTAGTTTCACTGACAATGACTTCAAGCTTCTAAACTCATTGATATTGTTCAAGAAAGACCGCTATGGAGTTGTCTTGTCTTCGATTCTATATGCATTAAGTGGACATTTTAGATTTTCTGAAGTTATTTTCTGACAGATCATGCACTTGTTTCGATCCATCTTGTATTACAATTCAATCTGAAGCAAAATAAAAAAAACATATTAGAAAATGTGGACACACCGGACAAAACAATTCATCAGTGAAGAGTTTTTAATTGGTACATATATTAGTGAATAAATATATAGTGTGATACATTTAAAAATTGTGTAGTTGTATTCCTTGACCCCAAATATGCATACTTAGACACCAAGTTTGTGATCCTAAGTGATTTAGAAGCCGAGATATTGATAATATACCTATATTTCAAAATGACCGCTATAAAATCCAAGATGGCCGACGGAGGAGTTGGTTCCTATCAAAAATTGAAAGCTGCGTACCTAACTAGTACCTGTAAGAAATTTGGTGCTGTGTCCACATCAACGCGCAATTCGACTTTACGTTATAGCAAGTTGCCGGCTATATAGTAAACAAAGACAAAAATAATTTCTGTTTAAGTAGACGATTATTGTAAAATATTATTTTGGGAATTCAGCAGATAACTTTCGAAGAAACCATTCATTCTTTTCATGTAGTATTGATCCAAGTCTGACAAAAGTTTAGAAAATACATTTTTATAAAATTACAGAACACAACCAGAATCACAAAATAAATTAGATAGAAACATTAAACTTACTCTTGGCACGTTGGCACGTCGGTTTATTGCAGTTTTTATAGAGGGTACTTGATACATCAACAGACAGCATCAAGGAGGTGAAGATGAAGTCACTTCGAAACCTACGAAACCCACTTCAAAACCTATATGATCATATTACCGGCTCAATCGGTTAAGGCGTATTGAGTGGCGAATACGCTGATCGACTCGCTACCGCGCTCTGGGTTCGACCCCCAGCCCCGGTATTGACAAAACCGATGGGTGTGGATGTATGTCTGCGTTTTTCCGAATGTGTAACCCCCTTCCGGACAGCCTTGGCTTTGGATTTGGGGGTTGTCTACTATCTGTGGTATGTTTATATAATTTATACAAAGTATTATAGATTTTGATATATTGGTCTTTTTAAGTATTTTTTTTAATGAAATTTCTGTTAGTAAACAACATTACATTATTGAAAGATTTTATCTGTGTTTTATCTCTTCTTTCTTCAGTGGGTTTCTTCAAAAGAATACAAAATGCGATTAAAACAATTATGGACAGCATATTCTCAAAAATACAACATTTGGATCTATGTTTATTATGATGTTTAAAATTAATAAAGTAAAGATAAAATCGAGCATAAAATTAATAACAATTTAGTCATCTTATAGATAGATGAATTAGCCCCAACAGTCCGTCTACAAAAAGTATTTGCAAAAGACCACTCAAAATGCCCGATGGTCAACATGCAGAGAGTCAGCAGGAAAATATAAGAGTATTTTTAGATTATGTAGTCACTTCCCTGACTCCCGCGTTATTGAAGGTGAACTAGCACAAACCTATCTGGAAGAGGATGCATATCGCGCCACCAGAGAAGGAAAAAGTCTAGGAGACAAAATTTTCACCTCCAATAAAATTAAATGGGCGGTGTCCAGCCTTTTAATCACCAGGTGATTGCAGTGATGGTATCTTTCCTGCCCTGCTTCAACATAACATTGAGGAACTCATCTCATGCTTGGAAGCATATTTAAACAAGCTATTCCACAAGCTTGGAGAAAAGGTGGCGTTTATTTCAAAGATAAGCAGACGTCCATCAAAGGAACCTAAATCATATCGTCCCATTAGCTTAGCTTCTTTTCTCCTGTGAACAATGGAGAAAATACTAGACGAACATGTCAGAAGTGAAACCCTTACAAGGGATCCGCTTCACCAAAAGCAATTTGCCTACCAACCTGACAAATCGACAGTAAATGTTCTGCATGACCTGGTTAAGGCATTGAAAAGACATTTGCTGTAGAGGAAGTGGCTATGTGTGCATTCATAGATATAGAGGGTGCATTTGATAACACATCATATGAATTCATACAAAAAGCCGCAGAGAAAAGGGGAATACAGTCCCTAACTATCAAATGGATACAATCCATGCTAAGAAGCCGAATAATTACTACAAATGTGGGGGAGGAATCCGCCAAGGTGATTGCGGTCAAGGGTTATCCACAAGTTGGAATTCTATCGCCCTTGCTGTGGTCAGTGGTGGTGGATGACCTCCTTTATAAGCTAAGTAAATCGAGTTACAACGTTCAGGGTTATGTTGATGACCTGGTTGTTACTGTGAAAGGCAGGCATGAGGTTATGATCTCAAATCTCATGCAAATCGACTTAAACAATATCCGAATGGTGCTCGCTAGAGGGTCTCAGTGTCAGTCCGAGCAAAACAGTTATTGTTCCGTTTACCAATAGGAGAAAAGTTTAGGAGCTCTTATGCTGAATGGAACAATGCTGAACCTTTCCAGTGAAGTTAAATATCTAGAAATAATTCTGGATCAAAGACTTACCTGGAACTAACATTCAGAAAGAACACTCAAAACTCAGAACTGGCCTGGGGCGAGAAATTTCATTGGGCCGTGCCTGATAGCAGGCTCGCCATTCTCCAATTAACAGCACATATACAGTACAAAAAACAGCTTTACAAAGTTAATAAAATGAGTCAACCAAAACTGTCGCTAGCTTCCGGCCTATAATTAATATCGAAACTTGTCTCTTAATTAGTATTTAGTCATAGCTCCATTTTTTTGCCAAAATGTCATTTATATTAGTTGATAAGGTAATGATAAATATAGTATTCGTATTAATTCCTCTTATCGCTAAGTTCCAGATCTGCTCGATTGCATTTAATAAATCACCCATACTTTGTAGCTAAAAGTTTCTGTCGTAAAATTTTTTCGCCATTAAACACCAAACATTTTCCAAGTATAAATATCCGGACGTTTGGCAGGGCTAAACGGTCGTTTTAATATTAGTAACAAACCAGTCTCTAACTCCGCCTGCGTTATGGATTAGACAATTATTACATAAAATATGATAATATTTATTTATACATATATTAAACGGTTTTAAACATGAGAATACGAAAGAATAAAAAATTATATGCAAATTTTATTTTTGTATTTTTTAAATGCCATTTTTTCAAGAACTGTCCTTCTTATAAAAAAAATATCATCAGAACTGTTAATTATTTACTTAATTTCTTCTTTAAAAAAGAATTTACCTTTTTTTTGTTCGATCCATATTTCCCGAGATATATAAGAAAAACGGAATTTCCAAAATTCATATAAAATGTTTTCAACGAAGTCTCTATATATACACCAAGTGACCCATTTAAAAATGGTATTTTTTAGTCGACTATTTTTTTTAAATGATTTTCAATAACTCTATTTTGGTACATAATTTCATAATGAAATTTTAATTTTAAATACCTACTATGGTTTATTACTATAGTGATTTTTTTTATTTCAAATCTGACTGTGTCACTGACTGGTATCAGGATGCTCTCTAGTTTTCAAAAGAGATATAGGATAATGAAAATTTTAATTATACTAGTTTAAGGCTCATCTAAATTATCATTAGTTGCTATAAAAACCATAATTTGTTTTAATAATATCTTTTAAAATTGATCTTTGATCATTATTAATTAAACTATATTTTGGAACCAACGGTTATCCTTAATTTTGGCAATTAATTTGTTTATTACAACTGGAGAATTTGCAAAACCTACTAAACATTTTTCCATAAAATGGAGCTGTAGCAAAAATTGTTAACTAAAACTAAAAAATTCATTGCCAATATTATGGATAATTTTCGTTAAAAATTACATATACAATTCGACTGACAATGATCTAAAGGTCCATTTTAAAAGATAATTTTAAAAAAATTGTTGTTTTCATGGCAATTGATACCAATTTTAGAGCGTCTTTCAGTAACATAATAGAAATTTTCATTGTTCTATATCCCTTTTGAAAACTAACATTTTTTTAATGAAATTTTACATTTGAAAAAAAATTAAAGCAATAAAGCTAACCTTTTTCTTCGAATGTTTGCCACTGAAAAAAAAATCATAGTAGGCCTTGAAAATGAAGATTTCATTAGGAAATTAGGTGCCAAAATAGAGTTATTAAAGATCATCATTTAAAAAAAAACAGTTCAAATCAACCAAATGATGACATTTTCAAATTTGTCACTCTGTATGTAAATATTTTTTTATTTTTAATAATGTACTTTGAATATACCGTGGACCGAATTTTAGTCGTTCTTCATTTTCTTCAAGATTAAAACCTATGGTAACAGAATTATTTTGGATTTTTAAGGTGACAAACAGTATCAGTGTGATAATTACTTCCACATTCACGTAGTGTTGGAAGTATAGTAACGGTAAAAAAATAAATGATTCTTTTTTGCTCAAATAGTCTTAGGATGTCATTAAACGTCGAGATTTTCAGTTTGATTAAAGAGAATTCTGTCTGTCTGTCTGCAACTTTTCTTTGTGCGCATGATTACTCTGGAACCGTTTATGATATCGACTTTAAATTCGGTACACCTATGTATTATGATATGATCTGGAACTGGATTATATTTTGATATCATTCCGTTGAAGGGTTAGGGGTAAACTGGAATAAATAGGTATAAAGCGAGCAAGTAAGAGTTCATAAAATTGAGATTTAGTGCATGTACGAGACTCAACTTTTTTGGCATCAGCTACCACCCTATCATCTCCTTCGCCATTCCTGCCTCATTATTAAAGGAGGTAATAGCACCTACCTATCTACCGAGGTGGAAGTGTTTCATTGTTGTCGAGAGATGAGATAGTTGACCGAGGCGCGAAGCGGCGAGGTCTAGTGGGCTAGTAGACAATAATGGAAACGACAATATTAATGATATGGCATTATAGTATGACTCTTCAATATGTTATAAATATAATTTCAAGGTAATTTTACCGACTATTATTGGTTTTATTGTAAAATGAATATGCCTAAAATCAGAACGGATTTAAAAAAGGTAGTTTGCCGGATATCTCGTGACGTAATAGCGTAATAACTTCTTAAACAGGGGCACTTTACATTTGACAGTAAATAGCTACGTTGTCACATTTCTAAAAAAGAATGTGCACTCTGAAATAAATTTTAATATTAATTTTTAACACTGTTTCAAATATCCAGCAAGTAAATATTTTATATATTTTTAAGACTGATTGATAACTTGCTAATACAGAATTGTAATATTTCAGAGGATTCCGTATAGCTGTACAGAATATCTCACATTATTTATCGAAATATGGCAACGGGACACTCGTTTCTCTGTTCAAGTACAAATTAGAATCTGGTGATTACGCTATTACGTCATAGCCCGAAAATTGGCGGAAACATCTAACCGTTTAAACACAGTTTAAACTTCATGATTTTTTTTTACTATAAGGCATTATTCAAAAAATAAAATAAAAAATATGGATCAACTGGTTTTATGTGTAGATGTTATTAAAATTATTAAAAAAAAATTGTATACTTGCCCATTCTCGAGACAGCAATGAAACTTTTCACCAAGATTTGTATACTATTTTATTCACAATCATCTCCCTTAAAGAACAAAAAGCCAAAAAAATCGTTTACTAAATTTTAAAATAGCATTCCATTTTTTTTTTCAGGTTGGCAAATGCTCACCTTCCAACCCGAAGAAGGTAAGAAAGTGGCTACTTTCCAACCTGAAATGTCACATTCCAGTTCAATTGTCGAATGAAGTTAATCCAGTCATATAGGGATTCCACCTCGGAATGAAAGATAATAAGCTATATACTTGTATAAATCTTTGTTTTGGCATTTTATAAGTTGGCTCAAAAGTCTCATAGAATCTCGTGTACGCGAGTCAAGATATTCATAGTCAAATGTCGTAAGAAACGGTAATCGGTTTCTTGTAAATATCTCGTTTTCTATGCTCTAAATGACATTTTGATTTATTATAAAAGTTGCACAGCATAAAGTTCTCCACAAATTTTGTTTCAATCAATCAACCGTTCTTGAGATGAGCGCGAAGAGTGAGGAGCGCCTAGCCGTATATATCATAACGCAAGGTCAACTGTGAAATCCATGTTCTTATCGTCGAAACAGCTATTGCAGAGTCTTAACGTCAAAGGACTGCCGTCATCATAGGAGAAGATATTGATCTGTTAGTTCTTTCAATAGGACGTACTCAATCACAATCACATCAACAAGAAATTTTCTTTAAAAAAATTGGCATGTGAAGAAACAAATATATTTCTCTGAAAGCTTCGACAAATATCCTCGTTCTAAACAACACATTTTATTTTTGCACGCCTTCAGTGGCTGCGCTTTTTAAAAAAGGAAAAAAATCATTTCTTAAAACGTTAGAGAAACCTCCTATTTTGGATCAATTAGCTCAAGTATTTCAGCAAGAAAACTGCCCACTAGAAACATTGTTTGAAAATGGAGTACGTATCTTTTTAGCAATATATAATGCTCCAAAATCAGAACACAATATTGACAATCATCAAATCAACAAGACTTAACAAACCGGTGCAGTTATGAACTCTTCCACCTACAAGTGCAGCAGGTCGACAGCATATCAATCGTGTCTACTACCAGATCCAAACTTGGTTAGGGAATGATTTAGAACCCCAGGAATGGGGCTGGGCACTACAAAATGAAATCCTGGAACCGATAACAACGTTATTACCTCCATCACCAGATGAACTGCTCAATACAATATTTTATTATTTAAATAAATTAAGTAAATATTATTAAACGAATATGTGATTTATGAATAATATCTATAAATATAATATATTAAATAGTAAATAATCAAGGTTTTTTCATACTTATAATATTTTTAATAAATAATTGACTTTATAAATCGTATTATTTATTGGATTTCACAGTTGACCTTGCGTTATGATATATACGGCTAAGCGCTCCCCACTCTTCGCGCTCTATCTCAAGAATGGTTGAATGTATAAAATATTGCTTGAAACAAAATTTGTAGAGAATTTTATGCTCTACAACTTTTATAATAAATCAAAATGTCATTTGGGGCATAGAAAACGAGATATTTACAAAAACCGATTTTTGCGACCTTTGGCCTTGAATATCTTGGCTCGCGTACACGAGATTCTTTGAGATATTTGAGCCAACTTATAAAATGCCAAAACAAAGATTTATACAAGTTTACAGCTTATTATCTTTCATTCCGAGGTTTACCCTATATAACTGGATTAAGTAGAAATGTCATACTTTCCAACTTCTGACATATAAGACAATTTGATTATTTATGTATGATTGTGAATAAAGAATAAAATTGCAATTTAGCTTGTGTACGAAAACCAATGGTCCCAATTTTTTTTTTACATAACCGCTTCCACCACTAACCCACACCTCCACTACCGATGTGGCATATCACTTTATTATTATTTTTTTTTTGGGGGGGGGGGGGGGTAGGCAATTTCAAATATATTATTAAACTTCTATGAACAATTATTTCCATATAGTGGAGTGACTTGGATCAGAAATTTGGACGGGGAAGTAGTGATTCATTGGGTAGCGATTTTTTTATATTTCGAACCAGATTTACACAGTTCTAATCTCTAAAGCAGCTATGCAATACTTTAATGTTCGCAACTGTACAATAAAAAAAATTGAAAACTCTCTCCTAACATTTCTGTTTACTTTTAGCTCTCTTTTGGAACCCGATATGACAAGAAGGATATCGATTAAAAAAGTTGCAAATAGCCAGTGGTTTGACGAGGGTAGTTTTAGTAAACTTAAACGCTTGCTGTCGATATCAGACAGTTCGTTATTTTAAACAGTAACGTTAATTTTTAATTCGCTGCAATTTAGATCAGTTTAATAAAATCAATACGTAGCAAGAATATTAAATTTTTATTCACGTTTTCTATTTTTCACAGCTGCTTTGTTCGTAATTTTCATGCGTCTTTAACGCCATTATACACCTGTCTATATTGTCTGTTCAGTGATGTAGTAACTTTTTCCAGAAAAGAGAAAGTTCAGTATAATACCCGCTAGTTTTATTTTAACCTGGTATTTTTTTTGGCTCTTTAAACTATTATTGGGTAAATAAAAACAATCACTGATACGTTGATATAATCAAGATCTTAAAAAAAATCTGTAATAATATATACTGCTGTTTTTATGTGTGACATGCTATCAGTAGGTATCTATTTAAATAAAGTAAATGTGTTAAATATACCTAGTTGTTTTTATTTTATCTGGTAGACATCATTAGTAGGAAATCTAGCGCTTGCTAGGATGCATTTTAAAGGAGTGTCAGCTAAAGCGGCGTTTCCATTTGTGCAACTGCGCGTGCATAATCTCTGCATGCATCGGTTGCATGGTAGAGGCAAGTATGCGGAGGAAGAGATGCATGCTTAAAATAAGTGCGCAAGTGGCTTGTGCCGCTTTAAGCGGCGTTTCTATTTGTGCAACTGCGCATGCATAATGTCTGCATGCATCGGTTGCGTAGTAGAGGCAAGCATGCGGAGCAAGAGATGCATGCTTAAAATAAGTGCGCAAGTGGTCTTCGCAAATATGCGCAAGTCTCCCGATCTAGGACCGGGAGGCATAAACGTAATCTGCAGACTCATAAGGCATAGCCAAAATGATTCGGTAATATTCGGACATAATCGTCACCGGCTTATATGTCTCACTGCTTATTGGTAAAGATTTAGTTAAAAGATTTAGTACCTCGTTAAATATCTACATTGTGATATAAGATCATTATCTTATATCACAGTGCAGATATTTAACGACTTGCAAAACCAAAGCATGCCATTGTAAAAAAATACCTTTATGTGGTTGTAGTATAGATAAATACAAGAATATGGTCAATTACATTTTTTGCTAATTCAAGTATTTCAACTTTTTTTTGAATGCAGAATGTGCACAGAAAAGCCTCAAGCGTCTGCAATTAACTGATAGTTTTATAGCTTATTTTTTTCCAATTATGTCAATATAGCAAACACATGAAATTTTATGAGAATAGTATTTTAATTCATATTTTTATCTCTAAAAGTAAGAAATCTAGAGGTGTTTAAAATTGTTGCAAAATAAAATAAACACACAGCCCCTCGCCTGCAAATGTAGTAAACTGCAGACGTACTAGGATAACTACGTCTGCACTTTACTCTCGTTTTCATTGGTCCTATTATTCTTAAAAACCCGAAGCGGTCAGCTATGCCTTATGCGTCTGCAGATTACGTATATGCGACCGGGAGACAAGTGCGGCTGTCTGCCTCTTTTCCAATTTAAAACTGATGCAGGGTGGTCAGTCCGTATTTTCTTTTAGTTTTGTGTGACTTTTTCATTCATACATCGATGGAATGGTTAAATGACATGTTAATTGAATTTGTAGAAGAGTACAGAAACTTTCATATTCAAAGCTTCTGTTCCTTTTTGAAGGTGAATATTTACCCAACAAAAAGGCTTTTTTCGAATCTTTTTGGCGATCTTCAGCAATAGTTACAATGGCAGCAGCAATTGCAACACACACCTCGTCTCTCGCACTATATTCCATGATTAAATCGCACCAAGAAGTACGCAGAAATAAAAACAAGGTACACGCAAGACGCAAATTGAATGCACACAAGCATGCAACTTATGCATGCGTATTCTTACCTCGCTGCATGCACAGAGGCATGCGTAGAGATACAAATGGAAACGCCGCTTCACGCTACATTCTATGATTGAATCGCACCAAGAAGTATGCAGAAATAGAAACAAGGTACACGCAAGACGCAAATTGCATGCACACAAGCATGCAGCTCATGCATGCGTATTCTTACCTCTGCATGCACAGAGGCATGCGTAGAGGTACACATGGAAATGCCGCTTAAACGGGTATACAAAAACGGAATACAGATTCATATTTAAATTTTTCTGCCACATTCGATTTCTAATTTGATTATTAATTTGGAATAGGCTTGTTGCACAGAATATAATTTTAGCTTGTTTAGAATTTTTACTTAATACAAAACACAGTGTGTAAAGGATTTTTTTTTCATATTTTTTCTTTTACAAACGGTATTTAACATTAAAGTTTGAATAAATTCGTTAAGCGCGTAAGCAACGCGTGACGTCATGCAGAAGAAGACGGCACAGCGCTAGCGTACATTTTAAATTAATTCCATTTATGTAATAGCTTGATAGTGGAGCGAAATAGACCATAAAAGTTCGTTCCCAAGAAAAAAAAATCAGATTAGAACCAGATCAGACCTTATAGTTTTTATAAAGTTAACAATTCTACATAAGAAATGGCTATTTACGATATTTCTTTGTGATACAGATATTTCTTATTTTGAAAAAACCTGAGAAATTGATTGATTATAAAAATCGCGATTTTAACATTAACACTGCCATATCCTCAAATCTAATTGAGCTATCGATCTGAATTATTTCTTAAATTCAAGTACACAAATAAGCGCTTCGAATGGTCTTTTTGTTTCTATCGATTATTGTTTATTATTTTCTTTAAACAACAATGAACTTATTATACTTCGCTAAAAATGTACTCATACGACAAACTTTTTTATTTTTGAAAAGTTTCATATACATGCAGCGAGACGATTGAAGCCAAGATACAGGAGAAGTTTTTGAAAAAAAATTTAATCTAGGACTTATAGTTTTTTATTTATGAATATTTTTGTGATGCAGTAGCATATGGCATAGACCCGGCAGGCATACGGCGTAAATTATCCGATTGACTTTTGAAATAACCTTTTTCAGTCACGTTTAAAACAATTTAAACTCTTTAAAATATGGTACACTTAAATACACATTATAATTTAATATCACAGACCGGGGGCGAGCGTAGAGGCGATTTCAATGTGAATGTCAGTCGATATTCCGTTGAAGCAACGTCGAGCGCAGTTAGTACTTGGATGGGTGACCCATCTTGGGAAATACAGCGTTCTCGTCCCACCTTCTAACGGCTTATATATCGGCGTATACGCGGAAACTACGTAATTTCAGACGAGGATTACGTAGTGGATATACCATCCTTCGGAGGGGATGTAAAGCAGGCGGTCCCTTGTTTATTAAATGTTAGGCAAGTAAAAGATCCCTACTATTCTTATAGAGCGGGAGCTAGGTGGCTTTTCCGGCAGCTCATCGTTATATGAACTATGGTTTAATGGATGATAACGATTCATAAAATCGACTTCTGGCGGGGCACCTCCTGTCAGGAGCGTCACGAACACTGTTTAAAAATTAGTGAAATCATGTCATCGTTACAAGGCTCATTTTTTTTTTGTGTGTACACATTTTATGTTTAGAATGAATAAAATAAGATCGCCAGAAAGTGTGGGCCGTCAGGAGGCGCAGCCAGAAAGGTAATAATGATACAATACATCTGGGGCACGGTTGGCCGAAAGTGTTAAATTCCTATATTTAAGAGCCTATGGTACTTTTGTTGACACTAATAACTTTACGGGGAGGCCATTCTATTGTTGAAGGAGCTTATACTTACGTTTTAAAAAGGAGCCAGAACTTGTAACGATGAGTTTAGAGTTCTGAAATGAAATATGCGAAAAAAAATCCAATTTTCTTCAAAAATTCTAAACATTTTCTTTCTGGCTATCCTTACTGACGGTAGTTTCTTTCTGGGAGTTTTTTTCTGTGTTCAAAACATTTAAATAAACATGCTCAATCTTAAAAAAGTTTGTAACGATGATGTTATATAACGTTTTTTTACCTCTTTGACCTTTCTGGTTCCGCCCCTGATGGCCCACACTTTCTGGCGATCTTATTTTATTCATTTTAAACATAAAATGTGTACACACAAAAATTGGCTTTGTAACGATGATATAATTTCACTGATTTTTATATCTTGAACCTTGGCCAACTCGACGGGCTGACTTATGCCAGAAGTCTATTTTGTCGTTATTTAAGTTCGATACAAATAATCAGCGCATAGAAAATGCTTGTAATGATGAGTGTCCGAAAAAGCCACTTAGCTCCCGCACCATTAAGGGAAGAGGTTCGGGGGTAGCTCGTCTCCTGGCATCGGTGATAGGCCCTGGTAGCGGAAATAGGCCGACGTTAAATAAATAGATAAAAAATATATCACAGGCAGAACACAACTAAATAATTTTAGGAAATAACCGTAAACTGCGCGAATATGTCCGAATCATTGCACTAGCAGAGATATAGGTAGTTATAGATGACATTAACTCCAATATGAGTGTGTTTTAAGATATGCCCCTTCTCCCGGATATTAGTCGGTGATTTAAATACCTTCCAGGTAGAAATTATGAAAACAGATTTGATAATTTATAATGTTTAGTGTACACTATATTAATATATATATAAAAATTAATTTAAAATATACGGAACATGCAACAAGTCTATTGGATAAAAAAGTATATTTCTGACAAAGCTGGGTAAAACAAGAAAATTAATATTTTTTGTTTCTCGTGCGCTTTTAGAGATGTTGTTCTCAAATTTTATGAATTTGTTCTCATATTCTTCTTGTTTACTGTCAGGCAAAATTATTTTACCAGCTCATATTTGTTATAAAAAAAATTCTTAAACCAATACATGTCGATTCTTGAGTGATATGTTGAGTGAGCGGATGTGCGGTGAAACGCTTTCGTGTAAACCTCAAAAATATCAGGTAAAACTTTGTTAAGTTTGATAAAGCTTAAGTGAAATGTTTTTCATAATAATAAAACAAAATTGTGACACAGAATTAATAATTTTGTGTATGTACACTTTTTATGCCTAAAATGAATAATACAATATCGCCAGAAAGTGTGCGACGTCAAGAGTCGCAGCCAGAAAGGTCAAAGTTGTAAAAAAGCGGAGGTATAGCACCTGATCGTTACAAACTTTTTTTTAGGTTGAGAATGTTTATTTAAATGTTTTAAACACAAAAAAATAGTGTAGCCAGAAAGAAAATAATTAGAAATTTTGAAGAAAATTTGATTTTTTCGCATAGTTCGTCCCAGAACTGGAAACTCATCGTTATAAGTTCCTTTTTAAAACGTAAATATAAGCTCCTTTGACAATAAAATAGCCTCCCTAGAACTAGAAATTATTCATGTCAACAAAAGTACCATGCACTCTTAAACACCCAGAAATTTAACACTTTAGGCTAACTTGAGTTCCTACTGCATCTTAGATGTATTGTATCATTATTAAAAGGTCATTTTTATATTTAAAAATTTAAGACTAAGAAATTATGCACCTGAAGACCAAATTCCCGTCAGAACAATTTCTACATGTATATAAAAACGGAGAAGCGGACGATTTTATTGGAAATTGACGTTACCATCTCATCTCGGAAATTATAAAAGATTTGTCATTTTTTATTACCCTAATACAAGTCTCATTAACAAAAAAATATGCCCTGTAATAAATACAATACAGTAAATGCAGGTAAAAATGCATGCGAGGTACGCGTACGTACGGCGCTTCGATTCTGCGGCTATGTGTGGTGTCTGTGTATGCGTTCATAATTTTCCCTCCATATTCACTATTCACTAAGAAAGATGTTAAAAATGTGTCAGACACAGAAAATAGCTTTATTTTTACTCGTTAGAACAGTTAAGAATTTTTAGAGGTGGTTCCATAGTATGCATTTAACTGTACGCGCTTGGCAGCGCAGAGTGACAAACTTACTTCACTACTATTTTTTTGCGAGGGAATACCGTAAGCCATAAATTTTATTAGGACATTTTTGGTTTGGAAACACGTGATCTATCCTATTTTTTCCTACCCTGACTTAATTTCAAGATTTTGAAAAAATGGATGAAAGAAATTTTTTTTCATTTTTCTTTTATGTTCTGCATCCGAGCGGAATGTAAACTTTTCAGGTTATTACTCTATACACTTTCATCATTTTGCAGGTTTTTGGAGGTTTCACTATAAAATGTTCTCTGTCGTCTGGGCTAGAGATGCAACTGTGAATTCCTAGTTGGGAATTTCGAGATATAGTTGTGAATTCCAAATTAGAAAAAAATACACTATATGAATAACAGACTTTCCACGCATTCGAAGTTCTGTAAGCTGTGCTAATAAATTGATAAATAAACGTTTAATGTTAAATAATTTAATGTATAATTACATAAATACTATCTTACGGTCTTACGCAGTGGCGGCTGGTGAAATTTCAATATTTTTTTCTTGTCTGTGGCGCATGGGACCCATACGAAATATGGGAAATAACATCTAGAGAAACACTTCTCTAATGACCCCTAAAAAGTTTTGAAAAAGCAGTTTGCGAAAAATTTTTTTTTAAATTCAGTAGCCTCCCCTGGGTCTCCTGTTTAATTTTTTTGTCATATACATTTGACTTTTCATAAAAATACAACAAAACGTTTTGGAGTTTATGAAAATATTTTCATTATTAAATGAAATACAATAAACTGAAATTTTGTAATTTACAATTTAATAAATTACAATATTTCAATTCATTGTATCTCAATTAGTAATGAAAATATTTCCATAAACTCAAAAACGTATTGTTGTATTTTTATGAAAAGTCAAATGTATATGACAAAAAAATGAAACAGGTGTCCCTAGACCCAGGGGAGGCTACTGAATTTTAAAAATTTTTCGCAAACTGCTTTTTCAAAATTTTTTAGGGGTCATTAGAGAAGTGCTTCTCTAGATGTTATTTCCCACATTTCGTATGGGTTCCATGCGTCACAGACAAGAAAAAAATATTGAAATTTCACCAGCCGCCACTGGTCTTACGGTTGTAAAAAGCTCGATGATAATCACTAGAAAACAGAAAAAATATTACGTTTGTATCTTAATACAATTAGTTAAAATCAATGTTTGGTAACATGACACTTTTGTCCACTCATTCCTTCAAACAAAATTTACTTAAGGTAATAGGTAGCGGCTTATTTGTAGATTAGATACTTCAGGTTACAGTATATACTATCCAACCTTCCAGGTAGCTACAAACCGTTTAAATTTACAAAAGATAATGGGGTTGATGCTCGGTGTTTACGACCTGTTTCTAAACAGGTGAGCACGATTTTTGCAGTCCAATCATGTTTTGGCCATTGTCGGCTGCTTTATTGCTAAAAACAAACACAAAACAACTCAATGGTTAGTAGGCAGTGAAAACCGCAATTTTTGTTCCGTACAACACGTGAGAATCAGCTGGAGTCGGACTTCCTTCAAATACTAAAAACGGCGTTGCCAGCTGTATCATTAATTGTCTTTTATTTAAATTGCATTATAAATTTTATTGATTGTGCATGTTACAACAAACAAAATTATTTTGAATTGATATTGAAAATGTATTACCAAATTGTCGATGGAAACTGATTTCGTAATTTTATTTGAGGCTGTTATTACCTCTTTGAAGGCGGTTCAATTTTTATTCAAAAAATGTTTTTTAGTGTTCCATTTATTTAGCTTCTGCTCAGTAAAATATCCGTAGTTGCGATTTTTTAAGCTTTATCAATATGCTAGTTATCAGAGAATCCTGAAATCACTAGGTATAGTCCACTCAAATTAGGAAAATAACGGAGAAAAATTCTGAACAGCAGTTTCTCTGCATGGGAAATAAGTATTCAACTTTTAGAACAAGGTTTTGCTTATGCGCAGCAAAAAATAAACGATTTTTGAGATATATACAAAATATACATATATATATATATATATATATATATATATATATATATATATATATATATATATATATATATATATATATATATATATATATATATATATATATACAGTGTGTCCCGAAACTCACGCCTTTCTCTTTAGGTGCTAATTCTCCATGCAAAAATAGTGAGAAAAGTTCCTATAAACATGTGTCCGGAAATGCTTCCTAAGGGAGCTACGGCCCTCTAAGGATGGCACAAAAATAGGAGTACTAATTATCTCGGAAATGATTTGGGACAACTTTATGAAACTTGGTTAACTTTTTTCGATTAATAAAAGTTATTGTTTTACGCCTACTTTAAAAAATAAATAATGCGCATTTAGCAAACGAATACGCGATATTTCGTTTAGACCGGTTCATTACAGTGTGTCCCAGGATAGATGCAACAAGAGGTGTAATGGACCAAAATTTTGGAATTTTGGAATGGTATTTGGGAATTGAGTCCCGCTTATTGTAAAACTAAGGTATACCAAAAATGACTTGATTTGGTTTCCTTTGTTTTATAAGCAAAGTTGTAAAAATCACCACTAATAAAGTACCTTTATTTTTCAAAATATGAAAAAATTCCACTAAGAAAAGTTATTTAGAATGCAGTTTTATACCTCTATACCAAATTTCAGGAATATAAAATTATTTTTTTGAAACTAAGAGAAGTGGTAAGCCAATTTAATTTGAAATTTCCAAACACTGCTTTGTCACGTACTCAGGCTATGAGAATAATGAAAAGGTTTCTGGCTACTGGTAGTGTTCTTAACATGAAAAGAAAAATAAAAGCATATGATGAAGACAATGTTGGGGCTATTATAGCTCATGCCTCTGTTATGGAAAATCCTAGGATGCCACTAAGAGAGAGATCAGCTCTTATTAATATTAGCAAGTCTGAACTCCAAAAAATTTACAAGGCAAAGAAAATCAGGGCATATAAAGCAAATTATAAACATACGCTTGAAGAGGGAGATGACGGTCGTAGGTTGGATTTTTGTTTGACCATTGGAGAAAAAATCAAGAGAGATTTTTTCATCATTTCATAATTTTCTCAGATGAATCCACATTCACAACCAGTGGTGTTGTTTCATCTCAGAATTGTTGGTTTTGGGCTTCTGAAAATCCAAATTTTAGAATTCATTGTAGAAGACAATATTATAAAAAAGTGAATGTGTTGTGTGCCGTTTCTTCTCACGTTGGAGTTATTGGACCTTATTTCATTGAGGGAAGGTTAAACCAGCACACTTATTTACAGCTTCTTGAAAGATTTTCTGAAGAACATTTAAATATTTTAAGAGATATGCCTTTAGTTCATTTTCAACATGATGGTTGCCCTGGCCACTTCACGGAAATGGTTTTAATCGGTGGTTGAATTTAAATTTTGGAGAAAATTGGATTGCCAGGAATGGACCGATCAAGTGGCCGGCAAGATCCCCAGACCTATCAATATTGGATTTCTTTTTATGGGGTCGCCTCAAGCAGTTGGTTTACGCTGAACCACTTCCTAACGATGTAGCAGTATTGAAGCAGAGAATTACAAATGCCGTAAACTCCATACCGTTAGATCATATTCGAAACAGTTTTAAGGACTTCAGGCGAAGGATCGAAATGTATGTGGATGTGGGTGGTAGCTACGTCGAATAATAAAAAAATTGTATTTGTATTGGTCAATAACTAATTTGTTTGTGAATCTGTTATGTTTTTGACATTTATTACTTGTTATAATTTTTAAACCTCATTAATCTTCTGTTAGTAATTGTTTCTTGTTTTACAATTAGTTCGATTAACATTATACCTTCTTACATCTCGTATATTCAATTTTTTATTTACCATTAGCCTACTTCTTGAGATGATTAACATTTGCTCCTACACAACTTTAAATATGAATTCAACTCTTAATTCGCAATTATTTCCTGAAATTTGGTATAGAGGTATAAAATTGCATTCTAAATAACTTTTCTTAGTGGAATTTTTTCATATTTTGAAAAATAAAGGTACTTTATTAGTGGTGATTTTTACAACTTTGCTTATAAAACACCCTGTAGAACACCAAATCAAGTCATTTTTGGTATACTTTAGTTTTACAACAAGCAGGACTCAATCCCCAAATACCATTCCAAAATTCCAAAATTTTTGGTCCATTACACCTCTTGTTACATCTATCTTGGGACACATTGTTATATGTCCAAATGAAAAAAAAAATACGAAAAAGCAAGTATATACAGTGTCAGAAAATGTTTCATTTGGGTCGGCAATGAGAGCAAGCGAGAACGAAGCAACTAGGCTATTCTTTTTTATCGTATAAGACATCCTACTCATGCCACCTGCTTTCCCCACCACATGTACGTTGGCAGCTCTGTCTGCGGGAAATATAAAGAATTATTTGACTCGTTTTGAAAGTATAACGAGTTAAATAATTTTAGTTATTAAAGCACGTAATAATGATGTACGTGTTTTCCTGATCGCGCGTCATTATTTGCTCCCTCTACTAGAGCACTGGTACACGCCTTTATTGTAGGCGGTCTGTCATGCCGTTGAAACTATGTCTGCCACCCAAATCCAAAATCTTCCGATACTGTATATTGTTCAAGAAGCTTTTCCGGAAAAACCAATGGGATAATCGAAAAAGTCGAAGAGCTTTTTTGTAGAAAATCTCATTCTAAATAAGTTTATTTATGTTCATTTAGCCCTAGAATCGCGTCCTTTTCGAGATATTTGCATTCAAAATAAAAAAACACGAAAAAACACACAGATATATTTTTCAACTCGCTTTTCCGGAAAAACCAATGGGATAATCGGGACAATGTATAGAACCTCTTTTGTAAGAAATCGTATTCTGAATACGTTTACCTATTTTCGTTTAGCCTTAAAAACGTGTACTTTTCGAGATATGAAAGTCTAAATGAAAAAAAAACACGAAAAAACGTATATATATGTATATATCTCAAAAGTCATGTCTCTTTTAAAGTAAAAAATTGTTCTAAAAGTTGAGTACTTACTATCTATACAGAGAAACTGCTGTTCAAAATTATTCTTTAAAACGGCGTTTTTTATCCTAATTTGAGTGGACTAGTATCTAATTTCATCAGTACCGGCCTTGGGGGGGGGGGGGGGAGGTGTCAAGACCGTGCTCCGCACGAGGACGCAGTGAGGTGAGCCTAATATAATCAATGAACTAAACAAATAACTGGAACGGACGTGAAATAGCAAATAAGTGAGACCAATTTCATAATTATGTAACCCGCCGTACTGTGGAATCTCTGTCTCCTTTAATCCCATTGGAACAAATGGATAAAACTCGGAACTCAACAAATAAAATTTATTTATTTTAATTTTATACAACGCAAAAAATAAATTTGAAAGTTTTTATTGTTCAAATAGGGTGCCTTTCAAAATTTCGCACGAGGGCGCTTGAGGAACTAAGGCCGGCCCTGAATTTCATGTAAAGTGCTCATCTTTTTTGCTTGTATTGTCATTAATTTTGCCAAACAGCCCTTAATATTAAACTAAAAAAATTCGAACAGTTTCGAAAACAATTTTTATCTATTGAACGGCATAACCAGTTCAAATAAAATTTCAACTATTGGGACATAACTACCAGAACATAAAAGTGGAATAAATTGCAACAGAATCTGGCAACGGGAACACGGGAACATTAAAAAAAAATCATGAAGTTTTCTGGATGTTCTTTAACCCCTAGAAAGTTTCGGCACAACTACCAATTTCTTTTTTGTACATTCTTGGAATGGTTTTTTACCACAGATAATTTTTCTAAAGCCATCAAATAGGTACTTAGTACATGAAAAAATAAAATGTCCTGTTTTATTTCTTTAAATTATGATACGCTGATGCTAAAATTATCATATTTTTTATGGTATCTTGGGAGTTTTAGTCCTATCAATGAATGGTTTCTAGAGGGAAATGCCGAGATCACAATTTTTGACTTGGACCGTTCGGGGACCTTTGGTATCCCGAACGTAGGAGGTGGGGGATGCAGGGGGACACGAAGAAGGTTCCAGTTTTTGGTTTTTCACTCATATCTTGAAAACGAAAATATGGCCCAATTTCAATAGGGATTATTGTAATATGCTGCTTTACATATGTTCTAAATTATAATTAAATATTTTAAGTCTAACAGAAGTTATCGTGTTTACAAGAAACGGTATACACGCATACCGTGCGTGTAGCCGAACGCTAGGCATAGGGAGTAAAATTACATCGCACGTGCCAGCTGGCTGAAATAAAATAACAGGCTGGGATGCTCCGCTCGACGGAGGAATTTACGGCAGCTATGTTGTCATATCTATCGTGCTACGTGAATGTACATGCCTAATGGAAAATTACACGCACGGTACATACATATACACGTACACACACATTTACAGACGCAAAGGCATTTTTTATTCGATATTTGAGTTGTGTCTGCTGTGAAACAGATATCTGAATAAGAAATTTTTTTCGACGATGATTATTAAAATTTATAATAAATTTATAATAAAGTTAGAATACAGTCAAAAGATATACAATTTATTACTGAACCATAACAGATACGAAAAAGATTAATATAAACATTATTGTAGAAAATTTAGTCAGCTTTAATTTTGCATATAGCCACTTTTTGATTAGGGCTAACCGTTTTCGAGATACGAGCGAAAAACCAAAAACCGGGACCTTCTTCATGCCCCCCTGCATCCCCCCCAGCTCTTACGTTCGGGGACTTTTGATATGTTTACCTCCTAAATAGTCCAAAGACAGTCCTCAAGTAAAAAACTGTGATCTCGACATTTCCCTGTATTATTCCGGTATTATCAGTACAAGGTCTTTAGGAAAAATAAAATGTCCTTTGTTATTTTTTTAAGGACCTTCTACTAATAATAACGTTTTTAAAAAATAGGGATTATAGAATACTAGCCCAAGAGGCAACAAAAAGTATGATAATGTAGCATCAGGGGATCATAATTTAAAAAAATAAAAAGTACCAAGTACCCATTTGATAGCTTTAAAAAATTATGTGTGGTAAAAAACCATCCCAAGATTCTACAAAAAAAATAAATGGTAGTTGTGCCGAAACTTTATAGGGGGTTAAAAAAAATCCAGAAAAATTCATCATTTTTTTTCAGTATTGTCAAATTCTGTTCGAAATTATTCCACGTTTATGTTCTGGTAGTTAAAATTTTATTTGAATTGGCGTTCAATAGTTAAAATAGTTATTTTTATACCAAGGCTGCCTTTCCCGTGCTAGCAATCAACATTTTTAAGTGTTCACGTGTGCGCGAAATCGATAATTTTTTTAAGTACCCTCGTGTACTACGTTGCACGATATTGTTAAATTTAAGCCTTTCTTCATTATTCAGGAGTTTTAACTCACTAAATAATTTTCGTCACCGCAAAACCGGACCCTTCCCGCCCAGCCTCACATCCACCTCGGCTATGTTCGCCGTGGTTGTCTGGTTGGCTCCGAGCCGGACTCCGGAATAGCGCATTATTGTATCCTGTTACCATTAATAAATGCTTGTTGTTGTTTTTGTCTTTAGTGTGTGATGATATCAACAATAGGGCATCTGCATCAAGTAACCAACATAACCTTAAAATTTAAATTTTTCAAGTTTATTCTCATTTTTAATGTTTGTATACGCATTTTTAGCTTGGAGCCGTACTGGCTCCAAGCCAATATTTAAAAATTCACATAAATAATTTTTTAATACTGTTGATTAATAAAAATAGACTGCTAATTACAGGTTAGTTTTCCAACCTAAAAAAAGAGCCATATTTTATTAGGACAAAGTATTTAGAACTTCATAAACATTACACTGAACTAGATTTTAGTTGAAAATACGGGAACCAGGCAGAAATTTTAATAATAGCTGCGTAATACTCTTAAATCTTAAGAAACATATTTTTGAGATTAGCTGTGACGTCACGTGCAGATGCCCTATAAGTAAAATGGTAAACTGAGATATTAAGTTATTAAAAATATGATAGCGTTTAAGGGAGGCCTACACACGATACAATTTGCTGGAGCCAACCTAGTCGGTATCCTTTGTAGATTGCAGGGACAACTCGTGAAAGTTGAGTTGACATGGCAATGTTCAAAGCATACCCTCTTTGTTGTAAACACCTTTAACCAGGCATTGAGAGGAAAAAGCTGTTGCAAATAACCGTGGCCCCGAGTGGCAATAACAGTGGCCTGGACAATCACACATTGTAAGTGAAATTTTTGAAATAAATAAATATATGTGATTCCAGTATATTTAAAAATAATATACACTATTACACCATTATGTTTTACCCCTGAATATTTCTGTTTCATATTTTCAGGCCCGCGCCTAAGGATAGGCGCGCCCGTCTGCAAGTCTTCATTCGGCGCCCCTTACTCCACGAACTATGCGTTCAGTAATTTTTATCCATTGGGCAGTAATTTTTATTGGGCAGTAATTTTGCGCCCCCAGAAGCATGCGCCCGCGTGCGGTGCACGCATCGCACGCCCATTAGGCGCGGGCCTGCATATTTTACAAAATACCGTTTCATTTATTTTACTTAAAGAATTAATAAATATCTTTTCAATTATGTTCAATTTACTACTAATGGGCATTTGAATCTGAGACACTTGTTTGTAAACATAAAGCATACACATTTATTAAGTTTTGTGTTGAATGGGTTGTACCACACAAAATAATATGTCCTGCATTTGAAACATATTCCCCTTCATACACACACTTACCATTTTCACATTTTTAGTGCTTCCCCAATATTCCATACATTGCAATGTGCTTAACCAAAATGCCACTCATGTTTCCGAAAAAAAAAAGTGATTTAAACTACAACTGTACATAAATTAAAACAAAAAGTATATCAATATTTAACTAGCTAGACACCCTTCATGTCGAAGAAACTGTACTTTTCAAGGGAAAAACTAGATAATCTAAAAAAATATGAATTTTGCTGAATAATGCCATTAACATCTTGCAAATCACTTAAAACAAAATCTTGAAAACCATTAGGCCATGCATTATTAAAATTATTGTTTTCAATGCCAAAGAAACAAGGTATGCAATTCGCCACTTAAACAAAGAATGGCCCATTAATCAGTTCCCTGGTTCTCCGCTTTGGCGTTGACATCTTAAATTCAGATGCGTATACTATATTTAGCGGCAGCCTTAATAGCACAGCCTTCAATGTGAATATCAGTCGATATTCCGTCGAAGCAACGTCGAGCGCGATTAGTACTTGGATGGGTGACCCACCTATCTTGGGAAATACAGCGTTCTCGTCCCACCTTCTAGCGGTTTGTATATCAGTGTATACGCGGAAGTTACGTAATTTGAGACGAGGATTACGTAGTGGATATACCATCCTTCGGAGGGGATGTAAAGCAGGCGGTCCCTTGTCTATTAAATGTTAGGCAAGTAAAAGATCCCTACTCTTCTTAAGGGAAGAGGTTCGGCAAAATTTCCAGGTTGAGGGTAGCTCGTCTCCTGGCGTCGGTGGTAGCGGAAATAGGCCGACGTTAAATAGTTTAAAAAAAAATAGCACAGCGTTTCTATGGAAATGGTGTATTCCGTATGGATACAAAACAATTTGACAGTTCTTGAAAACTCGTAAAAATGTCTGACAGCGGTAATATTTCAATTTCTTGCACTTCTCCAGAGCTAAAAGGTATCGTAAATTCGGCGCTTTTTAATTTAATACCTGAAAATTTTAACAATACAAAATGTTACAGCGACTTTAAAGATTGGTATCAGAAACAGAGTATTAAGACGGTGCTTGAAAATATTTTATTGGCTTATTTGATGGAAATATCAAAAATTGTGAAGAGTTCAACTTTATGGAGCATCTATTCTATCTTGAAGTGTATGTAAAGTAAAGTCGGTGGGGTAGCGGCCGCGAAATTGAATTTCGCGGACTGTTTTGAAAATGTGAAATTAGGGAACTTACACCACAGAGAAGCGACAGCAAGGCTTCCCGCGTTAACCGTTTTCGTATGCGCATCTGCATGTGTAGTTGTCATTATATTATATTATTATTATTAATTATATTTAATATGTGGTATAGTAACATATTATACTGAATTGCTTCCAGTGTACATCAAACTTTAAAGTCCTCTCAGTCCTCATGTTCAATGCCATTAGAACCGGGCCATAAAATATCAAAGGGACTGCCGATATTGTCGCTTTTCTGTGGTGTAAGTTCTCTGGCAAAATACTCACTTCGCGTAGGGCTGCATGAAAATTGTTTTTTCTGAAATCGATCGGCAATGCCTACATTTTCGGTGCAATTTCAGATCGAAAAATGCACAATTCCAGTATTTTAGTCCGTTGCTAAGAAACTATCAGAAAACAAACCGGAAAAGATCCGTTGCCAAACAACGATCAACAAAACGTTGTTGATCGTTGTTTGGCAATGATACTTTCCCGGCCTAGGCCGGGAAAGTAACATGCCCGTACGGTTTTTTATGTATATTTTAGACAGTAAATAAATACATGCAGACAACCAACTCACATTAAAATTGCATTTATTAATAAGCAGTTAGATTGTAATGAAGAAATGTTATGCATTTATACAAATTCCTTAATTTATAATAATATTGACTGTGATTTCAGAAAAAATAGTTAGTGCACTTCGGTGTGAAAGCACATTCCCGGACTTCGATACTTGTTGGCCTCGGCTAACAATTTGCATCGTCGCCATCCGGGAATGTATTGCTTTCACACCTAAATACGCAATATACTATTTCGAGAATTTTTGATTTTTTTTTACTCGGAAACGGTTTAATATTAAGGGCTGAAATTTGGCAAAATTGTAAGTGATATTGATAACAAACCAAGCAAAAAAAAATGAGCAACATCCATGCGGGGGCAAATTCACCCATCTTAACCGAATATATGGCCTTTGCAAAATTATTCCAATTAATGCTAGCTCAGTCGATGTAGATATTTACCCACAAAATTTTGCAAACTAAGTAAACTTTTTTTAGTTGAATTCGTGAAAGTGTATAGAACAATATCCTGAAAAGTTTACATTTTGCTTGGATGCAGAATATAAAAAAAAGTGAAAAAAATTTTTTTCATCCATTTTTTTAATATTTTGAAATAAATCAAGCTAGAAAAAATAAAAAATACAGATGGATAGATCACGTATTTATGAACAAAAAATGTCCTAACAAAATTTATCGTTAAAGCCATGGTTTTCTCGGAAAAAAATAGTCAAGTGTAACGTTATAACTCGGAGCGAGATCCATGCGTGAGCGCGCTTGAATACGCATGACTGTGACACCGACGTACTGAATTACATGTTACTAAATCAGAATTTGTTCAATCTATATGAGTGTTGATTCATTTAAAAGATGGAAATTGTAGCTTTCTGCTTTCTGATGCTTTTTTGTTTTAAACACTACAAGCAAAGGATGGATGGGAAAAATATACTTATATATATTATCATGCCCGAACTCAATCGACGCAATATAGAAAAAAATATAAGCCCTTCAAAAAAATTCTTTCTTGATTGAGAACTGTTGAAAAGTATGTACACTTCATGATTATTATGGTTTATTAAGTTGTAGTAAAGAGAATTAATAAAAAACTACATCTCAAATCATTTTAATTTCCTTACTTGGTGATTTTTTTTTTGATAAATATATATATATATATATTGGAGGCTGTAACTTGTCAATTACCCATTGGAAAAAATAAAATATCACTATTTAGGGAAAAATGTATATTTTTCGAATGTTCGAACACAAAATCGTTTACTTGTATGCATTTTTTCGAAAATATGATCAATCAGATCATGATAAGAAATTGCGATTTTCACGATCTCATCCTTATAACTATGAAAATATCTTTGATTGTTTTGAATATAAATTCTAGAACTTTTCCAATACATTAACAAATGTATAAGGAATCCATTGGATATAGCTGAAATGTGGATATGTGTACCTGTAATAAATATAATATAGTAAAGGCACGTAAAAATTCATGCGAGCGGTTCAGCGGCTATGTGTGGTGTCTGTGTATGCATTGATAATTATATATTTCCCCCCATACTCACTAGTTATCCTCCTATTCACTAAGAAAAATGTTTAAAACGTGTAATCAGAAAGAGAAAAAAGCTTTACTTTACTCGATAGAACAGCTAAGAATTTTTAGAGGTTCCATAGTATGCATTTAACCGTACGCTGGCCGCGCAGAGTGACAAAGTTACTTCACTATTTCTTTCCAGGAATACCGTGGCTTTAGCGACGATGAATTTCATTAGGATATTTTTTTGTTCAGAAACACGTGATCTATCCATCTGTATTTTTTATTTTCTCCTACCCCGACTTAATTTCAAAATTTTGAAAAAATGGATAAGAATTTTTTTTTTTCACTTTTTTTTTATGTTCTGCATCCGAGCGAAATGTAAACTTTTCAGGATATTATTCTATACACTTTCACGAACTCATTATTGTGGGTTTTGTGGGTTTCACCATAAAATGTTCTCTGTCGTCTGGGCTATGCAGGCATAATGGGTTTGCCATCTTGAATACGTAACTTCTGTCATCAGGCTCGTTATCAGCTACTCCTAAAATACCTAACTATCAATTTTAATACAATTCCTACGGAAAATGAATTTTTATCAGAAAATTTATTCTAATGATATTAAATTATCACTGGCGGCTTTACCAAAATCTCGACTAAAAAATCTTGTTTCAAATTTTTGCTTAACTTATACTAGACTTAGTTTGATGAAATTATTGTGGGACCATCGCCGAGCCATACCTTGCACTATCACTCCATTTACCATCCCCATTATTAATGGGGGTAAGAAATAAAATTGCGATTTAGTGCGTGTACAAGAACCAAAGGCATCTAAATTTATTTTGGCATTAGCCACCCAGGGCCGTACCGAAGCCTACTACTTTGGGGGGGGGGGGGGAGATAAAAAAAAAAACAACTCGTACCTTTATATTTCATAATTTCAATAAAATAAAAACTTTTTATGGGAAAAGCTACTAAAACTAAAAAATTTAAATCGAATTCAAATTCACTATGTACAACGTACCCTGAATTTTCCAGGTTTTCCATGACAAAAAAAATGTTTTTCAATGACAAATAATAATAATTATTAATATGTTAAAAGTGATTTTAGATAATCAAATAATTTTTACTTTAATTTTCGATTTTATATAAAAAAAAATTGTTTTATAAAATCGTCATTAAGCGAATGAAGGTTGCAATTTAAAAATAATTTAAAATAACAGTAGGAACTCGTAAGCAGTTTATTTTTTTCATATTGTGACTCAAAATTTCATGATTTTTGCGAAATATTTAAAATTCCCTGAGATTTCCATGATTTTCTTAAGGATTTTTAAAATTCCCTGAAATTTCCATGCTCTTCAGGTTTTTCATATGAGCCCAAACCCTGTACTTTTGTGTCATAACTCTTTTGTTTTCAATTTATTTGTTTTCGGTTATGATAATTTTTGGTTTCTGCGGAAAAAATACATGGAATGACTTTTGTATCATTTGAAAAATGGCCTTGTTCAATCTTTGTTTTATCTCCATGTACCTAAACCTAATACCTACTACTTAAAAGAAATTAAAAAAATCCTTGGTTTAATAAAATAAAAAAATAGGAATTATTAAACAAAAATAGATCTTTGATCATATTAAAAATAGAAAAAGAAAAAAGCATAATAATAATAAATGTTATTGTCCAAGAGACCATATACAGTAACATGGTATGGGACATGTCGAAATGATTGACCAAAGCCGGCAATACAATTAAAAATCATTACAATAGGTGGAAACAGGAAAAAGTTCCGTAAATATCAAGTTAGACTTTGTTTTGACTAATATCACAATATCAAAACACTACCAAACAAAACTAATAGGTATGTATACCTGATAATATTATATTAGATCAGTAGTGGAAAGTAGAAACATATAGATTCTATTTAAAAATCATTGCTAGTTCTAGTATTTCTAGTAAATGAATTTATGTATATAATAAATTAATATTAATAATAGGGTTTCCGTGACGTGTAAGGGACGCTTTGCTTCCCTAGCTCCAATGGAAAACACGCTACTGATAAAATAAAATATTTACAAGGTTGCCAATCGCTTAATAATTTTATTAATGTGTTAATTTCGCGATTGTGGGAGTTAGTATAAAATTCATATTATATATTTTGTATGTGATGATTAGTTAGACTTTGCCAACTGCGTTTGGAACCAACTGCCCGAACTTTGGAGGGGGAGGCTCCCCCCCTCCTCCCCCCTTGGGCCCGGCTCTGAGCCACCTCCTCTAGCACCCCATCCCATTATTAAACAGGTTAAAAAAATGAAATTGTGATTTAATGTGTACAAGAACCAAAGACCTTAAAAATTTATTTTTTGCATCAGTCTTCTCCACTCTTCTTCTTAGGCATATCGTTTTATGGGCTTTTGGAGTAGACGACTTCAAATATTAAATTATTAAAGTTCTATGGACAATTATTTCCACATAGTGGAGTGCAAAAACGGTATAAATTTTTCTTTCGTTTTAAGAACTTGGATAGAAAATGAAAATTAATGTGGAAGCAGAGATTCCTTAGGCTTAGGTAATGGTTTTTTAGATTGATTTGAACTTTTATTAAGTTCTATATATCCACCCGTACGTATGTACGGAAATATCTTACAGGTTGCAATTCTTAACAAATCCATTTATTTATTTTTATCGTTTTATCTACTATCAGAATGGAACCCAAATCGTATTTGAGCTATTTATTATACGAAGGGAAATTACAATTATTAAAATAGTCTATGAAAATGACAAGTATTCTGTTATTATATGAAATGCTGACAGATTTAATAATAGAATACTTGTCATTTTCAAAGACTACTTTAATAATTTTAATTTCCGTTCCTATAATAAATAGCTTAAATACGATTTTCAATGTTCAATAACTCGAAAACAGTTAAAGATAGTACTATAATATGTCATATTTTTGAAATCAGAGAAAAGTGGATAATTCAAAAATTCAACAATACACAGGGCGCCCAATGGGCACACGTATGTTTACTAAACGTTTTTAAAACATCGTAGTCGTTGATTAAACGTTTTACGTGAAATTTTCAACGTTACATTTGGTTGAAAATTTCAGCGTTCAAAATACGTTACTACCACACGAATTTTTAACCACTAATAGAAGCAATTACTGGAATAATACGTTTTAGTGAGTACGTTTTTTTCACAAATATGTAATAACGTTTATAATGTAAGAAGTTTTAACGACTATCTAAAAGTAACGTTTGCGAAACGAAAAAGTTTAACGTTTTTTATTACATATATTTAATACGGCGATTTAAAGAGTTAAAATAACTGTTATTTCCAACTTACTAAATGCAAGGGAATTTTAAATCCATATAGGTGCGAAATAGATGGTAGAAGGTTACGTTTTTTAAACGTTTTTCTACGAATCTATATTAATGCATAAAATTCGGTTTTAAAATGTTATATTTAAATAAAACCTATAAAATACGTTACTCCTACACACATTCCCAACCAGTAGTGGAAACCGTTTTGATCAGAACATTTATTGTACTGATATATTAACGTATAATACACGTTCATATTATGAGAACTTGTTACAACCCGCTAAATGTAACATTTGTGAAACGAAAAAATTAAACGTGTTTTATTGCATTAATATAATATAGCAATTTTATTTAAAGGAAAAACAAACGTTTTTATAAACGTTAAGATAACTGATGCTTTCAACTTATTAAAACGCAGACTAAATCTACAAATGAAACAAATGGTAGATGATGATGTTGTTTTAACGTTTTTCTACTCATCTATATCAATGCATAAAATTTGCTTGCATACCGCGTAGTTTGTTGAAGAAATTATTTCTAGATGGCGCCACATACAAACCACTAACAATAATTAGTCATGATTTATTTTATACTTTTATGAATTTATAGGAAATAAATAACATAGATTGCAATGTTCAAATTCTTTCAGGAAACATCGATTTATTAACGATCAGTTTAAAGATCATTATTCTGTGGCTGAGCCGAGATAGCATAAGTTTTATGCTATCTCTTTAATGGGTTAAGCATCCACTGATGGTTTTATGATAAAACCAGTGGGTGCTTAACCTATTAATTGCCTAGATAACTTATACTGTAACCCATCATATATTGGAAAATAACGACCTCCTAGAGCTTGTTTAATTTAGTTTAATTATAACGTAGCTACATAATTAGTGAATATTTAACGTTATTTAAACCTTTAATATAACGTTGATATTCTATGTTTACTTTCGTTTCGTAAACGTTGAAAATTAACGAATATTTAGCGTAATCTTAATATTATTTAATCGTTATCTATGATGTTTCAAAGACGTTTATATTTGGTCAATAAAAACGTTTTTTCGCGCAACATTTTACTTCCACATCCAGTGGAAGTATAGTAACGACAAAAAAAATTTTAAAAATTTTTATTGTTCAAATAGGCTTAAAATGCCATGAAACGTCGAGATTTTAAGTTTGAGCGAAAAAAAATTTCTGTCTGCCTGTCTGTCGGTCTGTCTGTCTGTAACTTTTTTTTGTGCGCACGTTTACTCTGGAACCGTTTGAGATATTGACTTCAAATTTGGTACACATATGTACTTTAACGAGATCTAGAACTAGATTATATTTTCATCTTGTTCCGTCGAAGGGTTGGGGGGTAAATTGGGGTAAATTTGGGGTAAATGGGTAAATCAAGCAGGTAAGAGTCCATAAAATTGGTATTTAGTATATACAAGAAAAGCTAAGGTCTCAAAAAAATTTTTGGCATTAGCCACCCCCCATTACCAACCCCCACCCCCTTATTAAAGGGGATGAAAAAAAATTATGATTTAGTGTATGTACAAGAACCAGAAACCTCAAAACATTTTTTTACTTCATCCACCCCCACTACCACCCCCCTATCACAACCCCCACCCCACTACCGATGTGGGGTATCGTTTTATGGGTTTTTGGGGTAGAGGATTTCAAATACTATATTCTAAGTTCCATGAACAATTATTTCCACATACAAAGTTTTTTCGTTGTGAGTGACTTGGATAGAGAATTGGATGTGGAAGTAGTGATTCCTTGGGCAGCGGTTTTTTCGTTGAATCAACTCGTTTCTAAAAACCGTATTACAACGTGTGGTTTTCAATCCTTTTTTAACGTTTTTTAAACGTATGTGTGCCCAGTGGGCGTCCCACTAAAAAATATATTATTGCTTCTTCTCAATTTCCGCATGCCACTGTGCTTCCATTAACTTATTAAAGCCCTACAACTTTCGTTCGAAATTTTATTTTCTATCTCCAATAATAACGATGGTCATTTTCTAGAACACCGGCCTCTGGAATTTTTCGAAATTTTTTGCATATACATATATGTTAAGAAACATTATAGTAAATGTTTCTGATAGTTGAAATGTTGTGCTTATTTTGAAAAACTACCCCCTACAATACGGGTAGTTTTGAAAAAAAAATTATTGTCCTTGCCCTAAATAAAATTATTTCTGGCATTTCGCATTTTTTTCTCATTTTTTTCAAAACTACCCCCATTGTAGGGGGTAGTTTTTTAAAATAAGCACATTTCAACTATCAGAAACGATTACTATAATGTTTCTTAACACATCTATGCAAAAATTTCGAAAAATTCCTGAGGGCGGTGTTCCAGAAAATTACCATAACGATAATGAAGGGTGGCCTAAATATAATGAATAACCCTGTACATTGCCTATCGGGTAAAGCAACTTGCGGGAGGTGCACTTTTGGTTTTATCAACGATTTTATATTTCTTAATATATATTTTATTTACATGTGTTTGTCATGTTACACCCCCAAGTTCAAGGTGTAGATACGCCCTTGAAACGGGCCAAGATAATCAAATAAATTCATACATTTTTCCTAACATAAGAGAATTTCACAACGATGTGGCAATCGCTGTTCCGCTGTTGCGCTTCCGCGCAAGTCAGGTTACAAATGTTCGATTCACAGGGTGTATTGTATTAGCGTAGCGCGCACGATGTTTATCAAAGCCAGCTAGAGAGCAGTCTCGTTCTGGCTGGTTTCCGTTCATTTCAGTTTTAAACTGACACTCGTTGATAAAGGACGTATGACTGCGCCTTGCTAATATTTGACAAACGTTTTTTTATGCATTCTAGCGAAAAACATTAAAATCCATACGCTGTATCGTTCCAGTCAAGTTTAAATATATTAAGTCCGACTCATTGTTATGAATTTTAACTTCGTTGTTGTCGTCTACTTTCACCTTTTGTCATAATATTTGTGTCAAAAGAACGGGTTGATATGTGACAGATTCGCCCAGTTTCAGTGTTCATTTGTTTCATCTGTACTTAACAATAGTGGACGACAGTGGAGTGTGAAAGACCTGCACAGTAGGGTGGGTTAGTGTCATCATATTTAGAAAAAACACTAATCGATATTTGTTACATAGCTGCCAAGTCTCACAACCCGACCTGACGTTACTGCGTTTGTTGACAACGTCGCACAGCTGACTAGGACAACTTGCATTCAACCTCACAAATTTAGTGTAAGTAACATTCAGGATGTAGTTAGTTTGTATATTTATGACACGGAACAATCATTCGTAATTACGATGCGATGTACTTAAGTTAGTCAGTGTCAGTTTTTCTAGAAAATTGCGACAATGCATTTTTAACTGACTGACGTGTTGTGGTGGGTGTGAACGGGGAACTCCCAGAATAGTGACACGAGCAACAAAAAAATATTATTTATAAACACATTGAATTAAAACTAACATTAAGGACAGTGCTCACTCAGCTTAAGTGAATAATGGCCATGAATGAATGATAAATAACCTCTCGGTCTTCGTAGACTACTGGTCGCCAATTAATAACAAATATATTCGTCAAAGTTAAAATGTATGTTAATTTTGACTTGTAATTTATTTATATAGGTATACACAATTAGGAGACGGGATTATATCCAGTTACAGAATAGGATACAATAATAACGTTAAAAACAGGCCAATTTAAAAAAGGTATAAGGTACTTATACTGAAGATTAGCGACATTATTGATATTTTCAATACACACTAATTTGGGGTCCTAAAACACAAATCGGAAATTTCAATGCAAATGCAGCATTATAGTTAGGGAGCCGTGGGCCCAAATGTGCGATAAGAAGCTATATGTCTTCCGCTTTCTGAGGTGAAAGTGCATACCTCAAAGACGCCAACTATAAAATATTTTTGAATTTAGGCAGGGCGCGCCCAAGAACGAAGACAACATATTTTAAAAACTTTTTAGCGTTATATATATATGGGTAATTGCCTGGAAAGTGTCTATTTCAAAAGGTGAAATTGTCTAACATTAAATTACCATAAATAACAATTTTGACATTACTACTAGTTTAAATGTTCTCAGTATCGAACACTATTTTCAGGAACACTCATAATATTTTTTTGTCTCGATTTATTAAGAGTTTTGCAAAATTTGTTGCCACGGGAATGTTGATATCCACATGGGAATGACAGAATATTATATTTCAATTATCTATGGCGAATAAATCGGCTATATTATATATTTAAAAATAAAAGTAAAATAGTATAAAACAAAATGTATATTCTTACAAAATAAACAGCCTTCTATTACTTGCAGGCAGAGCTGTGACTAGTACTCAATGAAAGTACTGGCAGTAACCAGTAAGCAGTATCAAACAATTTTTGTTTTACTTGCAGTATTAAGTACCAGTACTTTTCAGAAATACTTGAAATATTCAGTAATGTACTTGCAATTAAACATTTGCAGTAGCAGTAATAAGTAAAGTACTCTTCAAGTATTTTCAGTATTTTGAATACTTAGAGTATTTTATAAATACTTGCAGTACTTTCAAGAACTGCAAGTACTTTTAAAAACAGTAACCTTAACGACTTCCAGTATTTTGAATTACTTGCAGTATATATTTGTAAGTACTTTTTAAAAACAGTACTAATATCAGATAAATATTATTAAAATCATTTTTAAAATTTTAGGATTGCCAACAATACCTAGTCAGTAATACAATAGACGGAGAGCTGGGTACGAAATTTCGATATGACTCGGGTTATGAAAAGTTTCCGTAATAATATGTCGTACACTAAGGGAGGACCCTGATTTGCGAATTTGCTGACGGCGAGAGTGGGGAGGGGCCCTGCCATATTGAAAAAATGGCGAACAAAAACAGTCTCTTTGAAATATCTCGCTTCGGGTGCCCCATACGGCAAAAAATGCTCTTATGAAAATAAAAGAGCATTAAATTTTCTACAAAATATGTTCTATAGATTTTTTCGTTAAACTGAATAGTTTCGGTGCAGCAGCCGAAATTATGATTTTTTTGTAATTTCTCAATTTAGTGAGACTTTTATGAAGGAGTATTTTTATGTTGAGACAAAATTTGTTTTCATATATGAAAATCTTCAAATATAGTTGATTTTACTTGTCTGCTACGCATAGCTCAATGTTCAATACTCGTTTCCACGCCACCTTGAGGTAGAGTATATGGCGCGTTTTCTTTTACATTGTTGTCCCTTATAGGCCAAATCCACAACTAATCTGCTTCTTGAGGCGTTTTAGGTGCCTGATGTCGAAGGTCCAGGTTCGTGGTAGTCTCTTCCGAAATTGCTTCCGGCTTCCGTTGCGCTGTTCACTGATTCTACGTACTGATTGTTCTCCATGCTTGCGAGAAATGTTTCGACTAGAGAGTCGACTTCCTCATCGCAATGAAGCTCATCGCAATGAAGCTCATCGACTATTGCTGGTACATTGTCGCAGCTTTGTCCGTCACAAAATTTGCAAATTACAGTGAACAGCGCACCGGGAGCAATTTCCGAAGAAAATATTGTTGAAGACTATAACGAACCTGGACCTTCGACATCAAGCACCTAAAACGCCTCAAGAAGCAGGCTAGTCGAAGATTTGGCCTATAGGGGACAACAACGTAAAAGAAAACGCGCCTTATACTCTACCTCAAGGTGGCGTGGAAACGAGTATTGAACATTGGGCTGCACGTAGCAGACAAGTAAAATCAACTATATTTGAAGATGTTCAGGTATGAAAACAAATTTTATCTCAATACAAAAATACTCCTTCAGAAAAGTCGCACTAAACAGAGAAATCACAAAAAATCATAATTTCGACTGCTGCACCGAAACTATTCAGTCTAACGAAAAAATCTATAGAACATATTTTGTAGAAAGTTGAATATTCTTTTATTTTCATAAGAACATTTTTTGCCGTATGAGGCACCTGAAGCGAGATATTTCAAAGAGACTGTCTTTGTGCGCCATTTTTTCAATATGGCGGCGCCCCTCCCCGCTCGAGCTGTCAGCAAATTCCCAAATCAGGGTGCTCCCTTAATGTACGACGTATTGATACGGAAATTTTTCGTAACCCGAGTCATATTGAAATTTCGTGCCCAGCTCTTAGACTACAACAGTACTTAACATATTAATATCAATAATAACGCTGAAGTTTTTGGAAGTATAATTTTCAGTAAAAAAATTCATGTTTGGAGCCCATTTTTATTATTATTGATTGATAATGGTAATAACGGTAATAATGGTATTACTATAATATGGTACCTATGTATTATACGACATGATGTATGAAAATTACAGTAAGGTCACAAAGATATATTTTCAATACTCATTTTATTTATAATATATAAATTTACAACAAAAGAAATAAGTAAAAAATATATAATATAAAACTTAAGGCAACTTAAAATTATAACGCATAATATATAATAGTTTAAGAGCTGATGAAAATTACTTGATTTATTAAAATAAAATACTGGCTCATTTTTTCTTAAGTACTTGGAGTAGTTATAGTTTTACAGTTTTTATTAATACTGAGAGTGTTTTGTAATACTGGGAGTACTTTCTAATACTGGGAGTACTTACGTAAAGTACTTGAAGTAGATTATGATTTTACAGTACTTTTTTAAGTAACAAGTAATACTTCGTAAACATTTTTAGAAAATAAGTACCCAGTACAAGTACATTGCAAACATGTACTGCAAATTTACAATACCAGTGCAGAAATATTAAAAGTACTTAAAGTAAAGTACTTAAAGTACCTAAACTACTGCAGTACATATTTGCAGTACATTTTTGTACTGAAGTACACAGCTCTGCTTGCAGGTACAGATTGTATCCTTACAAACTGAAAACAAAGTGTTGATTTGTAACTAAGCAAGTTCAAATACGTTTATAAAGTTAGGAAATTTATAATACACTCTTATTTCCCTAAAAAGTTGGTCCTACTAGTCACAAATTTTCAAGAGAACTTTAATTTCATCATCTTCCTCAATTTCACTTTGACAGACCCCTACGTATTATATTTTGTACCACAGTTATTTTTTTTTTGTTTACTGCTTCCCCAAGTTCTTGTAATACATATGCACCGGTTTTTATGTTGGAGCAGGCTTTGATGAACCTTGTAGAATAGAAGTCAATGGCTCGTCATCACTGCTGTTGTAGATTTCATTATAATGAATTCTTTGATGACCACTGCTTTCGCCAACATTTAACAAATTTTCCTCTAAACTTTCAGATCCTTCTTCATATGTTTCTTCTTTATTTTCTTCATATTCAAAAGTTCCAATCTCATAATGCTGACAAAATTGTACATACGTGAAATAAGAAAGGCTTCTCAACCACAACTTCCGAGAAACTGTATCAGCTACATCCTGACATACCTTCATGGTACCAGGAAATGGAATTATTAATCCTCCTTCGATAACTCTGGCAAAGCTTTCAATTTCTTCAGGGATTATTTTGAAAATGCGAACCCCTGTGCAATTTTTCTGAAGAATTTCAAATAAAGAACTTAAGTTGGAGATGTCTTTTCCTTGGACTATAGACCTGTCAACAGTACGCTTGCATACACCTCCTACTCCTCCAGGGGCACCTTTTCCGTGACCGGATTCATTCATTCATTTTTTCTTTTTTTAAGGTGCTGACATCCCGTTTTTGTAGTTACTCAATTTTTTTTAAAGATTTTTCAATTTTGGGATCACATCTTTTCTTTCCTGGTGGCGTTTTACCCTGTTCTTGTTTGCCCTTTTTTCCCAGAGCCCTGTCTAGACTGCAAAAGAACTCCCTTGGTGGTTGATTCTCTTGATCAGAAGGTGGAGAAGTAAGATTTTCTAGTAAGTTTTGCTGCTTCCTATAATTCATGGAATTAATTGTCCATTGCTTCCTTCTTCTACGTTGGTCTCTAGGTGCTAATTCTTCAATGTTTTTTTTAACTTTTTTCTCTCTTTGTTTCAAGAACTTCTGAAGCTCTTTTTCTTTTTGTTCTTCTTTCTTAACTGGATCCTCCCTAATTTTTTTTTTACGACGTTGCCTCTCGACTTCTCTTTTCATTCTTAATTTTTCCTCACGATTCAGTTTTCTACTTGTTTTGCTTGCCATTGTGATTGTGTAATATGTCTAAAACAAAAACATTCTATGGAAATCATTCCCGTGTAAGATGAATCATTCCCGTGATCACAAAGAATCACGGGAATGACGAAATATTAGGTATTTCGTTAGTTAAATTACTAAAATAATTTATTTACGAAAATTTGTTATTTTATTTAGTCAATGAACGTACCTATAATGTTTCTAACCATGCAAAGATAGTAATTTATGAACTATTTTGCAAATATTACTTACCACGGGAATGTTACTACTGTGTGTTACAACGCCAACAAAAAAAATTGTATGTCACTTAGGTATCCACTTTGCCAGTCAACATCAAACTGATGAGACCCTTGAAATGTTCCTTTGTAAATATCGTATGCACAGACTAAAACAAATCAGATGTTTCACTCAATAGTATTCCCTATGTTACCAGTTTCATTTTTTGTAATGTGACGTATACCTGCCACGATTCTGCGCAGAAGACATAAACAGAGAAATCTTGCGGTTGACATGGAAGTTAAGACCAGCAAGTATAATCTCACAGGAGCGAGTATTTAGTACTGAAATCTCAGAGACGGAAGTAGTCAACAGCTCCACCGGTGATATTAATTATTTTGGAATGTGGTGTATTGTATTGAAGGTTAGAGTTGTTACTGTTATACATTTAAGTGGTTTTTTGAGTATTTATTAGGTTACTTTACGCATCATAAGGTCCCTCCTGTGACTATACTCGCTGGTTAAGACTGATTGGACAATGCGCAGATCACGACACAAATTGGTACCTGCTGGGAGTTGATTTATTATCTAAACCATGAAACGTAAATATCTGATTTGTTTTAGTCTGTGTCGTATGCGTTATTGGAGCATGCGCATTGGGGTTGCTATTTCATAATTTAATGAAGTGTACATGGGAATGACTCATTTTTTTAGGGACATATTTTAAATAATGACTGTCGTGTGAATATTCTTTAATTTATATCGAATTTGGCCACAGTATAAGCTTATTAATCTAATAAGACCAACTTAGAAAAGAGATTGCAAATGAAAATTCTTTATTCGAGTTATGGCATATTATGAATCCAACACCACAGGTGGGACATGACACGGGAATGACGATTAGGAAGAAATGTATTTTTTTTAAAGAAAATCAAAAGCTCTTCAGTACTATTTGGGCTATGCTTTAAATAAATGTACCTGAAGTTTTGAACGTTCACATGAACGAATTTTATATGAAAATTTCTAATTAATCGACTTAGGCGTATAATTTTTCTAATATTTGCTGGCAACGATAGTATCGTTGCCAGCAAATATTTTCAAAAAAATTGGTACACCCAAGTCGATTTGTAGTTTTTATTATTTTTTCCTTTTCATATGAAAATTGTTCAAGTGAACGTTCGAAACTTCAGGTACATTTAAATAATAATAAAATACTGATTCATCCCCATATTTTATTTTCAATTTTTATCGTTTACATGATCATAAAATTGGTGAGGACAAGGCAAATGACACTTTACAGGCAATCACCCATATATATGTCTTCCACTTGGATAATCTGTAGTAAAAAGCGATCAGTTATCGTCTGACAAAGCGGATGAAATTTTGGTCACAAAATCGAAAAATAATCAATTTCAATCTCTTACATGAGGGTCCCAAGGAACAATTTAAAAGTCATTTGGACTTGAGGAGGTTTTAAGAAAGGTTTGTCAGGGTAAGGAAATAGTCTTGTGCTTTATTGATGTTGTAGTTAAGGCCTTTTAGGCTTCAAGTATACTTGCTCTTATATGGTAAGTTTTAAAGCATTCTGTAAGACCAATTATAAAGCTAATTTGCTTCTAGGATAATATGTATTTGTAATGGGTTTATCATACCTACATAAAACTCTCCATAAAGCTAATTAGTTTTATGAACGTCTTAAATTCCATTTAGATTTAAAGAGGCTTTAAATTATTCTTTATGGTTTTAACATATTTGCAATAAATGCATTTTAAATCCTTTCCTACTTATTAAAGGCCATTACAAAACTCTTAAAACATCCTTGACAAATGATGAAACCGTTATGAAGAAAAAAAGGCCTCTATAAATCTAAAAGGCAAATTTTAATTCCATAAAACACTTTCTAAAACCTCAATAAAACATTTATTATAAAAATAATAAACAATATGTCTGCCTGAAGTGGCGTTGATGCATGTGTGTGTGTGTTAATTGAAAGCATTTCACGACTTACTGATGTGTAATTATGTCTTTTTTGGAAGAGTAGTTGTTTTGATTGGTTTTCCAATAATGAGTGTTTTAAAGTGTTTTCCTAAGTAGTATATTAGCGTGACCCGATTAAGGTACCAATATACAGAAAGTAGATAATTTCATATTAAACAAAAAAGGTGTGAATGACTAAATGTAAATGAATGATTTAAGTATTTTCAATATATTTTTTTCTTTAAAATGCTAAGAATCCTATCATGTAATTCAATACTTCGTCAGTATTAGCTAGAAGAGTAGTTGTTTTGATTGGTTCTCCAATAATGAGTGTTTTAAAGTATTTACCTAACTAGTATATTAGCGTGCCCAGATTAGGGCAACAATATATAGAAAGTAGGTATTTTCATAATAAATAAAAAAGTGTGAGTTGTGATTTGCATAATAATAATATTCTCTAATCATGATAAAAGCAAATAAATAAAAATAATTAATGGTAAAAAATTTAAAAAAGCTAAGGTCTCATTATTAAAGGGGATCAAAAAAAAATGTGATTTAGTGTATGTACAAGAACCAGAAACTGCAAAATATTTTTTTACTTCATCCACCCCCACTACCACCCCCCCTATCACCACCCCCACCCCACTACCGATGGAGGGGGTATCGTTTTATGGGTTTTTGGGGTAGAGGATTTCAAATATATTATTAAAGTTTCATAAACAATTATTTCCACATACAAAATTTTTTGTTGAGTGACTTGGACAGAAAATCTGGATGTGGAAGTAGTGATTCCTTGGGCAGTGGTTTTTTTATATCGGATAGTGTATTTACTCAGAGGTTGCGTTCTAAGAAATGACGAAGGATCCGGTATTATTTTAAGTAAGAAAGGCGCAATAAATATAAACCTAATTGAGACGTAACTAAAAATTTAAAAATAAAATTAAATGTAAAAATCGAGGTAAACGAAAAAAATAAGTTATGTTGAATCTCCGTCAATTTTAAACGCACAGAAATGAAAGGAAAAACAAATTATAGATGATTTCTTAAGTTTGACGTTTATCACGATTTCTTCTGACTCGCTTATAGTTTTTGAGATACTCGGAAAAATCGATTTTTCCGGACGTCTTTTACAATGGCCTGTCGAGGATTTAATGCAGATTGACTCGTGCAAATTGTATCGTGCATATA
This sequence comes from Rutpela maculata, assembly GCA_936432065.2. NCBI lineage: Eukaryota > Metazoa > Arthropoda > Insecta > Coleoptera > Cerambycidae > Rutpela > Rutpela maculata. Next base: position 248,622,528 of record OW386286.2, read on the forward strand.
GACCCTTTTAGTTTGGCCCCTTTCTGCCCTTTCTTTCATAATGACAAATATTTTACATATGTGCCTTAAATCTGTATTTAAATTAAATATTGGCTGTATCACTTCTCTGTATATACTTACACTTACCCTTTCTATTACGTAATCTAATTTGCAAAACAAAACAAACATTCCAGCAAAACGTTCAATAACGACGACGAACGAAGGACAAGGTCGAAGCTCGGTTGGCGGTTGCTTGTTGTTGCTTCAGTGATTTTCGAGGGTACGTTTGGGAGCTGCGAAAGGACACCCCGTTTGACCTGGAAAATATATCCTCGAATGTATTCGTAAGCACGTAAACCGATAAAAATGTAATTTGCCAATTTTGTTCTGGCATTTGCCACCTATTATACGTCTTAATTTAATTAGAAATTGGAGGTTACTTATGGTGCGTAAAAAAGCGAAGGTGGTGTAAACACAATAAATTAATAGTTTAAACAACTAAAAAACACGCATTTATAAATACTGCACTAAAAAGCAAAAAATAATCATCGAACCTGTTCGCTCTGTCTACCCCGTAAGGGCCTTAGTGTAATCCGTGTTTGTAATTAAGTTAATATTTGAGTATACAAGCATGGGGCGTTTTTCGAACGCTATTTCGAACAGGTTTGATAATTAAAACGCTGAAGGCATCATTAAGTATAGGAAATAAAAAATTTGTCATTAAATTCTGCATAAAAAATGTCCTATTAATCTTGTAGCTTATCCTCACCTATTTCGCGCTAAGAGCAGCGTCCGAACAGAGGTAGTTTGGGGCGCAGAGGTAAAAATCGGTTATATTCCAAGTTTCACAGCGAATATCTTAAAACTGGTTACTTTAACGAGAAAAATGCTCAGGAATGAATTTATAGAGCGGAATTTTCTCTATAAGATGCATATATAGCTGGTTTTGACGCAAGTGATTTTTATGTATTTTCCCCTTTTTTTCCACAAAGCTGTGTTGTTCAATTTGAGCTCGTTTCCACTCCACCCAGAGGTAGAGCTCTCGTTGCGTTTTTTTTAAAGGTGGTTTCCCCTGCAGGCCTATTTCACTAAAATTCTTTCCAATTTTACTCATTAAAGGGTTCCTCAGCGACAAACTGTTCTTCGAATTCAGAATTTAAACATCCTTGCCCATGGCAATTAGAGCACATTTTTGAGCAACACAATCCAACCTTAACACGGCTGCATCGTTTTCCGCAACCCTTTTTGCAGCTGCAGGTTATGGAAATTGGTGCTGGTAACTCGGTGGTATAAATGGGTGCTAAAATGTTGCCTACTTTCTATCAACCCCATTCCATTGGTTCCAAGTTTTCTCCTCGCCATGCATGAATTTGGACAAATACTCGTAAAAATGTCGACGTAATACCTCAGATGTTGGTGGCAGTCTTGGTAGAATCCCGTCAGTACTAGATTGACCGACTAACTTATTGAAGATAATGAACCTTTGATGATTCAAAGATGTCTCTTTTTTGGGGGCTTTGTATACTGCTAGCGCGAATTGCTCTCCAGCATTTGTAATTTCTTCTTTCATTGAGCTACGATTGTTGAATGTGCGGACAACCTCTTCGAGATCTTTTCTTTTATTGACGCATTCCACCGTTTGCACTTTTCCTTTACCAAAGAAAGCTGAAGTGGTATTGCATCCACTGAACGCGTGGACAAACAAAACTGTCTTCTTACAGCTTTTTAAAACTTCCGAGGACTGCAAGTCACGAAAACTGTAAGCTTTATTTTTTATTTTTCCCTGAGCCTCTCTTAAGAAACGGATATCTTTATCTTCAGGTGCGAGAGCGATAATCAATGCGAGAAGATCAATATCTTGTCCAACGATGACCACTGTATTGTTTTCATGAGATTCATTTAAGCCGGTTTGAACTATGAGTACGTCAGCGTCGTCTACAGCAGTAATTGTTTTGATTCCCTCATTTTCAAATCTCTCCACCAATTGGCGTGTTCTCATTGAAAATAATTCGTGGTGAAATGCGTTTCAAAATTCGCTGCTGTCTTTCGATGCTCTTCGTACTGCAGGCATTGTCAGCTTATCCGTCAAACACTACAGTCACTTTTTGGTCGTAATGGTTACGAATAAAGCGAACGTAGGCTGTATAAACGTCGTCAAAGGTACCCTGCTTCGGCCCTACTACACGATGAATCAAGTTGCCGCCATCAACAATGAACTGGCAATCGGAAAAATCTATTAGCCTCTCTCGTACAGCATTGAAAATGTCATACATAGACGATTTCTTAGTTTTTCTCATTAACTCTTTCTCATCGAAGAGAGGAAGGGGAATTGGAGCAAGCTCAAAGTTGAAACATGACTCCAAATCTTCTTTCGAGTGAACAGATTATCCTCTGATATAATTGCGTGGAGTCGAAAAACAGAGCTTTATGGAAAAAAAAGGAGGAAAATACATAAAACACTTACGTCAAAACCCGCTATATATATATGTTACATGGAAAATTCTGCTCTATAAATTTATTTCTGAGCATTTTTCTCGTTAAAGTAACCGGTTTTAAGATATTCGCTGTGAAACTTGGAATAGGATCTCTGCACCCCAAACTACCTCTCTATTCGGACGCTGTTAGCGCGAAATAGGTGAGGATAAGCTAGGACATTTTTTATGCAGAATTTAACGACAAACTTTTTATTTCCTATACTTTTTTTTCTTCCAACGAACGGTTTGCAAAATAAAAGTGAAAAACCAGCGTTAAGTGCCCGTTGGGGGTGGTTTTTTGCAAAAAATGGACGTTCCACCCCCAAATTGGGGGGAACTTTTCGGGTATCTATTTCTAACCCTATCTAGAGTACGCATCCCAAATATTATTGATGACTTACCGGACACGAAAACCTATGAAATTATAAAAAGCGCATGAATATTGTGTATCGTAACGATAAATAGTTATCAGTATCGTATCCCGAATAAATCCAAAGCTATCGTTATTATTTTGCGAACGATTGTCAAATTTATGGGATTATGTTGATTCTAAATTTGTTTCCATTTTTTTACAGTCTTGCCTGCTTCAATCGTTTTTTATTTCCCCTTCTCGACTCTTGAATTTTTTCCTGATAGTCCCAGAGAAAATCCACTTTTTCTAGAAAACTCCAGATGATAATGCATCTTGAAATTCTGTTGAAACTGAAAGCGCAGTGAATAAATATTCGAAAAAGTTCAGTTCAATAGACTGTAATCTCTAAACTACTTACCCCCATCTAGTGGCAGCAATCTTATGTTCTGGAACACTGTATATGATAAGGAAACAAGGGATCAGGTTCCGGAGTCTTACAACTGTAATCACTGAAATTTTATGCACTATTCAATCAAACCGAAAACGTGTCTATCTATGGGTAAGTCTAATCTCAATCTCTGCCTATATTTTTGTAAATGACGCGTGCTCATGAATTCTCTCTTAAGGAGCGCGGCATGTTGTCACTTTTTGGCAGTGATTGCAACTAAATAAGATGCCTAAACAGAAACCAAAGATCTGAAAAGCTTAGATTCCGGGATTGATGATATTCTCGAATCATCCATTTTTAAAGTAGAGATAAAATGTAGGTATGTAATAAGTGTTAACAATATATTTCTTGAAGATAAATTTCTGGAAAATTTCTACATATTTCCATGTATTTTGATTATTTTAATGTTTTCAAGCAAATAGCTACTACCTACAACATCTCTATTTATTTTTGCACATCTTCTTTGGCTTTACTAGTATAATTTCACCCTCAATCCCTTCGAAATTATACATTCCATTCTTGACAACTATAATATTTCAACTGTGAAACAAAAAAAATATAAACAAAATAATAATAAAAAAAATAAAAGCAAGGGCGAGGAAGAAGGTTCAAATAAAATAAAAAGGAAAAGCAAACGAACGTTTATCCATCCGAAGCATCAACTCAATGGTCTAGAATTTGAACCTGCATAGAAAATGGCTGTTTATTCTTATATTTTACCATTTTCCAAAACTTGATTGGTATCGTTTAAAAACTATTGACACAGACAAACTTTTTTATTTTGAGATATATTTGATATCTGTGTTAGTTAAAAGTTATTGCACGATGAAAATCCAACCGTGGTAATCAAAAATAAGATTACCGTTTCTCATGTAATGAATACAAAACTCTTGCAAATAGAGGAATATTATATCAACATAAAATGTTTCTTATACTTTTCTGAGGATTAAAAATGTACCGGAAGTTTCGACCGTTGATTTGAACGAATTTTAGATAAAAAAGAAAACTTAATAAAAACAACACATCGATTTAGGCGTAAACACTTCAGTGCTACGTGCTGACAATAATATCCACAATACTTAAGTCTTTACACCTAAATCGAAGTGTGGCTTTATTAATTTTTCTTTTCCATATTAAACTTCAGGTACATGATTAAAAAAGAGAAGTCCGCTCTTGCGTAAATCGGTGAGAAGTTTCGAAAATACACTGGTATTAGCATTTTGAGGCATCATAATTCAGCTGTAAAATTATCAAGAAAATTCTATTGTGCTTTTGGAACTTTGGGGATAAATCAAAGTGACCTAGCTCTTAAACTATGAGTGAACTATTTTCATTTTGTGTTGTTTTATTGTCAAAACGAGATGTCGCTTCACGTGGAGAAAGAACCTAAGACTGATATTCGCCTCAGATTTACCCTGGATGAAGATTTTATCTTGCTGCGAGAAATTATTTCATAAAATAACTTTGAATATGATGATAATAATATAATGCGGGAAAATTGTCAGTTTTATCGTGGCTTACTGTTCTTCGAAGATGGTACGGCTTTAACTAAAAAAAGTATTGCCATTAAAGATCAAATACCGTATTTGTCATGTCACAATTGTTTAATTTTTTGGCCACATTAATCGGAGAGAGAACAATGCACAGTGTGTTTCACTTCTTGTGACGACACTCCGTCAGCTACATCACGCCATTAGGTGACTTTATCCAACATTAAAACGTGGTCTACAGTGTCTTCACGATAAGTGAGACAGAATTTTTTTTTTTGAAAATGTTCCGATGTCAAAAAATTTTACAGCATATCTCGTGATTTTTAATAACGTTCATTAATACAATTTTTGAATATCTCTAAGCCTACTTTGATTTCTCGAAAATTACATTTATCACAGTAGGCCAGCATTTTAAATGTACCTAGACAACATTCATGTGTTTTAAACACAGTTTCCTTATGGAATTGTGTAGCTGATAAGAATTTGAACTGAATTCGGTCACAGATAAAAAAGATATATGAGTGTCTTCACGAGAAGCCAAACACGCTGTAGAAGGTTGATGGTTCAGAGAAAACCAGAAAATTGAAGAATTCTAAATTAAAAAACTATTAAAATACCTAACAAAAAGAAAATCGAAATAAGAAATTTTATAGTACTTTATTATGTTTTGCATTCTTTTTTCAGTTTGTTCTTTTAGTTCATTTTTTGGGCGCCTTTGGCGCCATCGGTATGTAACGCTCAACGCAGCCACCCCGCTCTGGAATCGGCGTTGACCTAGACCTAGATTCTTTCTTATCCCTTTCAATGCCTACCAAATACGCACTATATCAAATTGATAACGTTGACGAAATAAGAGTTCTGGCGCCGTGTTAAGAAAATTCTATGCGACATAAACACCAACGTGTATTTTTTAATATACTTTTTAAGATAAGAATAATTTAATTTGAAATGGTTTAGTTTTATCGAATTTCGTAACTATTGCAGCTCATGATTTTATTTCCATGAACACAAAGGAAATTTGTTTTATCAAACCAGTACGAATGTTAATAACTACGCAGCAAATTGTACAGCTAACATTGAAAGGCTTATCGTAATACGTTATTTCTAAAGGAATAAGAAAAATGAGTTTTTATATTATAAATATTTTATTTTATTACAAATAATTGATCGAAAATTAACTATTGCCATATGCCCAAAAAAGAAGTTACAGCCACTCATATGGGAGTGGCTAAATAATTCGGTTCGGCGCTTCTTTTTGTTTTTGGTTTTGACATGGAAAAATATTGTGTGGAATACCACAGGGATCAATCCTTGGCCCGCTTCTGTTTTCTATATATACATGCAATGTAATAAACTGTTTAAATCATCGTAAAGTACATTCGTACGCGGACGTCACTCAAATAAATTATTCATTTTTTGATAACAACTTGAATCAGGCAAATGACATTATTAATTTACAGTGATTACCTATAGTCGAAATGTCATAAATTATCTAATGAAGTCATCTGTTTTTATAATTGGCAAACTTAGAGCCCAGGACAGGCAAATATAAAATTGCGACTAAAATGGCAAAAAAACATTGTCAAAATGCACACAGGTTTGCGGTTTAAAAAACATAAATAAATGCATGCAAAGAGCTTATGCTAATTTGAAATATTTATACCCTCGCCGTCATTTACTGGTGCTGGTCATACAAACTACTGTGATGTTGTATATGATGCCTTAATGAAATTGACATTAATGAAATAGAGAAAATGCATGCTTTAGATATTTATGGCATTAGGAAATATGAGCATGTTTTTCATAAATTGAAAGGCTCAGAATGATTAAACATGAAATTTAGTTTCATTGTGCTACATTGAAATACACTCAAAGAAAATGATAGGTAAATTCAACCAAAAAGAGCATATGAAATCGCGCCTATCTAGTTTCATAGTTAAATCAATCAGAAAAGAATAGTCATACAACTTTATTTGTTTTCGTAAACAAATAGTAGTTTAATAATCATATCTTCTTGTAACAAATTAAATAGTACAATGACATTTTTTTATGTTCACTAACCATTTTCAATTTGGTCTACAATTAAATAGTACAACGACTTTGTTTTTTATTCACCAACTAATTTTTAGGTTGATCTACACTTTATTGTATGATGAAATTTTTTTTGGTTAGCCAAAATCTCAGTATTGAGACATCAGACCATCCAAACCAAAGATTAGAGATCGTTTATAAGATCCATCCAAATATATCGATGATCCCTGAGAGAATTTGAACATTGCAATCATGTTATTAATTTTCTATAAATTCATAAGAGTATAAGATAATGCATGATTGATTATTGTCAGTGATTTGTACGTGGCGTCATCTGGGAATAATTTCTGTAATAGACTACGTGGTAAGCAAGCAAATTTTATGGTAATTCTTTTAGAACTTCTAGAAGACGACAATAATATTGGTTTGTCTACCAAGTACAATAATACAGCGAACTAATACAGGGTTAGAATTACAATTCGATAATAGTTAAAAATAAAATATACTATTATCTAGTTTAATTTGACAGAATTCAACAAAATAATAGTCAGACGAAAAAAATAATAGTCTTATTTATCTATTTTTCAAGTTAATGTTTGTTTTGTTGTACGACAACTTTTTATTAATTAAAATAACAATCACCTCTTGTTTAAAAATACCATCAATATAGTTTAGTTTAACAAACTTAACGATATTGTTAGTTAACCATTTTTTTTTGTTGAATTTACCCATACTATTTCTTTGAGTGTATAGTGTAATCCTAAATAAATGTCACACATATTTAAATAATAAAAATAAATACCGTTTATATCTTTTTGCGATTCAGAGAATGATATAACCTATATCTTATAAAACTGTTATATCGTAGGAGTTCCTCATATAATGTATTATATTATAATGAAATGACATGAAATAAAGTTTATTTATCTCAAAGATATTACATGCCACAGGTACATTTATAAAGGTACAGATAAGTTGAATAGTTGAATATTACATACTTATATCTACTCTATATCTAATATTACATATTTTTATCTAAATTTTACGTAAATAGAAATAGCTTAACTCAAAGATCTCAGGTGGTTTTGAAGATTTGTTTTAAATAATTTTACAAGCACTTTTTATGTTACTATTTAAAGAATTAAATTGGATAAGACCAGAATGGAACAAGCGAGGGAACAAGCTATTCATAGAGCTAGTTTTAGAGGTTGTGTTAATATAAATATTGTGTTTCTGCCGAGTACTATATTGATGGACATCTCTTACAAATCTTATTTGTTCTTTTAAGGAATTTGGTAATAAGTCATTAACAGTTTTATAAATAAAAATCATTGGGTACATGCAAAAATAGATGTCGAACCAGTTTAAGGTATTTAACATCTAGTTACTTTTAATTTATTTTCTTTGAATTTATTTGAGACGTATCTTAGTTCCAAGTTTACCGTGTCCACCAGTTCATTAAATCATTATCAGCATACTATATTAACGTATCATCTGCAAAAAGATGGATCTTGCATTTTTTCAAGACATTCCTGAGGTCACTAATATATAGTATGAAGAGTAGGACGCTTCATTGAGGTACCCCGAAATTGTTTACGATAGGCCCTGACTTCTTATTATTTATTTTGATTATTTGTTGACGATTTGAAAAATAACTCTCAAACTATTGCAACACCGTGTTCGAGAGACCATATGCTTTTAATTTTAATAACAATATCATCAATCGTTTCAAAGGCCCTTTTAAGATCTATAAACACTGCGCATATTCCTGTTCCCGATTTGTTTAATAGTTCTTTCCATTCAGATAATATGAACTGTAAAGCTGTTTCACAAGAATGTTTACCTCGAAATCCCGATTGATAAGAACACAATATGTTATTTGAATTTATATATTTGATTACCTTCTTGATCGAACCCTATTAATTCAAGTAATTTTTCGCAAAAAGGAAGCTTATTTATGGACCTCAAGTGCTCTGCTAAATTGGTATTTGGAACTTTCGGCGTGGGCACTATTATTGTAGACGTTTTAAAGCATTCCGGGACAATACCTTTTTCAAGACTTAAGTTGATGACATTTAGCAACGGATAACCAATTACATCAAACGTATTTTTTATTACCTCCTTTCCTATCTCGTCTGTGCTATATTTCTTTACTTGGTTACCTACTATTTTATTTAAGTTTGTCAATGAAATCAAGTCAAAAGAAGATATATTGCAGTTCAGTTTCGGTATTGTTTCTAAAACACATAATAAATAATGATGTAGCAACTGTTTACAAAAATGTTGGGTTACCTAAATTCAAGCTACTATACAAACAATTTCTTCTGTCCTCATAAATGAAATAAAATAATAGTGCCCTGCGTTCCTTACATCCAGTTATTTCAGTTAAATGGGCAAATCCGAGGGGGTAAGTCACGGGGCGAATTTTCGTTTCTTACCGAGGCGATCCGTTGCGATCTATAGGCGATCCGGGGCGAATTGTAATAAGGTAATAAGGGGCGATATGAGGACATCCACGGGCGATCTGAGATGATCTGAGGTAATCCACGGGCGATCCGGGGCAATCCGAGGTAACATACAGGTGATCTGAGACGATCCGAGAAGCGATATTTCATCCCGTAGTTTTCGCGTGAGTTACCCCTCGGGCAAATCCTAAATTAAATTTAATTAAGTTTGATTTTGTCCCAGCAAACATTTTTGTTAAAATTAGCTCCAATTCGACTTGGTAAAAGAGGAATTTACTTGTTAAAGTAATTATGACGTAAAATTGACTAGAAAAATACACTTCCGATAAAAACTTACCAATTGGTCTTACTTCAGATTTCAGTTTACGTAAATAATACCAATTAATCTACCTCATACACAATTTTCCTTGAAAGTAAATTTAACGAAAGCAGCGAGTGAAAAACTACTAAAAAAATCTACCAAAAATGACCTGAAGGATAAATACACAATAGGGTAGAAATAGGTAATATAATTAGGTAGTATTTAGCGACTAAAAATATTCCTAATAGTCGAATATCTTACTAGGTAGATTTTGTTGTAAATCCTACATAATGTATCTCTAAATACCAACCTATTTGGTCACTATTATTATACACCTTTGAAGTAATATTAGGTCGACAAAATAGATAAATTCTACCTGGCTTATCTACCTGATTTCAATCATTTCAATTATCTTTTGTAGTTGCATTTACAAAGGCAGTTAACTTTAAGGTTAAATTAGCTCAAGACGCCATATTTTCTTGGCACAGTTGAAATATGATTCCAAATTAGAATTTTAAAAATGAGTGTATATGGAAACAAAATGCTAAAAAAATACATAATTATACCTGTAAACTCATATTTAAAACAAGTATAGCATACTTTTCGGCTCAAATTATTACTATAATTTTTTTACTTGGCAATAAGAATTTCCTTATAGATGAATATTTTGGAGACGCATTGTTATTTTGCGAAGTACAGCTGCTATTATACACAAAAAAAATTCGTCGCATTGATTTCAACAAGCGAGTACTGCAAATACTTCACTTATAAGTTGGATTTATTTTAGTTACCGACATTCATCTTGTATCGTCATTGTGAGTCAGGTATCTCTTCAAATTTGTAGGTGACTGACTGACAACAATATTATAGAGAAAATTACCAAATAGGTATAAAAACCTCATTTTTTCCTCGTAGCGTCAACGTAAATTTTACCAAAACATGGTTAATTTTAATTTTGCGACTAAATTTATTATACATAATTTAGGTAGTTTTGACGTCAAATAGTACCTAAATGTTTGCTGGGGTTTTCGCCTCATATATTTTTTTTCTATGAACACGTGATAATAGAATTTTGCTAATGGGGTTTAAACTTTGACCTATAATTGTTTTTCAGTCCCCATGTATAGTTTCCATGGACTATACAATAAACATCATATTATTATTTTATCCCACGCCATATTCCATAGCGTTTCACTGATGATGAACAATGATTTCGAAACAGTGGTATCAGTAGTTACATCTTTTGTTTCCTTTTTTGAAGCTAGTATGCCAAGTTTCATTATACTGTTTCAATAGATTACTGAGTTAATAAATACAAACTAGTTTTTTTCCTAATTTTCTGGGGACCGTAGCTCCCTTAAGAATGCCTTTGTGTACATATGTTTATATGAACTCTTTGGTATTTATTCATGCAGGATTAGCCGAATATCTCGACAGCAATTTGGAACCACCCTGTTTTCATTGTCTAAGTATTGACAGTGTCAGACATGGTGATGCCCACAATAACAAGAAACACTGTTTCACTTAAATTAAAATTTAATATTTAATATAAACCAATAGATTTCAACAGATGTTTTCAAGGTGACTACCAAGATATGATCTATTAATAACAAATTTTTTAAAACTTGATATTCTTCACGAAATTTCACCGTCGATATTTTCACAGGCGACTGTAATCTTTTGTTTTTGTTTGACCTGATGTTATGCTTCATTTTTTTATATCAAATGGGGATGACCTTATAATCAAATACATTCCAGCTTTGCTAAAATCGAGTGTAAAATCTCCCGTAGGTTCTAAACCAACCAATAAAAAATGTGGCTTTTAGGTTGGAGATCAGTTAAATGTTTTACATAAATATTTATAATCTACAGACTGCAAATCTATTCACAGAAGAAAAAATCGAAGCTCAATAAAAAAAATATGGCTGGAAAATGAATTCCAAAAATTTCCACCCTGTACACTTCGACAATAGGCACTTCACTAAGAGACTCACGTCAAACATCTCGGTTCACCAGATATAAGTTCTGTCCTTTCTATTTTCTGACGCTCCCAGAATATATTTTCTTCGCAGGCGTGGAAAAAATCTGCTGAGAATTGAAATCTAATCAAATCGAATACAAAGGATAACGTTTCTGTGGGAAACATTGCATCTGATTTTGAAGGTTAACTTGTAGAATTGTAGATAAATACAGAATCCATTTCATTCGCACGCATCATAAAAAGTCTGCATGGAAACAGTTAGTCACTACGATTAATCATAATCGTTTATTTCAGGTTTCGTAGTTCTAAGAGGTAATTATTTTTATTATACTCAAGTGGAGAGATAGACTAGAATCTAGATAGACTAGATACAGTTTTATTGTAAAATTGCATGTTTTTTTCGAGCAGATTGTATCGAACTGCCCTTGTTTCTTTCCCACAGGAAACTAATCAATATGCTGAAATAATGTACTTCCGTGTCAGCACCGGTAATCTAGAATAGATTACTTGAAAAAGTGCCAGCGAATGATTTACTGCGTTTGTTAAAACCTGTAAATACTAAGATAAGAAGAATGTTATATACCTACAAAATTTAATAAATAAATATAAATCTTTTGTGTATTTAAATATTTTTTAACCATCATTGATCAGTAATTTTGTCTACTATTAACACTCCATAGGATAGCGTTTGGTTGTATAAATCTGGAATGAATTGTTACAGTAGCACGTCCATGTGCTTACTACAAGCGGAACAAACCTATGCCGTGAATAATTGAATGAAACTTTGACATATTTAATTTTAAACCACGACGACAATCTAACGTCTCAAAATTAGCTTGATTGTAACTGTCATTCAAAAAACAAACGTCATGTTCGACACCAAAGTCATCTAAAATGTGAACTGTTGCGGTGGATACACTCAAAGAAATAGTATGGGTAAATTCAACAAAAAAAAAAAAATGGTTAACTAACAATATCGTGAATTTTGTTAAACCAAACTATATTGATGGTATTTTTAAACAAGATGTGATTGTTATTTTAATTAATAAAAAGTTGTCGTACAACAAAACAAACATTAACTTAAAAAATAGATGAATAAGACTAGTATTTTGTTCGTTATTATTTTGTTGAATTCTGTCAAATTAAACTAGATAATAGTATATTTTATTTTTAACTATTATCGAATTGTAATTCTAACCCAGTATTAGTTCGCTGTATTATTGTACTTGGTAGACAAACCAATATTATTGTCGTCTTCTAGAAGTTCTAAAAGAATTACCATTAAATTTGCTTGCTTACCATGTAGTCTATTACAGAAATTATTCCCAGATGACGCCACGTACAAATCACTGACAATAATCAATCATGCATTATCTTATACTCTTATGAATTTATAGAAAATTAATAACATGATTGCAATGTTCAAATTCTCTCAGGGATCATCGATATATTTGGATGGATCTTATAAACGATCTCTAATCTTTGGTTTGGGTGGTCTGATGTTTCAATACTGAGATTTTGGCTAACCAAAAAAAACTTCATCATAAAATAAAGTGTAGATCAACCTAAAAATTAGTTGGTGAACAAAAAACAAAGTCGTTGTACTATTTAATTGTAGACCAAATTGAAAATGGTTATAGTCGGGGAGCCCTCCCTAGGTGTACGTGCACCCCCCCACCGATCCTTGGGGACAATGTTTTTCATAAAGATTAAAGTCTAAGGAACAATTTAAGACATGTCCCCCAAAAAAAACTGGCTGTACTTTCAAAATGGCGGCCATATGTTAAAAAAAACTGTTGCCAATGTAGTATTTGTCATTTAACACTAAAACTAAAAAAGATGGACAAAAACTTTTTCCACAAAAAACAACGTGCATAAAATTTTCTACAATTTTGTTCCTATACAATATTTTGATAAGAGTTACCATTTTCCAGATAAATGAGTCCAAAATTAAGAAAACATGGAAATTCATTTATCGGTAAATCACTTAGAGGAAATAACTGACAATTATTGTAAGGCGTATAATATAACTTTATATTATTAACATAATCAAAAATAAAATAAACTGAAAAACTTAATAATAATAATATTATTATAATTTGTGGACATTTATCTTGAAAACGGCAACAATGGTATCTGGAAAATGGTAACTCCCATCCAAATATTGTATAGGAACAAAATTGTAGGAAATTTTATGCACTTTGTTTTTTGTGCAGAAAGTTTTTCTCCATCTTTTTTAGTTTTCGTGTTAAATGACAAAAACAATATTTGCAATTTTTTTTAAACGGACGCCATTTTGAAAGTAGAGCCAGTTTTTTTTTGGGGACATGTCTTAAATTATTCCTTAGGCTTTAATCTTTATGAAAAAGATTGTCCCCAAGGATTTGGGGGTGCACGGACACTTAGGGTGGGCTCCCGTAGTATTACGTTTTATATTGAATTTTATATTTTATTTTAAAAGTTGAATCATTTATCTGGAAAATGGTAACTCCTATCCAAATATTGTATAGGAACAAAATTGTAGGAAATTTTATGCACTTTATTTTTTGTGCAGAAAGTTTTTCTCCATCTTTTTTAGTTTTTGTGTTAAATGACAAAAACAATATTTGCAAATTTGTTCCTTAGGCTTTAATCTTTATGAAAAACCTTGTCCCCAAGGGTCGGAGGGGGGGGGGGTGCACGGGCACTTAGGGCGTAGTATTAGTGAACATAAAAAAATGTCATTGTACTATTTAATTTGTTACAAGAAGATATGATTATTAAACTACTATTTGTTTACGAAAACAAATAAAGTTGTATGACTATTCTTTTCTGATTGATTTAACTATGAAACTAGATAGGCGCGATTTCATATGCTCTTTTTGGTTGAATTTACCTATCATTTTCTTTGAGTGTAACAATACCGTATTATAGAGAAAAGGCGGGTTATTACCGTTGACCGAATAACAATTTACCAGTGGGTTATTAGCTTATTTTGAATATGAACTATTAGCAGCATTTAAATTTAAATTTGTCGATGTTGAAGCAACTTATGGAAGAAGATTAATAGGCAAGTAGGCTTAAAATCCAAATCGGAAACAATTGCTACAAAAGATTTTATTGTTTTAATGGCTTCATTTGTTGCTTAATATGACTATCCTAGGTTTTCCCCTCCGGCGGAGTTGTGTTTAAGTGGTGGGGGGTAAAAATGTACCCCCAAAAGGGGTATTTTTGCGGTTTTACTGTTATATTTCGTAATAGACTCACAATATCGAAAACATAGTCCTACTACTATAAGTTGTAGGGCATTAAATCTGCATTGAACAAGACCAGACCTATATTTTTTGGACCACCCGTTCCCACACTAGTGCTCATCAGAGTTGGACAAATTTTACATATTTATGAAAAATGTGTTATTTACACTATACTAAACATAATACTATAGCACTCCATTGTACTAGTCTTGTACTTAGTAAATATATAAAATATTAAAATTATAGAATATACAAAAAGATAATATTAAAAAATGGTTTCATATAGAATATGATGAGATCCATTCAACTGATATAAAGATGGAGGCAGGATAAGAAACACAATTCTTGAAATCAAAAATTGTAGTTAAAAGTATGAAGATGAAAAGAGGATAAAATAGGTAGGTACACAAATTTCACAGACGTTGACGTTTGATTCTCGTTGGGCCACTCGGCTCCTCAAACTCTGTAATTTCCGATACGGAGTCCGTCGCCCCATCACTAGGCTCCTGAAAGTCTGTAATTTTCGTCGCCCCATATATGCAGTCCAGGTCTTCGTCAACATCTGGTTCGTCAATTGCATCTGGCTGAAGGGAGTTAGTGCAGGAGTTCCCCTTGCAGTTGGCACAAATCAATAAGCAATTAATCCTAGCCTTCCGACACCCACAACCACCCGCACACCCCTTGTTGCATTTGCAGAAAATTGTGGAGAGAAAAGACTGTGGAGCTGGTTCCTTGGAGGTAGGAACGGGGTCAAGACCAAACTTTGAAGCCTGCCATCCCCAGAGGAGCGGATCCATCTGGTGCCATAACCACATTTGTACTTGTAGCTAAGTTCTCAAGCAATGTTGGCGGGCTGCTTCGTATATTGGTGGTAGGGATGCCAGGTTGAATTTGGATTTCACTAGGGCTTTGGAAAACAGATCGAATCGTAATTTATCTAAAGTATCTTCTGCCCTACCTCACTAATTCACTTTTGATCTCATCGAACGCAGAATTCATTCCTCTATAACTTTTGTATGGACCACTTTATTGATTAGATGATATTACCAAGAAGCAGAAGTTAAAACGAAAATTTTTCATAAATATGTAAAAGTCTAACTTTGATGAGCACTAGTATGGGAACTAGTATGAGAACGGGTGGTCCAAATATGCGTCTGGCCTCATTCAATGCAGAATTTAATGCCCTACAACTTTTAATAGGATTACGTTTTCGATATTGTGAGTCCTTTACGAGATATAACCGAAAAACCGCAAAACCTTTTGGGGGTACATTTTTACCCCTATCACTTAAACACAACTCCGCCGGGGGGGGGGGGGGGACTAGGATAGTCATACTAGGCAACAAATGAAGCCATTAAAACAATAAAACCTTTTGTAGCAATTATTTTCGATTCGTCTAATTTTTTGGTTTTGCACTAGTGGCCTATAAGTAATAACCGTAATATTTGCTTAGAATAAATTAGTGCACATCAGTTGAATCTTGGATGCTTATTAGTCTAGGGGGTAGCTACATATATGGGGCCTTGGATATAACATGTTGGCATTGCTGTTATGTTTTAGCAAATATTTTTCTGAATATTTTATCTTACGTGAGTCAGATCTCCTTCCCTGCCCGTTTTGGCGCTAGCCGCCTCAGAAAATATTCAATTGTGGAACGGAGTATAACACTTTGGGGCTTGGTGTTCATTGAAGAGGGTATCTTGGCGATCAACATTCGATATATGCCAACATTTTTTCTCCGTGCAATCGGAGACATCAGTTGTGGCCAAAATTGGAACGTAGTATAACACTTTCTGACCAGGCGGAAAATTTTCGTTGTCAATGCCCATTGCTGGAAAACCATATGCCAACATTTTCTGCTTGACCATTTTCCAGATTTTTGGCCAAAAATTGGACTTTTGGCCAAAAAACGGGCCAAAATTGGTGTTTTTCAAAAAAAAAAAAATGTTGGCACCTTCTCAAACTCGTAGTTTTTGTACCAAATAATAGTCTCTGTGAGTGAGTGCCAAGATACCTTCTTCAACTAACACCAAGCCCCCAAAGTGTTATACTCTGTTCCACAGTTGAATATTTTCTGGGGCAGCTATCGTCAAAACGGGCAGTGGGGAGGGAGGTCTGACTCATATAAGATAAAATACTCAGAAAAATATTTGCTAAAACATAACAGCAATGCCAATATGTTATATCCCAGGCCCCAAATATATAGCTATCTCCTAGACTATTAATTTGTCGCAGCTAGTTGTGTACCCGCCGAAAACAACTGCCCTGCAAAAGGAGTTGGGACCGAGAATGGGCCTTTCCCGCATGACTGAATTTTACTATTTCACCACGACCAAACCATATAATAAACTGTAATATAATTTTATATTAATTTAGTTTCTTGCAATTTTGTATGTTCTACCAAATATTTACTTTATAAAATCAGTTTTATTTCACTTAATTTGAAACATGAGTTCTAAGGCGCGAGCTTGCAACGTCAGTCTGATTAGACCAATAAAAAGTCGTACTTTTAAAGGGAGTTGTCTATTGCCAGATGTATGTCTTTTTATGTGAACATCGTATTTCCGATGTCAACTGTCTACTTTGAATAGTACATTTTTTTCATTACAACGTACTCTTCGTTAACCTGATAAATAAAAGCAAAAATTCTGTCAACCTTTCACTGTCTGTGTCTAAAATCCATATATCATGTTTATATTCTCTATTTTTGATCGTTTTGGTTCACATATGGTATAATATCAGTGTCATCTGGCAACGCTGTACTGAAATGCTCAAATCATATTCGATAACCTCACTTTCTATTGTTTATGTTTGATACGATATTTACGTAATTTTATTTTATAATTAGAAAACGCCGCTTACAAGGGTTTGTTTTGTACCAGTGTGTCCAAACACTAGTGAAAATACTACCAAGTTATTTTTGCGCGTCCCAACAAATTTGGAAATTCGAAAGTTGCAAAAGTTCCTGGTGTTGTTTATACTGCTCCTGGATTTTTCTGTTGTGAAGATCATTTTAACGTATGTGTATAACTGACTTCCTTTTAGTGGGCTTGATTTTGTACTTTATTTGTCTCTTTAGATTGAAATCACAACATTTACGTTTACGCAATGTCAATCACGTTAGCACTTTACTTTACGAGATTCTATTGGTGGTTCCTCATAAATGTACTTCAGGCACCAATAGAATTGCAAGATATGGAAAACAGAACGCAAGTGAGATTGTTTGGGAACTTGGTTTGGGAATTCACCTTTATAGCTAATTCTGGCAGCGGATTAAGATCATATTTGATTGGTGGTTATGATGACATCACATTGCCGCCCGAATGCTATCATTTAAATCTGCTGTTGATTTAGGTAATATTTGAATATTTTCTGTAGTATTTTATGCGTTCAGAAAAAAAATTAAAATTCATTTTTAGTAACATTTTGATAGGATCTTTCCAATAACACAATAAAAGAAAATAGCGGGAAAGGCCCATTGAAAACGAGTTCTGCTTCAAGGATAATGGAATGGTTCTCAATGGCCATATTGTCAATATACATAGTATTCACCATAATTTATGTATACTTTTGAGCATTCAAATACGCTTATTGTGCAACCAGTGTGACGTGATGGCTGGACTACATCGATAACAAATTGTTTTGAGAAACGATCGATTAATTATATTATAATCAGGTAGAATACTTTTCATTGATATTCTGTATTTGTTTATGTGGATATGTGAATTTATCAATGTAGAATCAATAAATTAGCACCTATCGCAAACGTGAAACGACACTTTTCATTGAAAAAACCTTTACACATGCTTACCTTATATATTTTAATTTAAGAGTTTGCAGTTGTGTCCTCGACAATAAAAGTGTTTTGCGCAATGCTGGTAACAGACTCTAATTATAACTACCGTACGTTCACTGAAAGTTATTGTTACAGTTACGTCAAGAAATGGCTATATAACTTTATACTCTAGTCAACAGGTAGGTAGTTTTGTGGGAAAAAAATTCAAGACGGGAATTTTTTCGCCTAAGCTTTTCTTTTGAATGTCTCAAAAAGACTGACTTCATGAAATTTAATTCACAGCAACCCACATACTTCGGAGGATTTGATATTCCCGATGAAAGGACAGTGTCGGCTTATCAGGGATCTGTATTTTTAGTGTGAGTGTCGACAGGCATATCTCTCACCTTAATGTTTTTTGTGTTGATTCTTCTATTATCCACAATTTTCTCGATTTGTTTCTATAATTTACAAATCTTCGCACACAATACTATCTTTATTCATCGCCATAATCTCTGTCCTCAACTTTGTCTCACATTTGATTCAGTGTTATGATTAACAACGGTCTAAATGTCAGTTTGGATATTTACGCTTCAGGTTATGTAGATTACGAAAATTAAAGTCTTCTCATCCGTCTGTCCTTCTGTCTGAATTTTTTAACTTAAATTTAGGTGACAGTACATCTGTTTCATGCAGGATGTATCCAAAATCTTTAAAATTTAAAGTTTCATTATAAGTTTTAGTCGGAAGTAGCGAGTGCGCGCGCGCCCACGACCTTGAAAATATCGGTTTTTGCGTTTTTTCAATCATTAAATTGTTTATAAATCGAAAACGGTCAGCTTTACGAAAAAATTACAAGAGACCTTTTTTTGTTTAAAATGGCCAAAAAAACCTAAAAAAAATTCGGGTCAAAAAAAGCGATTTTTGCAATTTGTTTAAAAAAATTAGTTTAAACAAACTGGGACAAGATTTTCGTCTGGCAAACTCTTGATCTTTATTCAGGGGCGTGTCCCGAACGTGAATATGCAAAAAAAATCGAATGGGAACATATTTTCATACGAAGGCGAGGTTTTCGCCTTGTCTTAGAAGAGTCAGTCGACAACTGATTTTGATTCTCATCTTTATGCAAAAAACGCATGAATAGCAGGACCGGACTCCAAGAAAATTATCCATGATTTCTATAGAGAAAGTTCGAGTACAATGCATAATATAATAATTTACTATTCTATTAATTGTGGAACGACTGAATTTTGACAATTCGCATGTGCTTTTGATAACACCTGCTTTAATACTGTTATTTTTCAATGAGACTTTTCAAAAACACAAAGCAATGATTGCAATTAAATAGTGGCCTGTCTCGCTTATAACAAGGTATTATCTGTAATGGCAGTAACTAGAGACTACGGAGTCTAATGCCTAATTCCCCTAATTGGTTTAAGTAAATCATTGGTCCATTTTGCAAAGTAACGTATAATGTGCAACCAATAGTTATCCAGCGATTTTTTACAATGTCAATATCAAGCGAGTATCGCCTGTCACTTAGAATTTCCTGCAGACTTTACTAAAACTCTTATTTTGTAGATAAGTATGTAAAGAGTAACAGCTTTTTGCATGTTTACCTTAAAAGCAGTTTTGTGCTCTTCAGAAAAATAACACATTAATCTAACCTTACGTTTTTATTTACATCGGGTACTTGATGCCGTTATTATCTAAGAAATGTTAGACATTTGGCAATAACATCCGTAGAGGACAACTATGACGACAATGTTGGTAAGATATAAAACTGCAACCTCAATCAAAGCTCAATCAAAGCCTAGTGTTTGTTGGTGCCAAATATCAGGGATTTAAATTATCTGATTCATAAATTATTATGATTTTATCAAAATACGTAGTAATTTTCTAAGTTATGTTATAATAATTGTTATTGTTCAGTAAGAAAATAATTGATTTTACCGGCTTTATGTTAAAATTGGAATCATTTACATATAAAGGGTGTCCAAAAGTCATTGGTAAAACGAAGGGGGTAATAGGCAAGATCACCTTCAATAAATATAATATATGTAGCTCAAAAGTTACCTATTTCATCTTGTGTACTCTTGAACGAAATTGCCTAGTAAAAAAACCGTTAAAAAATGTTTATGAATTATGCCTTGTTAAAATCTACACTAGTTTTTCTTATTACGGGGTAACTTCCTGTAGTACTTTTTCTGGGAAGGTTACTTTAAAATTTCAACAATTCTTGTTGAACCAAACAATAATTAGAAAACATCTTTTATTACAATTCACAATTGCTAACTAGATTTTATAAAAATGTTTCCTTCGGAAAGGTACAACTCTTAATAGTATATTGAAGAAAAACAAACACCACTTTCTTACTTTAGTAAACGTATTACAATTTCGGGCAAAAATACAAAAATTGAAATAATTTTTGAACTCTCAAACCGCATACATGGTCATTTTGATTGGAAATGATCTACCTGCCGCTCCTCTCCGTTTTGTCCATGACTTTTGGAACACCCTGTACACATATTTATGTATTAGACAAATAAATACGTTAATAACACTTTGAATTTTAAAGTGTTTCAAAAATATTTACTGGTCTGTGTCTATACTGTCCCTTATCAAAGGTTTATGATCTCTAAATAGCTGCTTTGTTTTGTCAATCCTCTGTCATCATAACTAAATGATATCGGGTTTACGTACTTAATTTTTATAATAAAAATGTAAATATACGTGTTTATTCAGGTTTTTTAGTGATTAGATTAGCCTGAAAACTTCCATAGTTGTTTTTTAAATAATCTAATAATATTGTTTTAAATAATAATATAATTAGAATATTAACAATCGAGTAGTAGCAGCAGTGTTTGTTTTATTTTGTATGGTGTGATACAGTTTGGTCATAAGCACTATTGAACTGGTTGAAATGCTCGATCCAAGTTTGATTTACTACAAATACCGTTTTGAATCCAGACTAGTCAAATATGTATGTAATGTTACAAACTCCCCATAATAATAATAATACGGCAGTAATTTTAATAAAATATATTAAAAGTTATAGACACTGTTTAGTTCAAAAGTACATGCTCAACTAACTCGCTTTGGGGTATCCCTGCCGCTATAATGCTGACATGTTTTGACTAATATCAGAGAGTTATCGTCTTAGATTGACGACAGAGAACCCGCAAAGTTAATATAATGAATCATTTAACTGAGTAGTATCTTTAAGATTTATTTATTTAACAATCGGCCAATCCTGACGTGGAGCGTCCTCGCGACTGCGTCTTCTGTAGTACACTGGACTACGATTTTAGTGCTACTACTACTTACTGACCTTGTATGTGGCTCACTGGACCTACATTGTGCAAATTTTTTTCTGGTACACTGGACCTCTCTGTGGTTTACCCGACCACCCTTGTAATAGTTCACTGGACTAGTTTTGCTCGGTACACTGCAGTTGTGGTTCACTGGACCACCCATGCAATAGTTCACTGGACTATTTCTGCTCGGTACACTGGACCGCTCTGTGATTCACTGGACCACCCTTGCCATAGTTCACTGGACTATTTTTGCTCGGTACACTGGACCGCTCTGTGGTTCACTGGACCACCCTTGCAATAGTTCACTGGACTTTTTCTGCTCGGTACACTGGACCGCTTTGTGATTCACTGGACCACCCTTGCAATAGTTCACTGGACTATTTCTGCTCGGTACACTGGACCGCTTTTGTGATTCACTGGACCACCCTTGCAATAGTTCACTGGACTATTTTTGCTCGGTACACTGGACCGCTCTGTGGTTCACTGGACCACCCTTGCAATAGTTTACTGGACTATTTTCGCTCGGTACACTGGACCGTTCTGTGGTTCACTGGACCATCCTTGCAATAGTTCACTGGACTATTTTCGTTCGGTACACTAGACCGTTCTGTGGTTCACTGGACCATCCTTGCAATACTTCACTGGACTATTTTGGCTCGGTACACTGGACCGTTCTGTGGTTCACTGGACCATCCTTGGAATAGTTCACTGGACTATTTTGGCTCGGTACACTGGACCACTCTATCCACTTTTAACTTACATAAGGAATACGCACAAAAATATCCTTACAATTACAGTTTTCCTTACACTATTATTAATTGTTTTCCTTTTTTTTTGCAAAATGTTACTTTTTGACGTTTTATACAGAGTCTGATTGTGGTTTAAACAATCTCAAACAGTCACTCGCTACTATTCCTTTAAAACGTCTTCTATGTTTTGAAAATGATGCTACTCTATAATGATCATTTCCCAATACTGCTGTTATCTGAACGGGGCCGATATATTTTGGTACCAACTTGCCACTCGTCAAACCCGTGACCAATAATTTATGTTCTACTAATATTACATCTCCTAGTTTATATTGTTTGGTCTTTGTTCGGTGCTTGTCGTAGGACCTTTTTCAATCTTTTGGCTACTAATTCGCAACGTCTTTTTACTTCAGTTCTGAGTTTTCTAAGGCTTGTTCTTTTTCCAATTCTCAGTCTCAGCTCATTCTCCATTTCTGGTATAAAGCCATAAAGGAGTTCGCTTGGAGCTACGTTTGTAGTCGCATTTACTGTCGAATTGATACCTCGTCGGACTTTCCATATCTCTTTATCAGATTTATCATGTTCCCCCTAAATACTAGCTCTTAACGACTCTAATATTGTTCTGTTCGTACGTTCTATTTGTCCATTGCTGCATGGTGAAGCAATAGCATTTTTCACATGTTTAATAGAATATTTTTCACAAAATTGTTTTAATTCACGATGATCAAATGCTTTGCCCCTATTTGTAATAACTCTTTTTGGTGAATGCACCAATTAATTATTTGTTCTAACTTTTGGCAAGCGTGTTTGCTTTTAGTATCGGGTACTGCTTCCACCCAAACAAATTTAGTAAAACCATCTATTATTGCCAAAATTTGTGTATTTCCCGATTCAGTTTTACAAAATGGGCCTACATGATCCACGTGCAAAGTGAAATGGTTCTGCCACTTTGTCGATCGGATGTAGCTTACCTTCCCTTTTACCAGTGTGTCCTTTTGACACCATACACGCAATACAATTACTAACGAATTTCTTTACAAAGCATTTCATGTTGTTAAACCAATAAGTATTTTTGATTGCTTGTAAGGTACGTTGCCAACCAGGATGTCCATTATCATCGTGAAACATTTTTACCACTCTCCACCTGAATTCTTTTGGAATTAAAATTTTAGGAGTACCTACCATCGACGTCTTTGCAAACTTTGTTATCATGCAGACTATAGCATTGTAGTGCCTCTGAGTTGCTTAATAAGCTGTATATCTTCATCTTGGGCTTGAACTACGCAGACCCAGTCTCCCTCTTTAATCATCAGTGCTGTAACGGGATTTCTGCTTAGATTATCTACGTGGCACATATGAGTACCCGGTCGATGCTTCACTGTGAAATCAAATTCTTGCATTGCCAACCACCACCGTCTTATCCTCGGTGACAAGTATTTCTTTGTCCATATTAACCACATGACATTGCAATCAGTTATGATGGTGCAATGTCTCCCATAAAGGAAATTTCCGAAACGTTTCGCCGCTTCGTATTCGGCTAATCTTTCTAACTCGTAACTATGGTATCTGGTTTCTGCGTCGCACGTTTGGCGGTTCATAAGGCGACAGACTTCCAAATATTGCCATCTTTCTGTTTTTGCATTAAAATATCACTTTTTCCTAATTTGCTAGCATCCATATGCAGTTGAATTTCTGTCTTAGAATTTAGTATTGCTAGTGTTGGGGCACATACCAAATTTTTCTTGAGTTGTATAAAAGCTTAAGCCTGTCGAGCAAATCTTCTATTAGTGGTAGGGGATACCGATCTTTCAGTTATTTGATATATTTTCGGTAATTAACTACCATTCTAAAATCACCTGTTTTCTTTTTTATTAAAAGAATGAGACTACTAAATGGAGAAATAGTCGGTTCTATATCCTTCATTAATTAATCATTTATTATTTCGGCAACTTTTTCTCTTTCAAATAGAGATAAGCGTTAAGGTTTATATACAACTAGAACAGCTGATGTAAGCTCAATAATAATATTATTATGCATTTCAATGTCAATGTTACTTAAAAGAGAAATGTTTTCACCGACACACTCTGGTGGAAATTGTTCAATAAGTCGATGAACACTTTTATTTAGTTTATCGTTTTCATTATTTTTATTATTCCATAAGCCTCGAGCTAAGCACGTATTTTTATCGACTTCTAATGTTTGTAAACTAAGATGTAAAATGCGTAGCATACTCATGCCTTAACAGAATTGTATTTTATTTGAAGGAATTATTATTGTGGTGTCGATTCGGTTTTGTTTAGAGTGGAAAACGCTTAACTCGCAATTATCTATATCAGATGTTACAGCAATTACATTTATTCCGGGTTTAATAACAGTAGGCTTCTGTGTATTTATTTTGACAACATTATTTTCTTCTGCATCCCATGGTAAAATAAAGTTTTGCTCTGTCAACTTTAAATGTTCAGATGTTTTATAAACATAGCCACCTTCGCACTCCGTAATCGGTTGGCCTATCAATAAGTCTGTTGCTTGCAAATTATTCGGCACAACAAAGAGCTCTGTTGTCACAGTAATTTCATCTATCTCAGTTTTTGTGTTTATTTGACCTACAGGATTTACTGTAGCCCCTCCATAACCTACGATTACACTATTCGTGGTATCCGGTTCTATTTTTAGACCTAGTTTATGAACAACACTTAATTTAATTGTGTTACAAATGCTACCAAAATCAATGTATGTGGAAAGAGTTTCCCCGTTTATCTTAGCAATTTTGTAAAATTTATCATTTTTCGTTTCATGTTTTCCACTGAATACTAGTTTTAATTCGCGGTTCGAGGTTTCACCGAATTTTTGTCTTTTCCAGCACTCATTTTCGTGATGACCTTTCCGTTTGCAAAATGAGCAGTTTTTACTCGAAACATACTTTAAACAGTTAACTTTTTTGTCTCCATCAAGACCGCACAAAAAACATTTTAGTCTTTTCCTTTGTCTAGAATCTTGATCAACTGGTCGATTATTTTTGAAACTACGAGTAGAGTCTACTTTATAATTATTTTTGACAACTTGTTCACTATTCGTAATTAAAAATTGTAGTAATTGCTTTGTACTTACGCAACTAGCAGCTCGAATACCTGGCTTCAGAAAGGGATCGTTGATGG
Source organism: Rutpela maculata (assembly GCA_936432065.2). Taxonomy (NCBI): domain Eukaryota; kingdom Metazoa; phylum Arthropoda; class Insecta; order Coleoptera; family Cerambycidae; genus Rutpela; species Rutpela maculata. Next base: position 248,648,281 of record OW386286.2, read on the forward strand.
TGTTTGCGATTACGTCCACAATCACCCTGTCCTGTAGTTTGCAGTACTGACCAAGGGATAACTTCTGATAGAAGAAATCAATTAAACTTTGGGGTGCTCTCCTCTCAATATTCACTAGATCCTTTAATTTGCTGAAAACACACTGCTTACCAGGAAACTTTCTAGTAATTTATCCTTCCACTCTTTCCAAATAAGATTTAAATATTCTTGATTATTATACCACGTTTTCGCGTTGCCTTTTAGTTTATTAATCATACAACACACACGTGCTCTTTCGTCCCAATCGAATAAATCACCTGTACTATTTAACCACTGAGTAACGTGCATCGATTTATCGAAGCTACACTGTCAATTTTACAGTGATAAACTCTGCACTTATTACTTAATTTTCGCTTTAAAGTTTTTACTTGGCGTTTTAATCGTTTGTTTTGGCTAGATTTAGTGTCACTATCACTGCTAGAATTAGCACTACTCGAAGAACTGTCACTACTGTCGGTAGGCACATGAGACTATCCCACTTCTGATTTGTTACAAACTCCCCATAATAATAATAATACGGCAGTAATTTTAATAAAATATATTAAAAGTTATAGACACTGTTTAGTTCAAAAGTACATGCTCAACTAACTCGCTTTGGGGTATCCCTGCCGCTAAAATGCTGACATGTTTTGACTAATATCAGAGAGTTATCGTCTTAGATTGACGACAGAGAACCCGCAAAGTTAATATAATGAATCATTTAACTGAGTAGTATCTTTAAGATTTATTTATTTAACAGTAAGTAAATATTAAGAACAGTGCGTTGAATGGCCAGCACCTGTTACGATATTTAAATTTGATCAAATGGTGATGTAGAATTTAATTTCAATTATTGTCTATTTAAACTTGTAAACGGCAGTGTAACGACTATATGGTCGTTCCAATGAAATACAAACTTTAAAAGTCTCACGTTATTAGTTTAAAAAACTTTCGTATTCAAATGGATTCGTAATAGTAATTAACAAGAACCTACTTTGCCAAAAACTTTGTTTCAGTACAACTTGTTGCAAATGTTTATTTTTTTCCATTTTATATCATCAGAAATGTATGAAATTCTACCTCCGTTAGTGTCTCGTAAAGTCATATAGCAGAAAAACATACATCTAAAGGTGATTTCGTTCTAATTTCAAAACCAGTTCCATTATTTTTTTCAATAGTTTGCTCTGAAAGAATATATTTCTGGTAACTATTCTGAAGGGGGAGGTCAGAATGGGAGCTTACAGAATACAAAACTCTCAGAACTTGACTCCTTTCGGAGGCAGTTCGGGGCACATGAGGATAATAAACATTATAGCGAATCATCTATTGAGTATCGAGTCGGACTACATGGTACCAAAAATTACATCGCCGTATCCTTACATAATTCCTTATCAATATCCCGATATACTGAATATCCTCATCTCCGTTATGGAATATCTTTTCCGTTGCTAACATATCCACGTAGTGGAATGGAGTTATAATATTTTTTTTTTGTTCAGATAGGTTTAGAATATCATGAAATGACGAAATTTTAACTTTGAGTGACAAACATTTTGTCTGACGGTCTGTAACTTTTTTGTGCACACGATTTGGAACGGTTTATGATGTTGAATTCAAATTTATTACATATTTGTATTATAACGAGATCTGGAACCAGATTATATTTTGATCTTATTCCATTTAGGGGTATAAGGTGAAACTATTCACAATCTCCGTTCCGTTCCGTGAAGCAAGCAAGAGTCTATAAAATTAGGAATTGGGATTTGGTGTATGTACAAGATCTCAAATTTTTTGTGGTATCAGCCACCTCCACTATCACCCCCATCCCATTATTAAAGGAGGTAAAAAATAAAATTGAGATTTAGTGTGTGGACAAAAATCAAAATCATTTTTTTTTTGGAAACAGCCACCCCCAGTACCACCTGCATTACCGACGCGGCATATCGTTTTATGGGTTTTTAGGGTAGATGATTTTGAATATTATGTTATTAAAGTTCAATGAACAATGCAAAAATATAGTGTTTTTTTTTTTCGTTTTTTGTTCTCGTAAAAGACTGGATAGGAAATCTGGATGTGGAAGTAGTGATTCCTTTTTTTAGCTAGATACAAAAAACATTGTATGTTGTCAGTGTCAGTAATACTAAAAATACCACCTTAACCAGATTTTGTACCCATCGACTTCTTTTACAAATTTTGACCGACAATGAATATAAAGGAAGTAATGAGAATGTGATAAAACAATGCCAAAACGAAAAGTCAATACACTCTCACACAGACATAAATAAAACAAAATACATGGAAAATTACCCGTCTTAAATGCTAACCGAACGATGCAGTCCTCGTCTTTTTGTTTTTGTAAACTAGAATTAATACGCGTGAAGTAACTAATTATAGAGTTTGGAAGTTAAAATTAGACTGACCTGACAAAGAATGGCCATAAGAGTCACATCAAAATAACCAGCTACTATTATTAATTCAGCGTTCGGTTTTATTTTCTAAGTGTGAACAATGTTAATGTGAACATTATATACACATACACGTTTGGCATCAAGGTTATGTAATAACATTTTATTATTTGAAAGTAGTACATTGAATTTTAAAAATCTGAATCTTGCTGACGTATATACTATAGCGGAAAAACTGAATAAATGTTCTGCGTCGAAGAAATAAAATAGAAACTGAATATTTTCATTTTTCTACGACTGTTAAAAATTCACTTTTCTTCATTATTTTATTTTTTATTTTTTTTATTTTATTTTTAGTTACATAAAATATAAAAAACTTGATTTCTCAAATAGTACATGATTTATATGATTCAATTATTATGCGTACCTATTAGTACGTAGGGCGATATCACGAGCAATTCTGTCAATTACTTATTGTACTGTAAGTTTAGATAAACGGAAGCGATCTTTCAACTTTTTTTCATCCCAACACAGAAAGTTGTTTGGTCGATGGTTATAGTTTTGCGGCACTCTGGGAATTAATGCCACAAACTGCAAAATTTATATCGTCTGTCATCTCTTCTAATATGTGGAGTAACTCCGTATCTTCCATATCAATATTAACTAATTAAAACGTACTCTGTATACTCAAGGCAGAAATGTCAGAATTTGCGTCGATAGTATGGGAATAAGAGACAAAAGTCGAATTTCATGAATTTATTTATGTTTAACGGTTTATTTATTTATAATTGCATACAGTAGAATGTATTCGTGTGAACATAGATAATATTTATACCTACTTATAATGATACAAAAACGAAGTTGAAACATTTTTGACCGATGTAAATATCCATTTTTTCTTATATATCCTCATCTGTAAATATCACTTTTTCTTTACTTTCATTACTGTTTCCCTCAGAATCTTCTGAATTTATACCGCAAATAATTTCGCACAAAGTGTTAAAATGCATCGTCTCTTGGTCTTGGATTTATGCGCTATACCATTTTTGACTTAATTTTGCGCAGGAGAGGTCAGAATTTTTTTTTCAAATCACCTAGGTACTATTATCCAACTGGAAGGTAGTGATAAATAGTTGGAACGCAGATTATTTTTTTGCAGACACGCTTGCCGTCCAAAAACGTCATTGTGCGTGATAATTCCGGAATGACCTAAACAAAATTAAATTAATTAAAGGGGGTCGGTAGCTCAGTGTGTTAGCGCGTCTAGCTTGCAATCTGAGCGTACCTAGCGAAGTGGGTTCGAGCCCCACCTAGCGAAAAAATTTTTCATTGGAAATTTTCCCCAAGAAGTGGTTCGGATTCCACTATAAACTGTAGGGCCCCGTCTCCTTTACTCAGACAAATCTAGATCTACTAGACTTAAGAGGGTCATTGAGGTGACATGGAAGGCGGGTAAAACACATTTTTTTTTTTTAATTAAATTACATTAACTGGAAGCTTCTGGCGACTGCTTTCTTTACAGTAGTTTACTTAATTGGTTAACAAATATTCATACGCAATTACATTGAGTAGTTTTGAGGAGCATTTTTTAAAAGCTTATTTAAAATTAGCGAATCTTATCATTCCAGAAAGGGGGCGGTTGAATAAGTAGCGCATGTTTTAAAAATTAATAACATTTCTGAAAATTCAAAATACCACTTACCCTTCTTAACAACTTCCATTTAAAATGAAATTCTCAGTAATTTATTAGTTAGTGACAACGAATATGTTTTGCTACTCGATGTGTCATGAGTACTGAGACTCGGGAAACAACAAGGTACTGGTATGTATTAACATATGCAAAAGGAATTAGGCATTTCGATTCCTAACACTTCCACCAACTATCTCCAAACACATCCATTGGGTGTACAGATTCCAATAAAGAAGTCGATTATTTTACTTTTGTTCATTGACACACTGCGTTGCAGCAATTCTTGTGTGCAGGTTGCTTTACGCATAGCAGGTGTTACTCTGCGGCAACCTTCACGAATCCGATCTATAAGATCTTCCAAACATACCAAGTGTGGTATATCACTGTGCTCAGAATGACATGTGGATGCGATATCAGGCTCTAGCTATATCGAGTACTATTTGATTGATTGATTGATTTACCAGCGTGCTGGGTTGGATCTGACTCATGCTTTTTGTCAGCAGCGAGAGCTACATGACATATGGTAAAGTAGTGTAGGATGGGCAGTGTAGGTGTTTGTGAAATGCGTTGCCGTATTGTGTCGTAATATGGAGTTCTTTTACTCATCTTCTTGTGTTTCTGCTTCTACAGATCTTCTTTTTAAGGAGGGGTATTTGTATGGTCGTGTTCGATTCCGTAGGCAGAGCCGGTTTTTATCCACACTCTAAGGTTTGCTCCTTTAGCCTTTCCTGTCCGTGTATTAACTCGTTGTTTATTTTGTCTACTCCAGGTGTGGTGTTTCTTAGCTCTGGTTATTATTTCTAGCAGTTGGTCCTTTGATAGTGGCTTGTCCAAGGACCAGTGATCCGTTTCTTTTATTAGTTCTGTCCGTTATTTCGTTGCATTCGCTTCTTCCTCCAGCTTCTTGCAGTGGTATGTTCTCTTGTGGGTATTATTGTTTCTTCTATATTTTTTCAGACATCTAAAGGTTTGATTTAATTGTTGTCCTGTTGGGAGTGTTTCTATGTCTTCAGAGACTGCTCTACATTTTTTCTCGTCGTGGTTTCTCTCCGCCTCTCTTTTTTCTTTCAATACTTCTTTTAATTTTTCATTTATGTTCCACGTCAGGTGTTGTTTGTCTGTAGTCTTCATCTTCTTTAGCTGTTCGTACTTGTTTTTTTCCCTTTCTTGTCGGGCCCATAAGTCCCTTTTAACGTTTTTCTTGCCGAAATATTTATTTTTGAACCTATTGATGTCCAGTCTAATTCTTCTCCTGTCAGTTAGTTTTCTATTTCTTCGCAATATTTCTTCGTGCTGTTGTAGAGAGCTCTTCCAGTTACTGTGTGGTGCTTTGTTGTTTTTTTTTACGTCTTTTCTCTTTTATTTCCAACTTTTCTTATAGAATTTTGTGGTCTGGTTTCATCAGACGAAGTCGTTCATTTTTTTTGCAGGTTTTTTATTTATATTTTTATCTTTTGAAATAACGAAGATAACGCCTGTTAATGTAATTCTACACCCGATATATACAATGTTGTTATTTTGTTTATCCAGGAGTTGACTGTCTGGTGCACTGTTTTTGTTCGTACAAGAGTGCACCTTCAGAATCTTGTTTCCGGATGATATGTGACCTCCTACAATAATAATAAATGATTAGACTCCTGTTAATTAGAACCTGCTGGTATTGGCGAAGCCATTAAATTACGTATGAATGTTGATAAACTAAAGTAGATTATGTTATCTTAACACATCGTAAAAGTGCAGTAGGAAAATTACAAAGTGCAACATATTATTGCAGACATTCTCACTTGCCTGTAGTCCAATCATAGTAGATTTTAAGGCGTTGGTTTAAGATTTTACAGCAAAAAATTATGACAACGAGAAAATATTTTTCTTGGTTTTACAGCTACAAAATGAAGAAAAAGTACTAAACTAAACATTTGTTGTGCCATGAAGTATTTTTTAAGGCCCAAGAGACAGTTGTTAGCAGCATTCTTGTAGATTTAATTTTGTGCCCTACAAAAAGCTACGTATGGGTTTTTATTCTATCGAGGTATTTTAGAAAAACCATAAAATATATATATCTACTATATCTACAGTGGGTTGGGTCTGGCCCATGCTTGTTGCAGCACGACAGCCATATGACGCATGGTACAGGAATATAGTTTGGGAAGTGCAGGTGTTTATGAGATGCGTTGCCGCATTGTGTCACGATATGGTGTGTTTATGCCCCTCTTTTTGTGTTTTTGCCTGTCTAGTCTTTTGTTTCCCCTGTTTTTAATTCTGGCAGCTTACATATCCTTGCTATTTCTTTTTGATCCTTTCCTAGTTTCTTCATAATCCTCTGAATTATTGTCCATGTGTATCATGGATGACATAGATGACAACATTACTACCTGACAGACCTCTAGGATTGTCTCATACCTACATTTAATATGATGACGTCAGTGTTAATTTATCTAAGAAATTTGCTAGGTAATCTTTCTATTAGAATTTAATATTTTAATATTACAAACCAAAGTTATTTCATCCAACATTAGAAATATATAAAATAGGTATGTCTTTTTTAGCAAAACAACTAAAAAAGGCTAAAAGCTTGTCATGCCTTCCTTCGTTATCTGGTATTTGAGCCGTTTTTTTTGTTTGTTTTTGGTTTTTGTTTATGTGGGTAGGTGGACGATATTACTGTACTACTACTACTACTACACTATGATTTACTGCATATAGTACGGGAGGCAGCGCTGATTTGAACAAATCAGTTCCTACCGACTGAAAATCTTAAAAATAATAGTTTTCCCCTAATACATCAGCAATCTGAACGTCAGCTACTCTGATAGCGGTGGAGCTAATGGTGAGAGCATGTTAAAGTTGTTAAAAAATCGTTTTCCATCGGTTTCTTTGAATATCTCGGAATCTATATAAGTTCTATGGAAAACAACAAAAAGAAAGAAAATGTTCGTTATGAGCTGTACCATAAAAGTACATAAACTATAATTCATTCCAATTGTTATTATTATTTAAAAAAAAATAAAATAAATAAATCACCAAGTATGTATACATGTCATATTATGTTCTTACAAACCGGGCCTCAGTCGCCAAATAGCGGAGTGGGTAAGGCGACTGACACTATTTTTTCAGGGTATGGACGTCTCTGATAAAAATTAAATTTATTCTGTATAAAATTCCTCGAAAAAATGCAGCGCTGGCTCCCATACTAATACATTCGCGTTCTTGCGTTGATGAAGTTATCACAAAGCTCTAAAGTCTCATTTCGAATACATACAACATTATTTATATCTCACGTTAATTTCAATACTATTTACGAATTTTTTAAATTAAAAATAACACAGCGTGTGTACACCTCGACGCTCTAATTTTAAACTCGAATTCTTTTCGTAATTTTCTATTTCTGATAAAAAATTCGGGAGGCTAATTATTGTGCATCGACCTGAAAATTAAAATTCATTATTTCTAAGATAACTCCGGATCAAAGATAATCATGTTCAACGCAATAAACAATCTGTATTATAACGTGGGGAATTTCTTTCTAAAAGTTCTCAAAAAGAGAGAAATAGCATAGCCCGGCTGTTTTATATATAAAAAAACTAAATTTTAAAGGTAAAAAGCAGCAAAAGAGAATCTATTAATTTAAACCAAAAACCTGGTTTATTACTTCAAAGAAGTCCGGTATGTAATAAGGTAAAATTCGTAAATAAACTAATTAACAATAACTTTACTGCAAATATAAAAGGTAGTGTTAGAACAATTGACAAATCAGGAGTAGACAAATGAAATTTGTGCTTGGATTATAAAGATTAAAGATAATGAAAAATATACAGGGAGACAGACAGACTTATAATATACTAAAAAGGTAAATAGATCTGATAACTCAAAGATAAATCCAAAATTATTGGCAGAATGCTACAATGCACAAAGACTACTGTAAGTATTGTAAAAAAGATAAATAACTACATTATTAAGTGATTAGTTGGCCAACTTAGTTATTACCAAATGAATAGATTAAGTGACATTTTACAAATTAACAAATTTTGATATTTTATATCATATCATTAGATAAAGTAAAAACATATTTTGAGGTTTCTGGTTCTTGTACATACACTAAATCACATTTTTTTAATCCCCTTTAATAATGGGGTGGGGGTGGTAAGGGGGGTGGCTAATACCAAAAATTTTTTTGAGACCTTAGCTTCTCTTGTCTATACTAAATATCAATTTTATGAACTCTTACCTGCTTGATTTACCTATTTACTCCAAATTTACCCCAATTTACCCCCCAACCCTTCGACGGAACAGGATGAAAATATAATATAGTTCTAGATCTCGTTAAAGTACATATGTGTACCAAATTTCAAGTCAATATCTCAAACGGTTCCAGAGTAAACGTGCGCACAAAAAAAGTTACAGACCGACAGACAGACTGACAGACAGAAATTTTTTTTTCACTCAAACGTAAAATCTCGACGTTTCATGACATTCTAAGCCTATTTGAAGAATAAAAATTCTTTTAAATTTTTTTGTCGTTACTATACTTCCACTGGATGTGGAAGTAAAAGTGCTATATGAGCCCATTACTGGATGACAGAGCTGGAGTTAACTCTTTTCGTTAAAACCAATAAAATGGACAATTTTGGTAATAAAGATATAAAATATTGTAATTTAACAGATTTTAACAGAAATTTAGGAATACTTAAAAAGTTGACCGCTACAGCATTCATCAAATAATAACATAGGACTAGGATGTTTTTTCACAGTTTTAAGTGAATAAAAAGATGGAATCTCCTGATGCTTCCAAATGACATACCTATGTAGCAGTTCATTATATCGATTTCCTGAAAAACGTGTATGAAATATAGTTTGAATAGTTTATGGAAGCATTCTTCATCTTTTTGATGTTTCTAAATTTAATAACTCTTCGCTTAACTTAAAAAATTATACAAACCAAAACAAAAAAATATGAAGTACATAACTATATAATTCATTACTTTGTTATTTGATATCACTTTTCTAATCATCCTCTATGAATTGCTTACTTTCCATTTTCAATTATTCCGTCACGTCGGTCTCCGCGTCAGTGTGTGTTCTTATGCCAAAGCAGTTAAAATAAATATGTTGCATGCATTTGTTACTTCCAAAAATTATTTTAAATACCACGAAATATAATACTGCCTGGTCAAATTGTAAGAACGTGATTTTTATCCTTGATCCGTAAGTAATGTACATTGATTTAGGATAATGTATCTGTTTGCCCTGTTCGTGTATTCAAAAGGTTAATTATTTATTTTATAATGATTTCAAGAATTTATAAATATTTCATCTACATGTTACAAGATTTTCTGCTAAAAATAGCTGGAATTTCCGATAAATTTTTTGAATTACTGCTCTTGCATTCTTGACTTAGCGTTAAGCTATAGTAGAATTAAAACGGGAGATAAAAGAAAATTGGGTCAATGAAAAAGGTTTGTAGATATAAATATTGGTCTAAATATATATTTGTCTTGACACCGATGTAATTATAAATGCAATATTTTCTTGGAGTTGATTGTCAAGCATGAATTAATGTAAGACAAAATATATGATAAAAATGTCCTGTATGTCGGAGCGTTAAATTTGTGAATCAAAATAACGTAGTAAAAGCTAGATCTTTCTGGTAAAAAGCTAATCCGGGTGATCAGTTACTGAATAAAAATAAATGATGTATTAATAGAAAAAAATAAACCTGATTGTTTCTTGTTGTCGTATTAGGTGGTGTAGAACTTCAAATTTAGAATCAGATGATTTTATCAAGTTATATCAGAAAAGATTGTAATAAGTCCGAGAATTATTCTATTTATACATTTGTCAAGATTTTCCCCTAGGTAGATAATCCAGAGATATACCTATTTGATTTAATCAAATATGCTATATTTATAATATTATACTATATTAATCACAGATACGAAAACCAAACGTGTGTTGCATTTGATCGGTATATTTCTAAAACCATAAATTTTAAATTCTGAATAAAATTTTAAGCGTCTGTCTGTCCGCCCGTCTGTCATGTTTGTTTGTAATTACGATAACGTAAGAGTAAGTAAATTAGTATCAACTACAACCTTTAATACAATTTTTCAAAAACAGATATATTGCAGAGTGCTGACAAGTGTTTCTCCAACTAAGCTGTTATCATCTCGAAACGATTAAAACTAAAAATATAGCAATGGTATCTAACAAACTAACTTATTTTTGGAAAACTGAAAGTATCCTAAGGCTTAATCGAGCGGAAATTCCATTTGGCAGTGAGGCTAAATACCAAAAACTGACATGGAATACCCACATCCAAAAAGTCACACAAAAATCCACAATCGCCCTGGGAAGGTGCAGGCAGATGAGTGGAAAAAATTGGGGGATAAACCCAAAGATGACCGTATAGTTATATACTAAGGTCGTTAGACCCATGATAACCTATGGATCGGTGGTATGGTGGACCAAGACACTACAGCTGGAAGCAATAAGGTGTACAAAGTGGCGTACAAAGGTTTACTTGCCTGTGCGCCACGGGGGCCATAGAAACTGCCCCCACGGCTGCATTGGAGGTCCTCTTAGATCTGCCACCACTACACATTTTTATCCAGGGGGAAGCTCGTTCAATGTTGGGTAGGCTAATGCAAGGTGCAACGCCCATGAAGCAACAGCACGGAACAGAGCACTAAAAGTTATACTCAAAGCTTCTGCGAATGCCCACGGACGGTATGGTCCCAAAGTATAATTTTCATAAAAATTTTCAAATCAAAATACCAGACAGAGAGGACTGAAAGAACGGTCCTCCGATATCAACACGAGGAAAAAACCAAGGGTAGATAGCTATATAAGGAGTCCCTATCAAGGCCATGGAGTCTGGTATAAAGAATAAAGCTGGATAAGGAACTCTAAATGAATTAGATTCGGAGGGCTACCATAGATCCATGGGGGTCGCTGTGGCCAAGGCCAAGCGGTCAGCTCCTCCCTCCAATCCAATCTAATCTAATCCTTTAGAATATTCAACAATTATACAAAGAGTTTGCATCCAGTTTTTCTTTACTTTAAGAAGGCTCTTAATAATCGTAAGAAGCTTATAGAGATCGTCCAAAGTGAGAGGTTACATGATAAAGGCCTTCGTAAATAGTGAACTTTACTGGCAATACTAGAGGTTGTGTCCACGTAGAAGATGATGTGTCAGATACTCTAAATGATTTGTACCCAAAAGTAATGCCCAGGTCCTTGGATCTCAGCTACAAGTTGGCTCCACAATTACCTGCTTTGGATCTGGTCTGACTGAAAAATTAGATAATTCATACGTTGTTAAGGTCCGCATTGCGAAATTCATAACAGCTTTGTCGCATGTAAAATACAGTGCAACATAATTTAAGTCATCAACTCTAAACATGTAACTTTTGTACAGTGCAGAACATTAGAAACATTAGAGATTTGATTCTACCACCTACGTTTTAAGTTTCCTAACCCCTAGAAAGGAAAGTGTCTTGCAACTGATACAGAAAGAGAAACAAATTCTTTGAACGGTCAAAAGAAGTTGTCACAGCTTATCCACGTTGTGCGAAACAAATATCGATTGTTATTATAACAGCAAAATTCAATGAAAAGAGAAGCTCTAAAAGACGCAGAATATCGTGGCTGCAAGATTTAAGGTAGTGTATGGAGTGTCAGCAGTTGATATGTTCCACGCAACAGTTACCAACGTTAGATGAGCCAGACTAATTGCCAATGGCCACTGAGAATAGAAAGAAAAAGATGAAAAGAAGATTTGATAATAAACATATCTCGGGTGTTTTGTAGAAGAAGACACATTTTTTTATGTATTAGTTATGTATATACATAAGATACAGAAAGAAGAAGAGGAAAAGAGAAGACGAAAAGAAGACAGTTTGTGTATTGATTACTTACATACATGTTGAAAAATCTACGAGCCTATGCAGTTTGTGGAAATTATGTCTTTAGAGGAAAGACGTCGTGTGTGTAAACGTTACAGGACTTTATCTTGTTAGTAGTGTATGCTGGAAGATGGAAAATGTATTGGCCAAGTCGAAAATTTGCATTACTTTTCACGTTTCTATATGATTAACAGTATTGACGTTTATCGCTGAATCTGGTGCGAGTGGTGAAAAATACACAGAAACCAATCCATGGTTGCTTCATTGAAGTGGCACGGGGCAAATGAGCATAATTAAAAATGCCATAGATATATATGATGTAAAATCACTAACGTAAAGAATTGCTAGCAGTGAAGTGAGATACAAAGAGGAGTGAGATTACAGTAATATAATCAATGACACATTTCTAACGTTCACCATCATTCTATTTATTATGTGATTATGTGGCTGATATTTCACGAAGAAAAATTAAAGAAATCACTTATCAGTTAGTCATTGTCTGACTGATTTGATATTGTCAGTAAACATGTTAAATAATGGTATATATTTATTTGGTTTTTGAAACGATTATCGATTTAAATGAAATATAGAATTAATTAAAATGATTCATCGGATGGCTATTTTTGAAGTTTACAAAAACAGTGATTGATACATCAACCAAAAGAAGAACTGTCCAAGTTTTGTCTGGGTTTGGGTCCCGGGACGTCTCGTGTCTCGTGTCCCGGGACTTTCGGGACACTGACATCTGTTGAAAACGAGAGAGTGTCCTCTTTGTCCGGAGGCATTATTACAAAAATCAGAAACAGGTTGTCGGACAAAGCTGTTAATGCTCTAATTTTTTTAAAAGCTTATTTTATTAAATTAGGAAAAAGACTAATTGATAGTTCATTATAATATTTATATGATTATGTTTTGTTTTATAATTATAAGATTTTATTACCAAAAAATGAATCTGTGTATGACCATTAAACACACGAATTGTTTAGGCTTTAATTAACGTTAGAAATATACTTTAGATACAATCAGAGCTGCAAGACTGGGCTACGGCACAGTTTCACAACTATTGGGATAAGGCCTGAGACAGTCGAGGCTCCTTATAAAGGTGCCCTCGACTGACTCCACCGTAAAGAGGCTGATTGAGCTCGACAGAGAACGATTCAGACGGATGGGAGGCCTAATAACAGGACACTGTCCTCTGAACAAGCACCTGCATACAATGCAGTTGAAAGACGATCCTATTTATAGGATGTGTGGAGTGGAGGATGAAACCATCACTCATATTCTGTGCCATTGTGCACCAATAGGCATTCAAGGTATAGGTATTCAGTTTCTACAGCCGGAGGAATTACGGGATCTACCCTGATAAGGGCTACTCTCCTTCGTGGAGAGCAGTGGTTTTTTCCAGGGGATTCTAAATGTGATTTTATATTCAATAAATGTTGATTTTTATTAAAATGGCGAACTCAATTCTAATTTTATTTTGAAAAGTCTCGAAGTTCCGGGACGTCCGGGACTTTGAGAATGTCGAGACTTCCCAAACCCTAGTCACCGGTCACTGTAAAGTGCTCGATATGCGACTTTCCAAAAACACGAAACGATAAACCTGTTAATCTCATACTCGCTGTAGCACATATATTGTCACTGAGTCTCGCTCGATGTCGATTGTTGCATGTAGGTTTTCCAAGCTCCACATGCGAAGGTTGTAGCCATTTCAGTTGCCACGTATAAGAAAAGTTGGAAGTAGAATCGTCGTCCTCTATAGCCTGGCAAAAACTCGGTATATCGTCTTTCTTGGTTTAGAGTTAGTAAAAGTTGTAACCTGCATAGTATCATAATCAAGCGTCGTCTGAGGAATTCTCAGTTTTCGACTAGGGCTGTCGCTTACCTTTCTTAAGCTACATTCGATACTCTTTTTTTATTCTTTGCATCTCCTCAGATATTCATGATTGTCGTGTTCTCTTGCTCTTACACTAACATCCTGTTGCCTTAAAACTGCCGATACCACCAATGGATATTCTGAGGAGCACAAGGTGAATCAATTCCGTAACGCCGACAAAACTCACGTTGCACTGTGCACGCAAAAAGCATTCTGCTGTATGGCCGCCATCATAGACTGTGTGGCAGAGAATAATAGCTACAGAGGAGTCATCTCGCGGTGATTTCTAAAACTTGTAGATTTCCTCTTTCACTTGGTATATGTCAAGTTAATGTACGGTTGATAAGTACGGGATTATAGTCATTTGAAATCGCGGCTGATGTTGAAGGTTCCATATGGCCACATGAATTCGTGGAAAACTTTCGTGTATGGTGTTCAGATTTCGTTGAACAGTTGGATCCATAAATGCCTGTTGAGCATGTGAAATAACAACTGCGCCATCTGGATTTAACTGCTCTAGTATTGACTTCACATTTTCAAAATTAGAATAAGAGTATGATGCTGCCTCTAGTCACGTTTCCCATCTTGTTAAAATGGGCTTTAAATGTAATGGTATATTTGGAAGAATTTCGGGAAATAACCGTACACGATCTAGTGCTTTAAGGGAAATTTGATTTACACTAGATATTAATTTATTAACATTAGCGTGGTATTTCCTAATATACTCTGCAATTCTGTGAAGTCCATGTGCTAGACATGTTACATGCAGTTCATTCTGATATATTTTTTTCAAAATTCTTTCAGCAGCTTTCATTTAATTAACAATTGGTTACCAATAATAGTAACAACTTATCATTATTTTCTGCGTATTTGTCGCCCCATAATTCTTGTAGATTTGAGAACACTCCATCAACTATAGTGCTAGAGTTTGTTGTTTATACTACTTTAGGGCCACAAGTGTTAATGTTGTTGTCCACGCTATACCAGATGAATTTCCCAAGACTAACTGCGTGCGTTCTCCCCCCTTCCCACTATTCCCAGCTTCCCCGCAATTACCTACGTAAATTATGATCGGCACAGTGTGGTGCAATTGTAAAAGAATTAGTTACGTTTTGTTTAATATAGTACATTTTCCGATAAAACTATATACTCCAGGTATTAGAGACCATATAGAACCCTTACCTGGAAAAATTCATTGTAGTTCTGGAAACAGGCTTAGTTTACATTTTTTGGAGCGCTGAATCCGAATTTTCAACTTCCCACCAAGAATTCCCCCCGCAACCCCCTTAAATTTAGAGAAAAAAACTCAAAATTGGTTTTTGATTTTTTTTATCGTTTTTTTGTTTAGAGAAAAAATACCCAGACATTCAGAAAGTAAACAAAATTTATAACAAAACAAGTCCTTTGACATTTTGACGTACGACGAACGGGAGGGGAGCGAGTGGGTCCCGAAGCAAGCGCCTCGGAGCTGTGCGTGCATTTAGGTATCATATGGCAACTCCACAGTTGCTCTTTCGTTTTTCGATCATCTTGGGGTAGCTCCCTCCCCTGCCATGTCCCTCGAGCTAGCATGCTATTGTCAAGAGGCTCTTCCCTTTTCCCCCGATCCATGACACTTGTATGCTGCTCGAGATTTGATAGCAACCTGTCCATCGCGATCGCAGTTTTTTAGGCGTTTTATCTCTACTTTATATTGTTTATTGTTTTTGTTGCTTTAAAAAACTTTTTGTTTCGTGTGACAACTGTTTTTTCACAATATTTTAAACATGGTTGATGTGACTTTAAACTGTTTCATTTGCGAGCTGTCGTTATCGGATGACACAAGACACAGCAGTGATGGAGAGGGGTTTAAAATCTTTTCAAACGGCGAGTTTAAAACGGAAAGATAGTAAATATGATCTTTTAACCGGGCGTACGACGATTGTAGTGCATAGGAAGTGTCAAAGGTCCGTACGTTAACGAGAAACTAATCGCATCATACGTAAAAAACAGACCAGTGCCGGAATATCCCGTGATTCCGCGAAGGCGCTCCGAGACATATTGATTCACTGCATAAAAAACAATTCTGTTTGAAAGAAAATGTCTCGGAGCGCCTTCGCGGAATCACGGGATATTCTGGCACTGTTTTTATATACAATTCGGTTAGTTTCTCGTTAACTTGACACTTGACACTTTCTATGCACCACAATCATCGTACGCCCGGTTAAAAGATCATATTTACTATCTTTCCGCTTTAAACTCGCCGCCTGAAAAGATTTTAAACCTTTTTCCGTCACGTTCACTGTTGTGTCATCCGATAACAGTTGCTCACAAATGGAACAATTTAAAATCACGTCAACCATGTTTAAAATATTGTGAGAAAACAGTTCTCATGCGAAACAAAACGTTTTTTAAAGCAGTAAAAACAATGTGAAGATAAAACGCCTAAAAAACTGCGATCGCAATCAACAGGTTGCTATCAATTATCGAGCAACACACAGGAGTCATGGGTCGAAAGAAAAGAAAAAAAACTTGACAATAGCATGCTAGCTCGAGGGACGTGGCAGGGGAGGGGGGGTACCCCAAGAAGATCGAAAAACGAGAGAGCAACTGTGGAGTTGCCGTATGGTACCTAAATGCACGCACGGTGCAGAGGCGCATGCTTCAGCACCCACTCACTCCCCTCCCGTTCGTCGTACGTCAAAATGTCAAAGGACTCTTTTTGTTGTAAATTTTGTTTACTTTCTGAATGTCTGGGTATTTTTTTTCTAAAACGAAAAGAGAACGATAAAAATCAAAAACCAATTTTTGAGTTTTTTTCTTTAAATCTGAGGGGGTTGCTGGGGGAATTTTTGGTGAGAAGTTGGAAATTCGGATTCAGTGCTCCAAAAAACGTAAGTAAGCCTATTTCCAGAATTACCATAAATTTTTCCAGGTAAAATTCTCCAATGCCTGGATTATAGTTGAAATAAAATTCAATTTATCATGCTGTATACATTTATGTACCTATTCTGCTGTTTAGGAATGTTTCAGTAGGCGTTTACGATATAATAATAATGTCTGCATGAAAGCCGTCTCTGGCGTTGAATGCCTACCGTCCGAGCTTTGCTGATGACGGGCGTGATGTTAAAGCTTAAGAATTTTAAACGACGAATATTTTTTATTGTGCGAAAGCTGAATAAGGAGGCCACTAAAAAAAATTTTGAAAAGAAATTGAACCACCAAAAAAATTTATTTCATATGACTTCCTTTGAGGACAGTTCAATTTTTTCTTCATCAGCCCTGTACAGAACTAAATCTATGCAACCTACCTACAAGCTAACCTTCAATTACTGATGCTAGGTTATGCTATTTTTATCTGATTTAATTTATATTTATTTAGAATTGCTATTAAGAATGTCACGACTTATAATAATGTTTATGTCACAATATTTTAAACTACGGCTTCTGGGAATTCTGTGAACGTCAATGATATATTTTACATATTTTTGGAATATAGAAAGATATTCCTTGTTCTAGGGCATTTCAATATTTTTTATGATACACTGGAACGACCTTGGACAGTATAACCGTATGTATAAAATAGAACAGCAATTTTGCACAACGGTTTATATTTTAACTATTCGGACTAGACGAACTGGCACGTATCATGATAATCATTGATGAGACCGCTCCATGTGCCGAATAAGGAAACAAAAATTTTACAAAAACAAAAAGAACTGGATCAGTGATTTCAATTGAGATTAAAACATGATTGATCGATTATGTTATCTAATGAGAATTTGAAATGATATGTTTAAAATTGTTATAAATTCTCATTCATGCAACTTTCAAGGGCAAATTACTAGGAATAACAACCATTGCCAACAGTTAAATAGAGATCAAGAACACCTGTTGGTAAATTAACATTTTTCAGAAAAAAGTTTTCATGTAAATTCATAACCTCTAAAAATTCATGTATTATTTTGTAGCGCACGTGTTTATTAGCAAAATTATGTGATAACACATAAATTTGTTAGTTGCATATTGTTGAAATTATATTAATTTTTCATTCAAGCGTAGAAGCTGGCAAAACTCCGAACCAAAAGAAACTGAGCCAAAATAATAATTTCCATGGATTTAAACGTTTGTATTACACTGCATTTACTTTTGATCATATATCGCTTACCATGTAAAACTTTAATTTTATTTTATTTCTAGTTTGAATTTTAAGGTGTTACTATTTTTAGCATTTGTTTAGCAGTTTTCCTGTTATCATTTTTTGGGACCATTGTGTCGATCAATTGTCGTAATTAATGTTGAAACAGCTAAATCGTATTTCAACAGCACTGATAGAACATCAACATACATTTTTATCTACTCTTATTGGGTTATATACTAATTAATGAACTGCTTTTGAACAATAGTATCCATAAACAAATAGCGTGAGTTATAATGAGTGAGTTATTATAAGAGCCAATCACCTTTATCTTCATGCCTAGCCTGTCCAATCGACGTAATGCAAGGAGGCTCAGTCAGAGGGAAATTCTTTTCCGATACGGTGAAATAGAACGGTCCATTATTATTTAGGGGAGGAAGGTGATTTATCATGTTTGAATAGTTTCGACGTTTTCACATCAGTTAAGTAATAATTGATGAATTCAGTTAGTGAAGATGAACTAATATGTAGGTACACCACTAGAATGAAGATAAGTAGTTAATGATACAATACATAATTTATTTTCCGAAAAATCGCAGAACAAATATAAAAGTGTGTACAAAAATTAAATTTTACAGTTAATTTTATTAATAAACAAACTGAGTAATTTAAACAAAATTTTCTCAATTAAATATTTATTATTATATTAATAGATAAGTTATAGTATTCAACTTGCGGTAATTGTAATAACTCACTTGATGAATTACGAAAAAACTTCATCTGCGTGAGTTATTACCGACATTAAAGCTCGTTGAATAATATACTATTATCCTTGGGTTCAACGCGTTTTATATCGATTATTTCACTCATTAACGCTATAGCCAATGAGAGCCCGTTTTTTCACAACATTGTACCAATCATACGCCATACTGGTAATCCAACCTAGGTCGGCATTTGACAGTACCAACATGCAAAAATTATCGCTCTAATTTTTTGTGTCGCTGCAGCGGCAAATATTGCGATAATTCTTTGACGTTTTGTTTTTTTGAAATGTTTTCGGCAAATACGGCAACTCGAGCTTTTAAATTTTATCTATAAATATCTTCTCTAGCTTATTACTAATTGTTAACGTAAATTGTTGAATTATATTATATACGTAGTAATATAATAATATAAAAATAACCTAAAAACACCACACAAGTTGACAACTCCCAATTTCAAAACGATGGCTGAACCTTTATAGGTTCGGGACAAGTTATACACAGCTTTCAATGGCTTATAATACTTAACGTAATTACAAAACAATTTTCACAACTAAAATTAAATACAAATGCCTACGAAGCAAACAAATCAATTATTCCCTGTTAAATACACAAATGTACTTACGTACGGTAATTCATCACAGAACAGGTTAACACCCCCCCCCCCCCCCCCAGAAAATCAAAACGTTGGCTGGACTAAGTATATGTTATAATTCGTTGTACTTAAAGTTCACTCTACTTAAACAAGCAAACCTTAACTCAATAACAAGGATTAAATACATAAATATATATTAATAAACACTTTAATATAATAATTTTCGAAAAATTCAATGTTTACTGGTTAAGCTAGCTAGCGTTACTGGATGGCGGTATCATTTTGTGTCGGCAACTTTAGAACGTAAAAGCGAGAGATTGGTAAAATGCAATATTGTCTGGCTTTACTCGTAGTGCGATTGGTCGAAGCGTGCTAGAGGACTCTTTGTTGGGAATACCAGTCTATAAGTTACAATACCTATGGTTTAACTTATCTTGATTGTCGATGCCATTACATCATTTATATCTACTTTGTTTTTTATTAGATGAGTCGTTTTGGAAATGCATTTTTATGTGACGTAAATGACGAAATTGAAAGTAAAGGTCAGTAAACTCTAAAAAGTGACAATTCTCAAGTTAAGTTGCCAAAAGTTAATATAACTCGTGCAAATTAGCAGTTTATTATCAAAGATTAAATCCCTCCCGCTAAAGCAGTCGGGATTTAATCAAATAATAAAGTGCCAATTTGCACTCTTTATATTACCAGGCAACAACGCTATCGAAAAAATTTTCGATAAAATTTTAAGCACTAATGATATTCATATGATAAAGCTGTCTGTAGTGTTTTATATACGGTTTATCGGTATAAGAGACATCGTAGACATAAACGTAGTAAGTATATAGACTATTTCAATTTCGCCCCTTTTATTCTTCATCAATAGAACCATGCTTTTACCATTTAATCAGACAGAAGATCTCTTAGGCAAAAATTGACATATAAGGTTACACATAGCCCCTATAAAGACAGGTTAAAAACTTGCTCTGGAGAGATATAAGGTAAAAATATACTTATGTCTGTCACAAAGTCACAACGATGGAATGTACATTACAATTCGTAGTACATATTCAAACTTTCAAAGAGTACTCTCTGCTGGACTGAACAGTCTTAACTTTATTACCAAACTTCTTAAATTAAAGATAAAGATTAAATAAATATCAACTTTAATCGTTAGTAATATTCATGCATCGTTCACTGCCGTCTGAGAATATAGATTTAGCGGCATCCTCTAACTCAATTTTCCTCCATGTCTCATATTTTTTATTTTGAGTCCAAAGTAATATAACTCGTGTAAATTGGATGGTAAATCCTGGCCTATCCATAGAGTTTTTCTATTTCATCTTAACTAGCAACCACTCCCTCGTAAAACATTTTCGACAAAATAAAAAAAAAATTTAAAACTACATTCATAAAAATGTATTATTTGAAAGTTATACTCTATTATTCTTCTTAATATAATTCCTTTCAATTAGTTATTTAAGAAACTATGTAAGGGTGTCGATGTATTTTGCATTTCTAAAAGGGATGAAATTTTATTTCATTGAGTATTTTATTTTTACCTTTATCGCATGGAAACGATGTTGTTTTTAAAATAGGTGAGTATGACGAATGTAGCAAGGCGGGAAGTCGACGCTTCGCTAAAAACCGCTGCCCAAGGAATCACTACTTCCACATCCAGATTTTCTACCCAAGTCACTAACAACGAAATTTGTATGTGGAAGTAACTGTTTATGGAACTTTAATATTATAATATTTGAAATCCTCTACCCCAAAAACCCATAAAACGATACCCCACAACGATAGTGGGGTGGGGGTGGTAATAGGGGGTGGTGGGGGGGTGGATGAAGTAAAAAATATTTTGAGGTTTCTGGTTCTTGTACACACACTAAATCATAATTTTTTTTTCATCCCCTTTAATAAGGGGGTGGGGGTTGATAATGGGGGGTGGCTAATACCAAAAATTTTTTTGAGACCTTAGCTTTTCTTGTATATACTAAATACCAATTTTATGGACTCTTACCTGCTTGATTTACCCATTTACCCCAATTTACCCCCCAACCCTTCGACGGATCAAGATGAAAATATAATCTAGTTAAAGTACATATGTGTACCGTTAAAGTACATATGTGTACCGAATTTCAAGTCGATATCTCAAACGGTTCCAGAGTAAACGTGCGCACAAAAAAAAGTTACAGACAGACAGACCGACAGACAGACAGGCAGTAATTTTTTTTCGCTCAAACTTAAAATCTCGACGTTTCATGACATTTTATGCCTATTTGAACATTAAAAATTTTTTTAATTTTTTTTGTCGTTACTATACTTCCACTGGATGTGGAAGTAAAACTATCGCATAGAGAAGTGTGAGCTGTTTTCCGTGTAAATATCCTGAAGGAGCTATATGCTATTCTCGCACCTGGTATGTACAACTTCACTGATGATTAGCTGGTGCGATTTTATTGGAAGAAATTGCTATAAACATCCACGTTTTCACAAGTTTTTGAGGTCAAATGCCGTTCTTCATCGTCCTCGATCGACCTCCAAATCACGTTCTCCATAAGTTTGTCACTAAAGCTCAAATCTTTCAGTTAGGTAGTCAGTAATCGAAAATTAGAATTGGCCTAATTTCAAAGCTGGACACCACAGCACTTTTGTTAAATCCTGGTAAAAAATGTATTATTACTTTTATTACCCTCTTGTTGCTGGAAGTATTCTAGACCGCTTATTTGTATTATTTCCACGATACCAATGTGAGAATATCTGGGTTTTGAGATCTGAATGCGGTACTGCGCGTTTATTTTTCGCTGCATCAAAAATTGGGTTAAAGTTAGTCGCATTTCCATGTTCCCGCGATTCTCGATAACTATGAGTCAAGCTTTCATCGGAACATAAACCCATTTACCAATTACAAAAAATGTTGGCCATCTCCCAGTAACCTTCGAATATTTTCGTGCACATAAATCAAAAACTCGACCACTTGAAAACTGGATTCAGCGGTATCGTAATTGGTTCCTATATTTTATTATGTGGATTTGGCGCCAATACTACGGGGTGAAGTTTTTTGACTAATTTTTGAGCTGTACAAGACTTGTATTGGGTAGTAGATGTACGATAATTTGCCTATACACTAAAAGTGCAAACAGAAAAATATTTTTGAAGAAAAAAAACGTCGCCTAGTTAATTGAACCTTACTATCTAATGTCGATATTGTGGTCGGTGTAAAAATATACAAATTTAAACGTATTAACGTATTTTTAACAGTCTTTAATATCAATATTAGGTAATAAGGTTTGTATGTTCTAAGTTTGCGTAGATCGGTTTCAAAAAATCCTATTCTAAACGTGTTTCTGTAATTTATTTTTTTTTTCATTCAATTACACAGGTCTACAAAAAAAAAACGTTCTGCTCCAAGGACTAAACCTATTATGTCTTAAGTATTTTTGTGTGCTGAAACCGAATTTTTAATTTAAAAAACTTTCTATCGCGTAGATTTCGAGTAAATCCCCCCTTATATGAGGGGCCCCTACCCCAAAACAATAAAAATTACTATTTCCTATGTACTTTTGGGCGATGATTACGAATCCGGCCTCAAAAAACTCTATCCTCTAAAGGGCAATATAAGGCAACAGGGGCGAAAACTCACTTTTATTCAAAAAAGAAGTGCGAGGTTTGTTTTTCTATGTATTTTTTAATGCTGAACACGAATCCGATGTTAAAACCGCTGCCCAAGGAATCACTACTTCCACATCCAGATTTTCTATCCAAGTCTCTCACAACAAAAAAATTTTGTATGTGGAAATAATTATTTATGGAACTTTAATAATATAATATTTGAAATCGTCTACCCCAAAAACCCATAAAACGATATGTCAGATCGGTAGTGGAGGTGAGGGTGGTGGAAGGGAGGTGGTAGTGGGGGTGGATAAAGTAAAAAAAAAATTGAGGCCTTTGGCTCTTGTACACACACTAAATGACAATGTTATTTATTCACTCCTTTTAATAATGGGGTGGGGGTTGTTAATGGGGGTTCCAGAGTAATTGTGAGCACAAAAAAAAAGGTTACAGACAGACAGACAGAATTTTTTTTGTTCAAATTTAAAACCTCGACATTTCATGATATTCTAAGCCTATTTGAACAATAAAAATTTTCCATCTTTTTTGTCTATACTATACTTCCGCTGGATGTGAAAGTGAAAAGGACACTCTGCCCTCCAAAGGGCAAAAACGGTCAAAAACTCAATTTCGTTGAAAAAAGGTGTGTTTTCCTAAAAATGGACAAATATTAATCGTTTATTGCTCGAAGGTGTAGTGTTTTTAAGACTAGTCTGACCTGACCTAACTAGTGTAAACTCAAGCATGCGGTAAACCTTTGGAAGGGTTTTAGCCCTTTGTAAGGGTCCTACCAAGTTTTTACCCCTTCTGTGGTCAGCCAGAAACCTCATGTAAATACTTATAAACACATTTTCGTCGAAATTTGTCAAAAAAACGTATTTTGACAATAAAAACCGGGATATACTCGAAATCTACGCGGTAGAAAGTTTTTTAAATTGAAAAAATTCGGTTTCAGCACACAAAAATACTTAACACATGATAGGTTTAGTCCTTGGAGCAGAACATTTTTTTTGTTTTGTAGACCTGTGTTATTAATTACTATACATATATATGGTCTAATTAATTTCAAGCAATTTTATCTATAAGAACATTCATTGGTAATTACTTAGACTTAATCATATCCGCAATATGTCTCATTAACACCTTAATATTCCACATATTATTTGCAATTTAACATTAATGATTGAAATAGTCATTTGCCATTTTAAGTGAGTCAAACTACTTAACATTGTTTCATACTTATTAATATATTTTTTTATTTTAAACACCTAATTTTATTCTTGCTTCAAAAGTTATGTAATTGTGAAGCTGCATTTATCCTGCAAAGCAGAATTAATACTATTTCACTGTTTGGATGTTGTGTTAAAAATGCTTTGGTAAGTTCAATCAGGTATTTCTAATAAAAATGTTGACTATGCTATGACATATCAAGCCAAATCGCAGGAATGTGTGACGTAAGTATGTATTATTATCAATATTTTGATTGAGAGAACTATAATAATTAAATTCACAATAAAACTCATGAAATTGCGGGCACGCGTTAATGCGAATACAGTATTGCGACAAATCATATGTGTATTGAATACAGTAGTGCCTAGAAAAGTTCTCCCTGAAAAAAAAGAACCTTGGCGAGGAATATCGCCGGGAGACAGAAAAGAACCCTGATGGAATACATGAAGACTAACCCCTTTGACTGCAAGCTAAGCTGCATAGTCTGATCAGTGATCACTTCCCTTAAACTTCTCCAACAGTTTAACGTCGCAAAACACGGACGCGAGTTGGCGCATTTGCTCCTCAGTAATCGCAAATTGAGATACAGCTTAACATAGTCATATACTGCACGTCTTGAACGAGCAAACCAATGTCTAAACTATTCAGTTTAGCCCTAAACGCTGATGTGTGTGCAGTGAGCTGATAATTGTTGCGTCAGCACTATTGTTGTCAGGGTCAAGCTTTGTTTATTGGTGTTTATTGTTTATTGGTGTTATGATAAACTTGTCTCATAGGTAGCTCATGTATAGGAATATCACACGTAGGTATTTTTTGATTTATAGCTTTTATTTTTGCATAATATCTCTTGGTGGAGACATCCCGAGCTGAATCATGTATTTTGGCAAAAAGGATTCTACAGATGATCCAACTAACCAACCGACTTTCTCGGTACACTTTGAAGATTGCCATGCGAACTCGTAAAACTGCTGGAGCCAACATTGTCGGTACGCTTTGAAGACGCTGGAATTCCAGCAGACCAGCTTACTTTTACGAGTTGTCATGGCAATTTTTAAAGTGTACCAAGAAGGTTGGTTGGTTAGTTGGTTGGGTCGTCTGTGCATCTCCGATGTCCTGTTGATGTATACTCAGAATTGTAATTTGTTCGTAGAAGTTGCAACTAATTTCTGAAATTCAATGACTTGCGGTTTTAGAAATAAAGGGAACGTGCACAGTAACTGGCAGTAAAATTAATTGGCCGGTACAAAACTAATACAAAACGTTATCGCTTTTGGTGCTTGTACTGTTTTAATAATAAAAATAGTTATCAGATTTTACGTGGAAAATTTGTCCATATTGTTTTATTGCAAACAGAATTACTGGAGTTTATTATACGTAAACAAAATATAAAGTGATCATTAAATCATTTAAATATTTAATATTTAACTTTTATTTGTTAACACATATATTAATAAGTCATGTTAATATATCACGGTTATTTATTAATTCACAAATATGTGTACAATTTATCCATGCGAAAAGAAATTTTCAAAATATTTTTGTCGTCACAATGTTATTGTTCTTTTATCGTGTCAAAACATTCTGATGAATAATAATAATGTTACTTAACATATGATAAATTCGGATGACTTTCCTAAAAAGAATAGTTTCTTCATCAACAACAAAATTATAACTTCATGTTTTTAAGGCAAGGTCAACACTTCTATTGGCGGAGCGCGGGGGTGGTAGTAGATTAGGTTTAGTACAGTTTCAGAAGAAAGTACAAACAAATATGCATGACCGCGGTGCTTTGAAATGGAACCGGAAAGAACCCTAAAAAACCGAAATTATTTTTAGGGGTTCCGGTTCCGGTACTAGCGTAAAAAGAAATGAGAGTTCCGGTCCGGTTCTCGGAAAATAGCGGTCCGGTTCAGGTCCCTGCTTATAATACTATTTAAATTTATCCTTTTATTTCATCATGCAAATGAGTGTTATTATTATCATTATGCTTTAAAGTTGACTCTCTTCCCGCATCTTTGATGTTTTTAGGCGGTGTCGTATGGTGAGTTCAGATCTCAATATGAGATCATAGCGACTCACCCAAGCACTTTTCTTAATATATGTTCACAGAACTGCCATCTTTTGCACCTCATATATGCTTATATCACCTGGGACGAGTTGCAAATTCTTATCGAGTCCTTTATTGATAATTCCAGGGACAATAACTACTGAGACAACTTTTGCTTTCACGTTCCACATTGTGTAGACTCCCGTTTGTAAGTTTTTTTACATGCTCGTTTTCTCTGCATCTTTGAGTGATAGATACACTCTAAAATAATGAGTGTGCATCGCTTTGCCTTTTTCCTCTTCGTGATGCAGCGTCTGATTTGCTTTTTTTTACCATATCCACAACTTCTGACTTTCCTTGCTTTTTTTTGGAGGGGATACATCTTCTTATCCATATCATGCATCTTTAGAAGACAATATATTGATCGTTTTCCTGTTGGATATACTCGCATATCCCAGCTTCATCTTTCCTCATAATGTACAAACTTTGTACATCTGCTTTCGGGTAGTGAATTCCATCCATTATCAGGATCTTTTTAGTTTTTCTGTAATTTTTGCGATGTCGTTTCTTATTATTGTTATTGCCATTATTAGCTTATGCCGGCGGTTACGCTCACGTGTATGTATCATCTATTTTCTACTGTCTCCCTCACCTATGTATTGATTAATATTATTAATGCTATAAATGGCTGGAACTATAAATAAAAACACTTTGTTTTAGTTCACATTTTGAAAGGCCTGTATCCTCTGCAGCTGCATTAGGAAGCAATTTAGATAGTTTTATATTCTGATGTCACTCACACCCTTATAGTAGTCCTTTACTTTGAGAACTCCCTGTACAATATTTTACAATCTCCTTAGTCCAAATATTTGTTTACAGAAATAGATAAAAAAATTCTGTCAACTTTTGCGTTTTCTAGTGAAAAACATCATTCAGCCATAACAATGGTAAGTAGGCAAATAGGTTATTAAAATACATTGAAACCGAATCAAGTTCAAATCTCGCTATGGTAGCAAACTTAATTTAATTGTTGGTATGAATAATAATGTAATCATTTGGTAAAACCACTTTTTATTGCGACCAGTTTGACTAGGTCATGATTAAGGATGATAAAATTAGCGTAAAATTATGTCCAGAAATTAAACAAACTATTTATAATAACAAACAATAAACGGTTGTAAACAACTCATAGACTAACTTGCCTATATATGAGTAATGGGAGTAAGGCCTATAGTACAGTGTCGTTTATTATTAATTTTTTAACTCCTACCCTTAGGAAAACTGGTCATTCTACACTGTTACTATTGAAGTATCCATATTTTAAATTAAATCTGAGTTATTAAATTAAAATACTCGTTTTTTCGGACTTGCTAACTTCCCTGCTGTCATCTTTTTTGACTGGAAGGAATCAATACGTAGAATGCCGTGGCTTTAAGTTTGATCAATTCCTAGCTACTTCCGAAATGCCCCAATGCTCAGTACTGGGGCCTCTATTATTTATTTTATATATTAATGATTTAGTGACTTGTGTTGATGTCAACTGCCCGTTGTATGCTGATGAAATTGCATTATACTGTTGATACCGACGAGGATTGTGTGTTACTCTAATCTGCCATTAAATATCGCCAAATGTAACGTTCTGTCTTTCTGTACGAAGAATAATCCATTGTTATTTGATTATGAGTTGAACGATACCATATTGAATAGATTAGATGTATTCAATGACTTTGGGTAGTCTTATTCAACTCGAAACTAAATTTTAACAAATATTTAGAAAATATTTACTACTGAAATATTTTGTCGAATTCCTATATACGTTTCCTTAAATATACAAGGAATAAAAACCAGACTGCAACTAACAGCTATTCTCCGGACTAATGCCTCGCCGAGCGCTAAATTACGTACAAGCCTGGCCGCGTTAAGTGCAATAACTATGTGTTGCCACAAAACGCTAAACTTTCGATTGCAATAGGCACCAGCCGAAAGACTTATTCCTACTGAAAGGAGCTGTCGTGCCAGCCATTCTATACCACTTGCAGGCTGCAGTTTCGAGCCATTGTCTCTCGTCAGTGCAAGGAAGATCTGGGATGGCTGGAATGAGGCTCTTGTTCACTCTTGGTACATGACGAGATTTATAAAATCGCGACATGCAACAAAAATGGCAGGCTCCATCTAGCGGCTGATGTCTATTGCAATCGAAGCAGCAGTAGCCCCGACATGGGCACAGTTAGTAGGTATGCTTTTAGAGGGCAGAATATTTTGAAAGATTTTGTCGAACTCCTCTATACGTTTCTATAAATATATAAGGAATAAAAACTAGACTTCAACCAACCAATAGCTATATATATTAACAGCTTTATATATTTAAGGAAACGTATAGTAGAGAAGTTCGACAAAATATTTTTCTAGTAAATATTCTGCCCTCCAAATTTTACATAATTGAATGCAAAAAAATACAGGGTATTCCATTTGACTTAAACAAGTTCTCGCGGTTTGAATTTGACAAATTGTTACGTAAAAAACTGAACACTTGGTATATATTGAATTTCTTTAAACTGTAGATGTAGTGTATTGTTTCAGGGTTTTTTTAACTATTTAACGTCGGCCTATTTCCGCTACCAGGGACTATCACCGACGCCAGGAGACGAGCTACCCCCAACCTAGAAATTTTGCCGAACCTCTTCCCTTAAGAAGAGTAGGGATCTTTTACTTGCCTAACATTTAATAGACAAGGGACCGCCTGCTTTACATCCTCTCCGTAGGATGATATATCCACTACGTAATCCTCGTCTGAAATTACGTAGCTTCCGAGTATACACTGATATACAACCCTCTAGAAGGTGGGACGAGAACGCTGTATTTCCCAAGATGGGACCCCATCCAAGTACTAACCGCTCTCGACGTTGCTTCAACGGAATATCGACTGATATTCACATTGAAGTCGCCTCTACGCTCGCCCCTGGTAAACTATTTTATATTATTTAAGTTCGATGAACAATTACACAGGTCCACAAAAAAAAAATTGTTATTTGAATTGTACCTCTGAATATACTTTTCTTTAGTATTTTTTCCCCGAAAAACTGTCAAAAAATGCGTTTTTTATGGTTTTTTTGGTGGTATAATATGCACGTGGCGTGTTCGGCTAGGCTGCATGTATTTTTCTTATGTTTTTTTGCCCTACTGACCTCAAATCTATTGTTAGAACCCAGGGCTAATTGTCAAAATGTTGAGGAAAATTTAAAAAAAACGTAAAAAATCGCGTCTTTCACGGATGCTATGTTTTTTTATGGACATCACGTTTTTTTTCATGAATACATAGCGTGTTACGATGGCCTGCGTACACTTGTTTTGAGTAATTTTTCACACTGCTCACAAATGTTAAGTCAAATTTGAAGATCAGTGATGAAAATACTGAGAAAAATAGAAAAAATGTCAAAAATAGGTTTTTTTCATGGATGTCGTGTTTTTTCATGAACGCATAGCGTGTTCCAATGGTCTGCATATAACTTTATCGAGTAATTTTTTCCGCTGATCACGAATCTGGAGTCAAATTTTGGGGTCAGTGATGAAAACACTGAGAAAAATCAGAAAAATCTGTATTTTTCAATCATTGTGCGTGACATATAGTATTTCAATTTTATATGGGTTTTCGTTTTCGAACGTGCTTATCTTCAAACGATCTGTATAAAGGGTTTCTTCGTCGTTTCGTTACTTTTGGTTCCACTTCTCTTTGTAGCATCCAGCAGTAATCTGCTAACATGTTGACATCCCATTTACCCTGAAATCAACGTTCAAAGTCTTTTAAATCTTGGTGGAATCTTTCTCGCCGTTATTTTCTGGAAACTCATCCAGGTGTGAATCGAGAAAGTGCAATTTTAAACTCATCATACAACCTAACTTTTCGTAATTCTTTATCATTTTTGATACAATGTTTCTGTAGTCTGGATCTTTGGTATTACCGAGAAATTTTGTGGATACGTCTTTAAAACTTAACCATGCTGCCTTTTCTACTTCATAGAATCAACGAATTCTCGGTCCCTAAATAAAATTCGAATCTCAGGCCCAACGAAGATACCTTCCTTCAATTTAACATCAGATTTGCGACTCATCAAATGACTCAAATATTTAAAGCATTGACCATCTTTGTTAAGAGCTTTCACAAATTGTTTCATTAGCCCAAGCTTAATGTGCAAGGGAGGACTGAGAATTTTAGAAGTGCTAACAAGCGGTTCATTTATAATATTCTTGGATCCAGGAACGAGAGACGTTCTGGGTTCCCACATCTTATTTTTGTAATGATTTAATCTGTCCCTGCTATCGAACATGCACAAATAACAAGGATATTTTCTGAAACCAGCTTGCTGCCCAAGTATCATTGACAAAATTTTGAAATCTCCACAAATAAGCAAATTTATTTGTATTATGAAGGAGAACCGCCTTCAGACTTCGCTTTGAAGAGTCAATGTTCAACCTCCAGTCTTCAGGTTTATAAAGGCCAGGCTTTAATTCGTCTACAAGTCCTTTAACATTCGTGCAGTAAGTAATTCAGAGTCTTTTTTGTAATATATGCGGAAACTTGTTTCTCGATTTCGATAAAATGTAACATTTGTGGAGAGTCTTTGGGAAGTGAAGAGGAATATGTTGCTGTTGGCGGAGAGCGGGCTCCACGAAAATTTGATCAAAATAGTCTGAACGATTTGATGTCATCTTACAAAAGATGTGGCTGAATTTCTAGCTTCAGAATTGAAGAATATGCTGAAAAAGGGCACAAATGTTACATTTTATCGAAATCGAGAAGCAAGTTTTCGTAAATATTACAAAAAAGACTGAATTACTATACTGCCCGAATGTTAATGGACTTGTAGACGAATTGAAGCCTGGCCTTTATAAATCTGAAGACTGGAGGTTGAACATTGACTCCTCAAAGCGAAGTCTGAAGGCATAATACAAATAAATTTGCTTCCTTGCCATTAGCACATTCGACAGTATTGAAACAAGAATATGAGAACTTGGAAATGCACTTAAAAAAATTAAATTATGAAGATCATAAATGGTTTATTTGTGGAGATATCAAAATTTTTTCCATGATACTCGTTCCACAAAATATCCTTGTTATTTGTGCATGTTCGATAGCAGGGACAGATTAAATCATTACAAAAATAAGATGTAGGAACCCAGAACGTCTCTCGTCCGTGGATCCAAGAATATTATAAATGAACCGCTTGTCAGCACTTCTAAAATTCTCATTCCTCCCTTGTACATTAAGTTTGGGCTAATGAAACAATTTGCGAAAGCTCTTAACAAAGATGGTCAATGCTTTAAATATTTGAGTCATTTGATGAGTCATAAATCTGATGCTAAATTGAAGGAAGGTATCTTCGTTGGGCCTGAGATTCGAACTTTATTTAGGGACCAAGAATTCGTTGATTCTATGAATGAAGTAGAAAAGGCGGCATGGTTAAGTTTTAAAGACGTGTCCACAAAATTTCTCGGTAATACCAAAGATTCAGACTACAGAAACATTGTATGAAAAATGATAAAGAATTACGAAAAGTTAGGTTGTATGATGAGTTTAAAATTGCACTTTTTCGATTCACACCTGGATGAGTTTCCAGAAAATAACGGCGACTTCAGCGAAGAGCAAGGAGAAAGATTCCAGCAAGATTTAAAAGACTTTGAACGTTGATTTCAGGGTAAATGGGATGTCAACATGTAAGCAGATTACTGCTGGATGCTACAAAGAGAAGTGAAACCAAAAGTAACGATACGACGAAGATAAGCGCGTTCGAAAATGAAAACCCATATAAAATTGAAATACTATATATCACGCACGATGATTCGGTATCCTGAAAAATGCAGATTTTTGACAGTTTTCCTGATTTTTCTGTGTTTTCATCACTCCAAAATTTGACTCCAGATTCGTGATCAGCGGAAAAAATTACTCGATAAAGTTGTATACAGACCATCGGAACATTGAACGCTATGCGTTCATGAAAAAACGCGACATCCATGAAAAAAACACTATTTTTGACAGTTTTTTAAATTTTTCTCCGTATTTTCATCACTGACCTTCAAATTTGACTCAACATTTGTCATCAGCGATTATGATATCCATAAAAAAACATGGTATCCGTGAAAGATGCAATTTTTTATGTTTTTTTTTTATTTTCCTCAACATTTTGACAATTAGCCCTGGGTTCTAACAATAGATTCGAGCTCTGTGAGGTAAAAAACATAAGAAAAATACATGCAGCCTAGCCCAACACGCCACATACATATTTTATTTACCACCCAAAAAAACATAAAAAACGCATTTTTTGACAGTTTTTCGGGTTTTTCTCTGTAATATGCGCATTCCATTCTGACTTCAGATTCGTAATCAGCGGGAAAAAATACTAAAGAAAAGTATATTCAGAGGTCCAGTTCAAATAACTTTTTTTTTGTGGGCCTGTGTTATTTCCGCTTAGTGCATTGCAAATATAGTATCAACAATTTTTTTTTGTTGGAAGAAATTTGGACACAGAGTTTGGTTGTGGAAATAGTGATTCCTTAGGCAGCAGTTTTTTATACTAGTCCTCTAAACTATCATACTTTTGTTTTGAAGTCGATGGTTCATTCATATGATTTTCTACATAATCTGTCTGATTTTCTGAAGTATGCTTCAAAGTGTTTTGTGTTTCATTATCTATTCCATTCTCGTCATCTTCATATACGCCCACAATACTCGAGATTTTCCCTCTCTGTATGTGAACATCTCGAAGTAGAAATTATGGCAGCTTAGTCTATAATTATTTCTTATTTCTAAGATTGGTATCTTTTAATACAGATCATGTTCTAGCAAGTTTCCAAACATACAAAGGAATGTTCGCAAGATAAGTTGAACATTTCCAAAAAGCCTTAGCTCAGCCTGATGTGTCTGTTCTTTGATCTAGTATTTTGTCAACTTTTCATTTTGGTTTACCATTTTTTGAATCATAAAATGTCTAAAAGCGTACGTTTCCGCATTCCT
The DNA here is from genome assembly GCA_936432065.2 of Rutpela maculata. Lineage (NCBI taxonomy): Eukaryota > Metazoa > Arthropoda > Insecta > Coleoptera > Cerambycidae > Rutpela > Rutpela maculata. Next base: position 248,681,539 of record OW386286.2, read on the forward strand.
AAACCAATATTATTCGAAAAAATATTTTAACCTTTCAATTTTACTTACTCATAAATATCTGAGGTAAAAATGTCGCTATTTTCAACGTTATTTTGTCTACATTAAAAACTTTATTATGAATTTATGATGCATACATTTTCTATCGCATCACCACCGGTATTTGCTATTTCCTGGAGTTAATTTTAAAACTAGTGTCACATAATTCCAAGTGTCGTCACTCGTAACGCAGTTATGTGACGTAAAATAAAATCAATCTCCCACGTGCGAACCTTGTATACATTCTTTTAACGGAAAAGATAAACATATGTATAGAGTCACTATTGAATTATGAGTATACGATGCTTACTTTACCACTAGTGAGCATGTAAATATTGTCTATCTTATCTCTAGGCACGTGGAAATTGGGTTTAATTATGGCCATTCATAGACAGGTGGTATATTTTTTATCGACCAGTTTTATTGCTCACCGCCGAGGTCTGAAATCTATGCCAATTTTGAAAATTCTCTCACTGTACTTCCGTGGGATTTTGAGTGACACAGATATGAGCCTGGTATCAATCTCTTCATCCAGAAACGTAGATTATGAATTGGTTTGGTGATAAGCTGTAAATCGTATGGGAAAAAAGTTATGTTTTAAAACAGAATGGTGTCAAGGAGTTAAAGCACAAGGTACTGGAGTTGTCTTTAATGTAACAACATGTTTGTTAGATATCAATGCTACTGACTACACTTCTAGGACTCTTAGGACTTCTCACCAGTGGCGTAGGCAGAGAGGGAGGACGACAGGAGTCGTGAAAGTTAAAATTTACAACAGAGCGTGCCTTATTTTTAATGGCCCCCATATCTCCGATCCGATTTCAACCAAATTAGGGTCGGTATCAAAGACCTATATTATGTTCTTTTTAAGTAAAACATAATTTATTTCAGTCATTGGCGTGCATTTTTAAAAAGGCGATTTTTCGGAAAGTCATATTAGGCATTTTATTGAAAAACTAATACAACATTATTGATCAGCATTCTCTAGAACCCCCATGTTCAAAATTTTAAAATTTTGATGTATGGTTTTCGAATTACGGCTCCCTTAAAATTGCATTTTTTAAACATTAAATAATCAATAACTTGGAAACGAACTGATTTTCGAAAAAAAGTCATTTCTTATTTTCTTTTTAAATTGACTTTCTCAGTCAATCTATGTCATCGGTACTTTCAAATTCGGAAATTCTACTTTTTAATGCCAGAATAATTTAGCTGGCTCAGCATTTTTGAAAATTTATCAATGAAAATTCTTGACCTAAAAAATTTGAAAGTATCAATGACATTAGGTGCTAGAAAAAGTGAATTTAAAGCGAAAATGAGGAATGACTTATTTCAGTCACTGGCGTGCATTTTTATCGGCACTTTTCGAGGAAAGCATAAAGTGACACGCTTGATCACCAGAACTTCTTGCATATGATTTTATTTTGTAGAAAAAGACACAAATGTCTCTCATTTCCTTCAGTCTGTCTGTCACTCTGTCTGTTTGCAGGTCTGGTGTCTATCTGTTGGCGCTATATCTACAAAACTATTAGATAATGAAAAATAATATTTGGTAGGCATTTGACGCTATTTCCAACGAAGAAATGGGACATACTTTTAGTGAAAAATTATAAGATGGGCCTAAAAAAATAATTAATAAAAGAAATGAAACAGTGGACACAAAAATAATTAGAAAGCGACGGACGAAAACAATATTTAGAATGTTGTAACCACTATTGCTAGGAAAAAACCTGATATACTTTTAGTTAAAGAAAATAGACAGGGTGGTAGAAAGAATAATAAATAAAAGGTGCCAAATAGAGAGGGAAGTTCTGTGTAAAATACCTTTACGGTTTTTTTTAAATTTAAATTTGCCTACCTATTTATATTTCATTAGTTATTACCCTTGAAAATAGTAACAATAATTATATTTACGTCATCGAAATTTATACAGGAACATTCTTAACCAGAAACTGAAATATCTATTGGTGACGAACGCAAAAACGACATCAAATAGCCTTCTGAGCAACTTGGCGTCGTCTTTTCTTGAACGTGCGGTATAAATAACGTGGATTAAAAAAATAATGGCCTAAGATTGCATCCTTGGGGCATACTAGAAGGATAATTAAATGCAACTGCAACTATTTGGGTACTTGGTACGACGAAAAAGTACCCAAAGTAAGATTTTGTCAAGTAAAACCATTTCGGTAAAAATTGATTCTAAAAATCATACAAACGGCTCATAATTAGTAACTTCGCAGAGGTATTCAAAGTGATGATTAAAATTTTTTAATATATTTAGCTTTATGTTTTTTACTTGAGTGTTTGCGTTTGTGAAGATATCTCGAAAACAACTCGTCACCTTGGTTTTTAATTGTTATTTTCTACTGACGCTAAATTAACTAAATTAATGAGTGTTTCTAACCAGTCTATTTTGTAAATTTTATTTTTGTGAATATTAGAGATACATGTGAAGAATTTTATCAATGAAATTGCTGCCAACGGTTTGCGTAAACAACAATGACATACAAAATATTCGTAGTATTTGTGGCATAAAAACTCTTTCATATAAAATAAAATTACTTTTATTACATACACGCGATTTCAATAAAATAAGAATGACCTATATATTCAAAGTATGTATCTTCCCGATAATCAAATTGTGAAATTAATGCCAGAGATTTATTGAAAATAAATTTGGAAAGCGTGAAGATAAAAAGATGTTTAAAGACGTATATACAGCTTATCATAATGATTTGTTCGATATTTCAATTTAGAATTCATAGAAATATTAGATATGAATGAATGAAAATCTATTAAAAAAATAATACGCAGGCTAAAATTGTCTAGAGGACAAACACATAATTTGCAATTTTTGTAAAATAAAATATTGAATATGTATATTTTTTATAAGGAATGTTTTAAAATTATTTGCGTTGTTTTTTGTCCATTCATTGTCACGATGCAAAATTCTTTTACTTTTGAAAAAACGTTTTTGAATTATTCCATACTTTTAGAAATCAGTTATTTTTGAATTAATTAACAATTAATGTAGTAATAATTAATAAGTCTACTACTGCAAACTAAGCAGTGAAATCGAACTTTTCATTGCTATGATGAATTTAGAATAATAAGTAATGATCTTTCGTGGAAAAAATTGTTATTGCTGAATTCGAATTACTACGCGAAAAATATAGTGAAAAGTGTATTTCGTGGTAAATTTGGATCTATATTTATAATTTCGGCCGTGTAATGAATTATTTAAGCAAATAAAAGGTAAAATACAGGTTTTGTAGAATCTCTATTATAGGATGGGAAAGTGATCAAACATTTGAAAACCGTTATTTTACTTAAAAAAATTGTTGACATTTGCATTGTTGTGATTTTGAAAATTTGTTTTTTGCAGACATGCCGAAAATTATGCCTAGGATTTTTATAGAATATTCTACTCTGTATAAAAATTGTTTATGTGCAATTTTACCGTATCGTAAAATTTTAGAGATATGACAAATTTAATGTAAGAGACGCTTATCTCCATTAAATATCGAGATGTTGAGTTTGAGCTAAAATATTCTGTCTCTGTCGGTCTGTTTGTAATTCTTTTTGTGCGCACGATTACTCTGGAACAGTTTATTACATTGATTTGGTACTATTATAACGAGATTTGGAACTAGATTATGCTTTGATCTTATTTCGGTCATGGTTAGAGGGTAAATATCAGTAAATAAGTGAAGCAAGCATAAAATTGGAATTTAGTGTATGTACGAGAAGCCAAAGTCTCAGAATTTTTTTGACTTCAGCTCCCCACTTACCCCCATTACCACCTCCACCCCATTATTAAAGGGTGTAAAAAAATAAAATTGTGATTTAGTGTGTGTACAAGAACCAAAGGCCCCAAAATTATTTTGGCATCGGCTAAACCCATTACCACTCTTTAATAATGGGCTGGGTATTGTGGGACTTGGATAGTAAGAGACTTGATAGCAAATCTGGATGTCGAAGTAGTGATTTCTTCGGCAGCGGATTTTTTAAAAGGTATTAAAACATTTTTTGATAAAATGTTCATATCTTACATATTAATTCAGGTATCTTATCAAGCACAATAGGTAACATTAATGCGAGAGAGAGATCGACTACAGAGAGCGAGGGCTCAATACATTTGAATCGTGTATTAGTTATACTATACGAGGTGTATACTTCCGATAATGAATATATTAGTCGCTAGTGTGTACTTAGTTGGTAGGTGAACGGAAATGAAGTTCTCGCTTATATCATCTTGACAATTATGATTTGAGTCATAACTTATGACTGGTAATTGTCAAGACGACATACGCGAGAACTTCTTCATTTCCGTTCACTTACTCATAATTTATGAGTCATTGTGGTGTCCCAAGGGGGTTGAATAATTGATATAGAAAACTAATAAAAAGTTCGGGGTACATTTTTACTTTCACTTTATTGAATAAATTCTCGTATAATTCGTAAGTTGTATTTTCTTTACCTCTTATGAAACTACTCCACATAATTACGTTGCACACACGTCGCTTTGAAGGACACTGCTCTCTGTAGCAGATTATATAGAACTAGAGAGATGTCAGAATTTTGGAATCCAGTGAGATCTTTGCAAGTGATAAAGTTTTTTTTACAATTTGTTCACAATCAGATCATTATAAAGGCCCTTCCCCCGGGTTTGGTTTTAAAAGTTAATTTGGACTTTAAAAAACCATTAAACTGATAACCATAGGTTATGACGTTGAAAAAATGCTTATATAATGACCCTTTTTCCATCTCAGCTCCTATAGTTCAGCCACCATGTATTTTAGTAATTTTCGATTTTTGGTTGTTATTATATGGTCACACACTCCTTTCATTAATCAATATGGCGGCCCCATATTGATTTTTTTGGATCCTCATCAACTTGAGGTGCCATGGAATGCATGTAGTGAATATTAGGTTTCTGGAAGATCGGGAAGTACTAAAAAAAGTCAGGAATTTTGTGTTATAGGATTAGGATTGACTAATTTAGATCAGTAACCCGCAATAATATATTTACTATTATTTTCACATTGAAAATCTTTTAGTGTGGATCAAGTACGAGTATAACGTCGTTTTAAAAAACAAAAATATTTTCTTCGATTTAGCGTATTTAAATTGGCACTTCTAAATTTACGCTAAGAGATTTAAATCCTTTCTATATCCGAGAACTAATATAAATATTTCTTCAACATAAATAATATGTTGCACTTAAATCAATAAACGGTATTTTTCTTTGACAGCTCAAAAGCTATAAATACAGAAGCACCGCGTAGTAAAAGCAGTAGCAAGGATGAAGGATGTAAATATCAAAATAAAAATTATCTCCACAAATATCATTCTGAAAGCATCCATGTGGCCCGTTTCGAAATAGATTGTATTTGCGTATTTATTATAGGATAGTAGGTCTTTGCGTAACTACTACGAGTACTGTTAGAAAGTGAAGTTAAATGTTTTTGCCGCCAATAAAAATAAGATGAAGCTTGTTTCATTTGTACGTTTATTTACAAAAAAATATTAAACTGTTTCCTGTAGACGACGGTTTCCGTGAAAACGTTTATGTATGATATAATTTGTCGGGTTCCAACGAGGGTCTCAAATCTGTAAATCTGGTTCCTGCAAATTGGGTCGTTTGTAGACTAAATCCAGATGATCTTTATTACATTTACGAGTTGGGCGAGACAATATATTTCTGCAGCAAAGCTAATGAGCATACCGACAAATTGTATTGGAACAATAAATCAACAAATGATACAATGATACACCGATACACCTTATAAATAAAATTATTTAAAAAAATATTATGCTTGGTTAACTTTTGTGATTTGTAGAATGCTTTTGACTCTCTCTACCTTACACCATGTACTGCTGGAAAAGTTGAATTAGTCAGTTATCAGCTAATTAAATTATATCTATCAAATCGTAAGCAGTATACAAATGTAAATAATATAAATTCCGGTATCCTTGATGTCAAAAGTGGCGAACCACAAGGATCGGTATTAGGACTCACTTTATTCCCAATTTATGAAAATGATCCTAAAGTACGGTTAATGAGGACTGACCTCGTGTTATTTGCAGATCAGATATCACGATGTTAAGATCTGATAGATCATTAAATACACTTGAGCAGCATCTGGTGGATACACGTACAAATTGTCTTATATATCAAAATAAAACGACAAATATGAGTTTTACTCATAAACCTCTAGAGAACTATGAAAATCCAGAAAAAACAAAATTTCTTGCACTTTATCTCGGCACAAAGTTAAATTGGAGTCACCGCGTAGATTCCCTTGCCATCCCGTTTCATAACATTCTAAACCTAATTGATAAAAAAAAAGTACTGTTACTATGCTTCCACTGTGTGAATGTGGAAGTAAAATAGAATACAGAAATATTGGAGTATTTAATTAATATTACAAGACTGTTATATTCAAAAGCATCTATTCACTTCATTTAGACTTTTGTTTACGTAAATCCATTTAGTAGTTATATAGATATAAGCGTAGTAAAACGTACCACATGGTGGTTTATCACTCGATTGAAAATTAGTTGTTATAACAATCTAACCGTCCTACAAAAAAAAAAAATCCCTACAGAAGTGTGCCCAGGCTCAGAAATAAAGAAACCAACCAACTTTTGAACCGTTTTTTTATACAACCTCAATGTGGCAAAATATTAAAGAAAACATATAATAATAATAATAACTTTATCCTAAAAAACTATACAGTAAATATTTTTTCTCTAATTATTTTTCTTATTAAAGAAAATAAAAATTAATCTGCCATATTATTAAAACGGGGATCATTTCATATAGTGCGGCAGTTTAGCTAGGATATTTCAACATATTGTGCACTTTTTGATAAAAGCACTAAATGGCACAGAAGTAGACCGATATAATTTGAACAATTTTAGATGTGGAGCCATCGGCTAACTGCCCTCTGGCGGCCGTGGCGGCCATTTTCCAAAATGGCCACCAGTGGACATCCGAAAGACAACAGAAGTTAGATAAAGTTTGCTTCTGAAGGTTCTACTGAATGTTTATTGAATGCTTTGAATGAATAGATGCCAGATAGTTTGTAAGTTATATATATATTTATTTAATAATTTTATATTTCACATTTCAAATTATATTCAAATTATTTAAAAAAATACAATACAAAATATTAATTTAACTTTATAATATGACTCTGAAGTATATTGTATGTGAAATGTTTAAAGTAATTTAAAGATTACTGGAAAACTAAGATTTATTACATTCAAATAAACTTTTCCATTTCTGTACATTTTTCATATTGCATTAAAAAATTAAAAGACAAACTATTAAAAATCTGTTTTACAGTCCCAGTACAGTATACTACCAGTTCAGAACATTCGTTTTAAGAATGCGACTTCAGTTCTCAGAGTACTCCTCGTTGCAAGCACACAGTGATGTGCATTCCAGACCGGCCTTCGTGCACTTGCACTTTTTCATACAGTCTTTGCATTTGCAAGAGACGAGCTCCCTGCAGATCTGGGATGCTTCGGGTAGCGTTGTCCAAAGAAGTTCATACACGCCGCTGGTCTTGATCCAACCCCAGTCGGTTGGTGATGGCAATGTTGGTGCAGGAACCAGGGCCTGACCCCAGACATGTCCGTCCTGGTATACTACTCTTCGGACGTGCTGCTCCAGGGCTGCCCTTGTCGGTGGGATCAACTGGACGTTGCTTTTCTTTGCGACGTGCCTTGTCGATATCGGTGTCTGTGCTTGTTCTGTCATAAAGCAGTATGATGAACCTTTCAATGGTGTGCATGGCGTCTTCCTTAATACGATCTGGTGCAGAGTGAGTGTCTGGGTCAGTTCAGGTAGCACTGTCCACACTGCCCATGCTGTCCTCTTTCCACGTCCGGCGAAGCAGGAGACCGTATCGCAGCCCGTCAAAGCATGAAACATCGGTAGTGCCTGAGCCCTTAGCTTTTTCAGGACCCAGAGCCCGAGCAATCTCATGGGCTGCCAAGAAGTGGAACGTCTTCCCCGAGCCGAAGGACACCCATACTTCAGTTTCCTCATTCAAGGTGTATATTATAACTTCAATAAACATTCAGTAAAACCTTCAGCAGCAAACTTTATCTAACTTCTGTTGTCTTTCGGGTGTCCATTGGCGGCCATTTTGAAAAATGGCCGCCAGGGGGCAGTTGGTCGATGGCTCCACATCCAAAATTGTTCATATTACATCGGTCTACCTCTGTGCCAAATTTGGTGCTTTTATCAAAAAGTGCACAATAGGTTAGCTAATCCGCTATACTAATATAAAAAAATGTGTCTGACAAATTTTTTTTTTTTCGTAGAATACGGTTACCTACTTAAAAAAAAAATGATTACCAAAAGTTGATAAAAAAATCTGAAATAATTATTATTCAAGTTTTAATGAACCAAAATAAACATATCTCTATCAGAAGTATGTAATAAGTTTAGCATTTCTTGCACAATTGACGTTAAATAATAAAATGTTTCAGACAAAAGTTGTTTGCTATTTTTCGTTAAATAAGATGCCGTAATAAAAAATATAAATTTTCGTTTGAAAAACAAAGTTGTTCTTAAATTGACCTTGAAAACCACCTCGAAACATTTTTTTCTAAAATAGTTCTCGAAATATTTCGCTGTGTAGATTTGGGCGCCCGGTATATAGATAATAGAAACCATTTTGTGAAAAATTTTTAGCTCATTTTTAATATCTATGGAGATAATTACGAAAACTCGTTTGCATTTTGAACACCAATTTTGATGTAAACCTTGACCTCATTTTCGGGGAGTAGCTTTCAGTTCAATAAATAAATAAATAGAGTATAATAAATTGGAGAGGAATTGGAGATTATAGGAAAATCGATTTTAGCGTACCTCAAGGTACGGTCCTTGGACCAATTTTATTCTCGATCTCCGTAAATGGTCTTCCCAAAGTAAATTTAAATGGAAATATCTTTTTATTTGCAAACGACACTATTCAATTTACAGCTAACCCTTGCAGTGAAGTAGAAGAAATTGCGGAAATAGAATTATAGGCGATTAAAACATAGTATTATGAGGTGAGTTTGACAATAAACTTTGTCAAAGCGAAATATTTACCTTTCACTTGCAGCAATAAGACTGAGAAACCTTAATGTCTCACAACAGAATTGAACACTTTATTCACCAATCATTTCATTATTGAACAAGTAGACCAAATTGCCTATTTAAGAATAGAATTTGATAAATATTTAAAATGGAATCAGGGCAGATATGTTGTTACAGAATTTAGAATTTGCAATAGAAAAATAAAATCAATTTATTAAAAATTTAACATAAACATAACACTCGGTATAAAAAACGAAAAAAATTGAAACTATAAGAGCTACTAAAAAAACTGGGACAGCGTTCTCTTACTTTCATAGCTCTTCAAAATTGTAAAAATATATACTGTTTCGTCCTTAATATAGTTTTTTTTGGTTTGTTTATATTATAATAATTGTTTTATTAATTTTCTTTGATTAGCAATAATAAATAGGTGTAATTGTATTGTATTCTAAGATTTCGCGTGAAATATATAGAGAGCGCTAGTACGTCAGCCTTCCTGCGCGAAAAACAGAAAATAACCCGCCAAGGAGATTCGCATCGAGGCTTTCGATACATACATTTCGTTTCGCTTTTTTCGCTATTATATACTCAGCAATTCGCTACTTTCGCTATTTTTTATGTATTGTGTGTTATATATTTGATGGGACCACGAGCAGAGTAATCTGGCCAGATCAAGAACATCCGATCTAATAACCATCCGGCCCGAACGAGAAGATAAAGGTAAGACTGCTCAGTCTCTCTATATATATATAACTATATAAAATCGCTAAAACCTGATGTTCGACGTGAAGTTCAAACATATACAGAATGTAAAAAACCTCGTAAAAAACATATAATATTAAAAAATAAATTGAAAATTGGTTAATTAACTCAGATTTATATTAAAGTAATATTTTTACCTTCAGTTCTATTTCATTATCAGTATTGTTATTATACCTGAATCATCTTGATTATGATCATATTACATTTGTCTCACTACCTCTCGTATTTCAAATCGTATTTTTATATTTCTCATCAATAGGCTCATTTAACATTTTTTTATTATTACATATTCTGAAAGAGCTTGGTGAGTACAGTAAGTATGCCAAAAATTAGAATTTTCTGACGTCGCCTTCATGTATAAAAAAATTATTAAAGTCGGCGCGCTTAAAAACGCTCGGGATAACATGTAGTCGAGTTGTGACGTCAGATGGCTGAACCGCCGAGTGAACACGGCTGCGAATGCAAGTTAGTAGAGAAAAATCTGGAAGTAAAGTCGCTTAGTTTTCGAAAAAAAAAACCGGCGTAGAACCAAACCAGACTTAGTGGGATTCTTTAGTAAGATAATCGTGTACACGAAATCATTTTTTACATTTTTTGGTGGTCGAGAACTTTTTTATTTCGGAAAAACTCAAAAAAATAGATTTTTAATGAAATATGTTTTTTAACGTCTCCACCGCTATATCTCTGAAAATATTTGTGCTATCAAGCTATTTTATTTAGATTAAAGTAGACACAATAGCGCTTCGAACAGCGTCCCACGTGAACCCGATTTATTTTTTTTTAAGTTGGAAAAATAATAGGAAACTCAAACTTGTTATTTTCAGTAGCGTAATTTTAGGCAATCGAGAAAAAAAATTATTTATGAAAATTTGTATATACATGCTGCGTACAAATTGAAGCCAATAGTTGAAAAAAGTTTTTAGGACAAAAGTTTTTCATGTCCCGTTCATAGTATTGAGTCAGCGATTTTTTTTAATGGGCCAAAGTCATATTCTTGCGCGCTCGGCTGTAGCAAGCCTGCCGACTGCAACGATCTGACGGTCCCGGTCGGGGTGTATGTAGTAGTTTAACTTATATCAATAGGTACAAAACCAGTAGTGATCAAAAGCATCTAGGGGATCAATATTATTGTTCAATATTTCGTATATTGTACAGTAGTATTGATCATATGTCGTTAATATTAAGAAATTGTACAATAAATATAAAATAGTCTCCTTTTAATAATAAAAAGACAGGTAGGTAGATATAAATACTTAATCTATAAATATCAATCAGTGTTACTAACTACCCACCTAATTAGTAAGTTTATTAGACATTTTTAAATGAATAAAAGTATAAACGTACGCATAAAATGAGTTTTATTGTTGAAATAAATTTTCTATTTGGATAGATAAATATGTAGTATGTAGTTTATGTAGGCCCTACATTAATAGCATTCTAATTCGTTCATATCTGCCTCGAAATCTTTAATAATGTTGTTACAGGAACGACATTTGCACTCGTTGCAACATTTTAGGCCTTCCTTAAAACAAGCACATTTTCGATTGTCACAATTTTTATCCGAACAATGAATACTTAATAATTTTCGACAACCGCCACTTCTACGCGACTAATCTGACCAACCCTGCATGCGAGGTGTATTAATTGCGTCCCAATGTCGCATTTAGCGCTGATAAAAAAAATCGCTGTTGCCACACGGTACATTTTAGGAAAAAATATATTGTTTCAAAAACTTTTGTGATTATTAGGCTTTATTTTCTTCGCTGCATGTATGTAAATATTTTCAAAAATAAAAAAGTTTATCGATTGGTGAAGATTTCAATACATAAAATATATATTTTTAGTTTATCTGATTTTTAGAGTAATGCGAATTGTGCCCAAACCGTTTATATTGGTAAAAGCGCTACAGTGTGTGCTTTAATTTGACACAAAACAAATTTCGGTACCTTTAATAGTTTTAAAAATATGGCGGTGGAAACAAAAAAAAAACAATTTTATTTAAAAATACGTTTTTTTCACTTTTTATTGATTTAAAAAGTTCGAGACCACAAAAAAAATGTTGTAAAATATGATTTCATTTGCCCGGTGACATACTCAAAGGAACCTAACATGTTTGACCTGGTTTTACGCCAAAAAAAAAACGACACGATAGACTTACGAAATCGCTGCTCTAATATAGGTATCGGCGCACGCCAAGTGACGTCACTCTACAGACTGTTGGCCGGCCGAGCGTGTTTCTATTCAAATGCGAATATCTCTGTGGCTATTGATTCAATTGAGCTGAAATTTTTTTCTGAGGCTATTGGTTTGTTAAACTTTAAAATGAGGAAGAAAAAGTAGGAAACTGCCATATCACTAAATGACCCTATTACTATGAATAACTAATTGTAGAGTAAAGTAAGTGAAGTGGAAAAAATTGGGAAAGTAATATACCTAATTTTTGGTACTACAAATGCTATAGGTAATTTTTTTTAATTTTTGACACATGGGCATGGTGTTTTTATGGAAAATAAATGGGTCACACACTCACCCACTAATCTATCTTTAATATCCGACCTATCATATTCCTCAAAAGTTCTATAAGTGTTATATCAGGAGGTTTGACTGACCACAAAAGAATCTCCACACTTACTTTCCGCAAACATTAGTTCGTAATGAATGCTGTATGTCGCTCATTTGAAACCATTTATCACTTATAGAAAGACGCCATACTTGTATTGTATATTTTTATAGCAAACAAATTCCTAAATTTTTCGTCTTCACGATCCGGCGGCAGGGAGCCAGGCCTTGTCGGCATGCTTTGAACTCATTCGTAAAAGTGAACTGGTCTGCTGGAATTACAATTATCTTCAAAGCATGCCGACGAGGCTGGCTCCCTGCCGCTGGATCGTGTGTAGACCCCTTTAGAAAGCCTTGTATATAAACAAATAAATATAGCTATGTAACAACATCGATTATCGTTGATATTAAATAAAAAATGGTTGTTTGTGGGATAGATATTCAAAATATTCAATAACTTTAAGGTATCATTATTATGCCATTCTTCGGCGGCCGTTTATGGATTTTATGGTCTTTTTATAGCTTCTCAACGGCTTTATTATACATATATACAAACTGAAAGCAAAAAAAACTGTACATACAAATTTAAAGCCACTTGTGAAACCAGTTTTATGTTGCAATTTAAAGAATTTTATTAAATGTGATATTGAGTCAAAAATATAAATAGTTACCCATGTACTTAATTCGAATATAATTATAGAACCAGGAACTAATATATGTGCCTGTTGGTTTTAAATTATTATTAGGATGATTTCGAAACCGCAAATCCTTCAAAAGCATTTTAACGATTTATGATTGGAGTGAAAATGTGGAATGTTAATATTAACTTTGGACAGCTAGCAGATATTTTTATTGGAAGTTGGAGATGTTTTAGTTTCAATTTGATATTCTATTTTCATTTAATTGGTTCAGACTTATCTAAGAATACTAACTTGATGTGGACCCTGGGGATTTTTCGGTCTTTTTAAATGAGAATTGTTATATTTTCTTAAGTTTCGGTTTATTCACCATCGTCAGAGAACTACAATGTTTACAAAAGTAAAAAATTTGTATGTTCTTCGACAATGGTGAATAAACTGAAAGGTAAGAAAATACAATCATTTTCATTTAATAAAAAGACAGAGAAATCTCATAATTCTCATAAAGTTAATTTAATATCAGCCAGGTCAAAGAAATAAAAACATTATACATTTTTAAAATCGTTGTCTTGAAGTGATTTTATGCTGATATTGCACATAAATATTTCTGTCCCTAATAATTGCACCACTCTTTGCAAACGAAAAATATTTAAAAAATCCTCATTGGATGCTCTCTCTAATCTATTAAAGTAGTCTGTCTGTCGGTCTGTCTGTCTGTCTGTCTGTCTGTCTGTCTGTCTGTAACTTTTTTTTGTGCGCACGTTTACTCTGGAACCATTTGAGATATTGACTTGAAATTTGGTACACATATGTACTTTAACGAGATCTAGAACTAGATTATATTTTCATCTTGTTCCGTCGAAGGGTTGGGGGTAAATTAGGGTAAATTTGGGGTAAATAGGTAAATCAAGCAGTTAAGAGTCCATGCAATTGGTATTTAGTATATACAAGAGAAGTTAGGGTCTCAAAAAAAATTTTGGCATTAGCCACCCCCATTACCACCCCACCCCATTATTAAAGGGGATGAAAAAAAAATGTGATTTAGTGTGTGTACATGTGTACAAGAACCAGAAACCTCAAAATATTTTTTTACTTCATCCACCCCCACTACCACCCCCATCACCACCCCCACCCCACTACCGATGTGGAGTATCGTTTTATGGGTTTTTGGGGTAGAGGATTTCAAATATTATATTATTACAGTTCCATAAACAATTATTTCCACATACGAAATTTTTTCGTTGTGAGTGACTTGGATAGAAAATCTGGATGTGGAAGTAGTGATTCCTTGGGCAGCTGTATTTTACTTCCACGTCCAGTGGAAGTATAGTAACGACAAAAAAATTTTTGTTGTTCAAATAGGCTTAAAATGTCATAAAACGTCGAGATTTTAAGTTTGAGCGAAAAAAAAAATTTCTGTCTGTCTGTCTGTCTGTCTGTCTGTCTGTCTGTCTGTCTGTCTAACTTTTTTTTGTGCGCACGTTTACTCTGAAACCGTTTAAGATATTGACTTGAAATTTGGTACACATATGTACTTTAACGAGATCTAAAACTAGATTATATTTTCATCTTATTCCGTCGAAGGATTGGGGGTAAATTGAGGAAAATGGGTAAATCAAGCAGGTAAGAGTCCATAAAATTGGTATTTAGTATGTACAAGAGAAGCTAAAGTCTCAAAAAAATTTTTGGCATTAGCCATCCCCATTACCAATCCCCACCCCCTTATTAAAGGGGATGAAAATGTGATTTAGTGTATGTACAAGAACCAGAAACCTCAAAATATTTTTTTACTTCATCCACCCCCATTACCACCCCCCACCCCACTACCGATGTGGGGTATCGTTTGACGGGTCTTGGGGTAGAGGATTTCAAATATTATATTATTAAAGTTCCATAAACAATTATTTCCACACACAAAGTTTTTTCGTTGTGAGTGACTTGGATAGAGAATCTGGATGTGGAAGTAGTGATTCCTTGGGCAGCGGTTTTACTTCCACACCCAGTGGAAGTATAGTAACGACAAAAAAAATTTTAAAATTTTGTATTGTTCAAATAGGCTTAAAATGACACGAAACGTCGAGATTTTAAGTTTGAGCGAAAAAAAATTTTTGTATGTCTGTCGGTCTGTAACTTTTTTTGTGCGCACGTTTACTCTGGAACCGTGTAAGATATTGACTTGAAATTTTGTACACATATGTACTTTAACGAGATCTGGAACTAGATTATAATTTCATCTTGTTCCGTCGAAGGGTTGGGGGTTAAATTGGGGTAAATTTGGGGTAAATTGGTAAATCAAGCAGGTAAGGGTCCATAAAATTGGTATTTAGTATATACAAGAGAAGCTAAGGTCTCATTTTTGGCATTAGCCACCCCCATTACCACCCCCACCCCATTATTAAAGGGGATGAAAAAAATGTGATTTAGTGTATGTACAAGAACCAGAAACCTCAAAATATTTTTTTACTTCATCCACCCCCACTACCTATCACCACCCCCACCTCACTACCGATGTGGGGTATCGTTTTATGGGTTTTTGGGGTAGATTTTAAATATTATATTATTAAAGTTCCAATAACAATTATTTTCACATACAAAGTTTTTTCTTTGTGAGTGACTTGGATAGAGAATGTGGAAATAGTGATTCCTTGGGCAGCGGTTTTTGCACTAGTAGCTACATTTAGTGAACAAAAATTGGAAGCAGGATTTTCTTAGTCTAGAATTTGACGAAGTCACTAGTGGTAAAAAAATT
Source organism: Rutpela maculata (assembly GCA_936432065.2). Lineage (NCBI taxonomy): Eukaryota > Metazoa > Arthropoda > Insecta > Coleoptera > Cerambycidae > Rutpela > Rutpela maculata. Next base: position 248,697,386 of record OW386286.2, read on the forward strand.
AATTTTGTGATAGATAATTAGTGTGTGATAGAGAACCTCGCACGGAATGATATCAAAATGGCCCTCGGTTAAATTGCACCAAATTTTAGTATGTTATAGGTCTTGGCCTCCTGAGCAATTTGTTCTCATGAGCACAATGCTCAAAAGTCAATATAGCGAAGTCGAAGACTTGTCGAAGACAGAACCATTAAGTGCGATAGCAAAGAACTAGTATACTGTTCCTACCACACACTAATTAATGTATGCACTGTACCAAAGAAAAATATGTTAATTTTTTATTAAGTATTTATTTAACAAAGAATACCTACATATGTTTTATTTATATTTTTGAATATCCATTCTGTATAACTCTACACGGCGCACGCACACTACGAAATACAAAACCTCACGCAATTCCAGTAAGTAATGGTTATAATTCAATGACTGTTTAAAATAAAAATGACTGTTTTTTTCACTCGAATACTAATGAGTGTTGGCGATAACCGAGTGATGCAGGTTATTTCAATAACCAGATAACCGGTTATTTTTCATTCGAGTGATCTCATTACCACTTGTACTTAGTTTTCATAAATGGTTTTAGAGTTTTTTTTGGAATACTTCAATGCTGTTATCAGGATTATTTCTATACATATGCCTGCTTAATGCCACACATACATTGCATATACATGAGTATACAGCTCTACTGGAATACATAAATATGAACATACGTTAATTCGTGTAAGGTAGGAACAGTATACTAGTTCTTTGATTCCGCCATTAATGGTCTGTCTTCAACAAGTAGTGGCTTGCGCTATATTGACTTTTGATAATCATGCCCATGAGGACTATTGTTCAGGAGGCCAAGACCTATAACATACTAAAATTTGGTGCAATTTAACCGAGGGCCATTTTCCTATCATTCCGTGTAAGGTTGTTTACCGGAATTGCATCAAAATTAGTAGTTAGGTATTTTAAGAGTAGCTAATAACTAATCTGATCTGGTGACTATTGCAAGGCTCATGCTCTTGACATAATTCAATTATGATGTAACAATCACGGGCTATCTGTCAACCCTGACAAAACAGAGCTAATGCTGTTACTAAGGAGAAAAATAAGCGATTTTCAGCTTCCTTCTCTTATGACTACGCGTCTGTGTCTTTCCCGTACAGTAAGGTACCTGGGGGTAACGACTCCAAACTGTCGTAGAAAGACCACGTGGAAGCTCAAACGAGGAAATCCTGCGCATTTCTATGGATGTTCGGGCGTATCTTCGTTTTAAGTGGGGAATAAATCCAAAAACTACTCTCTGGATGTACACCATCATGGTTAAACTCCTCATAACATACTTGTGTGGTGGCGTTCTCAGGAGCGCTCCTCTCGCCTATGTCAAGTTCAAAGACTGACTTTTCTAGAAATAACACGAGCAATCAGTACCACTCCAACGGAGACCATTAGTAAGCAGTTAGATTTTAATGAAGAAATGTTATGCATTAATAAAAATTCCTTAATTTATAATAATATTGATTGTGATTTCAGAAAAAATAGTATGTGTACTTCGGTGTGAAAGCACATTCCCGGACTTCGATGCTTGCTGGCCTCGGCTAGCGCCTCGGGCAACAATTTGCATCATTGTCCGGGAATGTACTGATTTCACACCTAAATAAACAATATACTATTCCCGGCCTTGGCCGGAAAAGTAACATTCCTGTACGGTTTTGCTGATAGTTGCTTGGCAACGCATCTTTTCCGGTCTATTTTCTGATAGTTTCTTAGCAACGGACTAAAATACCGGAATTGTGCATTTTTAGATCTGAAATAGCGCCGAAAATGTAGACATTGCCGATCGATTTAAGAAAAAGTGACTTTTATATATAAAAAACAGTTCGGAAAAGTTAACTTTCCCGGACTGTTTTCTTATAGTTACTTGACAATGGATTAAAATATTAGAATAGCGTATTTTGGGATCTGAAATTGCGCCGAAAAAGTAGACATTTTTGATCGATTTCAGAAAAATAGCTTTTTTCTGAAATCGATCAAGAATGTCCATTTTCTGACAAGGGATAATAAGTGACAAAATATTATCGTAAGAGTAAAAAGTTCTTTTTCTGAAATCGATCAAGAATGTCTACTTTTTCGGCTCAATTTTAGATCCCAAAATACACTATTCTGGTTGCCAAGCAACTATCAGAAAACAATCCGGGAAAGTTAACTTTCCCGGACTGTTTCAATACTTAAAATTTACATCGTCGCCCGGGAAAGTATTGCTTTTACTACTAGATACACAATGTACTATGCCCTAATTCTATTTTATATTATACTTAGTGGCTCAGTTTGACTCAGTGTTTGCGTGTTATACTTAATACTACCGATATGAATGTTTAGGGGCATTTTTAATGTGTTACCTCGGTAGCAGTGGTCTAGACCGCGGTTTAGTGGAACAACACGGTTAGTTGCCGTTATCTCTCCTGAGTTGGAGTCTCAGCTGCGGTAGATGGTAATGTCTCTAGAAATTGTTGTTGTATTGTCTGTGTGTGCGTGTCCAGCTGTCCAGGTTGAGTGGTGGAGTAGCTGTGGCCAAACTCCAACAGGACATTTAATATAAATAAAGCGTTAAAATATAAAAAATAAAAATAATACACTTGTTTCATTGAAAATATACAGATACTTAAATAAATATCCGGCTTGCTTCAGAAGTTCTGGTTTGTGTATGAAACTTTTCCTTTGAGGTTTCTTAATGTTTACTGCAAATTAGGTAAATACACAATGAAATAAATTATTGAATAATAATAGGTTGTTTGTGTTTTTATTTTATTAGCACTTAAAAAAAAGTAATTACAGAATAATTACACTGTTTGAATAATTGACATATTATTGTTATTACTTTAAAACTGCTTTGAAGTGACGCATTACCTTGTTGCATGGTAACATTTTTGATAAATATAGTAATAATTGTTGTTGTTGTTCTATGTATATACAGGGTGTCACACTTAAAACTCCCGGCGCCATTTTCTCGAAAAGCAAAAGCGATATTTGAATTCTGTAGAAGGTATCCACTAGAATATATAAATGACTTCAGTTTTGAGTAAAAGTGGTTATTTTACACTATTTGAACTTCAATGTAATTTTTCAAAAATCGCATTTTTTTTATACAATTTACAGTGTAAAGTTTAGTCGAACATACAACATAAACAAGATGCAAAAATTAGACAATATACAATAAACAGAAATATCAAAATCTTTAATTTCCAAATACTGATATTTATTATTGCACCCCTCGTTTGTTTTACTTGAAAAAAAAGTTATTTTGTGTTTTGAAATAAATATGTTTCATTGCCATCTAAATCAGCCTGATTTACTATGAAAAATGTCCCAAAGGACTTATCGTCTAAAATATATTTTAAAAAAGTTATGACGATTTTTATATTTAAAAAAATTATATTGAAGTTCAAATATCTCGAAAACCAGTGATTGTTCGTATCATAAAAGTTGCTCAGAAGGTAATGTCCCATCACTTGTACCTCGTTTCATCGTTCCTAGGATCAAATAATTCCTTTGCGTGTCAACGCTATCTATACTGCAATTTGTAAAATGACAATTTTTTACTCAATACTTATATCATTCATATATTCTAGTGCAGGGATTCCCAATAAGATTTTTTCAAGGACCCCCCTCATCGGTCGCTATACTGACCGATGAGCTTAAATTCTTCTAAAAATGAAGATTATGTAGAATCTACCACTGCAAGTCAAGTAAAATACAAAACAATATCTCAGTGACATTTCACGGACCCCTGAGACATAGTCCGCGGACCCCTAGTTGGGAATCCCTGTTCTAGTGAACACGTCTTACAGAATTCAAATATCTCTTTTATTTATCGAGAAAATGGCACTGGGAGTTTTAAGTGGGACTGTATATTCTGAGATGCCACTTATGGCAATGGAGGATGGAAAGTTAGAGTAGTGAAATAGAAAGGAATGACTAAGGGTCTGAATTCACAATAACGGGGGGTGGCGCTAAATAAAGTGCAACCGAGAATAATATTAAAAAATAATGTTATATACTAACTGACATTTTATCAATTTATGCCTAGTCAGTATTTTTCTTTGAAGACAATGAATAAATATTTGTTGCAAACGGAGACTATGAGGAATAACATTGAGACATGGGAAGAAAATGCATCTGTTCCTGGGAAGAAAATGCAAACCAAAGCGAAAATGAGAACGAAACTTTTCTATCGACAGCAAATGTACGAAATCTATAAAGAACGTTAAAGCGGGAACAACTTTGGAAACAGAGGAATGAAACAGATTCATAACAAAATGTCGAAGAACTAAGAACAGAACATATCGAGAACAAAAATATTTCTAGCTACTTTCATAATTATAATTGACTTCCATTAATAACCCGATATTTTTCGATCCATTTTCATTTTCTGATTCAAGACGATTATTATGCATCAGTAAATATTTATTTATACCTCTCTCCGACCAAAAAGGACTGCTCCAGTTTACTCGTGTTTATCTAATTCATAAACATATTAACATAATTAACACAGAGCGAATAAGACGGGCATAATTGGATGACACAGGACATAGGTATTCAAAAGTATGCAAATGGAGAAGAAAACCGAAAGGCTTTAAGCATATCAAGATTAAAAGACAAGTAAATAGTATATGCATAAAGCCGATGATTCAATGTTCCCAAAAAAATAATTCAACTTCGGCGGCCTTATGCCTTCCATTGGAAGCCTTTTATTCTCCTACCTATCTACTTGAAGCTAGTTGGCGGTACATTTTTTTATGTCGTTTAATCTGACGCATAAATAAACAACTATCTGGGGTACTTACCGTTTTCCAGTATATTTTCTAAGTTTCAAGTAATTGCTATATTTTGCGTTTAGCTACTTGTCACACAGAATGCAAAAACTTAAAGTACGTAACTTGCAAATGTCGGATATTTTAGTTGTCAATTCGAGAGTACCTCAGGGCTCAATACTTGAACCGATACTGTTTTCCTTATACCTATCAGATTTCCGGAAAGTTATAAGGCACTGTAAGGTACATGCCTACATAACACAAATATATTTTTTGTATTGTCCTATATTTGTTGAAGAATCTGTGGCAAAAATTAATGATCTTTTTAATACATCCATATGGTTTGATAGACAGAAGAAATACTGAAAATAATCTTGTGCAACTGATGAGCAAATTATTACTCAGAATACCGTTCCAAATCTTAGTTACTTTCGACTGTCATTTAATCAAAGAACATGTAACTGAAGGTATGTTGTCTTTTTTCGCCAAATTTCAAGGTGTTTATCAGTTTAAACCGCAAAGAGCTTTCAAATTCGTTAATATTGTTCAATATTGAATATGCTAATGTCGAAAGGGAGGATTATCGATTACAAAGAGTCCAAAACTCATGTGAAAACTCATGTATTCGTTTCTCGACAGGCATGGGCAGGTGTGAGATGAGCATATTGATCTTTATTTTACAATGAATAATTTGCTTAATATGCATCCAAGATAGGAACTCCGTCTCATTTGTCTTGTTTACTGTGCATTAAAGAATGACGCACTCGTACACCTCAGAAATAAACTTGTTTTTCAAAATCAACATCACAATACTCGTCTCAGATTCGTAACCAGTTACCCTGTAACTAGTCTCTTTAAATCACAACAGATGCGTATAATAAAGTTGCCCAATCTTTTGTCATTATTCTATTCTTTTTTTAAGAAAAAAGTTACAAATGTATTATCTTTAGAACTAATTGTAAGTTTCTTATTTTCAACCGACTACATTCTATTTACGTATGTAGATACTGAATGAAATACATTCTAATGTTTTCATTCACCATTTTTTGTTTTTTAAATATTCTTTTTAAGCGTTTAAGCTTCTTTAATTTTCCTTGTACTCAAACCCCTATATATTTTATTATGATTTTTATTAATCAATTATGTTTGTATGGTGTAAGATAATGTATTGGCCTAGTTGGCATTTACAGCAGCTAAGCTGACACCCTGTCAGGTTAAACGAGTAGAAGTTGCAGTCGGACGCTGCCGACTGCGAATACCTATTCGATTCATATTTTGCACAAAAACAGCACGACTCACCTTTAAAGGGTGCCACTAAGATTAAGTACACAGTCTGTACACGCAAAAAAAAAACGTTTTGATTTAAGAATATATTGGTTTATATACAACGTGATTTACCATGATATGAGGAAAATAAAATGGTGCACTAGTCTTCAATGTGGGAAAGCCCCTGCAAAATTTTAGAGTATTCTGAAACAATTTAATATATTCAATTACACAGGTCCGCAACAAAAAAACTGCATAGGATTTTTATACGGTTTCTTATAAATTTTTACTCACTAAAACCGGGAAAAATACTCGAAAAATTTCGTCACATCAGGTTTTCTTGCAAACCTCATGTTTGTAGTTTCATCAAGAGTGAAACGCCCGTTTAACCCGAAATCTGGTATCCTATTCTTGGTTGCTATACACTGCCGAAAGATGGGGAATGTTTCAGATATCTGTGTTCCAAGTTCCCAAAACTGTCTGAAGTCAAGTTGAAAGAGATAATTTTTACTGGCCCCGACATACGAAAACTGTTATCTGATCCCCTCTTTTCAGAAACAATGGGAGAAAAACAAAAAGAAGCTTGGGACTCTTTCAAAGACGTAATGCACGAGTTTTTGGGTAATACTAAAGACCTTCACTATAAAACCATTGTACAACGCATGTTGGCTGCGTATAAAGCTAAAGGATGGAACATGAGCTTAAAAGTTCATTTCTTACACTCCCATGTCGACTAGTTTTTCGAAAACTAGGAAGCCTTCAATGAAGAGCAGGGTGAGAGATTTCACTAGGATTTCACTAGGATGTCCATGATACCAAGGAAGATGGGATGCCAATATGCTAGCTGTCTACTGTTGGATGCTCAAGCGGGAAACAGAAAATGAAAAGCGAATGCGTGTTCGGAGTATTAAAGAGAAGGAGAAAAGGTTTCATAGGCAAAAAAAAATAAACACGGAATATTAAGTAAATTTCATGAAGAAATTGTTTGTTTAATTAGTTCATTGTAATAAAATGGTGGTTTTTTTCATTAGTGTTAGTCTTTTTTTATCCAAACACCTGGTATTTTGCAAAAAAACTGTACGTGATGGAGGGAAATGGAGATCATTTTTGGATTCAGGAGACTAGAAAACATAATATTTACCAAAAACATCCCATGCAGCTGAAAAAAAAATATTTTTTTGCAAACCTGTGTTATTAGTAAATTTGCGAAGATACACTACTGTTATTGACATCAGTTATAGGGCGACGAACTTACTTGTGAAAGAACGTATTGGAGATGTTTACTTTTCATTAATTGGCATAAAAAGTGAAGCCGGCGAGTGCGGTCAAAGTGCCGCGTTTTTTGCTTTCGGTCGAACAATCAGGACACCGGCGTATTATTGACGGGTTGAAGTAAATATCTCTTATATCTACTTGTTTTTGCAGAGTTCACTGGCATAGGGTCAATATCTTTTCGATTTATTTCGCTATTTTTGTAGTGTGATTTAATTAAAACCAAAAACTCACTTCTACCCGTTCCAGCTTTGCTGTCAATAATGTCAGTCCCAAGTCTGATAAAGTGATGGTTATACCGCGTTACGTCAGATTGGTTAAAGTCATTGGTGGCGCATTTCTACAAAAAAATAAGCTAATTTTTTTGGACATTTTTTTTTATTTTTCATTTTTTTAACTCCATTCGGTGGGGACAACCTACTATTAAATTTTTCGCATGTCATGATAGATCACGTTGTATACGCAAATAAATAAATTCTTCGTAGAAAACAAATACTTTTGTTTCAAGTATAATTTATTTACGACCAGATTTTGATTTCTTGCCACAAAAGTATTCGGTTTATATGAAGAATATATTTATTTGCGTATATATAAACCAATATTTGCTTAAATCAAAACATTTTTTTTTCAGTGTATACATTGAAATTTCATCTCTGAAATAAATTATCGATAGCGGTAACGCCTCACTGCAACTATTATTCGTTCCGTAATAGTCGGCCATGCTATTTTACATATAACATTTTTCTGTCAGAAGTCATAGTGCTTATTAGGTATTAGGTAACGCCCGACTGCAAATTCTATTTGTATTGGTAATAATCTTATTAAAAATACTGTAATAACATTTTAAGGTAGAATTGTTATATCATCTAACCTACATAAATTTCGCTTGAATCTGAAAGACGCACTGTATATTGCATATTTTATGTTCTTAATCAGAAATCTTTGGAATATTTTTCTCTAAAGTTATAATAACTCATAGTTTATATAAAACGAACACCTTATATGACGGAAATGACCCAGTTTCACTAGGAAGTGTTCTACTATACTATTTTGTATATGTTTTGTATTTTGCACAGGGCCGGATTATCCATTAGGCTAACTAGGCTGTAGCCTAGGGGCGCCAATGCATGAAGAGGCGCCACGAGCTTATTTCGCGTCTCCCGCCCGCCAAATTTTTTTTTCTTCCCCCCGCTCATCATCAATTTTCAATTTCTAGGAGAAAAAATTGTCTCCATTTTGCGCCCCCCCTGCTCGTCAAAAAAGGTTTTTCCAATTTGCCCCCCCCCCGTTGAAAATTCGTAACCCTTCCTATGAATAAAATATATTATTAGCCTAGGGAGCGCCAATCCTTAACCCGGCTCTGATTTTGCATATGTATCAAAGATTTTAAGTTCAACAGAAATTATCGTGTCGGTAACGCCCGACTGCAACCGTTATTCTTTTCATAATAATCTTATTAAAAATAGCTCGATAACATTTTAAGACAAACCTGATATATCGTCTAACCTGCGTACAGTTCATTGAACCTGAAAGACGTACTGTGTTGCAGTTTAGATATCTTGCATACTTTTGTTTTTTTTATGTTCTTAATCAAAAACCTTTGGCCTGTAAAGTTATAATAAAATGTAGTTTATATAAACCTGACACACACGATTTACATCACGCTTCTGACGATCACCCTGTATGACATATGATTCAATTTCAGTAGCAAGTATTCTACCATGCTGTTTTATATGTTGCAAAATCGAAATGAAAATTGTGGAGCATTTTTTTAAATAACTCCATTTCTCGATCTATTAATTAAGAGTTCACAATTCTAAGAAAATTCCGAGAGGACATTTTTGACATAGATACTCTTAGTCACTAGCTAAGCTAGTGAAAAGTTACGAATTTTAAAGAATTCTAGGGCCTAACCAAGCTATAGGTTTACATAACTTTACTCATTTTTTTCTAAATGTGACTTATTTCCATTTGAAAAAATGCTCCATAATTTTAACTCCAATAAAAATCACAGTATTTAAGAAATACTCGCAATCGGCAACGCCCCACGGCAGCTATTATTTATTTCATAATAGTCTTATAAAAAATACTTTCATGATATTTTATGGTAACATTGCTAGATAATCTAATTTACATAAAGTCGGTTCGAACCTGACATACAACTTGTATATTGCAGTTTAGATATATTGTACGTCTTTATATTTTTGTACGCGTAATCAAAAGCCTCAGTAACATTTTATTCTAAAATTATAAGAAAACATAGTATATATAAAAGATGAGAGTCTATACGCTTCTAACGATCGCCTTTGTATGACAAATATGATTCAATTTCAATAGAAAGTATTCTACCATGCTGTTTTATATACATTCCAAATACTAAAGAAAGATATTAAGCCCAACAGGGTTTATCGTATTTATTCGCAGTCGGCAACGCCCGACTGCAACTTTATTTGTTAATAATCTACTAAAAATACCATATTTTAGTGTAAAATTGATATATCATTTAATCTACATGAAGTTGGTTCGAACCTGAGAGACACCCTGTATTTTGCGCATTTTCATATTTTTGTGTGGTTAATTAAAAACATTTTGCTTTAAAATTAAAATAAAAGCTGTTTCACATAAAAATGAGAGTTTGCAGTCCTCTAGTGATCACCCTGTAAGAGGTGATCACAGATGACATAGAGATGACAATTTCAATAAAGATCATTCTACTATGCTGTTTTATATATATTCCAAATTTGAATTAAAAATTTTAAGTCTAACAGAAGTTATCGTGTTTACAAGAAACGGTCTACACGCACACATACACACAGACATTTTTTATTCGATATTTGAATTAAATTGTTATAAAACGGATTTCTGTACAATAATATTAAGTTCAGTTCGACTCTCTTAATGCTGAAGGGAGTTTCACCTATGGTCATAACATTCAGTTAGGTGAAAAAGGATATAAATGTTCTTATTGTTACATATTTTTACCTCCAGAGACATCTGCAGGAATTCCCTCTAGTCCCATGTATAAGTAACAGAAAACAATTAGTTAAGTTAGTTAGTTTGGCAATCGACCCAGAGATGGCGCGCGGTGTCAGAGTCTGGAAATTGTAGAGCCTACTAGAAAATTACAGAATGGGGAGAGAACATTCTAGAGCTCTCATCTTTAGGTATATAAAGGAATGGAGAAGCCGAGTTAGGACAGTTAAGTACAGACAGTGAGTTAAGAAACATTAAGAAGAAGTAAGCGAAGTAATAAAGCGATTGACTAAAATAGTAAATTGTATCTAGTGATATATTAGTGAAGTCATTATACTCTTCGCAAAAACGAAGAGTATATTGTATTTGATCGGCACATTTCTAAAATCGCAAATATCGCTCGTAGAGAAAAAATTTTCATATCATTGTGTTAGTGAACGAATTCTGAACAACTTTCAAAATGTCCGTCTGTCCGTCCGTCCGTCACGTTTCTTGTAAGCACGATAACTCAAGAAAGAAAAATCCGATTGTACTGAAATTTGGACAGTAAATTAGTGTTAGCTAGAGGAAGAACCCTATTGTTTTTGAACAAAATCGATCGGTAAATAAAAATGTTATTAATGATTTAAATTTGAAAAAAAATTTTTTTTGATTTTTATGTTTTTGTAATTGATTATAAATTTGGTGAAATGATATTTCATTTTAATATCTAAATATTTATATATTTTACAAATATACATTTCATAATGTAATATGCAACCGTGAAAATATGATTTTAGCTCGTGTCTTATAATGTAAAAATTTATGTTTTTTTACGTGTAAGGTGGTGGTGTAGTTCTTACGCTTTTGACTCGGAATCCAAGGGTCCCGGGTTCGAAACCCAAATGGAGTACGGGGTATGGTATAGTTTTTTTATTTTTACTTTATTTTACCAACTAAGTTCGTACTATAAAATTAAAAATGTCTAAAACTAACATTATTTACAAAAAACTGTGAAGAGTATCCTATAGAATGTGTAACAGTTATATAAAAAGTTCAGTGAACAGGCGAAGAGTACGTTTTTAGCTTACTATTTGTTGTAATTAGTACGTACGTTAATAAATTAGTGTTTAGTGTTACCCTGGTGTTATAATTTTCGGATCCATGATACAGGGTGTTTATAAAAGGGGTGTAAACACGTTGCATCATTATTTCTAGTTGGCCTCCCTTTGCTGTATAGCACGTCTAGAAGCATCACGCTATTTATCGCTGTTGCCTCACCATCAGTTTCTTGGTAACATCAGCCCAACGTTTTGGAGAGCGGTTTTTTCGCCTATGAAAAATGTTAAACTTGTAATAAGAAATTCATATCGAGTGTTTTATATTTTAAACTGAAGTATTTATAAATTATGTAAAAAAAAATCGACGTTTATTTGTAAAATTTTATGAATAAATGTCAAAGTTCAATTTGTTAATTTTATGCACCAAATTCCTTTATCAATGGACCATATCCAAAATTTTTATGATTCTGAATTTTAGCCAGATGAATATTTTGCACAATATTTGGCAGGCAGAACCTGTTTTTAATTTATTTGATGACAAACCTTAAACAAACTGAATGAATAATGTTTTTATTACAAAATTCCAAAAAAAAAATCCAACTCTAGTGGTATAAATGCAGTTGTATGTTTATAAATACGATGCTAGCTAGATTTGTGACCAAGCTACATTTTATTTTTTGCCTAGAATTTTAGTAAATTTTAAATTTGGAATGGGCAAAAATATTCAAGTGTGTTTTAAATGACACATTTATTTACACGTTTCTACATCGTTAGTCATTAGTGTTTGTTTTTGAATGTCTAGTGATTCGTCCTAATTGTTATAAATTTTAGTGTTTTTGAATGGAAAGTGGAAAATTTTTGGGTGTCATAAATGCATTTTAAATGTTGAATATTATTTCTATTGACTCAAACCTTTAAAAACTGTTGGTATTCATAAAAATATATTTTTCGGGAAATATGCAGTATACTTACCCACTAATAGTTAAAAATGAGATAGTAACCATGGACAAAAATTATTTTACAGAAATTCTGCAAGACACATTTTATAGAACACAAAAAAATACTTGAAAATTATGTACATTTTCCTATAAAAATGTATAAATATGTAAGGCTATTCTGAAAAGAATTTGAGCCAATTTGTTCAAGAGTGTCTTTCTCGATGTCTGATAAACTCGAAAAGTACGGGTTTACTATACTATTCCTTATAAATCACCTCTAGATGATGCCAAAATGGTTGACGAAACACGCGTCGAGTAAAAGTACTCGAGTGTGGTGTTCAAGCGTTTTGGTATATTCCTGTTCATAAAAAAAAAAATATGCAAGAGTTACAAAATTACAGACCAGTTACCATACCTTCAGGGTTTTTAAAAATTATTGAATGTTGCTCTTTAAATCGGTTACTGATTTTTTTTGAATAAAAATAATACACTTTCATAATAACCAGCACAGATTCTTAAATAATAAATCAACTCATAGTGCAATGCAATCGTTTTATGAAAAGATAATAACGTATGTCGAAGCAGGTGAATGCCCTGTTGGTATCTTTTGTGATTTGAGCAGGGCATTTGACTGCGTCAATCATAAAAAACTTATCTCCAAACTTTTCAGGTATGTGTTAAGGGGGCTAGCCTTAGACTAGGTTGAAAGTTATTTGTCATGTCACAAACAGTATGTGACAGTTATCAGTATTACACGCAATACAATTGATTCTGTTAACTCGGCATCTGTAGAAATTAATATGGGCGTGCCGTGCCACAAGACTCGGTATTAGGTCCCATATTATTCCTATTATATATTTATGATCTGGATAGTTTGAGTACTTTTGTAAACCCTATCAAATAATGTATTTTTAGCCTAAAAGCATCCCAAGTAACACATAAAGTCGCGGGAACGTATCGGCGACTATAAAAGCCACGATAAAGTGGACCGCTACCATAGGCAGCCACGTCCCTGCTACGTGGCAGCTACGTAGCCGCCACTAAAATGGGGAAAAATTTGTAGTCGCCGGGTAGTGTTTCGGGTAGTCCCGGCCTCTATAGATGTGACTATGTTTCGTTACTATAAAGGATCGGGGTAGTAGCGGATACTACTCCGCGACTCGGCGGCCTAGTAACCGCTACGTGGCTGCCTAGTAACTGCCACTATCACTTTTTAAAATGGTGTTTATCTTTTAGCGACCTCTTTGTTTTTTTCTTTTATAATAATGGCGCAGTGAAATAATATTATACCAAAAAGATATGTACTTTAGGCGCGTGTTTAAAGTGCTTCTTTAACCATTTTTTCAAACGCAAGTTACTTTTTTGATATAAGTTGACATATTAAATGATAAAATTTCAACGCGCCCTCAAAACAACCTTTTCTTGTAAGTTTTTGACAAAATAATTTAAAAAGGCAAGATTAAAAAATTTAAATATTCGAGTACATTCCATGTAGCAATATCTGTATTTGACAAATAAGTTATAGGCCGAAATTTAAAAAAGAACGTAAAAATTGGAAGAAAGTTAATAAAAGTAACACTCTTCGAAACGCTGTATCTAGCTTTCTATTTGTCGTAGAGACTTTTACCAGCCACCATTTCAACGGGCGTAAAGTCAGCTTTCACTTTAATATAATAATGTCTACACCTAAATTCACTCAGAAAAAAGTTACAGGACGAAATTTGAAAAAGATAGTAAAAATTAGCAAAAAAAAGTTAAAAGTTGCAAACTTTGAAACGCTATATCTCGGTCACTATTAATCGTAAAACTGTTTACAAAATCTCATTTTAACGGGTAAAACGCCAGCTTTTTTTGTTATGCAGCAATGTCTATGCCTAAATGTACCCGAAAAATAGTTACAGGCTAAAATTAAAAAAAAAATTAAAAATTGCATTTTTTCGTTTTTTTTGTTTTGTTTTTTTGACGTATTTTTGTAAAAAAAAAAATTTTGACTTCTGAAGGTGCCATTTCGATTAGAAATTTAATTATCTACACACTTTTCTATTGACGTGTTTATAGAAAAAATTCATAGTTTTCGAGCAAAAAGAAAATGAAAAGTGGACTTTTTTACTTCGATCTCAAAAACGCATCACTTTAAATGGTAGCACTCCGCGGTTTTTTCATATCTTGGGGTCAATTGAACATAATAAACAATAAAAACCCTTTTAACGTTTTAGTTCCTTTTAACCCTCTTTTTTTGTACATAGACAATAGCCTATAAGTTAACACGAGCTGGGATGCTAGGAACGGACTAGTTAAATGGTGTGGTATTGAAACGCAGTCTTGGTTCTAATAAACTGACATGGCATTGTTAGATAACAGTGCTAAGCTTATCGTAATAGAAAACAAACGTCAGCTATCTCCCAATGTTTGTATACAAATCTATACATTAAATTGTGTCGATTAGATGACCGATTTTTTAATTGACTGACATGAATTATTTCTATCATGCTTTAAGATCGTGATATTACCACAAGAATTAAACCAATTTACATATGCAAAATTTCCTTTTCTTTTTAGTTGACATTTTTATAACGAGGTTAAGGTTGTGTTTATAAGTTAATTTAAAGATAATTGAGGAATTTTCAAGCTTTTTCTACTGATTATATACCGGCCCTCAATGAATATATACTGAGTGATTGTAAATTGACGTATTTCTTTGAGGGGATGTTTCAAATTGATATAACCATAATATCCAGTATGCAGAGCCCAATAGTTTTTGAGATATTGTAATTCATCTGTTTTTTTAAGAAATGTTTAAAACTAAAAAAAAATAAAACTTTTTTTAATATTTCGGTTTCTTGTGACAGTTTGCGTATTACCAAAAGTTATGTTAAATTCTTTGTTAAAATAAAAATGCAAGAACTAAAACACACACTTGTGGACCTTAGTTAGTATATAAAATGTAATTTTTTTTTCATGGTATTATACATTGTGGATTGTAAGCGCATGATGTATACAGAGGCGTAGCAGGCTTCCAGTGGGCCCCATAGCAAGAAATCTTAAGTGGGCCACCCTTTTCCGCCGATAGATACTGGATTAAAAAAAAATCAATCAATTTAATAGAACAAAACTCAGTAATGTATTAAATAAAACAGTAATAAAATACTCCCTTTTTCACAAACTAGGTATATATATTAACAATAAAGACAAAACTCGATCATATACTAAAGGAAACACATAAAATCTAATGATATTCTTTGGAACTTTTTTGAAGCAAAATCCGCCATTAATCTATTCATCTCTCGAATCAAGTTGGTTCTCTCTTCTCCAATGGAGATAACCTTTGAGGCACTATCCTGGCCCATGGAACTATTTCAGTGACTTTTTATAACTTTTAATTTACAATAAGCATAATACATTAATCAATGGTATAAGCTGGCTAATTTTATAGCAGTAAGGTAAGTAGAGTACCCCCGGTCCGGTTGGTGGGTCTCGTACACTCTAGTTGCTACGCCAATGGATGTTGACTTTCGAATTCTTGACGCGTACAATATTCATACTAAAAAATAAGAATCATAATTTTATCGTGTGTCCCCGAAATACTTAACTAATTACATCATATTTTCTCTTACGTTACGTCAATTTACAGGAGAAATAAAACGAAATTATTAACTTTATTTTGTTATTGTTGTACTCAATTTTATTTAGTATGCTATGATTGTATGGGAAATGCCCATGTGCATTTGTGCAATGACTTCTCCTTATAAAATGTATATATGTATTTGTATATTTTTTAATGCATATTATAAGTACATATTTTACTTCCACGTCGTGGAAGCATAGTAATCGTAAAAATTCAAATAAGTGAAAATTGTCATAAAACGTTGAGGAAAAAAAATTCTGTCTGTCGGTCTGTCTGTACCTTTTTTGTGCGCGCGATTGCTTTGGAACCGTTTATGATATTGACTTGACATTTGGTACACATATGTATTTTGACGAGACCTAACTAGTATCAGTATTATAAATTAAAAATTATTGTATACAAATTACAAAATAGGCATTTGTTATTAATAGAAATAATATGGTTAAAACTTTTCCTCTGTTTGTGTTTTTCTTTTAAGGTGTTTCCACTTTTTTTCTTGTCTTTGTCGGTAGGTAGACGATGTCACTGCACTAGACTATGATTTACACATGAGTTACACCAGGAACACTGAAAAGTTTTTAGCTCCCGAGTTATAAGTTCACCGAGTACGTTTGTATATTTATGTGTCTGTGTGTCTGTTTGTGACTTTATATCTCTTAACGGGTGATCCGATTTCGATAAAGTTTTCTTTATTTGAAGGAGTATTTTACCGAGAAAGTTTTTAGCAAGATTCCATCTTGGCAGACCTTCATGGAGCTGCACTTCATGTATAGAGAGTTAATTACATGTCGTTTTTTTTTTTTAAATTTGCAATTTAATATCAAGGTTTGTGTACCTAATTAAACGCTAACTAATATTTCTTATAAAGTTACTGAAAATGTCCCGAGATATATATAAACACCTGCCATCCACTTATGCTTTTTGACATGTTTACCTCATAGTTATTAATAAATACGATAGATTAATTTTCACTGATGTAATTGGTTGTAAATCGCAGAAAATCCTTTATTAGACATTGCCTTCAGTTTGCAGGACTTTTGCAATTTCTCACGCAAACTGGTCAAATGGTTTGATAATAATTAGCTTTTAGTATTACTTTTACTTCCACATCCAGTGGAAATATAGTAACGCAAAAAAACTGAAATTTTTTATTGTTCAAATAGGACTAGAATGTCATGAAACGTCTAAATTTGAAGTTTAAGCAAAAAAAATTTTCTGCTTGTCTGTCTGTGTGTCTGGTGTTCTGCCTGTCTGCCGGTCGTTCTCTCTGTAACATTTTTGTGCGTACGATTACTCTGGAGCCATTTAAGATATTGAATTGAAATTTGGTACACCTATGTATTTTAACGAGATCTGGAACTAGATTTTATTTGGATGTGGGAATGTGGGTAAATAGATAAATCAAGCAAGTAAGTCTATAAAACTGGTATTTAGTGGATATAAGAGAAGCAAGGTTTCAAAAAATTTTTTGGCATTACCACTACCACCACATTATTAAAGGGGGTGCGAAAAAAATAATATTGTGATTTAGTGTGTGTACAAGAACCAAAGGCCTCAACATTTTTTTTGAGTAGGCCGATTTTGATGAAATAAAAACTAAATGGTACTCCAAGCTTAGATGAATTTACCTGTCAAACCCCATTCGAATTGGTTCAGTAGTTTCTGCTTGATGCGCGTTCAAACAAAAAGACAAAAATTCCAAAAACCACCTTAATGTATTCTATTGCTCATTTTACATCCTCCAGATCAGTTTTTTGCAAATACTTTCAATGCATAAGTTTTCTACACAATGTCTTTGATCTTTACCGCACCGCCAAAAGACGCCGACATTTTTACACGCCTAAGAATTGTGTAGTCAACTTTACAAACACGCCAACTTTACCGACTTATTATGTGTATAGATGTATAGATTCACAGCTGCATATTACAGTACCTGAACAAAGCAATGATTAAACCAGTAGCACTAGTCTGCACGTGTATCATTTTATTCATAATTATGTACGCTATAAAATACATAACGAGAAGATTGATAAACGCTAAATGAAAAGCATTTATATTTTTCTATAAATAACTGTGCCCTAGAAACCCTGATGCTTGTGTTCTGCAGAATAAATAATATGCAATGTAACCTTCAACGAATCACTTGATTTGTAACGTTGCATTAGCTTTATTTCAAGATAAATTATATCTTTATTCATTTTTACCGTTTTGAAGGCAAGTCACGCACAGGTAATTGAACACGGCGTTTCTAAAAAGTAATCCGTATCAAAATTTCTTAAAAAACAGGCATGAATTGTTGATATCATTTACGGTCACACTTTGTTACTGAAATGATTTAAGTTAAGGTATATCATGTTTTAAAAACGTGTAACTATTTGGTTAATAAAATTATTTACATACAAGTAAATGCGGTACAGCATATTTCAGATATTCTCACTATGTCAATGTTTCCCAACCTTTATTTTTATGTCATATAGAGTATTTCATAAATGATACTTTTGCAGTATATTTTAAAGATCAAAATATGAAGATTTGGCCAAATATGCTAACGTAAAACATTGCTATAAGATTCATAATATCCCCTTTACTACATTATTTAACTTATCATTAATAGTAGGGCAGCTTATCATGAAAATGTGGACACACCGGACAAAACCACCAAATTTTTTCCAGGTACTAGTTAGGTACGTAGCTTTCAATTTTTGATAGGAACCAACTCCTCCGTCGGCCATCTTGAATTTTATAGCGGCCATTTTGAAATATAGGTATATTATCAATGGTCCCGTTCGACTGGCGGGCGGACCACGGTCGGACTGCTAAAAAGCGTTCTAATCAGCGGTCTGAAGTTGGTCGACATGGTCACGTTTTATGATACGACTGTGAAAGCGTTCGACCTCGTCCACTATGGGCGTGCCCACGGTGGTCCCAGTCGAATATAGCCAATATCTCGGCTTCTAAATTACTTAGGACCATAAACTTTGTGTCCAAGTATACATATTTGGGTCAGGGAATACAACTACACAATTTCTAAATGTATCACACTATATATGTATTTATTTACTAATATATATACCCATTACAAACTATTCACCGATGAATTATTTTGTCCGGTGTGTCCACACCGGCACGAGAACCGATTAAAAATCCTTGGCGTTGAGAAGGAGATTAACAGAACCAGATTGAAGGAAAGAGTGCTAGCTTACTTTCCACATACAACTTTGAAAATTTAGTAGAAGGTCCCATCTTCCACGCGGTTCTCTATATAAAGTTCCACAAGTGCTGTAGCTTTATCTGACTTTCCTCTGCAGATACTCCCACCAAATCCTGCTCTAGTTACCTTAGGTGAGATCGGTAGCGATTTCTCAGTGCTGTATAACATTGCAGATAATATTTGGTGTCCAGAGAAATGAAATCACCACCTTCTAATGCTGCCAACAACTGGGTTTCTTACAGTTCTGTAGCCATTTTTCGTATGCTCGTATTAGCTGTTAATGTTCGAAATTCATGAAGGAGTCCATCGCTTCCACGACATTTTATCACTCGCTTCACACCGGGATCGTTTCTCCAAAGTTGTGCTGCCTCTCGAAGTATTTCCCTGCTTTTTAGCTCTATCCAATTTCAAATTGCTGAACTTTACGTAACAAGATTTGTGCCATGCACCATTGTTTTGGACCACTTCATCCGCACTCATGTCGCTTCCAAAATTTAGTTTCATTGGCAATGACTCCAAGCTTCTAAACTCATTAATATTGTTTAATAGCGACCGATGTGTTATTGTCTTGTCCACGATTTCATGTGCGTTGAGTGGACATTTTAGGTTTCTGAAGTTTTTTTCTGCCAGATCATGCACTTGTTCCAAGCTATTACAATTCAGTAAGAAACAAAATAAAAAAAAAACATATTAGAAAATGTGGACATACCGGACAAAATAGTTCAACGGTGAATAGTTTGTAATCTTAGTGAATAAATATATAGTGTGATACATTTAGAAATTGTGTAGTTGTATTCCCTGACCTCAAATATGTATACTTAGACACCAAGTTTGTGGTCCCAATTGATTTAGAAGCCGAGATATTGGTAATATACTTATATTTCAAAATGGCCGCTGTGCAATCCAAGATGGCCGACGGAGGAGTTGGTTCCTATCAAAAATTGAAAGCTACGTACCTAACTAGTATCTGGAAAAAAATTGGTGATTTTGTCCGGTGTGTCCATATTAACGCGAAATTCGCTATAAGGTCCTCCAAATTTTCAGTGCAGTGGAAATTATCAAAAATTATTCCAGTCTTTAAATAGGGTGACATCCGAAATTTCTAACCGCTGTCCGATAATAATAACGAGAAAAGTTGCGGTGGGGCGTGGCCAACTGTGAATACCTATATGATTAACATAGGGCTCAAACATGGCATGGTTCATTTTCATACTAAGCTTAAGCATACAATCAATATCTCTTTTTATTTTTTAAACAGGGGCGGAGGCGGGTAGCATAATGGTCCCATCTATGTGCAAGTGCAAGAGCGCAAGCTCATTTCTCTCCAAACAATCCAGAATCCGGTAACTGAATACAAAATAATAAAAGATTAACACAAATTTTGTATAAAGTTCGATTCGTAGACACAACTACGGGATGTCTACGACGATATAGAGGCTGTATAAAAAGATAACGGACAGTTCGTGGCAGGTAACTCAAAATATTTTATATTCCAGAGATTCTAAGCTATACATTTCGATATATTATTAGCGGGGGTGCGCGGGGTAAAGAAGTCAGGGTGTATACTTTCTGGAAAATCTGAAAAAGTTAGAGAATTTGATTTTGGTCAGGGAAATCAGGGAAAATCAGGGAAAAGTCAGAGAATTTATAAACTTGTAAAAATTTTCCACCGCTAACCTCACCCCCAGGGGCGGACTGGCCCACCGGGATACCGGGACGAATCCCGGTGGCCCGCTCCAATAGTGTGCCGCTGGCGGCGGCTGCTTGGCAAGATGACCGGCTAATAGAGTAATAAGTGGTCTGCGAGTTCTAAGATCCAGCGCCGCTAAACTGTTGTCAGTCCGCCCCTGCTCACCCCTGCTCATCAATTTTCATTTTCGAGCAGATTTTCTGAAATTTTTATTGTAAAGCTCTGGAAAACCTAGAAAAGTCAGAGAATTTCAAAATTGTGAATTGGTATACACCCTGCGTAGTTAAAGTTTCAAAACAATAAATGAGGGGGGAAATTGCAGTATTTTTTTTGCCTTCCGTAGCAGTCACACAACTTACATACTTTCAAAATATTTACTTCAAAAAGTAAACTAAAATAGAGTACTTACGTTCTTCTTGGAATTCCCTCGCGAACAACTGCCGAAATCGAAACAATTGATTGCGAAATGTGAATGATTCACTCATTCATCCGGCTTTATTTTTATACCTACATTAAGTATGAAAGTAGCGAAGTAGTAAACAACAATTAATCGAAATAATATTGACATTTAATATTTTCGAATTATGACTTATGACGGAACCACTATGCTGTGTGTCCAGTTGGGTTCAAGTTTTGTTTTTTATTCAATGCTGCGATCTCCCATCTTTTTGAAATTAAAAAACTCTTGTTTTTATTAATTTTTATTAATATTAAGGTTGTTAATGGAATATTTGAAGCATGTAAAAGAGAAAAGCTTACTCATATACTTGCAGAAGATATTCAAGGTTTGGGATCATTCATCAAAATCTACATAATCAGTTCGAAGCCGAAATCCAGATAATTTACCGTTACTGAGGGGGAAAATAGAAGGAATACATTTCTTCAAGATCAGCATATTGATATACGTTTTCCTCTTGATTACGAAAATGGTAAAAAGCTCTGTTTAATGTTGTTACTGGCATGTGTTGGAGGCATATTGGGCCGAAAAGTTGTAGTGTTGCGAAGGTATAAGTGGAAAAATCAATTGAAAACAAAAGAAAAATAGCATAAAAGATATTGGGAGAAAAGAAATTAAC
The DNA here is from genome assembly GCA_936432065.2 of Rutpela maculata. Taxonomy (NCBI): domain Eukaryota; kingdom Metazoa; phylum Arthropoda; class Insecta; order Coleoptera; family Cerambycidae; genus Rutpela; species Rutpela maculata. The sequence goes on from OW386286.2 coordinate 248,719,270, forward strand.
GTCAAAAAAATCAAAAGGAATGTGTCTTCAAGTATAATTTGTAACCAGTTCCGGAAGCCACATCTATGAATAGAGTTGGTGATAGTTTTATTCATAGAGGCCATTCTACTTAGAAACATGTTGTGGTTCTTTGGTCTATGATTTTGGAACAGTGTCAGTTTTTTTGTCCCTATCGTTAAATCATGACTTCAAAGGTCTGAGGAGAAGGATACTTATTTGGCCTATTTTTTTTGTATTTTCTGTTGTAATTATAAGAAAAATTCTTTCGAATAAGAAGACAATATTTAAAATTCTTAATACGTAATGAAAATTGAATTGATCTGACCACTTGTTTTAACAAAAGACATACTTAATCGAAACACACAAAATAAAACTTGTTGGCAAAGCCAAAAGTGTACACCTTGAAATTTGTTTTATTCGATAGATATTATGCGTATATCATTAGTTCATTGATCAAATGATTACTATACTGTTCACAAATATATAAAAAAACAAACAGTGGCATTTGATCGGCATATTTCTAAAACTGTAAATCGCTCGTAGAGAATTTGGTGTATTGGGTGTGTGAACGAATTCTGAATAACTTACAAAATGTCCGAAAATGTCCGTCTGTTTGTGTCTGTCCACCTGTCATGTTTTTTGACAGTAAGTAAGTAAGTAAGTTAATGTTAGCTCCCAAGCGGGAGCGGGCTGACCGACAATAGAGCACACAATTGTGCAATATTGTAATTTTATGTATTTTTAAAAATATTTTTAAATTAAATTCTTGGTAAACTACCAACTATAACTCATTAATAATAAAATTTGTTGTTTTAATGACAAATTCAGTTCCAAGAACGTTTATTACTAATGGCTACCACAACAATAGAACAATATAAAATTTAATCTAAAAACATGTATGTGAACATTTTTACGTGTACATAAGTTAATCCAGATATCAGAAGGTAAATTATTCATTGCAGTCAGGACTGTTAATTTTACCGTTATTGACGTTGATGAACAAAAATACAGAATAAAAATCAAATATCGGATTGTGCCCAGTACACTACGTTCTTATACAATATTCTAATAAAAGTGCTCCATCTGCCCAGGGCCGGATTAAGGACTGGCGCGCCCCTAGGCTAATCATGTATATTGCGCCCTCTTATTTATAATGGAAAAAAAAATGATGAGCTGGGGAGAGAAATATGATAAAAAAAGTTTTTGACCAAAATTGACAAGGAAATGAAAAAACATTTTTTCTCGAAAACGAAAATTGATTAGTGGAGAAGGGGCAAAATATATATCTATTTAATAAACAGAGAGCGCAAAAAGCTCGCGCCGCCCCTCACAACCTAGCGCGCGCCCCTTCACATATTTGTCGCCCCTGGGCTATAGCCTAGTTAGCCTTATGTATAATCCGACCCTGCATCTGTCTCAAATATGTGAATTAATAATGTTTCCTTTCTGTTTCTACCCTTTAAATTTGCATGCACATCATACATATTCTTATTTCGAACGATAGTTAATCACTGACATTATGTCCCATTTGAACCTATCTGTATTAGTTTGTTCTGGATCTATCAGTGATTATCTAGAAAAGATTGATACAGTTCATTAATTATTAAAAATAGAGTGGTTTATTATTTTTGTGTTATCAGTCGTTTTCCAAGGTATTTTACCAGTGACTGAGTGTTAAAAATATTTTGTGATTAATGTTATCACAACCTCATAGCAACCTCATATATAGTCTCTCTGTTATAAGACGTGAATGACAATGCCGTTAACTTTATTATTATTTTATAGATCTACGATAAAGATGACGCTTTTATTTGAATCGCGTTAGATAAACATATTGTGTTTACTTCGATTGTTTTATTGGTAGATATCTTTAACAATCATATATATAAAATGTATAAATATATTACAAAAATGTAGTCGTGTGTGAGGAACAGTAATAGTCGGAGAGCAGCCAATCTGTAGGAAGCATTTTAAAAGTAGTCTATACAACTCGCGAACACCCACCTAAAAAACAGATGATATTATGTAAAATGACCTTCTGGATTTGATTTTTGAGTTCGCCCATTAATTTGAGATTGCCAAATCGGTCAATTCGCAAATTTTTTGAAAAATTTTAAAATTATGTGTTAATTTTTGTTTTGCACATAACACATCATATCTTTTTTATTTTAATTCCAATTTTGACCAATATTTTACACATTATCCCTCCAATATTCTTGGACAGGCTGGCGGCAAAGAATATAGTGTAACTAATAATATAGTGCCTAAAAAAATATAATTACCCTCTATTGTCGCGGTTTTTTAAAATTTGCGTTGAAAAATACCCGATCGAGGTAACTTTTTTATTTTTAAAGAGAGAGTTATAGTATAAACGAGAAAAATGTTCCATATACTTTAAACAAACTTTTTTATAGAGATATTTTTTGGAAATTCGGCTTATGTAACGAGATGACGCTGTTGGAAGCGGCCGCGCAACTCGTCCGCATTAATTTAAAGCATAACTTCTGTTAACGTCGCCCATCTGTGGTGTCGTTTAAGCGATCAAGTGAGTCTACGGATTATTTAGTTTCTATTTGCAATAAAATGTTATAAAATTATGTAGATAATCTCGAAACATACACATTAAAAAATATATTTTCATTAATTATAACAGCAAGTGGGTACTAAAGATTACATTTTCCTTCGCATAAACAACTTATGTTACATTGCGCGTTTGCTTTGCTACACTTGCAGCTTGTAGTACAGTTATATAATTTACATTTACAAAATGGAGTTAACTCAATAAAATTGGGTTTTGGGCTTTTTGAAATCATCTTTGGAAATAAGATTTCCTCCTTTAGGTACCATCCAAAATCTAAAACATTTGGAATTCTGGGCTTAATTTGGTAGGCTGTCTTGTAAATAGCACATTGCAGAAATGCCCTTTTTACTTGTATTCTCTGTACTAGGATTTACAATTTCTGATTTTCTTTTATAAGCAGTTCGGGTATACGATCTTCTACATTGTGCATGGTAAACTGGATTTAGTGATAAAAATAAATTTTTCTGTTCTAAATATTGTTTTAGAGCCACAGAAATGTCATCGGATTTTGAATTTGATCGGTACATTTCTAAAGCCGCAAATATCGCTCGCAGACAAAAAATATTCATACCATTGTGTTAGTGAACGAATTCTGAACAACTTTCAAAATGTCCGTCTGTCTGTCCGTCCGTCACGTTTCTTGTAAGCACGATAACTGAAGAAAGAAAATTCCGGTTGTACTGAAATTTGGACAGTAAATTAGTGTTAGCTAGAAGAAGAACCCTATTTGAACAAAATCGATCGATAAATAAAAATGTTATTACTTAATGATTTAAATTTGATAAATTAACTCCTATATAAAAAAGTCTATTTGACAGTCACATTTTGTCACTTTGACAGCGATAAAAAAGGTGCATCGTTTCTTATCACGATAAAAATACCTGTTCCTCAAAAGCAGTATATCTAGTAGTCGCACGTCATTTTAAAATCTGTATTGTCGGCTATAATTTTTAAGTCTTGTGGAAATTATACTGTACGATATGAGTCGTTTTGAGAAAATTATAATTATTTTTAATTGTTGTTCGTTCACATATTCTGTCGTTAATTTATCTTGCCAAAAATCACTCGAGCTTTTCTTTTATGGATAAATTTCTTTTTAACTCAATATTTTGTCAGTAATTTTGCTCGAAAAACTGACGTTTGACAAAATCGCTCGATCTCCGGTCTCGCAATTTTTTCATGTCAGTTTTTCTCATAAAAGCACTGATTGGCAAAATTATTTCGTTACAAAGAGAAATTTATCCGATAAAAAAAGCTCTTGTGATTTTACTGTTGAAAAAAAATTGTTGGAATCCAAACCCAAATGGGGTTTGGTATAGTTTTTTTACCAAGTCTTTTACCAACTAAGATCGTACTATAAAATTAAAAATGTCTAAAAGTAACATTATTTACAAAAAACTGCGATAAGTATCCTATTGAATGTATAACAATTATATAAAAATCCAGTTAACAGGCGAAGAGTACGTTTTTAGCTTGTTTCCTTTGATTTCCTATCCGAGTAATTATAATTTATTATGCCAAACTATGTGTTTATAACGCACTAAATATAAGGATTGAGACAAAAAGCACTTTCAACTTAACATAAATGGATACTGGAAAATAATAATCACCCAGCACGTGTCTGCGTTTAGCTCTAGATGCGATTGCGGCCGATTCATAGTAGCGCGCATTCGTTCGGACGCTGAAACAATTAATGAATATTTCGATAAGGGAGCAAAATTTCAAAAAAAACTTCTTATAAAAGATTTTATTTAGTTCATTCGGAACATTTTCTTCGATTATAGTAGGCACCTAACTTTAAAAATAAAAAAGATACCTCGATCGGACATTTTACTCTGCAAATTTTAAAGATTTTGCGTCAAAGAAAAGTTGTTATTTTTTTTTGCCAACTAATTATTTTTTAGGTAAAGTTTTTTACTTTCAACATATCAAAGAATAGTTAGAGAATATTATGTAAAAAAATTAAAAAATTCTGAAGTAAAATAAAAAATATATGACGTGTTATATGAAAAACAAAAAATAACACATAATTTTTATTTTTTTTAGAAAATTGCCAATTTGGTCATTTTGGCAATCTCAGATCAATGGGCGAATTCAAAAATCAAGTTTAGCGGGTTATTTTACATCAGATTACCTATTTTTTAGGTGGGTGTTCGCGAGTTGTATAGAGGGTGTCGAATTCAGAGGGTCTGGTCTTCCACTATAAGTAGTCTAGTTCTAGTGAGACAAAAGGCTGGATTTGTCTGTCATCAACATATATATCATTTTTAAGCATCGCGCCGTTGAAAGCTGTTGTAAGTATGTGAGAAGGTACCGCTAATATATAAATTTTTCTCAATAAAAATACACCGAAGTATACCACCTATATGTAATAACAATAATATACGATTTCACAAAAAAAATTACTGTAGAATTCTCTAATTTGGCTTCCACATCCAGTGGAAGTATAGTAACGACAAAAAAATTTTAAAAAATTTTTATTGTTCAAATAGGCTTAAAATATCATGAAACGTCGAGATTTTAAGTTTGAGCGAAAAAAAATTTCTGTCTGTCTGTCGGTCTGTCTAACTTTTTTTGTGCGTACGTTTACTCTGGAACCGTTTAAGATATTGACTTGAAATTTGGTACACGTATGTACTTTAACGAGATCTGGAACTAGATTATATTTTCATGTTGTTCCGACGAAGGGTTGGGGGGTAAATTGGGGTAAATTTGGGGTAAATGTGTAAATCAAGCAGGTAAAAGTCGATAAAATTGGTATTTAGTATATACAAGAGAAGCTAGGGTCTCAAAAAAATTTTTGGCATTAGCCACCCCCATTACCACCCCCACCCCATTATTAAAGGGGATGAAAAAAAAATTGTGATTTAGTGTATGTACTGTCGTGAGCAAAATTAAATAGGACAAGTCTTATAACGTATTTTTGCTAAAATATAGTTGTGTACATCTAACTTTAATTTTTGTGACATTGTCAGTTAGTTGTCATAATTCATTGGAAGTGTGCAAATAGAGAGAGATTTACATTAGAAAAAAATAGTTGTCCTATTTAATTTTGATAGTACAAGAACCAGAAACCTCAAAATATTTTTTTACTTCGTCCACAAAATTATGATTTTTTGTAATTTCTCAATTTAGTGCAACTTTTATGAAGGGGTGTTTTTGTGTTGAGACGAAATTTGTTTGCATACCTGAAAATCCTAAAATATAGTTGATTTTACTTGTCTGCTACGCATAGCTCAATGTTCAATACTCGTTTCCACACCAATTTGAGGTAGAGTATATGGCCCCTTTTTTACGTGGTAGTGCACTATAGGCCCGAAAAAGGCAAAAGGCAGTAAGTAACAAAACATCGAATCTGAATAAATTGAACTTTAATGAAATTTATGGCCCTTCCGTAAAAATAAGGTATTGAAATAAAATTAGGGTCTAAAATATATACAAAAATCACCATTTTCTTCTTTAATAGTATTATTGCACTCTTTAATTTAAGAAAAAAACCACATACTGCCTTCTGCCTCAGCTTTTCTGTAATAGTTTGATTGAAAAAGTCAGCAGTAAGTAATGAAATTTCAAGTGTTGATCTTGAATGACACAATAATCACATTATTCGTTCCCCAGTTTCGTAAAGCTGATTTTTAATGCTAGATGATAAATTCTGAATGTGTTGAAGTGGAACGAAAAATCTTTCATCTGCGAAAGTTTATGCACATACTGCCATTTGGCCAAGTACATCATTTTGAAATTGCGAAGATCATACTAAGGTAGATTAGATCGCAGTAATTGCTGTTCATGCACATATTGCCTTGTACTTCTCAATTTTTTAAAATAATGCCACATACTGCTGTTTATCATTCCATTTTGTTGGGTTATACGTATGAATTTTTAAAACGGGATTAACTCAGAAGCTGCGTCACTTACTGCTCTTTCATAATCAATAAAAATGTAATTTTTTAACATTTGTCACTTACTGCCTTTTACCTTTTTTGGGCAGGCTTGATGTCGAAGGTCCAGGTTCGTTTTAGTCTTCAAAAATACTTTATTCGGAAAATACTTCCGTTGCGCTTTCCACTGATTCTACATATTGATTGTTCTCTACTCATGCGAGAAATGTTTCGACTGGAGAGTCGACTTTTTCGTCGTCATGAAGCTCGTCGACTGTTGCTGGTGCATTGTCACAGCTTTGTCCGTTACAAAATTTACAATTTACAGAACATTTTAACCTTGCCTTTCTACAACCACATGCTGCACTGCACCCTTTTTTTTTACAGGAAAGAAATTCAAGTAGGTTTTCAAAAGCAGGATCTTTCAGCATTGTGACTGGTGTAAGCCCAGCTTTGCTCTGTTTCCAGCTCCATTCTTCAACATTTTTGCAAACCCCCTGCCACTCTAGACTTGATAATATGTCCCGAATTAATGCTATAGGGGACAACCACGTAAAAAAAGCGCCATCTACTCTACCTCAAGGTGGTGTGGAAACGAGTATTGAACATTGAGTTAGGCGTAGCAGACAAAAAGAATCAACTATATTTGAGGATTTTCAGGTATGAAAACAAATTTTGTCTCGATACTCCTTCTACTCCTTCATAAAATTCGCACTACATTGAGAAATTACGAAAAATCATAATTTTGTCAAGAATGCTTGACTTCGATCGGCTGCTGTACCGAAACTATTCAGTTTAACGCAAAAAGGTATAGGACATTTTTTGTAGAAAAGTTAATGCTCTTTTATTTTCATAAGAATATTTTTTGCCGTATGAGGCACCCGAAGCGAGATATTTAAAAGAAACTGTTTTGGTACGCCATTTTTTCAATATGGTGGCGCCGACGGCTGAGATCACATTTTGCATTTTTTTCTTACTTCATTCAGGGCATCGAAATTTACAAATTCCCAAAGTTTCAAAACTCCCGCACTTATTCGGACTAAACCCCATAATTCATGCTCTCATCGCTGTATTATAACACCAGCAGTGAATTTATAAATTTTGTAGTGTCAAACAATCCACGTGTCCCAGACTGACAAACGATCGACCAAGGAAGTTATCTTAAATTTGTCCATGAAAAATAGCCATTGTCTGTCAACTTTTGGCCCATTGCGAAAGTTGCTAGAACATAAAAGTTTACTGTTTTTGAGAAAATATCAAAACAAAATTCTAAACACGCGGTAATGGTTCCATCAAACGTTGCACGATACTTCTGAGATAGGACGTCAACTCATACTACGTTTACATGATTTTAAAGTAACTTTCAACTTTATTCGCTTTGATAAGAACATGATTATTTATTATTTAAAATACTTTGTAAAATAGATGGGGGGGCGAGCGTGGAGGCGTCTTTACTCCAGTGAAGCAACGTGTTAGTACTTAGATGGGTGAAATACATCTTGGGAAACACAGCGATCTCGTCCCACCTTCTAGCGACTTGTATATCAGCGTATACGCGGAAGCTATGTAATTCTAAGACGCGGATTACGTAGTGGATATACCATCCTTCGGAGGGGATGTAAAGCAGGCGGTTCCTTGTCTATTAAACGTTAGGCAAATAAAAGATCCCTACTCTTCTTACGAGAAGAGGTTCGGCAAAATTTCCAGGTTGGAGTTAGCTTGTCTCCTGGCGTCGGTGATAGGTAGCGGAAATAGGCCAACGTTAAATAGAAAGATAAAGAAAAAGAAATGCTTTGGTAGGTATCATAAAAATTTCATTTATCTTGTATATACTTCGTTACCTTTGATAGATAATTTAAAATAAGAACGCAATCTAGGTTTTTCACAATATTACTAATACTAAAAAACGTATACCAACCTTTGTTTAATTATAAAACATTCAGAAATTAAACCAACTAACTGAAACAAAATAAGTCAAACGTACCAGAAAATAGCAACAGGATGTAAGCTTAGCCAAATTATTCGAAGCAATGTGTGATAGTATACCATGTAAACAAAGTTGTACAAGCACGTGGCACAATACCTACACAATTTTTTGTATATGCGTACAGAATTAGCGTGATGATTAAATTTTGAACTGGTACAGTATGACGTCAAAATATTTGCCGTGATATGCAAGACTTTTATTATTTTTTCTAACAGTAACAGTGCCAGTGGCTATTTGACGTTTTTTTAACGCTCGTTATTTATATAAACGTACTTATAAACATTTACATTTATATTGTAAGATCACAGTTCACTACCTCTTGGTTCTGTGTTTCTATATAGTTCTCTATTGTTTTTTATTTACTTTTGACTTAACTTGAGTAAAAAGACAGAATTCAATTTCCTGCATTACCTTGTTTATTTTGTTTATTATATATTTAGGTAAGTCTTAGAAATGTAGCATTTGTTTTGTTATTGTTAAGTATTTCATTGATATGGCAGCCAATAAAAGCCCATTTTTTGAGATCAATTCATCAATCAAATGCCTTTATTAGTAGCAAAATAACTATACCTCGAGCATAAAGTGTTGACAGTGAAATATTGCGAGTTGGGGCTACCAAGAGTGTAGCGAGACGGCCCAAAGTGTTTTTTTTTGGGCCTTTTTGATACAAACATCTACCTACTCAACAAATCTTAACAGATTCGAGAATTTTTTTTTAAATACTCGGAGTACTACCAGAATTCCGCAAACGTTGAACGTAACCTTAAAAAATGGACGAAATACATTTAACTAGAAAGTTCCAGTTATAAAGCCAGAAAATAGCTGATAATTCTGAAACTTCTATATTGAAAAAGATATGATAAATTAAGCTTTTAGGCCTTCTGAACAAGTAAAAAGGTTATGTATAAGACATGCAAAAGACATGTTTCACTGCATGTGTGTACTTAACACACCGCGCGTGTTATAATGTCTTTCTGAAATATACAAGTATAGTATAAAATATTTTTAGTAGAGTGGTATTACTATGAGAAGATTACAGCAAAAAATATGCGCAGAAACGAATTTGTGCATTCCATCATTCTAAGCCAATGAGAACGAATTACGTGACATTCAATGTCGACACCAGAGGTGGCGGTGGTCTGCAGTAGAGCGGTGGCGGCTGTAATAATAGTAATAAAACAACTATATTAGGCAAAGTTTAGTATGAATATTCTCTTACACTTCTCCTGAGCAAAGATTACTACTAACAGTTGGTAAGTTTTAATCTACTTCATTATACAGCTCCTTGACCGCGAAACTTATTGGAATTACACATCCCTGTACCCCAGATGACACTATGCCACTAGTAAAAATATTTGCGCATGTTGGCTCTGCCCCTGTCATCTTCTCATAATAGTACTACTCTATACATCAACAAGTATTGGTGTAATTTTTAGATAGATCCCTTTTATACTTTACCTTCCTTCGTCGAGTTCTTCCCAAATAACAATTATAAGACATTTTTGATTTATTTAGGGTTTAAAAGTGCTTTAATATGTTCAATAAAACGATATTGGTTTTAAAATTACCTTAAGATAAAGTAAAAGTTCTTAAAGACCACTTATTCTTATGCAAATAATTTAATGCACTCTTTAAATTAAAATAAAAACACTATTTGTTCTTAACGCCCTGTTGATCTTATACTGGTTTTATAATACTCTTGACGATGGCTATTTTAAAACTAATTTGGTTTAAAGACAATCCATTTTGGAACAAATAGTTTTAATGTAATGGAGTACCCTTGATGTACTCATTAAAACCCATTACGAAAACTATTTTATCTTAAGCCTATATGCTCAATCAAATTCCACATTATATCCAAAAACATAATTTTTACACTCAAAGAAATAGTATGGGTAAATTCAGAAGAAAAAAAAAATGGTTAACTAACAATATCGTTAATTTTGTTAAACTAAATTACTTATATTGATGGTATTTTTAAACAAGAGGTGATTGTTATTTTAATTAATAAAAAGTTGTACAACAAAACAAACATTAACTTAAAAAATAGATGAATAAGACTATTATTTTTTTCGTCTGACTATTATTTTGTTGAATTCTGTCAAATTAAACTAGATAATAGTATATTTTATTTTTAACTATCATCGAATTGTAATTCTAATCCAGTATTAGTTCGCTGTATTATTGTACTTGGTAGACAAACCAACATTATTATCGTCTTCTAGAAGTTCTAAAAGAATTACCATAAAATTTGCTTGCTTACCACGTAGTCTATTACAGAAATTATTCCCAGATGACGCCACATACAAATCACTGACAATAATCAATCATGCATTATCTTATACTCTTACGAATTTATAGAAAATTAATAAAATGATTGCAATGTTCAAATTCTCTCAGGGATCATCGATATATTTGGATGGATCTTATAAACGATCTCTAATCGTTGGTTTGGGTGATCTGATGTCTCAATACTGAGATTTTGGCCAACCAAAAAAAACTTCACCATACAAAAAAGTGTAGATCAACCTAAAAATTAGTTGGTGAACAAAAAACAAAGTCGTTGTACTATTTAATTGTAGACCAAATTGAAAATGGTTAGTGAACATAAAAAAAAATGTCATTGTACTATTTAATTTGTTACAAGAAGATATGATTATTAAACTACTATTTGTTTACGAAAACAAATAAAGTTGTATGACTATTCTTTTCTGATTGATTTAACTATGAAACTAGATAGGCGCGATTTCATATGCTCTTTTTGGTTGAATTTACCTATCATTTTCTTTGAGTGTACTTTTTAAAGAGTACATTAAGAATATTTTAAAGCTAAAAGGTTTTAATTTAGGCAATTTGGTTAAAAGAAATGCCTGTTGAATTTTTGACGACTTTATTAAAACTAATTCTACCCCGTCCACATTCGGAGAAAACGCCATCTTCTCAATAAGCTAATTTAGTGAACCAGTGCAGTCCGTATAATTTATACGTGAAAGAAAATTAGAACACATATTTAAAATGGAAAGTATTGTAACAAAATGTGACAGTAACTTATCTGTTTTTTAATTAAACTAGGCACATAGAAGATGAAAATGCACTAAATGCAGCTATCACAAAACCGGCACAATTTGTAAGGTTAGGATTTCATTCGCGCGTCGGACCACTTTAAATTAATAATGCCACGAGTTTGAACATATTAAAGCAACTCAGTTTTAAAATGAAGAGTAAATAGAAGTCTGCGAAAGTAATTGTACTTAAAGTGGTAAATAAAACGCTGTTTTAAGTCTTGCAAGATTTAAAATGGTCTATAAACTTGCAATCAGTTTTAATCTAAGATCGCGCCATGCTTTATATAAAATACAAACTCAGCCATGATGGACATTTTCAATAGCCAAGGAAAAAAATATTATTGAAATATATGCGATTTACATCCTCTAAAATAACTGAAGAACGGTGTGTCCAAACATGCAATTTAATAAAAAATGCATTTAGATGTTTAGATGCAAAATAAAATTCCGTTGGTAAATTCTTTACCAGAATAGTTTGCATTTGAATATTACCCAAGGAATAATTTTAGTTTCTTAAATGTATACAAGGGTGCTATAAAACTATTTATAAAATGCCTTGAAAAATCTATTTTGCTGTAACAATATCCTTAATACCATCATAAAGCGACTTGTAGACTAAAAGGGCCCACCCTTATGAAGGTTGTTAAGGCCTATTTTAAATTCCATCATAAAACTCCTTAGTGAGGCATAGTGCTGCTCTTGAAAACCTTGTTCGGGCCGTTTTAAAACCTTTCTTAAAACCTATTTTAAAGCTGTCAGAAGCTTTTCTATTAGCTTTCTGCATTTCTAGAAAACACCTAGAAGGCTACCTTAAAACTGGTTTTTAAAACCATATTAGAACTGAGAAGCTATAAGAATGTCCACGAAGGAATCCAAATAATTTTATTATTGCATTTATTTTTTCTAAACTGATTTAAGCAAACACACCATCAGAATTATTGAAGATAAAATTGAATTTGAAATGTATAAAGCGAAGAGCACTATAACCTCTCTAAGGCCGATTTAAAAGGTAATAAAAAGCCATCAGGTATGACAAAAAAATTAAAACCAACGGCAGTTTATCGTTAAAACTACATAAGAAAGTCCCAAAAAACAAGAGCCCCTCAGAAATAATAATGTTTTTAATATCCATACAAAATTTGCATAGACACACGTAATCAGCAAATTTAAAAAAGTGGGCTGCTTCTCGGTTCCCACAGTAATTTTCAGTCGTTTCTTGTAATTCTACCTTAATTTGCTAACGAAAAAGTGATAATTATTGATAATTATAATTGTGAGATTGACCTTGAATATTTTTATATAACAAGAAAAACATGGCCGGCCAACTAAAAACTTAATGTCATTTTACAGTCCTCTCCAGTGTTGCCAGGTCTAGTGAAATTTCACTAGATCTGGTGATTTTTTTTAAATCTAGTGATTTAGTGAAAACTTTTATGAAAATGCCCATTTTTAATGATTTTTGAATCATCCAATTTATTGCCCTCTACTGGTAGGTAGACAAACATTAAATTCGAGTTGCGATCCATTTAATACAGAACTGTTCACGTTAATCGCTACCACGGTCAGTAAAACTCTACGGTTACCTCGATCAGCAGCTCTTAGACAAGAGAGACGCGCGGAGCGGGGAATCGAATGAAAGAGATTTCCGTGCAAAAGACACAGACAAAGATGCCTGTAGTGTCTACAGCTGACGTGGGCTGTAGACCCTAACAGAATATCTTTCATTCGATTCCCCGCTCCGCGGGTCTCTCTCGTCTAAAAGCTGCTAATTGAGGTAACCGTATAGTTTATTGACCGTGAATCGCTACAATCGAATAGCCTGGGCTCGTTGCCCTCTAGCGTCTCGTAGACAAACAGTACTTTCTAGTTACAAACCCTTTAATGCAATACAGAGTACGCAATCTGGCAACGGAATAATCAGATAGAGGACGCTCAAAGCTATGCTGTACTCAGAGAGCTCAAAAAAAATTACGTGTCCTACAGACACTGCAACTTTTGAAAATTAAAGATGAGAGCTTTAATTTCAAATCTAGTGAAATTTTAGTAAGATTTAGTAACTTTTTAAAGCGTCGTCTGATAACTTAAAATTTTGATCTGGCAACACTAGTCCTCTCATTAAACTATATATTCTAATAATGGTAATGACCTAGAACATTTACTCTAAATGAAGCCCTTTTAGTCTTTTTTGTATACTATCACAAATAATCCCTTCCTTACAAAAATGCAAATGCACTTGGCGAAGATCACATGGACTTGATGAAAGCTGTAATAAAACGTTTGGGACGTTGACATTTGATACAAAAAACTTAAAACTTAACCTCAAAATAATTTGTATGTGTGTGTGTTTTAGCAGTCCTTTTAAAATGGCCACTCTTTTTTATTTTCTTCCACCTTTCCAAAAAAGACTTAATTACACATCAGTAAGTCGTGAAATGCTTTTAATTAACATGCATCAACGACACTTCAGGCAGACATATTGTTTATTATTTTTATAATAAATGTGTTATTGAGGTTTTGGAAAGTGTTTTATGGAATTAAAATTTGCCTTTTAGATTTATAGAGGCCTTTTTTTCTTCATAACGGTTTCATCACAACATTTATCAAGGATGTTTTAAGAGTCTAGTTTTGTAATGGCCTTTAATAAGTACTAATAGGCATTGAAAATGTCTAGTTTTAAAAAGGATTTAAAATGCATTTATTGCAAATATGTTAAAACCATAAAGAATAATTTAAAGCCTCTTTAAATCTAAATGGAATTTAAGACGTTCATAAAACTAATTAGCTTTATGGAGATATTTATGTAGGTTATGATAAATCCATTACAAATACATATTATCCTAGAAGCAAATTAGCTTTATAATTAGGTCTTACAGAATGCTTTAAAACTTACTATTAAGAGCAAGTATGCTTGAAGCCTAAAAGGCCTTAACTACAACATCAATAAAGCACATGACTATTTCCTAACCCTGACAAACCTTTCTTAAAACCTCCTCAAGTCCAAATGACTTTTAAATTGTTCCTTGGGTATTTATGATCTGCTTTATATATGCGTTATATGCTTTTAAAATATTACCACTCTGCCATTATCTAGACTTGCCGTTTTAACTATTTCACACATAAAAGTTGTCCGACTTTATTAAACAAAATAAAACCCTTTTAGGATTAATTATAATTATTATCAATGTAATTTAGTCTGCTGCAAGTATATTTTAAATGCAAAACGTCAGTTAATAAGTTTTAATACATACATTTAAAGTTGCCTTGAAGAACTCTTTAAGAATATAAAATTAAAACTAAATGGTTTTAATATAGTTTTAAAATTTAGTCCTGAAGACCCTTTTAGGATGGGCTCTTTTTGGCTAGAAGCTGCTTTATGGTGGTTCTAAGGCTGTCTTGAAGATCATTTGGTTTTATTCGAAATTTTATTGTATAGTTTTAAAGCGACCTTGGAAATCGCAATAAGAGTATTAGTGTTACTTGGATTGGCTGAAGGTAGTCATTTCAGATTATGATTTTTCTCCGTTTACTTTGTTCTTTCTCTGGATAATTCGTATATGATAACTAGAATTTTTAAACAAACAGAAAACTCTTCACTAAACATTTTATCAGATAGCACAGTAAGCTGAAATTGTTTGACATAAATTATCCAATGGTTTGAAAATATTTCAGCGTCTTCAGACAAAGCCTCAAAACTGCAAGAAACGTCAAATGATTTAAGTCTCAATTCAAATTGACAATATGATACATTTATCTAGTCGTCATGTGTTTGTGTTCTTTTAACCATCTTCTTCAGATAATTTAAAAACATAAAGGACAGTGTACCTAATCAAGAAAAATGATAAATGAATTGTGCTATTTCTAGTTAAAATGTATTTGTAGGTATTCGAGGTCAGTGACTTTTTCTCGTTACTTTTGTTTTGATATGATTATCCAGCAAGTTTTCTTAAACTTAAATTGTAACGAACTGATAATAATATCGCTTGTAAATTATTGCAACAAGCCAAGCGTGTGAAATTTTTTTCTATTATTAATCTTGGACAGAAGCCTGTGATGCAAAATTACACAACTTACTATTTTCTGCAAGTTCACGTCATCTCGTAACACATAAAAAATAAAAACACTGCTGCTAAATATACTTGCTAAAAGAGAGGCGTGTTATTGATGTCACAAGCATTATCGACACTTCCTCTTAACGAAATATTTACAAAATTAACGATAATAATTATTATGTATCTATACTTAGATAAGCTTTCGTGGAAAATCACTGATAATTATAAACATTGTCAATAATTATCCGCAATTTTATATATAAGCTCATACCTATTATGCACAAATCTGGGATGAAAACAGTTACGTTTACTTGCACTTTTATCAGGGTCGTTTCTAGAGATTTAGCCGCTGGTGAGAAAAATCTAAAATGCCGCCTTCTACTTCATTCCTCAAAAAAATTGATTAGGGGGAGGGGGTAATCTAAAAGAAAAACCTAATCTAGCCGCCCGCCTCCGCCCCAAAAATAGATGAAACACCCTCTCTACACGGCCCTGACTTTTGTAAAGCTGATGACAATGTGGACTGGGACAAACTGTGGACTGTATTATTGAAGATGGGTACATTCAAACATCTGGTATTTATTACCCGCCGAATATGAAAAAAACTCTGCTTTGGTGAAAATAGTAACTCCGATAAATGTAAAGTCGGCAAGGGCGTCAGACAGGGCTGTGTTTTGTCGCCATACAGATGGCAAGGTTGGCAACTTGCTAGTTGACGAAAATTTGATGTCACAGAAATATCATGAGGCTAACTTGCTAACGACCTAGTTTTCTCCATATTTCTTTACGCTTCTGAGGTATGGGCCATTAAAGAAGCAGATATAGACGTATTGATACTTTCGAAATGTGGGTCTGGAGACGCTTGTTACGAATTCCTTGTACTGCCCATCGCACTAATGCCTCCAAGAAATACGTCCACAAAACCAACTCTCCAGCAACGTATTCTCTCGAATCCTTTCATTTTTTGGTCACATCAACCGGAGAGAGGACAATATAGAAGGGTTGATCCTGAGGTGAATAGGATGCCGTCCAAACCGTTAGACCTGAGAAAAGCGTTAAACGGTAGAGTAACAGTAGGTATGCTTTTAGAGGGCAGAATAGTTGCTAGTGTAATATTTTGTCGAACTCCTTTACATTTCCTTAAATATATAAGAAATTAAAACTGACCGCAACTAACAGCTATTCTCAGGACTAATGCCCCGCTGAGCACTGGATTACGAATTACAGGCCTGGTCGCGTTAAGTGTAATAACTATGTATTTCCACAAAATGCTAAAGTTTCAATTGCAACAAACACCAGCCGAAAAACTTATTCCTACTCAAAGGAGCTCTCGTGCGAGCCACTCCACACCACTTGCAGACTGCAGTTTCGAGCTGCTGGCTCTCGTCAGTGCAAGGTGGGTCTAGGAAAAAAAAGCAACCACACTTAACGCGGCCAGGCTTGTAATTCGTAATCTAGCGATCGGCGGGGCATTAATCCTGAGAATAGCTGTTGGTTGCAGTCTGGTTTTTATTCCTCATATATTTAAGAAAATGCATAGAGAAGTTCGACAAAATTTTACACTTGTAAGTAAATAGTTGAAGCATATTTAAAGTGTCTTGAGTTTCTCATTAAGAAACCCAGATTTATATTGGAAGTAGCTCTAATATAATTAATGAGGAGCAATAATCACAGGCACACAAAATTAAAAAAAGTCGAATCCCAGGGGGTAGAACCCTCTACCCTCATGTATTTTGGGACGCTGAAACCGAATATGTCAATAAAAAAAGGTTTTAATTACCCAATTTTCCCCTAGCACCCCCTTACAACCCTTCTGGGGGATTAAAGTTCCACTGGTTCTAAAAGTAGGTTTTCTGGTGCGCTGAAACCGTTTCTGTACCAATATTGTACAAAAAGTTGTTAATTGATTTTCCTTTGTGAATGACACTGTATTATATTTAATTACATTTAACGGTAACTTATTAGCATCAAACCAGTTATTAATTTTTATGAGACCTTGTTGTAATCTGACACAGTCACTTACTGAACTAATCGAAATAAACAGCTTTTGGTCATCAGCATACAAGAAACAGTGACAGATCTCAATTTCTTAAAAAATATCATTGATAAATATTATAAAATGTAAGGACCCAAGAACTGAACCCTGTTGCACTCTAGATATTGCCGATCTAAACTGATGGGAACTCATGACAATGTACGTTTAATAGTCTCTTAGACAGATATAAACAGACGAAATTAATAAAATGCGTGGTCAGTCCAAAGGTTGATAATTTCAATAAAATACTATGATCAAACCTATAAAAACCTATCAAAAGCTTTGGAGAGGTCAATGTAAATCACATCAACCTGGCCACGCTAGTTTAATGATGTAGCAAGAAAAGTAATACTTATATTGTTTGTAATACATTATTTGTGGCATTTTCATGATTTCTTATGTTTGTTGGATAAAAAAAAGTAATAGATAGATAGATAGAAATTTATTGACTACATTACATAAAATTGTTACATTTGTAACAAGTCATAGTTGCTGCTATTACCTTAACTAATGCATTCATTAATTTACAGTAAAAAATGCCTATCTGCAGACCAAAAATAGAATATTTAAATCTAAACATTGAATATGGACGAAAAAAATTAAAATTGTTTCTAAAAAGTGTACCAGAGTTAAGATTAAACACATGTCCAACAAGAATTACAGAAATTTCACTATATTTACAACATAATATAAAAGAGAGATAAATGTAAAAGGTGTAAGTATATTCCATAAGAAAACAGCCATCAGATATAATTAGTTCCATAGAGAAACTCATATATTCATCTACCGAATAAGAACAGCATTTTAAGAGATGACTTTCAATGCTTGTTTTGAATCTGATATTTACATTACATTTACATTTTCGAGTATTTTATTGTATAGTTTAAAGTCTAGTGAATTTCTTGCGGATTTTGTAAGACAATATCTAGGTTTTTAATTCATTTGATGATCTAGTCTCATAATGGTGATAGTCTGAGTGAGTAGAGAATCTGTGATTGGATTAAAGCATGATACGCAGGTAGCAATGTATTGACGTTTGTATACTTTTTCAGTTGACGTAGTAGAAAAATATAATAGAGAGATTTTACTACTCAACTGTAGAATATGAGCATCCCACTTAAGATTATCAAGTATAATTCCAACTGGCTTAACACTGTCGCCTTTGATAATTGCGTTGTTGGTCGAAAAAATTAATTTTTGGGTTTTATCTCTATTTAAGTTTAACATGTTATTATTATACCAGTGTTCTGCAGAATGTTGAGTTTCATATACAGATGCTTGTAGAGACATTAAATTGTCATTTTTATTTATTAAAGTTGCATCATCTGCATACCTAAGTTTTGTTTGGAAAAAGATAGGAAAAAAGATCATTAATAAAAATGATAAATAATAGAGGGCCCAATACAGAGCCTTGGGGTACCCCCGGTTTCATTATATTAAATTCCAACATTTGATTATCTTTTTTTGTACACATAGTTCACGATTATCCAAATACGATTCTAATAAGTTTAGTGGTGGTAGATCTCTAACACTATAGTAGCCAAATTTCTTAATATACAATACTTATCAGATTAGTGGGTGTAGATCTGCTACTTGTTAAATACTTACATGTTACCATGACAGCAAATAACTGAATACAATTGGGTACATCTGTTAGGCAAGTCTAGACTACACATTACATAGTAATTTTTTTAAATATTACATAACAGTAAAAGCCTTGTTTGTATTAACTACCACCAGAACTTAACGAGTTATAATCACGTGCCTCAGTTTGTACCAATTTGTTACTAAACAGAGGCAATGTAGAATCATTGAGCGTAATTAAATAACAATAAATTTAGTGTCGAGTTTAATGAAAATGCAATTTAGTAACTCACTAAATTGTTTAAATGACGATAAGCAGCTTTTCGTCCATATGACGCGGTCGAAGTATTGTTTGAATTTGAAATCCAGATTGGTTCGGTTTCGAACACAAATCTCACCGTTTAAACTGACAGTGGCAATTTAGAGTGATTAATGGTGTTTGTATAATTTACTCGCATTGAAAATACCAACGCGAGTCTTAGATTAGTTGAAATAGCGGCGGTTTGGGGTTGTCGCGGTTATATTTCGTGTAAGACAAGTTAAATAGTGTCGATATAGTAAATAAATTGAAACTTTGGTAAGAGCAGGTGTAAACGACTAGTTCGACAAAGACTCCTAAAAGTAAGTGCAAAACAAATATTTCTGAACAACTATTATCTCCACCATTTCGTCAATGTACAACATATCGACTTACAATTTAAAAAAATTGTAGAGGTAAGGATAGAATAGAATGTATAAATTTTATTGGCCATAAATAGTTGTTACAAGAACAATATCGGTTTTGTCACAGTAAGTGTATAAGATAAAAAAGTGTATAAAATAAAACAAAGTTGTGCAAATGATGTAAAAACAAAAAACATAAACAATATATGCATACAGATATAGGTATGTACACATGATAAGTAGATTCACAATCTCACAAATTGAATAAAACTAAATTTTTCTTTATCAGTGGGGAAGTTTGGTCATGTTATCGAAGTGTTTTGAGACTTAGATCTCGTCAATGTGGCCTTTTAAACGAATTCATAAAGTTTTAAAAAGGAGGAAGTTCTCAATTCGACCCGTAGGTATGTATGTTTTTTTATACATATACAGAGCTCGGGAATTTTATCTCGGCGTCAGAGACGGCTCTCATATAGCCATAATATTATATTGCAAACACATACTGAAACATTCAGAAAAACGACGAACATTCCAGCTGCAATGCATTTTTGGTAATGAATTTAACCTTTAAACGGTAATGGTTCTTATAAAAACATGTATTGCATATCTAGCATATAAAAAAACAATTTGAATCAAACACATACGTTTTTGTTGTGTTTAATATGTGTAGCGTGTTTATCATGTTTATTTTCATAACAATTAAATATAAAAACCCCCAATAAGCTGCTGCCAACTTAAAACATTTTTCCAATAAAATAAACAATTTTTATATAAATTTAAATCATATATAACAAACAAAGTTAAAGATTAATGCCATAAAACTGCCATGCACCGTGTGTATCACAAGATGATAAAGTGCATTTTATTTCATTTTAAAATATTAACCTACTTTTATCGAAAGTCTACTACATTTGTGACACGCACTAAAGACGTAGTTGATTCGAAGGCATTCGACCCTAACCGAGTGTCAACATTAGATTCCAGTGTACGGCGGTACTTTTATACTGTATCAGAAGGTCCTTCGTTTGGCATTGCGTTATTAACCGACCGCCCACAATAAAGACGTCTACCAGTACTCTAGCAGAGATAAAGAGTGGACACACCCATCAAGAGGCATGTACACGATTGCATGCTTCGCTCTCGCTTGCTCTTATTGCCAACCCAATAGTACCCTTTTTTTTTAACTATTTAACGTCGGCCTATTTCCGCTACCAGGGCCTATCACCGACGCCAGGAGACGAGCTACCCCCAACCTGGAAATTTTGCCGAACCTCTTCCTTTAAGAAGAGTAAGGATCTTTTACTTGCCTAACATTTAATAGACAAGGGACCGCCTGCTTTACATCCCCTCTGAAGGATGGTATATCCACTACGTAATCCTCGTCTGAAATTACGTAGCTTCCGCGTATACACTGATATACAAGCCGCTAGAAGGTGGGACGAGAACGCTGTATTTCCCATCCAAGTACTAACTGCGCTCGACGTTGCTTCAACGGAATATCGACTGATATTCACGTTGAAGTCGCCTCTACGCTCGCCCCCCTACGTACACTTTCAGATAGTGTATGTTATTTTGCTAATATGGTTTTATTATCTCCTTTAATTAGGCGACTTCTCCGAAATTGTGGAACATTGCTTTGACAAAATCTCTTTTACTATACCTACACTTTGGCAATTCTGAGAATTTACGTCAACACTTAATAAAGGGAAAGTAGGGTAGACCACCTGAAGTCGCAGTTTCGCAAGCCGTAGTACAAATCTAGCCATATGTATGTATCTACAAACCTCGGCGGTGGTCCCATAATTTCATCAAGCTGCATCTATTGTAGGCCAACAAAAATTGAAAATAAAATTTTTTAGTCGAGAATTTGGGAAGTCGCTAGTATACATGGTGTACATAAAGTATGGAATAAATTCATTAATTCTGAATACAAAAATATCATGGCAAAAACCTCGAACAGGTCGATTTTTATTTTTAATTGTGCAACTTTTGCTTTGGGTTTTTTAGCTATGACGTCATCGCTGTTAGTTATGACGTCATTTCGTTTTTTTTTTGGAACGCCCTGCATATTTTTTCATTTTCAGACTCTCTATGGAAATCTGAATTTAAAAACCTATATTATTTAGGGTCTAGAGTTTATAAGTTCAGAGCTACAAAAATTTTAAAATATTCTTTTTTGAAGTTAAACAATTCCTGTTTTATTGTAATATTTTACAATAAAATAGCGAATGAACAGTAAATAATAACATAAGGAATTAACTAATCAAATGTTCAAATGGAAAACCTTGTGCCTGGCAGTATCCCAAACGATCAATGAATTCTTGCTGAACTTTATTTATAGTTTCTTGAGAAATGTTGTTACATTCTAAACTAATTTTTAGGAAAAAATCTAGCGGGGTAAGATCCGGTGACCTTGGTGGCCATTCAACAATACCACTTTTTCCAATCCACCTATTTGGAAATACTTAAGTTAATTCTTTATGTTACTATTTACTGTTCATTTTCTATTTTATTGTAAAATATCACAATAAAAGAGGAATTATTTAACTTCAAAAAAGAATATTTTCAAATGTCTGTAGCTCCGAACTTATAAACTCTAGACCCTAAGTAGTATAGATTTTTAAATTCAGATTTCCATAGAGATGGCGTTCCATAAAAAAAAGTAAATGACGTGATAACCGAAGCAGCGATGACGTCATAGCCAAAAAAACCCAAAACAAAAGTTGCGCTATTAAAAATAAAAATCGACCTGTTCGAGGTTTTTGCCATAATATTTGCGTATTCAGAATTAATGAATTTATTCCATACTTTATGTACACAGTGTATAAAGGGACATAACCGGGTAAGCATGGGAAAACTGCCCTTGAAGTAATATTGCTACTTTTTTTGTATAGTGTATATAAGCATTAGATGTAATTCTGCAAAATTTTGACTTTCTAAAACTTATAGTTTTCGAGTAAAAAAATCAATTCTAAATTTTTTTATTTATTTTTTTTGACAAACTACGTTTACCAAATTTTTGGTGCTTTATATATAGTATACATCTACTTCAGATGGATTAGTAATAAAAAAATTAGGTTATTATTCTTCAAAGAAATATGTTTTTTTAATTTTTTTATTTTTCAAAAAATTTTTTTTGACACTTCTGCATTAGGGACACCCACCAATTTTTTTTTAATAATTTATCATTTAGTGTTCTATAACATATATTTTTATGAAATACTTTGAATTGGTATAACATACTGAAAAATAAAAAAATCTATGCTACTCTATTTTCCACAATAACATTCGTACTAATTATTAATTACACAGGTCAACATTTAGTTTGAGAAAATACACCGGACTCTACCCAGATACCCAGGGGTTTTTGGGTCGCTAATTCCGATGCCTAGGTCGGTTAAGCTCTATCACGTCAGGTTCAAGGTCATTTGAAGGTCAAACTAAGAAGAGGTGGTTGAAAAAATCTGAAAAAATTCACACATAGGTTTTTGGGGTCGCTGAGTCCGAATTCGATGTCGGTTGACCTTTATCACATCATGTTCAAGGTCGTTTGAAGGTTAAAGTAAGAATAGGAGGTGAAAAAATTGGAAAAAATGTATACGAATGCTCACCGGCCTACTTATTGTCTGTTTGTCTGTCTGCCTTTATATCTGCACACCCGTTTGTTTGCTTGTTAGTCTGTATTTATCCTTCCGCCTGCATTTTCTCTCTGTCCATCTATCTGACCTGCCTTCCTGTCGGTAATTCTGTCTATCTTCCTGTCTGAATAAATGACTAAATATTTCTATCTGCCTCCTTGTCAGTTTGTCTGACTCAAAAAACCATTAAATTACTTTTATCCTGACATGATAAGCTCCAAGTGAGTGAAGCCAACGTCCGTGATTCGCGCCGAACTTATATCCCTCTTCTGCCCCAACTCACTTGCGGTGGACATGCGCCATCGGTCGAATACTCAAGGTACTCTCTACTTGCATGTTCGCTCTGCTTCTGCAACTATACTTAAAGGCCAGTCTTTGCGTTTCACAGGATGTATGTGGTGAATATAAGCTCGTCAACTTTCACAGAAAAAAATAAGTAGGTGATTCATTGAGTTAAATATATTGAGATATCCGAAGAATCTTCATGTGCAGCTAAAGCTGGCGGACGAATGCCGGCTTGAAATGACCTCAGAATGACCTTGAAATGACCTCTGGATGCCTTTTAAGGGTAAGCGAACACCGGATTCGGACTCAGCGACCCCAAAAACTTGTGTGAATTTTTTCAGATTTTTTCAACTACCTTTTCTTAGTTTGACCTTCGAATGACCTTGAAACTGACGTGGTAGAGGTCAACCGGCATCGGATGCAGACTCAGCCACCCAAAAAACCTGTATTAAAATTTTTTCAGGTTTTTTGACAGCTTCCCCATTGTTTTTCTCAAATTAACCTTGAAATGACCTCTGGATGCCTCTTAAGGGTAAGCGAACACCGGATTCGGACTCAGTGACCTCAAAAACCCTCGCAAAAACCTGTGTGTGAATTTTTTCAGATTTTTTCAACCACCTTTTCTTAGTTTGACCTTCAAATGACCTTGAATTTGATGTGGTGGAGGTCAACCGGCATCGGATATAGACTTAGCAACCCAAAAAATATGTATAAAAATTTTTTCAGATTTTTTTACTGTTTTTCTCAAATTAACCTTGAAATGACCTCCGGATGCCTTTTAAGGGTAAGCGAACACCGGATTCGGACTCAGCGAGTCACCTATGTGTGAATTTTTTCAGATTTTTTCAACCACCTCTTCTTAGTTTGACATTCAAATGACCTTGAACCTAACGTGATAGAGCTTAACCGACCTCGGCATCGGAATTAGCGACCCCAAAAACCCCTGAGTATGTAGGTAGAGTCCGGTGTATTTTCTCAAACTAAATGTTGACCTGTGTAATTAATAATTAGTAGGAATGTTATTGTGCAAAATAGAGTAGCATAGATTTTTTTATTTTTCAGTATGTTGTACCAATTCAAAGTATTTCATAAAAATATATGTTATAGAACACTAAATGATAAATTATTAAAAAAAAATTGGTGGGTGTCCCTAATGCAGAGGTGTCAAAAAAAATTTTTTGAAAAATTAAAAATTAAAAAAACATGTTTCTTTGAAGAATAATCTAATTTTTTTATTACTAATCCATCTGAAGTAGATGTATACTATATCGAAAACTATAAGTTTTAGAAAGTCAAAATTTTGCAGAATTACATCTAATGCTTATATACACTATACAAAAAAAAAAGTAGCAATATTACTTCAAGGGCAGTTTTCCCATGCTTACCTGGTTATGCCCTTTAACTTCATTCATAAATTCAAATCTCATTGAAATTGCATTAAAATCGGTAGCTAGGTATTTTAGGACACGTACACGCTAAAAAAAATTTGTTTAGAGCAAACAAAAATTTTGTTGCGTATATACAAAGCAATTTTTTGGTTGATGTTAATAAATTTTTGTTGCCTCAAACAATTTTGTTTGGAGCAACAAAAATTTATTAACATCAACCAAGAAATTGCTTTGTATATACGCAACAAAATTTTTGTTTGCTCTAAACAAATTTTTTTTAGTGTGTAGTGATTTCAGGGTCTTCTGTTAATGAGCGTGATACAGAGGTTAAAAAGTTAAAACGACGGATATTTTACTGATTTTACTCTCTATTTTTGGTTTGTTACTGTTCAATGGAAAATTATCATTACGCCGTAAATTGACAAAACACTGAAAAATGTTTAAAAATACCGTCTGGCTAAATACTGAGTATTTCCTAAGTATTGTAACTTAAATCTAATTTTCATGAACACCGAGTAATTAAGTACATACAATTCCATTTTCAAGGTGATTTCCGATTCGATTTCGATTTTGAAAAAACATAATATGTTACCACCGTATTACCGGGAGTTAAATTGTATGATTGGAGAGAAAAATCTAGAGACTCGATGAAGTTTAAAAAACAAGTAAAAAGTGTGTATATAGATTTGAAGTAGTAAAATCTAAATTTGAATAAACTATAGTCATACTGCTTCGACACCCGATATTGTACTGAACCAGTATCCTCGTATTACATGCTGTATTTGGTGTGACATGATGACTGGCATATTTCTCTCTTATTAATTGACGAATAAATAATCCCGCCTCTGTGGTTTTGGCCGTTACAATTTTCCGTACATTTAGCAGATGTTTAATAAATATATGTCATTTTATTATTAAATACGGTGAGAATATTCAAGGGCATATAGTAACATATAGAGGCGTAGTTAGGCTACATGGGGCACTTACAAATCGGGGCCCCTATAGACAATAGTGATACGCAAAAAAAAACAAAAGATTGTAAGAGTTATCAGAAAGAAGCAAACACGGATGAAAATTATAAATATAATAATAATAAAATAAACCAATACACACTAAATATTGAATAACAATGTCTCATGCTATATTGATTACTATCGAATGTCTCTCCACTGCCAAATCCAATTCCTGGCGTTCTATGTTTTTGCTGAGAAGGCACTTACGATGATGTCATCACCCAAACAATGCGCCTCTCAGCCTCCCGCCGCGGTAGCTGTCGATCTTGCAAATCTCAGGCCGCTAACAGTCGGCCATCCTGATGACTCTGGTTGTCCTCAATCAGCTCAGAATTGGATCCAGAACCCTAATAGATATTAATAACAATTACTTCAATGCGGGATTGAACAAACCTATTAGCATGTGCAAAAGCAAAAATACTAAGGTTACATGCATGAAAGTTAACTATTAGTATTTAGCAAAGCATCAGCCAAACTTTAAGCAGCTTCACCACCCTCTTTTTTTTAAGCAAATACTTTTGTATAGGTGTTTTCTACAAAAATGGGCATGGCTCATAAGTAACATTATGGGGGAAAGGTAGGCAAACATCTACCCGAGTTCGTGCAATTCATAGGCAAACATCTATGAAAAATGTGGGCAAACATCCACTTGAGCACGGGCAAACATATAATTTATAGGCAAACATCTATAAATATTGTGGGCAAACATCCACTTGAAAAGAAATAATTCATAGGCAAACATCTATGAATATTGTGGGCAAACATCCACTTGAAAAGAAATAATTCATAGGCAAACATCTATGAATATTGTGGGCAAACATCCACTCGAGAACAAATAATCATAGGCAAACATCCATGAAAATCGTGGGCAAACATCCACGTGTTCTCCACACTACCAAACATTCACTCGAGAACAATTCATAGGCAAACATCTATGAAAATTGTGGGCAAACATCCACATGTTCTCACACAGCCAAACATTGTTTAAATTTGTCAAGAATTCAAGAATTTACCTGTTCTTTCATGGTTATCCAGGGTTTCAACTTATCTACGGCTGTAATCGTCAAGCTGGTCTTGGCATTAACTTTAATAACGGCATATCTGTCATTTGGCAACACTGCAGTTACCTGAAATGGACCCTTATACTTAGGAAGTAACTTGCGGCTTTGGCCTGTAGCAGGCGCATCTGTCTTCCGTACCATCACAAGATCCCCAACGTTATATTGACGTGCCGTTGTTCGCTTTCTATCATACCTTCTTTTCTGATCCTCTTGACCTTGATCAATACGATTTTTGACCTGCTTACGAATTGAAGCCAGATCAGTACGATCCATCTGTTGTTTAATTTCTGTCAGTAGGATAGCATCGGTAAGTCCTCTTGGTTTGCTACCAAACAATACTTCGGACGGCGTTGTTCCTAGGGCCTTATGTACTGTAGTATTTAACCCCCTCTGAACTGTCTTAACTTGCGTGTCCCACATGTCATCTTCCACGTTACCAGTGAGGGCTGCTAATGAACTCAACACAGTGCGATTTACCCT
This sequence comes from Rutpela maculata, assembly GCA_936432065.2. Classification (NCBI taxonomy): domain Eukaryota; kingdom Metazoa; phylum Arthropoda; class Insecta; order Coleoptera; family Cerambycidae; genus Rutpela; species Rutpela maculata. The sequence goes on from OW386286.2 coordinate 248,746,980, forward strand.
TTCACATTGGCCGTTTGCTCTCGGTGTAGCAACGGCATTTTGAACATGTTTGATACCCAGATCCAAACAAAACTGTTGAAAGGTATGCGATGTAAATGCTGTGCCCCTATCAGTAATTATGCGTGTGGGGACGCCAAAAATGTCGATGACGGCTTTAAGTCTCTTCACCACATGCTTGGTTTTGGTGTTTCGTACAGGCTCAAGAATTGTGAATTTGGTAAATCCGTCTACCATAACTAACAATTGCGTATTTCCCTTTCGGGATTTAATAAATCGACCTAAATGATCCATGTGCAGCGTATGATATGGAATAGTAACCTTTTCTATTGGATACAACTGACCAGGCATTTTGCCCGAATGACTTTTGTAATAAAGAAAATTAAGACAAGATTTAACATACTTGGTAACAAACTGACGCAGTTTCGGGAACCAATAGTTCTCCTGAATTTTATTCAAAGTCTTTTCTAGTCCAAAATGACCCTGGTCGTCATGACATAATAACCTCCTTCAACTGCTCGATTTGTCTCTGCATGTGTTCAACTGTCATCGGCGGGGTATGGGACCTTTCCGTCAGCTCGGCGGAAGCAACAGGTGTACTCACTATGGCCCGGGATGAACTCGGCGTTGACCACTGGTCACTTAATCGATTCATGTTTTGTTTTGTTGATTGTTCTTTATCCCACTTCTGAGATGTAAGAGTTATCAGAAAGAAGCAAACACGGATGAAAATTATAAATATAATAATAATAAAATAAACCAATACACACTAAATATTGAATAACAATGTCTCATGCTATATTGATTACTATCGAATGTCTCTCCACTGCCAACCAATTCCTGGCGTTCTATGTTTTTGCTGAGAAGGCACTTACGATGATGTCATCACCCAAACAATGCGCCTCTCAGCCTCCCGCCGCGGTAGCTGTCGATCTTGCAAATCTCAGGCCGCTAACAAGATATAAAATTTAAAAAATCGAACCGTTTTCAAAAAATTTTCAAAAAATATCTTTAAAAATAATTAAAATTTCTCCCAGTTTTACTAATATCTCTGTCTAGCTATTATATAGTGGAAAGTAGAAAGGAACTGTACCTTATTACCTAATATCAATTTGAAATCAGCACAAAACTTATTTTTGAAATTAGATATTTTAATAAGGTATAGTTCCCTGCTACTTTCCACTAATAGGTATATTAGTAAAACTGAGTGAAATTTTAATTCTTTTTAGATATGTGTTTGAAGATTCAACCTTTCTAGTAGCTTCTATTATTTATTTACCTTCTACATTCTGAAGGAGACTATTGTGAAATTCTCTTTATGTTGGGCATCATGTGAATATTACCAGGAAAATAATAACCTGTTGTTTGTGCATTAATTTAAATTACCGACGACTCCGCCAAATCTTCGAATATGGAAAATCCACTCCACTATTCGTATATAGAGACACTGATACAAGTGACACGACAAAAAGCAAAATTGTTTCTGATGGACATCTCTTTAATCTATGGATTGATCCTGATCGACCGTGTCCCGCGATGCACTCGAGAAGCTCGTTCGCAGTTCCGGGTTGGTATACAGCGTGACCTACCATGATATGCGGAAAATAAAATGGTGTACTAGTCTTCAATGTGGGAAAGCCCTTGCAAAATTTTAGAGGGTTCTGAGGTAATTTATTATATTAAATTATTAGTAAATTTGCGAAGATACACTATTGATGTTGAGTAGGTTCTGACCTACTTCTGAATAGGTCGACGAACTTACTTATGAAATAACGTATTCGAGTTGTTTACATTTCCTTAATTGGCATAAAAAGTGAGCCGGCCGGCGAGAACAAAGAGAGCCACGTTTTGTGCTTTCGGTCGAACAATCGGGACACCGCCGTGTTATTGACCGATTTAACTAAATGTCTCATATATTTGCTTGTGATTTCAGCATATGGTCAATGTCTTTTCTATTTATTTCGCTATTTTTGTAGTGGGATTTGATTAAAACCAAAAAGTCACTTCTATCCTATCCAGATTTGCTGTCAGTAGTGTCAATCCCAAGTCTGATAAAGTGATATGGTTGTACCGCGTTACGTTAGATTAGTTGAAGTCATTGACGGCGCATTCCTACAAAAAAATAAGGTAATTTTTTGGTCATTCTTTAAAAATTTTTTATTTTTTTAACTTTTCACTGTAATCACGTTGTATACAGTGGAAACCACACCGCTGCGAATGCAAAGAAGATATTATTATTAATATTTCGGGGAAATCACATCGCTGCGAATGCCAACACAACGCAATATTAATATTTTGCGGGACCCGGGGGAGGGGCTAAAACCTGGGGCTCCGGGCAACTGCCCGAATTGCCCGTCATAGCTACGCCTCTGGTAACATATAAAAGACAGTAATCTCTATACTCTCCACAGTAGGTATCATTAAGATGAAATTTGTTCGTTTAGTGCTGAGTTGTGCCTTTGACATAATAATTTGTTGTTTACTGTATTATATATTACATAATTAGTGTAGAAAATATATAGTGGGCATCTACTCAGAATAAATACCTACAAATATTCACTTTTCCCAGTTTGTATCATAAAACAACTACTCCAGTCAGTAGCCGTTTTTTCAAAGAAAATTAATTTAATCGTCACCATCTTGAAAAAATGGTTATTCGTTTTTTAAAATCTCATTTTCTGTCAGAGTTATGAAAAAAATACAGAAATTCTTAATAGCTTCAAATTCTCTATAGATGTGATCCTTTTACTTTTTGTGCAGGATTAATCTTTTACGATTTATAGTTCGAAAAAGGTAAAGATGAATGGGTTGAATAATGTTCTTCTCCTATTTGGTGTCGTTGGTAAGTCTTACGTTAAAAATAGGTGTCATCAATTTGTATTAGAGCATGAAAAATTTTTATAAATGTTTCTCGTGGTTTTATGTCGCATCGGGCTGAAAATTATTCCAATAAAACTCTTTCCATATCACTATAGAGACAGAGTTCAAGCGCGTTTTTTACGTGGTGTCCCCAAGAGGCCTATTCCACGATCTGCCCTCATTGTAACATTTTAATATGTTGAATCTCGTCCATTTCTTCCTAGACACAATCCTTAATTTCCATTTCTTCGTTATGAGTATTTTGCCCAGTGCCTGCTTACACATTTCTTCCATCATCGCAGTGTCTTCTTCATCACTTTAATTTTCCTAAAGCACGTGAGGGATGTCTCCTATATCACAAGTTTCTCCGCTATAGTTTTGGCATATGATGGAACACTCCATATCTGCTTTGCGATAACCACAAACTGCTCCACATTTTGCCTTATACTTGCAAGATATTGATTTGAGAAATGCTGGTTGTGCAATGCTGGTAGTGTGTTGATAATTGGGTCGAGTTCACGGTCGGTTCTGCACCAGTCCTATTTCTCAGGATCTTTGTCCAACACGAGCCATGCCTGCATCTGATGATATGTTCTATAAGTGTGTTGTGGTGCTTTTTCTGTTAGTGGTAATGTCGAAATGTTGAAATTGCAATTTTGTGAAGCACTTGAAGCGTATAGAATTTATTGTTTTTCAAATTTGTCGCTTCCGTACTAAGCAACAAAAAAACGTTCCCCTGAAATAGCAAGAACATTTGGGTCTACATTTTCAAGTTGAAAACATTTCAGTTTCTTGTAGCTCTTCGTGCCTCTCAAGATTGTTATTAAAGTTTGCCTTTCCCATGTTAAATAAAGAAGATGTAGTGACACATCCGCTGTAGGCGTGGGGGAAGAATGTATTGTCGGATATTGATTTACCGTGTTGAAGGCTTGCCGGAGAGTAACGTTTTTCATGATTTTTTGCTTTTGCAGGTTTTCGAAAATACACGTTTGAGGTATGCTGGTTAATAAAACAAAAACGGTCGATATCCTCGCCCACGATTACGATTGAATTCGTATTGCTTTATGGATTGATAGTACCTATTTGTAACGTAAGACTTACCAAAGATGCTAGAAAGGGGTAAAACATTTTTACCTGTAAAATATAAAATATTAATGCTATGAAAAAAAGTAAAAGAATCAAAATTTTAAAGCATTTCAAGCTCTACAAAACTACTAGAGTGAGATCCCAGAGTTGCCAGACCTACGTCATTTTAGCAAAGCTAATATTTTGACAACAAATAGTGTAATATCTAGTTAAGAACGTATGCGTATTTGCTAGTTTGAAAGCGGGGCCCTTTTGCAGAAAACAGGTATAAAAGGTACATACAAATTTTATTCAGTACGTTAAAGTATGATAGCTGGATTATTTTACACGTGACACGCTAACTACATGGTGTAAGCGTCAACCTCGGGAACTTAAGATTCGAGGTTCGATCCCTGAGCGTTCTCAGTTTTTTTTTTCAAATATACATACTAAGAAAAAAGCTATGGCCAAAAATAATAAATATTTCCCCATCGGTTGTCTTTATCTTGGTAATCGCCACTTTAAGTTAATATCTGTTGAAAAAAAAAAAAGCTGAGAACGCTCAGGATCGAACCTTGGACCTTAAGATTACATTGTATTATTATTTTCAATGACTATTCTAATGAAAACACTTCCGTTAAATTTACAGAATATCAAAGAAGAGCTAAAAATGCATTTCAGAAAGAAATTAATATTGACCCACAAAAAAGTAGTAAAGATATCTCAAAACAAATTTTTAGCATCAGTGTCAAATACAAATCAGTTAATTAAATTTATAACATCAAATTTCAATCAAAATAATATCATAGTCAAATGTGCGGATGCAGATGCTGATTATTTAATTGTAAAAGCTGCTATTAATTGCTCAGCTGATATGTCCCTGTTATAGTTCTTGGTCAAGATACAGACTTAATAACGTTACTTATTGAGCATTGCAAAACAAAAAAAAATGTATTCATGATGGGATATCGGTGATTGAGGTAAATCTGATAAAATAACGAATATCTGCAAGTTACGTTCAGAACTAAGTGAAAATGTAGTAAAAATACTCTATTTGCACATGCCATATTCGGATGAGATACCACCTCTGCGTTCTATAAAAATGGCAAATATTTTAGTTTTAGAAAATAATACTGAACTAAGTAACAGCCTATTGATTTTCAAAAGTTTTGCTGAAGCAAATCAGCTTGCAGTAACTGGGGAAGAATTTATTTTAAGATGGTATGGCAGTAAAAACTAATAGTTTAAATGATTACAGGATCGTTAGGAATAATCAGATTTTTGCTAGGCAAAATATTTTCCAGCACTTCGATCTAACAGTTCTTCCGCCAACATCCCATGCCACTAAATATCATACTTACATAGTGTATTGGCAAATTCAAGTCTAGTTAGGCAACAATGTTAATCCAGAGAACTGGGGTTGGAAAAACATCGGTTATCTAGAACCAATAAAAACAGTACAAAAGTGTGCCCCTGATTTCATTTTAAATATTTTATCCTGTAGTTGCAAGAAAAACCGCTGCCCAAGGAATCATTACTTCCACATCCAGATTCTCTGTCCAAGTCATTCACAACGAAAAAACTTTGTATGTGAAAATAATTATTTATGGAACTTTAATAATATAATATTTGAAATCCTCTACCCCAAAAACCCATAAAACGACACCCCACATAGGTAGTGGGGTGGGGGTGATGATAGGGGGGTGGTAGTGGGGGGTGGATGAAGTAAAAAAATATGTTGAGGTTTCTGGTTCCTGTACATGCACTAAATCACATTTTTTTTTCATCCCGTTTAGTAAGGAGGTGGGGGTGGTAATGGGGGTGGCTAATGCCAAAATTTTTTTTGAGACCTCAGCTTCTCTTGTATATACTAAATACCAATTTTATGGACTCTTACCTGCTTCATTTACCCATTTACCCCAAATTTACCCCAATTTACCCCCCAACCCTTCGACGGAACAAGATGAAAATATAATCTAGTTCTAGATCTCGTTAAAGTACATATGTGTACCAAATTTCAAGTCAATATCTTAAACGGTTTCAGAGTAAACGTGCGCACAAAAAAAAGTTACAGACAGACAGACCGACAGACAGACAGAAATTTTTTTTCGCTCAAACTTAAAATCTCGACGTTTCATGACATTTTAAGCCTATTTGGACAATAAAAATTTTTAAAAATTTTTTTGTCGTTACTATACTTCCACTGGACGTGGAAGTAAAATTGCAAACAGTCTTGAAAATGTGAAAAATATAACCTTAAGTGCAGTACCAGCTGTGTAAATTGCATTGGACAGGACTGTGACAATGCGTCAGAGGTGTTACTTTCTGAGAATGAGGCTAGTTTTTAGTTAAAGCTCTTATTTGAGAGTTTTTTTATTCTTATTTAATTTATTCATGCTTTTTAAAGAGTTTATAGTTTACTTTTTCACTATTTATGAGTTCTGTTATTGTGTTTGTTGTTACGTTCTTTTTTTGTTTTTAGAATGGATTTTATTTTACGAATGTATTACTTTAATTAATTAGTATTACCAGTAATCATTGTTGTAGCCATTTGTTGCATATTATGGTATTAAAATACAAGAAATATTCTTTTTTTTATACAAATCTGTCATTTTGACAACCGTACCTTTGCTAATATTTAACTGATTGCAAAAAACTTTATATCACATTAAAACTTAGCTGTTTCTTTCAAAATGTTGCCTCTTTACTTTTTTCCTAAAGTGTCATCCATGCGGGCTATTACCGATTAAAGGAAAGAAGTGCCAAATTTCAATATGGCGGAGCATTTCTTCTTTATTTCTGCACGGCGGATTTTTTTGGATTTTCAGTCAGACTCCTGGATAGCCATAGAATACAATCCTGAAGAAATCAGCTTGTTACAAATTTGTTCCGGGTCAACTTTTAATTTTACTGTACTAAACTGTGTTTGTATTGTTTCCATAACTTTGACAGGAAAATAAATAAATTCAACCATTTTCTCAAGATTACGGTGTTTCCACCGGGACAACAGAGATCAGAGATTTGCATGCATACTCGGGAGAGACCCGTACAAGCCCCCAAAACAGCATGGAATTAAATTCATTTTCATTAGCACTAATTATCTCAGGACATACAGACTGGCCTAGACGTTGTAGAACCCATTTCTATCCAATAAATTTTGACACTCCACTTATTAGACACGTCGAAATTCACAGTGAACCACCATGTGTTAACTCGCTTGGTACTACGTTAATTATATAATAACACAATCGAAAATCTTTACGTACTCACCAGAAAATAATTTTATCAGAACATTATCCGTTATTTCAGTTAATACTTCAAAAATGACATTCTATCTTTTGTTACAGATTTTGGCTCCAATTTGGGGCTCCCTCAAGCAGAGTTAATCAAATTCAATCATATTACAATAGACACTTAACTGCACCCTAATAGAATACGAAGGGGATGGTGTACCTATTGGCTGAGTGGGGTATGGGAGATACTGATACCGGAAAAAGGAACTATGCAGCACCTACCAGTGAAACCTTTAGACGGGTTGAGCATCTCGGACATGACAGTGATGAAGTTGATCTCTTGCCACTTACTAATCAGGTAAGATTGTTGATATTTGTAGCTATTATGTTTACAGTTCTTGTAGCAAGCAAAATCATACACGGTTGCTGGCTGTATTTTTACTTAAACTCATAATTCTGCATTGGAACATGTTATTTGTCGAATTAAGCAACATTGTACGTATTCACAAAAATTTGGTCATCAATAACCTTATTATTTTTTGACATTGACATTTCAATGAATTGTAGATTAATTATGCATACTCCTATTAGCACAAAAGACGGGAACTATACAGAAACGAAAGCTTGCCGCGGCACCTTTGATATCGGGTGTCTGATTTATGTGACCTCGAAGTGACAGTGATATGTCTTACTACACTCAGAGAAATGATGTACACAAAAAATACATCAATATTTCGGCACAGAAGACCTATACCAGAAACGACTCTCTGGCCTTCCCGCCAATATTGAATTTTATGCGCATGTGTCATATGTCGGTGGTATTATTGTCAACCTATAAATCCGCAGGTTTCTAAATTCACCGGTGGAGCGTACCGGTAAGCAATAACATTATATGATTGGCTATTTTGAAAACCAAAGCCAAAATCAGCTTCGAATTTTATCTACCAATGCGTCCAGCGGTGAATTTAGAAAGGTGCGGATTTATAGGTTGACAATACCACCGACAAGATGGCCGAAGGTCACCCCAATTTATCAATGAAAGGGTGCGTTTGCACGCACTCAGTAATTTAGTCGAGTCGCTTAGTAATTTAGTACTCGACCAATGCGGACAGCGTGTTTTAGTCAAGTAATTTAGTGGAAAGCAATTACTAAATTACTGGACCGTCTCTCTACTCGACTAAATTACTGGATGCGTGCAAACGCACCCAAACATCGAACGTGCTTCCGACAGTGACGCTTCTGGTATAGGTCGTATAGGTCTTCTGTGAATTCGGTTCAATACACTGTACACTGGGAAAACTGTCTTGTTTTATATTTAGTAGATAGGTACATGAATAGGAATACGTATATACGGTATTAATGAAGTTGGGGGCCCAAGTCATAGTGTATTGCAGAATGTTCAAAAAAAGAAGTACACTTTTATATTTATATCCCGTATTTCAATCATAATAATGCGCTTTTAAGCCAATGCATTTTTTTTTATACTGCTACCAGAGTAGACCTTTTCATCATAAGCGCGCGCATGTGCTGCCACTGTGTTTGTTTGCGGGAACTATGAAATGTTCGGACACTTGGTTGTCAAAATGGCTGGACCGGTATCATTTTTTCACATTAATTTAGACGAAAGTGTGATTGACGGTGCAAAATTAAGAGCTGAATCATTTATCTGGGAAATGGTAACTCCAATGCAAATATTGTATAGGAACAAAATTGTAGAAAATTTTATGCACTTTATTTTTTGTACAGAAAGTTTTTCTCGATCTTTTTTAGCTTTTGTGTTAAATGACAAAAACGATATTTGCAAATTTTTTTTTTAACGGACGCCATTTTGAAAGTGCAGCCAATTTTTTTTTTAGGACATGTTTTAAATTGTTCCTTAGGCTTTAATCTTTCTGAAAAACATTGTCCTAAAGGATCGGGGGGGGGGGGGGGGGGGGTGCACGAGCACTTAGGGTGCCCGGTAAGTATGAAGCTGCTGGATGCCAAAATACATTTCCCATCCTTGAAAAGTGGTATGGAGGCCTTGCCATCTGCCATAATTAATGTTCTACACCATATGTACTGGTTACTCATGTAATTCAATGAATATCATAAATTTACCGCCGACGACAATTAGAAACTTTGTGTCATAAATTTATGATACTCATCGAGTTATACGGGTAACCAATACATGCTGTAGGCATGCCATCCATTATCGTGAATGGCAAGACTTTCATACCACTTTTCAAAGATGGCAAATGTATTTTGGCACTCAATAGGTTCATAGTTAATAAGTTTTTGATTGTTAGCCGTAAATTGATATTCATCGAATTACACGGATAACCAGTATATGCGGTAGGAAGCTTCGGCATGCCATCAATTATCGTGAATGGGAAGGCTTTTCAAATATAGCGAATGTATTTTCGCAATTAGTATTTTCATACTTATACCAAGTTTCTAATTGCCAGCCATAAATTTATTATATTCATTGAATTACATTATAGCCTGTACATACGGTAGGGACCTCTATCTATATCCTCAAACCTTTCAATTGCCAAAGCGGTGCTTCACACGGTAGGTGTCCGGCTGGCTCCTGACACGGATGTTCGGGCGGGACAGATGTAGTGTTATTTGTTGTGAATTTATTTGTTTTGATTTTGACTGTTAGTATGCGAGATAACCGGGGCTTAAACCCCCAACAGGGTTTAATTTTTTTATGAAATTGGTTAAAAAACATTTTTACGGGCAAGAGCTGTTGGAATAAATATAGGTGAAAAGTCTTGGACTAGTGTTCCAGTCGAATCTTTGGAAATAATTACTTTTTAACAATAATTTCTTATCGAAACTACTGTAAAATTTCCAGGAAAAAGTTTGGACTGAGTGTTGATGCCCGCTTTTATGGGCAGTAAGAAAATATATGATATAGTATTTCTTACACTTTTCTATACATTTTGAGACTGATGTCTAAAATGGTTTTCGTGTAATTGCCGGAAACTTTAATAATTTTAACTCTTCCCATATCCCCATATCTTATTAAAGACCCAATCTTCATATTTTGATCCCTGAAATCTACAGTTGAGGTATGCATCGTTACTTATGAGATATCTTGCATACCATTTTTTCGACTAACAATGTTTTTTTCACGAAAGTAAAGTGCAGTTAAATGAAATGGTAAATACTTCGAGAATGTAAGTATTACTTTCATATTACTCAAATTAAGTGTCTTAAAATATATTATCTGTATTTAAAGTAGCGTGAAAAAACTTGTGATTTTGCTGTTGCGAGAGCCTTCTTGAAACTCTTAAATGAAAAACACTCGATATTGATCTCATCATTTTTTATGCAGCAGAAAATCTAATACTTTTTTTCTTTGAGCATGAATAAAAGATAAAGAAATACTGTTTCTAAATATGAACCAATTCTTTGATATATTAATTCTGGTAATAAAACGAGAGCTAAATCTCCCAATTCTTGCTGCTGTCCTAATGTATTGATGCTCGACATCCTGGCGTAAAGAGCTTCCATGGCCTCCTGACTTCTCTTGCGCTGGTCAACCGTTCATATTCTTCTGTTGAAGACAATTAAATTTTATTTTAAGGCTTTATGACGGAATGTAGAAAAACATAATTTCTACTACAGTACGAGATGCGGGATAGCTACGAATTTTTGAAAAAAAAAAACGATATAGATGTTGCTACATGCTATATTGTCTAATCAACGCCAAATTGTCTTCTATAAAAATCCAGAATAAGCCATAGTTGCCCAGAAAACCCTCCACTAAGAATCCAGTGGGTCGTCTTCTTCCAAAGAAGTGGGTTTTTGCACAACCCTGTTGCAAACGGAGAACATTTGGACCAAACAATAAAAAACCGCTGTCTGAGAAATACTACTTCCACATCCAGATTTTCTATCCAAGTCTCTCACAAAGAAAAAAAAATCGATGCTAATTTGCACTCCACTGAAAAAAAAATGTATGGAACTTGAAATAACCCAGTCAACAATATGTGTGTAGAGGGGGGTTGGAAGGAAAAAGAAATTGTTGAGGCTTTTGGTTCTTGTCCACACACTAAATCACAATTTTATTTCCCTTTAATAATGGGATGAGGGTGGTAATGGAGGTGGCTAATGTCAAAAAATTTGAGACCTTAGCTTCTCTTATATATACTAAATACTAATTTTATGACATTCTAAGCCTATTTGAACAATAAAATTTTCCAAATTTTTTTGCGTTACTATACTTCCACTGGATGTGGAAGTAATTGTAGATAGGTAATGTTACGTGGTTGATATAAACCTACATTTTTCAGCTGCCATTTCTTTAAAGGTGAATACTTTATTTATAGATATAAAAAAAAACATCGATATAATTATGTTCTTGAAGATTTTTATTTAGACAGCCGAGCCGAGCCATCCAATCTAAACGAAATTGCTGCTAAAGACAATGGAAACCCATTTTTTTCTTTAATTGCTTATTCAATTAAAGTCAAATACCGTTTATGTAGGTAAATGAACCATGACACAATTTAAATACAATTAGGTATAGTTATTTGGAATAACTAGAAACACATTTATTGTTCTTTTGTTTTTCTTTTCTTACTCATTATCGGGTATTTTACCACTTTTGCAAAAATTTTAAAAAATTACCAAGAGACCTCTGCACCAGACTTTCCGTTTTCAAGACAAAAACATACACGTTAGTTTATTGTTTATATATTTTCATATTCACTTGAGACATTAAATTATATTTATTTTATTTCTATATATTTCGTCTCTGATGATAGGCAACCAGCTGAGCTAGTACAAAAACACATGAAATAATTTGAGACACATTTATCCTCTAACAAAATAATAGCGCGTTCCTTAAGTTTCCTTTTAGTTCCGTTGTTTTCTTTTTTCGAATCTTTGCAGAGGCACATTGGATCACGTGATTGTTATTCCACACGTGTTTTCAAATTTTTTATTTAACAAATTCTCCCTTTCTAAAATAATTTCTATGTTCGTCAAGCCTTACGTTGAAAGGTCTAGATGTTTTACCCAGAGATGGGTAAACTCCCGGAGATTTGATTACTCCGAGTTTCCAGGAAGTATTCCTGGAAACTTTCCATTAGGAATATTGATAGACTATTATATGGTGAAATTTGATTCGTATTGATGCAAGCTTGATTTTGATACCAAATAATACTGCAGGGAAATTAGAGGAAACCTGGACAAAATTAGTAAATATCTGAATTTTTGCACAAACGTTATTTGAGGTGTCCCAAACCCAAATCCACAAAAATCACAAAAATCCCAACATGGCTACCCGAGATATTGAAGTTAAAAAAAAAAAACGTTTTTTTGCATGTGGACTCCGTCGCGGTCTAATGCATAGGGAGCGAGATATTCGAGGAAAACAGTTTTTTTTTTAAACTTCGACCGTGAATATCTCGAAAAGGGCGAGGTTTTGGAAAAAAAAATGCAAAATACCAATCTTGTAGATAATTGAATTCTCTACAACTTTTGTGTCAACTTTATTGCTGCCCAATTTTTTTGGCGCGAGATATTCGCGAAAAACCACGTTTTTGAAACTTTGACCTTGAATATTTCTAAAAGAGGGGGCGGTTTGGTAAAAGATAAAAAAGGCAACTTTAGATAATTTAATTCTCTACAACTTTCACATTGACCTCATGGGCATCCGATGCATAGGACGCGAGATATTTGCAAAAAACTTTGACCTTCAATATCTTGGGTAGCCATGTTGAGATTTTTGTGGATTTCGGTTTGAACTTCTGTGCAAAAATTCAGATTTTTACTAATTTTGTCCAGGTCAAATGCTAATTTCCGTGAGCTATAAGTGCATATAGTTTTATTATTTACGTGACTTTTACAGACTTTTACCATAACCGATATTATATGATAATCGCTACTTATATATAGTGTATGCTCTATGCTGAATGAAAATATAATAATAAATAATAATCAATAAATGTTTATTTAATTTTAACACTTAAAAAAATACAAAATATTAATATTATTAATATTAATACAAAAATAAATTAAACTAATAAACTATAGAACGCAACTTAACATTTGTCATAATTTGATGTGAATAAATACGTTTCTTTTTTAGTTTTTGCTTTTATTGTAACAAAAAAAAACATAAAGCTAAAGTTTATTCATCGAGAAGCGATAGTGCTGTTAAACAAATCGCCGTGGTGGCATTTTTAAATTATGAGGATAATTGTAAATATTTAGGAAAAATTTGGAAACTTCCCGAAATTTTGGAAACTTTCAGAATATTCAAATATTTTATTGGAAACTTTCATTTTTCAAAACTTCCAAAAATTTTCTGGAAACTTTCATATGGAAAGTTTCCTCTACCCATCTCTGTTTAACCTACATAATGTTTACCGCACTCACGTTCAAAATTGAGAAGTCCCTTGAGGTAAAGCTTTTACCACAAAAGTTCTGTGACTGGACCGCAAGAATTCACCCCCGCCCCCACACATTCTCGAGGGCGGGGAACAGAATTCACCCCCCCCCCGCATTCTCAAGGGCGGGGAACATGATGGTGACAATATTTCCCAACCTTCCAACTACCACCTCTAAATCGAAAAAATCACCCCTCTTTCTGATTTCCGGTGCTAGGCTTACAAAGGCTTGTCGGATCGGGTTTTTTTGGTCAGTTTGAATAAAATAAGTAAATACTGACCACAGATGATCTAACCACCCCCGAGAGTTAAAACTACCCTCACCCCAATAGCGAAATGCCACGAAAAAACGAGAATCAACTGGAAGGCGTTTTCGAGGGCGACGAATACAATGGTGACAATATTACCCGACCTATCCTTCATCCACTACCCCTTAACCTAAAAACCACCCCTTTCCCGATTTTCCGGTGCTAGACTTGCGAGGGCTTGTCGAATAGGATATTTCTCATCAATTAATAAGTAAACCTGGATCAGACGAGACCCAACCATCCAATAATCATTACCATTATCTACATATCATCACATTATTATTTCTGGAATCAAATTTATGTCGTAATCAAGATTCTTCTACAAGCACGCAATTATTAAATTCTTAACAGAACGAGCTGAGTTTAATTCCTAGAGAAACTTAGATAGAAAATCTACATGTGGAAATAGTGATTTTTTGGGTAGCGGTTTTTAATCAAATATAAGAGTTTATTATCGTTGTTGTCGTGGTATTTCGTTATTGGAGGTGGGGGTAGTTTCAACCCCCATGGGTCAGTTAGGTCACCTGTGGTCCATGTTTACCTATTTTATTTGAATTGACAAAAAAATCCGATCCGACAATCTCTCGCAAACCTAGAACCAGAAAATCGGAAAAGGGGTGTTTTTTTCAGGTTTGGGGGTAGTGGGTAGAGGGTAGGTCGAGAAAAATTTTCAGCATCGTATTCCTCGCTATCGAAAATGGGAAGTATACCGCTTTCTAGGTGATTTTCGTTGTTTTCGTGGCATTTCGTTATTGGGGGTGGGGTTAGTTTCAACCCCCGGAGGTGGGTTAGGTCACCTGTGGTCAATATTTACTTATTTTATTCAAATTGACAAAAAAAAATGATCCGACAAGCCCTTGCAAGCCTAGCATCGGAAAATAGGAAAAAAGGAGGTGGTTTTTTAAGTTTCAGGGTAGTGACTGGAGGGTAGATCGGAATCTATTGTTACCATCATGTTCCCCGCTCTCGAAAATGGTGGGTAAAATGTCTTGCGGCCCAGTCACAGAACTTTTGGGCGTTTTACCTTTTTCTAGTTTACCTCAGGGGACTAACTATATCCGAACTCATTGTAGACCACCCTGACTGCATAGCATCTAGACGCTATTTTATTGTTGAAACTTATCAAATACGTTCTTTAATTTTGCAGTCAATATTCAATCTCACAAAATGTTTTGTTTTCAATATGGTTACTTAGAGAGTTTTCTTTGACAAGCTACATCTGTTATTATATTTGCTTTCACAACATTAAACAATAATAGGTTCGAATCACACTAATCAATTGTTTGAGCCAAGAGCATGCAGTATCCAAAAGGATATTTTTATATATTTTTTTGCCACAATATAGTGGTATCGTCGGTGAATAGAGTGAACTGTCCCGTAATATTAATCGTAGCTAGGTCGTTAATATATAGTAAGAATAGGATTGGACCAAGAACAGAACCTTCAGGTTCAGTTTATATTAAGTTTATTAGAATTATTTGGACTTTCAACTTCTGCTTATGGCTAGACAGATAAGACTGAAACCGTTTTAAGGTAATATCTCTGAAACTATAGCGTTCTAATATCTGCAGCTATATTCTATGTTGAATGCAATCATAAGCTTTAAGCAAATAGTAGAATATGACAGCAGCAGAATCTCCTACATTTATTCATGTCATTCAGATTTATAGTTGTTTAGATAGAACAGTGACCTTTACCTTTAACTCATTTACAATTGTCCAACTCTCTTTAGGCTTATTATTTGCCGATTCAATTCTAGTATTATAATAACTTTTCTTTCCTTTTTACATAGTATTTTTTACGGTATTTCGTATAGTAGTTGAAAAGTATGCCTCATTTATATATTTCCGCATAGTGTAAAATTTGAGATCATGCCATAAACCCTTTACCAACAACACGCCAATTATGAAATTTAATGTACTGACACATTCCTAACGAGGATGTTTTGACTTGGAAACATATCAACCACTTCATTAACCTCTAAAAGCAAACTCAATGGAAATTTTTTACATGTCAATCAACTGGTAGTAAAACAACACGCTTAAATTTGTTACAAGAATGTGTACGTACTCTAAAACAACTAAATATACATAATATTACTTACATTTGACGTCAAGTGAAAAAGGAAAACGAATTATTAACTTGACATTGGCACGTAGTTGTGGCAAGGTGGTGGTATTAATAACACACAAAAAAATCTGTTTACTACTTGGATATTAATTATACTTCTTATTTAACAAGAGTATGCTGTAACTAAGTAAAGATCTTAGGCATCTCAAAGTAAACATTTAACACTGGTATAGACAATATTTATAAAAGTTTGCTTTTTGTGAGTAAATAATTCAGTGGACTCAAATCTGCAATAGAAGTGTCAACGACTCCGAGTATATTTTATTTGCTTAGGATTACTCTTAGAAATTATCCCAAATCTGAGAAAGGAATCATGGTGGGGGGATGATAAGACCTAGAGGTGAAAGAATCCTATACTAAAAATATAGTTTTGAAGGGGCTTCGAAACCTCCAGATAATACTGACTTAGTTGGCGCATTGTATGTCGTGTTGAGCGTTTTGGTGTCTATAAAAGCCATTTCCGGCTGTTCCTTTAGTTGCTATTCGGTTGTAATAAAGGGTGTGGTGTAGCCGCATAAGCATATGAAAAATGAAATACATGAAATGGGCATCAAATTATTCCCTTGACTGTAAAAAAATATTTGTTACAGTATTAGGTATTTCAGAAATCCAAGGGAGAGCTGAATTTTTGCAAAAAAGGCAATTGCTAATTAAAAATTTGTAGCAATTTATCTAATGGACGAAAAAATTTGAAAAAATTATCGACCATAAAGATCTTCCGGATGAACTCAGAAAAAAATATTACGTCATGTTTGGAGCGAAATTCAAATTTGAAAAAAAAAACAAAGAAAAATCCAAAGTGCCCAAAAGTGAATTTTTTGAAAAGTTGCTATCATGATATTTTTCAGGCAGACGCGCATTTGTGTTATTAATACCCTCAAATTTTTTTCATATTTTTTTATTTGGTGGCACATGTTGAAAAAAAATAAAAACTTCAAAACAAATATGTACTACATTTTTTAATAACATAATTAATCCTCGTTACTTTCCTCATCTATCACCAGCTGCACGTTTTTCGATATCAAAAATAGGGGCCAGAATTTCAGCTGTATTAATAAATTCATGATAGATATCTTCTTCCTCTTGTTATTCCCAACGTCTTGGCAGACACTTTGAGATCCATTAATTGTTCTAGTTGTCTTCACTTTGTTATATGGCACGTCTAACAGCTTCACACCACCTGCCGCGGTTGCTCGTTAGGCGCACAGCCCCGCCAAAGCTCTCAACAGCTCTTTGGTAATATCAGCTCAATGTTAAGAAGAAGAGCGTTCTATATTGTCCTCTCAACGGTTGATGTGACCAAAAAATGAGAGAATTCGGGAAAACACAATGCTGGAGAATCGCTTTGTGGGACGTACTTCTTAGAGCATTGAGATGGTATGATGGGTTGTCCACGGAATGCGTAACAAGCTCCTTCAGGCGTACATCTCGAAAGAATCAATACGTCGTCTGTCTGTCTCTCTAACGGTCCACGTCTCAAGGCGCCGTTACACGGCGCGTGGTTCGCCGAACCACGAACCTGGTGCGTGGTTCGGCGAACCACGCACCGTGTAACAGTGTCTTAAATTGAAGGTGTCAATACGGTACGTAGTTCATTCAGATTTGTGACGCATTTGGTCCGTGCAAGTTTACCGACATCCGATGGATCGCGGCAGCACGCACCACGAACCGCGAACTAATAGCGAACCACCCCTGTCAGACGGCGTGTGGTTCGTGGTTCGTCGGGCCAGGTTCGGTGAACCACGCGCCTTCAGAAAGATGGAGAGAACTAGTTCAACAGCAGGTCTGATCTTGTGCGTTTCGTGATATTTCTGTCACTCCAAATTTTGACCAACTTGTTGCAGATCCAGATAGATATCTACCGTGTGATAAATAATAAATAGCAACCGCAACGTGTGAGCAACATGCAACTGTTCGTAGTCTCTTGGTACAATTACAAAAATGACCTAATCCAGTATATCCATCAGAATTTGGCCTGTAGTCTATGTAGCATTTTTGGGTTCTTCTGTTAATGTATCGAGACCTTATCGCATTTCACTATAGGTAGATTTTTAAACTAGCTATATAGCAACTAACGTTGTTCATGAAGTGATGCACAACTTTGTTGCCATGGTAATATCATAGGCTACATCCCCACCTTCGCGATGCCAGATTTATGATTATAGTTACATGTTTATTCCCGTTTGCGTCACTAACAGAGTTAGCAGTAGTCGCATCGTAACAATATTTTCGTCACTTCCATGCAATAGAGAGAAATTGAAAGAAAACATGAACTCCAAAAAACAGAGATTGTACTGCGTTATACTAGTAGAATTCAGTGATTGTTGAAAACGCCTGAAGGCGCTTGTTACGAATTCAGTGAACAGCCGATCGTACCGTCTCAGTGCTCTAAGAAGTACGTCCCACAAAGCGACTCTCCAGCATTGTATTTTCCCGAATTCTTTCAGAGGATAATATACTTCTTAACATTGGGCTGATATTACCAAAGAGCTGTTGGAAGAGAGCCTTGGCAAGGCTGTGCGCCTAACGGGCAACCTTTGCAAGTGGTGTGATGCTGTCAGACGTGCCATGTAACAAAGAACAATTAATGGACCTCAAAATGTCTGCCAAGACGTTGTGAATAACAAGAAGAAGAAGATATCTATCATGGATTTATTAATCCAGCTGAAATTCTGGCCCCTATTTTTGATACCGCAAACGTGCAGCTGGTGATAGATGAGGAAAGTAACGAGGATTAATTATCTTTTTAATGTTTAATTAAAAATTATGTTATTAAAAAATGTAATAAATATTTGTTTTGAAGGTTTTATTTATTTTTTCAACGTGCCACCAAATAAAAAAATCTGAAAAAAATGAGGGTATTAATAACACAAATGAGCGTCTGTCTGAAAAATATCATGATAGCACCTTTTCAAAAAATGCACTTTTGGGCACTGAATTTTTCTTTATTTTTTTAAAATTTGAATTTCGCTCCAAATACGACGTAATATTTTTCTCTGAGGTCATCTGGAAGATCTTTATCGTCGATAATTTTTTCGTCCATTAGGAAAGTTGCAACAAATTTTTAATTAACAATTGCCTTTTTTGAAAAAATTCCGCTTCCCCTTGGATTTCTGGAATGATACTGTAACAAATATTTTTTTACCATCAAGGGAATATTTTGATGCTCATTTCATGTAATTTTCTATATGGGCATTTTTCATATACTTATCCGGCTACACCCTCTGTCTTTGTAATTATATCAATGAATTATTACCTACGGTCTAGACTTTTTATAACACTATTATTTCAACAATTATTTATTGCCGGTAGTAAATATGGACAGCAGCAGATATTAAGAATTGATAAAGCTAGTTTTAGCTGATGACATATCAACTTGTAATTCTCAAATCCAATTTATTTGCAATAGATATAATTTAGAGTACTACGTATCAGCTTCTGATAGTAAGGGAAATTTACCGGGTTCAATTTTTTTGTGGAATCCTGTTTAAACACTGATTATGAAATTGCACGTTATCTCCCGAAAATATCTGCAATAAAAAATATTTTTTTACATTCAGCAATTCTGTTTCATATCTTTTGGTCAAGTTTCAACACAAAATGGAAACATGACATTTTGTTGTAAAATCAAATGTTTTTAAGTAAATTTTTGGAATATTTCCTTCAAAACTATATTTAAATAATTCAGTCTTTTATGAAGCACTTTTTTTAACTTTTCTTTGAACTATCTCAAAAAAAAAAAACAATTTGACAATTTTTCACTATTTAATTTATTTAACCCTTTTATGAAACGAAGGTTGAAAATAGAAAAGCATCAAATTCCTTTTGTAGGGATTATTATACATAGTACAAAAAACATGAAGAAAAATTCCAACAATTTTTTTTATAACTCCGTTTCGGCAGTTTAATATTTGATAAATAGGCCAGTCAACGAATGACCTAAAGGGTGGCGTAGAGTGCGTGAGCAATTACTTTAGAAAGTTGTTCAGGGTGTTTAGGGAGTGAACATACTGAAAGTCCTGACATCTAGGAGGGGTGAGCCGGAGGGGGGCACAAAGAAAGTCCCACTTTTGGGTTTTTCGCTTGTATCTCTAAAATGATGGGTCCTAGGGAAAAATTAAATTCTCTACATCTTTCATTTTATATACTTCTTTCGAATTCACAACACAATATGTGTTGTGTCTTGATATGGAGTGTTTATGCTCCTCTTCTGCGTATCTGCTTCTTCGAATCTTCTTTTTCTGAGTCTTCTGATTCCTCGGTTTCCGATGCTGGGTTGGATTTGGATCATGCTTGTTGTCAGCAACGAGAGCCACATGACGCATGGCTTTTTTTTTAGAATTCATTTTCCCCTCGCTTTTCTTTCCCAGTTTGTTTGTGATCCTCTCGATTGTTGTTTTCCATGTGTAATATGGTCTTCCTATTTTTAGTTTGCTGCTGTTCAGTGTTAGCGCTTTCTTCAGTAGGATTTCGGCTGACCTTTTTGCTTTAACCTTCTTGATCCTTTCCCTTATCTCTCTGCTTAGCACGATATGGTCTATTTGTCTGATTGAGCTTCCATTACTCCAGGTGTCAATGCAGGTTTGACTTTTGCCCATGTATTTCTTATTGTTAAGTCAAACATGTGTGCTAGGTTTTTCAGCGCGTTTCCATTTTCGTTAGGCCATGTGTGGAGTAAAGTTTTTCCTGTTATGTATTTGTCCTCCTCCGTCTGATCATCTTTTCCTATATGTGCATTAAAGTCTTCTAATAGTATAATGGACATTTTTCTTGATTTTTCATAGCGTTGGTGTGTGCCAGGGTTGTTATGTTTTCTTCTTAAATCTGATGGCTTAGTGCTCCACATAGACAGTCCTCTTTTCGGTTATTACTGATTTCTTTCTCCTCTTTGCCACCTGGCACGATTTCACTGCATTATATATACTATGATTTACTGCGTTAGGGGGGAGGCACTGTGTAAAGTTTTGGTTTGTATACCTAATTAAACACTAACTAATATTTCTTATTAATGACTGAAAATGTTCCGAGGTATATATTATTTTACAAACACATCCACTTATACTTTAAATATATCTTCTACACGTTATCACTATTTAACTTTTATAAACTTTTATGGGTACCCATTGGTGACACAACATTATAAGGCACGCCTGGTCCCCTCGACAGCAATGCGTTTTTTCAGTATGTTTGGTCCTTACCCAGTTTGTTCATGATCTTCTTGGTTGTTGTTTTCCACGTGTAACCCGGTCTCCCCATTTTTAATGTGGGATATAATGTAGAATTTTTCACTTAACAACGAGCGCAATTTTGGTCTGAAAAGCTCCACTTGATAATTTACCTAAGAAAATTTAAGAAAATATAATGATTAACCTTTAAGAGTAATACATTTGATTATTACTTAGCAACGGTTTTTGTCACCACAGAGAGTTAGCAACGAGCGTAAATTCGACCTGAAAACCCTCACTTGATAATTTACCTAAGATAATATTATGACCATACTTTAAGAGTAATGCGTTTGATTATTACGGGTTCAATTTATATTAAATTTGCCTAAGTGTTTTTAATAATTATGAAAAAAGATTATTTGAAGGTTAGCATAAGAAATTATATATACTTTACGAACACTACGTTATGGATTATTTCGGGTACAATCCAAATCAAATTCATTTGAATTTTTTTATAATGGTTAAAAAATTATTTACTTGAAGGTTTGCAGAGGCATCTTTCAACAATGTATTGCCCCCCATAAACTTGTCAACAAATGTTGACTCTTCATGTTTGATGGGACTAAACACTTCAATGGTTATAAATATACCTAAAATTAGGGTTACTTATCTTTCTTTGCCTGTCTTGGGTCGTTTGTTTGTTTACGTCTTTTCGTTTCTTTATACACAGCACTGGTCACTAAATAACTCTGTATTAGTTATTTTTAAATATTAATCACCTTTGTTCATTTGTTATGACGTATCGATTTGCGCGGAATTTTTGCTTTATCAAATTTGACTGTGTTTTTTTTATTATTTATTTATTTAACGTCGGCCTATTTCCGCTACCAGGGCCTATCACCGACGCCAGGAGACGAGCTACCCCCAACCTGGAAATTTTGCCGAACCTCTTCCCTTAAGAAGAGTAGGAATCTTTTACTCGCCTAACATTTAATAGACAAGGGACCGCCTGCTTTACATCCCCTCCGAAGGATGGTATATCCACTACGTAATCCTCGTCTGAAATTACGTAGCTTCCGCGTATACACTGATTACAAGCCGCTAGAAGGTGGGACAAGAACGCTGTATTTCCCAAGATGGGTCACCCATCCAAGTACTAACCGCGCTCGACGTTGCTTCAACGGAATATCGACTGACATTCACATTGAAGTCGCCTCTACGCTCGCCCCTTTTGACTGTGTTTTTTCCGGTTTTTATTGCGTTTTGTTGGAAGCGTTTCAGGCACGCCTCCATTCGCTTAGCAGGCACAACCGACTATCCGGTCAAATACTAGAGGTAATAACGAACAAATTCCATTTTGGTCTTTGAAAATTGCACGACAGGGAAAAAGTTATAGGGGGTTGAATAATTTTTCTTTCCCTACCTCGCTCCCTCCCCTAATTGGTCCACCATCCCCATCCTCCGGCTCCATCAATTCTTATCTATTTCACCTACCTCAAAAACCTCTCATCCTAACTTCTTTTTTTCGTGAAAAAATTAAGGAATTACTTTTTTGTGTATTATTAGTAGTACCTACAGTACCTAGAGGTAAAAAATATGCAAAAAGAAAGCTCGCAAAAAAGCGTAAAGGGTTCCGACCGCGTACCACTTTCAGTTTATTTACAAAAAGGCCATGAATGTGTTCGGCTTCTTTTACTATCATCACAAAAAATGGTCACATATTTCCTAACGAGAATATAGGCCACTCCCACTGAATATAATTGGTTGAAATTTTTTCTACCGGAATGATGATAGGTTGGAATAAACTATGTAGTCAACGTGGACCGGCGGTAGTCAACGTGGACCGACGGGCGAGCTTTTTTATATCGCTGAATTATATGTGGGCCTTATTATATTTATGAACACTTGAGATCTTGAGAATATTTTTAATTGTTATCTTGTAATATTTAATTTTGTATTTAGTTATTTTAAAGTACTTAAATAAGTAAGTTTTGATTGATAAATAGAAAATTAATTATATAATATACGACTTAATATTGTAAAAACTAACGCCAAGATTTTGTTTCAGGTTGGAGGCCATACTAGGTTGATGGTTTTGAACCCCAGCACCATCTGCAAGCCGTTGAACTTCAGAGAATTAGACTTCTATCAAAATATCCAAGAACAGGATATTACAAATTTCGTACCCAAATACAAAGGTAAGCTGAGTAACTTAAGTTCAGAAAAGTGACACAGGAAAAGACTCTAGATTTAAAGTGGACTTACATTTTATTGTTTACAGAAATAAAACTGTGATGTTGCTCTCCAGAATATTTAGTTGTTTAGCTTAAGTCATACTAGGATCGGAACTGAATATTCTGGAAAAGAGTAGGTAGTTTCTAATAACTTAAGAATAAAATTAATATTGTAATGTTTGTAGACAATAAACAATAAACATTACTTAATTTTTTAAAATTTATTTTGCATGTGATAATATTGTAGTCTTGTAAAAATACATCAAAACATGATCATCTTAACCTGTCATTCATGTTTTGTTTTATTTTTTCGCATCACATTAACCCCTAATGTGTACAAGAATTGTGATGTTCCGCTTTTTTACAATTTTATTTGACAAAAATAAATTATACTGATACGTTTGACATAAATGTTTATATCAAAATAAATTTTTTAAGTTTTTTTACTTATGATTTCTTATTATTGTGTGATCGAAGGATGAATGGGTGTAGATTTTTGCATTTTTATTTTTTTTATTTCAAGCAAAAAGATTGTCGTTTTAGCAAATATAAGCGAAAAGAAAAGATACATTCATGATGGGCTTAAGAACAAATTGGTATGTTTTAATTGCATTTGGGAATGAATGGCGTCTGAATGCATTTAACAATGTGGACAACTTATAATACAGTTTCCATGAATTTTCCTTTTGTTATTACGACAATTTATGATTTTGGCTTTACTTAAAGCCACATTTAATAGTGCAAATTCTTTTTTTAAACTAAATAATTTTACGTAAGTAAAATGAGATATTTTCGAGGTAAGTATGTAAAATATTAAATTCATTGAGATTTTATTTTTATGAGTTTATTAGAAAGGGTTGGCATAAGTGAAATAAATACGGGCTAAGCATAGAGCCTACCTTTTAAATTTTATTTATGCAAGTAATATTACATTTCTAATTCAGTCCCGGAGGCGATGTGGGGTTTCCTCTGATACCGGATTTCGCGCTCCTGGATATTTTAAACTTTACGTGCCTTGTTGGATAAGCGCTTCGCGTGAATTTGTGGTCGATAATCATTAATAACTTTGTTGTATTACTACTGAGAAGATATATTCTGCACACGGGCCATATGTGTATAGCACACGCATATCAGCAATTAAATAGAAAAAGTGATTTATAAAAATTTCACAACATCGATTCTGAACTTCCGATAAACAAACGAATTAAGACCGAAAAATATATTATGGATGAACATATTATTCCTAAATGTTATATGTTACACAGAGAAACGGCCAAATATTTTATAAAAAAATTCGTTGGAGATCACATGGATTTTTCAATAGCGATATTGAAATTTTTTTTTATCGAGGGTACTTTTTATTATTGAAAATAAAGTACTGTTATAAACGAGTGAATTGTAGTTTAAGGTCTGAATTAATTTTTGGAAAACAGAAAAATTGTTGTTTATAACAATTTGGTGAGTCTTTTACCAGCTAAGGATTTTATAATAGGATTTGGGACCGTAAAATTAAAACCACAATTACTAGATTGAAATCAATTATATTTTCTAGATTTCTTGTATGGCAGTTATGAATATCCTCTTGTTTTTATACAAGTGTATATTTTTATACATATATACTAACCAATCAAATATGTACAGTGAAAGAAATATTACAATTTCCAATTAAACAAATAGTTTTGTTATGTCATCTCCATATCTCAGCGTCGAAATTATTCTGACCGATTTCCTTTGTTTTCCAAAAATTCTGACAGCTTGCAATACATCGAGTTTATCGAGTCATGTGAGATAATGGAGAATAATAAGCTGTCAACAATATTTTGACTGACATACCGTTTAAGTTTCTAATGACGAATCTATTTTTGAATATTTTCTTAACCAAATAATCAAAGTCTAAAGCCAGTTTGAATCCAGGATTTACCCAATAAATTGTGCTTTCTCTAGATTTTCAAAGTTCTCGAGTATGCTATTTATTGTTTTGTTTTCATTTAGTGACATGCTGTTTGATGAGGACCACTCTATCGTTGCATTTGACTTAGCCTGACTCATGCGCCTTTCCAGGACATCCATTTTGTTGCCGGATATTGAGAGTGTTGTACTCTTTGCAGATCTTGGCTACAGCTTTTATTACATCATTTACATAAATTAAGAATAAAGTTGGTCCTAGGACCGAACCCTGAGGTACCCCGTTCTTGACATACTGATATATTGAATTGACATTAATGTGTATTGTTGTCTGTATTAAAAATGATTGTATTAAATTAGTTGTATCAAAATTATATATTCCAATATATCCAAAAGAACCTGGCGAGGGACACAGTCAAATGCCTTTTGAAGGTCACAGAAGGTGATATTCTTTATTTTCGTTTCCTTCAATTACCCTATTTATTAGATCTGTAACTGAACTGCATCGTTTCTGATATATAGGCTGACTTTCCAATGTAAATAATATAATCTATCATCGAGCTCTAGTTTGGAACTATATATAAAGAGATTACATTTCAATGGGTCGTAAACCCAGATAAATATAAATTTATGTTATGTCGGCCAAAGTGGCATTGCGTGCGTTCCGTTCGTGATGAAGAACATTTAAAATCATGCCAATATCAAAAGTGGGGTCAATGTGAACTTAGTGTATGCTCCCACATTTCGTGTATTTGATCAATCTGACATAAATTTCTTTCGGATTGTTTTCGTGTGTTTTCAATCTATATAAAGATAAAAAAAATAACAAGATTATCTGGTCCATTACTGGGAAATAATCGCTACACCTGTGATGTTACATCAAAGGAACAGAGGGTGTTTTTGGCATGTACAACGTAAGACAAGGTATTAATGCTTTACTGAAATTTCGAAATCTCTATCTGTTTTCTTTCTCAAAGTTTAATAAATTTTCTTTGAAAAATACGTATGTTAACACAGCATTAAGATTATCTGTTTATGTTATAGCCATATATACTTATAAATGAGCTTACTTTAGACTGAACTATTGATATTTATGTTAACAATATTAATTTTCTAAGTCCTTCTGTTACTGGGCGGCGCAGTGTGGTTTCAAAATCCATGTGTGTTTAATTTTTCTTTCATTTGTCTCTATATTAAAATGTTGTTTATCAAATAGGTTATTTTAATATGAATTGCTGGATAGTCTATAATTTTTACTCCTCTCTTTCAAATAAGTACAAAGGAAATAATCGAAGGCTGTCAAATCCGAGGTACGTCAATGAAAAATCTCTGAAAGTTATCTATTCGCAAAAATTCTATATGATAGCTAGAGCAGTGTGAGCAGTGGCTTCATATTGTTGCCATCTCTGCCCCGCGAAAAAAATTAAATAATGGCTTGTCTCCAACTATGATGGTAGTAGCACTGTGTTCATTTTCGATGAAGTAAGGACGAAAAACCCTCCGTATCAAAGCACACACAAGTGGGCGCTCACAAATTTTTGTTTTTCAAACTTAATTCTAACAGTTAAAAAAACTTAAAATTTTATTTTTGTTCAAATGGGCTTAGAATGTCATGAAACGTCGAGATTTTAAATTTGAGCAAAAAATACTGTTGGGCTGAGTCTAAGTTTTTTTTTGTGCGCACAATTATTCTGGAACGGTTTATTATATTGACTTGATATGTGGTACACCTATGTATTATAACGAGATCTATAACTACATTATACATATACTGATCTTATTCCATTGAAATGTTGGGGGTAAATAGGTAAAGCGAGCAAGTAAGAGTCCACAAAATTGGGATTTAGTGTATGTACGAAAAGCCTAGGTCTCAAAAGATCTTAAGATCTTAACACGTACTCGTTTGAAACCAGGGCCGGATTAAGGATTGGCGCGCCCCTAGGCTAATGTATTTGCGCCCTCTTATTTCATAATGGGAAAAAAATTGATGAGCGGGGAATCTGAAAAAACATTTTTTTTTGTCCAAATTCAAAATTGACGAGCTGGGGTGGGGGCGATATAAAAAAATAAAAAAAATTCGTCCCCATTTCAAAATGAGCGGGGGATCTTTTAACTAAAATTGATGAGCAGGGAGAAGGAAATGGAAAAAAAATTTCTCGAAAACGAAAATTGATTAACGCAAAGAGCTCGCGATGCTCCTTCAGGTATTGTCGTCCCTAGGCTAGTTAGTTAGCCTTATGGATAATCCGGCCCTGTTTGAAACACTGTCCTAACAACAAACTTACCATTGCTACGACGTAGTTTTTTGATTAACATAAATTAATATTGTATGTTGTTGTTCAGGTCTCTGTCAGTCAATTATTCGATGTACAAGTTCTGTTAATAAACATTTTAGTATTGATTACCTATTAGGATTTCTTTGACAAATCTTTTTCTCTAATGTAATATTTTGTCGTTTCAACTGTTTTCATCTCATTTAAATATATTGCAACATCTCTGTTTATCTGAATTCATTTTTTTTAAAGGAGTTGGCTCACAATTCCACTCGCATGTATATTTTTTTTATATATGTTCAGTGATTCCCCGGCGTAACTAGACTTCCATCAAATCTGTTGCAAACTGTATTGTGTATACTACAGTGTATACTACAGTTTCAATAACATGTACAACTTCGTATTTTTAAAGGCTTAATGAAAAACCTTAGTAACATTTGGCTCTAAAGCTACAACAAGACAGTTTGTATAAAACATAACTGTTTACAGGCCATTGGCAATCACCCTTTATGATGTATATTGTTCAGTATCCTACCATGCTATTTTACATACTTTCCAAAGAAATTAAAATTTTAAGTTTAAGAGTATTTATTGTATTTAATAGAAATTTCGTGAACCTGAACAACTTTTATTAACCAAGTTTCTGTCTGCCTCTAAGTATTCTATGATTTCTCGAAAATCGCGATTTTCTTTTTATCGCAGTAGGCCAGTGTCTTAGATGTAGACCGTTATAGGTTGGACAAAGTCGTCTGATTGGGTTGTGTGGCTGATAAATACTTGAAATGATTTCCGCCACTAATAAAAAGATACAGGCGTGTCTTCACAAGAAGTGAAATACACTGTATATGAGGAGTATGTATTGCATTCAATATTTCGTATATCTTCGTATTTTCTGTGAGTAACATTTTACTCTTAAAATTATAATAAAACAGTTGATATGAAATATGACAGTTTACTACATGACTCTGGCGATCACCCTGTATGATGGATACTCAAATATCTCAGTAGGGATTATTTTATTATGCATATGCATATGTTCCAAATTTGAAATACAACTTTTATGATGAGCTACCTGAAATTTTGCCGAAGTTCTTGTCTTAAAAAACACAAAATCAATAAATTGAAAAAAGGCCAAAAATAAATAAATAAATAAATAAATACATAAGAGCATCACTTTAACATCGCATTATATGCTATATCATTTGGGAGATACCTAAATGAGCCATAGAAAGGTAAAAAGACTAATAAAACTGCAAATTGAGCCATGTCGTACACGAACATTCAACACTAATTCTAAACGACCAACAACTAGCAACCTCTTGTCACATACATGAGTATAACCAAATCGAATAGAACAACAAAATTTAACCTTTAATTAAATTCAACAATCAGCCGGATCAAATTAAAATCCGACTATTAATATCTACACCTCATGTGAAGCACCGGACTAAGCAGAGAGCCATATGTGTCCCGAGTGAGAACAAACATTGTCACCTCTCCACTAAGCAATTCTCGTCTAATATTGCGTAGCTTCTGCGTATAAGCTAACGTGGAAGCCACCCTACCAACTACTAATCGGGTTCAGGAGGGTTCCTCTATAAATTTTATCGAATGAAATTGTATCGGCAGACCATCTTCCCGAATTTTGTTGTTAATCTAGTTGTTTTTTAAATGGTCGATAAATGAGGCAGGGATTTGCTAACAAAAAATTTGAAAAAAATTGAACTACAAAGAAGTCGCAAAAAATTATGAAATAAAATTTTATCAGCGCCCAATAAATTGAACCTTATTGCGTAATATCGATATTGAGGTTGATTAAAAACATAGACCTACGGCCAAGAGGCAAATAGGTTACCTCATCGGGTACAAAAGGTTTGAGTTTTTGTAGTAAAAGTACCACATATATGTAGCAAAGAAACGACCGTCTGCCGGGGCTCAATGGTCAACTTCTCATTATGAGAGCTTGTCAAAAAGGCGAAAAAAGTCGCTAAAGTTACCTCATTGGGTACATGCTTAAAAACGTAACAATTCACTGGGAAAACCATTACAATTTTTATTTTGTGTGGCAGACGTCAGTATTTGAACGCATACGTAGAGCAGACGCCCGTCGTGACGCCCAAAATTCCGACGTTTCTTACCTCATGAGATACATGTACAAACCTGGGTTCAAATCAAAGGTCTTTTTATGTAGACCATAAATATTTTTCAAAAAGATCGGCAGACGGTCAACTATAAAGAGTAGATGGTCTAGAAAATACAACCTGAAAGAATAATGCCAAAGTCGGTCGGTACACGGTTTTATTGAGTACATGTTGGAAAATTTGACAATGCTCTAGGAAAACTATTACAATTATTATTTTGTCAGACTTCCGTGAATATGTAGGCAAAACAACAAGAAACAACAGAAATACAAATCAATAGTAGTAAATAAAAATAGCACAAGGTTTTTTTGTTTTGTTTGATAATAAATCTAACTAAAAATAACTATTCGTCATCTTCGTCATCATATGACTCATTAAAACCCTCTTAATTTTCATCATCAATATCCCTTTGCTCCATCCCGGTTTCGCGTACAACTATTTCGTCTAGGGCACTAGGTAATTGAGGTGCATCAAACCAAATCAGCGAAATCTTATTATCATTTAAATTCCAACCATTTTCTGAGGGGTTATAAAATTTTGGTTGTTTTTCGGTGGCACTATTCCATATAGCTCATATTTGATTCGTTCTTTGTACTTTTAAAAGCAATACGTTCTTGCATGGAGGTAACATAGTAACATAGTACTATCAAGCTTTTTCAAGCTATCGAATCTGATTTGGTTTTGGTTTACAATGAGAGTAGAAAATGTCGAATCGAGCTTCATTGACATCACATAATGTGGATTTCCCATACATAGCACAAATTAATTTTTCTACATACGTAATCTTATTTTTGGAAATGCTTTCATTGTTGCCAAATGTACCAAATACTTCCTGCAATTTTTTGTCATTTTTGAGGAGTTCAAACGGTTTTAGTTTTCCTTTTCTGGAGAAAGCTGCCGTGTAGTCACACCCTGTTAAAGAATGGAAAGCTGGTAGAGATTTACAAACATTAAATCCTAGTGCATTGAAAATTGCACCACGAAGAGGCTGATAGCCGAATTATTTACCATTTATCCAAAATAAAAAAAAAAACGTAATGTTGTAATTGGAGCCTCTGACACAGACATTCTTATAATTATTTTAGGAAATATGCATCACATTGATCAGTCTGTAAATGTATGGATGGAAGTTGGAATTGTATCCAAAAATACTTGTCGATGTCAATGCAATTTTCGTATGTAGAAAAATTAATTTGTGCTATGTATAATGTGGATTTCCCCACATTATGTGATGTCAATGAAGCTCGATTCGACATTTTCTACTCTCATTGTAAACCAAAACCAAATCATAGTCCATTCGACAACTTGAAAAAGCTTGATAGTTCTATGTTACCTCCATGCAAGAACGTTGCTTTTAAAAGTACAAAGAACGAATCAAATATGTGCCATATGGAATAGTGCCACCAAAAAACAACCAAAATTTTATAACCCCTCAGAAAATGGTTGGAATTTAAATGATAATAAGTTTTCGCCGATTGGGTTTGATGGACCTCAATTACCTAGTGCCCTAGACGAAATAGTTATACGCGAAACCGGCATGGAGTAAAGGGATATTGATGATGAAAATTAAGAATGTTTTAATGATTCATGTGATGACGAAGATGACGAATAGTTATTTTTCTTTAGATTTATTATCAAACAAAACAAAAAACCTTGCTATTTACTACTATTGTTATTTATTGCTGTTGTTTCTTGTATACGAAGTTGTTTTGCCTACATATTCACGGAAGTCTGTCAAAATAATAATTGTAATCGTTTTCCTAGTGCATTGTCAAATTTCCGAACATGTACTCAATGAAACCCTGTACCGACTTTGGTATTATTCTTTCAGGTTACATTTTCTAGAGCGTTTGCTCTTTATAGTTAACCGTCTGCCGATCTTTTTGAAAAATATTTATGATCTACATAAAAAGACCTTTGATTTGAACCCAGGTTTGTACAATTGTACATGTACCTCATGAGGTAAGAAACGTCGGAATTTTGGGAGTCGCGACGGGCGTCTGCTCTACGTACGCGTTCAAATACTGACGTCTGCCACACAAAATAAAAATTGCAATGGTTTTCCCAGTGAATTGTCACGTTTTTGAGCATGTAACCAATGAGGTAACTTTAGCGACTTTTTTTGCCTTTTTGACAAGCTCTCATAATGAAAAGTTGACCATTGAGCCCCGGCAGACGGTCGTTTTTTTGCTACATATATGTGGTACTTTTACTACAAAAACTTAAACCTTTTGTACCCGATGTGGTAACTTATTTGCCTCTTGGCCGTAGGTCTAATACGTTTGAATTCATTATTTGTTCATTTTTACACCGACTTCAATATCGATATTAAATAATAATAAGGTTCAATTAACTGGTCGACAACGGTGAAATTTTATTTCATAATTTTTAGCGGCCTTTTTTGAAAGTGGTTCTATATTTTTCTTCACCCTTTATAGGGTTCTTTTCACTTAGCCCCTACACAGTAAAGGAAAATATCCACCGTTTTAAATTTTTAAGCTTTAACGTCATGTTCATTATCAGAAAACTGAAATTTTAGGTATATCTGCAAAAATA
Source organism: Rutpela maculata (assembly GCA_936432065.2). Classification (NCBI taxonomy): domain Eukaryota; kingdom Metazoa; phylum Arthropoda; class Insecta; order Coleoptera; family Cerambycidae; genus Rutpela; species Rutpela maculata. The sequence goes on from OW386286.2 coordinate 248,779,235, forward strand.
TAGCAATTATGGAGGCCATACTAGATTCACCATTTTAAATCGTTAATTTTTTGCATCAAATTCGCTATCAGCTACCCTTAAAATACCTAACTACCAATGTTAATGCAACTCCAACCAGGGGCGGACTAAAGGGGGGGGCTTTAGGGGCCCGCGGCTACTGAATGGGCCCCCGAACACTTAAACAAAAACGATATGATTATGATTATGCTCTGGACTGGTGATCTCATTGACGGTACAAATAATAAATATAAAAGTATATATAACACTTTTTGCTCTCGTCTGCTTCCACATCGCAATCCACAGTCTCTGCGCCACTGTATGCATCTGGATTTGACCAGTCTCAACCAAGGCCCAGTGTAGTGCGGCTAGTCGCTATCATTATTATAGTTTAATTCAGTATTTTACATTAATAGCCCAGGGCCCCGCACCCGGTTAGTCCACCTCTGACTCCAACGAAATTTATCACTGATAACAGTGACCCGTGAATAATTCCTACGAGGAATTGTTTATTTGTAATATGTAGGGGTGGTTGCCAAAATCATTAGTCAATGTTTTCCAAAAAAAAATATCGTTGCCGCTACGGCCACCATGCTGAAAAAATGACTGTGAAAATAGATTTTTCTCAATTATCTCCATTCCTGTTCTACTCTAAAATTAGGCTTTACCACCAATATTGTATAGAATGAAAAAGCTACAATTTTTATTTGAACTATTTTTCTCTATTATTAATAGTTCGCGATTTACAATCAGAATGATGAGAATTTTTGCGTTGCTGCAATTTTTGCAACTATCTCTCCCTATTGCTCTTATGTAGTAATCAGAGGTGTCGCTATCGTGGTCGGGTTGGGAAATTCAAGCTCAAGTTGGGAGAATTCGGGAACCCCTCCCCCGCTCATCAACTTTTATTTTTTATTGTGGTTGGAGTTGGAGTTGGGAAATTCAAGCTTCAAGTTGGGAGACTTCGAGAAAATTTTTTTTTTCAATTTATCAATTTTCATTTTGAAGAAATTTTCTTTGAGGAGTTGGGAAAATTCCTGTAATGAGAGTTGGGAATTATTAATCTCTCCCCCCCCCCATAAAAAACCCAAGCGACATCCCTGGCAGTAATGAGCTAAAGTCAATATAGCAGGTTACAAAATTTCCCAAAATTTTTGTTTAAACAATTTTGTTTCTTCCACGGTTAACTGTTTTAAAATTACAGCAGCTCGCAGTTTCAAAAATAAGGAAATTTTCGAGCTGCTGTAATTTCTAAACAATTGATAATGAAAGGAAATTACACAGCCTCACAAAAAAAGTGGTCTGTCCGGCAGACCAGATCAGTGTATCCTTATGTATTTGGATCCGATGAATCCGAATCTGAAGTCATAATTTTCAGACTGGCTCGTTTTTCTCTCCAAAAAACACCCCTAAAATAAAACAAAAATGTGGTCTGTCCAGCGGATTAGACCAATGTATTCTTATGGATTTTGACTTGCTGAATCCGAATTCGAGGTCATAATTGAAAGATTTGCTCAGTTTTCGTATCTAACCTCAAGAAACACCCTTAAAAAACGGGTTTTTGCCCTTCGTAGTGTTATGAAGTCGTAGGGTTATGGGGTTACATTTTCTAACCACTCATTTGAGTGTGAAAGGCGAAAAACCAGCCTTCTAGAGGTGTTTTTTGAGGTTAGGCATGAAAACCGAGCCAATCTGACAATTCTTCGGATTCGGATTCAGCGGAACAAAATTCATAAGGATACGCTGGCCTGGTCCGCCGGACAGACCACTTTTTTTTGTTTGAGAGGTGTTTTTGGGGTTAGGGATGAAAAGTGAGCCTATATGAAAATTCTGACTTCTAATTTGGATTCAGCGGGTCAAAATACGTAAGGATACATTAGTCTGATCCGCTAGACAGACCATTTTTTTAATTAAGGGTGTTTTTTGGGATTAGAATTATAGCCAATCAGAAAATGCTGACTTCTGATTTTTATTCAGCGGGTCATAGCACATATGGAAACATTGGTCTGAGTCACCAGACAGACCACTTTTTTTGGGATTAGGGATGAAAAGCGAGCCAATCCGAAAATTTTGACTTCTGATTCGGATTCGGAAGGTCAAGTACATAAGGATAGATTGGTTTGATCCGCCTGAGAGCCCACTTTTTTTTCTTGGATTACACTCAAAGAAATAGTATGGGTAAATTCAACAAAAAGAAAATGGTTAACTAACAATATCGTTAATTTCGTTAAACCAAATTATATTGATGGTATTTTTAAACAAAAGGTGATTGTTATTTTAATTAATAAAAAGTTGTCGTACAACAAAACAAACATTAACTTAAAAATAGAGGAATAAGACTATTATTTTTTTCGTCTGACTTATTTTGTTGAATTCTGTCAAATTAAACTAGATAATAGTATATTTTATTTTTAACTATTGTCGAATTGTAATTGTAAACCCAGTAGCAGTTTGCTCTACTATTATAGTTGACAGATAAACCAATATTATTGTAGAGTTAACCTGCAGTTCTGTTTACATAAACATAACATCGTTCTGTTACCCACTTTGATGAATTAAGACGTCGCATCAGCGCTTTTGTTTGCAAATAGTATGGGTTAAATCAGTTAAAAAAATAATATATATATTGTTCGTTTTGTTAAATTGAAGTATATTTAATAGTATTTTTAAACAAAAGGTGATTGTCACACAACAAAATAAACATTGACTTAAAAAATAGGTGCATAAGACTATAATTTATTCATCTTACTAATAATTTGTTGAATTTTGTCAAATGAAACTAGATAAATAGTAGACTTTATTTTTAAGTATTTTCGAATTGTAATTCTAACCCAGTATTAGTTCGCTGTATTATTGTACTTTGTAGACAAACCAATATTATTGTTGTCTTTTAGAAGTTCTAAAAGGGAATTACCATAAAATTTGCTTGCTTACCACGTATTCTATTACAGAAATTATTCCTAGATGACGCCACATACAAATCACTGACGATAATCAATCATGCATTATCTTATGAATTTATAGAAAATTAATAACATGATTGCAATATTCAAATTCTCTCAGGGATCATCGATATATTTGGATGGATCTTATAAACGATCTCTAATCTTTGGTTTGGGTGGTCTGATATCTCAATACTGAGATTTTGGCTAACCAAAAAAAACTTCATCATACAATAAAGTGTAGGATCAACCTAAAAATTAGTTGGTGAACAAAAAACAAAGTCGTTGTACTATTTAATTGTAGACCAAATTGAAAATGGTTAGTGAACATAAAAAACTGTGATTGTACTATTTAATTTGTTGTTCTACAAGAAGATATGATTATTAAACTACTATTTGTTTACGAAAACAAATAAAGTTGTATGACTATTCTTTTCTGATTGATTTAACTATGAAACTAGATAGGCGCGATTTCATATGCTCTTTTTGGTTGAAGTCACCTATCATTTTCTTTGAGTGTAGGGGTGTTTTTTGGTTAGGGGTGAAAAATGAGCCAATCTGAAAATTCTGACTTTTTTCACGGTTGTTTGAATTTGTCCAAGAGGACAAAAGTGGACGATTTTGTCCAATTATTTCCGTCCGTACAAAATCAATAGTTATGGACAAAACTGAACAAAATCGGACAAAATCAATTAAGTGAAACGAAAATCTAAAAAAAACATTTATTTAGGTGTGTACCAATTATTGTACCTGTATATTGAATATTGTAAATTAATCAGAAGAGAAACAAAATACAAGTACCTAGTTACTTTGCAGTTAGATATATTAACACTAGGAAAAATATAAAATTTGCAATCTATCCTACAAAGTATTTTTTAAATACATGTAACAGTAAAAAATATATACTTATATTATTAAAAAAAAACAAAAATAAAATCTCAAAAAAATAAGAACAAAATAAAGGATAGGTATTCCAAATTAATGAATACTGAGAAAAGAATAAGAAAAAATAATGATGTATCTTTCATATTAAAACATAAAACATAAAAAATATCACATTTTAAAAGATAAGAGTATTCTTAATACTCATTCTCAGGTAAAGGCTCCTGATCTTTTACGCTCAAGTTTAGCATTTTATACGTCATGACCAATTTTGAGGCTTTTTCCAAACCTAACCTATTCCCGACTTTATTTTGAGTATAGATAAAGTTGGAAAAATTCTTTCAATACTGGCAGATGAACCTACCTATCTGAAAAAATCAAATTTGAAGAACTCTTTACTAGAAACTTAATTATTATAAATGAAATTTGATTTTGTCCAATATTGTCCGGTTTTATCCAATTTTGTCCAATATTGTCTACGTCCTGGACAAAACCAAAAAAAGTGAACAAATTCACAACCCTGCTTTTTTTTTTCTGGGGTAACAAAGGTAAGATATAGTCTTATGCAACGATTTGTACTTGAAAACTTAGGAATTCCATCTAATGAGGCACGTGAAAAGAACGCATTTATCCGTTTGCCTGTCTCATCAAAATATTCCTAATCGTCATTTTTGTGAAAAATTTATGATTGTGGCACTCCCCATCCCCTTTATCATGCAAACAGAAAATTCCCTGAGGAAATTATTCACGGGTCAAATGACAGATTGACTGTACTATGGCGCCTTTGTCAAATTCGCAACAAAATTTTTTTTGAAGTGTTAAAAAAGCAATTCGCGTTTCCTTCGAAAAATAATATCTCTTTCGTATCTCACTATATACAACAGTGACTTTCTCCGTGTGACTGTATTTCGTCTCATCGGGTACATATTTTGTGAGTTAATAAAGTCCGACACGTAAACCTAGAACATTCCATTCAAAAAGATGTCTCCATTTCGATCAATGAAATTTATGATACACCCACCTACGGTAAGTTACCACTGGTTACTGTCTGTAGACTTTATGATCACTCGGAATTACGGCTGAAACATTACGTAAAGTGTTCGCCGATAAAATACAGAGTTATAACGTGTGGAAATGGTGGAAGACGCTTTCAGCACCTCTAAAATTATTGTAGGTAGAAGAAAGCGCAACTGCGAAGTAGCTTTACGATCTAATCGGTACGGCGTAGTTAAAACTTGGTCATCTGCCAACATTATAGGGTGGCTTTCCCGATTGGTTTAGTCACTCCCCAGCATTTTCAGTTCTCTCAGGGCCCGAATAACATGCAGGATATTTTCTACGTATTAATGTCAGGAGAATTCTTTCGAGTTTTATTATGAAATAAAGGTCATAAATATCTGTCTAAAAACGCAGCATTGCTGAGGATTTCGCCATGAAATAACATATTTTGGTGTATTATTGACTTCGCAGCGAGATATTGTTATGATGAAATTTCTTGGATTTAAGTTTTAGATTAAAATTGTTTTTTATCATCAAAAGTTTGGAATAGCACTTGCAGTGACGTGGGTACGGGGATGTTTTAGATCTAATAAAAGGACCTTTGTAGTTTTGATCAATATATAATAAACGTTTTTCGTAGAGAAAAGCTATAGATTTTATTCATTCTTCCATTCAAGGTCCCATTTTTAGGTTTTTCGATTATATCTCGGAAACGGTGGACTCTAGAAAAAATATGTTCTAAATAAAAATCGAGATGGCCAGAATTTGTACACTAAAGTGCATTGCAATGCACATAATTCACCGCGATGCATTGCTGAAGTATTTAAATACACCATGTATTATTAAGCATTGCAATTCATCGCTGAAACATGGCAATGCACAAAAATGCATCTGCGAAGCATTGAAATTCACTAAAATGCATCCGCGAAGCATTACAATGCTTCGAAGTGCAGCCTCTGTGCGTTGCAATGCACTAAAATTCACCCTTCACATTTCACAATGCATCGATGTGCATTGTCATAAGCAAGATATTTCAATTATTTTCCCTCCATTTTAATAAATCCAAATATTTTACTTGAGTTGCCTGTTTCCTAATTCATGTGTAATTTGTACCGAGAGATCGAGAAAGACTGAACGTGACGTCACACGGAAAAGTCACTAAAATTATCAAAATTGATTTCTATTCTACATACATTATCAAAACTAATTTCCTATGTTGCTAGGAGTAACGAATGGTTCTCTAGTCACTGTTACCAATCTGATGTCTGTCATTTTCGTGAATGTTATTATTATTGGCTTGTGTTTGATTTATCATTTATCTCCCTTTTTGACTAATAAATCAGTGTTTTTCAACGCAATCAGTTCACTGTCACTTGTGTGATAAGTTAATAAAGAAACTCGCATTTTGTGTAAATACTGTAATTGACTATATTTAAGGTTACTGTCGCCAATGTGAAAATGTTGAAAGTACCAGAAAATAGTACATATGTATGCAGTATGTAGGCGGCACAAAAACAATCTTTAGGGAGTGACACGTTCAGTCTTTCTCGATCTCCCTGTATGAGTTTTAAGTTGAATAATGTCGTTAAATAATTTCATATATAACCCGAAAATATCTATTAAATAAACGCCGAAATAAATGATGTTGTAAGGTGTATGCTAAATTGTATGTATGCGATGCAGGCCCTCCGTGGGTACTGAGTTTGGGGGTCCGGGCTTCCGAGGGGCCCGTAGTTGGGGCCCGCCAGAGATTTTAACATTTTTTTTTTCAAATTTTCAAAGTGCCGGCAATTTTCTTTAATTAAATGCAAAAATCAGTCTATCACTTTAATTCTTCAGAATAATGACTAATAGGAATTAGTCTTCCTTGAATGTAAATAATAAACTTATTTCTTACAAGTAATCATATAATATTCAATATAATCTACACCTACTTACATTTGTATTTTATTTAACAACTTCTCAATTGTAAACAAAGTTTTTTCACAACCTACACTATCACTAGAAGACTGTAACCCGACCAATACACCTGTTGCTTACTGAGAAACCGATTCACGCGCATGCGCCGTCCTCCTAAATCGTAATAAAATGCAGCACAATTCTCCCACAATACACAAAAATGCACGTAAATGCATCGAAATGCACTGCTAAGCATTGCAATGCATCGCAATGCTCCACAATTCACTAACAATGCATTTAAATTTACCGTCGGTATTTAAATGCACCAACTATGCATTGCAATTCATTGCAATGCATAGATCTTGTACACCAAAATGTACCAGCGGTTTACCCCTCGATAAAAATGAAAGCTAATTAAATTTCCTATGAAATTGTTTGTATACATATTTGTCAAATTTACAACGGTTTTCGAGATATACGTTATTGAAGATCGACAATTTTCGAAAAAATCATTTTTACCTAACTCTTCTTGTCAAACATTTGCTTCTAGTGCCTACCACGATCGTTTCTCAGAAAAAAACCGCTGCCCAAAGAATCACTACTTCCACATCCAGATTTTCTATCCAAGTCACTCACAACGAAAAAATTTTGTATGTGGAAATAATTGTTTATGGAACTTTAATAATATAATATTTGGAATCCTCTACCCCAAAAACCCATAAAACGATACCCCACATCGGTAGTGGGGTGGGGGTGATGATAGGGGGTGGTACTGGGATAAAGTAAAAAATATTTTGAGGTTTCTGGTTCTTGTACACACACTAAATCACAATTTTTTTTCATCCCCTTTAATAATGGGGGTGGTAATGGGGGTGGCTAATGCCAAAATTTTTTTTGAGACCTTAGCTTCTCTTGTATATACTAAATAACAATTTTATGACCTCTTACCAGCTTGATTTACCTATTTACCCCAATTTACCCCCCAACCCTTCGACGGAACAAGATGAAAATATAATCTAGTTCTAGATCTCGTTAAAGTACATATGTGTACCAAATTTCTTGTTCCAGAGTAAACGCGCGCACAAAAAAAAGTTACAGACCGACAGACAGACAGAAAGAAATTTTTTTTCGCTCAAACTTAAAATCTCGACGTTTCATGACATTCTAAGCCTATTTGAACAATACAAAATTTAAAAAAAAATTTTGTCGTTACTATACTTCCACTGGATGTGGAAGTAATTGTCAGTAACGAAGTTGTAGAGCATTAAATTTCCTTCAATTTGCTATATATTTTTGCTACTTTATCTTCAACCTATCAACAGTTACAGAATTTCTAACATGTACGCTCATTCTCAAAAAATTAAATTTCTTATACAATTGTCTGCATACATTGGAAGTCCAAAATCATAAAACGTGCAGCTGAGGTATTTGCCAGCGGTTCTTCCCCTAAATCCATTGAGACTGCTGGGATCATGAGAACTCTCTCATGGTATGGCGTTCCAGCCACAGAAAAATCCCTCAACGAATTCCGCTAAAAATCATTTGTCAAAGCAGCTGCAAACATGAAGCCTGATCTCTCAACTCTCCCTCCAACTGAAGGAGCTGTTAAGCAGCATGCATTCCGGACGTACCACCAAGTACACGTGTGTTAGCGGAGGAACCTAATGGTGGGGCGCCGAATTGGAGTTGAGAGAGGAGGAATAACCAACTAGTTCCGAAACTGTCAGAGTTGGATGCTGCTCCTGACGAAATCTTGAAGATGATTTTTTGCCGATGCACGAAAGGATGTGACAGTGGCAGGTGTGGTTGTAGAAAAGCATCGTTAAATTGCTCCGTCGCATGCCCGAATTGCAAGGGCAGTTACAACAACGGAGTCGGAATATGAATTCAGGAAGAAGGCGACGACGACATCGATACACTACCAATCTCTTTGGACAACGTCTCCACTGCTGACGAAGATGAATGAGCCTCGCCTCAAAAAAACCAAAATGTCACCTTGAATGCTTATTTTTTCATTTTTTAATTACTACCAGCTCATGTAAATACTTTCATTATATGCTTCGTAATAATATAATAAAAGCCATAATTATAAAAAAAAATGTCAATTGCAACTACCTTATTTCTATTGTTAAAAGGTTGTTAATCATCATGGTAGCGTCAACATAGTCATTTCTAGAGGAACATCGAAATTGAGCGTACATGTTAAAAATTCTACAACTTTTGATTGGTTGAAGATAAAGTAGTATATCAAAGTGAAGGAAATTTAATGCTTTACAACTTCCTTTCTATAAATTTTTCTGAGAAACGATCGTGAGAGGCACTAGAAGTAAATTTTTGACAAAAAGGTAAAAATGATTTTTTCGAAAATTATCGATTTTCAATAACGTATATCTCGAAAACCGTTGAAAATTCGACAAATATGTATGGAAACAATTTTATAGGAAATTTAATTAGCTTTCATCTCGTTAAAAAACATGCATGTACCAAATTTAAAGGCAATATCTTAAACGGTTCCAGAGTAATCGTGCGCACAAAAAAAGTTACAGACGACTGACCGGCAGACAGAAATTTTTTTTGCTCAAACTTAAGATCTCGACGTTTTATGACATGCCTAAGCCTATTTGAACAATAAAAATTAAAAAAAAAAATTGCGTTACTATACTTTCACTGAATATGGAAGTAAAAGGAGGTGGTTTTCAATTCTCAAAATAAAAAATTCAAAACGGTGAACTCACGATTGATATATTTTTGCAGATTTACATGAAATCTGATATATGGAGATTTCAAGATTCTCTGAGAATGACGTTGAAGCTTAAAAACTCAAAACTGTGGATACGTTCTTTACTGGGTAGAAAAATAAGGCGGTTCAATTTTTTTTTTTTAATTTTAATTTGAACATCATCATTTAAGATGTCAAAACTGGTTCGGTGTATACTTGGGATAACAGGCATGAGTGTGCCATCTTGAATTATATTCCAAAAGCGGACGATCAAACGAAGTGAGAAGATGGAGGAGGTCATTTTCAATAAAAATATATGGTTATTCAGTTGTTGATGGTTGAAGAGTTATTACAATTTTTGTATTTTTCCCTAAAATACCATAATGTGTCCACTAAAAAAAACCGCTGCCTAAGGAATCACCAGTTCCAGTTCCAAATATCCGGTGGGGATGGCTGATGCACAAAAGAATTTTGAGTCGTTTGGTTCTTGTACACACACACACTAAATAAAAATTTATTTTTTTTTTACCTCCTTTAATAATGAGGTGGGGGTGGTAGCTGATGTCAACACAAATTTTGAGGCCTTTGGTTTTTATACACACACCAAATTTTAATTTTTTTCGCCCCCTTTAATAACGATATGGGGGTGGTAAAGGGGTAGTGGGGGTGGGGCTGACGCAAGAATAAATTTTGATGCCTTGGTTTTTCACACATACATTAATCCCAATTTTATGGACTTGCTTGCTTTATCTATTTACCCCCCAACCCTTAAACGGAATAAGATCAAAATATAATTTAGTTCTTTTCAAATCCATATCTTTAACCGTTCCAGAGTAATCATGCCCATAAAAAAAAGTTACAGACACACCGACAGACAGTCATAAATTTCTTTTTCCCAAACTTAAAATTTCGATGTCTCGTGACAATTTAAGCTGATTTTAACAAGCAAAAAATTTTTACGATTGCCACAATTCAACGATGTGGAAGTAATTTAGCAAATAAAGAAATGTGAGTTGTTTGATTGTTTTTTATGTAGATTTTGCACTTTTTCAACATTTTCATGCACTCTGTTATCTTTTGTCAAATAAGAAAAATGCTTTTGTAAACACATTTTGTTCCCAAACAATTTTCATTTATTTTTAAGTGACGCTGACAGAAAAAAATGCTCTACATAAAGTTGACCTACTATCAGAAAAAGTGATACATTTAATGCAGATTCTAACATGGTTTAACACGGGGTTATTAATAGGGTTTGGGAAGTCTCGACATTCTCAAAGTCCCGGGACACGAGACATCGCAGGATCAAAGTCCCGGGACTTCGAGACTTTTCAAAATAAAATTAGAATCCAGTCTTTTTCCTAATTTAATAAAATATTCTTTTAAAAAAAAATTAGTGAATTAACAACTTGTTTGTTTCTGATTTTTGTAATAATGCCTCCTGAAAGAGAACACTCTCTTGTTTTCAACAGATGTCGATTATATTGTGTATGGTAAGTTACGTACATACGAGTATCAAGTAATTACTCGTTAAACTAAGAGATGGCGCTCTCAGTGACAGAGTGCGGGAATCCTTTTGTTAATAAAATTATTACAAGCGTGTCTCGAGACTCGACCCGAAATTCCCGGGACACGAGACAATTGAAAATGAGTCTCGGTGATAAATTTTGTAACTTTGGTAAAAGGGAGTTCTCGTTATCCCGATCAAATTTTCAAATGTAACCTCGGTCTGGAAACTCGCCGGCGCACCTTTCTGAAAATATTACTTGAGAAATGTTAAATAATAATGTCACCTAAACATTATTTCATAGCAATAATCTTGATTTATATTTACAAAATGAGATGGCGGTCCACTTCCAAAAATAATACGTTAAAAGTTAAAAGTTAACTCAATCGAAAAAGTTTAAAACATCCTTTATACCTAAACTTACTAATAATAGTTACAACCAACGTTTCATTATGTAATACATAGTTTTTAAAAATAACAATCGATAATAAGATATGGAAAAAAAATCGATATAATTTTTAATATCAAATATCTTAGTTACAATAACACCCATGAAAAAAAATATTTGGCTTTTCGATTACACCTTTTAAGCTCTTTAGTTTTAATGCTTCCAAACATTGTTAATTTTGAAAATCTATATTTTTATATTTTTTTTGCACCGTGTACAACAAAACCGAAGTTTCTCAATATGAATCGTATTTATAAAACAAGCAAAAGAAATTATGAAGAATGACTTTCGAAAAACAGAAAATAAAAATGTTTACTAGTATAAGTAAGTCCATCCGTGGAAACACTGTATATATGTTGCTATGAGGGGACAAATGAGCAATGGCAATTGAGAAGCATCCCTTACGAAAATACTATATATAGTAGACTTTGTTCTTATAATTATTATTATCCACTGTCGATCAATCCGTGAGAAGCGAAAATCCCTACTATATACATTTTTCGACTGCCTGCAACTCGGAAACGGCTGGTTTTCAGACCCAGGTTACTTTTGAAAGTTTGATCGGGACAACGAGAACTGCCTGTTTCGCAGAGTTACACAACTTTTCACCGAGACCCATTTTCCCATGTATTTGGTGCCGGGTCCTTTGCGACTGAAAAACCTTCCATACAATTTTTACTCATCTTACACTAGACATGGGCTTGATGGGTATGTAATAGGACTACAGTCAAGCATTACCCTACAATTTGCAGTTCTATCCAGAGTAATAATAATTGAAGAAATATAGGAAAAAAACATACGAGTCAAATTGAGAACCTGCTCCTTTTAAAACGGTTTAATCCAAGTAACTAAGTAACTCCTTAAAGCGCTCTTTTATGAAACACTCTTGTCCCTAGATATAAAACCATTGTAGTTATTTTGATCTACATTTCAGGTTCACTGTGTGTACATACTTTAATATAATATAAAATCTAAATAAACTTTAATTCTCGATTTGTTCGTTTACGATTTAAACATGTTAATTATGGAGTTGAATCGAGGATGTAATAGAAAAGCCATGCTCTATTTGTTTACGTGATTCTATTTATAAATTAAGAGTGAATGATTCAAAATACAATAAAAAAAAAGAACGGTTTGTGCTCGCCATTGTTTATTTAACTTTTATTCTTATTTATAAAATGGCACATCCGCTGGACGGGAAAACTTGTAAAGTATCGTTCATAGATTTTAAATATATTATTTATAGGCAAAATAATTTCATTAGTTACTATCTAAAATACGATTTTTGGTCATTTTGGCATGATATTTAAATGATAATAATTTAAGATGTGAACGAAAAAATAAATTATGACCGATCGTATTTCAAACGTAAATCACAAAAAATTTGTTATTACAACTACTATCACTAACAGCTTTATTGCACTGTTCATTATTGATTTAACAATAAAGCAGCTTTTGGTTTGTAGATGATTGATTGATCTTTTGTTTATTTATTTTCTCAGTTTGTCTATCGAAAACTGGAAAACGTTTGTTCGCTAGAATGGGGTTATTTCATGAGTATAAAAAACTTAAAAATACCTACTAATAATTTGAACAGCAAAATATACGTGGATTACGTAATAGCAATTAAAATCACTTTGATATTTGTTAATTATTCATAAATCCACAAAAATTATACTACTCATTTTAAATTTTATTAACGCGTAACGTCAATAGTTATAGGTAATTTTATTGTTGTTAGATTGCTGCCCTGTCAATACCAAATGTAATTCTAATATTTTAGCTTCTAGTTTTCCAGTTTGCAAATAAATACTTTACGACTTTTAGGAAGTGAGAAGAGGCGCATATTTTCGGCCACAACTTTGTTGTTTTTTGTTAGAGAAAAAATTTTAAAAAACGTCCGAAAGCTCGATCAATTTTCTTTAGAACTGGTGTCTACAAATATTTTGAAAAAACTGATAATTAGCGAGATTCTTGGGAAAATGGAAGAAATTTCACGTTTTCCTAGAAAATGCATGTGAATCTTAAAAAAATAATTTTTCCCAGAAACGTTTGCTTTGAAGGACCGAGATTAATGGAACATCTAGGTAATACATGATATTAAGAGTACATCATAATTGAGGTCAATTTGAGTTACTTACCGATTAATTACGGTCACAAAATGGCGAAATTTGACCGAAAAAAAAAGTTTTCACTTCCGTCCCTTCTATTACCCTCAATTTTGTCGCAAGACAAAAAATTAAAAAAAAAGTGTTTTAGCAAATTTAATCCTATTTGAATTCATCAAAGTAGTTTTCTGGCCTAGGAGCCACGGTTAAGGAGTTACCAACTTTTTAAACAAGAAATGTGTGATTCTTGCCGAACATCGCCACATATTTCAGTAAATATCTCCGAAACGAAAGAAAAAAAAAATCAAAATTCAGATGGAACCAAAAGATTCGTAATGAAACGAACTCGTTTAACGGTATTTTTTTATTTTGGGCTAGCTCTTACCGTTTCAGAAATATCGGCGAAAAATAGTTAAAAAAAGCATGCATTTCGGAACCGAAAATAGCGCAAAAACATGCAATCTTAAAACGTTCATATTTTTCGAAAAACACCTGCGGGAGGGCAGTATGATGTCGCGACGCAAGGAGAGTTCTAGTTGATGCATCGTAAATTGCACAAGGCAAATCGATACTTTGGCTCGGCACAAACGAATCAAAAGTGGCACTTTTTGACATTTAGCGAAAGCGGCAAAACAAAATGTCAGTCACATATGTCAATATGGTAATGGTGAAGTTTGTATTTCATGGCTGCCATACAAATTTACTGCTTGAACTATCCATTGACGTCACGGCTTTTAGCAGGAACTACAATTTTCAAATTATAAATTGAATTTAAAATTATTTAACGTTGATAAAAAAAATTGCCGTTACTTATAATATACTTAATTATTCCTAGTTCTAGAATGCCAATTCACTGTAAATACAAATTATGAAATAACCCCATTATTCGTAATATTCTGTTGTTTCATGTATTGAAATATAGAAGCAGTTCCCACTGGAACACTCGGAAATACCCATATAAATAAAATTTAAAGGAAGAAAAATGTCGATTGAGTTATTTCATTCTAAGTAAATTGAACCGTACACAAATATACATAATTGTTTCTAAAAAAATTATTTTTTGACTCATTTTTATTGTATATCATCCGTTACAATTAGTCCAGGAAAATTGAGCGAAAAAGCGAGCTGAATTTTGCTACCTCCCTTTGTTTCGTGGTTATAATGTGTTGAAAGTCTCCATCGATTGAACTTCAGCGCATTATTTGACAGCGCGTAAAAAAATTGTTGAAAAAATATTGAATCGCATTCAAAAATGGTCCCTAAAAATGTTTAAATAAAATTTCACAGTCACCCAGTTAAGTGAAATTCCTCGCTGTCAAATATTGACAGCAGTATTTTTTAATAATAGCTAGATTACATTTTTCACTCCCAAAAAAGGGGGTGGAAAAGTCAAAAGTTCCATTTTAATTTTTTTTTCTATTGAAACATGCAAATTTAAAAAAAATAAAGGATCTCATCATGCATAACGACCAAAAATATATAAGTAAAAAAATCGCCACTTTTAAAGTTTCCATAGTACAGCCAATATTTAACTGCAAAGGTTAAATATATAGGACAACAGTTTTGTTTTGCTTTGCCAAACTTCGAACAAAATGTATCAAATACCGATCTAAACTTCGCTAAAAAATCATGGATGCAATTCTTACCGTTTTCGCTAAGTGAGCGGTAAAAGTTAATAAAACTCTATCCTCGAAATTTCAACAATTTATTGTCAATGATTGAAACAAAAACGACAAGGAGTTCGTCTAGAGATCTTACAGAGAATATACGCGCTTTTGAAAACGGTCCCAGTAAATCGAATAAAAACTCAGTCATAAGCTGGCCCAAATAGGTCAAAATTACGCTCGTTGTTAAGTGATAAATTCTACATAGAGTGGTACATGTTAGCATAACAACAATTAAGTGATTCTTTTACCATGCGCCATGTGGCTCTTGCTGTGGGCAACAAACATGACCCTAATCCAACCCAGCGTGGACGTAGCAGGCCCAACTGTATAACGGCAGCAATGCTTATCGCACGCTGGTAAATCAATCAATTGTTTAAGCAAAAACGACAACATACCTCGCGAGGCAGCCTCGCAACGAACACAGGTATCGATTTCTCTTCGCGAGGCAGCCTCGGAAAGTTGATACGCACCTTAAAGGTCGGCAGGTCAGTTTTGGGATATTGGGATATTCGTATCAAGAAGAGATATTTATTTTATTTTGTTTGTTTTTTATTTTAATTGAACAATAGAGCAGTGAATATTAGCATTATATCTTACTCCAAGGAGGGTAAAATACCATTTGTTTGACCGAAGACAACCGGAAGGTATCGACGTTTTGGATACAGGAATTTTTTTAACCACAATATTCACGAACCTCTTGATAATAACTAACCGATTTAACTATCTTCTGTTTATTTTCAGAATAGTTATAGATAGAAGTGCTAAGTAATTCCCCTTGCATCAATAACAAAGATAGAACATTTTTGCCAACCCTTTTGTGCAAAGACTGAGCAAATGCGTGAGCGAATGACTAAAAAACGTTTTTCCAAAAAAATCGTTTACTTGTTTTATTGAGGGTCTCGATCATCTCCAGTTGGACTGGCTGACAGACAGACGGCTCTGCCTGCCCACTGCCTACCTGCTCTTGTGAAACCGGCGTCCATTTCTGAGGGTTTGTATGGACGTTCTCCAATAATTTAAACGGGTTGGAAGGCCATTTTATATTATTTTAAAATACAGAGAGTTAGCTTATGTACACGTCAAAGTTTATTTTACCGATTTATTAGAATATCGTCATTAGTGTGCTAGTGCTGACCCAATACAACTGAGTAGGTATATACGATTTCTGAAAATTACGTGTTTAGTCCAGCGCGCCGACTAGACGACTCGGGTTCAATCCCCATGCGGAGTTAACCGAAATTTGGTCGAAAAAAGATGTGTTTTTTTCTCTGTGCAAAATGTGTAACCTCTGCTCCGTAATCCTATAACTTTATTGATATAGGGGTTTGTGACTCTCTGGTGTTTAATTTTGATTTAAATCTTTTCATTTAGCATTATCCATTGTTATAATAATTGTGGTATGTATTTTGTTTGTACAACTAGTCTTTAATGATCAGTTCCTCAACGAAGGATGTGGCATTATATTCTCTGCATAACTTTGCTGTTCGTGTTAGTAAAAGTGGCAGTGAAGGGCCTGAATATAAGCCCACTCACATATAATCAACCTAGTAAAAGTGGCTGACAAAGAGACGTTCGATGCTTAAAAAGTTCCAAGGCAAATAAGAACTATTGGATACTGTATTGTAATAGGCGTAAGATTCTTGAAGAAGAACCAGAGACGCAACCGAGAAAAGAAATAGAATAACGAGGTAAGCTAGCTTCTAAGAACTGTGGCATTAACGATTTAGAAAAGTAGAAGAGTTCTTAAGTAAAGTTCTCCAAACAAGGGTGTTCCAAGTCAACATTGGGGCTTTATGAATCCAATATTTAACTCTCAACAAAAGAGAAATGAAAGAAAAAAGAGAAAACTCAAATGAATCCAGACATTGATTTCGAACGACTCTTAAATTTGATTTGACAAGGCACGGAAGATTGGTCCATTACTCATTTGTTTGGAGAACAGAAATATTCAAACTTAAATTTTGAAGTGCAGAAATCAGCTGTAATGTTCGATGGCGTCCTGAGAGGAAAAATTTGCGTTATGAGTAGTATCAGCGAAACTATGAACAGCATCATACGTCGGAGAGGGTATAATATGAGATGGATACATAAGCCTGCGGAATACCAAAGTTGGTAGAGGATATCAAATCGCAAGACATTGATGTGTGTTATAGAAGGAGAATAATATTAAACTTTAATCTGTATATGTATTGTACCAAAAGATTTTCATTATGAATTCATCAGAAACTAGGAGAAAGGAGAATTGACAAAGACAAATGAAGAAGATACTAAAGGAAACCATAATATACAGAATATATCGCAGAGCTGGTGATCTGGCTGCTGGTTTTCGGGTCTTCTTTTGCGTTGACTTTGTTGACTGATTGACATTTCCTCCATCTTGTCGTAATCTTCTGAAGCGAAGTCGGCTCTGCTGATCTGAGCTCATCTATTTATACAGGTTATCAAGAGGCGTGTTGA
Source organism: Rutpela maculata (assembly GCA_936432065.2). Taxonomy (NCBI): domain Eukaryota; kingdom Metazoa; phylum Arthropoda; class Insecta; order Coleoptera; family Cerambycidae; genus Rutpela; species Rutpela maculata. Next base: position 248,796,857 of record OW386286.2, read on the forward strand.
GCCATGTTGGCAAGAGAAGGAAACATTCAAATAACTATAATCATGACACCGGCCTACAATTACCAATAACCTGGAAGTCAATGTTCCAGAACATATTCAGTTCATGCTGAGTTCAGCAGATCTCACATCGCTTCGAAAAGAAACACGATAAGATGGTCGAAAGGTCGAGCACTCAACAAAGCCGGAAATATACCCGAAAACCAGCAGCCAGATACAGAATAGAATGATTTTAAACAATTACTAACGTACTTTGATTTAAATATATGCATCTCGTGAAGAGTAGTGGATCACAAGACAAAATGTTGGGAATAAGAAGAAGAGAGAAGACATCCATCTACAGTTATAGCTCCTGGAGCCTGCTCGAAGAAGTTAGTATGCAATGCATAATTATTCAACCGAGAAATCAAGATGAAGATCATTCATAATGAAAGCAGTTAAATGGACAAGAATCAGTGAATAAGCAGACTTCGACTGCTGCTTCTACAAAGGAATTTTCCAAATCAAGCTCTGAATAGAGGCGTACCCAACGAAGTAATCATGAAGCGATTACGTCCAGAAATTTAAACAATAGAAATCAAAGATGACATGAAAAGATTGTGAGGAAAAAAATATAAAAGTACATATTACATAGTGATGAGAATGATGTACAAATAATCTAATTTAATACTACAAGTGTAATAGAAGCTTACCAACACCGAACCAATTTAATTTCATTGTCAGAAGCTTCTTCCAGCCAAAAAGAAACATGCATCGGAGCGTAACGCCTTGGTTTGATATCGACTATTTGTGAACTGTGGTTGTGCTCTCGTGACTTAAACGCTCTGCGATCACTCAATTGTATTTGGTCAGTACTTGTGTGGAAGAAATAGGATTGTCAAATTTGAAAATATTATTTTTTTCCATTAGTGAAGGTACAATTCTAACATGGTAAAATAGACTTTGGTTGACACTATCAGATCCCAATTGTTTGCTTATGTTTATAAAGTTCAGTCATTTGAGAGCATAATTTGGTGAAGATCACAAAAGCGAACTCTCTTTAAAAATATTTGTTTCTATCTGTTTCCCGTAAAGAATATTTTGTTCAATTAAATTGATTTTATTTAAAAAGATGTCAACTCTATTATAAAACATATTTCTATTATTAGTCATACACATCATTCTGTATTGTAGAAGTATTTGATCATCATATTTTTTTCAATTAATTCATAATTAACAATTAATAATGATTTCATCATAAAAATTCATATTAGAATTTTTAGGGAAGATTTATGTATATTTCTATATGTTGTGGCCAATTGTTTCAGGAGTAATGCAGGCAACTCTGTGTAGTGGTGGAAAAATGGAAAAAAGGTACAGCCCTAGTTTTCGAGATGACCATATGCGCGGAAAAACCGATAGGAAGAGGAAACGGGGAGAAGAAGTTTTAAAGTAAGTTATTAAAAGTCCAATACATTATTCAATCGTTTGCTTTCCCTTACCCTACAAAGGAAACCAATTCTAAGATGCATAATGTTCAAAAAACGTGAATATGGAGAGAGTTGTCTTTTCGGAAGGTATAAAGGATTATCTTAAAATTAATCTTGGAGCCACCGAAAATAAAACGCAAAGGTTTGTTTGAGAGAAAGATAATATCATGTAATATATTCCAGAAACCAAGATGGAATTGTGAAGAACTACTTTGGTGTACACGGCAAAAATCCAAAAATCTCCAGATGATTCTGTTCAATATATGTATTTTCTTCAATTGTATTTTTTTTTAATAAAAGACCAACTGTAATAATTCAATTGCTTATTTTATTAATAAAAAAAAGCCCAGATCAAACACAAATGTTTCACTTCGCAAAAAGTATGAATATTATGATCTATTTTATAAACTTGCAGTGTTCTCATGCGGAAGAGTCGGGAAAATTATGTGATAAGAAAACAATCGTTAATTTTTCGATATTAACATGACATTTGGCATATTGGTGTAGTTTTGGTGGTGAACTTGATGCTACTCTGAAAAACAAAGAAGTTAATTTTCGTCCTCCATCTTGAAAAGATGGCGCCTGCAAATGGTTTTTGTAATTATCTCGTAAACCGTTCCTTAGATGATACGACCGCATCCTGTACAATTCTAATAAGGTACAATGGAATATATTTCTTTTCTTCTTTCTTTATTTTTCGTGCTGTCGTGATTTATTTAATAAAACAGTTGAAAGTTTTCTTTATTTTTAAAAACACCTACGACATCTGTGGGCTGGAGAGAGGTCGACTTGCCAAGAAGTCTGCGAAGAGACAAAGTTTGGCAGCGCAGACGTACAAGCTCAATTATCCTTAATTTTTTTTTCATTTTCATTAATATTATACCGGTATTTTGTTCAATGAAAATTTCAAGGGCTTTACAATTAGTACAGTTCATTGCCCTAGAAAAATTAAAGTTTGATGTTATTTTGCAACGTTCGAAGCAGAAAAGTACACAGGAGAAAAGGCAAGAGATTTTGTTTTCCAGACCCTCGCGTTATTTTTCGTTTTAACTTATGTAAATGGAAAACGTTTTATTAGAAAAAATGAAGAAGAGGAAGGGTGGAAGTGATTACCACTCTAGATGTGCCGAGTTTCCCTCCAATTTCTTCTGCACAGACTTGAAATACTTATCTCTTCTGATTCTGAAAAGTGATACTATTTCAAGTAAATATTAACTGTGGGTCGCCCTTGATACAGGTAAAAACTTTTCTTATCAACCTGTAATAGCAAAAGTATTGATTAAAGTTTAAAAAAATGTATATAATTTGCAGATTATTTTGTCTTTGTAAATTTTTTAATGACAACTATCATTGCGTATCGAAATTATTACAAGAAACTGCATTTGGGACGCCTTTTTTCAAGGTGGCGGGTACAAGTTTTTACGGAGTGGTACTATACTGCATTTTATTCGTTATAAAGAACTCTACCACTACACCATATTTAATGTTAGTATCACGAAGTGAACGATATGCAAAAAATTGTTCCTTTATAAACCAGAGTGGATCAACCTCCAGTTAGAATCATACGTGATTAAATGAAAGGTGACCAAAAATTTTCCGATCATAATGGTATATCTAATTTTTACCTCACCTGGGCTATATGTTCTTATAATATTGCAGTAGCTATACAAATAAATGTATATCTATACTCAAGTTACCTCGAGCTAAGGACATGGTGTCAATTATCTGATTGGCATATTGGTTGTCCCCACTCTGCTCATTAGCAGAACTTGTAACGTGTGCAATTTTACAACACACCTTCTGTTCGGTAACTTTAGTATATGTATAATCTACGTTCACTGTTTATGTTTATATACAGGGATATACATTATATTTTGACCCCTTTTCACTCCTTTGTTTTTAGAGTTCTAAAAAAGTTAAATACAAAAGTTGTAGCATTTTTCAAAAAATAAGTAAAAAAATAGCCTCCACATGATATAAAAATTAAGGTGATTTTTTTAAATGGATATCTTTAGATTTTCTTTTAGATCTTTTCTCCCTAATTTCAAATATATTAGAGTTCATAGGTAATATCTTTTGATACATCAGACATTAAATATGCTCCAAATATGCCTATAGGAAGTAAGTAATAACCCATTTAAAAAAATCACCTTCATACTTACATCACGTGACCAATGCAGGCAATTTATTTTTAGTTGTATCTAAAAAATATACCTTCAACTTTTGCATTTAACTTTCTTTAGAACTGCCAAAACAAAGGGAGGTGAGAGTGGAGCAAAATATAATGAATAACTCTGTACATGTAATTAACTGCTTCTACTTGTACTCAGTGTAAATCGAATGATAAACTGACCAAAAGGGAACCAGAAATTATTAATTTAAAAAAACCTATCACATCAAGTTGTCATATGTATATTTCCATTATTTACAATTGTTTTTAATTTGTAGCACATGGTGTCACACAGAAAATATCTTAAGCAGGTATAATAAATTTTTAATACTACAACTCATCAAAAACCCTTTTTAGGAAATTTCATTCATCCCTGATTCAAAACGACTGAGATTTAGGCTTTTGGTTTTTTATTTTCAGAATGAGAATCCACCACACTGGCAACCCGAAAGATGTCCTGAAAAGCATTTCCCAAGCCGACAATACCAACAAGCAATACTTCTTAATGCTAGAGAACATAACCTCACATTACACCCATCCCTGTATATTGGACCTAAAGATGGGTACCAGGCAACACGGAGATGATGCGTCGGCCGATAAAAGAAGAAAACAAATGGCGAAATGCGCAGCTAGTACTTCCGCTTCTTTGGGCGTTAGGTTATGTGGTATGCAAGTTTATGAACCGGAAGCCGATCTGTATTATAAAAAGGACAAATATTGGGGGAGGGAACTAAACGAGGAAGGCTTCAGAAATGCATTGTGCCGTTTTTTTGACAACGGTTATGGACTCAGGGTTTCTGTGATACGTAAAGTAATAGCTAAATTAGAAGAATTAAGAAGGATAATAGAAAAACAAAGTTGCTATAGATTCTATTCGTGGTAAGTTTTATTGAATAAATCGCATGAAACTTCATGTATACCATTAAAAACTCAACACAATGAAATATTATAGGTTATTAACATATTAAGCCACGCAATAGATGATTCTACCTACAAAAGAGTCTTGGAGAAACTTCATTAAGTTTCTATCGAAAACACGATTTTTGAATTATTTTGTTTATTCTAATTCGCAAAAATTTGAAGTACGGCTCTGTAGTACTCTTGTCAGCATGTAATAGCCTGACTTTGATATTTCTAAGGCCGGTTTTTATGGCCTTTTTTATTCGCACTAATTTTTTTTTTTAATAATAATAATAGCTCTCGTGTCGTGTTGGTAAATTGATGGCCATATGTGTTTAAAACGCCCTTTTGTTATTGTGTATTTGGAAATATTTAACCATCACTGGTATATTAAATTTATAAAAGCACTTTTTGTCAATACCAGAAAAGCGAAAACAAGTTACTGTGATCATTATAACCTCCTTCAAACCTTTAGGACAAGAAGGGAGGCATCCATGTTTCCATTCGGTGGAAAAATAGATTTAGTAAAATTTATATTATTTTCTTAAATGCTTGCCCAATGTCACATTTTAACTCACTAAATCAATGATTACTGTTGATGACCCTGCCATCTCGAAATTTTGCAAAAAATTTATATTCAAGTCAAATTCTATTACCCGTTCTTAAAATTTAGATATTTCATGAATTATGAGGCCTCTTTGTTTTCTGTGACTATTTTATATAGGTTTACAGTAAAAATGGCTGGGCAAACATATTTCAAGTCTATGAAGATGCATAAATTATGTTAGTTTTCTATTATGTAGTGGGTACATTCGTCATTCTCTGCATCTATCTCTCTCGAACTGTATCTGCAATCCTCGTATATCAGTATGCTACCATATATCAAGGCAATAGTAAAACAATCATACTCTTCATTAACGGCACGTGAAAAATAAGTTAATGCTAAAAATCCAGAATACCGCCACTATTATTGGCAAAGTATGTGATGGCCGAGCGTTGGCCTGTGTTGCACTTTATTCAGTAATTTAGCACTCTTTGCCAGTACTTTCCCAATTAGGTTTATTTATGATGGGCCAATTATCTGTGTTTGCTGGGTTTTTATCAAAGACATGTTAGGCAACAGCCTTTCGACTTTTGAGATGGGCCATATGTCCTTTGAATCTGGTTATATTTCGACGCTTTGGTGGTTCAATGTACTTCAAATAGTTTTCTTACAACTAGTTTCGTAAATCCTATCATTTGATTCAATTTATCCTTTGTGTTTCCAAAAAGTTGTTGCAATTTATTTCTCGACGATGCGCGATGGATGAACAACTGTGATATCAATTTTTTACAGATTCTGCTTAGACCATGGGTAAACCGTAGTTCAAATGGTTCGGTTTGAAAGTCGATGAATTCGGGAAGTTTCTTTAAATATGTGTTTCTTAATTAATTTATTAACTAATCTTACAGTGTATCCATTTCTCTTAGTTATATTCTTAATTAAAGCTTTCTATTTTGCAAATCTCTGTTCATTCAGAGGGAAACTCAATAGACAACGAATCAAGAAAGTGAGAATAATCATTTTGTGCTGTAGACAATGACGCTTGAAGAACATATTATTGAATTCTTTGAACAACACGAGGGGGCTGCAATGGGAAACTCTTTATCACCTTTCATTGCCAGTGTTTTCATGAGCAGGTTCGAAACAGGATGAAGGGAGAATTCGAGTATTTCCCTAGGATATGGTTGGGATGTGTGGATGATATATTCGCAGTATTCGATACAACTATTACGGATATAGATAACTTTGTTTCGAAATTAAATAGCTGTTTCACTTCAGTAATTTACAGATGAAGTAGAAAGAAACCAATGCGCAACTACTATTTTTAGATACATTTGTAATTAGGAATAGTGAAAATAAGTTGAAATTTGATATTTGCACTAAATACACCAGCCCTTTAAGATATATTCCTAATGACTCACACCATTGTCCCCAGCACAAAACGGATAGTCTCAATGTCTTGATTCATCATCTACTAAGTTTCCCTCTAAGTGAACAGAGATTTGCAAAAGTAAGTTGTATCCGCAGGTATTATTATATGAATTCTTTTTTGCAGTTCTCTACTCATAGTGTACGAAGGCAACGGAGGAATTCCCCGAGTAGCCATTTCAAAACCGGAATCTTGCTGTACGAACACACTAGACCCATTTTGCGACAACGACTGCACGCAGGCCTCGGAGGACAACAGCAGAGACCTACCTTGTTGCTACGACGCTGACACATCGAATTCTTCCATCGATTTTAACTTAAGTCACGACGAAGTCTCGCAAGATTCTCACCATAGAGGTTTTGGGGAAGCCGCAGCTAGAGGCGCGAAATCTAGCACATTCTTCCCGATCTCAGAGGAGACAGTTTTCCTGGATTCTCCCCCGCCTCCCAGTATTGCCACGTCTAGTCCTATTTCAGTCGACAGCTGGATGGTTTTCTCCAATAGTAGCAGCGACGAATATTCCCTGCATGGACACTTGAACAGTTCGAGCTCCAATGAGGACACTTCTGATTTCGAGTTACCATCGCCGCACAAAAGTAAAAGAAACTGTACGTTACAGTTTGAGGACTTGGAGCTGGAAGATGAAGACGAAGAGTTACTGCCAATAATGAAGAATGTACCGAAACGGTTGTGCGTTAAAGATAATTTGCCTCCTGCTAGTAGTTCGCGGTTCTCGAGGTCGTCTACTGCGACGGATGTTGACGTACGAATAATAGACTTTGCGCATACGTCGTTTGTGAGAACGGCCGATGGAAGTTCAAAGACTGTGCATGAAGGACCTGATGGAGGATTTTTAACCGGCTTAGATAGTCTTAAACGATTGTTATCTCAGATTTTAGCGGCGGAAAATTAGTTAGTCCGTGAAAGGACTAATTTGACTTCACTTATAACTGTTACTCTTCGAGCGATTGTTACGAATTTGGCTTTAGAAGATGCACAACAGTAAATATGCAGAATTCAGGAAGGTAGTTCTGAAAGAGCCGGATACCAAAAAATAGACAATGAGTCGGCTATTTTCAGTTTTGCTTTCAGTTTTGAATTTTGCAAAAACGAAAATGTGTTCCATTGTGCAATAACCCTACGTTTGGGTATCACTTAAATTCAAATTCGTACAAGTCCAGACAATTTAGGTAAATTAAGTGATTTCCTTGACCCAGCAGAGTACCTAAAAAATTTTCGACATGTATGAAATATGTTGAATAATGAAAAATGCTTCCAAGTGTAGATATAAGAAGTTGTGGAATACTGCTCATCTCGAATACAATAAAATGCTGCCAATATAAGTAAATAAATATTTATAATTTCTCTTGTAAAATATTTTTTCTGTGAATTTATATTTTTAATACGGTTATTTGTTTATTTTTTTTAATCGTTAAAGGTGTATATATTGTATTTATTATTAACAGTTGTGATGCTAAATTGACAAGTCCATTATCTCTCGTCAATTGACTAAATGAATCAACGATCTGAATAGTTTTTTTAATAGAAGCCACTTGCCTATCTTTTTGATTGCAAATAGAGATGCCAAAAGACGCATTTAAGCAAATTTAACTTTTTAATTTTATATAATCTTTTTACCAACCTTGATGATTTGCTTTAAAAATGGAAAGAAATATAAGAAATCAAACTAAGCAACATTTAGTCCAGGTAGGTAGGTATGACTGAATTTTGTAGGAGTTAGAAAAAGAAATCATAAATGTAAAATCCTCCAAGGTCAAACACCACCCTTAAATTTACAAATTGAATACCAAAAATCTGGTTATAACTCGTTTTCTGTTGATTTTCGCTCAAAATGGTAGGATATGATACTGAAGATAAGTAAATTCTCTCTAAAAAAAGGTTTTAGACGTTTTCTTGCTGTTGCTCATGTTGGCATGCCCATAGTAAGTCACTTATAGTCAATAGTCCACTCATCACGTCGCGTCGTCAACATAGGCGAGATAGCAAAATAATTCAGCATCAGGAATTAAAACTATTTTGGAAAATGGTTTAAGGTTTATTGAGGTTCTGGTTCCAGGATTTTTTAATCTTGGGTTCTCATTCCAGGAAAAACAGGAAAAGCATTTCTGGTTCCACAATTTTATGAATTCCTGTTCTAGTGTAAGGATTTAAAACTTTTGTGCCGACATTTATCTTCACAGATCGCCACCATAAAAAATTGAATTGTTTTAGGGTACCATACTCATTGTGAAGAATATATTTTTCGGGTTAAAAAATAAACTAAAAAGGTCTGAATAATCTATTGTAGTGTTTTTTGAAGTGCACAGATGGCGTGTGATTTTTTTCAGGTTTTTAATTGCATCTTAAACGAATGAGGAAAGTCGTAAGGTTACTATCAAAAAATTACGAAAAACAAATGCTTGGGAACCAATTTTTGAGACTTTGGCAGCTGGAACAAACTTAACTATGAACTGTGCCGTTTTTTGTTGTTTTAACTATTATTTTTGAGAATTTTATACTCTACGAAGAAACATCTATATAGTGTGTTGCCCTATTTCGTGTAGTTTTCAAGATATTGATGTTAAAACAGTAACTGACCATGTGGCAATTTTTTTATTAGCAAACCGAAAATAAATCAAAATATACAAGATGACCAATAATGTATGGCCTTGGTGGGAACCATTTTTTGAATCATTTTGTCTTTGTCTCCTGTCTTCTGTTTCTATGTGCCACTTTCCTTTCCACAACGTTGTGGGAAGATCATGTTTTTCGCGAATATGAGAGCAAGAAAAGTAAACATGACAAAAATTGTTATCTATACGTAAACTACTTATTCTACATTGCTAAAAACTTAAAGCTTTACTGAATTTATATAGTAATAATAATAAACCTTCCTACTGACCACACACTTACGGTCTTGTGTCATTTCAAATAGCGGTTCCCCAATTCTCATAGGTTCTAGTTCCAAGTCCTACTCAACACTGGATTTTTTGCTTAAACTCTTTATTGGGATGCCCAAAAAAAATATTATTAGTCTTTTAACTTTGTTAGGACCGCAGAATTTTTTTTCTACAAACACTTAATAGTAGTCTTTTTATCTTTGTTGTCAGTGTCAAAAATGCCATTTTATGGAACCAGTGTTAAAGGTGGTTTACTTTTAACATAACTCTTAAATGTGAGTTTATTGAAAGTCAGCCAATTCAGTAGAAATAAACTTAGTTACAGTGAATTGTTTGTATGCTTTGATTGGGAATTTCAAACTTAAAGTACTTTAACATTTTCTACATTTCATTATTTCAAGAGGTCAAAATTTTAAATATTCGTTTAGTTTTTCACTGTTTAGCACCTTTCGTCTATTTTTTAGTGTTTGTAGAAAAAATATTGACTTTATTTTGTTCGAAGGGATGGGCTACCCTACTACTTGTCGTGTTCCATAAACAACTGTTTGAAAAGGATAAAAAAAATAGAGAATCATGGACTTTTCGGATCCATTGCGTCATACGTTAAAAGTAGCTTTAAGAAAAAGAAAAGCTGCTAAAAAACTGCGTAAAATAATTTTTAAAAAGTCCTGGTAATAATTTACAAAATACGCTCTTCCAATTAATATTTTTTTATTAAAATTCTGCGTCAAACGTCAAAAAATATTTTAATAGTGATAGACTCTAATTACGCAATTTCGAACTAGGTACTCTATTTTTTAATAGTTTTATTTGCTTTTTAAACATAAAAAATTGTGTGCTTTTGATGTATCATCGACATGAAATCTGAAAATCTGACTAAAATATGAAGATACTTTGAGAGGATATTTCGGAAACTTTAGAATTAGAACATTTTTATTTATCTACTTTTATTAGGTTATATACTAATTAATGAACTGCTTTTGAACAGTTAATAGTATCCATAAACAAATAGCGTGAGTTATAATGAGTGAGTTATTATAAATCACTAGGTACAGAGCCAATCACCTTTATCTTCATGCCTAGCCTGTCCAATCGACGTAACGCGCGACACGAAGGTGGCCCTGTCCGAGAGAATTTTTTTCCGATTCGGTGAAATAGAACGGTCCATTATTATTGAGGGGAGGAAGGTGATTTATCATGTTTGAATAGTTTCGACGTTTTCAAATCAAGTTAAGTAATAATTGTGCCGAAAATGATGAATTCGGTTAGTGAAGATGAACTAATATGTACACCACCAGAATGAAGACAAGTAGCTAATGATAAAATACATAATTTATTACCCGAAAAATCGCAGAAAAAAATATGAAAGTGTGTACAAAAATTAAATTTTACAGTTAATTTTATTAATAAACAAACTGAGAAACTTAAACAAAGTTTTCTCAATTTAATATTTATTGTTATAATCGTAGATAAAGTAATGGTAATGACTCACTGCGGTAATGGTAATAACTCACTTGATGAGTTATTACCTACATTAGCGCTCGTTGAATAATATACTATTATTCACACTTGTATACAAAATGTTATCCTTTTTTATTTTAATTTATTGTATTTTTAGGTTGGATGTACGAAAGAATAGATTTTTTCTTAATTCATAGGAAATTGAGCGGACTTTTAGCGCAACTTTGAGCTACTTTTTCATATAATCATTAGGGACAAACGGTATTTCAAAAAATCTCAATAAGGCGATTTTTGTGCAGAAAAGCAACAAGTGCTTCTTTGCGTATTTTAGAAATATTAAGACTAGAATATATATTCTTTTATTTTACTTAGAACTTCATGAGCTTTTCTCTCTCTCAGAATTACTTTTAACCTCAGAAGAACTAGAAAATCGTGGATTATCCCACGATTTTACGATTTTTTGTAAATTAAAAAAAACAGGAGTGTTTAAAATTAGGGTTAGTTCTTGACCCCGGTGGATTTTACATTTTTATGTTTTTTTTTTCCAGCCTTTAATAGTCAAATGAATCTGTGCTTTCTTCATGAACTATTTGTAGAGGGGGGTAATTTTTTTGTGGAAATGCAATCTGCATGTTATCAGGAAATTACAGTGAAGTAAGGTTTTTGAATTTACTTTATAGTGGGGATAAGAATATTTCTTTCGTTATTTTAAAGTTATATTTCATTGTTAAAGTACGTTCAAAAACCTATAATTAAAAAAGTCTTAGTATGGCAGTTTTTAATGAGGCCCAAAAGATTTTTAGGAAATCCGATATTTTAGAGAAAATAAATATTTTTATTACTATATTATATAAGTTATCCAAAATAGTTTACATTCATAAGACCTATAATTCCAGTCCCATTAAAAAATATTCATTATTTCATTAATTTCAGTTTATGTAAAATTAGAAATTTTCACGTTTTTATTTTTTATGATCGAATATGGACCTGTGTAGTTTTGTTAATAATTTATTTGCAAATATTTAGATTTCTTTTAACCCAATCCGATGAACAGAACCTGAGATAATTAAGAAAAAACGAAACAAACACGTTTTTCCAAATTATAATTTAATTTCCAAAAAACGGTCACTTCCAGATTGGATGCTGAAAATATATTTCCACAAGAAAATAGGCAAGTTTGACATATATTATGCTTTTTCCAACCTTCTACTTGGATTAATTGATATTAGGAAATTCAAAATTATGATCGAACACAGAACATAACAAAATTTTAAAATGATTTATTTTTTAACTTAGATCCGCCTTTTTTCATAATTATAATTGTCCTTATTTTCCATTGGCTATTCTGCACACAATATTTGAGTTCCATTAGTATCAATAAGTTTTTATTCTTACGCTGACAGAACTCAATGTTCATAGTTACTATTACATGGACCATAACCAATGCCACTTTTCAATGAATCTTTTAGGTAAATATTTAAATTTTATTATCGGCTGATCATTTATAAATTGTTATGATTACCTAATGTGGCTTATTTGACATAAATGGCCGGTAATTAATTTGGTCAATTGACCGCCCACCTGACATCACTAATAACAGTATTGGTATAAATTGTAACAAATAATTTAACCAAATCAGAAATTATTACCTAAGTTATGAAAGTAGAATAATTTTTATTTTAAACTGTGATTTCATTTGTAAATTTTTACTAAAATTAATATGCAAAGGATGTGTGAATGGGTAATTTCTAGACATTCCAAAATTTACCTAGAGGAAATATTTATACAAAAGAATCAAATTCATATTACAAGCACTTTTGCTTGTATGTTTGCCACGTTTGTGTTGATATTTTAAAGTTTATTTAAAAAGTGTAAATTAAGCATTGTAAAATAGAAATCGTTATTCTAGAGTATATTCCCAAACCGGGACCATTTTTGTATAAAGATATTGCTATTTATTTTTAATTGCCAAATTTTTATAATGTTTAGAAATTTGAGTGATTCGTGATTTTGTTCAACTTATATCTTTATTAATAAAACTTTTAAATCTACGTGCTAGTTTGTTTTTATTTTCATATTCCTCATTTCCATGTCGTACAACCAAAAAAGTAAAGTAAAATGACATACTGAATTTACAAACGTTGAAAAATAGTAAAAAAAAGTAAAAGCGCGTCAATAATGCATCAAATGGATAGTGGAGTGTAATTTAATTTCGATCTTTCAGCCCATTGACACTTTTAGAGTAAAATGTATGACTTCGCCAGATATGTGGCTGACATCCTATAGATCAGAAATCACTTGTCGTAAAAAGATCGTAATGAATATAATAGCCAGGGAGTAGAGATGGGCGCGTGAGTCGATTTTGACTCACGCTCACGACTTTAAACCATTAGCTCACGCACACTCACGCACGACTGATATATGTTAAGGCAAACTCACGCACACTCACGAAATCCTCCGTGGTTTGGTACCTTAAATGTACACGCTCACGGCGTGACACGGTGAAATCCACATCACGTGCCCATCTCTGGACCAGAGTGACCAGACCAGGCCAGGAGGGCTAGGCGACTGGCGAATGCAGTAGAGATATTGCAATTACGCATGAAATAATTTGAATGTTGCGTCATTCATCCTGTCCTTTTCCCTCCCTTCTCGCGCTCGTGTTCCGTCTTCCGTCTATCGCTTCGCTTCTTATTCTTGTCACGAAACGACAGGTTGAAGTTTTAGAGCAGAGATGGGGCGTCGTGTCACGGCGTGAATATTATCTCACGCACGGGATCTTTTGACTCACGCACACTCACGAAATCTTCCGTGATTTGGTACCTTAAGTGTACACGCTCACGCCGTGACACGTCACGTGCCCATCTCCACCAGGACCTCTATTCTATAATTATGGGGGGAGTGAGCATTCATCGTGCGAAACGAGAGCTCCCATCACACGCATCTCACCCGACCGTCCTACACTGAATTCCGAAAGTGCAGTGAATAAGTGATAAACGGGAAGCGAGAATAGCCGAATTTACAACCAATTAGGTTGACACAAAAGCATCAGCTGTTCAGTGGTCGATTAATGATGCAAAGTGTTAATCTTAAGAAGAACTTGCCGTTCCTCTTCCAAATTCTCCTCGGCATCACAAAGATGTTGTAAAACCTAGAATTTATTTATTGACTAAAAATTCCGTAAGGATATACCCTCGTTATTGGTAATGTATATTTAAAAAAAAAATATGAGTATAATAAACTAAAAGAGTAATTGTAATATTTGCTAAGAATTATATTATTACTACCACATTGGCGATGGGCAAATCCGCAATGTACATTCTGCTTCACAGATTTAACAACAATAATTTTTGGTTGACGCAAACTGTCATAAAAGTACGGTTAGAATCGCCTTTCTCCCGGGGAACTGACTGATTCCCTCTCGATATACCAGAACCTCTATTCCGTAATTATGGGGAGAGTGAGCATTCATCGTGCGAAGCGAGAGCTCCCATCACACGCATCTCACCCGGCCGTCCTAGATTGTATTCCGTAAGTGCAGTGAATAGGTGGTGAACGTGAAGTGATTCAGCGAGAATAGCCGAATTTACAACCAATTAGGTTGGCGCAAAAGCATCAGCTGTTCAGTGTTCCGTTGTTATTTTATTGGGTCCACCTTTGGAGAAACTTAGTGATAGTATTTACTTTATGCTCGATGGTGATTCCTGAACGTCGCGTCGTATGGGGGCTTGCATGAAAGGATTATATCACGGGCAAGTTCTTTGCTGACCCTCCTTATAAATGCTCGGTCGGTTAATGGTCAAAAGGGTTAATCTTATGAAGTACAACTTGCCGTTCCCCTTCCAAATCCTCCTCGGCATCAGGAAGATCTCGTAATACCTAGAATTTATTTATTGACCAAAAATTCCGTAAGGATATACCCTCGTTATTGGTAACATATATTTAAAAAAATATGACTATAATAAAATAACAGAAAAATTGTAGTATTTGCTAATAATTATATTATTGTTACTTATTGACGATGAGCAACTCCGCAATGTCTATTCTGAGTCACAGATTTAACAACAATAATGTTTGGCCGACGCAAACTATCATAAAAGTACGGTTAGGATCGTCGTTCTCCCGGGGAACTGACGAATTCCCTCACGATTTACCAGTAGAAGTAAGTTCACGCATTTTTCGCACGAGGTGATCACTCCCATAGTTACAGAATAGACTTTTATTCATTTTCAAGTGAACTCCGCCCACTTCTCACGGGAATGTGCTTTCACGCTTTTACAGAATAGAGGTTCAGTAGAAGTAAGTTCGCGCATTTTTCGTACGTGGTGATCACTCCCGTAGTTATAGAATAGAGTTTTATTGATTTTCAAGTGAACCCGCCCACTTCTCACGGGAATGTGCTTTCACGCTTTTACAGAATAGAGGTCCAGGGAGGTAGCGACAGTTTTCGTGAAACCATTTGTATAAAGCTAGATTTTTTTACCATGATAACTTAGACAGTATCAATGATGAAGGTGCAATTCTGCCAATCTGTAAGTCCTGCAGAAATGAGTAAAACATTAAATAACATGTTGCAAAAAGAGGTATACATTTTCTGAAATGTCACTTTTGATTCGTTCGTGCCGAGCCGAATTTTCGAGTATCGTCGTGCAATTTACGATCAGGTTTATCTGGAAGACTTCCTCTATTCGCCCAACGTCGTACGGCCGTCCCAATGGTGTTTTTCGAAAAATATGAACGCGTCAAGACGTTTTTGCAATTTTTTCGGCGCCGAAATGCAAGCTGTTTTTTTGCTATTTTTCGCAGATATCTCCAAAACGCTCGGAGTTAGCTCGAAGTAAAAAATAAGGCCAAATGAGTATTTTTCACTACGAATCTTTTTGCTACCATCAGAATTTTGTTTTTTTTTCTCGTTTCGGAGATAACTTCTGAAATATCGGTCATGTACGGCAAAAAATCGCAAATTTTGAGGTTCTACAGTTGGCAACTTTTTAATCTTGGCTCCTACGCCAAAAGACTACTCTAGCTAATTTAAATGGAATTAAATTTGCTAAAACCATTTTTTTTATTTTTTGAATTCCGACAAAAATGAAGGAATTAGAGGGGGCGGAGTTTGGGACTTTTCTTGTCGGTAAAATTTCTCCATTTTGTCGCCGTAATTAATCGGTAATTACTGTTTACAATTCGACCAATCATTATTCATACGCTTACTGGTTATATCGAGAAGCCGTCATGATATTAATCTAAAAACATCATTAAGTAATTATGAATTCTCGGCAGTTCCGTTCTCCATATTTAATCTGGATGAATCAATGAAGTTGTCTACAAATAAATCTAAACTAATGAAGATCTTAGAAGAGCAACACCCTGCAAAAATTGGTAATACTGTACATTGTACAAACTTCTTTGTCTATACGTTGGTGGACTCAAATATAACAGAGCATCTGAATGCAAAATTCCACTGTGTCGCTGTTCTTGATGGAATGGCAAAGCTGCAATCGTTGAAAAAATCAGTGCAGGTTAAAACATGCAATGATCTAGCTTTGGAGTTTAACAATAAAATCAAGGAAACTCTTTTAAAATATTATGAAATTCACTTAGTGTTTGACACATATTTTGAAAATTCTCTTAAATCTGCGATGTGACACAAAAGGACATCTACAGTAATACCCACTGAGTACAAAATAACCGACTCCACAAACATTGCAAATATACAGATGAAATCCCTCCTTTCTCATATAAAAACAAAGGATAGCTAAGAGCGTATCTTGCAGAAAAAGTTTTGTTGTACGCACGCAATATTGAGAGAAACCTAATCGTAAGCTGGAGATCTGAAACCAAATCGTCTTTCGGAAGTGACGTAAGTGAACTTCAATGTAGTCATGAAGAAGCTGACATTAAAATAATACTGCACTGCCTTTTTGCCTCCCGAAAAGAAGCTACTGCGATTCATATATATTCGCCTGATACATACGTATTGCTACTAGCATTGTGGTGGTCAAAATCTTTTACATGTCTAAGCATGTTTGCCACTGGTATAGGAAATAATCGAAGAATGATTAACGTTGGCGGAATTTGCACCTCATTAGGACCAGAAAAGATAAAAGGGTTACTAGGTCTGCATGCTCTGTCAGGATATGATGTCACAGGTTCACTTACAAAGAAGGGAATATTATCGTTTTGGAAGGTTTTTTTTTTTTAACTATTTAACGTCGGCCTATTTCCGCTACCAGGGCCTATCACCGACGTCAGGAGACGAGCTACCCCCAACCTGGAAATTTTGCCGAACCTCTTCCCTTAAGAAGAGTAGGGATCTTTTACTTGCCTAACATTTAATAGACAAGTGACCGCCTGCTTTACATCCCCTCCGAAGGATGGTATATCCACTACGTAATCCTCGTCTGAAATTACGTAACTTCCGAGTATACACTGATATACAAGCCTCTAGAAGGTGGGACGAGAACGCTGTATTTCCCAAGATGGGAGCCCATTTTGGAAGGTTTATAAGACCGCTGATAACGACATTTTTGGGACACTTGGATCCATTGAAGAATTCTGGGATGAAGCCGAAACCTGGAACTCATTGAAAAATGTATTCGTAAGGTATATACATCAGGGATGAAGATTTCAGACATTGGGGAGCTTCGTTGATCTTCTCTAAGTACAATCGACAAATTCAACATCTGCCTCCTACAAAAGCGTCACTATCTCCTTTTATTCGTAGAGCACATTACCAGATGCCATTCCATAACCAGTCTAGTCAGCAAGATTGCTGACCAGCAGCACTCTAATCTACCAACACTTCCTTGTGCACCTGAAACCATTTTAAAATTAATTCGGTGTTCATATGTAAAAGGAAATGTGGTGTACCCTGTCAATGTAAATCACAAAACATTTTATGCACTGAGCTTTATATGTGTGGAGGCGATGAAGACATGCGAGAATCATGGCCAACATTTTGATATCGATGACCTTTTAGATGAAGAGTATTAAGCTGAAACATTTTACATGCCATACAACATTATAATTAATTCAAGAAAAATATTGAAATAAATATTGGTTTCTTAACTAGTTGTTATTTTTCAACCAAAAAATCTAAAAATCCTTTAAAAGCAAAAATTAAAAATTGGTTAATCTACCTTTTAACTGGCTATAACTGATAACCGGTAGGTTATACCACAAAAACTGTTATAACTTTTTTGTTTAAAATTTTAATTAGAACAAAAAAGATTCAGTACAAAATATTGCTAGGGTGGGCCTATCAACAGTTATAATCGAGAACTTCCGATGATGTGTGGGGTGGCCGCCATCTTGAATATATGACGCCATATAGGCCGACTGCCACAAATTCAAGCAAAGCACCTGGTAAGGTATGATTATGGAGGGCATAAGGAATGTATTAAACTTACTCCCACAATTTCATCATGAAATTTCCCACGGACCCAGTCAGCACAAAGTTATCCACAGAACATCCTTAGGATATGAAGTTAGGTTTGAACAGATATCCTCAGGATATGTCCCCGATTTCCACAGGACATCCCTAGGAAGTCCAAGTGAGACTGTTTCAGATCTCCCGAGAACAGCCTGCGGATGCACTTTCTTATATCCTTGGGATGTATTTAGGCAATATCTAGGCATTACCTAAAGACATCCTATGGAGAGCTAAAAGGCAGATTTTCAGAATCGTAAGATTTGCCTAGGCCATCCTCAGGAGGTACAAATTGAGCTTAGGACAACCTGAGGAAGAAGTTTCAGACATCCCAAGGATGTCCTTTAATTCGTCGATATCAGTCACTATACAAGTTGCGCCACTTAAAACTTCCCAGACTTGTAACTTTTTTATTTTTGAAGCGATGACCATGTTGGGCACATCAAATTGTAGACATTTTTAAAGCCTTTAAACATGCATACAGAATGATTTAAAAAAATTTTTTGGAAAAAATTGTTCAGAAAGGAAACTTAACTTCTTTGAATATTTTTTTAACTCATCCTGTACATGAACTGTGTTAATGTTTTCTTATAAAGGTTTTAATTAGCTTCAATTTATGTTATTAAAATAAAAAAATTTTAAAAATATTTATTTCTTTTGTTTCTTGTTACTGTTTTGTTACGTTGAATATTTTTTGTGATATGTCTTTTACAAATAAAACATAAAATTATTATTTACATTCTTTTCAAAGTTATTTTAAAAAAATTTAGTTTGGAATCGGAAAGTGTTTTTAATTTTTTTCTCTAAAAGTAAAAAGAATTTCGAATATGACGTAATAACATAAATTGAAGCTAATTAAAACCTTTATAAGAAATCATTAACGCAGTTCATGTACAGGGTGAGGTAAAAAAATATTCAAGGAAATTAAGTTTTCCTTCTTAACAATTTTTTTAAATAAAATTTTTAATCAATCTGTACACATGTTTAAATGCCTTAAAAATATCTACAATTTGATATGCCCAACATGGTCGTCGCTTAAAAAATAAGAAAGTTACAAGCCTGGGGAGTTTTAAGTGGCGCACCCTGTATGCTGGCGATGACTCACCTCTGTAAAACTCGTGAAGTATCCCACATCACTTTTTTCATTTTACATTAATTAAACAGATGTTGGTGATATAAATACCCAGAGAACTTAAAAACTTATTGAATAGCTATAGAGGGTAATTACAGTAATATATAAAAAATAGTAGACTGGTTATCATCAATATTTTTATTATTTTAAAATAAATGAAACAAAATAAAACAAAAATATATATCAATGGATATTATCTAGGTATAAAACAATTCACTAAATGTTTTTTTTACATTTCATCCAGTAGTTTTGTAAGTTTAAGAATCTTGCTTTCTGTTTCACAAAAATATACTAGATACAGAGTGACCCATTTGAAAGAGGGCACTCTCTAAAATTTTTATTTGTTGGCCGATTTAAACTATTTTTTTCTAAATGATATAGTTTTAATAACTTTGCTCTGATGCCAAGTTTCACAATGAATTTTAAAATTTCAAGGCTTAAGTTTATCTCTCCTAAGTTCGAGTCTCAGCTGCGGCAGATGGCAATGTCGAAGAGAGTGGTTGTTGTGTTGTTGTCTGTGTGCCCTGGTTGGGTAGTGGTAGCTTTACTTCGAAAAATGGCCCAATTATGAGCGAAAGCAGGTAGCAATTTAGTTTTGCGATATGTTGTAAACTTTACTTTCTAACACAATAATAATATAATAAACAAGTGCCCTTTGCCGTGTATAAAAATCAAAATAAAAAAAAACATATTGAGAAATGAGCAAAAATCGCAATTATATAAAATATACTCCAGAAAGAGAAGATACCTATTGAGAAAATACATGACATTTTGAAAATACTAACCTGTAATTGAGAAATATTCTAAACAATATCAAGTCCAAATATGTTTACAGGCAGCGGAATAACCATCAGTGCCCGCTGTAGACACGAACAGGATGACTGCATTATTTCAGAAAAAGAAACATTATTCTTAAATATAATTTCCTGACTTGACTTTTTTTGTACGGCACAACACTTGCTTGAATATTTTAGTAATTATAATTTTTAAAAGCCACTGTATATCTGATGAACAACTTCCTAACCAATATTCTTCCTTTCTTTTTCCCTTTTTTTTGCCTCATTTTTATTGCAAAAATCTTCCTTGCAACCAACCATAATGTAGTACTTTTTCACTTTTCAATTTACCTAAAGGCTGAAATAAATTTGCGTCTCCATCAGTGTAATCTTTAACAAAGATTCATTTAATATATTATCTTTCTACAAAATTAAGCTGCACAAATGAAAAGTATAAGGTTAGGTAAAAAATATTTATACTTGCCACCTTTCAAGTTGTTTCTTTTTAACACCACACAAAGTCAACTCCTTTTTCAATTGTAAAATACCCATATTTGCTGATTTTAGCTTTTTTTAGAACAGAAAATCAAATCAATTCACGGTCACTAATAAACTGTAAACAGCTGATTGTGAGAGCAGAGGATGGATACCGAACTTCGATTGAAGCGCCACTAACGGGAAATTTTTAAACTATGATTAAAGAAGTCCGCCGTTTAGTTTTAGTTTTTTTTTTGTTAAATTTGTTTAATAATAGGTATATAAATATAATTTCATGTTTTAACACTTAACACTTTAACACATTTCTTAAGAAAGATGGCAAAAATGATCCTGTGTTTGGATATCCGTGGGCAAACTGGACAAGATAACCCATGAATATCAATTGTATTACATCCGTAGGATATAGATATTTTGTACATCTATAGGATACCGACATCCCGTCGGGATATCCGTAGGAAATCAGTTGCGGATATCCCTAGGGTATCCATAATTTGGATCTCTACAGGATATTAATATCCAGTCAGGTCATCCCTGGGATGACCTAGGGATATGTCTATGGGATAATCCCAAATCTGGGACAGCAGGACTATACTAGGATATCCTGAGGATATTGTGTGCTGTCTGGGGAGTGTATATTTCATCAAGTATGCCCCCCCGACTAATGAGTATCACCGGATCCTCCGCCATTTTCTAGAAAACCGCGTATGCTTATTACACAGACACATGAAAAGAAAGTGAAAAGTGGTATGTTTCTGGCACTCCATTGGACAACCTTTATGTATTTCGACATGCTGAATACGTCCGCTTAGCTCCGTCACGCACCAATTTGTAGTAAATCGCGAAAATAACCTAAATTATGAGTTTTTTAAAGTTATTTTCGCGATTTACAAAAAAATAATAGGTGATGGAACTAAACGAACACCTGATTCGTGTTCAGCACATCGAAATACATCGCGGTTACACAATGGAGTACCAGGAACACACCAATTTTTTTTATTTTGTGTGCCGTGCCTGTGGTATTAATAAAAATGTATATTTAGGAAATAAAACATCCCAGTTTAGTACAAAATGGCACGTGATCCTCGAGAGCTCTAGAAAAGGGCCCCAGCAAATCACTATTTCAAGTTTGCAGTTTAAATGGACCACATTAGGGATGACGTCAAAACTAGCTAAAAGCGTTGAAATGTATGCAATCTACGATACAGCTAGTCAAAAATGTATGTTGCAGTGAAAGCACAAATTGAATCTTCTAGGTCGAAATTAAGATTATGCAAATATTGCTCTACATTTTGTGGAGATGCGAAGTTATGCAAAATAATAAAGGATCTCTACGTGCTACGTAATATGCTGAACAGATGTAGAATTTATTATACCTGAGTAAAAATCCTTGAATATTTGATATAAAGACAATTTTAATTGAAATATGAGACGATCGTTTACGATAATTTATTTTAATCTTTAGGTAAAATTCATATAAGAATCTCAATAACACTGATTAATTTTCAGATACACTGACTCCGTGTATTGCGGATTGCCTATTTTCAGGAACTATTTACATCACATTAATCATAATGGGGTGTTTTGCTTGTATTGGAAAAAAATATATTTTCAATAGATTCATTGCGTTCTAACTTAAAAATTATAAAAATTTTGCTAAGTTTCACGTTCTTTATTGTCTCCGACAAGTTTATAACTAAAATTTAATTACAAATTATTGCTTTTGATGAATGCTGTCTGGTAGTCAGGTGGTCTTCTGATGTGTTTCTTTTTTTTTTACTGTTAAAGCAGGAATTATGTATAGTAGGTATTTATATCTTACGCTGCAAAGCGTTATTCGTTTGATTCGTCTATGAGTTGATTCTGACAAGGGGGTTTTTTGTATGGTCTTATTCCATTTCGTAGCTTCTAACAAGTTTTCATCCCTATATGAAATATAATTTTAAAAGAATATAGCATACATATTTTTTGTTATATACTGTCAATGATATTAATTTTACATGGAATAATGTATAGGTAGTAAAGTTGTATACATTTCTGTTTCTATGTATTTCTAATTTACATCTGACACCATATTTGCCTACCCCGTCGTTGAAAATCTTGTTGGATTTTGGATTTGGATATAAAATAAAAATATTTTTTTTAGAACTGATATTTAAATTACTTTTGAATTTAACACAAATATGTTTTTATGTTCGAAATTAATGTCTAAAAAAAGTGCAATTTAACCCAACCAACTTCTCATAGGGTATAATAGCACAACATTGTCCTATGGATATCTGAAAGACGTCCTCGACGAACATACAGGACATCCGATGGATGTTCGTTTTTGGTTCAGGCTACATCCGACGGACAACCGAGGGACGTCCAAAACTTTGAACAATATTTGTACATCCTTGAGAGATGTCCCATATAAAGTGGGATATATGGACATTTTTCTATATAGATATATTATTCAGGGCGCTTCTCGAAAAAGTGCAACTTCGACATGTAAGTACTTGATAAAAATGAAGTAATGCATTGTCCGAAGGACATCCTCAGCGGAGATCATGAGGGGGTCCGACGAATTTCTTTGTTAGCATTTGTGTATTTTATTTACAATAACATATCTAATATTGTTTACCATATCTCCAATTCATTCTCACAAGGGTGCCTGCAAATTATAATGTTTATTAAATTATTAAATTCATTTTATTGTACTTACCTTTTTACTGATTGCCGTCAGTAGGGACAGAACCTGCATGTCTGCGTTATCTCTATAACAGTTCTGCTCGGAACTAAACTGAACTGAACTGAACAAGAATTTATTATTTTTTTTATTTCATTTTATTTTATTTTACTTACCCACTGGGCTATCCTGTATCCGATGGTAAAAGTAGTATAGTAATATGTGGGAAATGTATTTAATAAGATTATTAATAATAATAAGTCTTTATTATGTGAAATTGAATTTCTAACCTTATTTAAAATATGCGAAAATCGTTCAGGTTCTCTTTTTTTTCTAATTTTAATTTGTGTTCCCAAACCTGAATTGTTCCTGTTACTAGCATTTATATTTATTTATAAATATTATGAAGAACTTATTTACTTTCTAAAGAAAAAACTGTGATATTGTGATAGAACTGTCACCAGTGTCACCTGAGAAGTACGAGTAGTTGTTGAACAATGTAATATTACATTACACTAATTCAGTGGCGGTCAGTTCAATTTTTTTTCCTCAGATCTCAAAATTGAAGAGCAGGGGGGGGGGAATCCGAAATCCGTCCGAAAAATAATTTTCCTCATTTCAAATTTGATGGAGGGAGTCAACTATTTTAAGAATTTGATGGTTGGTTTTATGGTTGAGGTACTTATATGAACCTGGGAAACGTATTGGAGAAAAACGTAGCCGAGAGGCAACGGATGGGGGTTTAGTACACGATAAAGCGATTTCGTGTATGAATGTAGGCAAAGTGACCGTTTTGGTTTGTTTTATTTCGTACGACATAACCTCAATATATCCAGTTTAGGTTTTTGCCGCGGTTTGTTTATTATTTAGGGACTTTAAAGTAGACTTATTTGAGGTGAATTTACCACTCTTCAATTCCGGGTGAGCCACAAGAAAATCCACCATTTCTTTTTTTTTTTTTGGTCTGCACTGATATATCCCACCCGCTTATCCGCTGATTGCTTGTGCATTATAAATTATAATATTCAGTCTTGTAATTCAATCAACCCAAAATCTAGAATTCAATAATAATGACATACAATATCATAACCTGAAAATACCGCCGCATTCACATATAATAGCTGAATAATATTAGTGACAATAGTGTTTTCTAGGGGTTTCAAGTCCATTTGGTTGTACAAAACAGCGTTGCCACGTTTGCCATACGACATTTTTACGTGTGCGAAAAACAAATCTCGGATGGTGTTCGAAGATATAATAATAATAATAATAATAATAAATGCCTTTATTCATTGTGTATACAAATTAAAGTACAATAAACAAGAAAAAAAAATTAAACAAACACAAATGAAAGGGCGAAGTTCGGTGGTACAGTAGTACACCCGCTCTTCCACTTAACCCAGAAAACACTATTAATTATTAAATCAAAATGTACTAAATTAATTCAGAAAGTATACATAACAACAACTGATAATGTGCAATTTATAATAATTATGTACGTGCATTAAATAAGATTAAACCTATTACCATATGTTAAATAATGTACCAAATAATGTGCTATAATGATTTAACTACAATATAGACGATGAAAATCTAACTTACAAGAAGACATATATAATGGAATTAAATAATAAGTAAACTAATAGAAGATATTCATAAGCATATGTAAGGAGGTGTAAACGCCAAAGAGAGAGAAAAAAAGTGAACGAGATTATTAATTAAATTAAAATCAGCAAAAAAGAAAGAAAGAAAAAACGGAAACACAAGACGAATAAAAGCGGAATTTATTGAGGTTATTTATTTTAATAATATTATTTTCTAAACAACTATGATAACAACCATGAAAATGTCACAAAACCGATTTAAATTATTAGGATAAATGAATACCTAGAAAAGTAAAGTTTTATCAAATAAATGTTCTTTTAAATGTTTTTTAAAAGTATTGATAGGCAGTTTTTTTAAATGATCAGGTACGGCATTATAATATTTGCAGATCGAATAGGAAAATGAACTCTTATACATTGCAGTAGAATGCCTAGGTACAAATATTCTGTTACGGTGACGAGTATGCAATGCATTGCCAAATACAATTTTAGAATATAGATAAGGTGGTGTTTTATGAGTAACAACTTTATGATAAAAACAGCAGCTATGTAAAATCCTTCTTTCTTTCATGTTAAGCCATTTTAGCTCCCGTAATTTATACGATACAGACTGATACTTTCTAATTCCAAAAATAAATCTAATACATGCATTTTGCACACGTTGTATCCTTAGTTGGTCAGACATAGTCAGGCATGAGTGATACACCACATCTAAATAATTGAAATGGCTTAAAACTAACGAGTTGCAGAGAATAATTTTGGATTTTTTATCTAATATGTAACTGCAACCATATAATAGTTTCAAATTACAATAAGCCCTTTTTATGCTTTTGGTAATGTGGTGACTAAATTTTAAACTGGGGTCAATTTGTAACCCTAAATTCTTCGTAATATCTACAACATTTAAAGGTTCATTACCTATAACGATATTCAAATTATGTAAACACTGCTCACGTTGTAGTTTTCTTCCAAATAACATAACAGCAGATTTATTAGGATTAATTGTAAGTAAATGATTAGATGACGCAACTATTAACGACTGCAAATCAGCATTGATTTTTAAACACGCATCATCCATATCAGTAATATCGAAAGATAAATATAATTGGGTGTCATCTGCATAGTAATGGGACTCACAGTAAGTCAAGTAAGAGTGAAAATTAGGGACCTAAAATAGATCCCTGTGGCACCCCACTTTTAACTTCCAAACCCTCCGAGAAGATACTATTTAACAAAACCCACTGTTTACGTCCTACTAGATAGCCATTTAACAAAGCTACAGCATCGACACCAAAACCAAAGTAATGGAGTACTGCCAAGAGTAACCGATGATTAATCAAGTCAAACGCCTTAGAGTAATCTAATAATACAAGAACTGTTAATTTATTTTCGTCAATAGCAGACAAGATATCGTCGGTCACTTTTAGCAGCGCAGATGCGCAGCTATGTCCAGGTCTGAAGCCTGATTGCAAAGCGGGTAAAATTTTATGTTTATCAAGGTGCTCACGAATTTGTTCATTCAATATTTTTTCAAAGAGTTTTGAAAGTACTGGCAAAATACTTATAGGCCGTAGATCTTTCATATCCGTGATATTTTTAGATTTAGGCAATGGAATGATGTGCGCTAACTTCCAGCATTTAGGAAAATATTTTTTTTCAATACATGAATTAACAATATGCGTAAGGAAGGGCAAAATATAAGGGCAACATAAGAGAATCATGTTAATATTAAGGTCATCACAGCCAGCAGCTTTAGTTTTGATTGAGGACAGATGCTTAAGTATATCATCATTAGATATTAACATAAAATTAAATGTGTCAACTCTAGTTCTAACATTAGTATTATAATAGTTTAAACTATCCAAATGTGGTTCATTAGAATTTTGAGAATTTATAAAATATCTATTTATTTCATCAACTTCACATAAGTGATCAGGAATTACATTAGTATCAGATTTATCATAAATATCTAGTTCTTTAAGATCTTTCCACAGAGTTTTATGATTGTTATTATTTAACTTAAACTGAAAATATGCCCTCTTTTCATTTTTAATGGCCACATTTGTAAAATTTTTTAGTTCTTTATAATACTCTCCATCTGTTTTATTTTTAGTTTTTTTAAATTTTTGCAGTGCTTTTTTCCTAAGACCTATCATATATTTTATATTATCAGTCAACCATGGACAATATTTTTTAGAAATCCTAGAAGTGACTAATGGTGCATGATTATTAAATACATCTAATATTAAATTGTTAAAAGTTTCCAATTTGGTATCAAGATCATCAATATAAAAAATTTGTTCGATAAAATTGTCCAGATTAAAATGTCTATAACAGCGATAAGTGCGAAGAAAAGGCTAAAAGGTATGTTCACTTGTTTCAATATTACATAAAACTAGGTTGTGGTCAGACATATTCGGTACATCAATTACACTGCTATTTATTACATTAAAATTGTCGGAACAAAAAATCAAATCTAAAATAGTAGCACTAGTTGTCCCTATCCTAGTCGGTTCATTTACAATTTGTACTAGTCCAAAACTGTCCTGCAGTTCAATTAATTTTTTGTGACTACTGCTAGAGATATAAGTAATCTATATTCAAATCACCACCACATAATATATTCTCAAATTTAGGTGCCAATGTGCTTAAACAGTTTTCAAAAGTTTCTAAAAAGTCTAATACTGAGTATTTAGGGGGTCTATAAGCAACACCAACACAAGTAGGCTTGTCATCCAACATAAGTGAAATCCACAGCTGCTCAGTGTTATTCAGAGGAAGATAATTTATGACAGTACATTTAAATTTTGTTTTAATATAAATTCCAACTCCACCTCCACTGCCTCCCTGCCTGTTATATTTAAAAAAATTATAATTATTTAAATGTAGAAAGTCATCATTAACATCATTACTTAACCAGGTTTCCACAATCAAAATAATAATATCACTTCGAGTCGGGTGCCTAGTAATTTCGCATGCGATAAATATCGATTGAGCTCGAAAATATGGCCCCAGATTATTTTCAGACGACGCGACGTCTACGTCGTACTTTAAACTTGACATGGATCTTGAGGTCCTAATAAAGGAAAAAATCGAAAATGCAAAAATGTCACCTCTAACATCCCCTAGGGGTGAAAAGTTGTAGTAGTCATATAGAAACTTATTTGGCATAGTTGTAAGTTTTAAGTTTCGAATGAGGACAGAAGTCTGAAAATCATAAAATCATCCCCCAACCCCTTAGGGGATAAAAGTTGAAGTGAGGGACATAAAAATGAAACAAAAAGTATATATACGCAGCTTAGACGGGAAAATCGATTTTGTCTGCCAAAGTGGCATAACGTCGATAGTCCGATGCGCTCGATTTTACGTTATTTTTACGTGTTCGAAAATGATTCCGAGGCCCGGCGCGGCGTTCCAATTCCAGTGGAAGAATCATGTCAATTCCATTTTTTATATTTTTGTATCTATGGCGATAATAATACAGGCCTACAAAAAAAAAAGGTCTTGCCCAATTTTGGAAAAAAACATGTTTCTATCGTGTCAGTTTTTAGGGGATACTGACACGATAGAAAATTTGTTTTGTCCAAAACTGGCTTCAGCGCATCAAAATACTTCAGAAACGTTATACAAAAACCTTAGGACAAGACCATTTTTTTGTAGACCTGTGTAATCATTCACACGCCAAAATATAGGTAACGACATAGTCGAAAACTGGGATAAGTTCCAGGTCTTAACAATCACGTCAAGAGGAGACATGTATGGAAATGTCTAATCCTGTTACCTATTGTACAAGTTGTGAATTAAAGGCGGCATCTCAGATCAATAGTATGGTTTTTGGATTGTCAAAGTAAAATTATTTCTAACTTTGGAGAACCACTTCGCTACGATACTAAAATTTAGTGGACGTCTAGAAGAAGCGATTTCTGATCATCTAAGTGCTCACAGAAGGAAACCTAAAAAGATTAAAAGAGGCCGATCTAACAGGTAAGAAAAAATAGTTTTCCGAACAACAATGTTATGGCTGGAGTAAAGTTATTGCTTTCTGGAGATTTTAGGCAAATCCTTCGAGTGGTTCAGAAAGGACTAGAGTCGATGAAGTAAACGCTACAATTCAATGTTCTTGCATCTGGAATCGTGTTGATATAATACCTTTACGGGTAAACATGAGAGTTCATTTAAAAGGTGATGCATCAACAACATCAAGCAAAGGTGCTTTTGCTAATCTTCTTTTAACAATTGGCGATGGAATTATACCGGAAGTAGCTGGTGAAATTAAGATAATATGGGATATTAAGAAGGGTATATGGGTAAAGGATAATGTATATCAAAACATGGATAATTTTAATCAGAGGGCGTACGCTTGGCTTTGTGGACGTGCAATTCTTATACCAAAAAGTGATGCTTGGTTCCGTACAAATTACATTTTTGAAATCAAATAAAAGGCGAGGAAAGAATATACGAGTCCGTCGATACGTCTTTAAATGATAATGACTATTAATGATCCAACAAAACTTCTACAGTCGCTTCAACCTTCTGGATTGCCACCACATATATTAAAGTTTAAAGTTGGAGCACTCATCATGCTGTTTAGAAACTTAAATCCTCTTCAGTTAATAAATAGAACCAGGCCTTCAAACCCATGCTTTAAAACCTTGAAGTTACAATAATTACAGGTGCTCTGCTGGGAGTAATGTTTTTATTCTTAGAATACTATTATTCCTTCGGTGTACCAATTTCAACGGCTTCAATTTCCTATAAAATATGTTTTGCAATTACAATAAATAAAGCTTAAGGGCAAACTTTTTGTGCAGCTGGTCAAGTCAATTGAACCATGCTTCTCTCCTGTTCAATTATATGTAGTTTGCTCTAGAGTAAGCAGCAAAAACAATTTTTATTTTAACTGCAGAAGGTAAAAAAAGATTGCATTTAAAGGAACCTTGACTTAATCTACTGATAACCTGTCTTTATAACGCTAAAATACCCGTGTTTGGTTATAAGAAAAGAAGTATATTCCGCACGAAGAGTGGGTGCTTCTGCTAGTCAGTAAACATAATCATTAATCAATCAAATTTTCCGGATACTCTATCGTAATAAAAATATTATGATTTATGTGAAATGTGTTAATTTAAGATACTATTTATTCGATTAATTAAAACATTATCTGATGATCTTTGTTAATTAGAAATGAGTGGTTGATATAAATAATTAATAAATAATTGTTATTAAACTGTAATTTAGTTTTAATCTTAAAAACTCGATGCAATCTATTGTTTAACCGATTGTCTTGAGAATATTGTTTTCAGAACAATACGTATGTAGTGGATCGCCCGTTAGATGCAATCTCACATATCTTCCCTATCAATAACATAACATAATTGGAAAAATTTACGAGTATATTTTTCATGTACGTTTAGAATATCTCCTACCTGACGTTCGCAACCCTTAAGATTCGGAATTCGTACAAGTGGGAGATAAGGAGAATACACGTTTAGGCAAAAGTACGCTTGTACCCAAATCGATAAATATTTCTGAAAGTTCCACTTTATTTAAGAAAAATATATTTTGCGAAATATTGCAAGAAAAATAAGCCTAAAAGTATGCGAACCTTGAAAAAAATTAGTACAAGCAAGAAATTTGGTGGAGATGTTGCAGTTATTGAAAAATTTTTTATATAAATCCTTTTCCATTGCAGATAGGAAAAAAGTTTCAAATAGAAAATATAGGCAATAATAAAATAAACAATTTTTGATATTAACATTTTTTTTCTCTAAATCGAACGGTTTTTGAATTGTGAGCTGTCCTCTAAACACTTTGCATTGTATGGATACTTTTCTCTTTCGACAAGCTAGAGACACCCGCGATAAACAAACTTTTATAAACTGGATGCAACAGCATAATCCCTTTAAGCAGCGTTGTGAAAATTTGGTTAGCTTATCTTCGGGGTTAGTAGCTGCTCATACTGCGATCTGCGATCAAGCACTTCAGAAGGGCCTACGTTCAATGTCGTCAGTGGTTGGGAACAATTTTACATAATTCGAAAAAATAGCAAAGTAAAGGCTATATCGTCAATGAACTCATGAATCAAAGTGAGAGAAGATATTGTTGCTGTGAACCCACAATAGTTATTCAACCGAATTGTCTGTGTAGTTAAAGGAACAAAGGAGCTAAAAGTATGTTTCAAATATGAACTCGCACCTTCTCCTACTTCTCTTCAATGAGGTTGGTATGAGGAAAGGCAAGAGATCATCACCTGTTGCAGCTTTTAAAATGGAGGAAACACCAGAAATAGACAACTGTATTTACGTCCTAGATGGGGGACATATTTTTCACAGTATTGTTTGGTTAGGGCCCGCAACCTATCAAGACATCATTAACAATTACACCTCACACATCATTAGCCGGTATGGCGGTAATTGCGTTGTAGTATTTGATGTATACCCAACAACAAAGGGGAATATAAACATAAGAATACTTTGAATACTGTCACCACAACAACGCAAGCGAAATTTCTTGCAAACAGTGCAAATAAAAAACTTCTTATAAAATATCTAGCCGTACAGTTAAGAAGTCGGGGTGTCCAGATGGAAGAGGCCGAAGCTGATGCTAGTGATGCTGATGTGTCGATCGTAGCAGCAGCTATTGAGAAAGCAAGGCATGGTTCTCGAGTAGTTGCTGTTGTCCTCCTAATTACTTTGTTAACAGATGAGATGCATATTTGGTTCCTTCGACCAGGCTCAGGGAATAAAAAAAGATCAATTTTTTTACATTCCAAAGCAACGAAATTTGCACAGGAATACATTACACTGTCTGATGTTCATACATGCTGTTACAGGTTGTGACACAACCTCCGCGCCGTTTAGAAAGAGCAAGATTAAAGGCTTACTCCTTTTAGAACAAAACCCGAATCTGCAACAGACTGTTGCATTATTTACGGAAGATGCTGTATCCCAAGATAACATTGCAGCTGCAGGGGAAAAATTTCTGCTTGCCTTTTATGGGGCAATAAAGTCCCAGACGCTTGATAAGTATAGATATTTTTCATACAATCGTCTGATCAGTAAGCAGCAATTACATTCCAAATTTAACTTGGCAGTGTTGCCTCCTACAAGTAGGGTTAAAGTGTTCTGCCATGTGTGGATATTGCCAGGGATTATCTTGCAGCAACTCGGAAGATATGTTACCTGACAATGACATTGATAATGACGAACTAATGTTATAACGTATTTTCGTATTTTGTTCTATTTGTTATAGGCTTCATAATTACAGTATATTTTTCTTCTGTAACGGTAATATATCTAAAAAAGTGTTTTTTGTTTTATTTACAACCTATAAACACACATTTTACAGTGTATTTTGTACATAATTGGGATTTTTGAAAATTCAATAATATTCTGCACTTCATAATTCAAAAACCGTTCGATTTAGAAAAAAAAATGTTAATATCAAAAATTATTTGTTTTATTATTACCTACATTTTTTATTTGAAACTTTTTTCCTATCTGCAACGGTAAAGGATTTATATACAAAAATCTGAGAATGAGCCGCCATTTTTCAATATGACGGGCGAAGCACAGCTTCGACTTTAGGGAACTTGTAGTATATTCATTAGGATGGCAAGTGGAAGATCTCCACCAAATTCCTTGCTTGTACAATTTTTCTCCCTTGGGCATTATTTTAGTTTCTGTGGGCACTTCGTTAAGTACACACGTCGAACCCGTCCGTTGTTTTTGTGTGTTGCTTTTGTGAAATTTGGGCCACGTATTTACAGTTAAGATTTATTTTATTGACTTACCGTTCAAGTCGTTAAGTTCTTGATTACGTACAGACACTACTTGTTCGTTCTTTTTGTGTTGCTTTTTGGATTTTGGACCAAGTTTTTATTTTTATTTTCTTTATTGACAACGTTAGTTGATAGTTTAGTGTGGTATTTTAATGTGCATAGAAACCATAAATAATGATTCTAATTTACCAAATGTGTTGAACGGAGTGCGTATGTCCCTAGTTCGACGTGCCGAAAAGTATATTGATGCAACTTTATTGGTAAGTTCTAGATTTATCGAATATTTTAGTTCGATACCTGATCGGCAATTCGTTAAATAAATCAGATTTTTTCCTAACTTAAAATACACATAATTGCTTTTGTTATCGTATTTCAGACGTCTAACTCTTTATTTCCCAATGTCAAGCAATAATTTCTCATTTTTTAAGCTTTTAACCCAGAACACTCATTTAAGTTACAAATGTTAATAAACCACATTTAAATCTGAAAAATTATAAACAACAATAAAAGCTCATGTTCTAAATTAAAAGAACACACATGTAAAGAAATGCTGTGTTTAAACCTCTACGCCCACATCAGCAGATATAAACATAAGTGAGAATACTTTGAATACTGTCATCACAACAACGCAAGCGGAATTTGTTGCAAACAGTGCAAATAAAAAACTTCTTATAAAATATCTAGCCGTCCAGTTAAGAAATCGGGGTGTCCAGCTAGAAGAGGCCGAAGCTGATGCTAGTGATGCGGATGTGCCGATCGTAGCAGCAGCTATTGAGAAAGCAAGGCATGGTTCTCGAGTAGTTGCTGTTGTCCTCCTAATTACTTTGTTAACAGATGAGATGCATATTTGGTTCCTTCGACCAGGCTCAGGGAATAAAAAAAGATCAATTTTTTACATTCCAAAGCAACGAAATTTGCACAGGAATACATTACACTGTCTGATGTTCATACATGCTGTTACAGGTTGTGACACAACCTCCGCGCCGTTTAGAAAGAGCAAGATTAAAGGCTTACTCCTTTTAGAACAAAACCCGAATCTGCAACAGACTGTTGCATTATTTACGGAAGATGCTGTATCCCAAGATAACATTGCAGCTGCAGGGGAAAAATTTCTGCTTGCCTTTTATGGGGCAATAAAGTCCCAGACGCTTGATAAGTATAGATATTTTTCATACAATCGTCTGATCAGTAAGCAGCAATTACATTCCAAATTTAACTTGGCAGTGTTGCCTCCTACAAGTAGGGTTAAAGTGTTCTGCCATGTGTGGATATTGCCAGGGATTATCTTGCAGCAACTCGGAAGATATGTTACCTGACAATGACATTGATAATGACGAACTAATGTTATAACGTATTTTCGTATTTTGTTCTATTTGTTATAGGCTTCATAATTACAGTATATTTTTCTTCTGCAACGGTAATATATCTAAAAAAGTGTTTTTTGTTTTATTTACAACCTATAAACACACATTTTACAGTATATTTTGTACATAATTGGGATTTTTGAAAATTCAATAATATTCTGCACTTCATAATTCAAAAACCGTTCGATTTAGAGAAAAAAATGTTAATATAAAAAATTATTTGTTTTATTATTACCTACATTTTTTATTTGAAACTTTTTTTCCTATCTGCAACGGTAAAGGATTTATATACAAAAATCTGAGAATGAGCCGCCATTTTTCAATATGGCGGACGAAGCACAGCTTCGATTTTAGGGGAGTTTTAGTATATTCATTAGGATGGCAAGTGGAACAACATCTCCACCAAATTCCTTGCTTGTACTAATTTTTTCGAGGTCAAAAGGAAGGGGTACACTTTCTATAGAAGAATGGCCCAATTATGAGCAAAAGTTAGAATCAATTTAGTTTTGTGATATTTTGTAAATTTTACTTTCTAATACAATAATAATATAATAAAAACGTGCTAGTATCCTTCGCCGTATATAAAAATCATAAAACACGATTAAAAAATGTGCGATTTTCGCTCATTTCTCAATACATTTTTATGATATTTATATACGGCGAAGGATAGCACTTTTTTATTATGTTATTATTGTACCTATTAGAAAGTAAAATTCACAAAATATCGCAAAACTAAATTGCTTCTAACTTTTGTTCATAATTGCGGCGTTTTTCTATAGAAAGTGTACCCCCTCCTTTATTTTTCCTGCACTAAAAAAATAAACTTCTTTAAAAAAAGGTTACTAAAAATAAAGAAGTAAAATCTCACCATCCATCATTTTCTTTCTGCATTCAATTTCAAGGAGGTCGATCAGAATGTACTTGAACGAAAACTCATGAGTAATGTGGAAACAAACTCAAATAACAAAATGCATGTTTGGCATGTTTGCCAAAAAACTAAAAACTAATAAAAAATTGTTTGTAAGATGCACGTTATAAAGGAGATTCCGCTCTATAATTTCGTTTTGTGATGAGTTGGGTGGTGATTAGCTGACAGGTTAATAGAAGGTGTTTTGTGTAGAATTTTTCAGTTGTGTTATGTCTTAAGAGATATGACTACCTTACTTCCGTAACGAACCTACTGGGTAGGAGAAATTGTACTCTTAAATATGGAATCAATCTGATTTGATTAGGTCAGTTAGGAAATCTTTGGATCTTTATTCCTGCTCCTATTAAGAGTTCATATGAAAAATATACTCTATACATTATTTTAATTCACATTTACATATAGTCAATCGTTATTTATTAATAGGTTATTTTTCAAAAAAGAAATGGAAAGCGACTAGAGTGTGTCCAATACCTCACGCCAGTAGCCCATCCAGTAGTAGCGATTGAAGACCAATAAGCTTATTATTATTTTTAGTAAAATTCTTGAAAAATGCGTGCCTCTCCAATCAAAAAAATATGTATGTCAATATGATTTAGTTCCCAATTTTCAGTCGGGAGTTAGAAAGGAACACAGTATTACAAAAGCCTTACTGAAGATCTAAGAATGTTGGAACGTAAAGAATCCGTAGCACTGATGTTGTTAGACCTCCAAAGGTTCTGATTTAGTTGATCATTCACTATTACATTCAAAATTAAATTATTATAATTTCAGTGGCACAGTGGCGCTATTCTTTCGATTTTATCTGAGAAATTGTACCAATTAATTTAGGTATATCCAATGCACATGAGGTTATTTCAAGTGTGCTACAAGGTTCCATCCTGGACCCACCATTTTTTATTATGTATACCAGATATTTGTCGTTTTATTCTCAACTGCGCTATACAATGGTATGCAATGATGCTCAGTTCCGTTATGCCCTTTTATCTCATATCTAGATTCTTCAACTTTAATAAATAGTGATCTTGACTCGACTAATATATATTGCAGAAGCCTCAACTTCAAAATTAATCCACAAAACCGAAAGCGAAAATTATTCTATTTGGTATAAATTATAAGTAATATCTTACGTGTTAACAATGAAAATATTGCACAGCACATGAGTAGTTTAATAAAAGAAATCATATATAGACTTAAAACCACTTCTTTCTAATAGAAGCTTAGGAAAAAATTATGTAACTATATAATTTTTCTCATCATATATTACTGCATTGTATAGTATTGTGTTAACATCTTTATCCTGTTTGGATGTGAGTTGGTTAAAACTTGATACTATTTCGATATTACATTTTGCTATTTTCGTACATAGATTTGCTAAATACCTCAATACTTTTCTATGTAAGAGAAAAGTTAATATTGCGGAATAAAATATAATGTCAATATAAGAGTTACCAACTCAACTAACAAAATTAGTTTTAAACTGATTTTATTATATTTATGTTTCATTCCTACATGATGCTTGTTTGTTTCCCTAACTCATAAATTCAATAGAATGCTAGAAATATTTTAAAGCAAAGCTTGTACTATTCCCAATGGTCTGAGCACAGAATAAGGAACTACCAGAAGCGGCACTCTCAGCACCACCTTTGATGATTTTAGATCAATTTTTGTGACCCCCGCCATTTTGTTGTGGGTACTTTTGGCGGGAAATGTAAAAAGCATGTTTACAAATAAATCTTACACAGGCTGAATACAATTACAGTTGCCAAATACCCACGATCACATGCTTCCAACCACAATATGGACCATAAAAGAATAAAGGTTCAAAATGGACTCAATTAGTTGTGACGTTACGAATTAGGCAACCTCTATTTATATACTACTGTCATGACACACGGGTTGCCTGCCAAGCACACTGGAACTTTGACCTTTAATGCATATGTTTATAAGGCGACATTTTCGAGGATAGAAACAGAGCCTAACATTTTATTTTTTCTTCAAGCGTATTAAAATGTTTAAATTATGTCACCAAAAACAGAAGTAGAAGTAGGACATTGTTTTACTAATAACAAAATGTTAGTACCGAACGAAACCGTAGTGGATATTGTTTTACTAGTAACATAATGTTAGTTCCGAAAGCGCCGCCGTAGTGGGTATTGTTTTACTAGTAACATAACGTTAATACCGAAAGCCACCGGTGGCGCGCTATCCACTAGCCACTTGTCATATTGTGTCAACATGTAAGACTGTAGTTTGAATATTTGTACATTTATGATAAATAAATGAATTTTTGCATTTTAATACGCTTGAAGAAAAAATAGTATATATTACACGGAGTAGAACGCCCAGTTTGCGGCTTCGGCTTCGCCTCAGCCGCAAATCCTGGGCTCAACACAAAAAAAGAGTGCGTTCTACTCCTAGTAATATAATATACTTTTATTTCTCCCGTCTAATAAATATTTAAGGACTTCTAATACCTATTACACATTTAAGAAATACGTTAAAATGTATATATCCACGTTTGATTTATAAAAACTTTATTTTAGTTTCATAATCAGTTTTTGTAATTCTTTATACCTGTGTATATTTTCTTATACCTTGTGCATGATAAATGGTAATTGAAAGTTCTTAAATATTTCTTCCAAGGAAGAAATAAAATAAAATTCTACGCTATGTTTCTATCCTCGAAAATGTCGCCTTATAAACATATGCGTTAAGGGTCAAGTTCTAGTGTGCTTGGCAGGCAACCCATGTGTCATGAAAGTAGTATATAGAGGTTTCATAATTATGTGACGTCACACTAATGCGGTCCATTACTTGGAAATATAATTTACATCAAGTTATTTTATTTGGAGCAGAAATGGTGATAAATTAAATTTTTAAATAATTTGTCAAGTTATCCTTCATGTTTTGTAATAATAAATGACCATCAAAATAGCGCATTTCAGAAAAAATCACTTTCAAGTTGTTTTCACTAAAAAAAACTTGTAAGTAATTGCTACTTGAAGGTAATTACGGGAACTGCAAATATGTAACTTCAAAGTTATATTTATTACAAAGTACCAAATAGGATTGTAGCGTCACATTAAAGTCGCATCAAAGTTGTAACTACCACAGATTGCCCGTTCAAAGTTCCCGCTGCCATTTCCTAGTTACATTTTTCTCGACGTGGATTCTGAACGCCTAGGTGTGCTACTCGCAGTACGTCCGACGCGACGTCTAAACTGAACACGCCCCTAATTTTAACTTCTGTCTGGTGTTCAATTCTCGAAAGTATTCCAATGGGAAATTGGTATTTTATCTTTTTTTTATTTCTTTACGTTTCCTATTTCTTTATCTTTCCTTTCTCTCACTTAGTCTACTCCCTTAAATCCAGAATGGAGCCCCTGGTATCTAACTAATTTCACATTTACAGACTTGTCACCTGATCCAATGTGTCATGCTCTGCTTTAATTTGTTGCATGTACAGTTTTTTATATAACAAACGTAGGTGCAAGGTAACATGTACAGGTTAGGCTTATTGTGTCAACATTTTTATCCTATGGTCAACATAGGGAACCAGATGGTGAAATTTATTTCGTAGTAAATTTAAAAGCTGACACGTACTTTGAAACAGCCGGAAATAGTGAGGTTCAGTTCTGTAGACAACAGTAACGTCTAAATATTACTTCAAGTTCCACAACTTTAAACTGATAGTGAAGGTTCCCAGAACCTCGCGGCAACTATCAAAGCTACTTGAAAGTGATTGCAACTTTGAAGTCATATTTCGGTGATATGAATTAGTTGTTTGTCATCTTCAAGTTCTAAAAACTCGAAGGTCCCTCTGGTATCTATGACATCCTCATATACCGGAAAAATTACGTAGAAGTCACATAAAGTAATCAGTACTGGTAGAGACTACGAGGCAGCGATTCCAGATTTGTTAAATGAAGTTATTTCTACATTAAAATCGTAAAAGTGATGGTTATGTAATGGTTACTTATGAATAAACACGTTTCGTCGTAAGATAAAATCAATTTAAAGGAAATGTAATATTTCGTGGTTTATTACCGGCACGGTAGCTCAATCGGCTAAGGCTGGGTTCAAGCCCCAGCTCTGACACTGACAATGTCAGAGTGTTTGGATGTATGTCTGCGTTTTTCCAAATGTGTAACTCCCGGATAGCCTTGGCTTGGATTTGGGGTCTTCTACTATATGTAGTGTTTATATTTATATTTAATATTGGTCGGACTTGATATAAAACACTTTGTAGATATGTATGAGAAATAATGAAGTTTTGATTTATATTTTGATTGTATGTAGATTAATAATAACACACAAGGTTTGCCATAAGATTTCGCTGGTCAAGATTTTTACGACACATATGTATATCTAAAATTGATAAATAGAGATAAAAAATGTGTCATTCCAAGTGGTACATTGGTTTTACTGTGTATTATTGAACTTCTGATAAAAAAACTGTGTTTTGCCGATTCAGCACACGCATAAGCACGATTATAGATACTTATAGGTAAGTAAGTTCTTGTGTTTTGGAGTATTCGCAAATAATTGATCCTGTAATCTATGGAAATCCATTCGGTGATTAGGCTAGTAGGTACTGGAAAAAGTACGTATTTATTAATTGGTCAAATACACTCCCTGAAGTAACTAGATACTCTTCAATCCTATAATAGACATCCATATTTATATAAAAACTTAAAAATCTATTTCGATAACTTCGTCCAGTATTTCGGAATCTTATTTGAAAATCGTTAAATTTACATTCTTATATTTGGCAAAACATTGAATGAGTAACTCTTTAAAATTAAGAGTAAATCTATATTCTCCACATTTGAATAATTTTTACACGGATTATAAACTCCATTTAAATTGTTGGCATTACAAGGGTTAGAGGCATGTCCGCTGAGAATCGACGTGATTAGTATATGCCTTGGCATGAGGCCTTCTATCCGTAGATGCTTGCCTTGAGTTGATATTAGGGAGAATAACATTGCTAGTTGTGCATTTAGGTTTACTTTATGTTTAGTAGGTTACTAGTTTTCTTAGGGCTGAAATTTGTTTTTATTCTATAAGTGTTTAATGTATATACATATTACTACAGGCATTAGAGAATTTTACCTAGAAAAATTCATGGTAGTTCTGGATTATTTATGTTTTTGGCTCGCTGAATCCAAATTTTCAACTTCCCACCAAAAATTTCCTCCGGAACCCTCTCAAATTTAGAACAAAAGAACAAAAAGTTGGTTTTTTTATTTTTCCGAATTTTTAAGTTTCTTTTTCCTAAAACGAAGAAAAAAAAGATTAAAGAAAATAGTATATTGTGTATTTAGGTGTGAAAGCAATACATTGCTTTCACATACTATTTTTTCTGAAATCACAATCAATATTATTATAGATTAAGGAATTTGTATTAATGCATAACATTTCTTCATTACAATCTAACTGCTTACTAATAAATGCAATTTTAATGTGAGTTGATTTGTCTGTGTGTATTTACTTACTGTCTAAAATATACATAAAAAAACCATACGGGAATGTTACTTTCCCGGCCTAGGCCGTACGGTTTTGTTGATCGTTGCTTGGCAACGAATCTTTTCCGGTCTGTTTTCTGATAGTTTCTTAGCAACGGACTAAAATACTGGAATTGTGCATTTTTCGATCTAAAATCACGCCGAAAATGTAGACATTGCCGATCGATTTCAGAAAAACGATTTTTTTTGCTTTTTTTCTATGAATTTGAGGAGGTTCCGGAAGAATTCTTGGTGGGAAGTTAAAAAATCGGATTCAGCGCTCCAAAAAACGTAAAGTAAGTAAGTACGTAAGTTACGTAAAATAAGCCCAGCCCAGTATCTCCAGGACTACCATGAATTTTTCCAGGTAAGAGGCGTATATGATTTCAAATGCCTGGAGTACTCCAGGCATTAGAGAATTTTACCACGCTCAGTGTTTCTCTGTCGCGCATCTTTGCTTGCTTAGATTTTTAAACTTTGAGGCCTGGCAATAGTAACTCATGAACGGTTTTTTGCAGGCAATACTATACCATCGTGTTCGTAATAAAATTAGCTTCATTTTAATGTATATTTCAATAGGCAAGCAGATCAGAGCAATCATCTATATCAACTTACCTGTTTATACCTGCTTGCCCGGTAGTAGTGAACAGAAACAAGTAGGCAATATAACTTTTGCATATTCGTTATGCTTTATACTTTTGATTTCTATTGCATTTGTTTGGTAAGCATGTGAGTGAAACAAGAAAAAACGTTAATTATAGTTTTTTTAATTAAGGATAGCTATGAACATATTTTAATAGGCAATACGTTCGCGATATATTCATTTATATATAAGATTTGATAAAAAATACGTTTCATCTGGTAAGCAGATGGGTGAAAGGCGACCTCTCTTCGGATCCTGTACTACTACGATTAACATAATATAATACAAAATGACACTGAAATATTTTTGTCGAAAATGGTTATTTTCGGTTTATTTGTGGAAATTCATTATTAAGAGAATTTTCCGAGTGTTGATTGTTATCGTAATAATATCACTTTTACATCTTAGGCAGTAAAAATGATACTTTAATGTCTGTAAATGAAAATCAAACTTTTAGTGTGACTCGGCGAAAAGCATTTTTGTGAGTATTTAATTTATCTATTTTTGGTTCATTGGAATGATGCAAATTTGTGTATACAGAAAAAGGGTTCAAATGTCAAAGAGTGAATACATGGGTATACTCTGTCTAAAGTCAATTGCAAAATCGTAAAAAAGGCCGACAAAGTGCCGACGTTTGATCATTTGAAATTAAACACTAATATCTTTATTGTTTCCTAGTCAAATTAGGATTTTATTGTAAAACTATTATCCTAGTATCTTTCACATATATATCTTAGCTATCACAGTCAATATTTATTTTTTATACAACTATTACTAATTATTTACGTAATACAACTATTACTAATTATGCAGATATGAAAAATATATCTTTTAGCTTCCTATATTTGGGCTCAAGCAATTAAAATTAATGCTGAAAAATGTACATAAATCGAGGTGTTTCTTCAATTTATAAAAGGTCTACTGCAAATAAGCTAACAGGAGTTAAAACAGGACTTATTATAGCCGAACAGGACATAAAGACCATAAAAGCATCTTCAACTTTTTCGGGCTCGACCAACCTAAAATTTGAAAAGAAAAAATGTATGTTATCTTTATAGAATCTATCAATATAAAGTAATTATCTACGCACTTTATTTGTTTAGAAATAAAATAAAACAATTTTTATTTTAAATTGCTCTTATATGTTTTACTTGCAGTTTTCCACAAAGGCTAAAAACCAAAAGTTTTTTTTTACATGAAAAGAAGTTCAAAAAACAAAAAAATCAATAATATTTTTATAAAGCTTTGCATCAAGATCCAAAGTTTAAAAAAGTGAAGCAACAATATTCTTTCGATATAGTATCTGAGAGCCTATTGTTTCTAGTTTGCTCAGTTATTGTTTGTCGTTAATTTTAAATATCACCTTGTATATAAGCACTTACTTTCCTACTTCCAAGAATATCATGTTAAAAAAATATCCATTCGTGAAATTTAATAAGCCAAGAACAATAATATATTCCCAGTCATGAGGTAGGAGCACTGCGAAATGGTATCTAGGCTGTGCGTTGCAAAAGTATATAAGAGGTACAAATACTACCATCCTTACAAACATTATCGCAGTGAGAAGGAAGCCATTAATAGTCTGAAAAAAAAAATGTAAAACTGAAAAACGATGATTTTACTTCCACATCCAGTGGAAGTATAGTAACGAAAAAAAATATTTGGAAAATTCTTATTGGCCAATAAAATTAGAGCATTTTGATCCCTAACCTAAAACAAATTTGGAACATGCTGATTTTGGCGGCATTTTATTATGAAGAGGGAGTTTTCTAACTGACTGAAGTCCCCTAAAATCCGAATGGCCATACTACTCTAAAACCACACCAAAAGTATATCTTTTCAGTTTTTTGAAGATTTTTCAAAAACTGTTGATTTTTCGTTAAAAACACAAGAATGTTTTTTTATAGAGTATAAAATTTCCTAGTGGTGTATAAAAAGTTTAGAAACACATTTTAATTAGATGCAAAAACAAGCTGCAGAAATAAGTACAATTCTCTTTTTCAGGTAAAAAATAAATATACGAATGCTGTTTCGCTATGTAAAGGTGCGTTTAGATTAAACCAGTAGACAGGTCAGCCGTGCTCTCCGGTAGCTGTCTGCCAGTAACTATTTCTTTGTAAATACTTTATTCCAGTAACTGGACAGGCCAGCAGTCTCATCACTGGCTTATCAGCGAATTCAAAATATTTTGATTTTACTGGCCACTGGTGTTGCCCCCCCCCCCCCCCCTCACATTACTGTGGCCAGTTGACAAAATGTCTAGGTGGAGTGAGGAACAAACGCTGCAATTTGTAAACTTGTACAAAAATAATAGTCCAATAAAGATATCATTTTTCAAAAAAATTTCTCCGGCAAGCTGATTTTTTCAGGGTCGATGGAGGAGAGTCTCCCGAGTATCCGACCAAAAAGTCACAGTCCACATCCCTTGTAAGGGTGTTGCAATAGAGGTGGTTTCTT
Source organism: Rutpela maculata (assembly GCA_936432065.2). Classification (NCBI taxonomy): domain Eukaryota; kingdom Metazoa; phylum Arthropoda; class Insecta; order Coleoptera; family Cerambycidae; genus Rutpela; species Rutpela maculata. Next base: position 248,840,510 of record OW386286.2, read on the forward strand.
ATTTTTTGTTTTTTTTTTAAATGTTCTTTTTCCAGCTTGTACATAGTAATATTCTCTACAACTTTGCCTAATAAATTTTTTTTGTAACTTTGATTTTTGACGGTCCAGCGCCCATTATATGGGAAAACATTCACCATATTTATTTACTATGGTTCAGGAAACATACAAACAAAAGACTGAATAGCTGGTTTTTGCAGGGTTGATTGAGAACTGTCTCCTGAATCTCCAACCATTTTTTTCTTTTTGTTGGAGACTCAGGAGGCAACTTTCAATCAACCCTGCAAAAATCAGCTATTCAGCCTTTTGTTTGTATGTTTCCTGAACCATAGTAAATAAATATGGTGAATGTTTTCCCATATAATGGGCGCTGGACCGTCAAAAATCAAAGTTACAAAAAAATGTTATTAGGCAAAGTTGTAGAGAATATTACTATGTACAAACTGGAGAAAGAAAATTTCAAAAAATAAGAAACCACCCCTATTGCAACACCCTACAAGGGGTGTGGACTGTGACTTTTTGGTCGGATACTCGGGAGACACCCCTCCATCGACCTTGAAAAAATCAGCTTGCCGGAAATTATTTGTGAGCACTCCCTATAGCGAAGGTCGACTTTTACTGTATTATAATGAGAATTTATGGAATGTATTTAGCAGCCTATAGCTCCCTAAGGCCCGGTACTTTCATCTCTAGTTAAGTCTATTCTATAGATAGATCCCATGGAAACAATTATTGACACAATTGTATCCAAGGAAATTATCTGGAGAATAGACTTAACTGGAGATGAAAGTACCGGGCCTTAAAATTGTTGATGAAGCTCCCCTAGCATTCATCCAATCTCTTATTCAAACTCTCCTTTTTATTGTAATTTCTTCTTCTATCATATCGACAAGCTCTTTATACGGAAAGTGTTGGTTTTGGTATGGCAATAAGAGCAAGCGAGAGCGAAACAAGCAATTATGTACCTAATTCTCTTGATGAGGCGTGTCACCCTTTGCCTCTACTAGAGTACTGGTAGACGCCTTTTTTGTGGGCGGTCGGTTAAGTCGTTGAAACTATACAATACCAAAACCAACACTTTCCAAATCAGTATAATATCAATTATAACAATCTTAGTATGTATGACGACATGTACGAATTATCCGTTTGTCAGTGTGACCAGTTGAACTGGTTTTCCAATAGCTGGGAGGACAGTTCACAAGCCAGCTACTGGCCAACTGCAGCAGGGCAGTTACTGGCTTAATCTAAACGCACCTTAAGATATTGTATTAAGTATTTTAGTAATTGTATTAAATTAAAAAAAAGTGTGACTAACAGAAATGTTTACTCCGTACGTAAAACTTGGAGGTAGCGCAGCCACAGTAAAATAATAACACAGCCAGTCGAATCATAAAACGCGCGGAAAGGAAAATAGTACAGCCATGTCTTCAAACAAGGAAAAACTGATTCATTTCTTGAAACTGAATTTTCAAAACGCTGGTATTTCTGTAAACCAAGCGGATTCGGATGCAGACTACTTGGTTGCTAGAACTGCTACCGAATGCGCTAGAAAAATCAGCGATCATGTTGTCATCGTTGCCGCTGGAAAATCTGATAAAGAACCGCTGCCCAAGGAATCACTACTTCCACATCCAGATTCTCTATCTAAGTCATTCACACGAAACAACTTTGTATGTGGAAATAATTGTTTAGGGAACTTTAATAATATAATATTTGAAATCCTCTATCCCAAAAACCTATAAAACGATACCCCACATCGGTAGTGGAGTGGGGGTGGTGATAGGGGAGTGGTAGTGGGGGTGGATGAAGTAAAAAAATATTTTGAGGTTTCTGGTTCTTGTACATACACTAAATGAAAATTTGTTTTCCATCCCCTTTAATAATGGGGTGGGGGTGGTAATGGGGGTGGCTAATGCCAAAATTTTTTTTGAGACCTTAGCTTCTCTTGTATATACTAAATACCAATTTTATGGACTCTTACCTGCTTGATTTACCCATTTACCCCAAATTTACCCCAATTTACCCCCCAACCCTTCGACGGAACAAGATGAAAATATAATCTAGTTCCAGATCTCGTTAAAGTACATATGTGTACCAAATTTCAAGTAAATATCTTAAACGGTTCCAGAGTAAACGTGCGCACAAAAAAAGTTACAGACAGACCGACAGATAAATTTTTTTTTCGCTCAAACTTAAAATTTCGACGTTTCATGACATTTTAAGCCTATTTGAACAATACAAATTTTTTAAAATTTTTTTGTCGTCACTATACTTTCACTGGATGTGGAAGTAATTACAAATATTCACATACTTAAAAACTCAATAAATAAAACTGTTGCTAAAAACATCTTATTTGTTCATGCCATGCCGGGTTGCGACACAACTTCGGCTTTTCACAAAAAAAGGCGAAAGGACCGCATTACCTAACTGTTTTACTAAATAATGATACTTTGTCTAACGAATTTAATTACTTCCACATGCAGTGTAACGACAAAAAAAAATTGAAAATTTTTGTTGTTCAATAGGCTTAGAAGGTCATGAAACGTCGAGATTTTAAGTTTGAGCGAAAAAAATTTATATCTGTCTGTCTTTGTAACTTTTCTTGTGCGCACGATTACTCTGGAACCGTTTAAGATATTGATTTGAGATTTATTACACGTATGTATTTCAACGTGATCTTGAACTAGATTATATTTTTGTCTTATTCTGTTGAAGGGTTGGGGAGTAAATGGGGGTAAATAGATAAATTTAGCAGGTCCATAAAATTGGTATTTGATATATACAAGAGAAGCTGTAAGGTCACAAAAAATATTTTGGGTAGCTACCCCCATTACCACCCCCACCCCATTATTAGAGGGGGAGAAAAAAAAATTGTAATTTAGTGTGTGTGTACAAGAACCAAAAACCTCAAAATATTTTTTTACTTCATGCACCCCCACTACCATATAACTACCGATGTGGGATATCGTTCTATGGGTTTTTAGGGTAGATGATTTCAAATATTAATAAATGATTAAAGTTAATATTATTATTAAAGTTCAATAAACATTCTTTTCCGCATATAAAATGTTTTCGTTCTGAGAGACTTGGATGGAAAATCTGGATGTGGAAGTAGTGATTTCTTGGGCAGCGGTTTTTTCATTTGACGAAACGTAATATTATATTTAATTTGGTATGCGCTTGCACTCGTCATAACTGATTGCAATCATTAATCGTCCTGTTACAACTATTTATTATCGAACTTGACAATAAATATCTGACTGGTGACAACCAAACCAAACAGGTAATTCAACAATGACACTTGGATATGATCTATTTTTAAGGTGAAATGAAGATATAAAGGAATTTACATAAATTTACATTACGTACATTATGTACCTTGATGCATTTCAGCACGAAAATGAACAACTTTAAAAAAAAACTGGAGCGAGCCATTTTATATACAGGGTGGATTCTATAAAAAATATAATTATGGAACAAATATGACGGAAAACAGTAATATTTGGCATGTAGATAACACAACTGTCAAGAAAGAAATATATGAAATATGAATATATTTGTCGAAGCGTCGATAAAAAAAATTGAGCGATAAATTATTCTTGTTGGTACTGTCAAAAGATGATCTAGGTTAGTTTACCACTATTAATGACATTTTATGGTGCGATGTTGTCAAAAGAACGGTCATTCATTGGCTATCACGTTAATGAACGACATAATCGTTATAACAAGTAAAATTGCTTTAGTTATAAACATACTTTTTTTAACTTTGTTCGCGAAAAAGTTTATATTACCTTGTTCAGTTTGTTGCTCGCAACTCTTCCAAGAAAACCAACTATTTCAGAGTAGAAGAAGGTTATAACAGGTACAAAGTATTTATCTGAAAAAGTTATTTGTATTTAATGAAAATGTAAATAATCTCTGTTTTTAAAATTAGTTGGGTTCAATTAAATATGCAGTTAAAGTTGTGTTGGTGGTAATATTATGGGTATATATGCCGGCATGAAGACACTGATATGAAAACTAAGAGTCTTTTTTATCTATAATACGTAATGGGGTGTTTGCATGGTATTTAGATAAATAAATATACGATGAAAGATGGGGGAAAATAAATCTTTAATTTCCACAAATAATTTATACATTCGTCATAATTAAATTAATTAACCAAGTAGAAGAGATGTAGTGAGAAAATCGTGATGTAGGCAAATCCACTACTTTTATTGTAATTTACAAATAAAAGAAATGTCAAGAAGTAATAGAAGTGGTTCATTGACAAATGTGTCAGATTGTAATATACATTCATTTTGGCTCAAATTATATTATTATACGTTCATGTTTGAGATGCAAGCAAACAGTGATAAGTCGTGTATCAATGGAAACTTGTCCAAAGAACAGAAAAAATAGTTTTAATTGTGTTGGTGAAGTCATTCGAATTTAAGGCTGCTGAACTCAAACTCCTCTTCCTCGTCGCAGCTGTCTAGCGCAAGAAAAATATCGCTAGCTGCTCTTGCTGACATAAGGATATGGTCCCTCAGATGGTGAGCATATCTCATATACCATAAAACATCGTTACATATGTACAACACTCAACTGTACGACATCCATATTTACAAGAGCAGTAGCACTAGAGCAGTGATTGAAGGATGCAGACTCGGATGCAGAGGTTGATTGCTACGGGGTGCAAATATTACCAAAGAGTTTTCCAGATGCCAGAACTGATGACTTTACGCATGGTTTCTGAAAAATGTAGCGTCTCAGAAACCTTAATCGCGTACTGACTGACCATGATCCCAAGATGAAGTTTGCACAGCTCTACTTCGAGGGGACTCATTTAAGAGGGTTGGCCCTAGGGGACATTTTAATCTCCTTTTATCCTACACGTATCCAAATCTCGTTTGCTTGGAGTCCAAAGTGCATAAAGGCTCTGGGTATAGTTCTTTCCCCCTGGATTTACATACAACCACTCACTATTTATTTAGGATACACTATCCAACAGCTTACGCCATTTAAATGATGGAACATTAACAGCTAGATAAATTATAAGAAATTAACACTGACAAGAAAGTGTAAAATTGAACATATTTTCAGAACAATCTTTAACATTTTTACTGTAGTTGTAATTGTTACGAAAATGTTCTTGATGTCCGTTACGAAATAGTTGAATATATCTAGCCTATCACACAGGCTGTTATAATTATCACTCATAATATGCAGCGGAGAGTATTTTAATAAATTGGTGTGGGGAGTGGGAAGGTAGAAGTTTTCCTCAAATCTAGTTGCAATTGTCGCTACATGAAAACTTAGGTTTGATCAAATTTAAGCACAGTTATAGGTATGCCAGGGATATTCCCCGGATATTATTAAAATTGCCAAGGTTATTCCTATCTTTAAAAAAAGTTATCCAGAAGATATTGATAATTACAGACAAATATCTTTATTAAGTAGTTTATCGAAAGTAATAGAGAAAGCTTTCTATATTCGTCTTTTGGATTATTTGAAAAAAAAAATTTTTATCTTCATCCCAACAAAGCTTCAGATGAGGCAGATTGATTGAAACGGCTTCTTACCATCTGCTAGACTATCTTTATTCAGTTATGGACTCTGGTAATTATATGATTTTCATGTTTTTTGATTTGTCAAAAGCTTTTGACATCATACAGAGTGATAAAGAAATTGTACACCCTAGGAATTAGACATAGGTACACTTTAAAATGGATAAACTCATATATGGAGGAACGGTCATTAACAGCATACTATAATAACATAAACTCAGCTATTGGTAATGTTAAACTTGGTGTCCCCCAAGGCTCTGTCATGGGTCCGTTTCTTTTTATGTTATATGTTAATGACCTTCCAAATTATATAGACGGGCACGTCACTATGTATGCTGATGATACAACTATTTCAATTTAAGCAGAGAACATTGAGGAAGCAAAGATGAGAGCAGAACAAGTTGTAAATCAACTGACTGCTTGGTCTAACAGGAATAAATTAATATTAAATAAAACTAAAACAGTTATCATGAATTTTCATATTAGAAAATCTTTGCCACCAATCTTTAAAATTTTTAACTGTAAAATGTCTGATGAAACAAAATTCCTTAGTAACTTCCTCGACCCCACATTATCGTAGGATATTCATATTGATAATGCTTGTAAAGCATACTTTGGAATTTTTCAAATGAAAAATAGCTTAAATGAGAGTGGCTTACCAAATATTTATTTGCCCTGGCCTATCGACACATTTCATTAAATATACTTAGTTGGGGATGTGGAGGAGACAAAAGTAGAGAGTTTATTCTACAAAGGAGAATAATGCGTACAATTTTTAATTTAAGTTTTAAACATACTTGTAGGATGATTTTCATACAAAGAGATATTTTTAACTGTACTATGCATACAACGTGATCTACCAAGAAATGCGAAAAATAAAATGGTGTGCTAGTCTTCAATGTGGGAAAGCCCCTGCAAAATTTTAGAGGATTCTGAGGTAATTTAATATATTAAATTATTAGTCAATTTGCGAAGATACACTACTGATGTTGTGTAAGTCCTGATCTAATTCTGAAGAGGTCGACGAACTTACTGGTGAAAGAACGTATTCGAGTTGTTTACATTTCCTTAATTGGCATAAAAATTGAAGCCGGCCGGCGAGATCAAAAAAAGAGGTCTACACACGATCCAGCGGCAGGTAGTCAACATTATTGGTACGCTTTGAAGATAATTGGAATTCCAGCGGACCAATTCACATTTACGAATGAGTTCAAAGCATGCCGACAAGGCTGGCTTCGTGCCGCTGGATCGTGTGTAGACCCTTAAAGAGTCGCGTTTTTTACTTCCGGTCGAACAATAGTTACACGGCCGTGTCATTGACCGGTTTAACTAAATATCTCATGCTTGTCATTTCAGCATGAGATTAATATCTTCGATTTATTTCGATTTATTTCGGTATTTTTGTAGTGTGATTTGATTAAAACCAAAAAGTCACTTCTATCTTATTATCCAGCTTTGCTGTCAGTAGTGTCAATCCCAAGTCTGATAAAGTGATATGGTTGTACCGCGTTACGTTAGATTAGTTGAAGTCATTGACGGCGCATTCCTACAAAAAAATAAGGTAATTTTTTGGTCATTCTTTAAAAATTTTTCATTTTTTTTACTCCTTTCGGTGGGGACAACCTACTGTTAAATTTTCCGCATGTCCTGGTAGATCACGTTGTATACATATTTAAATATTTAATGTTTACCAAACTAAATATTAATACTTTCAGCCAGCTATTGGACACGCATGAGTACGAAACAAGGCATGGCAAACTACTAAGATATCCTCCACATAAAACGGCAACATTTAAACCAGTGGCGGCTGGTGAAATTCAAATATTTTTTTCTCGTCTGTGGCGCATGGGATCCATACGAAATATGGGAAATAACATCTAGAGAAGCACTCTAATGACCCCTAAAAAATTTTGAAAAAGCAGTTTGCAAAAAATTTTTTTTAAAATTCTGTAGCCTCCCCTGGTTTGGGGACTTCTGTTTATTATTTTTTTTGTCATATACATTTGAATTTTCATAAAAATACAACAACCGTTTTTGAGTTTATGAAAATATTTTCATTATTAACTGAAATACAATGAACTGAAATTTTGTAATTTACAATTTAGCAAATTACAATATTTTAATTCGTTGTATCTCAGTTAGTAATTAAAAACTCAAAAACGGGTTGTTGTATTTTTATGAAAAATCAAATGTATATGACAAAAAAAAATAATAAACAGGAGTCTCTAGACCAGGGGAGGAGGCTACCACATTTAAAAAAAAAATTTCGCAAACTGCTTTTTCAAAAATTTTTATGGGTCATTAGAGAAGTGCTTCTCTAGATGTTATTTCCCTTATTTCGTGTGGATCCCATGCGCCACAGACGAGAACAAAAATATTGAAATTTCACCAGCCACTAATTTAAACATTCTCCAAAATATAACTATGTACAATATTACAATGTTATAATATACAATAGTACAATGTTACTTAAACACTTACGTGAAATAAGTCCTAGATTATTTTATGTATCAGTTTAACAAGAAATATTAACGAATCAAACTTTCTGTGATTTACCAATAGTCGAGGAGCCCTCCCTAGCTGTACGTGCCCCCACCGATCATTGGGGACAATATTTTTCATAAAGATTAAAGTCTAAGGAACGATTCTAGACATGTCCTAAAAAAACAACTGTCTATACTTTCAAAATGGCGGCCATATGTTAAAAAAACTAGTGCAAATGTTTTTGTCATTTAACACAAAAACTAAAAAAGATGGGGAAAAACTTTTTTACAAAAAACAATGTGCATAAAATTTTCCACAGTTTTGTTCCTATGCAATATTTGGATAGGAATTGCCGTTTTCGAGATAAATGTCTGCAAATTATGCGCTATCCAATCTGAGATCAAATCAGCGGTGGACAATGATTGCCAATTTGGAGTTACAAATATTAAATTAGGGTTAAAAATGTTGATAGTGACATCTTTATGATTCCTTTGTCCCATTCCAATAAAATTAAATGTAAATTATTCTTTGATACCGGATTTGGAAATAAAAGAAGGCTTCATAACATATCCGCATTAGCAGAAGAGTACGGACCTCAAAAATGTTCGGCATTACTGGGCCTTCATTCATTTACTGGATGCGACTCAGTCAGCGCCTTTAAGGGAAAGGAAAGATAAAACCCCTAAAAATGTTACTTTCTCCCAAATATACCAAATATATTCAAACATTTCAAGATGTGGGGAGCAACTGGAATATTGATGGTAAATTAGTGCCATCATTAGACGAGTTTATTTGTGCCATATATGAATCAAATAAATGCGCTAGAGTGGACGAGCTTCGCTTAAATTCCATTAGAGAGAAATGTGGTGACAAAGATTTGTCTTTATCAATTGACACTAAAGTTGATTTTTCTTCGATTCCACCAACAAGAGCTTGTCTTATCGAGCATATTAAAAGGAGTGTTTACCAAACGTGTATTTGGCGATTAGCCGATGAAAGTGTTCACAATATTCCACATCCTTGGAATGATTATGGATGGCAAGAAAATGGAGAACCTCTTTGGTGTTCAGCAGATAAAATACTGCCTCAATCGCTTATTGAAATTCTTCGGGAGATGATTCCAAATCAAGTCGAAAGTGAGGATGATAACGATATCATAAATGAAGCAGTAGAAGAAGACTTGGAAGAACTATTCGATGTATCGGGAGACAGCGACAGTGAATCTGAAAGCGAATGAATAAAAAGTAACACTTTTTATATTGAATTTTATAATTTATTTTAAGAGCTCAATCATTTATCTAAAAAATGGTAACTCCTATCCAAATATTGTATAGGAACAAAATTGTAGAATATTTTATGCCCTTCGTTTTTTGTGCAGAAAGTTTTTCTCCATCTCTTTTAGTTTTTGTGTTAAATGACAAAAATATCATTTGCACCAGTTCCTTTTTAACATATGGCCATCTTGAAAGTACAGCCAGTTTCTTTTAGGACATATCTTTTCTGAACATTTCCAATGGAGTCATTATATTTTAAATATCAATTACGAATTCATTCTAATTTAGATTTTTCGAATGCGTTAAATAATATACAGATACTTGGGTGTTTGTAAAGCCATATGAATTCCTAATAACCAAATCAAGGTTCATTGGGGATGCTGATATGATTTTTCAATATGCTTTGAAAAAGATAACTTCTGGTCATGTCACTCCTAACACATACTGTTATGGCTGTATTTGTAACAGTTACAATAAGGAAACTAATATTCTTACCGCTCCAAGGATCACCACTTCCGTAATTCTCTGAAACAACCAATGCTGTGATGGCAGTATGGGTAGGAAGAGAAGTGAGCATTAAAAATAAAAGCGTCACAATGGGAGGCCATAAGACTTTAACCAGCCGTCTCACTTCGGCAATTGGAATCATATCCCTTTTTATATCTTCTGCCATACTGCTAATGTGATAATTATAACACTTATTATGTTTACTGTAGAAAAATAAAACTAACGCGAGGCCCATAAATGAAGATCCAATACCAAAATAAATTAAAGCGGATGTAATGGTTGAGGTTCCAATGGCTAAGGAAATAATTTGCAAGACTGAGTTGAATATTCCTGCAAATCCTTGACCTATTAGGTACACTTTCATATAGTACTGGGGGAATTTCGATAATATTGTCAGAGTGGCTATTTGTACGACAGCGTTTGTACCTGAAAATTAAAAAGAAGTATAACGATTTTATGAATGTAAATTTTCCTATAGTATATTGTAATACACCGATAGCTACGGCATCTTGTCGAAAAGCAGCCAATTTTCACGAGAACGTGATTTCTGAAAACACTTTCGAGCTAATAGTACAGTCGAATTGATTTAATTTAATTTTTTTCGGCGACAACATTCCACTTGAAATTTTATTGTTGATTCTTATGTATTATGTCCTCCTGATTTCGAAAAAAATATTTGCGCCCAAAAATTCTTGGTGCGTCAAAAATTATACGCACTTTTTGACGCGCACGGATTTTCAACTTATCTACTTAATATATCTTGTACTAGTAATCGAGTGGGAATTTTTAAAATGTCTGGCTTATTTGAAATAAAATTCTTAAAAAATATAGACCTGTGCGATATGTATTGGTCAATCCGCCATCTTGGAAAAAAAAATAGAAAACACCAAGAATAGTCGAAAAAATCAAAATTGAATATCTTTTCTATAAGAAGGAGTAAATTCACCAAAGTTGGCAAAAAACAAATTCATTTATGTTTTATATTCAAAAAAAGTGCATTTTTACAATTTTCCAAAATGTATTTTCTTTGACCCTACTTTTTTTCACCCAATTGTCGTCAAATTTAATACAAGATGAAACTTCATTAACTTGAAAAGGAAATTTATTAAGCACACGCATGGTAATATTGGTAATAATAATAAATATATGAATATATGATCAATAATCAGAACCAAGCAGTCAAGACTAGAGTAATAATATTTTTGATCGGTATGCCGATGAACAGAATAGCACTAAGAACTAGAGGAAGCATTATACTCTTCGCCGATTTACTGAGCTTTTTATATAATTGTTACACATTCTATAGGATACTCTTCGCGTTTTTCTTGTAAATAATGTTAGTTTTTGGACATTCTAAATTTTGTGATACCAACTTTGGTGTGAAAAAAAATATATGAAAAAAAAAATCACGATGTGAGGGATCGAACCCGGGACCCTTGGATTGTGAGACGAAACTCTTGCCGCTACACCACCATTTCTTATTACTAAAATTGTTAATGAGTGTAATATATATCATTAGAAAATTTATTGTGATTATTAGGAAACACACATTAGTAAAATGTATTAACAAAAAAATAGTGATAGAAAATAACATTTCGCAAGGTTTCTATTTATTACAAACCATAAAAAAAATGTAAAAAATATTTTTTTAAATTTTAAATTACTAATAACTTTTTTATTTACCAATCTATTTTGTTGAAAACAATAGGGTTCTTCCTCTAGCTAACACTAAGTTACTCTCCAAATTTCAATACAATCGGATTTTTCTTTCTTGAGTTATCGTGCTTACAAGAAACGTGACGGACGGACAGACGGACAGACGGACATTTTGAAAGTTGTTCAGAATTCGTTCACTAACATAACGATATAAAAATTTTTTCTCTACGAGCGATATTTACTGATTTAGAAATGTGCCGATCAAATACAATATACTATTCGTTTTTGCGAAGAGTATAATAACCAGCGCATTCGTTCTTTAGAAAAAAATGTATGCGTAGATATTTCAATCATAGGTGACATTATGAAATCATCGGTTAGTCAAAAAAATTTAACTTATAGTAAAAATAAGGATAACTTTATAAAATTATTGCCCAAAGAGTTAATAGATAACGACTAACGTTAAAATATGCAGACGCCGATACTACAATCGTTAAAACTGCTATTGATTTAGTTGGTGAATATATTGACCTTTTGGTTATAATAATTAGCATGGAATCATCATAAAAAAATCTATTTTTATAAACCTAAGATTAATGAAAGAGTTGACAAATATTATGATGAAAAAAGAATTGTCTGCAATTCCACCTACTGAAGAGGTAATAGAAAAACACCGTTTAAGAGTTTATTTCCAAGTCTAAAAATGATTAGGTTCTGAGAAAGATCCAATTACAATTCAAGTGGTCTTTTTCTGGTACTCCATTGGTAGCCCATATGTATTTCGACGTGCTGAACACGAATCAGGTGTCTAGTTAGCTTCATTGGCCACCATTTTTTTGTAAATCGCGACAAGAAGTAGTCAAGGAATGAATATATTTTGGCCTTTCTAAACTTACTGCAAAATGTAAAAATATTATAAATAGTGACAAAGAGCCTATACCAAATAGTCCGCTAAGTTAGTTATCAAGTCACGGATCGTCCAACCATGATAGAGTTTAAATGCTGCTACAACTATGAAAAGTCATGAAAATAATAATATCTATCAAATAAAATATTTCAAATTTTACCACAACTTACCACAAATAGTTGCTAGAGTTACCATAGTTATTATAAATAATTGCAATTGCCCTAAAAAATATAGTATTAGAGATTATTAACGCTAAAAATAAGAAAATGATATTGATAAAGAATGGATTAACACCCGCTTCCAGTTTTTATTAAGCAAAAGTTAAACTATTTAACCTCTTCGGACCCAACATATCATAGATGATACCTCTGGTAAAATATTTTATTCCATGTGCTCTGTCGTTCAGAACGCTGCAACTCCATAGTCATCGTATCTGATACCTTTTCAGACATGCGTAGAAACATCGGCGTTCCCTTGCTTCCATTTCCCGCGACATAATATTACACTTGCAGTAAACCTAACCTATGTGAAAAGTAAATCTTAAAATATGGATAAATATTCAAAGAAACTTAAGTAATACCATATTTTTTACTAATAACTTGCTAGTGAATATATTTGTTACTGTATTAAGTCATATTACGATTTGCATTTTATTAGTACCCTAGACAATGACTTTTGCTCAAGATGTGATATCGTGGTTCTCTATCCTTACCTAATTATTATGAAATCTCGAATTCCTAAAAAAGTAAACTTTTCATCTGACAATCAAATGAAAATAGCGGGACAGGGAACCCATGAACAGATGGTTAGGAAGGATTCAAAAATAGCTGTAGTGAAATGGTTTGATGCAAGACCTGTTCACTTAACTTCTTCAGTTCAAGGTTCTCAGCCTGAAGGGGAATGCAGACGTTGGAGCAAACCAGATTCAAAATATATTCAGGTGAAACAACGAGCTATTGTAAACTCTTACAATACCAATATGGAACTAATAGATCTTTTGAATCGTATTATTGGAAAGTACCCCATGCAGTACAGGACAAACAAATGGACGATAAGAGCCATTTACCATTTTATTGATTTTTCTGTGGCAGCTGGATGGCTAATGTACAGAAAAGATCATGGATTACTTAGACTTCAAGTTTGAGGTGGCAAAGCACCTTTTACTTCAATTTGCAGAGAATACCACAGACGAACAATCACTAACCCCAAATGCTAGAGCCGCTGCAAATGACGAGTCTGATGGTGATGATCCACCTGCTTCCAAAAAGGCCAGAAAACCTGAAATTTACAACTTCGAGTGCCAAACATTTACCGGATTTTAAGAACAAAGAAAAAAATGGAGGTCAAGTTGCAGAAATCTTAGGTGCAAAAAATTAACATTTGTTTGTTGCATCGTATGTACAATTTTCTTTGTTGCTCAATGGAAAGAAATTGCTTTGTTGAATTCCACAAAAAGTAGTTGTAACTTTTTTGTTGTTTATGTTTATGATTAGTAAATAAAATATTTTTGAAAACTACTGTGTTTGGTAGTGATATAGACCTAAAGTATCATATATTATACCTATTTTTTTGCAAAAACCAAAGGTCTAAGAAAAAATTTTTTAAATATTTTTTGTTCCTTATGACCCATTTAGTGATAAAAATGGCCAGGGTCATAAAATTTTTGTCTTGTGTATGCTTGGGTCCGAAGATGTTAAATGATGATTGTCTATATAAGTTTGGAAGTTCCGAAAAAAATTTATTCAACTTTAGGCCGCCATATTGGGGCATTTTTATTTTCCCAATTTTATTAGTTTTCTTAAGGGTTTGAGGTTAGAAATTCTATATGCAAAATTTCAAATTCTTAGCATGTCTGGAAACAAATGGATATAGCCGTTATATTGTCTCTTAATTAAGTTTTTACATATATTTATCTGTACGGTGAATTAGTTGAGTACTTCCCGATGAGCTAGAAACTTAAACTTTTAAGGTAAGGAGTATACCTTCCCGACCCCAAGAAAATTCGAAAATTCGAAAATTTGAAAATTTGCATAATTATTTAAAAAGTGGCTGTAACACGACGGTCGATCTATATATACATAGAAGGTAACACCTACATTAAAATGACGATACTGCCAAAATGGTAAAAGCTGTCAAACTATAGGAGCAAAGTTGTAGAAAATAAAATATATACTATAAAAGATATACCTATAGTCCTATATGCTCAGTGTTTTTTTTTTGTAGAAAATTTAATTATCTACAACTTTCTTCTCTACAGTTTTTTTCATATTTCTTACCATTTTGGTAATGTCTTTATTTTAATGTGGGTATTGCCTTCTTTATTTATAGACTGACCGACATATTGGAACTGCCTTGTTGAATTTCGTAAATTTTGGAATCCTCAGGGTGTCAGAAAGGTACTCCCTACCTCCATGCCAAATTTTAAGTTCCTAGATCATTGGGAGGTACACAACCGAATTACCGAACAGATAAATATTGGTTCAAATACTTTCCTTTATTTACATATACAGATTCGACAAATGTAGTTTTATATATGGGTACTGAAACAAACAAGCGCAAGAAAGAAAATACAAATGAGGAAAAGAAAGATGTATCTATTACCATTACAATGCATAGGCGGTTAGAAGCGGTAGGTACCGATATCCTACGTTGACACACGATAAGGTGAACAAAAATAAGATTTAACGAAGTGTGGAACGTGCTGGGAGCAGTACATCTGTCTTATTTTTCCTAATTTCTCTGTTTTCTTTCTTGCTCTCGTTTATCGCAGGATATATAAAACTACATTTGCCAAATCTGTATAGATAATTTACGATGACGTTCTAAATAAAAAGCCGATTGAAACGTTGACATTTTTTTATCACTTGTTAAAATCAAAATACATTCCATAAAAAACATCTAGCCAGAGTCTATATATACTTATTAAACATTTTCTATGGCGTATCATTCTTTATTGTCCAATATTCTTATTACTTGAAAAACCTTTATGCGCCACCATGAAGTACGACAAGTTAATCATTTTTTTACTTACAAGAATCAGTATTGATTTCCACAAACCCAGTCATAAGTACAAAACAAAAAGTAAATATTAGTAAACCTCCTAATACTCTTAGCCTCGCTCTTATCTTATATCCGTAAAAAGTTGAGGCTAACAAACAAATTAAGCCTGGTACTGCATTTGAAATGGTAGTTCCTGGTGAGAAATGAGTTTGGAGTGTTGTCCTTGCATCTGTATCCGTTATGTCAGCAGAGACATTTCTAAATTTGTACATCCAATACTGAAATTTACAAGAGTGTATCAATGACTGTTGTCATTTTGAAGGAAGGAGCAAGCACGCTTATAGGAATACTGAGAGCGACGATTTCGCAATACATCAGGATATCTCACTTCAATGTTTTATTTTTCCTCATTGGTGTCCCAACAGCGACACTTTCCCTCCACTTTTACAAAGTGAAATTACTTGCTTGCTCCTTTCCTATGTTCTTCATGGTTGTGATTTGTGAGCCTCAGCCACAAACGTCTTGAAATAAACCGGATATCACAACGTACACTTTCCAAGAAAATCTTTTGACACCTTACTAGGGTTGCCATGATAAGCTGTCAACTTGTTTTTGCCAAAATCAGCTAAGAATCTCAGCTGCTTTAATGTTGGCTATGTAGGCACTTGCAGCATGTTGACAATTGTATTATTCATTTACACTGTTAGATTATTAAAATATTTATAGTGAGTACTCATTGATACTCTTGCTTTATGTAAATTGTCTCTAAAAGCAGACAATCATTTGTCTATCAATAGCCAACGGAATGATATTAAATGAAATCTGACAATAAATTCATACTACGTTTCGATTTCGAATTGTTTTCAAAAGTGGTTAAAGGGCATGTGATAATAACAAGTTTAGTTAAATATGAGTATTTTTGTTATTTTAATACGTGATACCTCCCTCGTAAGTATACTCTAATTCTATTGTTTTGTCGATCTTAAGTGATGCTTTATGTACCAAATACTTGTTGGCAACGGGTCGTTATTTTTCATTACATAAAGTAAAGATGGGAAAATTTTCTCTTTTACATAACAAGTACTAAATGTTTTAACTTTTTTGGAAGTAAATCCAGACAAGCTTTACTTGCTATCTATATCCGACATTATGACTGTTTATGTGATTATAATATGATTTAATTTGTCTTTGATTGGTTGATTTACCAGAGTACTGTAGGCATTGCTGACACTCTCGGGGTTATACAGCTGGGTCTGCTACGTCCACGCTGGCTTGGATTAGATTGTTGTGTCGTAATATGGAGTGTTTGTGCTTCTCTTTTTGTGTTTCCGCTTCTTCTGAGTCTTCTGATTACTCGGTTTCTGATGCTGGATTAGATTTGGGTCAAGCCTGTTGTCAGCAGCGAGAACCACATGACGCATGGTGCAGAAGTGGGGGGGGGGGGGGGGGGGGGGCAGTGTAAGTGATTTTAAAATGCGTTGCCGCATTGTGTTCGTGATATTTAATGTTTATGGTCCTCTTTTTTATGTTTCTGCTTCTACATATTTTCTTCTCCTTCTGAGTCTTCTGACTCCTCCGTTTCTGGTTCTGGTAGAGTATATATCGCTGCGATTTCTTTGTGGAATTCATTTTTCCCCTCGCTTTTATTTCCCAGTATGTTTGATCCTTTCCCAGTTTGTTCATGGTCCTTTCGGTTGTTATTTTCCGCGTGTAACCTGGCCTTCCCAATTTTAGTGTACAGTAAATGCCATTTGAATAGAAGCCGCGTAAATTTATTTCATTAACGGATGCCATGGATATTCCATGCATAGCTGCTATCTTTGCTATTTGCTTAGCAAATATGAAACCCGACTCAAATAATTATAGTTTTTACTAGTTTTCTCAAGTTTTTCCCAGTTTAATGATTCATGGATATGATGAAAAATATAATATGCACCGCGGGTCGTACAGTGCGATCTTTGGTCTCGAACTTGCTTCAAACATCGGCTTGCAAACTGTATTCTCGATCAAAAAAAGTGCACTTACGACCCTCAGTACATAAATAACTATTATTTTATTCAGTAGGTACGTTTTATTCTTTTTGGATCATTTTGTTGCTATCGTTAGTTAAATTTTACTTGGCTTCATGGTTTTTACTATTTTGCAAATAATCTTGAAAATTTTCAATCTGGCTCTGACTTTGGGTAAAGAATACGGATCTGAAAGCTTATCATGGCGGCCAGCACAGGGGATGTCAGATTTTGTTAGTCATATTGTTGTAAAGGCCAATTTAAAGATTTTCGTGGCCTCAGCGTTTTATTAAAGTGCAGATACTTACTGCGTTAGCGTTTAGAAAGAACGTATATGGCAGGAAGTGTAAAAGACCCAGTAAAATGAATAAAGCATGTACAAAATAAAATCTATCTGGTGGTGCGGGATCCAATAATGATTTCTTAATTTCTTTATCTGTGATTATAGTTTTGGGTCCAATCGAGAGCGCAGAAACTAAAAAAGTAAAGTGATTAAATTTTGATTCTTTGATATAACACCCAACTAGCAATTTGGTATTTTATAAAAGCTACAGAAACGTTTCCGACACAAATTTTATAAAACATTACTTTCAGAAACACTTTAGAAACGTTATTACGACAGCTATAAATGTAAAATTGGCACCATCTTATAAAATAATTCAGTCACTGTTGATATTTTGTAAAGCCTATTGCAGCCATTAAAAAATAACTGTATAAATATGTCCGCAGGCTCTAAGAAAATTCGGTACCGCCGCTATAAAACAGTTTTATTGAAGCTTCATTTAATTGCGTTATAAAGCATTACTTCACTGTTTGTTATTATTGCTATAAAACACCAATAAAATAAAGCGGTTCCTTAAATGTATTCAAAAAGTCGCATACATATACTTACAACTATATAATTTGCTGATTTCCATATACAGGGTGCGCCACTTAAAACTCCCCAGGCTTGTAACTTTTTTATTTTTTAAGCGACGACCCTGTTGGGCACATCAAATTGTAGATATTTTTAAGGCATTTAAATATGTGTACAGACTGATTTAATTTTTTTTTTAATTGTTAGGAAAGAAAACTTAATTTCCTTGAATAGATTTTTACCCTGTACATGAACTGCGTTAATGTTTTCTTATAAAGGTTTTAATTTAGCTTCAATTTATTATTAGTTATTACGTCATATTCTTTTGATTTTAGAGAAAATAATTAAAAACACTCTTTCCGATTGCAAACTGATTTTTTTTTAAAATAACTTTGAAAAGAATGCAAATGATAATTTTATCCCTTATTTGTAAAAAAACATATCACGAACAATATTCAACAAAACAGCAACAAAAAACAAAAAAATAAATATTTTTAAAAACAAGCTTATATTAAAAAAATGTACGAAATAGGAAATTGCAAAATTTTTGTTAAATTTTTTTTATTTTAATAACATAAATTGAAGCTAATTTAGACCTGTATAAGAAAACATTAACACAGTGCATATATAGGGTGAGATAAAAAAATATTCAAAGAAATTAAGTTTCCTTTCTTAACAATTTTTTCAAAAAAATAGTATATTATATTACTAGGAGTAGAACGCACTCTTTTTTGTGTTGAGCCCAGGATTTGCGGCTGAGGCGAAGCCGAAGCCGCAAACTGGGCGAAACACAAAACAAGGCGTTCTACTCCGTGTAATATATACTATTTTTTCTTCAAGCGTATTAAAATGCAAAAATTCATTTATTTATCATAAATGTACAAATATTCAAACTACAGTCTTACATGTTGACACAATATGACAAGTGGCTAGTGGATAGCGCGCCACCGGTGGCTTTCGGTATTAACATTATGTTACTAGTAAAACAATACCCACTGCGGTGGCGCTTTCGGAACTAACATTATGTTACTAGTAAAACAATGTCCACTACGGTGGCGTTCGGTACTAACATTTTGTTACTAGTAAAACAATGTCCTACTTCTACTTCTGTTTTTGGTGACATAATTTAAACATTTTAATACGCTTGAAGAAAAAAATAATTTTTTAATCATTCTGTATGTATGTTTAAAGGCTTTAAAAATGTCTACAATTTGATGTGCCCATCATGGTCATCGCTTCAAAAATAAAACAAATTACAAGTCTGGGGAGTTTTAAGTGGCGCATCCTCTATACCAAGCTTTCAGTGATTTTACTGGATAGTGGATAAGAACTTACTTAATAATTATTTCAGAGACATTTAACCCTTTCAGCCTGTAATTTTTGATGCGAAGGAAATTTTACTATGAATTACGCCATGTGTTTTTGATGAATTTTAAGTATCTCATGTTTACTGAAGGTTTCTATAATTTTTGGAATTTCATAAAAATTGATTTTACATTTTAAAATTTTTTGTAATGAAATTTAACGCCAATTTATTTTAATCATCATATCATAACTTTATAATTAGCACATATAAACTGCCATAAATATTAATAAAAATGGTTTTTTAAACTTTTTTATTTATTGTTATATTTACGACCTCGAACGCTGGCCTCTATAAAATAATTTTGTGTTAATAGCAAGAATTTTAAGATAATTAAACTATAGGCGATTCCTACAAAACATCTATAAAATAATGTGTCTCAGAGGTGATAGGCTTGTGACAGGGCCGTTTAAATGATCCAATATAACAATTTTTTTTTATAAAGAAGGTTATTTTTTTTGTGTTTTTGTTATAACTGATAAACGAAGAAAAATAACTGTAGCCAGAATCACAAACATTTTGATAAAAACTATAATTTATTGTAACTGTTACCGTTAAATTGCATTTCATTTTAACACCCTTCCTCATTTTATTAAAATTTTCACTAGTAATCTCCCTAGTGCTTGAAAAATGTCCGGTAATTAATTAAAGCATAATATGGGGACACGATAAGAAAATTTCACTCCTGAATTAAATGAAAAAATAAATATAAGAATGACAGCTAGATCAGATTCGATTATGTTAGTAGGCTGTGTACTAGATAGAAAGGTTAGGTTGATCTATGAGTCTTGTTTGTTGATAGGTTATAGGAAAGTCTATAATTATTATTTACATTTGCAGCTTAAAATTAGTAATTAGAGATTAAAAATAACTTAAGAGTTTCTTTATCTTAGGTAGGTTCAAGCTATTAAAATTGGGAAAACTTTCACTTTTTTAATAAATATGCGCACCTTTTAATTGCATGCTGGGTGCTGGTACACTATTAGTCCAATGCGTTTTTACTTTACTATTTATCAGCATTAGTAACTTTTAAATTATTAACGAGAGGTTGAAGATAGCTTAGGGGTTTCTTCTTAATTCAGTTTAAGTTACTAAAATTGGTAATTTTTGTAGATTTCGACTTTATGATTAAGAATTCTTATGGGGCCCAATTCGGTCCCACGGTCTAGTTTCCGAGATACAGTTAAAAAAATGTACAAGAGGTCAAGTTAAAAAATTTCCGAATTCATATTTTTTTTTCATTCGGTTTATATTGTGATACTAAAACTTTTTTTTATGTAAAATTTGTGTCTCCGATAAAAACTCTTTAATAACATTTTATTTGTAACTACTTTATTGCCGTTGCCATATTGCAGTAGATTGCAACACTATATAATAATTATGTAGCGGACTCTGGAATAACAATTTACTTTCAATAGCAAAACTGTCCCAAATAGTCCTTTAATATGACTGTTTTATAACATAATAGGAAATAATTATAAAATAATTTTAACATATATTTATAACGTTGCTGAAAATACTGCCGAACGTTACTAAAAAGTGCTATAAAATTATTTAGTTTTATAAGCCGAAATGTTTTATAGCTTAGTCGCGGAAACGTTTCTAAATAATGTCCTAACTGCTTTATAAGATATTTTATAATTTTGCTGTAAAAACGTTTTGATGACAAATTTATAAAACAGTTCAGTTGCAGGCAACCAAATAGTGTTTTCTGCAACTCTAATATAATCAGTTAGCATTTTGGAAGCATTAATAAAATAACAATAAAACAAAATAATTGTATAACATTTAAATTATAAAACAAATCTGCTGGTTGAATAGTTTACTTAAATAACGCTAAAAGACGAGGTAGATTTGAAGCAGCATTATATCCATGGCCCCAAATTAGTTGTCCAATCCTAGAACTTGGCATATCCAGAAAGTTAATAATACTGAAATAAGCTACTACGGCTAATTCATTGATTATAAAGACGATGATTGGTACAGAGACACATCTTGCGGGTCAAACTTCATTTATTCGCTCTCTAATCTGTTGAGTTGAAACAATAGTGCTCGACAATCATCCTGGCATTATATAGTGCAGCATGGACAGAATTTTGCTAAGAATATTGCCTTAGACTATGACAACAAATGTGGTAATACTGATTAAAGAAAAAACAAAACATACTTTAGCCATTCTCAAATAAATGATTAGATAATAATTTTTCTCATGTTTCAAATATCAGATTGTTATGTAGTATCATATTTGATAACTGATATAAAGAGATAAGTTATAAGAGGTAGATCATATCATGCTTTATAGAGGTATCTTACCTTTCTCGGCTTCCAAGATCATTTTAAAACAGTAACACTTCCTAAAGTAACTTATAAAAATAACACAGCTGTGCCTACTATTTCATTGAGTGTTCATTAACTAAAAGATTAATTAAAGACTGTCGTGATTGTTAAAAAAATCAATTAAATATGCTATTGTTATCAATATTTTTATCATTGTTTCATTTTTTTTTATCAACATCATCATCTTTCTAAGTGAAGCTTTACAAGGCCGACTGAAATGGATGGAACAAAGACATTTTCAGTACGCTGGTTAAGAGATACGTAAATAATTTCAGCGACACAGCCACAGAAATTGACGTAAGAGGCTAATCTCCTAAGTTGTGAATAAAAACAGGCCCAGAGACTATGCAGTATGCACCCAATAAAAACTTCACTGTTTTAAACTGAAAGTAATATTAGTTAGGCAGCTTAACGTCGAATTTCGCGTTAATGTGGACACATCGGACAAAACCACAAATTTTTTTCCAGGTATTGGTTAGGTACGTAGTCTTCAATTTTTGGATGGAACCAACTCCTCCATCGGCCATCTTGGATTTTATAGCGGCCGTTTTGAAATATAGATATATTATAAATATCTCGGCTTCTAAATCACTTAGGTCCTCAAACTTGATGTCTAAGTATACATATTTGGGGTCAGGGAATACAACTACACAATTTTTAAATGCATCACACTATATATTTATTCACTAATAAATATATGTACCAATTACAAACTATTCACCGATTAACTGTTTTGTCCGGTGTGTCCACATTTTCTAATATGTTTTTTTATTTTGTTTCAGATTGAATTGTAATACAAGATGGATTGGAACAAGTGCATGATCTGTCAGAAAACAACTTCAGAAAATCTAAAATGTCCACTCAATGCTCATGGAATCGAAGACAACACCATATCGGTCTTTCTTGAACAATATCAATGAGTTTAGAAGCTTGGAGTGAGCCAGTGAAACTAAATTTTGGAAGCGACATGAGTGCGGATGATCTGGTCCAAAACCATGGTGCATGGCTAACAAAAAGACATCATGTTCGTAATCACATGACATGGCCGGCTGCAGCATTTCCCGCATGTCTTCTTCAAACACCAAAACTTTATACTTTCCACCACTTTGTTCTTGCGCTTGTGGAAAGTAAGTTAGTACTTTCTCCTTCAATTTAGTTCTGTTAATCTCCTTCTCAACGCCAATGATTTTTAATCGGTTCTCGTATAGTTCATGCAACTTTGAAAATTTAAAGTAGGTCTCATCTTCCACACAGTTCTCTATATAAGTATAAAGCTCCACAAGTGCTGTAGCCTTTATCTGATTTTCCTCTGCAGATACTCCCACCAAATCGTGTTCTAGTTCCTTAGGTGAGACCGGCAGCGATTTCTCAGTGCTGTATAATATTGTACATGATATTTGGCGTCAATGAGATCACCACCTTCTAATGCTGCCAACAACTGGGTTTATTGCAGTTCTGTTGACATTTTTCGTATGCTCGTATCAGCTGTTAATGTTCGAAATTCATGCAGGAGTCTATCGCTCCCACGACATAACAAACACGCCACTTTGTCACTCGCTTTACGCCGGGATCGTTTCTCCACAGTTGTGCTGCCTGAAGTATTTCCCCGCTTTTTAGCTCTATTCAACTTCAAATTACTGAACTTGACGTAACAAGATTTGTGCCATGCACCATGGTTTTGGATCAGTTCATCCGAACTCATGTCACTTCCAAAATTTAGTTTCTAGTTATAATATTTTTTCTGGATCATATAAACTATATTAATTGTTCGGCATGGTAGCACAAGGGGCTAAAGCGAGTTAGTGACGAGCACGTTTGGTCACACTGACTATCGTGTACTGGGTTCGATCCACAGCTCCAGCACTGGCAAAGTCGGTGGGTAATAGATGTTGTCTGCATTTTTTCAAATGTGCAACCCTTTCCTGACAGCTTTGGCCTTGGATTTGGTCGTCTACTGTGTGTGTGGTGCATTTTATATTTTTTATTATCTTATGAAAGCCTTTGCTAACGGAGTCGCGCTTGAACGAGTTTCTTTAATAGGGTTTTATTGTCAAAGGTTTATAAAAATATTTTTGACTGTGGCATATTTATTTTTACTGTCAGATCTAAAGTATGTCACAATATATTATATAAAACGCTTATTACATATGTTTCTATTTTTAACCAAATCATCTATTAGTTACAATATTACGTCATAAATTCTGCAGATGTAGAAACTATATAGCCTTTTTAGATTCTTGAATCGGATGTTGGTACATATACAATATACATATACTAATTCTGGTGTCTTGTTCAATACTACCGGCGAAAAATGTCTAGTGTATTTATAGAAGTTCTACTGCAAAGACGCTTAGAGGTGTCAGAAGTGAAAACATTACAGCAGTACATGCCATAAAGACCATATAGGCATCTTCAACTTTTTCTGGCTCGACCAACCTAAAAATAAAAATATGTACAACTGAATCAAAAGCTGGTTCTTAAAACTTATTCTACTGCAATTAGTTTTTTACTTTCGAAAAACTCCTTTTCGCCGAAAATTTAAAAAATGTTCTTCAGAGTGGTAATAATAGTATTCTAAAAAGTTTCCTGATTAAACTTATGGCATTTTAATCTCCCTGCTCTTAAAAATGAGAAGGTTAAGGTAATGGAAAATTGGGATAAGGTCAGATCCGAGATGAGATTTTTACGTCTTGAGGTTCCAGGAATGCAAAAGAGTGGTTTTTTAAAAGGTGTGTATATGTATGTCTGTGAACAAGATTGATGAAATATTGATACTGTACATGAATTGAAAATGTGAGGATCGAATGACGTTAGTGCTCTTTCAATATAATTGATATTACTTCCACATACAGTGGAAGTATAGTAACGACAAAAAAATTTTATTGTTCAAATAGGCTTACTAGGAATGTCATGAAACATCGAGATTTTAAGTTTGAGCAAAAAAAAATTCTGTCTGTCTATAACTTTTTTGGTACCCGTATGTATTTTAACGAGATCTGGAACTAGATTTCATCTTACTCCGTTGAGGGATTGTGGAGTAAATTGGGTAAATAGGTATATCAAGCAGATAAGAGTAAATAAAATTGTTATTTGTATATACAAGAGAAGCTTGGCATTAGCCACCCCATTACTGCTCCAACCCCTCAAAGGAGGTGAAAAAATATTGTGATTTAGTGTGTATACAAGAACCAAAGGTCTCCAAATATTTTTTACTTCATCCATCTCCACTACCACCCCTTATCACTACGCCCACCCCACTACCGATGTGGGATATCCTTTTATGGGTTTTTGGGGTAGACGATTATATTATTAAAGTTCCATAAACAATTATTTAAACACACAAAATTTTTCGTTGTGAGACTAGCAAATCTGGATGTGGAAGTAGTGATTCCTTGAGCAGCGTTTTTTTTATTGTACCACTTGAAAGTAGATATTATTCTAATTTCAACGATATATCACACTCAACCTTTCTTTCTTTTTGTTGATTCTCAGTAAAAAAAGGCCTGCGACGATATGTCATTTAGCACTCGCAAATCGGAGGCCTGCATCGGATGGTTTAACTGAATTAATAAATTTTAGCTATTATTAGGTGGGGAGTTTCCAGCCGCTTCCAGTAGTTGCAATTTTTTTTTAAAGAAAATTATATGCGATAGTGTATTTTTTTTGCAGATAACTCTGTTAGCTTGTTTCTTAAAGAAAAAAATATATCAAAAATAGTATATAGTTCCCAGAATTTCGTTAACAAGCAATATCTTCGTTATTTGAGAATATAAGAAAAATAACTAAAAGAGATTGTGGAAGATATAAAATCCTTCTAATTACACACTTTATCTGCCTTACTTCTAACAATCCTAAAGAAGCCGTCGCTTTTTCCTTGTTTAAATTCCATCCATATTTTGCAGCTGTATGATAACTATAAATAAGACATAAGACCAACATATTGAAAACTAATTGCATCTGTTACTCAAAACCCTCAGGTATATGTTTCATGGTTAAATTATTTATATCTCTGAGTTAGGTCCATTTAAAAATAATTTTACAGGCATTTTACATTTTTAAGGCCTCAAGAATTTGTTGGCATTAGCCACTCCCACTATTACCCCCACTCCATTAATAAAGGGGGTAAAAATAAAATTGTGATTAAGTATATGTACAAGAAACAAAGGCCTCAAAATTTTTGGGCATCAGGCATCCCCTCTACCGACCATCTATTATCTTATTCTGAGTACCTTAATTGATAATACGTGTTTGAATAAGTTCTATAAATATAATACAATTTAATTGCATATTAAAAAAATACTTACTTCCTTACTTCCAAGTACATCATATTAAAAGCGTATCCATTAGTGAAACTTAATGTACCAAGGATTATAATATACTGCCAGTCATGAGGCAGAAGTACGTCAAAGTGAGATCTTGGATGAGCATTGCAAAAGTATATAAGTGGTACCAGAACAACCATTCTAACGAACATGATGAAAGCAAGAAGATATCCATTAACAGACTAAACAAAATTAACATGATTTCCATTGAGGCAAAATGTATTAGTCAGAAAGAATCAAGAGTACTATAATTTCTCATTAAATGGGCTCATTTAACACTTTTTTTTATTTGATTATCGGAAAGATCTTAAAATTCTAACACCCTGTGCAAAAAACTAGAATTTTGTGAGACCTGTAAATCTTCTAAAAAAATTATAAACATGGACCGCACCCGCCTTGTCGAATCTCGGCCGTGACGTCACTTAATAGGAACCCGCTAGTAGCACAAAGAAAGACTCGACGATCTCAATCGGAATGCACGAGCTTTGATATGTTGCGCGACAGTTTCGTTTCCTATCCTCTGACGTCACGATGTTGGTCGCACCGCACTTCCAATTCCCTCTTTAGAAGTCGTATATTTCGAGAACCACATATCGGATTCATCTAAAATTTTCAACATTGCCTAATTTTAAATAATACTTTATCCATAAGAAGCGAGATAAGAAGTAACAACTACTAAATAAAATTCATTGAATGAGCCCATTATATTATCAGAAGGCACAGAAACTTTATTTAATTATAGGAACCAAAAAAAAAATTACTTTACCTTATTCAATTTAGAACTCACAATTCTTCCAGTTAAACCTGTTATTTCAGAAAAGAGAAAGGTGATTACAGGCACGAAGTATTTATCTAAAAAAGTAAATTATATTAATTATATACGCTGTAAAACATTTGTCATCATGTGAATTGCGCAGCGGAAAAAAAGTAAAAAAGACGGTGACAGCTCTGGAAAGGATGATGCCAAACCTGGGAGGACCATCCTAGAGCAAGAGGAGGCTATTAAGCTTAGTAGCCCTCTCCATTGCACTGTATGCAGCATAGATATAAAATGCCGGCACGCGAACGCAAAGAGACTTACGAAGCAAAGGGGAATGGAAACCTAATTAAGAAGGCAAGAGAAAATCTGATAGAGGAGTGGGAGGAATGCTGGGCATACTACATAACACAACGACAGAATAATAGACCAAGATAACTGGCTCCATCAACAAGGTCATGGATAGACAGGCCCCATGGAGAGATAGACTGCTATCTCATACTGGTGCTGACGGGTCATTGCTGCTTGAAGCAATATCTGTACAGTCAAGAGGACCACAGGCCAAAGATTCGAATACTGTAGAAAACTAGATACAGTAGCCTATACAATATTCGAGTGTGGGCAGCGGTGAGGAAGGTGACAAAGAGCCAGTAAACATCAAGCAAAAGATGGCGCTCATACCTCGAAACATAGTGAAAACCATGATTATATTAAAGGGATATTGAAAATTATTTTCTAAGTACGCTAGCTGTCAAAGAATCTCACGAACGAGAAAGGGAAAAGAGCCAGAGGTAAATTGGAAACCTGAGCCTCTAATTACACGAAAGAGCGGCTAGGGACATAGGGCGATAACGAAAAAGGGTGCAAGGAAGCTAAACAGTAAATTATATCGACATCGCAAAGAATGTAAACGATATTGGGGAGGGGTTGTAGAAGAGGGGGAGGGGTTTTAGTGGATAAAAATCCCATACTCACTATCCACCGCACAACATCCAAGTGAGGTATCTTATTGAAGATTTTTCCTCCTCCCAAAAAAAGAAGCTGTTATAGTAAAAATGAATCCAAATTGGTTTATTTTTTAAATTATTTCAGCAGGAGATGTGAAGAAGGGCTTGTCATTCAAGACATCTACTTTACGCATGGTAGTAGAAAAATTACTTTTAGTATAATCCGAATCGGCTTCACAAGTTTTAGAATTTTTGTCAAACATTGCTAATTTGGCTTCACTATTCTAGAAGTTCTTTAAACCAAACTGACCAACGCAACGGTTCCTCCAAGCCCGTTTCTCAATAAAGCGATATACATGGTACAAGGCCGAAGTTTTTGTAATAAAATTAATTTCCTGAGAAATTTTAAGGGGCTGTGCTTACCGTTCCAGGGGTTTCCATTTCCGTAATGTTCTGAAACGACCAACGACGTGACAGCTGTGTGGGTTGGTAAAAGAGTCAGCATTATAAATATAAATAACACAAAACAGAGCCATAATTTTTTAAGGAGAGATTTCATTTCGGAAAATGGTATCATATCTCTTTTTGTATCTTCTTCGATACTATCAATGTGCCAATTATAACACTTGTTATATCTACTGAAATAGAATAAAATTAAAGTGAATCCCATAATTATAGATCCAACAACGAAGTAGGCTAAAGCTGATGTTGTAGTTGAAGTTCCAATAGCCAAGGTAAATATCTGCAAAAGGGCATTGAATATTCCTGCAAATCCTTGACCGGCTAGGTAGACTTTCATGAAATATGGAGGGAACTTCGACATTATTGTTAGAAAGGCAATCTCCAACACGGAATTCATTCCTAAAATTTAAAGAATGCAACTAATAACATTTTGTAACTTTTTTAAAATTCTTTAGCAAAAAATGAAACTTTAACAACTATACTTTAGACTAAAATGTGAATCTTGTGTTTATCACAAAAAACTGACGCTGAGGTAAAATTTTATATTAATGTTTAATTATGACAGTTCAATTAAGTACTCTTAGTTCAATTAAGTACCCAAAGTGACCTGGTTTCGAAACAGTTAAGATTTTCTGTAAACACTTTTTTTTCACTTTTTAAATTAAACAATGATTTTATTTGGTGAGATGGTTTTCACAACAATGTTGGTATAATTTATAGATTATTAAAACTACTTTTATAGTGTTTACAAAAATGCAATTGTTTCCAAAAATAAGTGTAAAATGAAATCTACATTTAGTACGTCGGGTACACCAGAGAAAGCTGCACTTTTTGATTGGAATGTGCCACTTTCTGTGGTCATAGCTAATGTCAAAAGGTAACTTTTAGATAGGGAGCCACTTGAAAATCCGTGTAGAACACCAAAATGGCGGCCATTAAAGATGGTCGCCATTAGCCATACTACATTTTTTTGTACCTCAGCTTCTAATGGTCCGATTTCTATTTTCTTTTTTTTTGTTTGAAAGCTCTTGTGACGAGGGCACTATTTTGTCTCCATACGTTTATCTCTACATCTTAAGGGTTCTACGCGATTTTCATGAACCTGAAAATTTCACTTTTCTCATGAATTTCATTGATAAATAAGTTTTTAATGGTGTTCAATATGCCTTTCTTTCACCACAGAAAAGGGATTATGTATATGGGGTTCCATGTATATCAAGAAAGATTTGTTTTCATAAACAACAGTGATTTTGAAAACATTTATTACATTAAGGAAACAAATTTTTACAAACAAAAAACGACTAAATACTAAGAAATACTCATGTAAATGAACTGCTTCTATACAGCTCTTACGACTCACATACTCATCTTCTTCATCTTCCAATTAATCCCTGGAACAAAATAGTTATATGTTGTTATTATATTAAGGTATTGAATCAACAAAGTAATATTATGATTTTGAAATTGTGAAACTAATATAAAAATAGCTAAATTGAACGCATTTCATTGTATTTATTGCTGCATTGTCGAACCCCACTGCAGTTCGTGCAAAGTAGAATGCATGGAACCTTGGCCGTTGAGCAGGAGCATCCTGTATGGCATCCAGAGAATTTACACTTAACCAATTCTCTGCAGGCTTCCATAATAGAAAGAAGAAAAGACCAGACTGGCGTCCACTCCCCATCAACCATGGTCCATCTCCATCCTTCTGGCCCTGGAATCTTGTCTATCACTAAGCACGCACGACCCCAAATTTGTCCTGCCTGGTATGCTGAACGAAGACAATGCTGCCTTAGGGCCTCTTTTGTTCGGGGTAGACTTTGTAGGCTGCGACTTTTTGAAACAAAGAGAAGCTTTCTAACATGATTGACTGAGAAGTCTTCTGCGTCTCTGTAGTAAACTAAAACAGTAAACTTCTACAGAACTGGAAAGGTCTCGTCAGAAATAGATTGTTGTGGTATAGAGATGGCTTGGAAGGCTTCAGTAGCTTCAGGAAATGATTTCCACACTTTCCAGGCAGTCTGTTTCCCTTTCATTGCAAATGATGATGTTACATCAGATCCAGTGAATGCATGGAATCCTCTCAATACAACAGCTTTATGTTCACCCATATTTTCAAACATGACGTTAATGCTCATGCATTTCTGACCCTTCCCAGTATCAAAGAAAATCCACATCTCTTGAAGTCCTGCAGTTTTGAGAATGTGAAAAAAAGAGATTTCCAAAACAACTACATCATATCTACTCTGCAAATAAATATTTTTTTTGCTCCATGTTCAACACTGCCTTTAGCGTGGAGAAAAATTTTGCCGTCTGCTTCTTCCTCTTCCTGCATCAATTGAAGTTTCATCCAGCCGAGATGAACGAATGATGTCATCAATCTCAGTACTGAGGTGACCCTAATCAAAAATGCATGGTCTCCAAGTAACTAGAAGAGTTCTGTCTTATTCTGATCGCAGCAAAGGAAGTCATTCCAATTTTTTGGTAGCATATTTGCTTGTGCTACTTGGCGACGAAGACCAACGCCTCTCTTATCACTCACACATTTCTGCAGACAAGTTTTTGAGTAAATAAAAATAAATGTGTATTCTGTTTGCATGAAATCTCTCAGCATCATTCAAAACTCTGTTCTTGAATTCCGTATCATAGTATTCTCCAAGAGTCCGTGAACTCTAAAAATTATTTGTGTTTTTGGAAATTGTGCAAAACCCTTAATGTGTAGAGATAAATGTATAGGGACAATAGGTGTCCTCTTCGCCCATGTACCCAACGTACTAATTAGGAAAATCATTAAGAATTTCAGGTAAATAATAACAGTTCTAAATAGTTCTACCCTCTCGACTTCATCACCACTGCAATTATTTTTCTGATCAAGAACATATGAAAGAATAAGCTAATAACTCAATCTCAAAATTATACATAATTTCCATTTTTTTTTAATTTTAAAAATAAACTTTTCTTTCACTCATGCCTTGGAAAACAATTTCCTTATGGGTAAGTGTGACTGCAATAAGTCTATTGTTGTGGTGAAGTATTTGCACTAATTATAATTAAAATAATAAAAAAAAACAGTATAAAAATAATAAAATAAAATTAACCTCTTAGGCTCTTGTAATGCTACTGTATAGTTTAGCTAAGTAGATGTCATGATAAAGCAAACTGGGAAGCTGGCATTACAGTAATAGTAATATAATAATAAAAATAATAATAATATAATAAAAATAACAATAATATAATAGAAATAATAATAATTATATTAACACATTGACTTTATTTTCAAATTTATAAATTTGCAATTTAAAAATTTAAAAAATGGCGGAGTTCAGCTAAGCTGCTCTTACACTTAATCACGTTTCAATGTTATCTATTAAACGTTAAGTAAACAATATTTACAATTATTGCACCAATATTACCATTACACCCTACTCGTAACTATTGTAACTTACTCGTAACACACTTATTTTTCTCCTTTTCGTAAATAAATGTTATTATTATTATTATATACCACTTATATAGTTCATAATGGAACTACGGTACAAGTTGCTCTTCATTTCGGCTTTATTCACATAAATTGTTAGTGACTGCTTTGCAGTTTCATGATATCTATATATCTTCAAACGTTTAAGCACCATAGTACCTGTTACGAGTACCATTATAAAAAATATATTTATTTTTTACTTTTTAGTAACATTTAAGCCTATATTAAATATAATAATTAATCTGTACTAATACTTACCATTAATAACTGCCAGAATTGACATAGTTAATATAAAAAATCCCGTTTGCCCTACAAACAATATTAATTATAATTTCGTTTGCTGAATAAATAAATATCAGTTTATTTAGCTAACTGGACTTCACCCGGGTTAAGTTAATAGAAGGTACTTCTTGAATTCAAACTGATCCCAGTAATTTAAAAGCCGACTACTTAAATATTTACTCGTGTTTATGTAATCTTGAGGGGACTGTTCAACGTTCATATAATTTAAACTAATCTTCCTACAGGTAAGTTGATTAATTTCTCAATTATAATTGTAATTATTAGTTTTTCTGCATATCAACCTAACTTACAAGAATCAGTGTCAATTTTTATAAATCCAGTCATAAGCACAAAGCAAATTGTGTTTACCAATAGAGCTCCCAACGCTCTAACCCTTGCTCTTATTTTATATCCATACAAAGATGATGCCACCATGAAAATTAACACTGGTATTGTACTTCCAATGGTACATCCTGGTGAAAAATGCGTTTGAAGTGGTGTCCTCGCATCCGTGTCAGTAATTTCAGCAGACACATTTCGAAATTTGTACATCCAATACTAAAAACAATTAGTACATTTGTAATCTCAGTACGTGTTTTATTGGTTTGCAGATACTTACAGCATTAGCCGTCACAAAGAATGACATGGGGAGGAAGTGCATAAGGCCCAATAAAGTAAATAACACATGTACATAGTAGAATCTGTCTGCTGGTTCATCGCCATCGTATTTTTCTTTAGTTTTCTTACCAGTTATCTTATTTGACTCTACTGAAGACACAGAAACTAAAATATAAAAACCTTTATTTATGTAAGGAATCTTTTACTTAATTGTTTTAAATTAATTTATCCCGAAATATTATTTATACACAAATATTTTAATTTTTATCTACTATGGCACACCCGCTGGGTACGGAAATACTCTACAGGTTGAAATTCTTAAATTCTCTCGATTTTTTTAATCATTTAGTCTACTCAGAATATAAGCCTACTGAAATTCATAATGATCTGTTCAGTAATTTAATTATTATAAATATTTATTTAACACTGTTATGAGGAAACCATTTCTGTCGTCCCCGGTGTCTATTGGATAAATAAATAACAGAAAACAAAATAAAACTTGTACTCCAGTCATTTTAGTCAAAAATATGGCTTCTGATCTAACAAAATATATCCTTCATTTTCTTTGTTGAAATCGATTTATTTTGGTGTTTTAAACAAAATCACTACGGCATAAAAAGTTATTCAAAGTCAAAGTTCACAAAAACGGTTTTTGCGAATATCGCGCTTTCTATGGCTCGTAGGCCAATTGAGGTTTTTATGAAAATTAAAGATAATAAAATTCCGCACAAAAATGATCTCTTCCATTTTTTATGTACAACGAACGGTTTAGACAAAAATGTGCTTCGAAGTTTCCGTGCAAGGCATAATACATATTTTTTTATTTTGATTAAATTTTGGACTTAAGTTTGGCCAATCCCGAACAAGTTTCATTAACAAAATTTTCCGACAAAAAATGCCTAATATGATTTCTTGATTTTCTCCGCATATTTTGGTACCGCAGGTGGCTTTGCATTTGTAGAAGGCGGATGTTTTTCTGGCCATAAGTAGATCCTAAGTTATTCTATACTTAAGTAAAATTTTATTCAAATTGAAAAAAAAAATAATAAAAAAGTTGGTGTTACCATTTCAAGCGAAACACACTGTAAATATATAACCAATAAATTTTAATGTGAAGATTTAGCAAATATTACTGTATATGACGGTAAATATATATCGATCAGCTAATAATATACATAGAAAGCGCGATATTCGCAAAAAACCGTTTTCTGTGAACTTTGACCTTGAATAATTTTTTATCCCGTAGTGATATCGTTGCCGATTTTTAATATTTTCTTTAAAACACCAAATTAAATCGATTTCAAAAAAAAAAATTAAGGATATATTTTGTTATATCAGAAAGGTCTAATTTCACTGGATTGCTCTAACCCAAAAACGGAAAAATGAATTGGTCTCAAATTTTTACCGTTTACATATTTGTTAACAAAATATGTTGATACGAAGGTCAATTCTTAAAAGGTGTGGATATTTTACTAGTCCAGTCGGCAAAGGCTTTGACTAGAGAAAATATCGAAAAAAACTGGAAACTGTTTTAATCGTTTCATTTGGACATCAAATATATAAAGTCTTAAGTTTCCTATAATGAGAGGGGACCGGAATATTTCGAAATTTTCCAAAAAAGGTGCAAAAAATAAGTTTTTCGTAAGTTTCTCGATTTTAGTGGGTTTTACAGTAAAAGAGGTTGTACATAAAAGAGAAGATAAAATTCTCTACAAATAATGTTTTTTGACATTTTAATGTAGGAGCAATATTTTCCGGGCTAGCACCACGAAAAATCGAGAACCTCATTGCAAGTATTGATAATAATGACATTATGAGTCTGTGCCACTTGATTTACTGGGTCTATTAAATTATGTTGTCAACTTATTATTAACTAAACATACATGAAGGGTTGTATAATAATTATTACTCAAATGCAAATTAATAAAACGCGTCAATCTATTTTTTGCCGTTTTGGACTCAATATATAACATTTCCTTCCAAGTGTCGCTTTCATATTCCTAGTCATTCGTCTCGGAATCTGTCAGGTCGTTGTAGCATTTTTCGAGTTTGGATTCGCAACATCATCATCCTCAACGAGACCCCCCCCCCCGTAAAAGCTGATTACGCCACTGGTAAAATCTGATAACACACCTGAATTCAGAAAAGTTGTATTGATCGATTTAGATACATACTTTGTGGAAATATATTGAGAAATTTAAAAGATATTTGTTCAGTTACAAAGTAAAATCCGCCAGATTTAATATGCGTAATACAAGAAAACGTACCAGATGGCGCTCTATCACCCGAGTGAAAATTAGTTGTTACTTACAACTAGTTGAATCCCATCCAAATGATCCCTACTTTGCCCCCCTTTTTACGCTTAAAAAAACGCAAATACCCCCACTCCAAACCCAAGTTGGTGTGGCTGTCACCGACGAGGAAAAAGCTGCTGCTTTCTCCAATTACTTTTCCACCGTATTTACCCCCAATCCCATCCCGGCGCCCATCCTAGATCAAGTCAATACCTACATAACTACCCTTGACCAAACCACCCTTCAGACTGATGCGGAGCCAATTTTCTTCTCACTGTCTGAGGTGAGAGCTTCTCTAATGTCGTTGCACCCCAGGAAAGCCTCTGGACTTGACAATATACCCACTTTTGCCCTGCAACACTTACCAGTCATTAGCTATTTACATCATACTAATCTATTCTGTGCCTGCACTAGGCTTATGTACTATCCAAAACAATGGAAGATAGCTAAGGTCATAAATATACCAAAACCGGGCAGGACTTTGGACAATCCGGCGAACTATCGTCCGATTAGTCTGATCTCCTGCCTAGCTAAAATACTGGATACCTTGATTTTAAGTCCAGGAGCACCTGGAGGGCAACGACATACTGAATAAGCATCAATTTGGCTTCCGTGCCAGTAACTCCACCACGCAGCAGTTATTCTGAGTTGGTGAGATAGCTACAACCAACTTCAATCGAGGTCTACTCACTGGGTTTGTCGCCCTAGACCTCGAGAAAGCCTTTGACAAAGTCTGGCACCCTGGGCTACTTTATAAGCTCTCAATCGCGGGTTTCATTAAATTGATACAGTCATATATATCTAACCGCCAATTTCGAGCAGTAGTCAACGAGGCGTGCTCAATATCCCTACCCATCCTGTCCGGCATCCCCCAGGGGTCCGCCCGTGGTCTCATCCTTTTTAACCTTTACACCAACGATCTACCATCCCCTACAGACCATCGAACGACTATCTGCTTATACGCAGACGACACAGCTATACTTACAACTTCAAAAAACCCCGACATTATGACCAGACTTTTACAACAAACGAACATCGTAGTCAACTTTTATTCAGACTGGGGACTCAAGGTAAACCTTAATAAAACCCAAGCCATCTGTTTTACTAAATAGAAATCTAAGCAAACTTCTGCACACCTTAATGTCAGCGGCGGTGACGTCGAATGGTCTGAAAGTATCGACTACTTGGGAGTAACTTTAGACCCAAAACTTAATTTCAAGCAACATATTTCTAACATTTTAAACAAATGCTGGAAACGTATGGCATCCCTATATCCATTAATGAAAACATCTCCATCCCAAATTGGCACCTTAATTTATAAGTCCTATCTACGTCCAATACTGACATGCGCCTCCCAAATATGGTACCCCCTGATTCCTACTACTAAACAAAAAGAATTACAAGTCACACGCAGCCCTATCACAACACTGCACCAAAATCCATTGAATGATTTCATTCTCAAAACTCTCATTCCAAATTTAGGTAACGCACTGGCCAAATCCACCAACCCTACCCTTATCAATCCCCTTACCCTCAAGTTCCTTGAAGCTTCAAAACATCCCTCTCTAAACTATATTTACACCCCCACTCCCGATTAGGCAACAAAAATTGTAATTATTCAAACCCAATGAATTGTAAACTAACCATGATTTGAGAAAAAATACAAAAACACAAAAAAAAAACCGCTGCCCAAGGAATCACTACTTCCACATCCGGATTTTCTATCCAAGTCGCACAACGAAAAAATTTTGTATCTGGAAATAATTGTCTATGGAACTTTACTAATATAATATTTGAAATCCTCTACTCCAAAAACCCATAAAACGATACACCACATCGGTAGTGGGGTGGGGGTGGTGACAGGGGGTGGGAGTGGGGGATAGATAAAGTAAAAAAATATTTTGATGTTTCTGGTTCTTGTACATACACTGAATCACATTTTTTTTCATCCCCATTAATAATGGGGTGGGGGTGGTAATGGGGGTGGCTAATACCAAAATTTTTTTTGAGACCTTAGCTTCTCTTGTCTATACTAAATATCAATTTTTACCTGCTTGATTTACCTATTTACTCCAAATTTACCCCAATTTATCCCCCAACCCTTCGACGGGACAAGATGAAAATATAATCTAGTTCTAGATCTCGTTAAAGTACATATGTGTACCAAATTTCAAGTCAATATCTCAAACGGTTCCAGAGTAAACGTGCGCACAAAAAAAGTTACAAACCGACAGACAGACCGACAGACAGACCGACAGACAGACAGAAATTTTTTTTTCGCTCAAACTTGAAATCTCGACGTTTCATGACATTCTAAGCCTATTTGAACAATAAAAATTTTTAAACATTTTTTTGTCGTTACTATACTTCCACTGGATGTGGAAGTAAAATACAAAAAATACAAAAAAAAACAAAATAAAATGAAATAAGCAAAAAAATACACTAAACATCTTAAGCAAAAAAAAGTATCACATAAACATCTGAAAAGAGCCATACCACAACCATAAAACATCAAAAAAACAAAACAAACAAAATCACAAAGAGCCATACATACACTACACTGTGTACACCACCACAAATATTCAACACTAACCCTAAAAAAATAAAAAAAAATCAAAAACTAAACTTCATCAGCCCAGCTTCGAGCACCGTTATTCAATTACATAATAACCCAAGGCAAGCATCCATGGATGGAAAGCCTTAGCCAAAAGAGGCACATACTATGCACGATCTCTGTGCATTCCACAAAACAAAATCAGGGTGTATCAACTTCCACACAGAAGTGTACTCAGGCTCTTGATTAAAAGGCCGCCGGTATAGTGCCCAGATTTTTGCACTAGAATAAAACAATTAGGCCGGCTGGCGTGCATGTGTATTATGGCACGGTGGCAAGAAAAAATCCGTGATATTTACTTTTTTCTTATAACTACGTAATAAACTTCTATACATAAAGTACGGTGGCAGTGTTCAGATACGTCGATTATTTCTTATGCGTCATTGATGCAATGACGTAGATAAAATGTGGGTCGCAAGAAGACCTTGAACTTGGTTTAGTTTGACAGCCGTTACTGACCTAGTCAATATTATAAGTACTATCTGCACAAAAGTTCTCAACCAATTTTATTAAGATTCATTTTTATTATTTGCAAAACTATAAATCCCATGTTATATAAGGTAGAAACAAAAATACTGCATAGTATATTGAGGAGCATTTCGCCTACAAAACTGTGCTCATTGCTATATCTTAAAATCTTATCTCAGAAATTATCATATATATAAAAGATTTGATTTATTTAAAAAATAAAACCAAATCAAGTGTTGCATTAAAAAAATAATACCGATAGGAATTAACTAAACTATTTTATCAGTTTATTATTTAAAAAATAATTAAATGATAAGCATTCAAAACAATGTATTTAATTTTATTAAATTATTTGTTAGGGATGAATTATGTCCAGATAACATGAAATATTAATTCAAAGTTAATAATACCTGTACTCGTGTACATTTATTTTATTCTCCTTAGTCTTTAAATTCAGTTACTGTAAAGCAAGAAATAAATAAAAAAATGGTATCTAGCAAAATATACATTGAAGGATTCAATGAAGATAATCTTATGGAGAATGCTCATTTTTTTTTCATATTATTTGAATGTGACAGACACAATTTGTAGAACTGTACAATTATTTATAGAAAATTTCTTCCTTGGCAATTGTGTTAACTACATGCGATGTCTTCGTAATTTTTTTATTAATCATGTTTTTTTTAGTGTTTATCGTATACAGGGTGATCTACCATGACATACGGAAAATTTATCAGTAGGTTGTCCCCACCGAAAGGAATTAAAAAATAATGAAAAATTAAAAAGAAATATTTAATTTTTTTGTAGAATGCTCCGCCAATGACTTTAATCAATCTGACGTAACGTGGTACAACCGTATCATTTTATTAGACTTGGGATTGACACTATTGACAGCAAAGCTGGTGAGGGTAGAAGTGATTTTTTGGTTTTAATCAAATCACACTACAAAAATAGCGAAAGAAATCGAAAAGAGGTGCTGGTGAACTCTGCAAGAACAAGTAGATATGAGATATTTACTTAAAGCCGTCAATAACACAAAAACACAACTTCGGCGATGCTTTATTCATGCCGGTGTCCTGATTGTTCGACCGAAAGCAAAAAACGCGGCACTTTGACCGCACCCGCCCGCATCGCCTTTTTTTGCCAATTAAGGAAATGCAAACATCTTCAATATGTTCTTTCACAAGTAAGTTCGACGCCCTATTACTGACCTAGACAATAACAGTAGAGTATCCTCGTAAATTTTAACCATTTTTATTAATGTACTAAATTACCTCGGAGCACTCTAAAATTTTACAGGAGCTTTCCCACATTGAAAACTAGTACACCGCATATCATGGTAAATCACATTGTACATACAGTATGACTCACTTTTAATTTTTTTTACGATTTGAATCAAATTTTACTTAAGTATAGAATAAATTAGGATCTACTTATGATCAGAAAAACATTCGCCATATACAAATGCAAAGCTACCTGCGCTATCAAAATATGCGGTAAAAATAAAAAGATCGTATTAGGAATTTCTTTATCCGAAAATTTTGTTAATGAAACTTGTTTTGATTAAAATAATCCCATGTGCGAAAATATCATTTGAATGGGTTTTTTGTTTAGATGCTATGGTAGTTTTGTTTGAAATTAAACCCAGTTGCCAGGTAGATGTTAAGCAATTTGCAGTTTTTTTAGAAATAATTATTTAAAAAATTTTTAAAATTTAAATTTTTCCGTTTTTTAGTTTTGATTAAATTTTGAACATATACTACACCCTAAGTGTCCGCGCACCCCTCCGGTCCTTGGGGACAATGTTTCTCATAAAATTAAAGCCTAAGGAACAATTTTAGACATGCCCCCCCCCCAAAAAAAAATTGGCTGCACTTTCAAAATGGCGTCCGTTTGAAAAAAAATTTGCAAATATTGCTTTTGTCATTTAACACAAAAACTAAAATAGATGAAGAAAAACTTTCTGCACAAAAAACAAAGGGCATAAAATTTTCTACAATTTTGTTTCTATACAATATTTGGATAGGAGTTACCATTTTTCAGATAAATGATTCAGCTCTTAAAATAAAATATAAAATTCAATATAAAACGTAATACTACGGGAGCCCACCCCAACTGTCCCCGTTCACTCTCCCGATCCTTGAAGGCAATGTTTTTCATTAAGATTAAAGCCTAAGGAACAATTTAAGACATGTCCCCCCCAAAAAAAAAAACTGGCTGTACTTTCAAAATGGCGTCCGTTTAAAAAAAATTGCACATATTGTTTTTGTCATTTAACACAAAAACTAAAAAAGATGGAGAAAAACTTTCTGCACAAAAAATTATCTACAATTTTGTTCCTATACAATATTTGGATAGGAGTTACCATTTTCCAGATACCATTGTTACGGTTTTCGAGATAAATGTCTGCAAATTATATTATTATTATTATTATTAATTTTTTTCAGTTTATTTTATTTTTTGTTATGTTAATAATATAACGTTATATTATATGCCTTACAATAATTGTTACAGTTATTTCCTCTAAGTGATTTACCGATATATGAATTTCCTTGTTTTCTTAATTTTGGACTCATTTATCTGGAAAACGGTAACTCCTATCAAAATATCGTATAAGAACAAAATTGAAGAAAATTTTATGCACGTCGTTTTCTGTGAAGAAAGTTTTTGTCCATATTTTTTAATTTTTGTGTGAAATGACAAAGACAACATTGGCAATAGTATTTTTTAAAATATGGCCGCCATTTTGAAAGTATAGCCAGTTTTTTTTCAGGACATGTCTTAAATTGTTCCTTAGGCTTTAATCTTTATGAAAAACATTGTCCCCAAGGATCGGCCGGGGAGTTTTTCTGGTCATAAATAGATCCTAATTTGTTCTATTTGTTATATACTTTAGTAAAATTTGATTTATATTGTAAAAAAAAATAAAAAAAATTATAAGGGTGTCTTGATCATAAGTGAGTCCCACTGTATATTCTTTACTAAAAGTATATTTAGTTTCTCCCTTAGTAATGGCGTTAACTACCTGCCAAATATTATATTTCTCCATCAAATACTTTTTTAGATATGACGTCAATATACAGATGACATACAGACAGACAAAAAGACAGAATAATGGAATTGAAAGACCTTAATGAAACTTGAAATTTCGGAATAAGATTAACTATTTTTTTTTATTATGAAAAAACCATCAGTATTTTTATAACGGGGCGCGGTGGGCCGAATGTTGATATGGTTTTGATTTAATTGGTTCGCCGAAATTATTATTGTTCAGCTTTCTTTCGAGAATTTCGTTTTTAGATAATTTCTTATATACCTATTTTTCATGTAGTTAAAAAAATTATTTCAATTTTTTTGTAACATTAATACGTTTCAGGGACTAAAAATTAAGAAACTAAATATTATATAATTTTGTTTCTTACCTTTCTTCATTTC
The DNA here is from genome assembly GCA_936432065.2 of Rutpela maculata. Taxonomy (NCBI): domain Eukaryota; kingdom Metazoa; phylum Arthropoda; class Insecta; order Coleoptera; family Cerambycidae; genus Rutpela; species Rutpela maculata. The sequence goes on from OW386286.2 coordinate 248,882,126, forward strand.
TAAAGTTTTGCTATAGTAACTAAATGTTGTACCTATTATTTACCTTATTAAAATGACAAAACTGTACTATTCAGAAAATGAACTAAAAACTGAAGTAAACTGATTAGGATTTATAATAAATATGATATATGTTATCTGCCTCCAATTCCATTAATATCAATTATTTTTTTCTCAAAAAGAGTACTTGCAACTATAAAACAAATATAATGCGATCCATTCTAAATTGAACTCAGAATGCTTTTCATGTCTAAAGTCTCCCATCCGTGTCTCAGTACTAACTTTTAAGTGATTTAACTTGGAAATTTCAACTTTGAATATAAGCTACTAAAAGGTAAACTTTTTGATTGGCAATACATGTTCTTAAAAATCAAAATGATGACATGGAGCCATTTTAAAAAAATGGCATGTAAGGTCGAGTGTACGCTTCAATCAAGTGCTATCTAATTTTTAACGGTTGGGGTAATATAATGCGCAATTTAAAAAAAATACATATATATATATCGATTCGTTTTGAAATAGTCCCACTTTAATTACGCAGGCACACGAAAGAAAGTGTTGGGCACTAAGAACCAGAGCACTATATCCTTATACATGCAGGAAGTAAGTATTCAACTTTTAGAACGAGGTTTTGCTTATACGCAGAAAAAAAAGATATGATTTTTGAGATATATACATTTATATACGTTTTTTCATGTTTTTTTCATTTGGACGTGTATATCTCGAAAAGTACGCGTTTTTAAGGCTAAATGAACATAGGTAAACGCATTCAGAATACGATTTCCTACAAAAAATGAGCTATACATTTTTCTGATTATCCCTTTGGCTTTTCCGGAAAAGCGACTTTGTATATGTTTTTTCGTGTTTTTTTTTATTTTGAATGCAAATATCTCAAAAAGTACGCGTTTTTATAGCTAAACGCATTCAGAATAAGATTTCCTACAAAAAAGTCCTATACATTTTTCTGATCATCCCATTGGTTTTTCCGGAAAAGCTTCTTGAAAAATATATATATTTGTCGTATAGAATTTTTACTATATGTATACGCCATTAAGACATTTTTTGTGGCGACGGAAAACCAATTGGATAGTGGGAAAAATGTATGGGACCTTTTTTTGTACGAAATCTCATTCTGAGCACGTTTACCTATGTTGGTTTAGCCATAAAAATACGTACTTTTCGAGATATTTGCATTCAAAATTAAAAAAAAACACGAAAAAACAAATATATATATTTTTCAAGTCGCTTTTCTGGAAAAGCCAATGGGATAATCAGAAAAATGTATAGCACCTTTTTTTTTTTTATAGGAAATCGTATTCTGAACGCATTTACCTATGTTCGTTTAGCTTTAAAAACGCGGACTTTTCGAAATATATACGTCCAAATGAGAAAAAAAAAACACGAAAAAACGTATATATATGTATATATCTCAAAAATCATATCTTTTTTTTTCTGCGCATAAGCAAAACCCTGTTCTAAAACTTGAATACTTACTTCCCATGCAGAGAAATTGCTGTTCAGAATGTTTCTCCGCTTTTTTCCTAATTTGAGTGGACTACCATTATAAATTGTATTATGCCATTTAACTTTTTTCTAAAATTACCGTGTCACCATTTCCATTTTTATGAACATCTGTTATCACTCAAATACTTTTACCGCTCAAAAGTTAGCAGGGAGAGGATGGTGAATTTGATGGATGTTGTGTATTTACTTCTTGAAGACACTTTTGTTACAAAATAATAATAATGATAATGAAAAGGAGAAATCATGTTTGCTGATCGATGTGTCCATCCCGAATGAAACCAACGTGCTGCTCAAGGAAACAAAAAAGTTGTTCAAGTATAAAGATCTCCAAATGGAACTTAATAGAATGTGGAAGGCAAAGACCACAGTCCTCGGAGCTGTTAAGAAGGGCCATGACCGCAATCGCGTATATTTGAAGAAAAGTTGTAGACTGGGAGTCTCTGTGATTCCTTCTCGATCAAATGTCCGAACCTGCGGTTCCTCTCGTACTGAGCAGGATTGCTATCGCAACGACGAGTCATCAGTAGGGTAAAGCTAACCTGTCTCACGACGCTCACGTTCCCTTTTAGCGTAGGTGATATGGACTCTGAGCAGTTGGGGCAGACATTACCAACGTCGTTAAAAGGGTCTAAAAACCTCGAACGTACCCCAACAGAGCCGAATCCCAAAGGCGCGCGAGGAATCGGTGAACAGTTTCCGGCTACGGCTGAGAAAGCGTGTACCTTGCTAAGTCTATGATGATAATAATAAATGTCTTCATTGTAAATTTACAAATGGCGAAGTTCAGACATAATTACAAGGTAGTTATAGGCATGATAGTGTATTAAAAATATTGCTATATCTTGTCTAGCAAATAGCAAATATTATCAGTAAATATCTAATTACATTGAATAGATATGTATTCTATCAAACTAAATAGAAGAAAATGATATCAGATCAGATCAGTGAAGAATACATGTTCTGTGCTAAAATTATCAACATTATCTACCTACCATTTGTTTATAAATATAATTATTACAGTTATTAATTCGTGCAATTTAGAAATAATTTGAGACCATAACAATAAGTCAGGTGATTGAAGTGGTAGGATATCTCAACAGTAAATTACGTAGTAAAGTAGGTAATGACTTTTAAATTAATCTTAAGTAGGCACAGTGAAATTTTAATCATGAAGTAATGATTTATCAATAAACAGAAGGACTATAAAATATAAACAACTAATTTGGCGCCCAAATTGATATGATAACTCTACTGTCCTATAAAGGTTACTAAACAGGCAACGAATGGCATTGCGAATCATTTTTTCTTTTTCATAAGACTAATTGTAATGACTCATAATAGCGGCTATAAACCGAGTCCTTCTGTTCAAAGTCTGCGCAAAAAGGGTTGATGTTTATTAAAATTTTGTATTTTTCTGTGTACAAGAGTTGCAGAATAACTAAAGTTATTTAAGATGCTCCCGTAAATATTACTTTTGCTGAGGACCAGTGCGTATATGGAAATAGGGAAGTATAGTTGCCTTCAGGTCTACTAAACATTCAAAAAATGTCGGCACCCTTGACCATCAAACATGCCGCACCGCACTGCCAAAGACGCCAACATTTTTTACACGCTTAATAAGTGTGTAGTCGACTTTACCTTTGTAATAAGAGGTATCAAGATATATTGATTAGATTAAATTAGATTGAAAAAGGAGCTGGTTGATTGGCCTTGGCCATCGCGACCCCTGTGGATTTATTGTGGTTCTCCTTGTCTAATTTTACTTGGAGCTCCTTATCCAGCTTTGTCTTTTGTATCAGACTTCACAGCCTTGATAAGGGCTTCTTGGTATAGCTATCTGCCCTTGGTTTCTCTTCGCCAAGTAGTTGGAACCTCAGTCTGGCTAGGCCTTCGCAATGGCACAGCACATGTACTGAGGTTTCCTCTTCCTCTTGACAGAATCTGCATGTTGCATCCTCTGACAGACCTATTAAGCCTACAATGTCCAGTTAGAAGACCTACTATTATCCTAATGGCCTTTCTATTTTGGCATAGTAGGTCTTCCGTGAATTTGGCCGATCGTTCTTTAATGAACTTATTGGCCAGTCTCTGTTGTGGGAAATTCTTCCACCACTCTAGAGATTTATTTTGTACCCATTCGTTAATGGATGTTCATGCGGATGTTCCGCAAAAGGGTTCGGGTCCTACTAGGGCCTTAGATGCGCCTTGTAGTTCCAGTTCATCAGCCTTCTCATTTCCCCCGTGTCCTTCATGTCCTGGTACCCATGCCTCGATCACCTTGTTCTGACTTCCTAGGTCTGTAAGGGCATTTATACAATACCATACTAGTCTTGAATCGACCCGCATGGAATCGAGTGCCTTTAGCGCTGCTTGGCTATCGGAAAAAATGGCAATTGACTGGTGTACAGTTCATTGCCTCATTATTTCCTTTGCACATCACTGTATAGCGGCCACTTCAACCTGAAATATTGTGGCGTGTATTCTTAGACTTATCGGAATTTTCGTTTTCGACCTTATCCCGTAAATCCTAGCTCCGACTCCTTGTCCTGTCTTGGAGCCGTCCGTATACCAGATCGCTTGCGCCGATATTGGAAGACCGTTTTGTGTGGTATTTTGATTTGAAAATTTCTGTAGAAGTTATACTTTCGGACCATAGTGTCTTTGGGCATTCCCAAAATGGGATCTGCCTTCAGCTCTGAGTATAACTTTTGGTGCTCTGTTCCGTTTTGTTGCCTTATGGGCGTTGTGCCTTGCATTAGCCTATGTACCACTGAATGAGCTTCTCCTTGGATAAATATGTGTAGTGGTGTTAGGTCTAAAAGGACTTCCAATGCAGCCGTGGGAGCAGTTTTTATGTCCCCAGTGGCGCACAGGCAAGTAAGCCTTTGTACTCCACTTAATAGCCTTATTGCTCCAAGCTGCAGTGTCTTGGTCCACCATACCACCGATCCATAGGTTATCATGGGTCTTACAACCCTTGTGTATAACCATAGGGTCATCTTGGAGTTTAACTCCCAGTTTTTTCCACACATCTGCCTGCACCTTCCCAGGGCAATTGTTGCTTCTTGGGTGACTTTTTGGATGTGGGAATTCCATGTCAGCTTTTGGTCGAAAATGACTCCTAGGTATTTAACCTCGCTGGCAAATGGAATTTCCACTCCATTGAACCTTGAGGGTTTTAGGCCTCCCGAGGCTCTTTTCCGTGTAAAGGTGACGACTGTAGTTTCGTGAGGATTTATGGAAAGTCCTTCCTCACTATACCACAGCACCTGTCGTCAGCATATCTTAGGCAGTAAAAGCCTTCTGTGGAAATTTCTTGGAGGAGTTCGTCAACAAGGGTTGCCCAGTGCAGCAGTGGGCAAGATATATAGCTTGTTTTAGAAATCCAAACAGTCAGTCAAACATTACTAAAGAGTTTTTTGTAGAAAAGGACATTACTTGATACTTAGATAAAGGTTATTTGAAATTTACCATTCTGACAATTTTTTAAAATAATTTCGAAGGCGCAAACAGACTCAATGGCATTCAACACTGAAACATATTTTTTCGCCATTCGCAGTCAATTAACATCTAAAACTGTGATAACGTCATTAATAAATATTACAAATAAAAAAGGTCCGAGAATAGACCCTTGTGGAACATCAGAAGGTGCAAAGTAGTCAGTGAGTTGAAACCCATAAAAAGTGAATGATTTGGTAGGTATGATTGAAAATATAACAGTAAGGAATCAGAAAAGCTAGAGCTATATGCAATATGATAAGTAGACTTGAGTGGTCAAGCCTATCGAAGCTTTAGAAAAGTCTGTGTAGCTCGAGTGGATAGATACAGCGATGAACTAAGTAAAACGAACAAGGTTTGTTGTGGTGAATCGACCTTTTATAAAATCATGCTGCGACATGGACAGTTGACTAGTTACATGGCAATAAATATAATTGTACAGCAATATTTACTTTATTGATCATGGATCCATGTTATTTTTAAAGAGATGGTGGTAATTTAGTCCACTCAATGTGTTTGGAATCAGAAATGGAATGACAGTATTTTCTCTTTTAAATTTTCAGCCAAACATTCTAATTACTTCCACATACATACCAGTGGAAGTATAGTAACGACAAAAGAATTTTTGAAAAATTTTATTATTGAAATAGGCTTAGAAACGTCGAAATTTTAAGTTTGAGCGAAAACAAATTTCTGTCTGTCTGTCTGTCGGTCTGTAACTTTTTTTGTGCGCACGATTACTCTGGAACCGTTTAAGATATTAACTTGAAATTTGGTACACGTATGTACTTTAACGGGATTTGGAACTAGATTATTATTTTCATCTTATTCAATCGAAGGGTTGGGGGGTAAAATGGGGTAAATAGGGGGTAAATAGGTGAATCAAGCAGGTAAGAGTCCATAAAATTGGTATACAAGAGAAGCTAAGATTTCAAAAAAATTTTTGGCATTAGCCACCCTCATTACCACCCCTACCCTACTAATAAAGGGGATGAAAAAAATGTGTGATTTAGTGTGTACAAGAACCAAAAGCCTCAAATATTTTTTTACTTCATCCACCTCCACTACCTCCCCTATCACCACCCCCATCCCACTAACGTGTGGGATATCGTTTTATGGGTTTTTGGGGTAGACGATTTCAAATATTATATTATTAAAGTTCTATAAACAATTATTTCCACATACAAAATTTTTTCGTTGTGAGAGACTTGGATAGAAAATCTGGATGTGGAAGTAGTGATTTCTTGGGCAGCGATTTTTTGAAGTGAATACGTTTTCTTAATGAAGTGTGGAATCATACTTCTTAAATATCTACAATTATGTCTGTTGGTCTTCCTTTTATATAAAATGTCTATTGGTCCGAAAAACAGTTATTGTAGCATAAAATAACATCAATATTTAATTTTCAGATAAAATTGCCATAGAATTGCGGTTATCGATCGTTATCATAATTCAACTGAAAACAGAGTTACTTCAAAGATACGAGGAACGCTGTACTTGAGTTCTATGAATTCTCTTGCTGCTTTCATTTAACATTGAACTTCTGAATGTGGTGTGCCAAAATTTCTTTTTTATTTGTAAATACATTTTACATAATATCGATACCAATGATAAAATATAAGAGCAGATAACAGTAACATATTTATTAGAGGTTTGTTACAATCCACGGCAGTCGTTTAAATTATTTTTTGGCATAAAGATGAAGTAGTACAGTTTTCTTATTTTAGTAACATAATAAAAGGTACTACAAATAGTAAAGGCATCACAATGACTGAGGCAAAAAAAGGTAAGGAACTTTCTTACATAGTTCAAAGTATAGTAGTAGTAGTTTCTATAGTTTTTTCCTTAGATCATTCGTAATATTAGAATAATTCATATTTCAAATTATGTGCGTGTCTTTTTGATTTAGGGTACTTTGATGAGTCTTCCTTTTTGAGTAATTTACACCCTCTATAGCTGCAGCCAAGTCTACATTACCTTACATTCTGTCACCGGGAATATCACTTATATACATTCTTATTAAGTACATAATCTTGCGTACTATAGTGCATTTTTAAAGTTTATGGAAAGCATTGCTTAGAAGTGTGCGTCGTGTGTGTCAATTGAATTTTAAGACCAATAAAACTTTTGTATTTTGTAAACAACTTGCGTTATTAAAAGAATGAGCACGGTTTTAATTTTGATAAAGTACTACGTTGATTTTTCTTGCAAAATATGTATCCAGAAAAGAAAGTTATGACAAATTATAAAATATGTTCACATTTTCTCATTTAATTAGAAGTAACGTCTGGTAGGGCCTTATTCTAGAAACAGTATAAAGTATCTATTTGTGGTATTCCTATAGAGTAACGCAGGATTTCTGGACAATTCCTATGAAAAAATGTACTTTACTCGGAGGGTTTATAACGTGTTTGTTAGAGATGATTCATCATTATCTTAATGCTCTGAAGCTCTATTCTTCAGGTTCTTCTACTATTTAACTATTCTGAATTCTATATGAATTGTGAATGAACCTAGGATCCAAACTTAATTTTTTTCGCTTTGTTCTTTAACTGTAGTATAACACGGTAAATGTCGAAGAGAAGAACTAAAAGTGGTTCCTCTATGTCTGTATACCAGATGTTGCAAAAATACCTCTTATCCGTTTTGGAGCTGATTATATACGGAAGAATAGTAAGAAAAGTTATCATTAACATTTGACAGGAAATGCTTCCTAAGAGAGCTATGGTCCTTTGAAAGTGACTAGTAAATAGTAGATTTTAATGATTATATTGGAAACTCTATAGCAGATGATGACGATGAGATATTCCTTAGATGTGTACCCTGCCATATTTTACCGAGTTTAAAAAAATTGGAAAGGAAGAGGATCTCAATTCGATCCGCATGTGTTTTTTATATGTTCAAATATTACTGTGGATTGGCTTAAGTTATTTCTATGGAATCTTTTGCAAATTGTTAGTTATAAATCGCCGAGTTGTTCCGTCATAGTTTTAAGTTTAACGCGAGCAAAAATTGAAAAAGTTTTCTTTAGTTGTAAATTTGGCTAATACGCTAGTGACAATAAAAAACAGTTCATAATATAGTATATTGTGTATTTAGGTGTGAAAGCAATACATTCCCGGACGACGATGCAAATTGTCGCAGTCCGGGAATGTGCTTTCACACCGAAGTACACATACTATTTTTTCTGAAATCACATTATAAATTATTATAAATTAAGGAATTTGTATCGTCGTCCGGGAATGTTTTGCTTTCACACCTAAATACACAATATACTATTTTCACGAACTATAGGATATTATTGAGTGATGGCGGTTCCATTGCGTTTTATTCAACAAGCTTCGACCAGTGCACAGTGAGCGGGACTCGTTTAAATACTAAATTAAACTTCAGCTTTGGTTGGAATTGCATTTAAACGGTAGTTAGGTGTTTTCGGAGTAGCTGTTACCTAATCTGATGTCAGAAGTTAAAAATTCAAAATAGCGGAAATGTAATTGTCATTATTGCCAGGAACAAAATCTTATATACTTTTAGTTAAAAATATATACAGGGTGGTCAACTATCAGAAAAAGTAATTAATAAATAAAGGATTCCAAATACGGAGGAAAGTTTTGTGTAAATACTTTCACAGATTTTTTAGTGTGTATATTTTTCACTAAAAATATATCCCATTTCTTCGTTGGATGTCGCGTCAGCTACGAACAAAATAAAATATTTATCCGTCAAACAAAAAAATATGGCGTCAACAAACAGACACAGTAATTCTCGTAATCCTAGATAGGAAGCTTTTTCAATTGGCCACAAAATCCTAGGCTAATACTGATTCTAGAATTATACATTTAAGTAATAAACTAATAGTTTTTCCACTTTTCGAATACTTTTCCTTTAAACATTGTATCGCTTTTTCGAACTCAGATACTTATACTTATAGGATAGATAATAATATACTTCATAGACAATAGGTATACATAGTAGTCTCTTTGCTGAAGTTTAAAGAAATTGAGGCCTTTGGTTCTTTTACACACACTAAATCACATTTTCATCTCCCCTCCCCTCTTAATAATGGGGTGGGAGTGGTAAAGGAGGTGGCTTATGCCAGAAATTTTTTTGAAACCTTAGCTTCTCTTATACATATATACTAAATTTTGTAGACTCTTACTTGCTTGATTTACCTATTTACCCTTATTTACCCCAATTTACCCCCCCCCCACAACCTTCAACTGAATAAGAGCAAAATATAATCTGGTTACAGATCTCGATAAAATACATACGTATACTAAATTTCAATAACAATATCTTAAACAATTCCAGAGTAATCGTGCGCACAAAAAAAGTTACAGACCGACAGACAGGCAGAAATTATTTTCGCTCAAACTTAAATCTCGATGTTTCATGACATTCTAAGCCTATTTGAACAATAAAAATTTTTAATTTTTTTGCGTTACTAAACTTCCACTGGATATGGAAGTAATTAAATGTATCTTATTACTGACTGATCTGTTTTAAGATTAAATAGATCCGAGTATAAATTTTGTTTTCTTATACAAGTATATTTTAGTTTCTCTGCACTCAATCCAAGCAGACAAAATAGTAATAGAAAAGAAACTCAAGGACAAATGGAATGGTCTCGACGAACCAAAAGACAAATATTATTTTGTGCATATATTATTTATTTTCCTTGGTCTTATGCACTTCATACCATATACATTCTTCTTAAATGCTAATGGAGTGAGTATTCTGGTTAAATTATGCCTGCAAAATCATTAAAATAAAACTTTAATTTTCAGTATTGGATGTACAAATTTCGAAATACGTCTGCCGAAATAACAGATACAGATGCAAGGACAACACTGCAGACCCATTTTTCGCCAGGAACTTCTCTTACTGGCACGTTACCGGTGATAGTTTTTATGCTGGGGTCTACACTTTATGGGCACAAAATAAAAGCAAGAAGTAGAGTGTTGGGATCCTTGTTCGTATTCACCGTTTGCTTTGTACTTATGACTGTGTTTGTAGAAATTAATACGGACTCTTGTAAGTAAGAATGCCATTATAAGAGTAGAATAGATTTATTTGACCAAGAATACAAAAACAGTTTTTGGCAAGTCACAAAAATAGGTGTATAAAACACCACAAAAATACAAAAAAATGTAAAGAAACAAATCCCCAGACAAATATATAAAACAACAAAAACAAAATATAACAGGACTAAATAGTGTAAAACAGATATAGTAAAATTGCAATTATTAAAGACAAATGAAAAGATGGAGTAGTATTCATTATATGAAACGTGGATCAGAGAGTCTCAAATATGTAAGAGAACAACAATAATAGTAGTAGTAGTAGTAGTACTTATTAAAATAAATATTGGGTGTAAAAATTCCTCAAAAGAATAGAAGCAATATTAAAAAATCCCTTTTAGTCTTAAACTTAAAAGAATTAAAATTTAGAGATTTTAAATCATTTGGAATGTGATTATATAGTTGGAGATTTAACGTGTTTTTAATTGACTTAGTTAGTCTAAACCGAGGCTGTCTGAGTTGCGCACGGTCATAATTGTGAAAATCACAATCAGTCGAAAAAGATTCTTTATTTTTATGGATTTCAAGTAAAGTAGTGTACATGTGTAAACAGGGAACTGGCATTATCCCTAGTTTTTTGAAAATTGGTTGACAGTGGTGTCTCCAACCAGCATTATCAATTAACCTAACTGCTCTCTTTTGTAACCGAAAAATTTTTACTGCATGGGATGAGAAACCCCATAGCAGAATTGCATAAGTAATGTGAGAATGGAACAAAGAGAAATAACAATTTCTTAAAGTGCTCAAACACAGTACAACTTTTAGCCTGCGTAACAGAAAGATAATATTAGATAATTTGTTAGAAAGTATCTCCACGTGGTTGAACAAGGTAAGAGTGTCCTCTAAGACGACACCAAGAATTTTTATAGTATCATCTTTTACGAATGAGTTACTTGTAGAAAAAACAAGCCTGTGAGTCTTCATTAAGTTTAAGATTATTTGATGAAAATAAATCACTAGCTTGGTGTACGGAACTAAGGCTATCACGATTTAAACTATTTATGTTAGAATTAAAATCTATATACATGTGTCATCAGCATAGGTAAAGCATTTTATTGGTGACATAAAGTGAAAGAAATGATTTAAATATAAAATAAACAATAAGGGCCTCGGTACCGAGCCTTGAGGCACCCCATGCTTTATTGTTCGATATTCCGAATTAACGTTATCAATCGCAACGTATAAATATCTGACTTTAACTATTCAGAAATCAATTTGATTATTTCGTCTCAAATTTCTAATTCGTTGAAAAGTGCAAAGTCACTTTATAAACTTCTAGACTCGTACTAACTTTAACTTTTTTGATACTGAACAAACTGAGATAACTTTTAATAAAATTACAGATTGATTTGTGTATTTTTATTAGATTTTTATTAGATAGGATAGAAAATTGCCTGGAACACCCAAAATAACATTCAATACATGTAATATTTTGTTACTTATTAATACATTAGCTTCTACTCCATGCCGTAATTGTATGTAAAACGGCTAGACGGATTAAAGAAAACCAAGGCGAACAATCGAACGCCAAATCCCACCCGCTTGACCGACCCAGTCGTTTCTAACGTCACTATGTGCCGAAACGATTTAATTGTTATTCCTCAACCCAATGAGTGGTTGTTTCCACTCCCAGATGGGTTCTTTGTATTTAAGAAATGTTTGATAGACGAGAAAGGTAAAAGCTGTACTTACCTTAGATCGCTAACCGCCTTCTCTCCCAAGATTGGTTTCTTTCTCGACGCACTTTAGATTATATTTCTAACACTGTAATGGATCTTGTACTTAGATATCTCTTAATAACTTTTATAGAAAATATTTCTCGAGCTTTCGCAACCCGATCGGTGTATTGAATTTCAGACTTGCCGAGTCAGGAGACACCCGATTTTCTATGCCGACTTAACACACAAAAGCCCTTGAGGGAAAAGACTTAAAGTTAATCATCCAATAAGTAAAATGCAAGAGTTCAAATAATACCATTTATTGGTTGATCCAAACTAATACAATTAGGTTTTTATGCAATATACTGTCTGAAGAAAATATGAAAATTTTAATTGAAGCGCCTCCCCAAGCAGGGCAAGGACGACCGCCTCTTCGAGAGAGTGTTTATTACCACCATAAAATGGAGAGCGTGATTCAAAAGATTCACAAAACTTCCTCAGAAGTTTATGAAGGCAGTTTGGTTTTGAGACTGACCGAAAACAATATAAAAATATTTTACTTTAAACATTTTGGGATACAAGTTGATAGCTTTAAAGTTCCCTTCATTGATTACATCATTCACAAGAAAGGAGTTCAACGACATATGGGTTTATTTTGCTTTCCTGCCTCCTTTACGGCGCGGCGACGCACTGGCTCTATATAGGTCCAATATAGAGTATAAGACATGACCTCGCTATCGAGCGACTTTTTTTGCAAATGATCTTTTTATCTTACTTATGCACAAGGTGGTTTTCTCTATATTTTGCTATCTTTAAAGACCTGCATTTCGTTTTGCTACCATAACTTTCTGTCTCCAACGCACTCGTCCAAGTAACAAGTCGCTGGGTGAATCCAAATTTGTTTTATTCGAGAAACCGGCCTTAACCATGTTTGTTAATTTTTGCCCAATAATTGCATATAGACGCTACGCGCCTTTGCCATATTCTTCGGTTCTCGTCTCATCAAAATTTTATTGTCATTCTTTTGAACTACAAAAAAAAAATTGTTAATATCACTGAAAAGAAGATAAGATAAGCTACAGTCTGAAAAAAAATAGCTGTACGACTTGATGCACTTAACAATCAATGACTCAATGTTCGACTTTGCTTTTGCTTTTTATGCGTTGTTGTCAATATACCAACTTGAGATTTGGTACGACGATTAAATAATCGTTTTTTAAAATTTCGTTAAAATAGTTACCTTATTGTTTAAGTTATCATCAATTGTTCCAAAACTTCCTGCTACGCTCCCTGTAAAGTTTCCGACAAGCTCCAGCAAAAAAATGCTATTGTAAAACAGTTCCCCACAAATTTTAATTTTACTCCACTCAGATGGGTGTTCCAGTCGATTTACTTTAACAAACTTCTGAGAAATTCAAACTTTAACATTTAAATCATGTTTTGCTGTGATCGAACTATTGCTAAGTAACGCGCTGAACATGGGACTTGTGACTTTACATACATATATTATATAACAAATTACACAATTTCTACTTTATCAGGCTCCGGTATAATGTCACTTTATCGGGCCCTCCCAGTAAAGTGACAATTTCTGGACTAAAAATAGTATAGATTAAAGTCATTTTCTCGACAGTCGTCGAAAAACATTTTTAAACTAGAACATACTGAATCCTTTACTTTTTTTGTAGGGCAACTAGGATTTTTTATACTAACCATGATGGTTTTATCATTTGTTAGTGGTAAGTAGTGATAGATGATACTTTTAGTTCTACCTCTTTTTTGGTTATTTCTTATTTGTCATGGGCAATACAACCAAACAAACGAAATTTTTTATCAAGCAACTTTTGAGATAATGTAAACGCTCAAATATATGCGTAAAAAATTAAAATAATACTGCAGATTTTTAAAATAAAAATTATCTCAGATAATTACTCAAATTAACAAATAATCAGTATTGTTTATACTTACAGGAGACCAAATATCATTATTATAAAATTAGTTCATAATCCATATTCATTTCGATGATAATGATAAAATGCAATACAAGTATAAGATCTGACATCGAGATTAAAATAAAAATGAAATATAATTAGGTGACGTGTATATTGTATACGTGATACCATATCACTTCAGCTGACAAATAACAAAAATGTCTGTTATTGTAAATAAATGTTAACAAATCTCGTGTGTCGTTTTATCGCCTCTGGCTAAAAGCACAAAAGAGCATCAGCAAAACTGACTATTTGTCAGAAGTTTAGACGATAACAGTTTGAACTTATCTTTTCTGAAACACGGGTCTGCGAATAAAAGGGTCATGAATGTTGTTGCAGCTGAGGGTCATTTCCGACGTAATTTTTTGCGCTGAATCCGAATCTGACCTCATAATTGGCCCATCACATCAGGATTTTGAAATAGTCGAGGTTAAGTACTTAAAAAATTACTCTATTGGCAACCTTTGACTCTTTCAGTCTATGTATAGAACTCAAAAAAATTTTCAGCTTATTTTTAATAAATACATCATTTAGTATCATACTTCATCTTTAAAATGAGCATTCAAATGGTCATCTATGATGTTTCCTCGCAAAGTTATAGCCATTTCAAGGTGACATGGATTGAAAACATGATCCCCTACAACCCAACCTAGTAAAATAATAATAAAAAAAAATTAAATTTTGATTCGTTTGGAGTCGTTTGGTTAAGATTGTTGAGATATAGGGGATCATGGTTTCAAATTCATGTCATCTTAAAATTGTTATAACATTGCGAGGAAACGTCGTAGATGGCCATTCGAAAGCTTATTTTAAAGAGGATGGATGGTACTAAATGCTGTATTTATTAGAAATAATCTGAAAAATTTTTTGAATCCTATACATAACCTCAAAAGTAGACAAAGGCCATTTTTTAAGTACTTAACCTAAAATATTTCAAATTTCTGACGTGGTGGGGCAATTTTATGGCCAGATTCGGATTAAGCGCGAAATGACCTCCATCTGCCCCAACAACAAAAAGCACCTGTGAAATTCATAGTGCTATTATATGGAACGTTGTGTACTTGCTTTTTGGCCGAGCAATTGAGAATTTATGCACTTTTTTTGAAACTAAGAAACGAAACTCCTAAGGATCAACTTCATCCCACATCATAAAAAGAACCGTCTATTAAATTGTATTAGAGCGTACCATTTTATGAACCTCTTCTGAAACTCAAATATTTGATCTTTTCATTGGTACTCTTAGCTCTAATATTATAAACAATATCAACCTTTTTCTAACAAACGATACGACTAACAATAATGTCTAATCGACCTGGTATTTGACGGAAGGCACTCTAGATACATACATATTTGGTAAATGTAGTTAGATGAGCCCTAAGATAAACGAGCGCAAGAAAGAAAACAGATAAATTAGAAAAAGAAAGACGTATCTATTCCCACCACAATACATAGACGGTTAAAAACGATGCTCTACGTTGGAACACGACAAGGTGATAAAAATAAGATTTTAAGAAGTGTGGAACGTGCTAGGAGCAGTATATCCGACTTTCTTTTCCTAATTTCTCTGTTTTCTTTCTTGCTCTCGTTTATTACAGGATATATAAAAACTACATTATTTGCCGAATCTGTATAACGATTATTCAAAATATAGATTCCAAATTTAGGTATCTTTCATTTTATAATCGTTTAATTACGAAACAACGATCTACTGAAGCAAAATCTTCTGGATATTGAACGGAATTTTTTTTATATCTACTTTTTTAACATCTTTTTAATTTTCTCCTAAAACACAATGATCGTTTGAATTATCAATGACGAGAAATAAATAGAATAGATATGTTGTTGAAAATGGATGTGGTCTTAAGACTTAAATGCAACTGTATAAAATACAAACATTTAACAAGGCCCAACCAGAGAAGTTTAATAAATAAACATTTGTAATAGCCCGTGAGGCAGCGGCAGAAATTTTAGATCGACTTCATCAATATTCTTTTTAACATTATTTTATTTATTTTTATGCCATAAATAGTGAAAATGTTTGTCTGTCAGCGTGCACGCCGGACAAGGCTCGACAAAAGTGTCTCACCCTTTTAAAAAAAATAATGTCGTTAACTGAAACCATTAACGATGATTTTTTTTATGAATTATGAACATCATGAAATGCTCGAAAACAACCGAGGACACACTGTCGTTGACTGAGATCCTCCTGCCGAGCTTTCTCCTGCTACTCGCATGACAAATATTTTAGGACTTATGTTTTGCCCTATGATGTTGTCTGTCTGTCTGTCTTAACGTTCATCTTTATCACATTGTTTTCTGAATTTTAGGTGCGAATTCAGTATTAGAAATAGCGACTCTAGCGATATTGTCGAAATTTCCTCAGTATTTTATGAAAGTCTACCTGATAGGCCAAGGTTTTGCAGGAATATTCAACGCGGTGTTGCAGATTATGTCATTGGCTATTGGAACTTCAACTACGACGTCAGCTTTAATCTATTTTGTTATTGGATCTTTAATGATGGGCTTCACATTAGTTTTACATTTTTTCAGTAAATATAACGCATGTTATAATTGGTACATTAGCAGCGTTGAGGAAAACACAAAGAGAAAAATAATTCCATATGCCGAAATGAAGTCTCTACTTAAAACTTTATGGCCCTGTATTCTGATGTATGCAATGGCATTGTTTACAGGTTTAGCGACTCATACTGCTATTACTGCATTGGTCGTTTCTGAAAATTATGGAAATGGAGACCCTTGGAATGGTAAGAACAGCATGAATAATTTACCAGAATATTGGCTTCGCTAATAAAATTTTTCTAATTTTCTTGAAAATTGTGTGTATTAAATCATGTCTTCAAAGATATTTACTGCCTTACAAATGTGCTGCTCAAATACAGTATACTCTTCGTTTTGGTTTTTGTGAAGAGTAAAGACTCTTGAAAAATATGAAAACGTAGAATATACATGCATTTCATTTGATCGTCATATTTGTAAAAACGTGAACATCACTCGAATATCACTAGAGATAATTTTTTCATATATTTGTTAGGCGTCGAATTCTGAATAATTTTCAAGATTTCACCTTCTTTGTCGATTCTTTTGGTTTCTTTTTACGAACATAGCTTACAAAGCTCATAAATACATGGTTTTTTTAGATATATACTTTGTACCTGTGATAACCTTTTTTTACACTGAGATTTGTGGCCTCCTGGGAAGAATTGCTAATGCCAAAATAAATAAGGTAATGATTATATTGTTTATATTACTTAAGTTTGAAAAGTGGAGCTTATTTACCATGTTACGAATGGTGCTTCTTTGAGTAATGCTTCTTGTATCATACAGAGTGATTTACCATGACATGTGGGAAATTTATCAGTAGGTTGTCCCCTCCGAAAGAAGTTCAAAAAATATATCACTTTCCCTCCCCCTTTATCGGACTTGGAATTGACACTATTGACAACAATGCTGGAGAGAGTAGAAGTGACTTTTTGGTTTTAATCAAATCACACTATAAAAATTGCGAAATAAGTCGAAAAGACATTGACCCTATGCTAGTGAACTCTACAAGAACAAGTAATATACAAGATATTTACCCGTCAATTACACAAAAACACCAAACTTCGATTGTGCTTTGTACCTGCCGGTGTCCTGATTGTTCGACCGAAAGCAAAAAACGCGGCACTTTGACCGCACGCGCCAGCTTAACTTTTTATGCCAATTAAGGAAATGTAAACATCTTCGATGTGTTCTGTCACAAATAAGTTCATTGCCTTATTACTGAAAACAGACAAGTAGCAGTAGCGTATCTTTGCAAGTTTTAATCCAACAATAATTACTAAATTACCTCGGATCATTCTAAAATTTTGCAGGGACTTTCCCACATAGAAGACTAGTACACCATTTTATTTTCCGCATGTCATGGTAAATCACCCTGTATAATGGAGAACTTTATTCCTTTTATCATATACGATTTATTAATTATCTTAAGAATATATTTTATTTTCCAGAGTATCAACAAATATCTTCTGAACATCATCATATTCGTGAGGATGATTGTTTTTATACCACTTATATACTTTTGTAATGCACAACCAAGATACCACTTTGATGTTCTCTTTCCACATGATTGGCAATACATTATTATAATGGGTGCGTACTCTTTCAGTAATGGATACGCATTTAACATGGTATTCTTGGAAGTTGGAAAGTAAGTTCTATTCATAGCATCCTCGAAATAAAGTGGTTAGAGGTTCGCGAGTTCGTTGAAGATCCGATAGTTCTCAAATAGATAAACACATTACAGTTTTAGGAGTTAGATGTCAAATAGTTCAGTATATAGAAAGGCTAGTTCTAGGATACCGATAAAACTTTGTTTATTGTATTAGTTAGGTATACCAAAAATTTTGAAAAGCTGTGGACATGCACTTAGTTGTTCAGGTTGGTTTGGCTTTCATTTTGAGTATATTACTAGGCAAAATTAACTGTTGGATTTTTAATATTCAATTTGCGGATCTTTAGTGGCTGTGAACTTTTGACCACGACCGAAAAAGATTGTCTATACAGCTTTACATTCATATTCTGACAACTAGTACTTGCGTTTAAGCATTACCAAAACGTATTAAACTAAAACAAGACAGTATGAAATGAAATTTAATATTACTGATGTTGAAATTATTGACAATGGGTGATTTTTCTGCTCGATCATTTTCCATAAATGTTTCAGTTCAATTTGTTACATAAGTTCTCATATAACCAAGACAATATTTACACATCAGTTGCCGAATATAAAAAAATGTTATGTAATAATCAAAATGGATGGACGTCCGAATTTTCTAGTAGACATTGAATATTACCAACTTTTGAAACTTCACCATACAGCACACTTCTGACAGCCTTTTAGAATTCTAACGGGGAAACATGTGTCATAATAAAAAAGAGAATATGCAGGAGATTGTTGAGAAGAACGAAAGACTGTGAGAAGAAGTAGGTGTACCTATATCATTCCTCCAGTTATTGGGATTTGTAGTTAAAAGACGTCTGGAATTTTAGCAAAATGGGTCTAGACGTCTGTAATTCAAGTGAACTTCATCATTAGTAACAAATCACTCACCGCAAACTTCAAAGTCTACCAGGATTACCATTTTGACACATGGTTTTCTTAAAGAAAACACTCGGTTGCGAAAAAATGCAGAAGATACTAGAGCAATGGAAGATTTTATGCGAATGCATTTTATTGGTGAGTCGATGGGAGAACAAGAGACTGCGAGAAGTAGCTTCTAGTAGATACAGCCATATTATTATTCCACTTATTGAAGTATGTTGTTATAAATGTTACAAAAACGTCTGGAGTCTTAGCAAAATAGATCTTGAAGTAGACTCCATCATCTGTAACAATAACAAATCATTCCTTTATGAAGGAATAAAATTGTCTGCCTATATTTAGATATATCAATCAACCACAGATTAAGGCTGTCTTCACGAAACATTGCAATTTATTTGTTAGGCTAAGAAAGACAAATAAACTTTCGTTTATTTTCCTAAGTGCTCGTCTCGGAATATACTTGACGAATAAACTGAAAACAGAGAAACTGTTAAGAAAGGGACTAAAACGGTCATAAGGAAAATCCTGTATTTCTTCGAGCAACATGGAGCCTTATCAAGAGAATATACAGAGTCATCGCATTGCCAACGATGATATAAGGGGTTAAAACACTGCAACGACAAAAACCAAGAGAGACCGAAGAAGAGCTGAAAGGAACAACGTCCAATTACTCATAAAAAAATGGAACCAAAGAAACCACCGAAAACGTCAACATTAACGGAAGGGAAAACAATAGACGATAGAAACGTATGCCATAAAGTATGTTATCGGGATTTGAAATGGAGGAAACAGTAAATTTAAAACAAACATAGCTCTAGAGGCAAAAACATAAAAAGACATGCAATACGGCAACGCATCTCTCAGCAGCTTTTTCGGGTAAGTGAAGTAGTCACCACCAACAACAATCGAGGTCTACTAACAGGATTTGACACCTTAGACCTCGAAAAAGCATTCGACAGTCTGGCATCCTGGACTATTATATAAGCTCAAAGTCGTGGGTTTTCGGATTCGTATCGTCAAACTGATACAGTTATACCCGTCTAGTCGGCAGTTCAGAGCAATAGTCAACCAGGGGAGCTCTCCTTTAGCCCCCATCTAATCCGGTGTCCCCCAAGGGTAAGCCCTGAGTCCCATTCTATTCAATCTCTATATCAATGACATACCTAGACCGACGGACCACCGTATCACCCTGTGCCCCTATGCGGACGACACAATGGTGTTAGCAGATTTTACTCTGACTGGGGCCTTAGAGCTAACGTCAGTAAAACTCAATGCGTCTGTTTTACTAAACGCAGGAATTCTGTGAATCTTAGCACCCACCCACCGAATTTGCCGAGGAAATGGATTATCTGGGGATTATCCTTGATAGAAGGTTCACGTTCAAAAGTCACCTAAAGAAAATCACAAATAAATCCTGGCAAAAGTTCAGAAACCCGTAATTTGGAATTCCCCACTCCACATTTCAATTATAATCTATAAAACTTACATTAAATCCACTTTAACCTATGCTGTCCCTGTTTGTCATCCACTAATAACCTTAACCGATCATACAGTCCAAAACAAAAATCTGAGGGCGGATAGTCGACTCCCTGTAGCCACTCCTGTTCAAACGTTCCATGATCTCACTGGTACTCCAACATTAAGCAACTTTATCTATATTAAGCTTCTCTCGAATCTCACCAACACCATGGTGCAATCAAGCAACCCTAATTTCACAGACCCACTGGTGGCCAAATTCCATAGTGCCCTCAAACACCCTTATCTTAATTTTCTAATCGCCTGTCATGACGAGCTTGGGTAACCCTGATCACAGCTCCTATCCCTACTAACATTACAATTGAATTGTATAAAAATATGAGAAAAATACTTTACTTTGTTTTCTATCACTAGTTTATTGTAACATACACGTTACTGCAGTTTCGGCACATTAACGTGCCATTTTCAAACGTTGATTACAAATGAATTCATTTCTAATCAATTTGTATCATTATGATAAACTATCACAAAGTAACGGCTTCCACAATTGATTTTTTGAATTGTATAAAGTCATTAAACAGAACATTGTAAAACAAGCTGATAAAAGAAAGCACCAATAACACTCTAAAACAAAAATAGATCAAACAAGAGAGCCATACAAACAAACAGAAAAAAAAACAAAAAGAACCATAACACTCAAAACAAACAACACCATGCACTTAAGCCATAAACAAAACAATCACAATACTAGAAAAAAAAACAAAAAAAAAAAATTAAGCAAAAATAACAACAACAAAAATATCAACCTATAATTAACAGCATACTAACCTAAATCAACAGCCACAGAGCAAAGGGTGTCTTTGCTCTGTGGCTGTCTAGTTTTAGCCTTCAACCCAAGGCAAGCACCCAAGGGTGGAAGGCCGGCCCCTAAGCGCATACTGAAGTACGCAACGCATCTTACAGGCACAGTTCCTACCCTACATTTCTGTAATGTGCGCCATGTGGCTCTCACTGCTGGCAACAAGAACAGCCTCAGTCTAACCCAGCGTAGACGTTGCCTGCCTAGCGGTGTTTCCGCGAGTGACAGCAATGCCTACCGTACGCTTGTAGATTAAACCAAAGAATCAAATCAAAACCACAAACTTCAAAGTCTACCAGGGTTACCATTTGGACACATGAAAAATTGTCTTAGAGAAAAGAAAGTTGCGAATTATGAGTTATATAACAAATTCAACTGTAATTTTGTTTTTGAATAATTTTTCCAAAGCATCTTAATCATGCTGACAGTTCTATTAATTTTTTAAAATTATTTTTAGAGCCGTGGAAGCCGAAAAAGTTGAAGATGCATTTATGGTCTTTATGTCATGCGCAGCTATCGTAGGTCCAGTTCTTACTCCAGTAAGCATTTTCTCAGTGGAACTTTTGTGATCCATTCATAGGAGATTAATACAGCTTAGACGTGGAATATTTATATTGATATTATTACCGGCAGTGACTTCACTGTCGTCGAAAATTAACTCAATGTATTTATGTGCCTTACATAAATTTTTAAGCTAAAAGAGATATATTTTCATATCTTTGGAAAATGTGATGTAAATAATGTAAATAATAAGTAGCCTATGTTTTGTAAATTATGTGTAATTTAAAAAGTATTATTAAGTAAGTGTTTTTTACAATAACCCACCTTAGGTAGAATAAATGTGAAGATGAAATAAATGTATAAAATCAGATATTGCTAATTGTTTACACCTGATTTAAATCCCGAATGCCAGTACCACAGAAAAATGAATAACTGCCAACTAAAATATAACAAATAGAAATAAATACGTAACATAAAATACATAAAAACAGAAAATGATAATGAATAATAACTGAGAAAGTAGCGGGTTAATATGCAAGAACACTTAAAAACTAGGGAAGAATGATGTTTACAGCTTTTCACTCGAAACGTTTTAAGAAACGTGAAAATTATCAAATAGTGGAGTGAAGATAGAAATCTTTTTGACAATACTGTATATATATTTCGAAAACGTGGCCATGTTATTCATATTTTTTATTTTAACTTGGAACTCTATCTCGGAATTCACAATAATTATTGTAAGTTGTTATTATTGTATATGTCGTAGTTGTTTTATGAAATACGTCATTTCGTGAAAAGCCTAGGCAGTACATGAACTTCCGGCATTTCACGCAAATTCTTGAGGTTGCGCAATCTGCCTAGGCATTTTGTGAAACGCCGTAGTCGTCCCGGCACTTGACGTTTAAAGCCATTCTACACGATCTGAGGCAAATTAGATCAACAGATTGTGTTCTATTACTTGCTGCCTATTTGTATTGTTTATTATGGAACGTGAGAGTGAAAAAGACTTGTCAATGATCATTATAGAGTGCTATGAGGCAAATTCGAATAAATGACTGTAAACCATCGGAAAATTAAGCGAGGTGCGAAAAATATTTAATTATTTTGAGATTAGGTTAGGTTAAGATGTTTTATTTGTAATTCGTAATTTCGTTAGCAATCTAAAACCCGAAACGTACCAAATAAATCTGAATCCAACCTCAAGATTAATGAAATCTCCATCTTTCTTTCTTTGTAATTATCACTGAATAGGTCTTTCTCACTGTTAACTTCCATAATAAACAAAACAAACAGCTCAACATGGCTTCCGGGCAAATAAATCGAACGAAACGGCTACTAACCCAACCTCAAATACACAACACAACACAATCAACTGGGTATTAGTCACTTCATGAACAGTCAACATCTTATTTGCGGCAGATCGTGTAGAACGACTTTAAACATTATGTGCCGAGACGACCACAGCGTTTCACGAAATGCCTAGGCAGATTGTGCAACCTCAATAATTTACATGATATGCCGGTAGTTCATGTACTGCCTATACTTTTCACTAAATGACGTATTTCATCGAAAGATTGCAAAATAATTATTTTCTCCTTGTAGCTGAGTGGAGAATTTTTAAGGCCCGCAAATCTTACTACTTCTTTCGAGTAACCGGGAACCGCTTCCGTTTTTCACATTTAGAAATATGAAATAGTACGGATTAACAAAATTAAACATTAAAACTCTATACAGTACCTACTTTCACAGTTTTCAACAACTAAACGATACCGCACAAATAATTAAATACACATATATACTTAATGTCACTAAAGCGCTAACAAAATAAAATATAAAAGCATATTTTTATACAATACACATCATTTAAAAACAACGAAATAATACCGCACAATTAATTAAAAACACGCATATACTTGCTATCACTAAAATACCGAGACCGCTAAATCAACTAAGTAAAGTATTAAATCGTATGTTGGAACTGACACAAATCTACATGGAGGTGAATTCAAAGGTAAGTGTTGCCAGATTTAAGGAAAATGGAATAACATTTCTGTTCGTATGCCGACAAAACCATAATATTTTAATTTAAAACCTAGTAGCTCATCAATCCTCTTTTTCTGTCCAAAAAACTGAACTGTATGGGAATTTAGTTAACGATTGGATTATCTCTTACAAAACACGTAGAAAATTAGTAGTAAAAATTGAAGATTTCTACTCTGATCAATTTGATGTTGAGCTTGTTACGCCCCAGGGAAGCGTATTAGGGCCGTTGTTGTTTCTGCGGTAAATAAATGACCTCCCATCCTATATAAAGGAGAGGAGGTTGTTTATGTACGCTGATGACACAACAATAATAATATCGGCAAAAATCAGAGACGATGTTAACATTCTAACAACTAAATCTTTTACAGAGTGGTGTGCAAGAAAACAGTATGCATTGAATTTACTAATCTCTACAAAAAGCAAGATATGAATCTAAATTTTAATATAAATAACATTAGTTTCACTTCTAGTACAACTACAAAATTTTTAGGTATCCTATTAGATAGTTCACTAGGCTGGGGTAACCAAACTGACTCCGTCTATGCTAAACTTAACAGCGCTTCTTTTGCTTTAGCTACTTTAAAAAAGTCTCTTGACCAGAAATCTCTTATGAATTTCTATTATGCCACGGTGTATTCTTCAGTCTCCTATAATATTGTATCGTGGGGACAAGCTCGGGTCTTCATCCTACAAACAAATGATAATTCGTCTCATATTTCGTTTATCCTATAATGAAACATGTAGGAATACATTTGAAAGTAAAAAATTCTAACTTTTACGGGAATATACATTTTTACATTATTACAGCATACTTATAAAACTATAGGTAACTTTTAAAAAAAATTGTAACCTCCATTCCTATACAACGCGCAAAAAGAACAACATACATATTGATAGCTTTAAGCACACATTTTATAAAAAATCTCCGGATTACGCGGGACACAATTACTTCAACATGTTACCTGGAAAAGTTAGAAATTTATGCCCTTTGTTTAGATTTAAATTCTTATTGTTAGAAAACTGTTTCAACAACTTAAATGAATTTGAATTATATCTTACTCAAGAATTAATGATTTATAAACCTTGTCTAATTATATTTTAGGTATGATCTATATTTGTTTCTCATTTGTATAACCATTTTGAATTTTTACTAAATGTGCCCCATTTGATGAATACCTATTTGTATATTACCATATTTTTTTATAGTACATTGGATTTTTATTGCTTATTTATTTATTTGTATTGTTATGTAAATGTTATATTTTTGTGTAAATATTCTAAGTGTTTTTTTTTACCAAATAACTTAGGCACTGGCCTCTTTTGACGTACTTTATCCATTTCTTTGTATTTGGCAAACAAAGGTTTAATACAGATTATTATTATTATTATTATTATTAACGCAGTCAAAGGATTTGATTTTTTCGATTATTCGTTAAATTAATCAATTGTATGGAAATTTCCCTAAAATTTTTACTTAAGACAAGTAAAAGATGTATTGTTAAAATCCATAGGACTGTTTATTCAATATAATATATTAATAAAAAATAACAGCTTAACCAAATTATGGAATTTGCAATGCTTGTAAATTGGAACGCCAATGGGTCTACTGTTTACTATTTTTGCACAGACTGTACAAAAAGCGTTGCAGGTTTCACCTCGGCAGATTTTATTTGGGTTACTAAAGGTCTAATTTCCCTTTAAAATTGTTTCATTCAAGTATTCGATGTCGTAGGCTTTTTTACAGTCGCTGCCTGTTCCAGCAGTTTGGAAATATTAAGAGAAAAAAAATCTCTCCGTAACATGATTGCAAAAAAGTACGGTCCAACAATGATGTAAGAAAAACTTTTAATATTTCAAGAAAATAGAAGAGAGAGAGAGAGAGAGAGAGAGACAGACAGACAGACAGACAGACAGAAAAAACTTATAGACTGAAATCTGCTTGTGAGATTTTACAGTTTGTGCTGAAGTAGGGGCAACGCCTGGTATAGTTATCTTCAGGTCTACTAAGCACTCAAAAAATGTCGGCGCCTTTGACCATCAAACACGCCGCACCGCATTTTTTTACACGCATAACGAGTGTGTAGTCAACTATATGCTAGCAACTCAAATGCGATCTAGTCTGCTGTGCTAGGGTTTGGATTATTAACAATAATTTAAAATACCTTTCTAAATTGAACTGCATGAAACGATTTCTCGCATCTATAGTAAATGGTATATCGAGTCATTTTGAAATGGTTGAATATTGATTATTAGTGCAGTAATTAAATTGGCCTTCGTCTTATAAGGTTTATTGCTAAACTTCTTTTGGATGTGGCCTACAATATTTAGAGTGGTAACAGCGTTACAAAAAACTTTGCCGTTAGTTAAAAACCAATAAACAAAATTAGTTGAAAACTGAATAATAAAAGAACCTCAATGAGATTTATACTCAACTTCCTCCATGTCAACTATTTTTTTTCAAAAATGGCGTCTCGCTGCCATTGTTTTTATAAATACCGGTGACTACTTAAAACGTAGTAATTAATCACTATTAAACCTAACCTACCTAACCTTTGGGACTCAATAATAAATCATATATAAGAGAGAATATGAGATAGAATACAATTCAGTAAATCACAGTCAAAGTGTGACCACTCTAAAGAAAATCGATATATTTTTCCGAAAATTGGACATTATACTAACCAGATGGGTTATCACAGGCTAGGTCAAGAACAAGCACAAAAATCACTGGAGGGATATTCCAGGAAGTAGACATGGAAAGATAATGATTAAATGTCCAAAACAAACTAAAGAACAGTTCACTAAAAGCAGGATGCAGTTGAGAATTTTAGCTGGACATTTTCTAGTTAAGAAACACCTGAACACAATCATAATAGTCCATCTTACCACAACCGAAATGTACCTCACTCGATTCTTTGCTATTTGTCAATATTCAATTCAATTCAATTCAAAACAGATTTATTAAATGTTTAACATACAAATATGCACCCGAGTCGGATCCCGGTTCAGAGCCGACCGCACAGCCACGTCGCGCAGGGTCGTGGTGAATGTACGGTCGGGTGAAGCGGGTTCGACTCAGGTTGGAACAACAGGTGGAATGTGGAGTTAGGACTCCTGTCCAGGGGAAGGGACTTAAACCTAACAATTTTATTACTACAACTAGAACAGTTTTAAAAACAGGTGCAGGAGGAGGGTGGTAGGAGCAGTCATGTGACTAGTGGCGTCCAGGTCCAATTTCCGGAAATTCCGGTGCCATGATGGAACGTGGCTATTTTTTCCAAAACCGAGATATTCCTTAATACGTGGTTTTTATGAAGCTAAAATACAATTGACAATATTTTTTCGTGTCACAGAAAAGGTTAATATCCAAAGGAAACTGTCGTTTACAGAGGATGTAATATCAGAACCAATGATCTAAAAAGGTTTTGTTGACTCTAAAAATGTTTGTAGTGCTGTTAACTAACATTTTTAAACTTGACAGAATTTTCTATGTAGTGGTATGTTGTATTTACTTAATTTAAGCATACTGAATTTGGTTATTTCCAAATAACTTGTTTTAAAACGCATGGTGGATCTAGGAGTGATGGGGTTAAACCACTACATAGAAAAATGCTCTCAATTGTAACAATTTTTAGTTAACAGCCATATAAACATTTTTAGAATAAAAAACTTTTTTTAAATCATTGATTCTGATATTACATTCTCTGCAAACACCATCTTCCTTCGGGCGACCTGGCAAAACCCATTTTAACATATTAAACCTTTCTGTTACACAAAAAAATTTTGTCAATAGTATCTTAGCTTCATAAAAACCACGTTTAAGCAGTATCTTGATTTTTTAAAAGAACTGCCACGTTCCATCGTGGCATTGGGAGCTGTTTTCTCGGAACTTCTGGAACTGGGACCTGGACGCCAGAGCTTACCGCGAGAAATGTTATCAAGGGTATTTTTGGATTTGTTAGGGCATACTAAAACAGGGATCAAATGAACAGCAAAAAATTTCATTAAAAATCCGATGTCAATTTTCAATTTCAATTTTACAAGCCACATGACCGCTTGGACCGCCAAGAGATCTAACCCCTACACCCCCTCCTTCTGCATCTAAGACAAACAGATAACAAAAAATCGAGTGAGGTACATTTTTGTCGCTGTATGATGGACCTTAAAATTCAACGGCGACCTGCAAATTACACAGACAAGAACTAGAAACGGAGGATCATATTATATTCGATAATATTCAGGTATGAGTCATTGGCCCGCAGAAAATATTTTATTTACGGGCAAACGCAAACAGATCCGGAACTCATCAATATCCTCCCAGTTTCAGACCAGTATCTTACTTAGTAACTTAATCGGTGGTACAGGGGTCTTAAAATAGCTAGAGTGAACCAGAACAAAGAGAGCACAATAATAATAATAATAATAATAATAATAATAATAATAATATTTATTTGTCCAATAGATCATTTTACATGATATAGGATAAGTCTAAAAACATTAAAATGTAACTATTTAAATATTAAATAATAAATTAAGTTAAAAGTCATCAGTAAAATATTCGTTCAAAGAACAATAAGATTTTTCCCTCAGTCTGGACTTGATCTTATTTTTAAATTCCTTATCACTAAGTCCTTTGTAAAGGTTTGGCAATTTATTAAACGCTTTTATAGCCATGTACTTGGGGCTCTTTTCATATAATGTTAAATGATGGGTAGGAATTACTAGAGTAGTTGAGTTTCTGGTATTATAGTTATGATTATAGTTAAGGGTGTTCACATTACTTAATTCGGACTTTGCATAGAGTAATAAATTCATTAGAAATATGCTAGGGAGTGATAGAATTCCCAATTGTTTGAAAATGTTCCTACAGCTAGTTCTCTTATTTATACCTACTATAGAACGCACAGCTTTTTTCTGTAGTTTAAACACTCATACGGCCTCTGGTGATGAACCCCAGGCAATAATTGCATAGGAAATTATTGAATTGAAGTGAGCATAGTAATATGTTAGCAAAACTTGTTGGTTTGTTACATCTCTTAACTGATTTAAGCAATAGCAGACCGGAGCAACTTTTTTACAAATTTCATTAATATGAATAGTCCATGAGAAGTTGTCAGTAAAATGTAGACCCAAGAATTTGGTTGACTTTACTTGTCTGATTGTACTTATATTTGATTTAATTAGAAAGCTGTGATCAAAGTCCACATTACCAGTTTTGAAACGCATGAAGATAGATTTATTGTTGTTTAAGGCTAGTTTATTTTCAGTGAACCAGGTGTGTGCTTCACGTAATTGCTGATTAGCCATGTTAACTACCATTTTTGTATCAGTTGCACTAACACGGATAGATGTGTCATCTGCAAACAGAACCGAGCTATTGATATTAAAACTATTTACATAAATGATGTAAAGTAATGGTCCTAAGACGGATCCTTGCGGAACTCCCACTGACAATTCTAATAGATTTGATTTGCATTGTTCAATTTCTGTGTAGTGTTTTCTCCCACTTAGATAACTCCTAAACCAATTCAACGTCTGACCACGCACGCCGTACCTCTCCAGTTTGAATATTAGAGACGCATGGCAAACCAGTTCAAACGCTTTACTCAAGTCAAGGAAAATGCCAATGCATTTGTTTTTATTATCTATATTATCATACAAAGTTGTTAAGAATTTAGTAGTTGCAGAAGTAGTAGAACGTCCCTTTCTGAAACCAAATTGATTTTCGTTAAATAGTTTGTGTTTTGCAAAAAAACTAATTAATCTCGATGCTATACATTTCTCAAGGATCTTGGAAAACGAACTCAAAATAGATACAGGTCGATAATTTTCAATTTCAGTTCTGCAGTTGGATTTGAAGATAGGTATTATTTTTGCAATTTTCAGTCTCTCAGGAAAAATACCCTCAGCCAAAGATCAATTGAAAATAATCATTAACGGTTTACTTATCAGATGTGCACATTTTTTGAGTATATTTACGTTTATTTTGTCATCACCTGCAGAGTTTGAATTTTTTAGGCTTCTTATTACGTCAACGATTTCTAACTCATTCAGAGGATAGAAGAAAAAGAAGGAGGCATTGTAGTCGATTTTATCAATAGTATTATATTGTTGGTGAGCATCATTGACTAATGTTTTGGGAATGTTATTAAAGTAAATATTAAAACTATTGCATACTTTTTCAGGGGACGTGATTATTTCATTATTTATTTTTAAAGTAAGTGATTTGCTATTACTCTTAGTATCTTTGTTAGGGTCAATGATTTTCCAAACTGCCTTAGACTTATTTTTTGCATTTAATATAATATTATCATTATACATTTTTTTGGCTTTTTTTAATAATTGCCTATATATCGACTTATATTTATTGTAGAAAGTTTTTATTTCAGCATTATTGCTGAGGGTCAAATGGTAAAGGTCTTTTAAATGTTGAGAAGAAATTTTGAGTCCGTTAGTCATCCATTTCTTGGGAACAGATAAATTGCTATTAATTTTTTTACTTTTGAGAGGAAAAGCTAGCTCAAAGTAATATAGAAAAAGATTACTAAATTGATCATACTTTTCATTAGCATTTAAAGTAGGGTCATTTAAGAAGTTCCAATCTTCATTTGCTAGTAGAGTACAAAAGTGAGAAATATTTGTGGGATTTTTTAGCGCTCGATATTTAAAAGTTTTTGAGGCCTTTATTTGAGTATCCAAAGAAACAGATAGAAACTGGGCGTTATGATCACTGAGGGCGTTATTAATTGTAGTGCTAGTATTAAAATTGCTGTCAAAGTTTACACATATATTATCTAGACAGTTATGTATTCTAGTTGGTACTTTAATAAGAGGTATAATGCAGTAAGTATTTAATATATCCAATAGATCGGTTAGATGGAGTTAAAAAATTAATGTTAAAATCACCACAGATGATTATTCTGTGCTTTTTAGTATTTTCAATTAGCATACTAATGGCAGTATTTAATTTATCCAAGAAGATTCCAATATCACTTCTGTATAATGCTAACACTAAGACATATTCCTCTGCATTTCGAAAATATTTTAGCCCTACACATTCGAAATGTCTCTCGACAGAGAGATCTTTAATGTAGCTCAGTTCTGAACATTGTCTATTATTTTTTACATAAATACATACTCCACCATTTTTAAGTGTATTTCTACAGTAATAACTTTTTAGTGTATAACCATCGATGTTGATTGATTGAATTTGCTCATTTTTGGCCCAGTGTTCAGATACATAAGCCTAGGAGGCTGCAACGTCCTCGGAGTTCTTTAACAGATCAGCCCTGAGGAAAAAAAACTTCGATGAGATCCATGAAATGAAGGATCACTCTACCTTCTTCCCCTCCCAAGTCATTTGGATTATGTTCCCAAAAAATGGTGCCATGTTATCATATGTATAAACTTGTGTTATCATTCAAAAAGTAATATTTTACTTCTGGCTGCTCATACCTCAAGTCTCTTAGTAAAACCGCAAACCGTGATGAACATGGTATTAGACGCGTACTAGGTAGGTATTTTTCGAAGTGAACATTTGCAACGACATTTTGTGTCAATAATTCATTTACTTCTAAAACAATCACAATAACTATTTAAATCTGTTGCTAATACAGCCCCACAAAAAAAAGTCCTGATCGCTAAACGCACCTATAATATTCCCATGTATTTTTCGACGCTGAATTCGAATCTGATAGCAAAAAAGCCGAACAACCCCAAATTTTTGAGCTACAGCTAAAAATAATCCCCTAAATGGGGTTAAACCACCATATACATCAAGACAGAATGGATACAAATACATTGTGTTAAACATGAATAACGTACAATTTCTGTATTCAGCGGTCAAATAATCCCTCCATAATGTGGTAGAAACCACTTCTATTAAAAATAAAGTACATAAATGCCAATAAATCGTGGTACGGTACATGAATATGGAGTGACTCCAAGCACTACTCTCAGTCCCCAAAATAGGGGGTATCAAAATAAAGACCACAAATTCCCATAAATCGTGGAAAATGTTGAAATTTTTATAGTTTGGAATAAAGTGTATGAATCCGGAATGACTTCTACCTGTTCGTCCCACTCTTTACCCCCAAATACTCTAGGAGAGAGTGGAAAACATCAATATGTATATAAATGCACAGCACAGAATACAGAAATGGCAATAAATTGAAAAAGATAGTTTTTATTTTGTATTTTTAGGCACAGAATATATTTCTCAATCTTTTATCTTAAAATACCTCTTTGTTTTGTTTTCAAATGACCTTCTGGCTGTCTATGGTATTCTTTGGTTCTGTCACTTTTTATGGACCAACAATAGTCTGCCATCATGTACACGTCCCATCTTCCATGATAGCGCTTTTTCATCTTCGATATATCCTGGTGATAGCGCTCCCCTTGCTCTTCACTGTGGTCACCTAAATTCTCTGAGAATAAATCAAGATTGAACAGACGTAACGGCACCACTACAGATGAAAGAGCATCCATCAATATACAGCGTTAGATGCAAAAGTGGAAATATGAAATTCGGGAGGATAAAAATAACGTGCAACAACATCAAAATCATGTATGAAAATGTCATCTGTAGAAAGAATGAAATTTAGATTACTCAGGCTGGGCTACGAGGAACTGTCATGGGAAGGAGTCCTGGAGGCACACCTGTAAACGTGCCACTCAATAACGCACGACAGACCGGTAGACAGACCGATACGTCAAATACATCTGCAACATGAAGACCATGTGTTCTCAAATGTAAAGTTCGGCCAAGCAGGTGACACTACAGATTTATATTCCGGACTTCAGCATACTAAAAATTTACTTCTTCCACAATGAATTACCATTGATGTCCTTAGTTTTTACGTGGTTTTGGATCATGAGTATTAGGGCTAGCTTGCTGTCACTTCAGATTCATACACTTCCCTCCAAACTATAAAAATTTCAACATTTTCCACGATTTATTGGCATTTATGTACTTTATTTTTACATGGGAGTAGTTTCTACCTCATCATGGGGGTGGTTTTCATTTAGTATTTGGGAAGTTATCCTACAGAAATTGTTATTCACGATTTCCACAATGTATTTGTATCCATTCACTCTATTCTGATGTGGTGGTTTTAAAGTGGAAAAATATATGGGAATATTGAACGCGTTCAGAGATCAGAACTTTTTTTTGTGGGGTTGTGTAATCTATGAATATGGAGTAGTATATATGTGGAAAGAATAGAAATGACACATTAATTTTAGAACAATACATTAGTAAATTTAGATAGTACACGTATATTAAAAGTGCTGCATGTACTTAATGCCGAAGGTCACTAATCTCACCGAAATCAAAATATTTTAATTTTTTTCAGCACAGCATCACGTTCCTGATTTCTATATCTTTCTAGTAAATAGTAAA
The DNA here is from genome assembly GCA_936432065.2 of Rutpela maculata. Lineage (NCBI taxonomy): Eukaryota > Metazoa > Arthropoda > Insecta > Coleoptera > Cerambycidae > Rutpela > Rutpela maculata. Next base: position 248,915,258 of record OW386286.2, read on the forward strand.
CATTATCAATATGTATCTAATTACATACAGTAGCTATTTATTCTATCAAATAGATAAATAGAAGAATCAGATCAGTGAAGAATACATGTAGGTTCCTGTTCTGTGCTAAAATTATCAAGATATTATCTACCTACTGTTTAATGTTCGCTATATAATTATTGTATAAAACAACAATTAAATCACTCAATTTAGAGATAATTTGAGGCTACAACAATAACGCAGGTGGTTGAAGTGGTAGGATATCTCAATTAACTATGAATTACGTAGTGATGACTTTTAAATTAATCTTAAGTAGACACGGTGAAATCTTAATTGTGAAGTAGTGATTTGTCAATATCTAGGAAATAAACAGAAGAACTATAAAATGTAAACAACTAGGCAATTTGGCGCCAAAGTTGATAACTTCACTCCTACAAAGATTACTCAAATGGAATAGCTAATCTAGCTCTGTAAAAGTCCAAAATCGGGTAGATTTAAATTTAAAAAATGCTGATGTTTTCTGGTAGAACACAAAGCAAATGGTATTGAAATAGTGATATAAAATTTCCTACTAATTACCATCCTTGAAAATCCTTCAATAAAGAAAGTCTTCGACAATAATAATATTTTATTACCCGCTCCACCGTTATTTTGTATACGTAAACGTCATCGGTTGTCTTTACTTTTCTCTGTGTTTTGTTTATGTTGAAAATATGGATGGATGGATTTATCAAGAAATTTTAAAATTCTCTAATTTACTATTGGTACCAAAAAGTATAAATATTCGTCGAAATTGCATTTCATGTTTGTTTTTGTGTATTAGTCTTACAGTTAAGTGTCTTACTAAAGCAATATTAGCTATGGGAAGTTGCGGGAATATAAAATACTGTATGGTTTTAGGTGCTGTGTCTCTATATCACAGGCTATTTGAACTTTGGAATCAACAAGATGATATAAAGATGATAATAAATCGATGTCTTTTCACGTTTTTAATAATCAAGGGCTAGATATATAGAGGGTAAAATAGCAAATAAGTAATTTTAATAGCTTGATGTCGCAAAAAATTTTAGCGATGCCAAGTGTTTGCGAATCATGAAGCTGCATGGTTAGGACATGAAGGTCACTCGGTTAGGTGTAAAGAAAATGTTTACTATAAATTCCAATCCAGGCAATATGTACAACTGTATTCATGGTATAATATGCCCTTCAGTGTTCACAGACTTCTGTTGCATGAGGCAGATATAATAGAAGCTCCTATTCTACCTACAGGAATGATTTCAGAAGCACGTAACAAAGATTCTAGAAGATATTGATAATTCCCTATACGAAAATTTTCTCGCTTGTGGATTTGTTCAATAACTTAGTTTATTCACACTTTTATAAGTTCTTTGTCTAAAACTAATAATATTGCACAATCATATAATATAAAAACTCTTGACAATGAACTTCTTGCTTTGTTATCACAACTTTTATTTCTGCAGAAAATAGATTGTCTAATCATGAGACTGATTCTGAAAATGGAAATGTAAATAATAAATGTATCTGTTAGTTGTTTTTACACTTTAATAATGTTGTTTTAATGTGATTTTTTTTTCCGGGTTTAGTTTGGCCTCAGGTATTTCCCATTAGCCAACTGCTCAGATTGTCACAATTTACAATAAAAAAGAGAAAAATAAAGTCAACTAAAAACTACGGGAAAAATTACAGTGGGCACACGTTTTACGACAAGGGGCCGATCATGACGACTTTAATAAACAAACATTAGTAGGCCTAGGTAAGGATGAGAAAGAAATAACATAGGAAACTAGAAATAGGCTGGAGCTCAAATTTCACAAATATTTAAATATCTTAAATGGTAAAGTTGCATGTTCGCTAGTATTCAATGATAATTTGAAGCGCATCAAAATTTTGTTTTGCAAGAATGTGATTTACCTTGAGCGGTAATACAAAGCCAATGTCCTGGAGATGTTGTATTAGGTAGAGTGATAATTAATGTGTATTTTACAAAAGGTTGCAACTGAAGTGTTGCTATTGATTTTATATAGTGTATTTGTAAAGTTAAGATGGCTATAATTACACTGCCCCACAAAAAAGTGGTCTGTTCGACGGACCAAACTAATGTATCTTTATGTATTTGAACCCGCTGAAACCGAATCCGAAGTCAGAATTAGCAAATTGGCTCGTTTTTCACCCCTAAGAGTACACGCAAATTAGATTAAAAAACCGCTGCCCAAGGAATCAGTACTTCCACATCCAGATTTTCTACCCAAGTCTCTCATAACGAAATAATTTTGTATGTGGAAATAATTGTTTATAGAACTTTATTAATATAATATTTGAAATCATCTACCCCAAAAACCCATAAAACGATATCCCACATGGTAGTGGGGTGGGGGTGGTGTTAAGGGGTGGTAGTGGGGATGGATGAAGTAAAAAAATATTTTGAGGCTTTCGGTTCTTGTACTCACACACTAAATCACATTTTTTTCATCCCCTTTAATAATGGGGTAGGGGTGGTAATGGGGGTGACTGATGCCAAAATTTTTTTTGAAACCTTAGCTTCTCTTATGTACACTAAATACCAATTTTATGGACTCCCCATTTGCCCCTATTTACTCCCCAATCCTTCGACAGAATAAGATGAAAATATAATCTAGTTCCAGATCCCGTTAAAGTACATACGTGTCCAAATTTCAAGTCAATATCTTAAACGGTTCCAGAGTAAACGTGCGCACAAAAAAGTTACAGACGGACAGACAGAAATTTTTTTTTCGCTCAAATTTATTATCTCGACGTTTCATGACATTTTAAGCTTATTTGAACATTAAAAATTTTCAAAAATTTTGTTGTCGTTAAAGTAACCTGTTTTAAGATATTCGCTATAAAACTTCGAATAGGATCGATTTTTATCTGTGCGCTCCAAACTACCCCTCTGTTTCGGACGCTGTTAGCGCGAAATGGGTGAGGATAAGCTACAAAGTTAATAGGACATTTTTTATGCAGAATTTAACGAAATTTTTTTTATTTTCTATACTTGTTTCTCTTCCGACGAACGGTTTATAGGATAAAAGTGAAAAACCAGCTTTAAGTCCCCGTTAGAGGTGCTTTTTTGTAAATAAACGGACGTTCCACCGTTAAATTAGGGGGGAACTTTTCGGGTATCTATTTCTAACCCCATCTAGAGTACGCATCTCAAATATTATTACTTCATAAATTATTTCTTCTAAAATGTCTAATTTGCGTGGCCTATAACCCCAAAAAACACCCAAAACAAAAAAAGTGATCTGTCCGGCGGACCATATGAAAGTAGCCTTACTAAATCCATACACTGGTCTGTTCTGCCGGACAGGGCATTTTGGGAGGGGGTGTTTTTTGGGGGTTGGGGGTCAAAAACGAGCCAATCTGACAATTCTGACTTCGGATTCGGTTTCAGCGGATCCAAGTACATACGGATATATTGGTATGATCCGACGGTCAGACCATTTTTTGGGTTGGGGGGTGTTCTTTTGGGGTTGGGGGTGAAAAACGAGCCAATCTGTCAATTATAACTTCAAATTCAGATTCAGCAGGTCAATACAGTCCGGCGGACAGATCAGAGCACTTTTTTTTGGGGGGGGGGGCTGTCATTATTTACAACACTGTTAAACTCCCTTATACTCTACTTATCCCCGAACATCCAGCTGACTACGTTGGTGTGGAATTAGCCTGTTTCCTCGGAAGATTTAAAAAAGATCCACTAGAGACAGCACTAGTGGGGGATACACATGTTTTGATTTTCCTATATTGACAGCAACGTACTATTTTAGAACGGAATTAACGGAAGATGATGTACCTGGAGCAAAATTGAAATTTGCAAAAGTACAAGACCATCTTGTCCGGGATTTAAAACGATGGCTTGCATGTCGTGGTTTACCTGTATTAGGTAATAAAAATGTACTAGTAGAAAGGTTAGTTGTCGTTAATTACACAGGCCCACAAAAAAAAAAGGTGTCTGCGCCGGGGTACTGACCATACCTCTTGTATTTTGAGCCACTGAACACGAATCTGACCTTAGTTTTTCCCGAGGGCGTCAGGTTTTTTTTAACAGCAAATAAATATATAAATATTAGACTTAGATAGGTGTGGTCAGTACCCCCGCGCAGTACCCCCTCGTTGCCACTGTGCCACACTCAGTGTGGCACAATCCCACACAAAAAAAATCATCTGCGCGGGGGTACTAACCACATCTATCCCTTGTATTTTGAGCCGCTGAACACGAATCTGACCTTAGTTTTTCCCCAGCACGTCAGGTTTTTCTTTTAACTGCAAATAAATATATAAATATTAGACTTTTTGCATTAACAAAAAAACCTGACGTATAGGGGAAAAATTAAGGTCAGATTCGTGTTCAGCGGGTCAAAATACAAAGGATAGGTATGGTCAATACCCCGGCGCAGACAACTTTTCTTTTTTATGGGCCTGTGTTATTCGTCTTAAATGCCATCATGTTGTCAACGATTTAAATATTTTATGTCAATTTTGTTATTAATACTTTTTTTATATTTAAGAATTGAGGATTGTATTGCGAACGGTAATGGTAAAATTTTTTTTATCGGAATTTTTTTTTTTTTTTTTGGCATTAGGACATAGTCCATGCAGCCAGATACACTGTCTTATAGCAGAAAATAGCTAAATCTAATTCTAACGTGAATAATAGAAGAACACAATTAGGAAAGTAATAGGGACACAGACTTCTCGCCTAGGGGCCTATCAAGGCATTTTAATATTTTCACAACACAGGTAAGGCCAAGGATTAGTAACAAAATTTAAACAAAGGAATAGCAATTCTAACCTAAATTTTTACGCCGGTTTTATGTAGAAATAATATAAGGCAGTATAGAATATCGATTCTATTGAGGCATAACAAATATAAGATATTGAAAGGGATTTTGATGTTTAATTTTAAGAGATTATTATACAATTCGTTAGTCGCATCAGTATGTTTACTGCAGTTTAAAAATATATGGTCCAAGTCATTCTCAATGTTACATATGTCGCATACATTTGTAGGAGAGAGTCCCATTCTATAAAGATGTGCAGGGTAACAACCGTGCCCAAATTCATCGTTATATATTTTCTAGGCAGTTTAACGTCATCATGCCAGAACTATTATCGGAATTGATGGTGGTAAATGTTTAGAAGATAAACAGTAAGGTATGAAATTGCTTAATCCAGTTCTACCAATCTCAACATCCTGCGCCTTTCCTTCTTCAAGCTGGTCAATTTTCCCATCCCGGGCTGTTCCTCATACTTTTTGCTATGCTACAATGTATAATTATATTACTACTGGTCCTAGTGATAATTTAGATGCAAGTGATCCCTCATCTGATGATGATGAACAACTTCCTAACTGTGGCAACTCCAAAGCACTGCAAAGAGGAAGACAATATTGTTTGAGTAATTTTGTATTAAATATGGAAGGTAACGCGAATGATTTGTCATACTTCTTAAGAGCAGACGTAAAATCTTCTTTTAGAACAACTGTGACATATAAAATAAGCATAACTTTTGATAATAATAGTAGTAAAATTACTAATGCCCAGTATCAGTGTCCAGCATCTGCATCGAAGAAAAGTTCTCATATTTACTTTACTTTATAAGCGGTTATGATGCTCTTATATGCACTTCAAAATTAAAAGAATAAAATAAGGGTAAAAAATTAGACCACAATCCGGACAATATTTTAACAGCTAGCTATCCTACAAAACGTAAGCATCCGAAGAAATTGATCGTTAATTTTAATCCAAAAAAAAAACCAAAATATTTAAATGATAATCACGATAAAAACAGTTCACGTCAAGATTTGTTAAAATAATTCAATATATAAAAAACTAATTCCATGTGGGTACTAATTCTTCCAAATAAAATTAAAAATATAAAAAATTTTAAGTGTTTTAAGAGAGAAATATTTAATTACTTAATTGATGTGGAACCGTACACAATTACAGAATACATTAATTATAGAAGATCCCATTTATAAAAACCAGTATTGTAAGAAACAGTATGTAAAATAATAGATTGTGTTAGGATATTTAAGAGTTTGTTTTTTATTAAACTCTACAAATTTTTGTTAACGTTTTTCAACCCACTGTGTCTGTATGTATATATGTTAGATCACGGTTCACATGAATGACTTTTTAAAAACTTTTATTTAGTTACATGGAGCCAACGTTGGCTCTTGGAGAAGGAATATAATAATAAATTAGAAGTGTTGCATTCTAACTGAGTTTAATAACTGATTCAACAAAGCGTGTTTAGTCATATTTATAACATACAGAACCTGAGTAAGCAAAATATATAACAAAGGAATTGCAGTTCTGCAGTCTGCACAAGTTATGAGAAACAAAGGTGTAATATGATATCTTGAAGATAAGCAATTAATAAGAGAAGCTGTTATCGTGAAATACGATATACCTGTGAAGGTTTATTATGGCTAAGTCGCAATAAGATAGCGTGTAATATTATATAACAACTTCCCCCTTAATAAAAAAGTTGATGTTATGCAGCAACTTTTGAAAATTGTTAAAACGTTAAATGAATATAATGCAAAATAAATTGAAACAATGTTGAATGAATACAAAGCAAAATAATAAAATAATGTAAAAGTTAAAATTGGTAGGCGATAATAAAACATTACATAACGTAATAAGAATAAAATACAATAGTCTAAATTAATAGACAAGGGTAAAACTCCACATGAAAGTCTATGTTAACTCGATGTCCTCTTCTTCTTGAGGTCTAATACCGGGTCGCTTTCTTGGAGGGATCAGTCTAGGAAATTTGGTAAATACTCTGCTTCGCTCTGAAGGAGGTGAAGGAGGGTTATCCGTTGAGGGTTGGATTCGCAATGCTCCACATCTTCTTCTTCTGCATTTACAAGTTATGTAAAGTAGAACTAATAGGATGATGAGAGTGATTATGAAGTATGTGAACCAAGATACATGTTTGGTCACAAAAGGTTCGTTTATGAGGTCGTCTAGGTCTTTGGAATATTGCTCTAGTTTGTTTTTAGCAATATCTAAATCTTCTACGTCGAGACTGTTTAATTTAAGCGGTTTTAATTTTGGGATTTCGATTTTGTCGGGCATGTGATTGCAGCATTCAAAAGGAATTTGGATTGGATGTGAATTGTCCTTAATTTCGGAAAAGTCTTTAGCACTGGCTTGTATTCGAGTAATGCCTGCATAGGCGTAACATCCTGGTTGTAGTTTTATGATGGAGTTTTTATTAATTAGCTCTGTTATGGATTCTCTCTTCGGACAGTTGATAGTAATGTGAAGTGGTTCGGAATTAATTACTAGCCATGTGTTGTCTTCAAGTTCTTGGACGTTGTATCCTTGACTAATGATGAAGGAAGTTTGACAATTTTCTGGGAGTTTCGGCAATGGTTTTAATATTCTAGCCTCACAAATGGCATTTTGGTCGATAGGATATGCAAACAGGTTCGAACATAGTTTGGTTCCAAAATAGAGTGGTTTGCATTCTTTCAAATTTTGTATAGGTATGTACATTAAAGAATCATCGTCTCTCGCGATAAACTTTTGTGAAATAGATAAAAAGTGATGTAGACCAGTTCTGTTATCAAGTATAGGTATGGGGTATAGGCGAAAGGTGTTATAATTTTGAGGTTCAATAAGAGGTATTGTTAAAACAAATATTAAGTTAGAATCTAGTTGAAAAGCTTTTAGTTCAATAATATCCAGATATTGAGCAACTGCTGATAGTTTAATTGGAAGAGGTAAATTGTTCCTTCGCAAACTCTGTGAAATCTCTTGTAACGCCGTTACTAAGTGATCAGGTGTTATGATTGATGAATGAATAATTCCTAATCTGGCGAATGTTATTGAATTTAAAATATCGTTTAGATTGTCTTCGATGTACAAATAGCTGGCCATTAGTTGTTCGGAAATGTATAGAAATTTTAGTTTTATTTCGGCAGCTTGGATCGTTTGAGTCATAGTTTGAATTGTGTGCTCGATTTCTTTGATATCTTTGTTAAATGTTTCCTCATCAATTTGTAATTTTTGTATAGTTGAGTTGAAATTTTTGATAACAGAAGTTGTAACTGAGATTTGATTTTTGATTAAGTTTTCTAATTGATGTTCGTCATTATTTAATTTATTTATACAGTTAGTGTAGTACTCGCCATCTTTGGCGTCTAAGTTTCCGGTGATTGATTTGAATATTGTTCCAAAACCGTTAAGTATTCCGCGTTTATATCTCTTTGTGTCTGAAAAGACTTCGTCAAATTTCGTTTTTATCGAACTAGCTATTTGCATTAAAAGGTTAAACTCTGTTTTAACTTCGCTTCTAAACAGGATTGATTTTTGATCAGCACCATCGAGGGTGTTCAAGATTCTGTCTAAATTATTTTGATTCTTGTCAAAAGCTAGTTTGAGGGATGAAATATTTTTATGCACTAGTAGAGTCCATTTGTCATTTGTCACCACGATGTCCGTGTCTTGGTGATAGTATACACCAACAGTGTTATTGATCGGGGTAATTTTGTATTGACAGAGTGCTGATCCGAACAGCAGGAGAAACCTGAAAATAAATTTAATTTTCAGTATATGGTTTCATTCTATCAAAATTTACTTTAGTCTCTTGTTTTGTTTCGAGATTTAATAGGGTAGCAGAATTTTGAAAAATTTCTTTTATTTTAAAGGGACCGTTAAATTTGTTTTGTAGTTTGTTCTTAATTTGTGATTCTTTTACATAAACTAAGTCACCTATTTTGTATTCAGGTCGATTTTGGGGAATATTTCTGTCGAAGCGAACTTTTGCTTTCTCTTTTTGAGATTGTGTTCGACTACGGGCTATTTTATAGTAGTGGGATATTCTATTGTTTAAATCTCTAACGTATTTAGTTATTAATTCTTTTTGGTTGTACAAGGTTTCGGGTGGTCTGTTAGATGTATGACCAAAGATAAGTTCATATGGGGTAAAACCGTGTGTTTTATTTACCGAATTGTTATAGCATATTACTGCATATGGTAAAATCGTGAAAGGATGTTCGTTTGGGTTTTCAGTTTTGTGGATTCTTATCATTTCGGCTAAAGTAGCATGAAATCTTTCTATGGATCCGTTCGATTGGGAATGTCCTACGCTTGAATAAGTTAATTTTATGTCGTAGAGGGTGCAGAGATCTTTGAGCAAGCGGTTGTCAAATTCGCCACCGTAATCGCAATGGATTCTTAATGGGGTACCATAATGTTGGAAATATAACAACAAAGTGTTCACGACAGATTTTGCGGATTTATCCGGGACTGCATAGGCTTGCGTGAATTTAGTTAATTCGTCGCGAATGGTTAAAGCGTAATTTCGAGTGGGGAATTCAAATAAATCGATATTGATTCTTTCGAATGGTGTTCTTGGGGTTTCTGTGACTACTAGAGGGTTATTAAGGTTTTTCCGGCATACTTTAGTCTTTTGGCAAGTTTCGCAATTTTTTATAAAATTTTCAACGTCTTTAGTTAGACCTTGCCAAGTGTATTTTTCTCTAATTCTTCGAATCGTTTCATTTATTCCGCGGTGTAGATTATTTTTACCAAAATGATTTTGCTCCAATATAATTGGAATTTCATCTTCGTCGGCAGTTCTGACGATATCTTGACAAATTACTACTTTTAAGTCTTTTTCCGCAAAAATGAATGATAGGATTTCAAGAATGGGGAGGTCTAAGTTATTTTCGACAAAGTATGTCTTAGAGAAATCTAGAACATCTTGGTTTTTAAATAATACCAAAAATAAATGTTCAATTACGGATTCGATATCAAACGGTAGGGGAATGATAAAATATCTCCTATGTCTGACTGTTTTGCTCGATACAATATTGATTTTATCGTTATGAAATTCGGGGTTTTCTTCGAATATATCCTCAATAATTTTGTGATGTAGGTCTTGTAAGTTATTTTGTTGGAAGAAGGTTATAATATCTTTATGTTCTCGATACAAAAGTTGTTTGTTCGAGGCTTTGATTTTCGAATAGTCAATTAAAGATGTTGTTTTATATAGGTTGGTGAAAGTTTCAAATTCTCGGGAAATTTGTTCGTTAGTGATTTCATTGTTATCGTCTGGGTTTTCGTCGTCGTCTGACTCTTCGTCATTCGCGGCTAGAACTTTTGAATAGAATTTTGAACATTCGGAAAAATGATTAATTTTGATTCCGGAAAGTGCGTCCGCGTTCTTATTGATTTTACCGGGTTTATAAATTATTTCATAGTCGTACTCTTCTAATTTGAGTCGCCAACGGGCAAGTCTACTTCCTGGATCTTTTATAGAGAATAGCCAGGTGAGTGGTCTATGGTCGGTGACAAGCTTGAACTTTCTACCATACAGATATGGTCTAAAGTGCTTTACACTCCATACTATCGATAAAAGCTCGCGTTCAATCGTTGAATATTTAGTTTCTGCACTGCACAAGGTTCTAGAAGCATAGGCAATGGGTAAATCTTTGCCAATGGGCCCCTGGCTCAGCACTGAGCCGACGGCAAATGCGCTCGCATTAGTGGTTAGAACGAAAGGTTCATCAAAGTTAGGGTAGATTAATATCGGAGTGGTCGTTAATGTTTGTTTCAAATTTTGAAAAGAATTTATACAATCATTGTCGAAGAGAAATGGTATGTCTTTTTGTGGTAGTTTTGTTAAAGGCTTGGTAATCTTGGAGAAATTGGGGATAAAGCGCCTGTAATATCCGGCTAAGCCTAGAAATGATTTAATTTCTTTTTGGTTTTTTGGTTGAGGGAAATTTAGAATAGCGTCAACTTTCGAAGGATTCGGTTTTACGCCGTCTTTCGTAATGAGATGTCCTAAATAAGCGACTTCCTTGCGGAGAAACTCGCATTTGTCGGGTTGAATTTTTAGATTGGCTTTCTGTAATCGTTTGAAAACTTCCGTTAATCGAGAAATATGCTCGTGAATAGTAGGTGAGTAAACAATAATATCGTCCATATAGACGAGACATCGTTCATTTTGGATACCTAATAAAATGTTATCCATCACTCTTTGAAATGTTGATGGAGCATTCTTAAGTCCAAAAGGCATTCTTACGAATTCAAAATGACCATTTTCAACTGTGAAAGCAGTTTTTTGAATATCTTTCGCATCAATCTCGATTTGGTGAAATCCGGAGGCTAAGTCCAAAGTTGTAAAATATTGACATTTGCCTAATTGATCGAGGAGGTCGGAAATATTGGGTAGCGGGTATTTATCGTCAATAGTCAGTTCGTTAAGTTTTCTGTAGTCCACTACAACTCGCCATTTTTGTTTACCGGAGGCGTCGAGTTTTTTTTGGTACAACCCAAACTGGAGAGGACCAGGGAGAAATCGAAGGTCTAATGATGCCTTGATCAAGCATATTAGAGACTTGTGTTTTGACTTCCTCTTTATGAATATGAGGGTAGCGATATGATTTTGTAAAAACCGGTTTTGAATCGTTCGTGTCAATGGAATGTTTAATTTCGTTAGTAAAAGTTAAATTGTCTCCTTCCAAATAGAATATATCTTGAAAGTCTAAACAAAGCGCAATTCGTTCCTAATTTCGAAGGATCTGTCCGTCTGTAGGTGTGAGTCAGAATTTTGAGTGTTTAAATTGAAAATTGATTTGAATTTTTGTACTGGCTCTAGTTTTATGTTAGAAAAATTTACCGTTTTTGGTATTGCATTCGCGTTTATAATTGAGGTTAAAAATTCTCCATTGTTATCGATTTTGACAATAGCATTTGGTAAGCGTACTTTCTCATTTTCCTGGGCTAACAGTATAGCTTCGGTATTTTGCAAATTACATTTTAATTTACAGATTTTTTCCATGCGAGGTTCGATAGAAATTAAATTTTTGATGTTGCTTAAATTTGAATTTTTTGTGTCAGAATTAATAGTTGGTTGTAAAGGTAAATTTACTGTAGTTTCTTCCGTAACTTTAAATAATGGTACAGTCTTAAAATTTGTGACTAGTTGTTTATTTTTAAAATCTACTCGGCATTCGTAATGTTCTAGAAAGTCTGCGCCTAGTAGTCCATCAAAATCCATATCTAGATTATAGATATACACTTTGTGTGACTCGTCTGAGAATGGGATTAGAACAGATTCGTTGATATAAATTTTTTGATCAGTAATACCCTGTATAATTACATTTTCAGGAGATCTACGTCTATAATTTTCAGCTGTTTTTGGTTTAAAAATTGATATACCTGCGCCTGTATCAATAAGAATTTTAAATTTGCCGGTTGCATCTTTGATGTAATAAAGATTTTTTGAATTTACAGTTAATAAGGTGTGAGAAAGCGTATTTACATGAACGTTTGTTCTGGGAAGTTCAGCATTGGATCGAAACTGTCGTTGAGATTCATTGTTTGTATTTGGTTTGATATTTGGTCGAATTGGTCTATTTGTTGTGTTAGAGTATCCGCGGGGTACTCCGGATCTAAGCGAAAATCCTGAGGGTTAGCAGTATAATCCTCCTGTAGTGTTTGAGAATTAGCAGTATAATTCTCGTACTGCTCATATTGAGAATTAGCCGTATAATTATCTGAAAAGTTTTGAGCGTTGCCTGAATCGTAATTTTCATAACTATCACTTACGTTTTGATAATCGGGTGAGTAGTCATTATATTGATTATAGTTACATTGATTGTCATAATTGTCATAGGGTTCGTAATTCAAATGATGAGCTTTTTGCTGGTTAAAGCGATTAAAATTTGGGTTAGGTTGGATAGCTGATGGTCGCTGTTGCATAAAATTAGGGTTCGGCCTTATGGCTGAGGGCCTGTTTTGCTGTGATTGATTTGGCTGATTATTTTGAGGGAATGTCCTCTGACTAAATTGATTATTACTAGGTTGTGCGAAGTTTTGATGAGAAAAATTTTGTGAGTTTGGGTTTCCTTGGAAACTTGGTCTCTGGAAGTTTTGAGACTGTTGCCTTGTGCGGCATTCGCTTATTACATGTCCATTCCGTTTACAGAAGGAACAAAACTTTTGTTGCAAATTGGGACCTTGTGGTCGCTTTTGTTGAATTACTGGATTTTTGACTGGACTATTTTTGGGAATTTTTGCTGTTCAAAATAAGAGAGTTGTAGCTCTCTACGAATTCTAATAATCGCGTTCATTATGGAAGGAGGGTTACTGGCACGTATTATTCTGCCTAGATTTGGTTCTAGACCCGTTAACAAATTATTTAATGTCATAGTTTCAATCAGGTTTGTTTGCGCGGTTCTTTGCTCCGAAGTTAAATTTTGTTTTTGCACTGCAGCGTGCATTTTCGCATTGTGCGTTTGTAAACGCGAAACAAATGTTAAGGCGGATTCACTAGGTAATTGGTGAATTCGTTGTAGGTCCTGAATTAGGGACGTTAAATCTCGGGAGTCTCCGAAGTGAGTTTCTAGTAGTGCCTTTATTTCTGGCCATGTGTTAGGGTTGCGTGAATTTATAAGTTCGGCGGCTCTGCCTTTTAATTTATTTTTGATGTGCATGGTTAATAGAATTTTTTGGTCATGAATTGCCATGCTTTGTGCACAGGAACACGAGTTTAGGAATGTCTGTAAATTTATGGCGTTGCCATCGAATTCTGGTATTAGTGAAAAAATTTCAGAGAGCTTGTAAGGCTCAATTTGTTGTGGTTGTTGTTGTTGTTGTTCGGCTGGTGCCGGTGGCACTGGTTGAACAGTCTCTGGTTGAGCTCTATCAGGCATTTTGCTTTTTTATTTAGAGATTTTTTGAACTAAAATTGGTTACGTATCAGCAGTATGATACGGAAATTAAATTAAAATTAGCTTGTTTTGTTACGTCGTAAATGAATTGTGTATTAACTGTATAATACACAGTCGTTTCGTGAATACGAAAATAAATAACTTAAAATTAAAATTGTTGCGTTGTAGCTTGTATAGGATTTGTTTGATAACAGAATTGGCTTTGTTTGCCGAGTGTATTAGCGGTATAATACACGTAAATAATTGTGATAAATAATATTGTAAAATGAAATAAAATAACGAGATGATTCTTAAAAATGACTTACATTAATTTCATCTCCATGAGTAGGTTCTTCGTCCGTCAAGGGATTGGGATCCGCCACCACCAGTGAGGAAGGTCTCCTTGTTCTCGTAGATGTACACGTACTAGTTAGGCACCTTCTGCAGATGTTCTCCTTGTTCTCTTACGCTTCACTACCAGTTAGGCTTCTTGTTCTGATGATGTTTACGGATCCTATCGACTGCGCCAATGTTAGATCACGGTTCACATGAATGACTTTTTAAAAACTTTTATTTAGTTACATGGAGCCAACGTTGGCTCTTGGAGAAGGAATATAATAATAAATTAGAAGTGTTGCATTCTAACTGAGTTTAATAACTGATTCAACAAAGCGTGTTTAGTCATATTTATAACATACAGAACCTGAGTAAGCAAAATATATAACAAAGGAATTGCAGTTCTGCAGTCTGCACAAGTTATGAGAAACAAAGGTGTAATATGATATCTTGAAGATAAGCAATTAATAAGAGAAGCTGTTATCGTGAAATACGATATACCTGTGAAGGTTTATTATGGCTAAGTCGCAATAAGATAGCGTGTAATATTATATAACATATATTGTACATTGTGGCTGTTTGAGAATAAAAGTATTATTATTATTATTATTATTATTATTATTATTATTATTATTATTATTATTATTATTAATTAAATTGTTGGATCATTAGAATTTATAAAATGTTTAGTACGAACATAAGTTTGTCTTTTTATTTTTTCTATTGTTAAATCTGTTCTTCGCGATAAATGAATCCACTCCAAACACTTTTTCTTCTCAACTTGCGGTTTTATAAAAGGCACAAATTTTACACTGTCCTGCTTGTATCGACTGTCAGATGTACAATCGCGAATGCACAATGTTTAGTAGGCGTGATAAATTTATTTTTTATTTTTTTATTCACAGTATTTATTTATTTTAATAATAATAAACGTTGCTGTCAATAGGAAAATCAAAACATGTGTACCCCCCACTAGTGCTGCCTCTAGTGGATCTTTTTTAAATCTTCCGAGGAAACAGGCTAATACAAGTGCCTTAAGTCCAAAATTTATATTTTGGACCTTTTACTTGTTGGTATTTTCATTTGTGCTATTACAGATTGATGACTAGAGATGGAGTGAATTATTATAATAATTTCCAGAAATGTGGACTAAAAAATCCACATGCAATCAAATTACATTTAAACATAATATAACATAATGTTACATTGAAATCTTTTAATAGTATATTACGTAATGAGTGTTGTAAGAAGTATGTTACCACGAATGGAAAAGATACGCACGATGCCGCGTAGCGGCGAGTGCGTATTTCCATGAGTGCATAATTGCTTTACAACTCGAATTATGTACTATACTTTACCTACGATCATATTTATTTATTTATTTAGTAAAATCTGGATTTAGTTTACTAGTCAACAATATTATTCATCAAATATTATATCAGTTTTGACAGCGTTTGAAAATTGCGTATGCATCTACTATAGACTCGACAGCTAGCGAACGATTAACTTCTCAGTTTCCTCACACAATTTCTCTGACATTTTATTTTTAAAAAATTATAAAAATCACTGCACTTTTTACTACTATCAGAAGCAAATTTCAACAAAAGTTTATAAACTGACAAATTTGCAAATTTGTCTTGAACCATACATCTGAATTATATTTCATTATTTGTACACCGAGAAGATTTTGTATCCCAATATTTAATAATTCTTGTCTAACAGTGCTCTGGGAAAATTCTTCCTTTTACAGTCATAATGAGTCTTCTGGTTTGGTTTCAACTCCACATACCCAAAAGTACTATTCACGTTGTTCTCGAGATGAGCTGCAAATAAACATTTAATTATATCTCTAGCACAGACTAGTAATTCTACTTTCTTTTAAGGTTATGTTGTTATTATAAATAATCGTAAATAAACCAAATTAAATATAACATAGTAATATGTAATAATACAAAAACTAAATCATATATTTAATAACTCTATTAGGTTCAAGTTGCAAACAACTAATTCATTAATTTATTTTAAATACTTACGCTGCTGTTTTTACGCCCTTCAACTCGGTTGAATGAAATCGATCATCATTTTTAATACATAAAAATATTTAAAGGTAAATTGTTTGTAGAAGCTTTCACAAAATTGTCAGTAACCATCATTGTTCACTTTCTTTAATTTGTGAGAAACACTAGGAACAGGTTTCAAATATCCAAGCCAAATATGGTAAACATGTAAACAATAATAGGTCCGTTCGGATTCTACATTAGCTGCACTAGTGCAAATATTAGAAGGAGATAGATTGTGACTCTACATAAGTTGAAGAGAGACAGATTTGCACTGGTGCAGATAGTGGAGAATTTTTTAACAGAAAACGAACAAAGCTATTTTGTCTTCTGACAGATATATGAAGCGACGTCACCAGTATCATTACCCAATAAGGTGACGTTCTCGAAATTATTCAAATATTTGAATTTTAAGTCGATTTGTTTATTAAATATTTATTTTAATCTGATGATATAATTAATATGAATGCGTTTAGGCTTTCATATTTATGTATTACTTCATATTAATGCATCATTTGAAGTGAATTGTTATATATGGAAAACACCCTATTGCGTATCCCGTGCGTTTTGTTTACAGTGCGTTTTGTTTACAATATGTAAAATTCAACTTACATAGATGGCAGGTAGTGTGTTTTTTACTATCTACAGTAGTGATCGTAGGTAAAGTTGCATTAAACATACAATTTCCTTGGGAAACTTGTATAATAATCTAATGCAGTAACTTCTAACTTTAGATTCTGCACCCACTGCAGTAAAAAGTGACGCAAAAAAACCCTAATTTTTCGCCCGTTTTGGGACCTCATGAATTTTATTTATAAGTGGTCTAAATGATAGTTTCTGGTGATTTAAAGTAGGCGAAATTTCAAGTTGAGCCTAGTTTCTGTTTTGGAGATATGACGAGATTCATCCACGCCAAGGCTCATCCGATATTCTCGGTGACCTCTTGCGTTATATTCAAATTCTGATACAAGCAGTAACATTTTTAACGTAAAATTTTCCGTTCTTTTCTAATCTTTCATTAGATTTTACCAGAAATATAGTACAAGAAAGTTACAATATATTTCTGTAGAAAATAATTAGTATTTTTGCTAAACATCTTTGATCAATCGGTATTTCTCTGCTGAAAACATAGCAAATCTCGATGGATTTATATACGCAGCACTTATAGGAGTCACTTGGCTTGACGAGCATTCAGTTCTCTGCCGAATTCGGCTGCTACTGAGCCGACGGACGAGACTTCTTTGAAGAAAATAGTAGCGTATATTATTTTACATATTATTGAAACACATACGTATCAGTAATATAACCAAACCTAATCTTTCTTAGAAATATATATTTAATTTTTAGTTCAAATGCCGTAGGATACAAAGTTTGGAGTATCTGTCGAGATTTGCTAAGTGTCTCCAGTATCAAAATACCGATTAATCAATATTAGCAGCAAAAATCCTATTATTTTTTCCTGTAAAATCGGCTATACCTCACAACGTTTATGATAAAATACAATGATATATTCGAAAAAAACGGAAGATTTTACATAGAAAATGACTTTGCGTATTTGAGAATCTTGAACATAATGAACGAGGTTGCCAAGAATTTTGGATGCATCTTGCTGTGAACAGGTCAACTAACATCGCTCATCATATCTCCAAAACGAAAACTATGCTCAACTTGAAATTTTGCCTACTTTAATATAATAATAACCATAAGTTATCATTTAGACCACTTTTGAACCGAATTCATGAGGTTCCCAAAAGGGGAGAAATTTTGGGTCGCTCTTTCCCATTTTTTTGGAGTGAAGGTTAAGGTCTAAATCTACGCATTAAATTAATGTTTAAAATATTTTATTTTATTTCTGATGACGGAAATCGTAAGATTAAAAAGAAATTTTCCATATTATGACAGTCAACTTATTTCACCAAGCCAAAATTTCAAAAAATTGGTACATTTGAAGATTTAATTTAAATTTAAATATTACTTTATTATATAGGTAAATAACTGAACAAAGAAAAAATTAAATATAAATATTATTGTTATCAACCTCTTATAAATTAGATATTACGGAAACGTTTCAAATCAAGAATGAACTGACAATGAAATAAAATATATGAAGGTCAAGAAATCGATTGAAGAAGCCGTTACTCTGTGGTAGTTCATTATCTTGCACAAATAGATAAAACACACTACTATGTTTAGTGGCGGAAAACATATATTTGTGTAATATGAAGGTCATAAGATATATAATACGTAACACAATAGCCTGTCCCTATATACCAGAGCTTAATTTTAGTCTCATCTAGCGTCAGAGAATCAAATTTCTTGTTTTTAAAGATTAAAAGGTGCAAGAATTTTTATCAGATAATCGCAGGGATGTACTCTTTCGAACTCTTACGGTTTTTGTAAAAGCAGACTTATGCCCATGAACACTCACTATAAAATCTATTCAAGCTTAGAAAAGAGCTAATGTAGCCGATATTCAAATACTTATACTCTTCTGGGGAAGTGAAAGAAAATCTTGAACAATTTTTGTCCGTTGTTCTTCTAAAGATTTGGTTTGGTTGGGTAGAATTCGAATTTTAACTGCCCCCAAAAAAGTGTCATCAACTCGTAGGTCAGGATAGTTGTGATTCAAAAATTTCCTGGATAATGTGATGCAGTCCAAGCATGCTGAAAAAATAATTCTCCTTGGAGTAATTTTGGACGTCATCAAACATCTGATTGATCATACGATCAGTATTATTTTCAAATACGCCGAACTAACTTACTCCATCTATTGCATTTCGAACGAAATATAGATTTCCAATATTGTTTTCTAATTTCCTATCTTAAATATTCTAACACTGAGGCTGTAGTGAATATGTTTTCCTTAAGAAGGATGAAATCTATTAGCATCTCTATTAAATAAAATGTTAGTCACATATTTGCAGCATAAATTGGGACTAATATTTAGTTTCCCGATGAAATTGTCAAAAAATTGCAATTGATGACCATTATCATCATTCACCTAAAAACAGAATGATTTCAATGGTATGAAGAAACTATCTGATTTCTGTGACTTCTTTTGTTCCGTTCATTTTAGACCGCCAAATTCCATTTAATTCGCGAAGGTGGGGTGCCTAAATTTTCTTTTATTTGTAAACACAATTTGCATAACATCATCGATACTGATGATAAAGTATAAGAGCAGATAACAGTAACATATTTATTGAGGTATCCTCAGCGGTTGTTTCAGTATTTTTTTTGACATAAAGATGAAGTAGTGCAGTTTTTTATTTTAACATAATTAAAGGTACTACGAACAATAAAAGCATCAAAATGACTTTGGAGGCAAAAAAAGGTAGGTACTTTCTTATATAGTTCTTATTAATTCTAAATGATTTCTCTTAGACTTCTTTTAATCCCTTCGTAATTGAACTCATGTTTCGAATTAATTCACAACTATTTTGAGTTAAAACATTAATGAATTTTCCATTTATCTTAATTTACAGTATTTCAGTCGCCTGCTGACATTCTGTTACTGGTCATGTCAATCCTCACCACAGTATCTTTTTGAAGTTTATGGTGTTTATGGGGTACTAGATATAGGCATTTACTTATGAATTGTGTGTGTGTGTTTCTCACATTCTCACTGAATCTCTCTCTCTCTCTCTCTCTCTTGAATATCATAGCGTTAAACTGTTAAAATAACGTGTGGTGACACATAATTCTCGAAATTACTTATCTGAAGTCTCTATTTGTGTTATTTATATAAGTATTCATTACAAGTTTCTTCGAGCTTTTTCATAATTTTTTTTGATGTTATGAGGAGTCTATTTTTCTATTATTTCTTTCACTAGCGTTTATTTACTATATAAAATTATTTTTGAACTCTATATATATTGTCAACGAAACTAGGATCACAAGCATAATATTTTTCGCTTTGCTGTTTATCTATAGTATAACCCGGAGTAAAGGATTTAGAACTATGTTTTCTACATTTGTATAAAGCACATTTGCAATCTGTAAAGATAACAAATTTCTCCTCATCTGATAGCAAACATATCTAGGGAACTTTTTAAATTGCTAACAAATTCACTAATATTTTTTTTATATAGTTTATACGTAATGCTTATATTTCTATAATAAACTCAATAAATCCAGGTTTAAAGAATATTCCAAGTATAAAAATATTTTTGGAAAAGTTAAAAGTATTTCTTACCTCTGGATTGGATTGTTTGAAACACACTTTCGGGGACACTTTCATATTGTAACACTATTTTACCGTATTTTATTCATGACATGTTTATATTGTTTTTGACTTGTATATCATGTAGGCATGTGATCTGTTGGATGAATAAATGTATTTATTCTATTCTATTATTTTCCCTGGATAGAAAACTACCGATACTCTTATAATATTGATAGTACAAGAGCCATTTTACTTCCACGTCCAGTGGAAGTATAGTAACGACAAAAAAATTTTTAAAAATTTTTATTGTCCAAATAGGCTTAAAATGTCATGAAACGTCGAGATTTTAAGTTTCAGCGAAAAAAAAAAAAATTCTGTCTGTCTGTCGGTCTGTCTGTCTGTCGGTCTGTCTGTCTGTCGGTCTGTCTGTCTGTCTGTCGGTCTGTCTGTCTGTAACTTTTTTTTTGTGCGCACGTTTACTCTGGAACCGTTTAAGATATTGACTTGAAATTTGGTACACATATGTACTTTAATAAGATCTAGAACTAGATTATATTTTCATCTAGTTCCGTCGAAGGGTTGGGGGTAAATTGGGGTAAATTTGGGGTAAATAGGTCAATCAAGCAGGTAAGAGTCCATAAAATTGGTATTTAAGTAGTATATACAAGAGAAGCTAAGGTCTCAAAAAAAATTTTGGCATTAACCACCCCCATTACCACCCCCACCCCCTTATTAAAGGGGATGAAAAAAAATTGTGATTTAGTGTTTGTACAGGAACCAGAAACCTCAAAATATTTTTTACTTCATCCACCCCCCACTATCACCCCCCACCCCCTTTACCGATGTGGGGTATCGTTTTATGGGTTTTTGAGGTAGAGGATTTCAAATATTACATTATTAAAGTTCCATAAACAATTATTTTCACACACAAAGTTTTTTCGTTGTGAGTGACTTGGATAGAGAATCTGGATGTGGAAGTAGTGATTCCTTGGGCAGCGGTTTTTATTATTATTATTATATCCCGAATGAGTTATGATTTATTTAGGTATACGCATACCAATAAAATGAAGTTCGTACGGCCCTCCGTTGTGACAAGTGATCAATGCATCCAAACTGACTCAAACTTTTATGATTTTATGTCGGTTGATTCTTTTGTGGTATTTATTTAGACTATTAAATTTCATAAAATACTGTTTTAAGAATGTTTTTGCGCGACACCACTCGACGCGACGGGAGGTTAGTGAAACGAATTTATGCAGTTAAACATTCAGGCTTAAACCTATCGTTTTATTCTGTTATATCCCGATATTTTAGCTAACTGTGATATATTGTAATAGTGTTTTAAAATGTTTTAAACTAATGAACTAATAAGATTTTTTGTTTAATAAAAATAGCGTAGAATAAAAATAAAATTTGAAAAATTCTGGCGAAGGCGATATAAAATTCGTCCTAATGTAAAGATAAGTAAAATTTTGTTTTGTCAAATTTTCTAAAACTCTTTTTACACAAACTTCGTGAAGATCAAGAAACTTTAATTCAATAACTTTCGGAAATGGCTTCTTTGGCATCTAGTGCTGTAAACTATATACAGTATCGTCAAAGACTAATAATATAATTTATATTATATGATTAGTTTTTGGTACTGTAACGACTATATTGAATTTTTAATATTTTGACGAGATATTAGAGGTCAAAAGGGTAATTTTCCAAAGAATTTCAATAGAAGGTTTTTGATCTGAATGACACAAAGTTTATATAAAAAAAGTTTTAACTAATTTGACCGAATTTTTTCCCTTGCTATTGTTAGAATGAATTATCTATGCGTCGCCTTCGTTGATATTTTTAATTTTTTTTTCTATAAATAAATAAAAATGTCTTTATTTAATCTTGTGGGGTGTCAGGTCACAAAGCTGCTGTAAATGCAATCCAAAAAACCTTATTAGTTCAAAATATTCTAAATCACTATTAGAAAACATTAATAATATTCATATATTCGGAAATTTTTTAACTTGAGCGTTTGTGATATTTTTGAGCTATATCTCAAAAACTAAATATGGGATCGAGTTGGGCCTATGAGAGATTTTCATTAGAAATCAAAAACTACATTAAATTTGATCGAAATACCATTTAAATAAGATAACAGCGTGGTTCCTGGTGAATTGTTAACAATAGGGTTTTCGATGATTTATGGCATATTTATTATCTTTTTAATTTTACTAAACAAAAAAATCTTGAAGTTTGAAAAATATTAAGTTCATTTTAAACAGCCATAAATTAGCGCATTGTGACGTCAACGCCCTGAAATCCAATAAAAAGTCGGTTACATTGTTGCATAAGAAAAATAAAAAACAACCTCTATTTATTGACAGCACTTTTTAATTATTATGAGTTGTGATGGATTATCAAAATGCCTAAAAAAGTTTGTTTAGTACCTTTGTGTAATAATACTAGTGAAAATGCTCCCTCAATATTATTTTCGACAGTACCACTTAAAATCTAAACAAATATTTCATCTGGGAAAAGATTTGTTATAAAAAAGTATTCATCATTTCAAAGCCTACTTTAGGTAAATTATCAGCGGCACCTTTAATATATCCCACTTCCAGTTTACTCATTTTGATCGTAGAGTTAATAAAACATAAACCAGAAACTAATAGTCCAAGATCCCACAGCGCCAGACCTATGTCATTTTAGCAAAGCTAATATTTTGACAACAAATAGTGTAATATCTAATTAAGAACGTATGCGTATTTGCTAGTTTGAAAGCGGGGCCCTTTTGCAGAAAACAGCTACAAAAGGTACATACAAATTTTACTCAGTACATTAAAGTATGATAGTTGGTTTATTTTCCACGTGACACACTAACGACGTGGTGTAAGCGTCAACCTCCGAATCTTAAGGTCCAAGGTTCGATCCTGAGCGTTCCCAGCTTTTCTCTTTTCAACAAATATTAACTTAAAGTGGCGATTACCAAGAAAGAGATATTTATTATTTTTGGCCATAACTTTTTTTTTCTTAGTACGTATATTTGAAAAAAAAATTGAGAACGCTCAGGGATCGAACCTCGGATCTTAAGATTTGGAGGTTGATGCTGATACCATGTAGTTAGCGTGTTACTTGGAAAATAATCCAGCTATCATAATTTAACGTACTGAGTAAAATTTTTACGTACCTTCTATACCTGTTTTCTGCAAAAGTGCCCCGCTTTCAAACTAGCAAATACGCATACGTACTTAACTAGATATTACACTACTTGTTGTCAAAATATTAGCTTTGCTAAAATGACGTAGGTCTGGCGGCTCTGGGATCTCACTCTATAATAAAATGATAATATTTTCACTCCAAACAATCCAAACATTAAAATATAAATAAAATTTTAGGTTAGTTATCTGTCAACTGATGTACCGTCACTGCAGAAGCGGGGGAAGGTTAAACCTAAACTACAAAAGTACGCAGTACAAGCAATAAATGAGGAAACTCTGAGGAGTTTTAGAGGAAAGCTTCCTTTCAGTGGCGGATCTAACCGGGCGGCCAATGAGCAAATGCCACCTCGGCGTCCTATGCAAAAGGGCCCTCAGGGCCGTTATACTGTAGATTACATAGGTTATCCTTCGAAAAAATGGGCCCTTCAAAGCGTTTGCCACCTGAGCCTTTTAACTTAGATCCGCCACTGCTTCCTTTAACAGTTAGAAGGAAGGAAACCTATTACCAACGAATTATATCCAAAATCTCATTGGTTTTTCGGGAAGATACGTAATTCTGGCGCATAAAAATGCCCGTTTTAAAAAGCCCTGAAATTATCAGAAAGTTGTTTTAACGATATTTTTTCAGAAGTAATTCTTATTAGAAAAGTAAATTGTTGTAAATTAATAAAATGTTTTATTATATCATTTTTACAACATAAAATGTTAAAATAAAATTAGTGGGAAAACTCTATTGTCATAGACAATTTAGAAATCATACATTTTTTCAATTTTTTTAATCTCATGTCTTAGAAGAGATTTTAACCGCATTAAAAAAATAATAACAATATTTTTTCATCATTCTACACGGAACTTTACTATATAGTAGACAAGTTTAAAGAAATAAGTATTCGTAAAATATCAAATTAGTAAGGCCCCACTGCGGTTAGACGAAAATTTTCTTCTCTCTAAATAATGTTCCTGGATTCTACAAAATAATGTAATTAATCCTTCCAGAAAGAAAAATAGAAGAATAAAGAGAATCCCACAACAATATTTTCTTTTTGCGCTGCCCTTTTCTTCTCTTTTAGGTAACTAATATGTATTTAAATATGTTTGTTTTAATTGAGATAAAATACATTTATACATCTGTGACTGGCTACATAGTTTACAATTCAAAAAAAAAAAAAAATAATAATAATAGAAAGTGTCTTTCGACGGCGGCGGCTGATTTATACTCTTTAATTAGTTCTTACAAGGTTTGCCTCCAAATGTTCTTCTTACATTAGTATTTTTGAGGCTAAAATAAAAGGACCCCGCAGTTTTCTTTTGGAAAATGCATTTCTTTGTAAAATTGGCTGAATTTTTCATATGTTGCAGTTGGTATGTCAAGTTAAATAATTTACTTTACTAATGTTTATTAATGTTTTCCATATATTTTATATTGTGATATTTTCTAATGGTGTTTTAGAACACTTTGAACTAATAAGATTTAATGTCCTACAAGTCTGTTATTTTACAATAACCACCTTATTTTGAGATACATTAAATGGAAAATAACGCCCTAGGGCGTTATGAATATCTATAACGCCCTAGGGCATTATACAATTATAATACAACCCAAAACAAGCAAATTATGATAGCGTTATTGACAAACAAAATGCGTTGCTATGCAACGGCGGCGTTTACAAACAATTTTGATTTTTACTCTCTTTTAAATCAAATCGTTCTGAACATAATAGATGTCAAATTAATAAATCGTAAATGTCAAAAAAAAAATTCGAATTAAATAACAGACTTGCAGGACATTAAATGTTGAAGGCACCACGAGTGTTATAGGATAATGACGCCCTCGGTCGACGTACACTCCCTCGGGCCAGAGGCCCTCGGGATTGTACACTGCCGACCCCGGTGCGTTATTATCCTTATAACACCCTTGGTACCTTAATAACTATTTCGTATTGATGAAAATAGTGTGGAGAAAATGAAATTTGGAAAGAAAGCGACAGGAATTTCATCCTAAAAATAAAAGGTGGAAAGAAATCGGTCAAATTAGCTAAAACTTTCTTATATAAACTTGTTTTGTCTGATCAAGAAACTCTTTTTGAAAAACTTTCTGGAATGGGTCCTTTGACCGCTAATATCCCATCAAAGTATTAACAATTCTATATTGTCATTGTTATACTGTATATACTATGCAGGGTGAACCATTAATAATAGGCCATAGTTCAAGGGTAGATTATTTGAATCAAAAGATGAGGATTCAACTAAACATGCTTTAGTAAATTGTTGCTGTAAAAAAAGATACAGGATATCAAAACTGTAATTTTTTTCTTTTTTTTTTGTAATATCTCAACTACCTCTTGGCCGATCTTCCACCAATTTGGTAAGGAAACATTTCTTAAGCTACGAAATAATAATTTATGTATGACATCACGCTAGCCCATGGAGGGCGCGTAGTGAGCTATATCTGATAATGTATATTTTTTCTCTCTCTTTTTTTTACGAAACGTTGTGGCACTTTTGACTAGAAATTCTCATGCAGTAGTCATTTCTACGTAAGAAAGGTACACTTGACAGAACTTGATAATTCCAACCATTTTCGAGAAAACTGCTGCAAAGATTTCAAGAATTGTTTCAAAACAAACTCAATTTGAAAAGAGCAAATTGTGTTTATTGAAAAGTGTGCTTTGGTGACGTCTTAGTTGTGTCAAAATGTCAAACGAATGAAATTGTACGTAAATGACAGAACTAAGACGTCACCAAAGCACACTTTTCAATAAATATAATGTGTCTTTTACAAATTAATTTTATTTTGAAAGAATTCTTGAAATGTATGTGGCAGTTTTCTCGAAAATGGTTGAAATTATCAAGTTCTATCAAATATACATTTTTTACGTAGAAATCTCATGCAGGAATCGCATGAGATTTTCTAGTCGAAAGTGCCATCATCAGGTATAGCTCATGAGGCACCTTCCACGGGCTATCGTGATGTAACACATAGATTATTGTTTCTTAGCTTAAAAAATGTTTCCTTACCAAATTGGGAGAAGATTGGTCAAGAGGTAGTTGTGATATTGCAAAAAAAAATTACAATTTTGAGACCCTGTATTTTTTCCACAGCAAAAATTTGCTAAAGCATGTTTGGTTATATCCTCTTTTGGTCTAAAGAATTTACCCTTGAACTATGGCATAGTGTTAGAAGTCAAAGGAATCATTTTTTCAATAAGAGTCTTTATAAGGAAGACAAAGTTTATGAAACAAAAGCTTTTCAGGTAATTCTGGAATTAGGAAGAATTTTTTGTCGCCTTCTCTAAAATATTTCAAATTTTATTTTGTCTACACTATTTTTATTAAAACAAATAAATCTTACGAATTCAAAATATTTTAAGATAAATTCAATATTTTTTTAACAGTTGATATCAATGACTTCAGAACTCATTGGTTAATATATTCGTTTACATATTTTCATTAGGTCAAAAACTAAGCGTATGCTATGTGGTATGCAATGTCTGCGTCGTCGAAGGGCGTCAAAGAACAGAGGAGTTATTCAACGGGGATAATTTTAATATTTCATTAAAAACTGGAAGCTTAGAAACTGGAGTCATAATATTGCGTAGATTTTAAACTATCTGCATACACCTATGTATATATTTTGCATGCCAGTATAACGACACACTTATCCTCATGTATCATATTCGCGTTATTGTTGACTATTTTTGCTCAGTTTTAGATCCACTGATGAATGTTAAGATTTGTTATTTTATTCAAAATGTATTATAAATGTTTGTTCTTTTGGTTTTAGTTGTCTTTATCAATGTTTTAGTTGTCTTTTTCAATGACCTGTATATTCTACCGAATATTTTCTTCTAAATACTGAATTTGATATTCATTTAATAGAGCGCCCCCAGAAATATGTTTGCCTAAGAGCGCATCAAAGGTTTACCCGAGCTCTGTTGATAAGCCTTTCTCTGTCACCTTAGGGAAAAGTTGAAGTATATCCGTGATCACTGATTTAAAAGATTTATTTTAAATGCAAACCTAAGGCACCATTTTCTTTTGAAGCTTAGACACTTTTTATATTTTAGTTTCTCTGAGTTCAATCCAAATAGACAAAATAATCATAGACAAGAATCTAAAGGAAAAATGGAGGGACGAACCAAATGACAGATATTATTTTGTGCATATATTATTTATTTTCCTGGGTCTTATGCACTTCATACCATATACATTCTTCTTAACTGCTAATGCAGTAAGTATTACAGTTACATTATGCTTGTAAAGTTATGTTTATAAACTTACTGTTTTCAGTACTGGATGTACAAATTTCGAAATACATCTGCCGAAATAACAGATACAGATGCCAGAACATCATTACAAACCCATTTCGCGCCAGGAACTACCATTACTAGCACAGTACCAGTTATAATTTGTATGCTGACGTCAACATTTTATGGATATAAAATAAAAGCAAGGAGTAGAGTGTTTTGGTCTCTATTTGTATTCACTGTTTGCTTTGTACTTATGACTGGATTTGTAAAAACTAATACGGACTCTTGTAAGTAACATTGTCGTTATAAATCTCTGACTAAAATTAGCCTTCGCTAAAATATTTCAAATTTTATTTTTTCTACACTATTTTTATTAAAACGAAAAATCTTACGAATTCAAAATATTTTAACGTTTGAGGTAGAATCACCATTCTGAAATAATTCAGAAGGCTCACAAATTTTCTGGGATGTTCCAGAATACTCTCGAATTTTCTGAAACATTACAGAAAAAACATACATTGAGAACCTTTTCCTCCTTGTACATTTTTTTAAGCCATTTAGAGCCAGTTGTACGAACTAAGTTGAGCCAAGTTCAGCTTGAACCAAGATCAAAAGCCAAGGTTACGATTGTTACAATAATTGTAACCATAGATTTTGATCTTGGATCAAGCTGAACTTGGCTCAACTTAGCTCGTACAACTGGCCCTTAGAATACGTATTTAAACAAGATGCATACTGAATATCTCTATTTTTTGTAGGGCAAGGAGGATTTTTTATACTCACCATGTTTGTTCTGGCAGTTATATATGGTAAGTAGTGGTAATAGTGAATACAATATTCATATAATTATAACGCTTTAGTCTACGGCCATGTTTACAATCTGGTCGCTGCGACACCAACGCCGCGGCCAGGTCGCAGATATAAAAAACTTTGTAGCCGCTGATCGATGATGTAGTGGTAACTATTGCCATGCCACGTTATTTAAAGAAGAAGCGGAAACAACAGAGATGCATTGTTCATCCTATTAACGCACAGAGACTCGCATGAGTACATTTTACATACACGTTATTTAGTGTTCCCACAGAGAAAGATTTTTCCATAGTTTAGAATTAGCATATTTTCATTTAACGAACTTTGTTCGTACGTAAAAGAAGTGATACAGAAGCAAACATATCCACTAGAACATTAGAAATTTTGACTCATAATTTTCCTTTTAAATTCGGATTTGAATATTCTTGGAGTTTAAAAATTCACAGTTATGAGTCTGGATTTAATTTAATAGCGTAGGACTGAGGCGCAAAGACGCCAAGTATTCCTCGAGACGCACATTTCATGCTACGCAAGACGCAACACATCTGGCATAACGTAATAAATAAGGCGCTGAGTAATAGTGTTTTCCTTGAATTTGTCAGTCATAGATTAAAGAACTTGTACTTGTCAGTTGTCTGAGGAAAGGAAAGGAAGATATTGAAATATTATCTGCAATTCATTGTAGGACTAGGAAATCTGTTAGTAAATTATTTCAGAACGGAATCAGGGAAGGCGCATTCAGATTACTTATTCATAGACACCTGCTAGACGACGAAGTGAAATTCAAAACATATTTTCGATTTACAAGACAACAGTTTTCGTTTCTTGTCAATCTTATCAAAGAAGATTTGAGCATTGCGCCGTACAATCGTGTGCAAGATCTTATCTTGCCAGCTGAAAAACTTGCAGTGACTCTGAGGTATGTATTAACAGAAACAACTTATTATTTCTTTGTAGTACTGGGCAAACAATGAAGAAAAAAAATACTATTCATTATTTATTTTTTAAAGAAATAAAAAAAGTTGATCGTTTTAAACAACAAAATGTAATAAAGCCAAGTTTTCCTAGCGACGCATATTTCACGCTACGCAAGACGCAATACGCTAGGTGTCAATCAATTTCAATTCAAAAATATTTATTAGATGTTTAGCATACAAACATGCACCTGAATCGTATCCCGGTACAGAGCCGACCGCACAACCACGTCGCGTAGCGCCGTGGTGAATGTACGGTCGGATGGAGCGGGTTCAATTCAAGTTAGGACAATACATCGAACGTGGAGTTAGGACTCCTGTCTAAAAACAAATAAGACTTAAACCTAACAATTTTTTAATTCACAACTAGAGAATAGTTTTAAAACACTTATAAACTACTTAAAGCTAGAGAAATGAGTTTTTGTTCAGCACACGCGCACTGACGCACACGCGCACTGTTTTAAAAGGTTGGATTGCTGATACGGGAAAAGCTTAACGAAAAAACCCGTTCGAACCAATGACGACATTCATCCGATGGTCTGCCTGCCTTCGGAAAGGTAGGGTGAGAGGAAGTTATGATTTAAAAGGTTTTGATTTGCAAGAGGTTATTGGCCGAGAGGGGATTTTGAAAAAGACAAAAAAGGACAAAATAACAAAAATTAACAAAATTAACAAAAATGAGATTAATAGAGGGAATAGAGAAAAGGTTTGGGAGTAAAAGGTGGTGAAAAGGAAAGGGTGGTGAAATGGAAATTTTGGTATAGGAAAGATTTGGCTAGGGAGGTTGCCGAAAGATAGGCAACGCCTGGTATGGTAATGGGTGTTTAAGGTTGAAAAGTATGGCGTTATGCTGTCTGATTCGTGTAATGTTTCGGGTTAGCGGACTGTCGCCCAGTTTGAATTGATAGAATTTCTGGGATGTTTCCCGGACGAAGTCCGCTAGTGGGGTTATGTCGTGGCAACGTGCATAGAGATCTCTGAGGGAGGTGTACCTATCGGAGTTCGAAATGAGGCGCATAAATTTGTGCTCTAAGACTCGAAATTTATTCATTGTCGTGGCCGGGATGCTGCACCACACCGGCGCCGCGTATATGATGGCCGGCCTGATCACCGTCGTATACAATAATTTCTTATTGGTCCTGTTTAGTCCGCTACCCCGCGCCAGGAGCGGATACAGACTCCTGGACATGGAGTAGACCTTTCGTACCGTCTCGTTAACGTGCGTGTTGAACGTCAGTCTTTTGTCCAAGTTTACCCCCAGATACTTTACGCACTGCTTTATTGGAATTTGGCGACCCCCTATAAAAAATGGTGTTAGAATACGATTTTCGGTGAAGCGGCGCGTGAAGACGATTGACTCAGACTTCTCGGCGTTGATCCGAATCTTCCACTTGTCGTAATACGCCGTGGCACGGGCCATGTGCGCCTTCAGCAGCATGTTCGCCGCTTGTGCGTTGTGTGAATGCGCGTACATGGCCGTGTCGTCGGCGTACTTGGCAAGGTTCGTATTCGGAAACTCCGGGAAGTCGGAGACGTACAGATTGTATAACTTTGGTGACAGGCACGACCCCTGGGGGACGCCCGCGCGAATATCCCGCCGAGTTGATAGTTTGTTATTCACCCTAACCTGCAGTGATCTGCCCGTCAGGAAAGAGTGAATTAGTTTCGTGATATGCGTAGGAAAGTTAAGC
Source organism: Rutpela maculata (assembly GCA_936432065.2). Classification (NCBI taxonomy): domain Eukaryota; kingdom Metazoa; phylum Arthropoda; class Insecta; order Coleoptera; family Cerambycidae; genus Rutpela; species Rutpela maculata. The sequence goes on from OW386286.2 coordinate 248,946,443, forward strand.
GAATTGAGTTTGTAGAGTAAGCCCGGGATCCACACTGTATCGAAAGCCTTCTCAATATCAAGCAGCACCATCACTGTGCTTTTTCCGCGGTTGCACTGCACTTTGACGTCATTCACGATCCTGACGACCTGGCGTACAGTGCCCCTGCCTTTCTTGAAACCAAACTGGCATTCATCGTCGATGTGGAGTTCATCCTGGGCAGTGTCTAGTCTGACCAGGATGACCTTCTCCACCAACTTGGAAATCGCCGACAGCAACGAGATTGGTCGATAGCTGCCGGCGAGTTTGGCGTTCTTGTTCGGTTTCAAGATCGGCACGACCACGGCACACTTCCACTGGCTGGGCCAGTGTTGTAGCCGCAGGATCGCGTTGACAATGTACGTCAATTGTACAATGCCTTTCCGCGGAAGATATTTAAGCAGCCTGTATTCGATACAGTCTGCCCCCGGGGCCTTGTCGTTTGGTAAGGTCCGGACAATGCCTGCAACCTCCGAGGGCTTGGCCATGACTTTTAGAAATTCGCGTCTAGTCAATTGGATGTCATGGCCAATCAGTTCGTTGACGTCGTTTTCGATGCGGTCGTGTCCCGGATCGTTGGGTATTTGCGTGTTATGTATTTCTGAGAAATGATTTGCTAGGTCCTCCACCTTTTGGGCGTCCGTCACAGCCGTTTGTCCGTTGGCGTTGGTTAGCGCGGGTATGGCCTCCCGTGTACTTCTCATGGCCCTTGATAGTTTCCACAGCGAGTTGTCCTGAGGATTAAGCGCTTCGAGTTTGATCCGCCATTTCCGGTCCCTGGTGGTGCTGATGGCGATCCTAATGCGCCGTTGCAGCTCGCTCATCTGGGCCTTAGCGTCGACATCGCGATTTCGCTGCCAAAGCCGTCTCAGTCGATTCTTCTCACGGATGTCTTGTATGACCGCTGCGTCGAGTCGGTCTTTGTAGGGATTTATAGTTATCGTAGTTGCAACACTCTGCTTGGCGTCCTGCACTATCCTTGTGAACTCCCCCACCACATTTTCCAGCTCGGCGGGTGTGGCGATATCGTTTACAAGTGTGAGGTACGTGTTTATATGTATCTTATAGAGACGCCAATCGGCGTCCCTATAAGAGGTGACTTTTCGTGTGGTGTCTTCCCTCGACATGTTTTCCAACTCCAACAGAATTGGATTATGGTCGGATGTTAGTTCCTCCAGCGCCACTGGTGGCGTGGAGTTCCTCACACCCTTGTTGACCACAATGTCGAGAGTGGAAGGTGTTGTACCGTTTTCCGGAAAATGTGTGGGATCGTCCGGATACTGCAGCACGACATTATGATTAATCACGTAATCATACAGAGTGTTGCCGTTGGCGTTGTTGCGATGGCAGTTCCATGCGTTATGCCGAGCGTTAAAGTCACCTATAAGCAAGCAGCGCGGGCTCGCGTTCAGCAAATTCTCAAGGCAACCCGCCGTGAACCCGTTCAAGGGCCGGTTGTACGCGGCGATGATGCTCATGCCGCCTTCCAGCGTCACACACACGTTTTCCACGGAAGTGTTCCGTAGACAACGATGCGTGTGCGCGATATCTGACTTTATGAGCATGGCCACACCGCCCCCTCTGTTTATGTCGGCCCTATCTTTTCTGATTGTCGTATACCCTCGGACGCGCAGCTTGTCCCGTCTGTCGAGTTTTGTCTCATTCAGAAGCATAATGTCGATTTTATGCCTCGTTAAATAATTTATTAGAAAAGGAATTTTGTTACCTATACCATTGGCGTTCCATGAGGAAACCTTTAGTCTAAAAGGCATCGGCAGGCAGCTCCCTGAAGAACGTCGTCATCACCTGGAAACGATCCGTGGCGCAGGTACAGCTCTCGAGTTGCTCGTTGAGCCTGTCCATATGTATCAGCAGTTGATCTATATCGACCAACGAAGCCATCCTCATGGTGGAGTCCCGTAGTCGACGGAGTTTATCCATTCCGGATCCGGAAGGGTCGATGGATGGTGGACTTCGCTGGTGATCCATTCGTGATGCGGGGGGAGAGGATGGTCTTGTCGTCTGCTGCTGGGTTTGCCGGATCGGCTGGGCAGGCAGATGTGGTAGGGGCAAGGGTTGAGATTGTGCCGTTCTTCTTTGTGTCCAAGCATTTACCGTCGGCAGTGGTGCCGCCACGTATTTCATCTGGGGAGGGGGGGGAATTCTGGAGTTCCTTGATTCGAGGGCAGCCATCCTCCTCTTGTATATGGGGCAGGTAACACTATTAGCCGTGTGGTTTTCGCCACAGTTGACACAGACTGCCGGTTCGTCCCTCGGCTTTTCGCATACCCTTGTTAAGTGGGGTCCCGCGCACTTCACACAGTGGGGGTTTGCGTGACAATTCGACGTCGCATGCCCCCACTGCTGACAACGATGACATTGAATGATTTTTTTGTTGTTCAATTGGCGCTCCCACTGAACAGAGGTATGGTCTAAACAGCGGACTCGGGTCTGCATCTCTTTTAGTGTTACCTCATTGGAGGTAACCACCAAATACAGGGGGTTTCTGGTTCCCCTCATATTATAGATCTCCTTGACGAAAATTTTATGGATCGATTCAAGTTCTGTTTTTAAATCCTTTATATTTACCTCATGGTAGATACCCCGAAGAACGAAGGCGTGAGACTTCTCGTCCTTCGGGGTGTACGTGTGGAATTCGACCTTACCCTCCTCCAGATAGTCGTTCATGGTGAGCCAGTCATTTTTGTTTGCCAACTGCAACATTGTAGTGTTAAGCGTATGCTTCCATAAGTGTGTGCCCCTTAGTTTCCCCTTCAGGTAATCGTTAACCCTCTTGTGGTCAGTTAACTTTCCGTGTATCACAATGGGTGGGGGCTTTTTGGTGACGGCTTGTTTAGTTGAGGGGGTCTCCAGTTCCGCTGCAGTTGGCTGGGGCTGTGGTGGCACCACGTCCATATCTTCCGCGATATTGACTCTGCCAATGTAACGGTTTTCTATTGGAATCGGGATGTTGGCCGGTGGTGGCGTGGCCCGCCTTGATGAGCCGGGATGAGTGAAATTTGGGTTCCCGGTTTCTGGCACTGCCAATTTCAGTTTCTTGTTCGGCCTTTCCTTAGGTCGAATTTGAAAGATGGTAGCCATTTCTGTTGGTCCTTGGTTTTGGAGAGGTTTGGCGGCGGTGGTGCGCGCCGGAGCCGCTTTGACACTATCCGCGGACTCCGACCCGCTATCCATATCTATGTTGCCATCCGCGGCGTCACTTGCGGTTGGTTGGGCATTTGTGTCTTTGTTCGGTTTGTTTCGAGATTGGGATCGGGTGATTGGTCTTTTGAGCATCCTTCTCATAATCGTTTTGCGATCCAGGGAGACGATTGATGTGTCGCTCTCATCTCCTGACTTTTTGGGTGGTGGTGGGAGGGAGGGCCAGCCTTTTGACCAACCACGCAGTTGTTTTTGTAGTTCTTTCACCTCATTGGGATCCATAGAGGATTCTTTTAATTTTTAATTTATAAGTGTCTTTCCGAAGTTTTCCCTAAAACAGTTGGGGGAAAAAACCGTTAAAGTGACAGCTATCAGTAAATTTTTCCCAAAAAATAGTTGGGGGAAAAACTGTCAAATTTGAAAATCTGGCGATTTTTGGTTTGGGGTTTTTTTTTTCCGAAAAATTTAGGTTGGTAGTATCACTTATGTTTAGGTTAGAATGTCTTTATGAGTTTTAAGGTTAAGTCTGACGGAAATGTTTCCGGTCAGGGACCGGAGACTCAAGCGGGACGTTAAACCACGAACCCTGAATGTCACTGTCACTTATGTTATTGGGGGTAAAAACTTACGTGGACCCTGCTGGGGGCCGTCTGTAGGCGCCACGGGCACTCCGCGGCTTTAAAAGCCTTAATACGGCTATTACTTACTTTATATTCGACTCTTTACAGCAAAAAATAGTACTTTGACGTATACAACGAAAAAACACTATATACCCGGTGGATTGTATTGTATTACGCTAGGTGTAAAACGCAGTAGATTTGTTCAGTGAGAATCAAATGAAAGCGTTTTCCTAGACAGTGTAAAACGTTTATACTGCAACTTAATACGACTGACGAAATTAAAGAACTGCTCCGTGAGCAGTCTAGTACGTTGTGCGCTGCTTAGTTAATACTTGTTAATACATTTTGTTGCTTAAAACGATCAATTAAAACGATCTTTAAAAAATAAATAATAAATAGTATTTTTTTTTGCTTCATTGTTTGCCCAATACCACAAAGGAATAATGAGTTGTTTCTGTTAATACATACCTCAGAGTCACTGCAAATTTTTCAGCTGGCAAGATAAGATTTTGCACACGATCATGGAGCAACGCTCAAATCTTCTTTGATAAGATCGACAAATGAAAATTGATGTTTTGTAAATCTAAAGTATGCTTTGAACTTTACTTCGTCGTCTAGCAGGTGAATAAGTAACTTGAATGCACCTTCCCCGATTCTATTCTGAAATAATTTACTAACAGATTTCCTACTCCTACAATGAATCGCAGATATTTTGATATTTTCTTCCAAATTGTCTTGTTCTTGTAACATCACTAAAGCTAAAGCTTTTTTTTTTGTTTTTGCTACATATTGATAACTCGGTTTCACCAGACAACTGATAAATATAAGTTCTTTAATCTGTGACTGACAAATTCAAGGAAAACACTATTACGCAGAGCGTTACGTATTACGTTATGCTAGATGTATTGCGTCTTGCGTAGAGTGAAATGTGCGTCGCTAGGAAAACTTGGCTTAACACGTAGTAGCTAACACGCAGCGCACAACGTATTAGACTGCTCACGGAGCAGTTCTTTAATTGCGTCGTCGTATTAAGTTGAAGTACATCGTTTTATACTGTTTAGAAAAACGCTTTCATTTGATTTTCACTGAACAAATCTACTGCGTTTTACGTTGAGCGTATTTCGTCTTGCGTAGCGTAAAATGTGCGTTGCTAGGAAAACCTGGCTTTATTATGTAGAAAATCATAGGGTCCTAATAAGTCGTATCCTTGCAACTCAGTCATAAGTTGTTTGTAATGGGGATGGCTGATCCGAATATTTTTACGGATCAGTTCGGACCTAATCCAGTCCAGAGAAAAACCTAGTCCAAAGATCAGTTTCAGTTCCTAGTCCATGCTAACCAACTCGCGCGGTGAACAGCTGAGCGGACTGGCATCAGACAAACTGGATTGGACTGAATTACAGGAAGTGCAAAGGGACTCTTCTACTGCACCGGATCTCTAAAAATTTCAGCCGGACTACGGCCGGAGTAGTCGGACTAATATTCGTACCTGCTGTATTCATTAGTTGAGATCAGTTTTCCAGTAGTCCAACCCACCGGACCTGTTCCAAAGAATCAGTTCCAGTTCTGGTTAGCCAACCCTAGTTTGTAATAGAGGCAACATGTTTGAAACAGGACTATTTATAAATAAAAATAAATCCAGAACACAAGTATGTAATTTGAAACTTAAAGAATATTCAAATCGGAATTTAAAAGGAATATTTTCAATCAAACGTCAGGTTCTACTGAATACATTTTCTTCTGTATCTCTTCTTTCATGTATGAACAAAGTTCGTTAAACAAAGATACATTTATTTTGAAGTATGAAAAAATCTTTCATTGTAGTTGCTAAGAACACTAAATAATGTGTAAACTTTCCACACGTGACTCTCTGGGCATTAATAGGATGAATCATGGTCCAAACATACATGATTTACTCGTTCCTCTGAAATCTCCAAAATAACACGACGCCGGCGTCACAAAAAAGCTCGTTCAGTGGGGAGATTTCAAACATATGACAATCACCATACGAATCCTCCTTTGCCCCTCAATTTCTACAAATTCAAAGTACAGTGGCAAGGATATGACTTTAAGAAGAAAAGCTGCGTTTGAATGACATATGCGCAGTTTGTGTAGGTAAGCCGTGTATGGCCATAAGATGGCCAAGTTGCCAAGTATTACATATTTGTAAGCATGGCCGTGGACTTAGTTCTGCCTCTTCTTTATTTATTTTGTCTTTTGATACGCACAACACGACAAAACTAAAGAAAGTTTACATTACAGGATATTAAACATAATATTTATTTTGCAGGCACTTAAAATATGTGCACAATAAGAACATTATACCGCAGAATTGTCTAATTAAAAGGATCTCTATTAAAAAATAGATAATTGCTTAAATTGACAAGCATTTAGTATTGTTGATACTTGCAGGAAAACATCATTGTTATAAAATTAGTTAATAAATTAGATTAAAATATTTAAACAATAAAAAAACATGTATGTATACTTGATACATTTACAAGTAGCAATTTAACACTTGATATTTGAAGTTTTGTCATTGCCATTATTCCAATGTTGATTTTAATTTGATTCTAATGTTCTGTACGAATTTCTAATTTACCATTCTCATATTTATGACACTGTTTTCTAAATTTTAGGTGCAAACGCAGTATTAGAAATAGCAACTTATACAATATTGGCCAGATTCCCTCAGTACTTTATGAAAGTCTACCTAATGGGCCAAGGTTTTGCAGGAATATTCAACTCACTGTTGCAGATTTTTTCCTTGGCTCTTGGAACTTCAACTACGACGTCAGCTTTAGTCTATTTTATTGTTGGCTCTGCAATGATGGGCTTCACTTTAATTTTATTTTTCTTCAGTAAATATAACTCGTGTTATAACTGGTATATTAACACCGTTGAGGAGGACATAAAGAGAAAAGTTATTCCATTTTCTGAGATGAAGTCTCTGTTTAAACTTGTATGGCCTTATGTTCTGATGTTTACTATTATACTGCTTACAATTTTACCAGTTCATACTGCTATTACCGCACTGGTAGTTTCAGAAAATTATGGAAACGGAGATCCTTGGACCGGTAAGAATAGCACATGAATTTAGCAGCTGCTTTCAACAATAAAATCTTTCAAATTACAAAAATTTATTTGCCACCTATTGTCGGAAACTTCAAAAGAACCAAGGCTAAAGGACCCCGCAGAATCCTTATGGGAAATAGCTTTCGGTCAAACTCTTTGAAACTCTGGATTCTGGTAGCTCTTGATGTGTAGAACAAAAGTTCTCGAGGGCACTAAGTCCTAAAAACTCATGGTTTTGAGATATAGCCCAGACATATGCTGCAGAATGCATACGTAAGGTTCAACTTCAGAAGGCTACATCTCAAAACTATGAGTTTTTAGGACTTATTGCTCTTGAGAACTTTTGTTCTACACATCAAAAACTACCAGAATTAAGAGTTTCAACGAGTTTGACCGAAAGCAATTTCCCATAAAGATTCTGCGGGGTCCTTTAGGTACTGGGGACGTAAGCCGGCTGGTTTGCAAATATTTCTGCTGTTTTTATTTTCATAAAATATACTATTGTTGATTTGTGTACTACTACGCAGACTTGGTGCACCCAAAACTTTCTTGGTTTTCTTTATTTATTTTTATTATTTGCGATCACTATAAAAGCTGCTGTAGTAATAATGATGTAGTTACATTCTGATAGCGACTGATTGCACTATACCGAATGTTCCAGAATTACGTTAACATGCGATATCTCTGTTATTTAAAAAGATAGAAATATAAACAAATTGATGTGATTTAAAAATACCACTTGAAAATAAAAGTTGTGGGTGGTTTCTTAAAGGTTGCAAAAGTCAACACGGCTTCAGGGATGTTATCAGACGAAGTCTTTCATGTCTTTTGCAGTTTTTTTCTTAATTTGTATTTTTACCTTTTCAGATAACGGAGATATCGCATATTAAATTCTGGTTCGTCCTACCGCAACTTCTATTCTTTAATACATACCATGTAAATATCATGCAGATTTCTACTGTCGGCTCTTCTAATTTTACCCGAGCTCTATTAGGCTTAAAAACCCCGAGGTACATAACTGATTTTTAATTGTTTTTTTTAGATACATACTTCGTGCCCGTAATAACTTTCCTATACTCTGAGGTTACTAGTCTTGTGGGAAGAATTTTTAATGCTAAATTAAATAAGGTAACGTGGTGTTATGTTTTAAAAGTGGAGTATGATTACCATATTACTTTTGCTACTTTGCTGAACACTGTTTCTCTCAATATATGAAAAAACATTATTTATATTAAAACTATCTTTTTTTTGCAGAGTGTTAATAAATATGTCCTGAATGGCATCATGCTCGTGAGGATGTTTATTTTTATACCTCTGATATATTTTTGCAACGCACAACCAAGATATCACTTTGATGTTCTTTTTCCACATGATTGGCAGTATATTCTTATAATGGGGGCATTTGGTTTCACTAATGGATACTTATTTAATATGGTATACTTGGAAGTTGGAAAGTAAGTAGATGTACACGTATAATTAGTAGAAAATCTAGCACTCGTTAGGATACATTTCTCAGGGGGGGGGGGGGTGTAAAACCATTGAACTATACTACGTAATGGAATGATATCTCGCTTGCGTTGGAAAGAGATGAAGGCAATTGCGACCTCAATCCGCCATGTATTGCAGATGCGACTCTTATTGTTTCTCTCTCCGTCTGATCCGTTAGGTGCATTATAGAATCATATACATAATAAAAATTAAAATTACTACTTGTAAAAAGGTTGTAAATGGTCTCTGTTGTAAATACACCAAGTGCCGCTGCATTGAAAAGCTCAATGCTTATATAATTAATGATAATAACAAATAGTATTGTTAGAAGGATCAAAAAGATTACGATTGGGGGAGCGAGATGGTGAGCGGGTGTTTGAGTGAGATTTATTCCGAGATCTTCGACAATTTTGACAATAGTTACTGGTAGTAAAAAGAGTTGAGTAAACTGGAGGAGGAATCATTCATGGAGTTGGGGTAGATTGTAGTGTAGATAGCTGTGATTCGAGTGATTGTTGTTTTTGAACAATTTGGTTCAATGCAGTTTGAAAAGTTGTAGTGAAAGTATTGAATTGTGCAAGTAAATCTGTTATAGCTGCTGTAGGAGGAGGAATGGTTTGTGAATCAGTATGAGGTATTTCTGATGCTTTATTGACTTGGGACATAATAGGGTTTTGACAAGACTCCCATATCTTGTCTATAATATCGATAATATTATTAATATTGATCTTGCCGGAGGCAGTGACTGCGCCAAAAATTGTTTTGGGTAGACGTCTCTTCCACAATTTGATGAGTAAGTCTTGAGTTACCACATGGGTTCCGCCTACAATGCCTAGCAAATATCTACAGAAATCAGATGGTTTACTGTCGCCCATCTGAGAACCTGTCAAGAAATCGTCCAATCTTTTTTCTTCGCTTGAAGAAAGACGATTAATTATATAAATTTTGTTTCGGAGGATTTTTAATCATGTCATAAATATTATTGATTACTTCGATCGGTAAAGAAATCAAAAAATGATCCTATTTTTATCTATCATCTATCGTGTAAGGTCTGTGCTAAATTAAATTGCTCTTCCACTAACCAAATGTCTGGTTTAGTAATCCAGAAAGGTGGAAGACGTACTGTAGAGGCAGCATAATTATTTTGTTCTTGGACAGTTAACACAACATTGTCTACTTTTTGGTTATGCATACTTATTAAATAATGTTATGCAATTCAGAAAAATGATAAAAATGAATAAAGCAATTGAGTATATTGATACTTTGATTGAATGGTTGGTAATAAAAGAGCAGGGAGAGAAATAAGTAGGGCACTTACCTACATGTATACAAGTCAAATAAAATATAGACTTTTGGGTTATAAATAGAAAGTTGTCTTCATTAGTTATCTTCTTGTCTAGTAGGGAAAATCCAAAAATCCAACTGGTTGTTTATCAATTTATAATAGTCTTGAAATAATTGAAGTTCAGACCAAGTCCCTAATATTCGTTATTGGTAATGATTATTATTATCTTGAAATATTAGCAATCAATTTGTTGTCTTGTCTCTTCTTCTGGATCAAATTATGGAATCAATAAATTTGCTGTGTCTTCTTTCGTCGGGAAATGATGGCAATAAATTTGCTGTGTCTTCTATCGTCGGGAAATGATGGTATAAATTTGCTGTGTCTCCTTTCGTCGGGGTCACCAAATTATAGAATCATATCTATAATAAAAATTAAAATTACTACTTGTAAAAAGGTTATATTAACATTTTAAATAACATTATATAAATTCCCCAAATTTGTTATTCTATATTTTTCTAATTGTTTTTTGTTCTAAAATAATAAAATTCTATATCTATGGTAACAGAAATAATTATATGTAGGCAAGTACGCCACATGTATCCTAGTGAGACTTCCATTATGTAGAATGGTTCAATGTGTCTATTATAAGATTTTCCGGTTTCCGGTTTCGGTTTCACCAATTCATTTGGAGTTGCGAAATTGAGAAAAGGAAACTTTTTTTTTTGTTAAAGCTGGAAAAGTCTTACGAATACATTTCTGTGTCATTCTTCCTGCTTGCTGAATGCATCAAAATTACTTTGCCAAAACATTTCCTTATGTATTTCTTTAACTGATTTTAGGTCTGTCGAGCCTGAAAAAGTTGAAGATGCATTTATGGTCTTTATGTCATGCATAGCTATCATAGCTCCACTTCTTACACCAGTAAGCATTTTTGCAGTGGAACTTTTGTGATCCATGGATATTAATTAATTTTAGGTGTAAAATTTAAACTGTATATAATGATATTATTACCGGCAATTAATTTAATCTGCCATGGAAAATCAACTCAATGTATTTATGTGTTTGACGTAAATTGTTAACCTAAAAGAGATATATTTTTGATATCTTGAACATGTGATGTAAATAATTATAATTAGTCAAAGTTTTTGTTTGTAAATTATGTTTAATTTACAAAATATGATTAAGTAAGTGTTTTTTACAATAACTCACCTTGTATGATGTGATGATGAAATAAATTAATAAACTCAGAGAATGGTAATTTTCTTAGCAATAATGTAAATTCCGGATGCCAGTACTACAGATAAATGATTTTATTAGTAATTTAAACTAAGACAGAATTAAGCACCTACACACTACAATATAAAATAGAACAGAAAGAGATAAAAAATAACCGAAAAGGTTGCTGGCTTAAAATGAATTAAAACTGGTCGTAGAGGCGACTTGACTGCGTACGTATGGCGATACATACGGTTAAGCAACTTTCGTCGTGGTTAGTACTTAGATGGTTAAATTACTTTGCCAACCAAATAATATTTAAAACAATACTTTATGGCACCGCCATACCAAAAATTAAGAAACCTTTTCCGAATAAAAAAAGATTAACTGTTTCCATCGTACTTGATAAATTCGAGTCCAACGTTGTCAATTTCTTTAAAGATTATATACCACCAAAAACTAAACAAGCTATCTATTTCGAGAATAACGATAAATACCAAGAAGTTTGCGAAATACTACAACAATCATTTTTAAACTCTTATTTTGACCTAGTTAAGTGTAATACTTTACTACGAGACGTAACTTCTGCGGATGAACGGAAAGAAATCATCCAAAAAACCACGAAAGTAAGACAAATCACCATGGCACGCTTGAAACCGAAACTCGCAGTAGACTAACCTATTATTGGCCGACGCTTAAAGAGGACATACAATACCACATAAATCAATGTGATATTTGCCAAATTAATAAATATGATCGAAATCCGATTAAACCTAAATTTATGATCACGCCTACTCCAACGAAACCCTTCGAAATTGTACATGCTGACGTATTCTCAGTTGAAAAACAAATTTGTAACTCTAATTGATTCCTTTTCTAAATACGCTCCAGCATACCCAGTAGGTTATAGCATAAATATCGTTAAAACATTTCTAACCTACATTAATCACCACGGCTTACCACATTTATTCATAGTGGATAGCGGAGGTAAATTTAAAAGCAAAACGATTCAAGAATTCATGGAAACCCATAAACCAAGGAATCAAAAAGCAATGATAAACGCGGATCTGGAAGCTCAAATCAGGAATAAGTTAGAGCAGGTTAAAGCCATGGACATTGGCAAACGTAAAAAGCTTAAGAAGATAAGGCCCAACAGGATCACCAGAAACAAAATTAAGGAAGCCAATATAGTCCTTTCCAGAATGACCCCTAACCATACAAGCCTATCCATTACAGATATCAACTGCATGACGTACGCTACTGCAAAAACCTTACTGGAAAGAAGAGGATTGAGGAGACGATAGAATCGTACAGGAGAGAAATAGCGATTCTCGAGGAATATAAAAAGGGGGTACCTACGCACCAAGTACTCAAAAAGGCCGACGGTGTACTAAGAAAATACAGATTCAATGAAGTGAACCTGATAGAGCAGAACCTGAAGATGAAACTGCAAGCAAAAGCACAGAGGCTGAAAAGATATACCAAAAGAAGCAATCACTACCAACAAAACAAGCTCTTTGAAGAGAACGCCAAGAAATTCTATCGCCAAATTAACGGTCAACAAACTGAAGTAGAGACACCACCTACACAGCGACATGTCGAGGACTTCTGGTGAGGAATCTTGGAGGACGAAGTGACTCATAATGAAAACGCTGTGTGGATCGAACAAGAGCGTAGACAGCACCGAGGCATGGTCAGACTAGATGAAATTGTAGAGATAATCCAGCAGACGCATAATTGGAAAACACCTGGACCAGACAGGGTACAGAACTTCTGGTTAAAACACCTGAGTGCTCTGCACGAGAGCTTAATAACAGCCGTCAATAAGATCATAAGACACCCTGAAGAAGCCCCCGAATGGCTAACTGCAGGAAGCACTTTCCTCCTCTACAAAGACAAGGACGCTAAGGATTCTAAAAACTACCGGCCAATAACTTGTCTACCAACGATATACAAAATCATCACCGCCGCACTAGCAACTAAAATCTACAACCACCTGCTAAAGTACCAGATACTCTCAGAAGAACAAAAAGGTTGTAGAAAGGCCTCCAGGGGCTGTAAGGATCAGCTGCTAGTGAGTAAGACCATAACATCAATTGCAAAGAAGCGGTACAGAAATCTCTGTATGGCATGGGTAGATTACAAAAAGGCATTTGATAGCGTTCCCCATACTTGGATTGTTGAATCCTTGAAAACTTGCCATGTGTGCTCAACAATAACAGACTTCGTGGAAACCACAATGAAGAGGTCACATAAGAACAACAATTTTGTATGAAATTTGGATCATAAACAATCATACATCATGTTATCAGGCTCGGCTAGCACCTCGCCTGAAAATATTCACGGCCACTCGAACGCTGCCATTATGATCCTTATAACGTAAATAACTATTAGAATTCCTAGCTACAAAATAACACCTTATACCCGCCTCTGATGATCGCCCTGTACTGTGGATATGATCAAATTTCAGTAAGAAGTATTTTACCATGCTATCTATGTTCATAATTTGAAATACAAATTTTAAGTCTAACAAACTCTATCATATTTAATATTCGCAGTCGTGCACGCCCAACTGCAACTTTTATTCATTTCGTAATGGTCTGATCAAAAATACCTTAATGATCTTTTAACTATCTATTGTATTAAATATCACTTGCTCTACTGTGCTTTATCTTATAGAATGTCCCTACACTGCAAAATCCAGTGATCGAATCTCAGGCTACTAAAACATATTAAATTTCGGGAATGTATTGCTTTCACACCTACACACACAATATCTACGTATCTCAGTATTACGTCATCTGACCTCGACACTTTCGGTCGGCGGCCTTGCAGAAAACTCATGAAATCTGGCCCCATACGAGAATATTAACATTTCCAATGTTAAAATCAATTGATGGTATAAACGGCCACCTAACAACTAGAGATCCTTTTGATATAGAACTAGACAATGCTTTACTAAATAATTATATTTCTGAGCACCGCGAAAAAACAAAAGAACTTTACGTGAAAATACATAAATGTTAAGTCGAAAAGGAAACTGCAGCCATAAACAACTTAAATAAAAAAAGGCAAGAACCAATTAAGTATAAAGCCAAACAAAAGGTTTATGTCAAAAAAAATTCAGCAAAATACGAAATAAAATGTATCCAAAATATACACTCCAAGTGGTTACAAAAAATAATAAGATCTATCGGCATTCCCGGAACAACTAGACATATGAGACTCATAAAAAATATTCCAACCAAACAAACAGACAAAAAATATGTCCTTATAGGTTGACGCACATCCTGGTATAAGTACAACCCCAGGACATACGGATAACTAACCTAGAAACTAATCCCGGAATCCTACCACTAAAACTCGGACAAGCTCGAATTCAAACAAGCTTACATGACTTCGTACATTACTACATTTTAAAACCTATATCACAAGAAATCGATACAATTTCTCTGCAATACGATTTAATAACGAAAGCAATAAATGGCTGTCAAGCATACCATTCTTTACAAAATTTCGATCTAAGTTTCAACTCAAGAGCGCGAAAAGGAAATTAGACACTATTTACCCGACTCAGCGGACCCAACGCGGACTAATAAACGGGTTAGGAAGCATAATAAAAGCCATTTCAGGTAACTTAGACCAAGAAGACGCTGAAAGATATAACAATACAATTGAAAGATTACAAAACAACCAAGAAAATATTGTGCAAAATCTTAACTTACATATATTCATTACACGCGATTTAATTGAAAACTTGAATACAACAGTTTCACTACTGAGTCATAATCAGGAAGAAATCACTACGCAGATAAATGGAGTAAGCTCAGACTTAAAGAAATTCGTATTTGATTTCAATCATTACATGAGAGCCAGAAACATACTTGATCGATTAAACTTAGTCCTACAACCACCTTGCAATTATTAACAGATATTGAAAATTCAATAACATTTGCAAAAATAGGCATCTTGCATAATAGTATAATCAGTTTTGAAAATTTAAATTCAATTGTCGATATAATGTTTAACCATCACCCATCCGAATAATTATCCCAGGAAAACAGCGATCTCGTTCCACCTTCTAGCGGCTTGTATAACAGTGTATACACAGAAGATGTGCATTTTAATCATCATTCATTCATTCAATCACATTTTTTTTAATATTGACAATTCTAAAATGACAAAAAATTAAAAAATTCGAATTTTGTCTCAAAACTTGGTATCCGAGGTTAAAGTAACATTCTGAACAACTTTTTCTAGTAACTTTTTTCGATGCCTCTAACGCGACGCAATATGTTGAATAATGTCCTATTCACTAGGTCCCAGTAGGCTGGGGTAACACCTGACGTATGAGTTAAGTATTTTAGATGCAGCTCGTAAAGTTCTACTTCTGTACCAAAATTCAAATCTCTACTTCTAATAATAAATTTAATACAGGTGTGTCATCTTAGGTGTGTCACACTGTATAACAATCTAATGTAGTAACTTCTAACAATTGGCATTCCTTGTGAACTGAACTACTTCTTAACCACCAAGATCTTTATTCTAATTGATCTCCTTTTCGTCTAGTTACGATCTAGTTTTACCCAAATAATTAACCATTTATATCGTCCCCTCTTCGATTTATGGAGTTAAAAAATAATAGAATCTGGTGAACACGATGCTGAAGAGCAGTTTTGAAAAGCATATACTTTCAACAATCAAGCTTTTGAAGCCACAGGCTTATTACTTATTACAGTTTTTCGTATTGTATTTGTATTTGCCCCGAAATCGATTTTAGATTCTGGATCCATTGCAGTAAAGGCCATGGCAGGTCCGTGCCTAACAGAAAACTAAGTTAGTTTTCTGATAGTTATAGATGGATTTATCATATCCTAGGTTTCTCGACGATATTCCGAAATCATCAGTAAAACTGTCTGAATTATTCGCAAATATCAGTGTTAGAATAAATGAGGACAGTGATGAAGACGACTAATATTATCATATATCATTAGCATAACATCTTTTTTTATTATGTATTCATATTATTAAACACATAATTTTTTTATGACATATTACCGTTTCGATGGAGCTTTGTATAAAATATATGTATTGTGAAAAATACATCTCGTTATTTCAAAAAAATACGTAGGCTGCTCCAAAAAAATTTTCAATACATGTAATCTAAGCAGTTGTTGTTCATTTATTTATTTATTAATACATCGTGTTTCTAACCAATTTATACTCTTTTTCTTTATTTGTTGTAATTAGTACGTAAGTAAATACATTATTGTTTAGTGTTACCCTGGTGTTATAATTTCTGAACCCACGATAGAGGGTGTTTACCAAGGAGGGTGTAAGCACTTAACATAATCTTTGCCAATTTGACTACGTTACCTCTTCGATAGAGTTTTGTGAAAAATATATGTTATAGCTCATTGTACGGTGTATAATTACTAAAAAAAATGGTGGTGGTCACTAACGTGTAAGTATGTATTAAAATTTTTCAAAAAATTTAAAAGCATCAATTTTTGTTTTCTTCGTGAAAAGATTTCCTGAAAATATCATTAATAAATTGTCTTGACTAGATTTACAATATATGTGAAGTACAAACAAATTGGTTCACCTGATTAAGAAAAAAATTTTTTTTTCCCAGATATGAAGTTTTTCAGATCAAAATTTTTTGTGGTAGTATCTTACGAAAAGATACATCACTGGAAGGAACCACAAGCAAAAAGTTTGCAAAGGCACGGACCGTCACTTATCTTAAACTGCCATGGCCTTTCTCATTTTTTGGGTGCAGAGGTTAATATATTTTCCTAAATTTACGCATTAAATTAATGTTTCAAAATTCTTTATTCCATTTCTGATGATGGAAATCGTAAGATTAAAAAGATATTTTGTATATTACGACAGTCAACTTATTTCACGAAGCCAAAATTTCAAAAAAATTTTGTACATTTGAAGGTTAATTTAAGTTCAAATATTACTTTATGATATGGGTAAATAATTGAACAAAGAAAAATTTAAATATAAATATTTTTGTTATCAACCTCTTATAAATTAGATATTACGGAAACGTTTCAAATTAAGAATGAATTGGCAATGTAATAAAATATATGAAGGTCAAAAAATCGATTGAAGAAGCCGTTACTCTGTGGTAGTTAATCATCTTGCACAGATAAATAAAACACACTACTATGTTTAGTGGTGGAAAACCTAGTAGTGTGTTTTATTTATTTGTGTTATATGAAGGTCATGTTGTTCTCAACTATAACTTTTCCGATATTTTTTAAGGCCTAAGATATATAATATGTAACACAATAGCGTATCCCTATATACCATAGCTTAATTTTAGTCCTATCCAGCAACTCATTCAGAGAATCATATTTCTTGTTAGTAAAGATTAAAAGGTGCAAGAATTTTTATCAGATAATCGCAGGGATGCACTTCTTCGAACTCTTATAATTTTTGTAAAAGCAGATTTATGCCATATACCATGAACACATTCACTATAAAATCTATTCAAGCTTAGAATAATTAATGTAGTCGATACTCAAAGGCGTATAAACTCTTTTGGAGTAGTGGAAGGTAACCTTGAACCATTTTTATCCATTATTCTTCTAAAGATTTGGTTTGGTGAGGTAGACTGCAAATTTTAACTGCCCCCAAAAAATCTTCATCAATTCGTCGATCAGGATAGCTGTGATTCAGAAATGGCCACTCTGTAACAACATAATATGAGGTAGTCCAAAAATGCTAAAAAAATAATTTACTCTCGAGTAATTTTGGACGTCATTAAACATCTGATTGATCATACGATCAGTATTATTTTCAAGGATGCCGAAATAACTTACTCCATCTATTGCATATCAAATGAAAAATAAGATTCCAATATTGTTCTCTAATTTCCTAGCTTAAACATTGTAATATTGAGGCTGCTGTGAATACGTTTTCTTAAATGGGGGTAAAATCTATTGATCTCTCTATTAAATAAAATGTTCGTTTTCAGAAAAACATATTTGCAGCATAAATTGGGACCAATATTTAATTTCCCGATGAAATTGTCAAAGAATTGCAATTGATGACCATTATCATCATTCATCTAAAAACAGAATGATTTCAAAGGTATGAGGAAAGTATCTGATTTCTGTGGCTTCTTTTGTTCCGTTCATTTTAGACCGCCAAATTCCATTTAATTCGTGAAAGTGGGGTGACTAAATTTTCTTTTATTTGTAAACACAATTTGCATAACATCATCGATACTGATGATAAAGTATAAGAGCAGATAACAGTAACATATTTATTGGGGTCTCCTCAGCGGTTGTTTCAGTATTTTTTTTGACATAAAGATGAAGTAGTACAGTTTTTTTATTTTAACATAATTAAAGGTACTACGAACAGTAAAAGCATCAAAATGACTTTGGAGGCAAAAAAAGGTAAGGTACTTTCTTATATCGTTCTTATTAATTCTAAGTGATCTTCTTTTAATCCCTCCGCAATATTGAACTTTTGTTTTGAGTTAAGACATTTGGACTACCTATTTTTAATAGATCTTCCATTTATCTTAATTCACAGTATTTGAGTCAGCTGCTGACATTCTGTTACTGGTCATATTGTCAGTCCTCACCACAGTGTATTTTTTAAGTTTATGGCGTTTGTGGAGTATTAGATATAGGTATTTACGTATGAATTGTGTATGTATGTGTGTTTAAAGACAAAAAATTTTTTTTCTCATATTCTCACCGAATCGCTCTCTCTCTCTCTCTCTCTCTTGAATATCATAGTGTTATGCTGTAAAAATAATGTGTGATGACACATAATTCTGTTACTTATTACTTATCTGTAGTCTCTATTTCTGGTATTTATATAAGTATTCATAACAAGTTTCTTCGAGCTTTTTCATAATTTTTCTTGATGTTATGAGGATTTTTCTATTACTTCTTTCACTAGCGTTTATCTACTACACAAAATTATTTATGAACTCTATATATATATATATATATTGTGAACGAAACTAGGATCACAAACATAATATTTTTTGCTTTGCTGTTTATCTATAGTATAACCCGGAATAAAGGAGGATTTAACTATGTTTTCTACATTTGTACACAGCACATTTGCAATCTGTAAAGATAACAAATTTCTCCTCATCTGATAGCAAACATATCTAGGAAACTTTAAATTGCTAACAAATTCACTAATATTTCTTTATATAGTTTATACGTATACCTATAATAAACTCATTAAATCCAGGTTTAAAGAATATTCCTAGTATAAAAATATTTTTGGAAAAGTTAAAAGCATTTCTTATCTCAAATGCATTTTATTCTGTGAATTAATTTCCAATGCATGAATTTCAATTATACCCTTAAACACACTTTTTCATATTGTAACACTATCTTACAGTTTTCATTTTTTTTTTATGTCATGTTTATATTTTTCAGAGATGGGTCAAGGAAACTTTCCATTGGAAAGTTTCCAGGAAAATTTCGGAAGTTTCCGGAACGGAGTTTTGATAAAAATGAAAGTTTCCTTTAAAATATTTGAATATTCCGAAAGTTTCCAAAATTCCGGGGAAGTTTCCAAAACTCCGGGAAAGTTTCCAAATTTTTCACGAATATTTACAGTTATTATTTAATTTACACATATTTACTCATAAATTTGAAATTGCCGCCACGATGATCTAACATAACCTCAAACGCCAAAAATCCAGTTTTAATTTGTTGATATTTTTTCGAAATTATCAAAAATTAATCGGATGTTTGATGACGTAGGGTTTCATATGGTCACGGCTCGGATTATTAATATTGGCACTGGCACAGAATTTCTCTAATTTCGTGCTATTGGCTATGATCAAGGATGAGTTGACAGACATATGATAAGTTACGTTTATTTGTATACCCGCACTATCGCTTCCCGATGAATAATATCTAGCATTTTTTTCTGTTACATTAAAAACGAAAATGATTAAAAAGAAATATACTTTTATTTTTTTACAAATTATAAGATATTATTTAATTTAATACATTAGTGTTATTTTAATTAAATATGCGATTTAGATGTTATTTCTGTCTTGCCTTCTATATTTCCGTTTCTGCACAAAATAGGAGTTACGACTTACATATGATATTATTTACATACATTTTTAATTTTATAATCCACATATTTATCACATTCTATAAATTATTTTATTTATATTTAATTATTTAATAATTCAAACAAAACAAATTACTGGGTAACCACCCAATTGCTCCATATTCTTCATATAGCACAGGGCACATATAGCGGGTGTCATATAATATCAGTTATTTGGTAAAAGTCTGTAAAAGTAGTGTAAATAATATATTTATATGCACCTATTTGGTATCAAAATGAAGCTGAGATCATTACGAATCAGATTTCACCATAAAATAGACTCTGAATATTCCCAATGGAAAGTTTCCAGGAAAGCTTCCTGGAAACTTTCGGAGTAATCAAAACTCCGGGAGTTTACCCATCTCTGATATTTTTACAATTATTTTTTATTTATTTGCTTTATCATGATTAGAGAATATTATTTAGGTATTAAGCAAATCACAACTTACGCGCTTTTTTATTTATTACGAAATTACCTACTTTCTGTATATTGTTGCCAGTGGTGTTGCGAGACCTCCTGGCGCCCCTAAGCAAAATAATTGGTGCGCCCCTCTATACTTATACTATAATAGATAATACGTAATTTTTTCCACTATATTCATTGAACTTTGAACTAAATGATAAACTGGAACGCTGCAGTTATCGTTCCTGTTCGTCACTTTACTTAGTTCAATGCGGCATAAGACACCACAAGGTCCACAAGCAAGAAATTAAATAATGAAATGGCGCCCCTTACTCAGTGGCTCCCTAAGCCGTGCTTACCTTGCTTACCGTCTTTCAACGCCCCTGATCGTTGCCTTAATCTGGGCACGCTAATATATTAGTTAGGTAAATACTTTAAAACACTCATTATTGGAGATCCACTCAAAACAACTTAACAACTACTCTTCTAGCTAATACGTTGTCAGTTGTTTTGATTGAGTGTTTTCAAGTGTTTTCCTAAGTAGTATATTAGTGTGACCAGATTAGGGGTACCAATATACAGAAAGTAGATAATTTCGTATTAACTAAAAAACTGTGAATGACTGAATTTAAATAAATAATTTAAGTATTTTCAACATGTTTTTTCTTTAGAATGCTAGGAATCATGTCATGTAATTCAATACTTCGTCAGCATTTTCTTTACACTACTTTTATTAAAACGAAAAATTTTATGAATTCAAAATATTTTAAAACACCATTAGAAAATATCACAAATATAAAATATATTAAAAACATTCCTAAATTCATTTTTTTTTTAGCAGTTGATATCAATGACTTCAGAAGTCATTGGTTAATATATTCGTTTAATATTCTCATTATGTCAAAAACTGAGCATGTGCTATGTGTCAATTTCTGCGTCGCCGAATGGCGTCAAAGAACAGGGGAGCCATTCAACGGAGATAATTTTAATAATCCATTAAAATTAAGAAATTGGAGTCACAATATTGTGTAGCTTTTAAACTATCTACCTCTACATTCACCTATTTACATATTTTGTAAGCCCGTATATCTATTTGGGTGCACTCTACATCTCATGACACATTTAACCTTATGTATCGTATTCCTATGTTGATTATTTTTGCATCCACTGAATGTTAAGTTTTGTTATTTTATTTAAAATTTATTATAAATCTATGTTACTTTTAGTTTTAGTTGATCTTTTTCAATGACTTATGTACATTATACCGAATATTTTCTTCTAAATACTAAATTTGATATACATGTCATAAAGCGGCCCCAGAAATGTTTGCGTAAGAGCGCACCAAAGGTTTACCGGATCTCCTGATTAGCCTTTCTCCGTCATCTTAGGGAAAAGTTGAAGTATATTCGTGACCACTGATTTAACAGATTTCTTTTAAATGCAAACCTTAGGCACCATTTTCTTTTAAAGCTTAGATTATTTTTATATTTTAGTTTCTCTGCATTCAGTCCGAACAGACAAAATAATTATAGACAAGAATCTACGGGAAAAATGGAGCGAAGAACCAACTGACAGATATTATTTTGTGCATATATTATTTATTTTTCTGGGTCTTATGCACTTCATACCATATACATTCTTCTTAACTGCTAATGCAGTGAGTATTATAGTTACATTATGTTTGCAAAGTTATGAGTATAAACTTACTGTTTTCAGTATTGGATGTACAAATTTCGAAATACATCTGCCGAGATAACAGATACAGATGCCAGAACATCACTACAAACCCATTTCGCACCAGGAACTACCATTACTAGCACAGTACCAGTTATAATTTGTATGCTGACGTCAACATTTTATGGATATAAAATAAAAGCAAGGACTAGAGTGTTTTGGTCTTTATTTGTATTCACCGTTTGCTTTGTACTTATGACTGGATTTGTAAAAACTAATACGGACTCTTGTAAGTAACAATATCGTTTTAAATATCTGACTAATATTATTTAAAAATAGATTTTGTCACAAATTAGTAACTACAAATACAACACTCCCGGAGGCACCTTTCATCTTTTCTCTCTATGCCTGGTGACTTCGTCCCTTTACTTAGATGTGATCATATTCAAACAAAGTACGCAAAATCTAAAAATGTGCTCTGTTGCCATTTCACATAAAAAAAAATTATTTTGTACTAGCTGTGCCCGCGACTACGTTCGTGTGGAATTTTGGAAGTAACTAAAAAGCTTCTTTGTAAACGACGTTTAAGGTAGACGTAAAAAAAATTTTCTTTGCAAATATCTTTATAAATATTAGTTTAGGCGAAAAAATAATGTGTATCAAAAGTAAAGCTTATAAACTGAGAATGAATTTGTTTTACTGTAATATTTACGTAGGATTAATAGTTTCGGAGATATTTAAGTTTATAGTTGGCAGAATTATTATTATTATCCGAAATAATATAGGACTTTAGTTTAAATGTTAAATATCTTAGAAACTATAAAACTACTATCAAAATTTCAGAAGTAAAGATAATTACTTGGCTTTTTAAATGATTTTTTGCCTGTGTCTGTATCATAAAAAATAAAGAAGTTATGGTCGAAGCAATATACGTTGTCATATATTTTTGTCCTGCAATTATTTTTTTTAAATGCTGTTTTTTGTCAATATATAGATGGTCAATTTTTTGTCCTTTTAAAACACTTGTTTTAGAAAAAATTTCCATCCTCCATGTTTTAGTCGCCATTTCGAATTTCAAAAAATCTTTTTTTTAACAATGTATTCATAATCAGTAACAAGAAATGTTTCAAAAAATTTCAAATTTGAGTTTCAAAATTATCTGCCCCATCACTCATGTTCCGGGCCGGATTAAGGATTGGCGCGCCACTAGACTAATAATTTATTTGCGCCCTCTTATTCATAATGGAAAAAAAACCATTTTTTGCTGTCCAGATTAAAAATTGACACTAGCGGCGAGGGGGGAGAAATATGACAAAAGATTTCTTGTCCCGGCTTCAAAATCGAAGAGAGGGGGAGAAATATGAAAAAAAAATTTCGTCCGAGTTTCAAAATGGATGAGCGGGAAGAAAAATCTAAAACAATTTCTATTAACCAAAATTGATAAGCAGAAATGGAAAAAAAGTTTTTCCTCGAAAACGAAAATTGATTGGCGGGGGGGGGACGAAATATATATATTTTTAATAAGCATAAAAAAACGTTCAAAAAAATATTCATCAAAATTGGATCCGCTTCATTGACTCGGCTACCTCCTTGTACATTTTTTAAGCTAGGTAAAATACGTATTTAAACAAGATCCATACTGAATATCTTCATTTTTTGTAGGGCAAGGAGGATTTTTTATACTAACCATGTTTGTTCTGGCAGTTATCTATGGTAAGTAGTGGCAATAGTGAATACAATATTCTTATAATTCTAGTTCTGCCTCTTCCTTATTTATTTTGTTTTTCTTACGGACAACACGACAAAACTAAAGAAATTCTATATTACACGATTTTTGCAGGCACTTAAAATATGTGCAAAATAAGAAAATTATACCGCAGGAAAACATCATTGTTTTAAAATTATTTAATAAATTAGATTAAAATATTTAAACAATAAAAAATCTGTTTGTATACTTGACATCCTTGCAAGTAGCAATTTAATACTTGAGTTTTGAAGTTTTGTCACCCCATTATTCCAATGTTGATTTTAATTTTATTCTGATGTTCTGTGCGAATTTCTCATTTACCATTCTCATATTTATGACACTGCTTTTTAAATTTTAGGTGCAAACGCAGTATTAGAAATAGCAACGTATACAATATTGTCGAAATTCCCTCAGTACTTTATGAAAGTCTACCTAATGGGCCAAGGTTTTGCAGGAATATTCAACTCAGTGTTGCAGATTTTTTCCTTGGCTCTTGGAACCTCAACTACGACGTCAGCTTTAGTCTATTTTATTGTTGGATCTGCGATGATGGGCTTCACTTTAATTTTATATTTTTTCAGTAAATATAACTCGTGTTATAACTGGTATGTTAACATTGTTGAAGAGGACACAAAGAGAAAAGTTATTCCATTTTCTGAGATGAAGTCTCTATTTAAAGTTGTATGGCCTTATGTTTTGATGTTTACAATTATACTGCTTACAATTTTACCAGTTCATACTGCTATTACCGCACTGGTAGTGTCAGAAAATTATGGAAATGGAGATCCTTGGACTGGTAAGAATACCATAAAAATTTAGCAGCTGCACTCATCAATAAAATCTTTCCAATTTCAAAAGATTTCAAAATGTCCATCGGTCCTTCGCGCGTCGGTTCGTCACGATAACATAAGAACGTAATGAAATTTGACGGTAATTGTAAGGTCATGTTGGTGCTCCTGTAAATGTAAAAGTTGATGGGTCAAAGATCAGTGCAATTAAACGGTCTACATGTAATCACTTGCATTAATTTACTCGAAAAAATATATTTTCTGATGTCATTCGAGTCAGCACAATGGTGAATTGAATGTATTTGTGAGCTCTTTTAAAGCCTTACATTTGTATAAAAAATTGGAAAAGATTGTCTAAGAGTTTGGCCCCTTACATAGCGATAACGGTAATATATAGATAAAAATGCACCGGACTTTTTTTGTAGAGCATTTATTTTTTTAAAAATTGGCTCGTAACAGCATATTTTACGGTTTACGGTTTACGCACAATGGTAACATGGCATTGGGCCCAAATGCGCCGAATTATTAATAAAAAAATTAAAAACGAGGCAAGTCTCCAAAAATTTGAAACAATTTAAGTAGCCTCTACTTCTCGTTAAGACATAATATGTAAATGTCATGTAGATTTTTACTGTCGACTCTTTTAATTTTATCCCAGCTCTATTAGGCTTAAAAATCCTAAAGTACACAACATAATTGATAACTAATTATTTTTTAGATACATACTTTGTGCCTGTAATAACGTTCCTATACTCTGAGGTCACTAGTCTTGTGGGAAGAATCTTTAATGCTAAATTAAATAAGGTAACTTGGTGTTATGTTTTAAAAGTGGAGTTTGATTACCATAATACAAATTTTGCTTAATATTTATTTTATTAACAAATGGAGAAGCTTGTTTCTCTTAGTATGTAATCAATTATATTAAAAATATGTTTTATTTTTGCAGAGTATTAACAAATATCTTCTGAATGCCATCATGCTTGTGAGGATGTTTATTTTTATACCTCTTATATATTTTTGCAACGCACAACCAAGATACCACTTTGATGTACTTTTTCCACATGATTGGCAGTATATTCTTATAATGGGGGCATTCGGATTCACTAATGGATACACATTTAATATGGTATACCTAGAAGTTGGAAAGTAAGTAGATGTACTCTATTATTAATAGGGAATCTAGGACACATTTCTAGGGGAGAGTAAAGTTCATGCAAAAAAGAAAAACATGTTTTAACATAAGATTCTCCGGAGGATTCAAATTTCGGGTTCGCCGATTCATTTGGAATTGGGAAACTGCAAAGGAAACGTTTTTTTAGTCAAAGCTTTTTTTATTTCTCAATCAGTATTTTGTGTGCTGTTAGAGATATTGATCTAACTGTTTACGAATATATTTCTGTGTTATTCTTCCTGGTTGCTGTATGAATCAAAATTACTTTGCCAAACCATTTTTTATGCATATATTTTTTAATTTATTTTAGGTCTGTCGAGCCTGAAAAAGTTGAAGATGCATTTATGGTCTTTATGTCATGCGTGGCTATCATAGGTCCACTTCTTACACCAGTAAGCATTTTTGCAGTGGAACTTTTATGATCCATGGATATTAATTAATTTTAGATGTAAAATTTAAACTGTATATAATGATATTATTATCGGCAATGACTTTAATCTGCCATGGAGAATCAACTCAATGTATTTATGTATTTGACGTAAATTGTTAACCTAAAAGAGATATATTTTTGATATCTTGAACATGTGATGTAAATAATTATAAGTAGTTAACATTTTTGTTTAAGTAAGTGTTTTTTACAATAACTCACCTTGTATGATGTGATGATGAAATAAATTAATAAAATCAGAGAATGGTAATTTTCTTAGCCTTAATGTAAATTCCGAATGTCAGTACTACAGAAAAATGATTATTAGTAATTAAAACAATAACAGAATTGATTACCTACATACTACAATATAGGATAGAACAGAAAGAGATTTAAAAAAATAACTGAAAAAGTTGCTGGCTTGAAAAGAATTAAAACTAGGGACGGTCATAGAGGCGTCTTGACAACGTATGTTGATACATATGGTTAAGCAACGTTCATCGTGGTTAGTACTTGGATGGGTGACCGTCCAGGGAAACACAGCGATCTCGTTCCACCTTCTAGCGGCTTGCATATCAGCGTATACGCGGAAGATATGCATTTTAAGGAACGAATTGCTATCATAATCGAAATAAATATAAAACAGTCGGGCTTTATAAATATACAAAGTGATTATTGTTTTCCATCATACACTTGATGATAAACTAATCAATGAAACAAATCTCTACATAAAGCCTCCTTTTCGACCAGTGTCATGTAAATATGTGTAGGAATATTTGAAATATTTGTTTGAATTTCTTGTTTGTAAAGAGAGAA
Source organism: Rutpela maculata (assembly GCA_936432065.2). NCBI lineage: Eukaryota > Metazoa > Arthropoda > Insecta > Coleoptera > Cerambycidae > Rutpela > Rutpela maculata. The sequence goes on from OW386286.2 coordinate 248,973,449, forward strand.
ACTCTTATAAAATTTGTTGGCAGTGATATACCACCATATCCTTATCCAAAAATAAAAAAGTGGGAAAAATAAATTCAACATTCAGTCAGTGAGTTATCGCCTAACTAAGTAACGCGTAAGATCTATGTCACCATCTTGATTTTTTTCACCTATTATTTCCAAGGTACGTTTGGCTTCATTTTATTTGTTTATATGAAAATCACTTTTTAATAATGCAATTTACATTTATTAAAAAATAAACATTTGGGTTCAGCTAACCTCACATTTTAAGATTTCCGAGTAGTGAATTTCAGAATAACATGATTTTCTAGTACTAGACCACTTGGCCTACTAGACGACGATTGGGCAAAGTTTATATGTAATGGTAATATAAAGGTAAATTTGCTCCGATAATAACTCGAGATCGTGGTTTATGCGCCTGCTAAAAATTGTGTGTTCTTAAAACATTTTAATCAACAATCGGATGGGTTTTACAGCTGTGACCGTTTAGGTTAATTGCAGGTCTATACTCAACATAAGCAGTATGCAAGTATTGTGGGTAAATACTGAAATATTGTGGATAATCATTTTATTTGTCACTTAATTTGTTTTTTTTTTTCAGTAAAGACTACCATGGCCAAAATAAACACCATAAAGAAAGTGTTAAGAATAAGAGGTTCTTTGAGTCAATAAGCAAACTACCAATTATTCACATTCACCAAGACGAAGCTTTAACTGAGGGCCTTTAACCATCTACTATCTAAAACAGATTTGCTGGAAGAATAAAAGAAGGGCCTCGACGAATGAGCCCACCAACTATTCTGAGTCAAAAAGAAGATAAGGATCTGGTAGAATGGTATTCAAATCTTGCTAAATATCCCTTTCCACGAAAAATATATGATATTTTAAATTTATAAAGGATAGTTCCGCTCGCAGTAAGTATTGGCCACAGTTTGCCATCTCCTTACCCCCCATTCCCCACCTCCCTTCCTGTTTTGAGGTGTGCGGCTTAAATATCGTAGTTTTTGGATCTTTCTTTCATTTGTGCATCATATACTACATATATTCCAAATTTCAAGTTTAAAATATCCTATAGGACTTGCTTACAGCTTACTAACATTTTAAGAACACGATCAGTTCATTTGCTCGGGAAATTGAGATATGAAACTGGTCCTATTATATATATAGGCATCTATGGTATTCGTAGACTATACGCAAATTGCAGTACCTGTCTTCGAAGGTTGCTAATCTTCCCAATATCAAAATATTTCTATTTTTTCAAGCCAGCAACAGATCCTTGATCTCTATATCTTGCCCAGTAAATAATAAATATCATCAGTATATATCTAATTACAATGAGTAGCTATTTATTCTATCGAAGTAGGTAGGTAAATAGAAGGAAATGATAAATGTCAGATCAGAAGAAATATGTAGATACCTGTTCTGTGGCAAAATTATCAAGACGTTATCACCTACTGTTTAATTGTTAATAATTATTGTATAAAACAGCAATTAATTCGTTTAAGTTTTAGAGGTTATTTGAGGCTATAGCAATAACGCAAGTGGTTGAAGTGGTAGGATATCTCAACAATGAATTACGTAATAATGACTTCTAAGTTAATCTTAAGTAGGCGCGGTGCAATCTTAAGTAGTGATTTGTCAATATATAGGAAGTAAACAGAAGAACCATAAAATATAAACAACTAAGTAATTTAGCGCCAAAATTGATAACTTTACTTTACTACAAAGGTTCATAAAGAAGCAAAGTTGACACTGTAAATGAAATCATCTTTTCTAATTTATATTTTCCTTACTTTTCTCCACGTGAGATTAATTGTGAGTAAAAGACTCAACAAAGCACACAATATCTGTATTATGCATCATCAAAGTATATCGTGTATTATTAGGGTGATCCTTAGTAGGGTGGCCCATCTTTTTCGAAATCGAAAATGGTTCCATTTGAAGAAAAAACAGTCCCCTCAAAATATTATTGAGGCAAATTGAAGGCAAGGGGTGCGCAGAATGCATTATTATGCAATAATAAAAGTAAATGGAATTATTTACATTCTTTGGTTGATGCATTGTTTTTTTTTTTTTAATCAGCAACATTTATCTTTAGAATGACTAATCAAGTCATACAAATATCAAAGACATTATCTGTTGTGACTATGACATGTGTCATACTACTGTAAATCCGTAGTCTAAGAAAACTAGACTAGAAGTTTTTGAAATAAAACTCTCGTTTTATCTTTGTGTATTTTATTATGAAACGTTTTTTTCATACATAGTACCAAATATTATCTTAAATCTACAAGACATATAGTAATAAAAACAATATTTTTGCACTAGGCCAAAGCATGCGACAGGGTTTCTTTTTTTACATTTGGAAACTGTGATTTATAATCATTTACAACTTGGAGTAAAAACTGTTTTTGGTCTTCATTTTTTGTTAAAATGTCATTATAGTCAGTAATAAGTTTGATTCCTCTCTCAGCAGCATCATTTACAACTTCAATTTTGTTTACAATATTGAAACATCGGGTATAACTTTCATTTTCCCTCCATGTTGTTGGATCATTTTCCAAAAATTCCATAGACAAACCTAATTTTTGAAAAAACTGTTTAGTGTTCTCACATATGAAGTCCTGAATTTCCTTGTTTTCAACGTCAGTAATGTTACTAATCATAAGTCGTTTAATACCCTCTTTATTTGGTGCTTTCCTATTCAAAGCTTTAACCATTTCTCTTTTAGTGGTAACTGAAATATCGTCATCAAAGAAAGATAAGCCAACATCTACTGAATTAAGGTACCACAAATGGTTCACTATTTTCCTACTTGCGGCTTGAGATATTTCTTTGTCATTATTTTGATAATTAATGAGTTCTTTACAAAAGTCTAAGTCATGAAGCGGTGCTTTACTAGCAAATGACGCTGTAAACCAGGCCTTTACATAAACCTTTACAATAAAGAGACATGTATCTTCAATACCTATTTTTTCTTTTTTAGTTAGTTGGAACTGATCTTGGAAAAAAAATATTTTTAGACAGTAAATGGCTTTGGCCATCCAACGTGCATGATGAAATGCCCCTGGTTGATAGAATGTCGTGTGAGTGGGCTCTTCTTCAACAAAAAGTTTGGAAAGCATTAAAAATTCTTTATAATCATCACGAGGCTGTTGCAAAGTTAAAGCTGCATTTAGAAACTTTACAATTTCGGCTTTAACTGGTTGTAAAATGTGTTTAATTTTTGATACCTGAAATCCAGTTTTTAGTTTATTTTGATCTATTTTAGGCCAAAATTCCCTAAAACGTTTAAATAGTGGCACATTTGGACCAGATGAGGAAGGCATTTTTGTGTCAAACACACTTCTCAAAACCACTTCAAAAATATGATGTCTACAAGGAAAATATAGAATATCTCTTTCTAATTTTTATTGCAATAGTGTGGCTGCCCCATTTATATAACCCATATTTGATGCTGTTGTATCACAACACAAAGCTATTACCTTTTCGTCCAAATTCCATTCACAAAGCACATCATAAACTGCTTCACTCTGTTCTCTTCCAGTTGAATTGGGCAAAGCTGGTACTACAAGTAGTTGTTCAATATCTCCACTAGTAACTAAGATAGCAAGTCTATCGATATTTCCCATTCCAGTGAGAGAAGGTAAAAGTTTTCCATCCCAATGGATGACTGGGGCCGGCAATTCAGAATTACCGAAGGCAGTTTTTAATATTTCAGCTCTTTCTTCGCGGATGCGTTGTCTAGAGCGCTGAAGTGTGGTTCTGCTGATGGACAAAGATGTGGTGTCATGTCCTAGTACTTCTGCTACTGCCGTCAAAATATGGACTCCATACCTGTCGCTTATTTTGCAAGCATCAAATGCAGCGGCTATTTTTGGTGTGATGATGTTACATGTTCCATACAATCTCCTCTTTTTTGGCTGCGACGGGCCAGGCTGGTCTTGTAACAACTCTTCTTGGGCTTCGATTATTTCATCTTCATTTTCGTTGGAGTCGGCTGAATTACTACTTGATGATGGACAGGTGACTGTTTCCTCTAATCTAGCTTTTTCTTGTTGACTTCGTTGCATTCGTTCGGATAATTTCTGTAATTTCTCCTCAGCTGATTTTTCTTGAGAAGCAAGTTGGTAATCAATACCATGCATAAATCCAGGACGTCCCTTTTTTCTTTGGTTAATTAAAAACTGCTTATCTTCATCTATTTTCATCAATTCCAATCCATTTGCATGAGAAATGTCGAAAAGATCGTCCAATTTTTCAACGAAATTTTTTTCTTTACCTCCCGCACTGGCTCTTTTAGCCGTTTTTTGTAAGTTCCTCCACTCTGCATAAAGTTTATCTAGTTGTTTAACACAATGAAAATCCTGACGTGTCGGAATGCGAGCTTTATCCCAAAAAACTGACACCTCTTTTATTGTTAATTTAGCACTTTCATGTACACTTAGCTTCACTTCACGAATGTTATAAAAGAGCACTTGTAATACTTGTCTATTAGACGGCAATTTATTGCCAATGATTTGTGACGAATAGTGTCCAACTAAGTAAATGAAAGTATCCTTTCGTAAGGATCTAACATCAGCCATCGTTAAATGTTTTTTCAAAAAGGAACGTATGCTAGAACTTATAATGTCACCACTGTAAAACACAATTGCAAACTGACATAAAAACCTACCGTAGGTGCATTGTATTTCCAAACTTCCAAAACAAATAATTTCTAGGAAATAATTACACCAATAAAACATTAAGAGAAAAGAGGTAGATATTTGTATTTTAAGTAAAATTTAAGTGTATTACCGTAATAAAATATTATCTACAAATTTCTACCTGAATGCGGCACGGGTTACCGTAATAAAATCTTATCTACAAATTTCTACCTGAATGCGGCATGGGTTACCGTTCACCGAATTATCTGAAACTTTGACATAAATTATTCCTAGTATAATAGTATATTTTCGTGGGGTGAGACTTAAAAAATACGCAAAAAAAATTCACCTCCTATAGAGATGGGCCATCCTAATCCTTAGCTATACTTGACGATATTTTTTTCTTACAATTTGTTCGGCTTTACCCCCTAAATTGGTTCCAGTTATTTAAAAAATGAAGTATACAAAATTTTAACTCGATCGGATAATGCTAACCCGTGCCCCAAGGTAATTAAAATTCACCACCAGGCGCAATTTTCATCGATATTTTTTTCTTACAATTTTTTCAGCCTCACCCCCTAAAGTGGTTCCAATTATCTAAAAAATGAAGTACAAAAAATTTTAACTCGATCGGATAACGCTAATGGCAATTAACTCGTTAACAGTTCCTTGATCTTCTAATTTCCCGGCCAAACATTCTAATTTTGCGCAGTTATGTGTAGCTCACATACAGGGTGTAATTAGTTTCATGTCATTAAAAAAACTGGTAATGGGGCCCGACTAGACAAACAAAAAACCTTTATGACTTTTTCCTTTAGGGGTACTTTAAAAAAACTGACCTAGGTCAACAATTTGAATATTAGGGTAGGAAACATTTGAGAACCACTGCCTTTCTGGGTCAATGGACGTATACTTTCCAATTATACAACATTTAAATTGTCTTAAAAATGTGCAATGAGTACCGACCGACTCGTTCTCGCCGGCACGCGGCGGCCCGCGGTTTGAAAGCAAAGAAGGGCGGCGCCTTTGATGACCGCCTCAACGGAACCAATTATAGAAATGTAAATAATTCGTTATCTCTTTTTGCAGAACTGCAAGCAAATGATGGGCGTAGAGGTTTAAACACAGCATTTCTTTACATGTGTGTTTTTTTAATTTAGAACAAAATATTGGAGATTTTATTGTTGTTTATAATTTTTCAGATTTAAAAGTGATTTATTAACATTTGTAACCTAAATGAGCGTTCTGGGTTAAAAGCTTAAAAAATGAGAAATTATTGCATGACATTGGGAAATAAAGAGCTAGACGTCTGAGAGACGATAACAGAAAACAATGTGTATTTTAAGTTAGAAAAAAGTCTGATTTATTTAACGAATTGCTGATCAGGTATCGAAAACTAAAATATTCGTCTAAAACTAGAACTTACCAATAAATTATTGTTGATTTACATAAATTGTTCGAAATGGCTTCCATCTGCATCAATACACTTTTCGGTACGTCGAACTGAGGACATACGCACTCACGTTCAACACATTTGGTAAATTAGGATCATTTTTTATGGTTTCTATGCACATTAAAATACCACACTAAACTATCAACTAACGTTGTCAATAAAGAAAATAAAAATAAAAACTTGGTCCAAAATTCAAAAAGCAACACAAAATGAACGAATAAGTAATGTCTGTACGTAATCAAGAACTTAACGACTTGAACGGTAAGTCAATAAAATAAATCTTAACTGTAAATACGTGGCCCAAAATTCAAAAAGAACAAAAGCAACACACAAAAACAACGAATGGGTTCGACGAGTGTACTTAACGAAGTGCCCACAGAAACTAAAATATTGCACCAGGGAGAGTATAGTTTTCTTCAGATCTACTAGGCACTCAGAAAACGTCGACGTCTTTCACCTTTACCGCACCGCTCAAGACCTTACCTTACCTACTTTTAAAAAGCCATAAAAAAGTGTGGTTATCAACTTATGTCCTCACCTACGCGCGGTCTCTAACAAAGGAGCGCGATACTTTGAAAGAGCCGTATTAGCGTATTTGATGGTTAGAAGCGCCGACATACGCGAAGATAAAAGCCTATCCCAACATTCCAGCAGTTCTCAAACAATATTATTGAAAATTTTCTAATTTTTTTTTTCTGAAACTATGGGCTTTAGACCCTATGTTATATAAGGTTGTTTTGTTCGTTTAGTCGTTCCCCACCACCAGTTTTTTTAATGACATGAAACTGATTACACCCTGTATTATAACACGTATTAATATAAATTATGTTAATTGACTATAAAACTTTTTTCTCTGTTTTCTATGAATTTTGAACAAATAAATTGCTGAATGCTTTTATAAGGAAAACTTTTAGTTTTTTCTCTTTAGTCTTTCTTTAAAGAAAAAACTTTCTTTCTCAGAAAACATTTTCCTTAAAATTAGTTATATCTCGAAATTCTAATTTACTGTTACGTATACGTTTTCCTAGACAAGTGTGGAAACGTGTCACTCCAATATTTACATGCGCAGAAAACCGGGCATTGTAGCATAAAAATGTAATAGAACTGAAGTTGTTGATCTTTATCATAATGCAACTGAAAACAGAATTATTTCAAAATATGGATATGGTATGGGGAAACTATACTTGAGTTCCATGATTTCATTCATTCTCTTCACTTTAGCCCATCACATTACATTTTATTTTTGGAGGTGGTGTGGCTATTTTTTTCTGTTATTTGTAAAGTCATTTTGCACGAAATCATTGACAACAATGATAAAATATGAGAGCAGATAACAATAACATATTTATTGGAGGCTCGTACAAATCTGCGACAGTTTAATATTTTTTTGACATAAAGTTGAAGTAGTACAGTTTTATTAGTTTATAACATAATAAAAGGTACTACAGATAGTAAATGCATTAAAATGGAGGTAAAAAAAGGTAAGGCACCAGATATGGTCGTTTACGTAACAGTGCGTGTGTACGTGTGAGAGCTAGACAATACAAATTAAATTTTAAAACTAAATAATTTTTTTTATTTAGTGCATAAATGACATTACTGTATGAAAAGTCATGGTTTTGTTCCTGGTAAAGTGTAGAACCTGCCTATAATTTCTCTGGCAATACAAGAAAAAAATGTGATTAAAATTCAGAAAAATTATGTATAGGTAATCTGAAATAAAACCTTTGAAAATTAACAGATGAATGAAAACGTTTTAAAAATTTTTAGGAATAACCCACCCTAAGAGCTCTAGAGAGCCGTATCTCCTCAGGGGCGAATCTTAATATAGTGGTGAAGATAGGTCAAATAGGACAAATATTGCAATAAAATGTATCTACTCTTCTTGAAGTGTTTATAACAAAATTTTTCATCGGTAATGCTACGAAGATGTTTTTCAGCTTCTTTCGCCAGTTTGTCCACTACTCATTTTTTTTTAAATATTTTTTAAATATTATAATTCGATTTGTGTTGTGAATGAGGGAAGCTAGGATCGTAAACCCCAGAGTAAATTATCTAAGTATGCCGAATAATAGTTCTTCTATATGCTTGAAGTAAAGGTGGTACGGGATGGAGTGGTCCATCACACGGACAGATTAAATTTATGGATTTACATTCTATAAAAAAAATGAGAAATTTTCATGTCAAACATTTTCCTTTTTAATACATTTTAACTTCATGTTAAAATTGATGAATTAGGTGTACAATAAAACAGTAAACGCAGGCTGTGATAAAAAATGCATTTCATCAGATGTTGAAAATTATGACCGTCAACAAGAACCAAAAAAGTACATTAAGGCCAGGCTTACTAAAAATAGCTGAGAAAGAAAATTGATTATTTTCTAAAAGGAATAAGATTATGCAGCAAGAAATAGGTGTTTCTATTAAAAAAAAATTACAGAGCTTAAAATGGGGCTCGGGCCCAAATTTAAGTCGTCCATATGTCGAGGTCCTTTAAATGGATTTTATTTCAAGGATTTTTCCCAAAAATACGATGATCCCGAAATAATTTGTTGTGTCAACTTAAATGGACACTCGGTATAGCACATTTGCAATATGTAAAGGTAACACTTTCCTTCCCTCTAGTAGCGAATATATCTAGGAAGCATTTTCAATTGCCAACGAATTCGTTAATAATAATTTGTTATCCAGTTTATCCAGGTAAAAAAATACTGATCCTGTAATAATATTGATAGAAAGGGAGCAAGAGAACTCCTTTTGGATCATTTTATTTCGGATGAGCTATAGTTAGTTATACTAACCATAATCATAACTATTAATAAAATAAATTTCCGACAGCGTTCCGTCGGAAAACAAATAACGCCACGTTTGTGGTGCTAAATAAAAAGATTAAAACAAATATACGAGAAATGACATGAGAAGTTTGAAGAGGTTTGACCCGTTGAAATTTTTCTTATTAATCTGCCGCCTAACAGTTGAATACTAAGGAAATTTGTGCAATTAAATACTGCAAAAAATTAGCCAGGATTTAACTATAAAATGTGGGAAGTTTATTCCACATGTGAGACATAGTGACTTCCCGATGGAGGGCTATGAGAAATCTATTTTATTGATAAATCATCCTAAACAAAATGGCTCCCGCACTTGCTTGATTTGAAAAATACTTTTATAAATTTTGCAAGTATACTTTTTTATATTTTAGTCTCTCTGCACTCAATTCAAACAGATTCAATAATAATAGACAAGAAACTTCAGGAAAAATGGATCGACGAACCAAAAGACAGATATTACTTTGTGCATATATTATTTATTTTCCTGGGTCTTATGCACTTCATACCATATACATTCTTTTTGACTGCTAATGCAGTGAGTATTCTAACTGAATTATGCCTGTAAAATAATTGATATACATTTATCGTTTTCAGTATTGGATGTACAAATTTCGAAATACATCTGCTGAAATAACAGATACAGATGCAAGAACACCACTACAGACCCATTTCTCGCCGGGATCTACCATTTCTGCCACAGTACCAGTGATAATTTTTATGTTGAGCTCAACAATTTATGGACATAAAATCAAAGCAAGGACTAGAGTGTTGGGATCATTGTTTGTCTTCACCGTTTGCTTTATACTTATGACTGGATTTGTGAAAACCAATACCGATACATGTAAGTAAAAATGCAAATGTCTGACTTTAACAATTTAAACATCGATTTTATTGTTTTGTTCAATTGTTTAATTGTGTTTAATGGATTCTCCTCGAATAGTTACATTATTGACTGATAAAGTTACAGCTTTTACGTTTTTTCAGTATAATTAATCAATAAAAGAAAAAGTACATTTTGGAAACCTAAAATAACCTTTAATATCATTAATTTTTTTTGTAATTTATTTAAAAATATCATATTGGTACTGTCGTGCGCAAAAAAAATGGGAGAAGTCTTAATAACCTATTTTTGCTAAAATTTAGTTGTATACATCTAACTTTAATTTTTGTGACATTGTCAGTGATTTGTCAAAATTCATATTACATATTCAAATAGAGACAGATTTACATTAGAAAAAAATAGTTGTCCTGTTTTTTTTTGCTCACGACGTTGAATATCTCATTACAATAAAATATAAATTATGATTGTAAGTCCAGCAAATGAAAATCACCCAACAGATTAATAATAGTAGTAAAGATGGTATCATTTGGAGCGCTTGTGACATATGATATTCGAAGGGGAATAGTGATAGCAAGACTAGCAACTTGACAGTTGAGGAAAATTTGACGCGGCAGAAATAAGAAAAGCACGAAGATCAGGCTTACTCATTTACAAAATATGAATTCATTACCAAAGTATTTAAGGATAATATCTTTGATTTCTTTCTTCTCCAAAAGATTTCAGATGATAATGAAAACTTGTACAACTTTTCGGTGGCTTGACATTCTTTGATAGTAGAAAGAAATATTTTACTTATATAAGACATGCAGTGAGCAAGATTTTATATTATTTTTATTACTTCCACATCTAGTGGAAGTATAGTAATGCAATTTTTTTTTAATTTCTTATTATTCAGATAGGCTTAGAATGCCATAAGTTCGAGCAAAAAATTTTTTTCTGCCTGTCGGTCTGTCTGTACCTTTTTTGTGGGCAAGTTTACTCTGGAACCGTTTAAGATATGGACTTGAAATTTGGTACACGTATGTATTTTAACGAGATCTGGAACTAGATTATATTTCGGTCTTATTTCAGTGAAGGGTTGGGGTACAAAATGGGATAAATTGGGTAAATAGGTATATCAAGCAATAAGAGTCCGTAAAATTGGTATTTAGTATATATAAAAGAAGAAGTTAAGGTCTCAAGACATTTTTTTGGCATTAGCCACCCTCATTACTACCCCCACCCCACTATTAAAGGGAGTAAAAAAATAAAATTGTAATTTAGCGTGTATACAAGAATCTAAGGCCTAAAATTTGTTTTTACTTCATCCACCCCCATACCACCCATCTACCACCACCTCTACCCCCACTATCGATGTGGCATATCGTTTTATAGGTTTTTGGGGTAGACGATTTCAAATATTATGTTATTAAATTTTCATAAATAATAATGTCCACATAGTGAAGTGCAAATATAATATTAAATTTTTTTTCGTTGTGAGAGACTTGGATAGAAAATCTAGGTGTGGGCTTTCAAGATGTATAAACACCCTACAGGTTGCATTGTAATTCGAGTCTTATGAACAAACGAACATCATCGTGCCTGCCTTTCAAGATTATTTTAGCAGGTTGCTAAATTGACATCAATGTTTCAAGGATTGATGAGGAGATAGCGTCAGAGACGCGTCATCGCGTGCGTGTCTAGCTTCTACGATTTCAAATTAAAATACCAAGTAACCTGTACGGTGTTTATAGATCGTCTATTATTTTCTTGATTGTATAATAAGTGGGTTGGTTACCCCGAGTAGTATGGATGCGCAGTAGGTTTCCTCGAGTATTTTGGATGCGCAGTGACTTTTCTCGAGTATCATTGATGTGCACTAGGTTACCACGAGTAGTATGGATGCGCAGTAGGTTCCTCGAGCACTGTTGCCCAGTAGGTTACCTCGAGTAGTAGCGATGCGCAGTGGGTTTCCTCGAGAATTATGGATGCACAGTGGGTTACCCCGAGTGGTATGGATGCGTAGTAGGTTTTCTCGAAGAAATTGCTTGAAGTAGAAGCTTTACTTCTATCGTGTAATCCACGGTACACAATGATTTTTTATGTCTTTTTCATACCATTTTCTGCGTATTCCACATTCAGTGGAAGTATACTAAGGCAAGCAAAAATTTGAAAATTTTCATTATTCAAATATGCTTAGAATATCATGAAACGTCAAGATTTTAAATTTGAACAAAAAAAATGTCTGATTGTGCCGTCGGTCTATCTGTTGGTCTTGTAACTTTTTGACGCTCATGATAACTCTGGAACCGTTTAAGATATTGACTTAAAATTTGGTACACGTATATATTTTAATGAAATCTGGAACTAAATTATATTTTGATCTTATTCCATTGAAGAGTTGAGGAGTAAATTGTGGTAAATGGGGGTAAATAGCAAGCAAGTAAGAGTCCATGAAATTGGTATTTAGCAGAAATAAGAGGAGCTGAGGTCTCAATAAAACTCTTTGCATTAACCATCCTATTACCACCCGCACCCCATTATTAAAAGGGATGAAAAAATATTGTGATTTAGTGTGTGTACAAGATCAAGAACTTCTTTTCACTTCATTCACCCCCACTACCCATGCAGTATATCATTTTATGGGTTTTTGGGGTTCGCGATTTCAAATATTATATTATTGAAGTTCCATAAACAATTATTTCCACATAGTGGAATATAGAATTTTCGTTGTAAGAGACTTGGATAGGAAGTTTGGATGTGGAAGTAGTGATTCCTTAGGCAGCGGTTTTTTACTTTTTAATCATTCTTAAATTATAAATGGCACAAATGTTTTATATATGATACGTTTTGTCACACAATGAAGTAGTGTCCTCTAGTTAGATCTAAAAATATTACTATATGTATTTTTTAAAATCAATGGCGACTTTCGTAGACCGAAATATATTATTATATGTGGTGTTTGTAAAAAATGATTTGCAAAGTTAGAGTGTGTTTTATTATTCTGAAATGATGATGTGTTCCTTAAATCTAGTTTTAAAATTTCTTGCAGTCTGGCCTATATAATAGCTAATGAATTCTGAACATGTAATCTTAACAACTTTTTTAAATTTTGGTGTTTTATCTTTAGCATTAAATAATAGATATGATAGTTTTTGAAACGGTTTAAAAGCTACTTCAATATTAATAAGAGAGAAAATTTGAGATATTTTGTCAGATATTGGTGTAAGTATTTAAGGTATTAAATATTTAAAATTTTCTATTTCTCTATGTCACGAATATATTTTCCCAAGAGATAAAATTTTACTTTTCCTGTTTATGAGACCGTTAACTCTGGTGTTGTTAAAACCATTGAAAAATCCAATCTGTTTTATTGTATTAAGTTCTTTCTTAGGATTTGTTTCACTTAACGGAATAGAGAAAGCTCTATGAATAATTGATCTAAACGCTGATAGTTATGTGACTTTGGATGTGTTGAGATTTGGGGGATTGTGGTATCTGCAAAAGTGGGTTTTCTAAAAATGTCAAATGTGAGTTTTTGATTCTGATTTGAAATTGTTATGTCTAGGAAAATTATTTTGCTATTTACTTCTTTTTTGACAATAAACTTGTTCTTTGGATGCATGTTGTTTACATATTGCAACGTATCATTTAGATTTTGATCATTACGTTTGAAACAGATAAGAATGTCACCTACGTATCTGTACCAGAACACAATGTTCGTTGAATGTTCTGTTTTAAAGAATTTTTCTTCGAAATCTGACATAAAATCTTCTGCTAGAAGAGGACTTAGGAAACCCATAGCTAATCTGTCTTTCTGTTTCCATTTATCTATCTATTGTTTAACGCTAAAAATAAAACACCAAAATTTAAAGGTTCAGAATGCGCTAGCTATTATATAGACCAGATTGGAAGAAATCTTGTAGGAATATAACATCTAGGAACATATGTCATCATTTCTGCATAACAAAATACATTATTTATTTATTTTTTTATTTATTTAGAAGAAGAAACAAACAGGTTACGAACCTAATCACATGTTTCTTGAGAGGAGACTACACACGATACAACCCGGAGCCAATCCGGGCAGCACGCTTCGAGGATCGTAAGGCAACCCAACTTTTACGAGTTGGTCCCGCAATCCCCAAAGCACACCGCCCAGGCCGCCCCCAGCCAGTTACATCGCACGTAGGCCCCTTAAAGGAGTATTACATAGTATTAGTATAGTTGGTACATTCAAAATGAAAATACAATATAGTGATTCTTATAAGTACTACTACAGTAATACCTAAATATGAAAGTGTGTAATGAAGCTAAGCATTTATTATTCATATATTATAATTTATGTAGTAAAAGTGGTAGTGAAGTTGTGATATATTTATTAATTATTTGCAGGACTGATTTGTTTGAGTTACAGAAATATCGGGTTAATTTCTTTTTTAAATTTGCTCGGAGTTGTGTCGTAGATTCCCGAAGATATCTTGTCTTGAAACTTGTTATATATTATGCACATGCTGTTTAGTAAGGAGTAATTTCTAGTTATTTTAAAAACTGTGCTTTTTGGTCGCACCCTTCGGTCAGGAACATATAAGTTTAACTTTGATATTAAGTAAGGACCATCTAATTTATAATTTAAGATATTGTAGAGAAACATAAGTATGTGTTGAGTTCGTCTATAATCAAGTTGTGATATTCCGAAGTTTTTACGTATTGGTTCATAATGCACAAAGCCGGGATTGATATTATTTTTCTTATAGAAAATATACTTTTTAAACTTGTTTTGTACTCTTTCAATAGTATGTTTTAAGTTTTATTTTAAAGGATATCAAATGATGAACTATATTCCAGGCGGCTACGCACAAAGGCATTATATAAATATTTAATGGTTTCTATATTTTTAAAATCATATGTGGTACGCTTTATGAATCCTAACATTTTATGGGCTTGTTTAGAGATATGATTTATATGATTTTCGAACTTTAAACTTTGCTGGAAAATAATTCCCAGATCTATAATCTGGGTGCATCTTTTTAGTTCTGTTCCGTTCATCGTATAATTATTGAGATAAGGATTTCTCATAGTAGTGCATTGCATTTATTTAGATTAAAATATAATTTATTCCTAAGTGACGAGGCATGGATAATTTCTAAATCGTTTTGTAAAATTTGGGAATCATTGTTGTTCTTTATTTCTTTAAACATTTTAAAATCGTCAGCAAATAGTAGACTATCTGATGTAATCAAATCAGGTAGGTCATTGACAAAGACTAGGAATAGCAATGGACCAAGGATTTTGCCAAAAAGGTACTCGATCTAACACCACGGTGTGTTACAAATTGGCATCTGCGATAAAGGTAAGATGCAAGTAGCCTTATCAAATGATCACTTAGTCCATAATAAGCCAGTTTTGCCAAAAGAATATCGTGGTTTACCTTATCAAATGCTTTGGCAAAATCTGTGTACACCGTGTCTACCTGACCTCCTCCCTCAAGAATTAGGCTTACTTCATTGACAAAAGTAGCTAAGTTTGTTTCTACTGACTTTTTCTTACAAAATCCATGCTGTTTGGGGGAAATATAATTTTTAAAGTACACATACAGCTTTTCATACAAAACATTTCATATAATTTGGCAATACAATTTAGAACCGCAATAGGGCGATAGTTAGTGACTAGATTCTTATCATCTTTTTTATGTATTGGTGTTAATTTTGTTTCCTTAAACTTACTAGGAAAGATACCCATGTTCAAAAATTTTTGAAAGAGTATAATTAGTGAGTACATTAGGTAATCTTTACAAGCTTTAAATATATAGCGAGGAATATTATCAGGGCCCGCAAATCGCTTTGGCTTTAGCTTTCTGAAGGCATTTTCCAATTCCTGTGCGGAAATGTGTGCAAAATGAAGGTGACCTGAGTGAATTTGTTTATTTACTAGTATTTCCGCTGCCAAATTTTTCACATATTCAACGGAGTATGTGGAATCTTCATTGTATACTTCCGCAAAGTACTTGGAAAAACCTTCGGCAATCATGTGATTATCATTAGCAGGTTCTCCGTTGATTAGAAATTGTGTGTCAGAATTACTTTCATACTTTCTAGTCTTAACGAAATTCCAAAATATATTATTATCTTTGTTAATATTCATCTCAATATTTTGAATATAGTCTGCGTAAGCTTTATTAATTTTAATTTTTAATTCCGCCCTTTTTGCTTTATAATTATTCAAATAAAATTCAGACACGTTATCACGTGTACACCCTTTTGTAAATACCCTGTACCGTGGATCCGGTAATTATAACACCAGGGTAACACTAAACACTAATTTATTAACTTACGTACTGATTACAACAAAAAATAACTTCATTAATATACCTCTAGATACTATAATTCACTACTTCAGTCACTTTACTTTGCTTACTTCTTTTTAATGTTTCTCAACTGACTAACTGAACTGGAGTATCCACTGCCACTCACTCTCCTTTTATACTCTTGGGTAAGTAGTTCTGGATCTTTCTACAGCTTTCCACAATGTTCCAGTAGATGGTAGCACCGCGCGCCATCTTTGAGATGATTGCCGAACTAATTAACTTAATTGTTCTCTGTTACTTCTACATAGAACTTAAAGGTAACTCTCGTAGTACATGTAACAATATTATTATATTTTTAGAGTGATGTCACTAATCAGCTTTATTATGCATAATGATCAGAAGTAGATCAACATTATATACGGAGGATAGGTAATTTCTTGTTATTATTTTATCATTTATTTGTTTAACGTCGGCCTATTTCCGACCCCAGGAGACGATAGACCCAATCTGGGAATTTTGCATAACCTCTTCTCTGTCGAAGGGATCTTTTACTTGCCTAACATTTAATAGACCAGGCACCTACTGCTTTACATTCCCTTCGGAGGATGGTATATTCATTACGAAATCCTCGCTTTGAAATTACACAGCTTCTGCCTATTCGCTGATATACAAGCCGCTAGAAGGTGGGACAAGATCGTCGTGTTTCCCCAGATGGGTTACCCATCCAAGTACTAACCGCGATGAACGTTGCTTCACTGTACGTATCGAAATATATGCACAGTCAAGGCGCCTCTACGTTCGCCCATAATTTCTTGTTATTTTCATATTAAATATTATTGAGTGTATGAAAGTTATCGATTAAGTATCCAAAATAACATTTTTCAGTCATTACTAAAATAACATCACATATGCTATACTTTTGCAAAGTGTTCGTGGAACATTGTTTTCGTCAAATAAAATAAGTAAATAAGTTTACATGAAAACAATAGTACTTGAAAAATTATTAGATTTAATATTATTTAGGAAGATTATTCGATATTGGCAAAAACATCGTTTTCTACGTTTTGCTTTAGTCAAATAAAAGGATTTGAATTACTATGGAATCAAAGTAAAAATTAATTGGCATAATTTTCACCTTAAAAAGCAGAATTAAAAATATTATTGATTTATCATGTTCAGAACGTTTGGATAACCTTACGAGCCAGTACGCCCAAGTTGTGGAGCATATCCACAAATCACCATGGTTTAAGGGCATTAACACCCCTAGAAAATTCATTACCACAGTTTGAAGAATAAGGTTTTGCTTGCTACCCAAAACACTTAAATAGAGTTGGAGTACTTAACTCAGACATTTGGAGTACATGCGGTACCACAGGTGACCTGGACCATATTTTCTTTAGTGGTCAAAATCACCAAAAGGCTACTAATGTTATGTTAATCTGCATTCGCAGTTTCTGTGATGACTTGAAATAGTCGAACTTTTACTTCTGAACAAACTTTACATCTAGCATAGATGCTTATTGGTCACGTTCCACGAGAAATTTATGAGGTTTTGGTTGAAGCGTTTGTATTTTCATTCTTTCTCTACCGCGTGGCACTAATGAGCCTGGTAAGGCGAAACGTATCTGCAACTGTTGAGAAATGAATGACTATGCAATGAGCTTCAACCAGCTTCTAACCTAACCTTAAAATTTTACGAACTTTTTGGGTGATTTCCAAGTGTCGAACAATGCATAAAAAACATACAGAAGATCATCATGCGACTGTGTTTATGTGACATTTCAGTAGAAGCTTTTAAACAATCTCTACGATTGGTAATAGACCTGTCTATGTAGATCAATGGACCTATTTTACGTCAGAAAGTTTAGGTAAACGTGTTATGGAGAAAATTAGGTTAGCAACACTAAAAGTAGTAAAAAGTAACCCACATGTTGACCAACTCGCCTAATTTCCAAACTGTAAAAATGAAATACCGATAATATAATAATCATATCATTGTTTTCAGTATCTTTAATGTTAAATTTACTTTAGTAAGTTTAAGCTTTAAGTTTTAGGTTTACTTAAATAAGTTTACCATTAAAGATACAGAAAACAATATTATGTTATTGGTATCTCATTCTTACAAAGTTTGGGAATTAGACGAGTTGGTCAAAATGTGCAATGACTTTTTACTACTGTTAGTGTTATCGCCTTGACACTTTTTATCAAACTTTTTGAAATAGGTCAATACCCTCATGTATTTTTGTTTAAACCATATATATACTGAATACCTTCATTTTTTGCAGGGCAATTAGGATTTTTTATACTAACCATGACAGTTTTGGCAGTTATTTATGGTAAGCAATGATAAAAGTGAATATGATATTCTCATAATTATAGGGCCATCCGATTTAGATCTACCATTGCTTTATTTATTTTACTTATATTTACGACAAAACTAACGAAATTACTTATTACATGATAGACTGGCGGTACATGACCAGTCAAGTGCAACGTTTTTAAAATGCATGCCAATCATATATATGAATGAAATTACCATGAATATGCCAGAAATGCAAATTTTAAACAGTCGTCGCGTGCAGAAGGGTGTGCAAATCGATTTTTTTTGTTTTTTTTTGTGTTTTTTTTAATTTTAAAATGGATGCCAATAGTGCCAAACGAAAAGCCGTGAAAAAGAATCCAGCGGAAATTCACTGGCATGCAGTTTCTGCGCGCAAAACAACTCTTGATGCGCGAATCGTGGTGTTCTTGATTTTGGATGATTTTGATTTTGGATTTTTTTTCAAGGCTTTTCGTTTGTTGGCACAATTGGCATCCATTTTAAAATAAAAAAAAACACAAAAAAGAAAAACAAAAAAAATTTATTTGCACACCCTTCTGCACGCGACGACTACCTAAAATTTGTCGTTACTATACTTCCACTGGATGTGGAAGTAATTTGCGTTTCTGGCATATTCATGGTAATTTCATTCATATATATGATTGGCATGCATTTTAAAAACGTTGCACCTGACTGATCATGTACCGCCAGTCTATGATGTTAAAGTTAACATTGTTTTCGTAGATATTCAAAAATATGTGCATAATAAGAAAATAATACTGCAGATTTGTCCAATCAAAATTATCTCCATTAAAAATCAGGTAATTACTCAAATGAACAAATAATCAGTATTACTGATACTTGGTGCACAATATCATTACTATAAAATTAGATTAAAATATTTAAACAATGAAATTAACTGACGTGTGTACTTGACAGTTTTACAAATAGCATTTTAACACTTGACTTTTAAAGTTTTGTCACCCTATAATTCCAATGTCGATTTTAACTTGGTTCTGACCTCATATACACATTTTTATCTCAGATTCTCATCTTTACGACATTTCTTTCTAAATTTTAGGTGCAAATGCAGTATTAGAAATAGCAACTCTAGCGATATTGTCGAAATTCCCTCAGTATTTCATGAAAGTCTACCTGATGGGACAAGGTTTTGCAGGCATATTCAACTCATTGCTGCAGATTTTTTCCTTGTCAATTGGGACCTCAACTACGACGTCGGCTTTAGTCTACTTTATTGTTGGATCTGCAATGATGGGCTTCACTTTAATTTTACATTTTTTCAGTAAATATAATGCATGTTATAACTGGTATGTTAACATCGTTCAGGAGAACACAAAGAGAAAAGTGATTCCATTTGCTGAAATGAAATCTCTATTTATAACTCTGTGGCCTTGTACTTTGATGTACACTCTTATACTGCTTACAATTTTGCCTGTTCATACTGCTATTACTGCATTGGTAGTTTCAGAAGATTATGGAAATGGAAACCCTTGGAACGGTAAGAATATTAGAAAAAAAAATCAATAGAAGACCGATTTTGCTAATAATTATTTTTTTAAATCACATCTCCACCGAGAATGATATTAATTAAAGTGTGACGACTTTGCGAGACGCGACTTAAAAACTCGTGAGACTGCCTTGAGTCGAGGCTACCTGTGATTCATGTGTTGTCGATTTTTGGCGATGTTCAAAGGCGCTTCGGTGCAAGCAGCTCGTAAAATTGACTATCTTGTCAATGTATTCAAATTGCATATCCATTAACCTATTCAAATACTGCAGATGATTTTTGTATAATACATTCCTTCACTAACGGGGATTTTGTCGTCATCGTTCTTTGCGTTTTTCTATAGTATTATTAATTATAAAACAGGCTCCTTGAGTTGGTTGGAACTTGCGTCTGTTTGTTTAGACATTCCGATGCAGAACAATCTCTAGTTTGCCTCGTATAGTGGACATGAATCTTTACAATTTTCGCAAATACAGAAACGGAGAGTATAATACGTTTGATCGGAACGTTTTCAAAACCGTCAATTTCAAATATATTATTGCGTTAGTCACGGCCGCCCCGCCCCTAATTTCTCAAGCGCCCTCGTGCGAAAATTTTGAAAGCCGCCCCTTTTTCTGGTCAAGTCAGGTTAGAGTAAAATCAAGAAACTAATTATATAGAGTGATTGATTATGAAAAGATTTTTATTAATCTCTAATATAAATAAAAGAAATAACAAGTCTAAGCTAAATGCTTTACCAATAGTTGAAGAAATACTTAAAATGTAATGTGTAGGTACTTATGTACAACAAATCATTTTTATTAGTTACATGCGCTATTTTGAATGGCACTTTTCGAGCCTTCATGGCGGCGAATGTATTTATCGCTTCTTCTATGTCCACATTTTTCGTGTTTACTCATTTGTTCCAATGGGATAAAAAAAGACAGAGATTCCACAGTACAACGGGTTGCATAATTATGAAATTTTTCTCACTTATTTGCTATTTCGCGTCTGTTCCAGTTGTTTCGCGGCGTCCCCTGGGGTGCGGGCACGGTCTTACCCCTCACCCCCCCCCCCCCCCCCCTAAGGGCCGATACTGACGTTAGTTATGTGAATACCTTTCTTTGAGCCAGTAATACCGATTCAGATGTTGAGTTCAAATTACACAGTCCCACAAAAAAAAAAAGTTCAGACCAGCGAACCAGACCCATATATCCCTATGTATTTTCGGTCGCTAAATCCGAATCCGAGGTCAAAAAAATTCATACACCCCCTTTAGCTAGAGCCAAAAAACACCCCTGAACTGGGGTAAAAAGAATATTAAGCTACGAGAATAGTTGTCACATCCTAATCGATCGAATTATACAAATTAAGGTTAAACAGCAGCGTACATACAATAGATATGAAACCCATCCCCAGTGAGGGGCGAAAACTAGCCCCCATTTATAAAAATCGATCCAAAACAGTAATGACTGCTGAAAAAGCTTAAAATGTCTACTTTTGTTAAAGTTATAAAAAACTGCATCAGGTCCGACGTAATCTTCATAAACTGCCCCTATAGAGTTGAGAACAACCACCTTTAAGTTTAAAGGACACAAAACAAGATAAAACGTAAAATACAACAGGATTTTTATTTTGCGTAGTACTCTAAAATAGAACTTACGTACCATCAGCGTCCTACAGTGTCAACCCTCAGATGGTGTGAAAACTACCCCCTATGTAAGATTTATCTATAAAAAGTTACAGTGACTTCCATAAAAATTCGAAACACCTGCGTTGTGTATCTAAATTCTATAGCACATTTTTTAAGCTCTAGTTAAGTTATAATATCCTAATTTACCTACATCACTCATAAATACATATTTTTCTAGATATTTACTTCGTACCTGTAATAACCTTTTTATACTCTGAGATCACTGGACTTCTGGGAAGGATTGCTAATGCCAAAATAAACAAGGTAATATGTGTTGTTTATTATGTTTAAAAATAGCGCCAAAAATATAATTCGCAAGAAGGATAAAGGCAGAATAAATTTGGAAGGAGCTAAGTCATTGTATACAGTTTCAGGCATATATTATAAAAAGTCCTTGAAAAGTCCCAGGACTCAAGAGGTGTTCGTTTTGACTTACAACCCCTATACCATCACTAAAAATGAATTATCTCTCACACTGGTATACCGGCTTATCTGAATAATACACCAATATAAAAAAAATGTTCACAAAAAAATATTAACAGGTTTCTATGACTTATCTTGATAAGAAAAACATAAATATGTTTTTTCCTTAATAATGTAAATTCGGTACTATTGGATACACTATTATTAGAAAACACGAGCAGATCCGAAGATCCGCAGTGCTCAGGCCTATCGGCCCATTGTACATTCGCGAAATTTAGGATGTCCTAGAAAAGACCAGTGCTCCCCACTAAGAAGAGCAGCCCTTTCTAGGGTAGATCCCGTAGTTCCTCTGGCTGTAGAAACTGCCTTTCGTAATGCCTATACCTTGGCACTCCTATTGGTGCACAATGGGATAGGATGTGAGTGATGATTTCATCCTCCACTCCACACATCCTACAAATAGGATCATCTTTCAACTGCATTGTATGCAGGTGCTTATTCAGAGGACAATATCCTGTTATCAGGCCTACCATCCGTCTCAATCGTTCTCTATAGAGCTCAATCAGCAACTTCACGGTGGAGACAGCCGAGGGCCCCTTTACGTGGAGCCTCGACTGTCTCATTCCAGGGGCCCGAGCCCAATAGTTGTTAAACTGTGCCGCAGTCCAGTCCTGCAGCTCTGATTGTATCAGACTTCTTGGCAGATGGAAAACTCCTTGTGAAAGGAGTTTTTGCTCCTTCACCCGCCAAACGGTCTGCTTCTCGATGCCACTGTATCCGGGCACCCATATAAGTTTAACTGAGTTGGTTTCGCATAGCTCAGTTTCGACAGTTCAGCACCAGCTTAGAGGTCACCTTGTTTGATGCAAGAGCCCTCAAAGCTGCCTGACTGTCACTGCATATATAAATATGCTAATTGACGAAACCCTTTTGAGGTTTTCGCTTGCACACAGTAATAAACAATCTTATAAGAAGAATCTAGATGAACTGAGACATTACATGTACAAGAAAGCTGCTGCACCTAGTCAGTACTACACACTTTTTATGCGTGTAAAAAATGTCGACGTCTTTGGCGGTGTGGTAAAGATCAAAGACGCCGACATTTTTTCAGTACTTAGTAGATCTGAAGACAATTATACGTACAAACTTCCGTTAAGCTTTCCTGCTACCGACCCGTAATGCTGTAAATCCGCTTGTTTCCTCGGTCTACCTGCAAGCGCAGGAATGGCAATAAACAGCTCGACAATCCTGCTGATTAGGGTTGGGCCGGTGATGGTTCTTCTACGACTAGCCTTAGATAGCTCATTGTACATGGTAAGTTGCGGCTGCAAGAGAGGGTGCTCCGGTCACCAATGAGAGCGCAGAAAGACAGGCTTTTTTTTGTGGAGGAGGGGAAATCTTTCATGAGACGATGTGCCGAATTCCTACCGACTAAAACCTCTCCCCTTCATCTCGCTTCTTTCACCTGAAACCGTTTTCGCATTACTTCAGTGGGGAGCCGGCCCTTAACTTCCTTTATCGGCTTTCTACTTCCTTCGTTTCTATTATTGTACGGACTGTTCCATACGCTTGTCGCCATGATTCCTCGGATGCGCATAAGCTTACCATCAAGTTTACGTAGTTGAAGGTTGACCCAGTTTGTTGGGTATGGTTCCTCCTGGTCTCTTCTCAACGAATACAAGTAAACAGGGTATGCTCTACGTCATCCACCTTGTCGCAGTAGCTTCATTTGTCTGTTTCTGCCCTTCTACGATCGTAGAGGTACTTATTAAAACACCCGTGTCCTGAGAAAGCTTGGGATAAGTAGTAATCCACTTCTCCGTAGGGGCGATTTATCCATGTCTGAATTATAGGTATCAATTTATAGGTCCATCGTCCATATGTTCCGGTTTCCAATTTTTGTTGCCAGCTTGTGAGAACGTTCTCTTTTGCTACTCTGGCTTTCACTCCATTATATTTCTTTGTCCTTTCTTGTATTAGAAATTCTATAGGTGGGACTCCCACTATGACCCCCACTGCCTCGGTTGAAATGGTGCGGTATGCACTGCCGATTCTGATTGACATCAGCCTTTGGAGTGGTGCCAGCTTTGCTATTAATTTTTTATTTCGAGTTACCGTATGCCTGACTGGTGTGGCGTACAGTATTTGAGAGTGGACCACACTTGCCATTACTCTCCTCTTCGATGCTCTTGGCCCTCCTATGTTGGGCATTAGGCTTATCAATGTTGCGACTGTTTTTTCCACTTTCTCGTTCGTTCTTTTGACGTGAAGGTAAGTTTGGTATCAAGCCACACTCCTAGGTATTTGATTGCCTTGCTGAGCCTAATCGAAGTGTCCAGGATGGTAAAATTGATCGGCGCTATTTTTCTTTTAGTGGTAAGGAGGACTGCCTCCGATTTATCTGGTGCCAGCTTTAGTTTTCTTCCTTCCAACCATTCTGCAACTCGCTGGAGGGCAGTGTCTGCTTTGTTCATCAGTATGTTCTCGGTTTCTGCAACTACTGTTATGGCTACGTCATCCGTAAAGCCGATTAATGTTACGCCCGCTGGCTGTTCTATTTTAAGAAGATCATCATACAGGATGTTCCACAGGGTTGGACCGAGTACTGATCCCCGAGGCACGCCACTGCTGACTTCTACGGTCTTTGTCTCGTCTTCTGCAGAGAGACAGGCTTATACTATTCAATGTAAACGGCATTTCCTACTGCAACAGAAAATAACCTGGATGAGGACGATACAATTATTTAGTCCTATTTATAACCTATTCATTTATAATAGGTAAGACACATACATTTTAATATAGATAAATTAGAATTTCCCTTTGCCATAATAACAGCTTTGATTATAAATCTCACTGAAATATGTTGTAATATAAACAAATATGTGTGTAAAATTGTCACTCGTTGTCACCTTATTTTATTTTTATAGCAAAGTTTTATTTTAAATATACACATATAACTTGATATAAGGTTAATATTTAGAAAATATCCCTTATATTTACATAACGTTAATAAATTTGTTTAATATTGTATTATACTAACTAGTTAACTAATAAACAAATGTGGACCATAACTTTATTTAAAAATAAACGTTCGTTCATGCACCTTACTTCACACTAGATACAGTGGCATATCTTGGTAGCTTAGGTTTTGAGAACAATTAACCGATTTCTGTTGCTCCTGTTAAAGCCTCTCTGCCAAAACAATTATTGTGAGCATTTTAGCACTAATGCATTTTTTCACTCAAATGAGCCGTTATGTCAATATGAGGGAAAATTTATTTTAAAGCGGATGGTTTAGGAATTGTAATTCAAAGCGTACACCACCCAGGTTTGGGACTTTCAGGGATCAATTAGAAGATTATTTGAAGCTGTACACAAAAATACAGCTTCTCCTAACCCTGACCTACCTCAATACTTATTTTTCTTGTGCTAATGCTAGTTTACACTATTATGAATGTACGCTAGGCTATTTTGCTTAACATTTGAAATAATGAGAAATTTTGTTTCTTTTAATAGTAAAAATATGTTTTATTTTTGCAGAGTGTCAATAAGTATCTTCTGAATGGCATCATGTTCGTGAGAATGCTTATTTTTATACCTCTCATATACTTCTGCAACGCACACCCAAGATACCACTTTGATGTTCTACTACCACATGACTGGCAATATATTCTTGTAATGGGTGCATTCTCTTTCACCAATGGATACACGCTTAATATGGTGTATCTGGAAGTAGGAAAGTAAGGAGTTCTATAGACACATCGTGATCAAAAATGATTGTCTATGCCACTATACATGCAAATTCTAATAATTCGTATATGTGGTTATTTATACGTTGACCAAAACGTATTAGACTACCACAAGATAATATTCTATTGAAAGTTAGAAGAATTAGCAAAAAGGCAATTTTTTTGCTCAATCATTTTCGATCAATATTTTACAGTTATATACATTTGTTACATAACTTCTCATATAACCATGAACTACTTATGCAACATATATCTTCTATATCTATAAGAGAACACCCTGACTGCAGAAATACTCTTTATTAAAATTTATTAGACACGAGTAAGATGAGACGAAATTTCGATTTTAACTTTTTGACGGGGTGAAAACGAGGGTGGTCAAAAGGGTACCCGTATCTCTGAAATCGGGTAAGTAAGAAACGTGATATTCCAGCGATGGGTTCTTCTGAGGAAATAAGGAGACACGTAGGTATTCGACGATTTTCAAAAAGAGACCCCCTAACGGGTGAACAGGGAGAGGGTTGTTTTTATGCATGAAATTTGACACATACCTACCCATGTGCTCTATTGTCGATTGAAACAATTATTTTTTCGTTTAATTTGCTCGAACACAAAAATAGAATAAAGAATTGTTGTCAAATTGCGATGCGCAGTTGGTTTCCCCGAGTACTATGGATTGGCAGTGGGTTTTCTTGAGTTCAATGGATTCGCAGTAGATCTCTTCGAGTACTATGGATGCGCAGTGGGTTTCCTAAAGTGTACTCCATGAGTACTATAGAAGTACTCAATGAGTATGTTGTACTTCTTTATAGGCATAAGTTAGTACGTCAATGTTCTTAATTCCACGCGGACGAAGTCCTCCACGCGAGGAAGTCGCGGGCATCAGCTAGTGATAAATGTAAGAAGATAATTCAATGCTAATCAATTAGGAGGATGGACGTCCAATTTGTCTAGTAAATTTTGAGTATGACCAATCTTTAGAATTTCTGTGAATAGTACGTTCTAAGAGAGGAACATTTAACATAAGAGAAGAGAACAATATACACTAGATACTTGAATTAGTATATTTTACGTGAATACGCTTTATCTGTTGGTCAAATGAAAAGAGAACAAGATACATGTTAGAAGGTTGTGATCGGAGCTTCTAAAGATTGACAAGAAAAAGCATTTCGACAAATGAAATTCTAGTGGGCTATATCATTTGAAACAATTCGTTACTATCTTATAATATCCTGCATCTCAAGATGTGAGATTTTCAAGAATTAAAATAGAATGTAAAGATTTATAAAGCTTTATAAGAAACAATTACAAACTATTTATCGACCTATTTAACTTTTATTATTAAAGACGCGTTTGTGTTGATTTGTAATATTATTTTCATTATAACACTAAATTATTTTAAATTAAACTAAGTACCTGAATGAAAATAATTAATGATTTGTGCATTTAAATTCCATATCAATTGTATTTTAAAAATGGGCCATGCTCAACATATTCAATAAATATGTTCTCTGATTTCATTCTGAGACAATTTAGAGCGCACATCTCTTTGTTAAACTAATATTAAGTGTTTAACCATAATTATGTACAATTTATGTTATAAGTTTGAAAATAAAATTTTATTGATTTGATTTACGAAGGCTTCAAATAATCTACCTATTTTTGGGTATATTTGGATTATCGTTTCGAAATTTGGATGATTTTCTTAGAGAAAATACACAGCAGTGAAAAAAACGTGAAATGAATTATTAATTATATAACAAATTCAACTATAATTTCGTCTTGTACTATTTTTTCAAGTTTTCTTAACCATGTTGTAGCTGATTCTAAAAATTTTAAATTGTTTTAGGTCTGTGGAAGCAGAAAGAGTTGAAGATGCATTTATGGTATTTATGTCATGTGCAGCTATCATAGGCCCCCTTCTTACTCCAGTAAGCATTTTCGCTGTGGAACTTTTATGATCAATGGATATTAGTTAATTTTAGATGTAAAATTTAAACTGTATATAATTTATTATATTAATGTATTACCGACAGTGACTTTACTAAGTCACGGAAGCTCAACTCAATGTACTTACGTGCATGATGTAAATTGTTAAGATATATTTTTCGTATCTTTAAGAAATGTGATGTAGATAATGTAAATTATAAATAACCAATGCTTTTGTTTGTTAATTACGTTTAATTTACAAAGTATGACTAAATATGAATGAGATTTATAAATTTTTACATAACGTTAAACTTTATTGATAAGTAGTAAATCCAATGTGCGCTAATGGCGACATTTTTTCAACTATTTCAACTTTCAACTCTTTCAACACTCAATAAATGATATTTTTTATTCGATATGTATTTCGTTACCTATCCCCTTTAACATCTATTGTAAACACGTGAAGCGACGGCGACGTGTGCTGAGGTCTGGCAGGGTAGTAAGCGGTATAACATGCGTTTTTGTTATATTGGAGAGAAGAGAAAATAATAACAACTTTTATTAGTTTATAAGCAAAATTAAAATAAATTATTATTTTGGTACAGCAAAGAAACACCTCAGAGGTGGGCAAATAAATTGTGCATACTGTATTATATTTTTAATAAAATAAATCAGCTAAACTGTATAATACAAGGAAAGAGACGTACATAAAAACCGCTGCCCGAGGAATTACTACTTCCACATCCAGATTTTCTATCCAAGTCACTCACAACGAAAAAATTTCGTATGTAAAAATAGTTGTTTATGGAACTTTAATAATACAATATTTGAAATCCTCTACCCCAAAAACCCATAAAACGATCCCTACATCGGTAGTGGGGTGGGGGTGGTATGGGGGTTGGTAGTGGGGGTGGATGAAGTAAAAAAATATTTTGAGGTTTCAGGTTCTTGTACACACACTAAATCACATGGGGGTGGTAATGGGGGTGGCAAATGCCAAAATTTTTTTTGAGACCTTAGCTTCTCTAGTATATACTAAATACCAATTTTATGGACTCTTACCTGCTTGATCTTTCTATTTACCCCAAATTTACCCCAATTTACCCCCCAACCCTTCGACGGAACAAGATGAAAATATAATCTGATTCTAGATCTCGTTAAAGAACATATGTGTACCAAATTTCAAGTCAATATCTAAAACGGTTCCAGAGTAAACGTGCGCACAAAAAAAAAGTTGCAGGCAGACAGACAAAAATTTTTTTTTCGCTCAAACTTAAAATCTCGACGTTTCATGACATTCTAAGCCTATTTGAACAATAAAAATTAAAAAAAAAATTTTTGTCGTTACTATACTTCCACTGGATGTGGAAGTGAAATGAATAAATACCTATTATTATACTCTTGGCAAAAACGAAGAGTATATTGTATTTGATCGGCACATTTCTAAATCAGTAAATATCGCTCGTAGAGAAAAAAATTTCATATCACTATGTTAGTGAACGAATTCTGAACAACTTTCAAAATGTCCCTCTGTCCGTCTGTCCATCCGTCCGTCACGTTTCTTGTAAGCACGATAACTTAAGAAAGAAAAGTCCGATTGTATTGAAATTTGGAAAGTAAGTTAGCGTTAGATAGAGGAAAAACCTCATTGTTTTTGAAAAAAATTAATCAGTAAATAAAAAAGTTATTAATCATTTAAATTTTTAGAAAAATATATTTTCTTAATTTTGTACTTAAATAGAAATCTTGCGAAAATTTATTCTCTATATTTTTTTGTTTATACATTTTACTGATGTATATATTTTATAATAATATATCTAATTCGTTGAAATATAATACTCGAATGATATTATACTACAGAGATTCAATTTTCGTAGTGATGTCTGATGGTCGAAGCTTTGTCTGGCAATCCAGAGGTCTTGTGTTCGAATCCCGGACAGGGTTTTTCATTTTTTTTCATATATTTGTTTTTTACAACAAAGTTGGTATCAGAAAATTTAGAATGTCCAAAAACTAACTTTATTTACAAGAAAACTGCGAAGAGTGTCCTATAGAATGCGTAGTAATTATATAATAAGCTCAGTAAATCGGCGAAGAGTTTAACGCTTCCACTAGTTTCTGCTTACATCATTGTTAAAAATTGTTATTTTGGGTATTCAGCGGATAACTTTCAAAGAAAAACATTCGTTTCTTTCATATACTATTGGTGCAAGTCTGACCAAAATAGAAGATCAACAAGCGTTCCTCCTACGAAACGACTTGTTGATTTCTTCCTTACTATATCCAACATTCAGCATGAAAAACAATAAAACAACCTCTTTCTATATATTGATGATTCAATTCTGATCATGCCAATATTTTACCTCCTTTACGAGGAATTCTTTCTAGTATCTCTAGCCCTACCTAGAGGATACTACATCACAATCAAACATTTATTACATTTCAAAGCCAAAAAATATTAAAAAGCACAAAGAAAAAAGGTATAAAGTTTTGCTCACCGCATGCATATGCATAATGAAGTATTGCATAAATGAAGTATTTCATGTTTTCGATTGATTAAAACCTCTAAACATTGTACAATATTTTTCTGTCAAGTAAATATATGTTTTCCTTCCAGTTTTTTGACATGAAAATATTTTATTTTCTTTTTTTAATAGTGACTGTTGTTTAGAATTGGATTTACATCCTCCTGACGAGTTCTAAAGAGAACGAACAATATTGTACAATGTTTAAAGGTTTTAATGAATCGAAAACATATGAAATATTTCATTTATTGTGACATGCATGCAGTGAGCGAAATTTTATGCCTTTTTTCTTTGCTTTTTAATATTTTTTGGCTTTGAAATGTAATAAATGTTTGATTATAATGTAGTATCCTCTAGGTACTGTCAATACTGTAATCACAGAATTCCGTGATTAATGACTCGTATTGACAGAAATAACATAACAAAAATACAACACAGATACTAGACTCAAATTCAAACCTAGTTTGTCCGGAAAGGCTTACACATTTGAAAAAACGCAGACACATTTCCATTATATACTGTGTAGGAACGAACGCAGTATATGGTAGACAGTGTGACTAATCGAACAAATTACACAACATGCGTTAGCCTGCTGTGCTACCTTGTGGCTATATAGTGTTCACAAGAAATTAGAAGACAATTAAAATTTACTATTCTGAATGTGTTATTGCCTTTATACATATGCAACCATCCATGTCGAAGTGTAATCACATAGTTTTTGTTTGTAGATATCAAACAAGATAAAACAGAAAACACCTACGCTAATACATAGGCGTGGAATTCGGGGATGCTCAGAAGCTGAAGCAGTCTCTGAACATCTTCTGTGGTGCTGGTTATTGACGAGACACTAAGAGTGAAGCAGAAAAAAAATATTTTCAGCATATAGCAGATAAGTTTCAAACACATGCTAGTATGCTAATCAATGATATCACGGAAAAGTTAATAATATGTTATTGTCTATATATAGGATGTTTCTGAAATACGTCAATATATTCAGATCTGTGAATACCCACGTCCTCCTGATATATGCAAAAATATTTATCTATCAAAATGCCTAAAAATAACTGAGAAAATAAATTTTGAATATTTCAAAAAATATCGAGAGCACGTTCATGATGTGATGATCCGAGTGATGATCTTTCCACATGTAACCGTAACTTTGAACTATATTCTCATCACACCGCCACACAGTGGTTCCAAATTGAGTTTTTTGGTTCAAAAATCGCTAGAGAGCGCAAATTTTGTCGGAAATGAACAATTTTTTTTTAAATTAAAGCTTACCGAATTTTCAATAAATCCTCGGGGCCCGAAGTTTGAAGAAAAAAAAATCCTTTTTTATTATACTAAGTTAAAGGCAAAAAAAATGGCTGGAGAGCGCAAAACTTGTCGGAAATGAGCATTTTTTTTTTTAATTAAAGCTTACCGAAATTCCAACAAATCCTCGGAGCCCGGATATTGAAAAAATATTTTCCTTTTTTATTATATTAACTATTAAGTTATATCAAAAATTATTTAAAACCATTTTTTTGGCCTTTAACTTAATATAATAAAAAAGGATTTTTTTTTAAATCCAGGCTCCGAGGATTTGTTGGAACTTCGGTAACTTTTAATTAAAAAAAAAATGTTCATTTCCTACAAGATTTACGCTCTAGCCATTTTTTAACCAAAAAACTCAATTTGAGACCACTGTGCGCCCCTCCAGTGTCAAATTATTATCCAGTATCACATTATGACAAAACATTTGCTAAAAACTCAAAATAATAATTTTCAATATACAGAGTGACCCATTTAAAAGCTAAAATTTTTATTTATTGTGTGATTTGAATCAAATTTTACTATATATAGTATAGAACAAATTAGGAGCTAATTATGACTAGAAAAACATTCGCCTCCTACAAATGCAAAGCCACCTGCTGTACCAAAGTATGCGGAAAAAAACAAGAAATCATATTAGGCATTTTTTATCGGAAAATTGTGTTAATTAAACTTGTTCGGAGTTGTCCAAAAATCGTAAATCCAAAATTTAATCAAAATAAAAAAATATTGAAATTTTGATTAAAATAATGTCCAAGTCCGAAAATATCATTTTAATGGAGTTTTTTATTTAGAAAACTGTACTATGACAATTTTGTTTGAAAGTAAACCCAAGCTGCCAGGTAGTTGACCAGTAATTTGCAGGTTTTTTTAAAATAATTATTTTTAAAATGTTTAAAATTTCAATTTTTCAATTTTTTAATTTTGATTAAATTTTGGATTGAAGGTTTTTGGACAGTTCTGAACAAATTTCATTAACAAAATTTTCCAATAAAAAAATGCCTAATATGATTTTTGTTTTTTTCCGCATATTTTGGTAACACAGATGGCTTTGCATTTGTAGGAGGCAAATGTTTCTCTGGTCATTATTATATCCTAATTTGTTCTATACTTGAGTAAAATTTGATTCAAATCGCACAATAAATAAAAATTTTAGAGAGTTCAGCTTTTAAATGGGTCACTCTGTATATGGAAGCAGAAATAAAAGACATAATTCTCAGATACTATAGATGAAGCTATGGGGATATCAGGAAATAAATCTTATATCTATCAAATATTCGAATGTCAATGTTGTAGTTGTATTTTAAAAAATGCAACTTTTTTACGGGTCTATAGTTTTATTAGTTTCACTTCTTACAGATCTCTAGTTTTGCTGGTACTACTTTTTACAAATCTATAATTTTACAAGTATAGCTTCAATAGTCCTGTAATTTTACATGTACAGCTTATCTACAGACATGTACTTTTACAGGTACAGATAGCTTTTTACCGGTTTGTAGTTTTACCGATACTTCTTTTTAAAGATCTGTAGTGTTACTGCTACTACAGCTTCTTACTCATCTACAGCTTTGCGGGTCTGTATTTTTATTAGTACGGCTTTTATAGATCCGTATTTTTACTGGTGAAACTGTACTTTTGAATTTCCTACTGGGCTTGGTTTAGTGATGCCAGGGCTATGACGTCACAGCCTGGCCATTATCAGAGGGCCATTCTCAGGGAACTACAGCTTCCTTAGGAAGCATTTCCCGAAACGTGCTTGTAGACATTTCTTTCTTACCATTTTTGCAAGTAGCATTAGCTGCTAAACAGACGAGAGTATATAAATGCTGTAAAGATAATATTTTTCAAAAAAAATTATTTGTTTTATAGGTACTACTTGTTTGTACATTTTTTCCGCCACATTCATTATGCACTATTAATGTGTTCATTTGTAAACTGGAGTGGATTATGCTATGTATACTTATTTAAAATATAATTATTATTTGTAGTTGAGAAATGGGCATGAAAATTTTATGTCGAGAACCCGGCATATAAAACAAAGTGAGTTGCTTCTGGATTTGAGCTATTAAACGGATATGACAGTATTACCACTTATTTACTGAATGGCATAGCACAAATTATTTCGCAAAATTATTTTATATAGGATATAATTGTGTAAATAAGATATTTTTCGCAAATCCATTAGATTTTTATCAGGACGGCAATTGAGAAATGTAAACAAATGCTTACTAAATAAAAATAAAAACTTTTTCACAGCGGTATACACAGTTGATGAATGAAAGTAACTGATTTATAACTACTGTTTCAACTGAGTACATGCAGCTCTTGTTTTGATTTCTTTCTATATTTCATTTCATTAACATAATTTTTATGCATTTGGGCAAGATAAGAGTAATATTGTATTTTACCTTCCTGTTTATTCGAAGTATGCAGCAAAATTATATCTTGAATTAAAAGAAAAAAGTAATAATGGGAATGATTTTTGAATATGTCTTAGGATGGCTGCAAAATAGAAAAAAACTGGAAGAGTAGCTTGGATGAAGAAAATCTCAGCAGAGACACAAATTAGTTCATGAGGATGAAGTAAAAATGATTCAAAAGCTATGCTAAAAAATATAGCGTACAGGAATCTGACACGACGATTGGAGAACCTTAATTTTCTTACCACTAAATAAAAAGGAATTATGTTTGTGGCAACTACAGATTGAGGACATTAATATCACACTTTAATAAAATAATGTTGTATATTCTTCAATCGAAGCTTTAACAACATTTACCTTGGCAAATATCTCTGTGTCTTTCACGCTCATTGAGGTATCTGAGGGTAAGCTTAGACTTCCAAACTGTCATGGAAGAACCATTTGGCAGTTCAACTGAGGAAAGCCTATGCATCTTTATGGATGTGCAAACGCATCTTCGGTCCTAAGTGGATAGTAAACCCGAAAATAACTCTCTGGATGTATATATACAGTTACAGTAATCCCCTCATATGCGGTATCAGGACTGCTCCACTTCAAGTCCAAAGGTTAGCCTACCTAGGAAGAGCAGGAGCAATCAGTATTACTCTAACGATTGCAGTGGAGGTCATTCTTGAATTCACTCCATTACCTGTTGAAATGAAATCTGGAATGGTACACAGACGAATCGAAGACTCAGGAAAGAATCGGTGCTGGTATACGCGGATATAAACCAAGGATTAGTATATTGGCACCACTAGGGTATTCCAAGCAGAGATATATGCCATCTTACTGTGCACAATTAAAAATTTCAGGAAAGGTTTCATTGACAAACATATTTATATATGCACCGACAGTAAGGCAGCTTTGAGGAATCTGGTATCAAACAAAGTGACTTCTAAGCTAGTGCTGAGCTGTCAGAATATTTTGACTGAGCTGTGAGAACATAACTGAGTCAAACTCATATGGGTGCTCGGACAAAGCGGTGTGAAAGGTAATAAAGGAGTGGATCGTTTGGCGGGAGGAGTTAAAACTCCTTTTCCTGATCCTGAGCAGTCCGTTATTTGCCTAAGATTAGGCACAAGAGATGAGGCAGTCTAGGCTCCACGTAAATGAGCTTTCAACTGACTCTACCGTAAAATGGCTGCTTGGATTTGATAAAAAGGAATGAGTTCGATGACAGGTCTGCTAACAGGATAGTGCTATCTAAACAAGCATCTACATACGAACAGGTAGAAGGATGATATTACTTGTCTGATATGAGTAGTGGAAAATGAAATCATCACTCATATTTCACGCAATTGCGAAACATTAGAAGCGTCAAGGCAAGGGCATTTCTAAAGACGATTCTTTCAACTGAAGGAACTACAGGATATACTCTGGAATAGACTGTTAAGTTTCGTGGAGAGTACTGGACTTTTATATGATCCTAATGAAGCATCCTACTCCACCCAGTGTTTTAGTATGGAGCAGACGCCTATTTGACGTCCTCGAATTCCCCCCGTATCCCTAGGACACGTCCCAGAAATAAGAAGGCAACCCAAGAACGCCGACTCTCGGCTAGCTAATTCCTTAGGTAGACTTCGGGGGTTCGTCTTACCTTGGGGCTTTTCAGAGGAAAGTAGACACTAAGTTAACACGTCAACTACTGTTCTTACCTCCGGGGTCAAGTAACAGGTCATTTTCTACACACGGGGATCAATTTCATAGTACATTAGTTGTGGACGGGAATATATAACCATGCAAGTGAGCATACATACATTTCATTTCAAATTTTTTCCATTTCTCAATGACGGTTCTTGTTTCCGAAGTCAAGTGCGACGTTAGCGACAGCTCTTGGAGAGTATTAATAATTATTTATCATAATGATACCGAGATTACAGTTTTCCATTTTAGAGTTACTATAATTTTAGTCTTAGAACACATTCTTGACGCCGGAGTCAAGTAACGTTATTAAATAATGCCTTAGTACTTGACCCCAAGGAGAAGGATCGTACGAAATTAATGTTTCTGAAAAATAACCCCCGTCGTTAGCGTGTTAACCTCTACCTGTCACAATTTGTTCTGGAAGGAGGATTTGTGAAAAAAAGCAAAAATTAGGGGCGCCACCTGCAGCAATTAGTTTGATTTAATTTACCCCCTTCTTCCAGGACAATACTCCTACAGTTAAGTTCAGAAAGGCAATTATTATGAAGATAAATAAAAATATAAAAATACCGAATAAGATAAAAATTTATTTAAAAAAATGAAATGGTGTCTGAATGAGCAATAATATAAATTAACTTTAACCTTTTTTTTTACAAATTGTGATAAAATTCTTAATAATATAAGTTATCGTTTAAACAACAAAACATTCTGAATCTAGTAAAACTAAATTAAAGTTTAATAGAAATACAAATGTTGAACAAGAGAAATATTATGTTTAAAAAGAAAGCTCTATATGGTTTTTATTATTCACTTGAATTTTCAGCAACACAGAACTTATTAACTCTCACCAATCCTTTACTGCGTTGCTGGACCTAGTGGACGGCATCAACCCGACTCAAGCAGCGTGGAATGGTGTACAATGTATTCCCACCAGGATTCGTCAAGCGTTATAGTTCGGCTTTATTTCTGATGATTGACTAACTTGATTATTCTAAAATAATTTAATTCTCTTTATCATAATGCAAATAATTTAATTATGACTATAATTAAATTTTACTGGATTGAAAATTTACCAATTTAACTAGTAGGTTCGCAAAAATTGCTAAGAGCCAAATAATCAAATATTCAAATAGCCAAATTGATGTATAGCTGCCAGAACTATATCGTTAGCAAAAAGAAGAAAATCAAAAATTCACGTCGTTATAGACTAAAAATATTATGTACTGAAGGTGCCTCTAGTTGTGGTGAATATAATAATAAAATCGGAAATAAATAGGGATATTTAAAAATAGACTATGTCTGGTTGATAGCGCGTAATGAATTTACGTATTGCTTGTGGCAATGCAGAACTTAAAATGAATTTTCTATATTTCGTAGAAATAAGGTAAACTACCTGGTAGTTGAATGCTACTCAAAATCTAGCGTATTACCGTCCTCTAGGTGTTGCTAGAATAACTTTACTAATTGATATTCAGTCTTTAAAATTGAAACTGTCAATTTGCTATGACCTAAATTCTTAATATGTTATGTTTAAAATAAAATTAGATTTTTGTCATCTACAAAAATTGTATCAGGCATATTACACTACATGCCCCAAATGTACAGCGAATCTTCAGAACTGCAAGCGTTCCTATAATATTATGCACTGTTAGGGGCAGACAGAAATTCCTTCCTCTAGCATCTTATTCCCCCACATTTTATTATTATTTTTTGAGAACACCAACTAGGCAGAAAACAATTAAAAGCAGTTAATTATTAGGAAGCAGATATCAGATGGTCACAGTTAATACATTGTGGGCTGATGTTACCAAGAAACATAACTTTGGTGAGGTTATGGGGATACGAAAAAGAAGAAGATTAACATGTATTTAGTTGACTGAAAGAACGAAGAAGTGAAAAATAGATTTCTATTCGCTAGAATTTAAGCAGTGGAAATCAAGTGATAAGAGTCGATCGATATTGATATAGCTTTTACGTTGACAAATCCATCGAACATGACGTTAATTAATTGAATAGTATTTTATATCATCATTTATATGTCATCGTGGTCAAAAAATAAATTCCTGAAATAGAATATATACAAACAATAAAGCAATTAACATTTTATCAAAATACCTAATCTAAATAAATTTTATCTAAGACGTATCTGATAGGTTCCTTATAATTTTATTTTCTACACGATTAAAGATTAATCATTTATTAAACCACAAGTCTTTATGATTTAACCTTTTTTTGTGCAACTTAGTTCTTGAATTTTAAATAGGAAGGATATTGGGTGAGTACATTATAAGACGCGAAAAGACATTTCCTTATTTACCTTATTTTCGTTATTTTATGAAAATACTATAACTAATACGTAATCATTACCTTTAAAAGTTGTCTTATCGCTTATTGAAGTGGCTATATATAAAAAAGTATTACATATTTGCAAATATTTACGTGTATTATAGAGCAGGACCTTCAAATATTTACTGGTGAATTTACTCTTAGGCCTGTTGAAATTGAAACCTTCATCTTGTCACAATGGTAGCCAGACGACTTGTGACCATGCATTTAGTTAGCAATTCTTTGTTTTATGGTACATTTGTCAGCATCTAACCTTCTGTCGCTGTTGGCTATTAGGTGTACCACTTCACCAAAGATATTTTCCATCAGCGTGTTAATAGCATCAGCTAAACGTTTGGAGGACACTTTCTTCATCGCTTATCATTTGATCTTCCTTGAACTGTTAACCGTTTGATACTGGCTTCCCCCGATTGATGTTGCTAAAAAGTGATCGAATAAGGAAGATCATGATCTATAAAAGTCGTTTTGGGGGTCGTACTTCCTGGAGAATTCAGTTGTTAATCTTGTGGGCTACGCAAGACATTCATAACAAACGCCTTCAGATGCACATCTCATAATGCATCAACACACCATTTGCCCTCCTTGAGCTGCATTATATATAGTTGATGAATAATGAAGGTCAGATAAGAGGGTGTTTCCGTATTCAATAATATAGTCCACTGCCCATTCCACATTCGTAAAGGCATTATGGTAAATATGTAGGCAGATTTTCAGATTTAGAAAGAACGCACTGGCTGATTGGCTTTGATATTGATCATCGCGACTAGCTGTTTAGTTTTTCTTAGAGCTCCTTATCAAACTTTGTCATCTCTATCAAATCATACAAATTTTATACGCCTTAGTATTTCTTATCGGCCCCTGTTTTTTTCCTCGCCAAGTACTTAGAATCTCAGTCTTTATAAACGTTCATAGTGCCATAGCACATGGACTGAAGATTCCTCTCCCACTTGGTGGAATTAGCATGTTGCGTCCTCTGGCGGGCACGTTAGACTCGTATGTCCGTTAGTAGATAACGTTTCGTTAAGAGACCCACCATTATCCTAATGGCCACTGTCCTATTTTAGCATAGTAAGTCTCCATATAGGGCCAGCAGAAGAATGGTAGGCAAAAACTAGGGACAGCAACCAAGAATGGTGCACTGGCTGTACCAAAGAGTTGTAGTGCCAATAATAAGCTATGCCTCCCTGATCTGGTGGCATAAAGCTAGAACAGGGGAGGCAGTGAGAAAACTAAGAAAAATACAAAGACTAGCCTGTCTAGGCATAACGGGAGCAATACCAACAACGTCTACCTCCACTACATTTAGTCGTGGAGAGCGAGGTACTGCTAGCATTCCAAAAATAAGATATCATACCGAAATATTCCAACAAATAGGAAAAAATCAACTACTAGAAATGCAGTCAGATAGAATCAGCACAAGCCACAACTTCACAAAAACCTTCAGAGTATACACACCCGATAGGGAAGATAGAGGAACAAGGCAACTGCGAGGGAATCCAAGTGATACCATATGGTATTCTGATGGTTCAAAAACGTCAAGAAGTACTGGTGCAGGTGTTACGGGGGACCAACCAGGGACAGACATTAAGTCTGAACTTGGGCAGTACCGCAACGGTGTTCCAAGCAGAAGTCGCAGTTATAGAAATCTGTGCACAAGAAATGATACGGAGGTCATATAATGACAAAAGAATCCGCATCATCACTGACAGCCGAGCAGCTCTCAGAGCTCTGAATGCAGTAGAGATAAGTTCGAAAACGGTAAAAGACTGCCTTGACTCCCTGGCGAAACTGGCGGAATACAACAGCATACAACTGGAGTGAATGCGAGGACACCAGGGCAATGAAGGCAATAAAAAAGCAGATAAGCTGGCCAATGAAGTCTTAAAAATAGCCTTGATGGGACCTGAGCCAACCTACAGGAGATCATATAATACCGTAAGAGAAATAGTAAAGGAACTATTGAGTCAGAAACATAACTTTTCTTGAACCGGGCGGGGCGCCAGTGTGAGAGAGTCACGTATGTTCATCATTGACGGGCACTCAAGTAGTTCCATGCCATGGGAGAAAATAGCAATCGACTGGTTGATAGTTCGTTGCCTTACTATTTCGTTACTGAGTTGCTTCCACTTCAGCCTGAAATACGTATCTTCCTAGACTTTATCCGCGAATCCCAGCTCGGACTCTCCATTTTGTCTTGGAGCCGTACGTACCAGACGATTTCTGACGATATTCGACAACATTGGGGAACCGTTTGAACTATTTGAAAATTTGAATTATGGTTATACTTTGGAACTATAATATTCTTGGGCATTCCTACGATGAGATTCTCCTTCAGCTCCGTCTACAACTTCTGGTGCTCTATTCCGTGCTGCTGTTTTGTTGGCGTTGGAGCTTCTCGTTAGATAAATATGGTGATGGTGACATACCTAGAAGGATTTTCAATGCAGCTGTGTGAGCTATTTGTATCGTCCCATGGTATATAGGCACATCATTTTTCGATATCTGAAAATGATAAAGGTGAAGCCTGAATTGAAAAGTATTGAGCATTATTTTGCTTGTATATGGCATTGATGTCATCAAGTTGCAGTTGTCATAAATATTTAAAAGTTTGTATATATTGTTGTCTTTCTATAATTATTTGATTCTACTGTAATTCTTCTAGCAAAAGTTCTAATCATGTGATGGACGCTCTAATTCTGAATGTTGCTCAATTCTCCATATGTACTTACCGGGCAACATGAGGACCCTTGCTTTTCGATATCTTCCTCAATGGTATTATAGATGTAAAAAAATAAAATTAGTTTTTTTATGGAAATGCAATCTGTGTTATCAGTATGTTACAGTAAAGTTTTGTACAATCTGGGATTGGAGCGTTTTTTGTAAATTAAGTTTTAATTTTGAAAAACGTGTTCTCGTTTTGTTTTTTTTTAACATCTCAGATAATAGACTAGTAGATGGTGATAGAAAATCAGAACTGATAGCCTCCCGTCTGCAAGTAATTTAGTCAGTATTATGTATACAATAAAGCTCAATTTTTGGTACTTTCAAGGTTTGCCCGCATGCACGGGATGTAGGAAACGATTTCCGGTTTGCATAAAAAAAACAACGTTTTCAACTGATACACTACCGTCTGCAAAGTTTATAATTCGAAATTAAAGGTATAAAAAATGTTGGAAGCGCTTTTGCAGACAGTTCTGTCATGCACCAAACCTTATACAGGGTACTCCAAAATTTATCAAATTTTAGTAAAAAAAAAAAATGATAATTTACCGTCTGCAAACAGTACAAAATGATGATTCTGGTTCATGAAGACGAGTAAAGGAAAGGTGCAGACGTTTACGATATGCAGGTTACCATATAGTGCGCATGTGAACTTGTTATTTTTTTTTTACAACTTTGAACAATTGTTTACCGTCTGCAGCTAAAAAGAAAACATGATTTAAAA
Organism: Rutpela maculata; assembly: GCA_936432065.2. Classification (NCBI taxonomy): domain Eukaryota; kingdom Metazoa; phylum Arthropoda; class Insecta; order Coleoptera; family Cerambycidae; genus Rutpela; species Rutpela maculata. The sequence goes on from OW386286.2 coordinate 249,014,857, forward strand.
ATAGAGCTTCGATAAAGAATTATTTGCAGATAGATTAAATGTGTACAAAGCACTTGCCGCCGAACGTATTTTTGTAAAAAAACGAGTCACAATAAAGTGTCAAAATTTGGCTAAATGCGTTTGATATCTTTCCGTTCGCGGTATCTACCAAAAAACAACTATCAACCGTCTGCAACTTGGCACAAAGAAAAATTACTGGTTTAAATACGCAATTGTTTAATTTGCAGACAATGCGCACATGCATGAGAGCCATATATTTCATCTGAAACCATAGGCCACTAACAATATTAGGCCATTAACAGATGAGGCTCTAGCAGGCACAACGTGGAGCCTTCTGCAGGTGCAATGTGCAACTCTAGACTAGTTTCGATAAGTTGAAAGATTAGTTAGAGGTTTGGAAATCATTTAAGATTTCATGGCAAGATGGTAAATAGTTGTTTTTGGTGCACATCGCACACGAAGAGATATCAAACGGAATTCAAGTTTTGACTATATTGTAGCTCTCGTGCATGTGGGCATTGTCTGCAAATTGAATAAGTGCGTATTTAACCCAGTAATCTTTCTTTGTACCAAGTTGCAGACGGTATAGATAGTTGTTTTTGGTACATATCGCGGTAGGAGGATATCAAACGGATTTCGCAAAATTTTGACACTCCATTGTGGTTTTCGTGCATGTGCGTATTGTCTGCAAATTAAATAATTGCGTAATTGAACCAATAACCTTTCTTTGTACCAAGTTGCAGACAGTTAATAATCGGTAAAAGTTACCCCCATTTTCTCACAAGCTTATAGAATTCAATGGACAACCGTGCATATTGGATTCGTCTGCAAACATTATTTACAATAGTTTTGCAACCAAAATTTTCTAATAAAACTATAATTAAACGGTAAACAATTGTTAAAAGTTCAAAAAAAAAAATAACGAGTTGAAATGCGCACGATATGGTGATGTGCATATCGTAAACGTCTGCACCTTTCCCCTACTCGTCTTCATGAACCAGAATCATCATTTTGTATTGTTGGCAGACGGTAAATTATCATTTTTTTTTTTACTAAAATTTGATACATTTTGGAGTACCCCGTATAAGGTTTGGTGCATGACAGAACTGTCTGCAAAAGCGCTTCCGACATATTTTTATTCCTTTAATTTCGAATTATGAACTTTGCAGACGGTAGTGTATCAGTTGAAAACATTGTTTTTTTATGCAAACCGGAAATCGTTTCCTACATCCCGTGCATGCGAGCAAACCTTGAAAGTACCAAAAATTGAGCTTTATTGTATACATAATACTGACTAAATTACTTACAGACGGTAGGCTATCAGTTCTGATTTTCTGTCACCATCTACTAGTCTATAAGGCTAAGCAAATCAAAATGTTTATAAATAAATTATGAATGCAATTGCATGGGGCCAAATCCAATCTGCTTTGTTTTTTTTTTGCAGAAAAGTAAGAACCACGAAAATTTCCAATTTTACATAAACCGAAGTTACTAAAAAAATAATTAATCTTTTTTAATTGAAACTTGGTGAAATTATAGATATTGTAGGTGCAATCTGTTATGAAAAATTACAAATGAAAAACTTCCATCTGGTCACACTAAGATTTTTTTATCTTAAATTGTAGCTTTTTTTGAACGAGCTCTGCAATGGTCATGAAAATTAATTTTCTATATCATTTTAGAAATTAAAAAAAATCTATATGTTCTGGATCTGAACCACGGATTTCCGCAATTTAACTATTGCGCTATGGCCATGAAATATTTTCACATTCGACTTATTATGACAGAGAAAGCAGATTTTTAAACGATCAGATCTTTGTTAATACATGAGTGGGAAGGCCGTACGATAGCGATTTCGGAAGAGCAAGAATGGCGTTTTAAGCTCATCATAAACTGCATATTTCAAATCGAAAATCAGGTTCAGCAGGAACGTGTAAAAAATGACATTTTCTGATGTTTTGCGAAATGCGTTTGACTTTATTTGATCACCCTAGATGAGTAAGTAGAATGCCGCACGTTTTCCTAGAACATCGAAGTCTTGGTAACGAGAGTTGGGGAAATATTCTTGTCGTGGCAGTCACGGTTTTGATGAACGAGGCGCGTATACCTGCGCAATTGTAGGTGTATTGACGATTAAAATTTATTTCACGCATTCACTCTAATGTGCTCACACATTAAAGAAGTGCCAATTTCAGCTCAAAATATATATATGTACAGAAATAAATGCACGAAACGCGAAAGATACGGTATCTCAGCTTCTGATTAATGCAGAAGGGCCTAATGTTTTCATTTGTTCGTTTTTGAAGCACTTTTCACAAAGGACAAAAGTATTTGGCAGGATACATACAAGACATGGACAACATACAAGAGACAATTTGAGGCGACTGCAAGTGCAAATAACTGGGATAACGAGGAAAAGGCTATGGCATTGGTCCTAGCGCTAAATGGCCAAGCCTCAGAATTACTTCAGACTATCCCGGTGGAAAACAGAGGGATTTCAAAGTCTTGGAAGCTGCATTAGATTTGAGATATGGCGACCAACACCTTGCCCAAGTATACCAGGCTCAGCTAAAATCACGGACACAAAAGGCTGGGGAAAGTTTACAAAAATTCGAAGCTGCAATAGAGAGACTGGCACACCTGGCGTATCCGAATGCACCTGGAGAATTTCAGGGGCATTCGGAATTTCAGGGGCCTTTTTAAATCAAGGAACGAAGAGGTCAGGCGAGTTCTGAGACTGACGAGACACCAAAGTAGTAGCGAAGCTTTGGTGCGTGCACTTGAAGTAGAAGCCGCTTGTAGGGATACTCCAAGGTCGAGAGTGCGAGCTGTAACTCTCGAAGAATCGCAACCAGAAGCGAACCAGAACCTGTTGACTGAGATGCAGAAAATGTTCACCAAATTATTCGATAAATTGGATGGCTTCGGAAAGCAGGAAAAACAACAAAATAAATGAAAGCCGAGCGGAGGTATTAAATGTTACAACTGCGGCAAGGTGGGATATATGAAACGAGACTGTCGACAGCAGAACTCGGAGAGTCGAGTAAATGCTGTGAATGTTGAATAGAAGCAGGAAAACTACACCAGGTGAGCTATGCTGGCTGGGAATGCAGTGCCCCCAGAGAAATAAAGATTTCCCAGCCTCGAAGAATTGCAAGCAGTATGTTGTTGCAAGCATATGTGAATGGAAGAAAATGTTTGTTTACCATCGACACAGGTACTACGTCATCAATAGTACGGCCAGGATTTATATCGGGTATAAAGATTAACAAGAGGCAAAATGAAGTGATCGTCCGGACAGCTACGGAAGACAGGGCTACGGTTCATGGAGATGTAGACCTGGGTTGCAGATTGGACATTTAAGGTTTGACCACAGGGTCATCGTGGCTGACATCCCGGATGACTTCATTTTGGGTCTGGACATCATGGAACAGTATGGATTTATTTTTGACGTAGGAGAGCGAGTCTTAAGGATTGGGAACGAACAAATTATTCTGTCAAAAGTGAACGACCAATGACAGAAAACAAGGCTATTGACAACGCAGGCAGTCAAAACTCCCGCATTATCCAGAAAACCAGACAAGGAAGATTGCAAGCGCTACCCTCAGGTGGGAAAATTGCCGAACATGGTTGAAGTCAACACTGTCAAGGTCGATCTTTCAGATAGTTGGGCAAAGAAAACTCTGAGGCAAGAGCAATTGAGCGATGTAGAAATCGGACCCATATTGAGAGTAAAAGAAGGGGCTGAAGGCTTTATGGTCACAATGGGATTCACTTACGGTCGTAGACGGGTTTTTGTGGAGAGCATGGGAAAGCCCAGATGGGAAGCAGATTGCCATGGATCTAGTGATTCCCAGGTATCGTGTACCAGAAGTACTCCAGGAAGCGCATAATGAAACGTCCAGCAGACACTTCGGCATAAACAAGACATTGAGTAGAGCACGGGAACGGTTCTGTTGGGTTGATAGTCGCCAGGATGTGGAGGCCTGGTGTCGCAAGTGTAAGAATTGTGCTGCCCGTGGAGAACCATTTTCCATGAGCAACTACAGAAATGAAAGTCGAGAACAGCCGAAGAATGACCGAGAGCAGATGACCAAAGCTAGTAACCGATTGGAGGCTCGTTATGATCAGAATGCCAGTACAGGGGGTTCAAGGTGGGGGATCTGGTTTGGCTGTACAAGTGTACAACCCACACTGGAAGGAATGGAGATCCCCGAAACTTCAACCGCCTTGGGATGGACCGTATACCGTTATTACCCGAATTAATGATGTCGTTTATCGGATTCAACGAAGCAAAAAGTCCAAGATGAAGATCGTACATTTGGATAGACTGGTAAAATACATTGATGATTCCAAATTTCCCGACCGGGACAATCAGGCTTAAGGAGGGGGCAGTGTTACGAGTAAACACCCTTGGCGATGTGCAGCCCAAAATACATGTACGTTATGCCATCTGTAGAAACGTTCTGGAACATTGGAGAACAGAACCGAGACTTCTAGATAACGCCGCGCCGTTTCTAGAATAATTCAGGAAGCAATCGCTAGAGGTATATAAGGCTGTATTATCGGTGGGAAGAAAAAGTTTTGAATTGACAGGTGAGGTTAAGACTACAAAGTGAAAACAAAGTGATAAACATTCTTATTTTTAGTCAGTAAAGTGCATTTAAGTTAATAATAGTATTGTGAAGTATCCTCAGAGTAAATTATTTAATAAAGTGTGTTAGTGGTTATCTCTTGTCATCATTGTTGGAACCCACGGATTTTGCAAGGGCGGTTTCCTAGGGGTGGAAACACGTCACAATATGTTTTTGGGATCGCTGAAATCGAATCTGAAACTTTAATATCAATGGACTATAATCTAACATCATTAATGAAACATTTATATCTTGTCAATCTTATGGAAATCTGACGTATACATCAAATAGATAATAGCCGTCACGTAATACAAAGTCATAAGCTTTACCGGTTTGTGAAAAGTAAAGAAAAATTATAGTACAACAAAAACTGTGTTCAAATTTTGACTATAATGAAATCAAATTTCTTTACCACTGCTATTGGTATTAGGGATACAATAAAATATTTCACTTACACACCGTATTTATAATAATATTTTGATAATAGGCATCACTTAGTAGATACGTTATCTAAATAATTCTTATCTTTGGAATGTTGTGTTATCACTACATTCCAACGCCTATTTTTGTAATATTAGGTATATAGACAATTTTAATAATGTTGCAGTAAAAATGTGGTAAGATTAACTTTCCTAAATTAAGTGCCTAAAATTTTGAATACATATGTAATAGTGTATTTAAAAGAAATGAATAATATTTCTAATTACATCAACCTTTGAACAATATGTTATATTCTGATCGTGTATCATTTATCAGTAAGTGTGCTATTCAATTTTAATTTAAACTTTATTAAAACAAGCAGTATAGAAGTGAAAACATTTTTCAAAATACTTTCATTGATCACACGAATTTTGCTTCAACCCACTGTGACCAAGCAGTGAACTGCAAGCATTAATGACTTCATTTTTTATTTTAGGTCCATCTCCGGTCTGCTCGAAAATAAATTCTGCCCTCACACTAATTTGCACTGAAAAAATGTTAATTGACTTGATCATTGTTTATTATTCTTCACAGTTTTATCCATAAAATAAGTGAAACATACACAGCAATATCGTTTCCCCTGGATAAAATTTAGTGAGTAATATTACGGAGTGATCCTATAATTTATGCATACGTATCTCAAATACAGGCACATATATCAAGATGAAAACGAAAGAAATAAAGGACAGTTATTTTGTAACCTATGGCATATTTTATTCCATGGGTGTTTTGACGTTTGTACCACATCAGTTTTTTATCACATCCACAGAGGTGAGTACAATTTTCTTTATACTGCCGTTAATATATTGACACTATATGTTTAATAATCTGGTGCTCTAAACACGTTTTACTAATCCAAGAACAAATATTACAAATTGTTCGATTACTTCCGGGTTAGCAAGAGAGGCATGTATGAAATTACCTATTCTATAGTGAAAGTTATTCTCACACATCTAGGCAGTTAAAAATCCAGACATTGGCTTTTAATCCATTAAAAATAGACAAAGAAAGTTCAAACCTCGGAAGAATTAGTATATAGCCAAAAATTTATACATGCCTTGAAAACATCATTACAAATGTAATGTCAAAAGTCCCCATCGATCGCTAAAAATTTTATTCAAGATCAAATGTCAAAAAAGTAGGTTTTTTTAAACGGCAAGTGTTATCGTAAAAATAATTATTACAACGTTTGTAGATTATGCGATTCTCTACACAAAAGTCCTTATTTTTTTTTTCCTACAAATGGTTTTTCGTGAAATATTGCAATTTCAAAAATTGAAAAATTCATATTTTGAATAATATGAACTATTTTCCACACCACCTCCGAAGTAGAGTACTTGACTCATCTCTTTGCATGGTTTCCCCTTTAGATATAACCCATGATTTGTTCTGATCAAATAAGGGCAGATTTCTATTGATTAAAACGATGTTACTGTTGTTAATTATCAAGCCGGAACTGACAGTTATTGCACTCAAAGAAAATAATAGGTAAATTCAACCAAAAAGAGCATATGAAATTGCGCCTATCTAGTTTCATAGTTAAATCAATCAGAAAAGAATAGTCATACAGCTTTATTTGTTTTCGTAAACAAATAGTAGTTTAATAATCATATCTTCTTGTAACAAATTAAATAGTACAATGACATTTTTTTATGTTCACTAACCATTTTCAATTTGGTCTACAATTAAATAGTCCAACGACTTTGTTTTTTGTTCACCAACTAATTTTTAAGTTGATCTACACTTTATTGTATGATGAAGTTTTTTTTGGTTAGCCATAATCTCAGTATTGAGACATCAGACCACCCAAACCAAAGATTAGAGATCGTTTATAAGATCCATCCAAATATATCGATGATCCCTGAGAGAATTTGAACATTGCAATCATGTTATTAATTTTCTATAAATTCATAAGAGTATAAGATAATGCATGATTGATTATTGTCAGTGATTTGTATGTGGCGTCATCTGGGAATAATTTCTGTAATAGACTACGTGGAAGCAAGCAAATTTTATGGTAATTCTTTTAGAACTTCTAGAAGACGACAATAATATTGGTTTGTCTACCAAGTACAATAATACAGCGAACTAATACTGGGTTAGAATTACAATTCGATAATAGTTAAAAATAAAATATACTATTATCTGGTTTAATTTGACAGAATTCAACAAAATAATAGTCAGACGAAAAAAATAATAGTCTTATTCATTTATTTTTTAAGTTAATGTTTGTTTTGTTGTACGACAACTTTTTATTAATTAAAATAACAATCACCTCTTGTTTAAAAATACCATCAATATAATTTAGTTTAACAAAATTAACGATATTGTTAGTTAACCATTTTTTTTGTTGAATTTACCCATACTATTTCTTTGAGTGTGATTTTTTAAATATTGTGTCATGATTAATAATCTTCAAATTCTACTTCACCAGTGATATGGTCTTCTTCTCTTTTTTCTTCGCCTTCTTCTTCTTCCTCTTGTTGTTGGATTTCTGTAGATTGCTCTAAGAAACAAGATGGATCAGATATCTCTTCATTGATATTATAAGCATCATCATCTGTTGCATTCGATTCAACATTGGAACAAGACTGGTCTTGGCAATTACCACGTACTGTTGAACAAAATAATCTGACTTTTTTATGGCCATAATTATAATTACAACCCTTCATGCAATTACAAAAAAAAAAAAAAAAGAATTGAGAAGTTTTTCTGGAGCAGGCGGGAGTAGAGTTTGAATTGGCTCCAAACCGTTATTGTTTAATTCCCATCCCCAAACTTCAGGGTCCAGTTCGTTACCTAGCCATACTCAGACCAATACACATGATATATATGTTGACAAGCAGCATCAGATGTCTTTAGGAAGACAGGATAACTGGGACAGACAGTTACATTCAGAATTGTAATTTTTATGTGAGTCACACACAAACTAATGCCTCGAGATTTTGACTTATATTGAACGTCCGTTGGCGTATACAATACAAACCGTGTATGAGTGCAATTTGCAATTTTTGAAACCGTGATATTTCACGAAAAATCATTCGGAAGAAAAAAGTATAAGGATCTTTTTTTTTAGATGATCACATAATCTACAATCTTTGTAATAACTATTTTTACGATAATACTTGCCGTTCAAGAGACAATTGCAAAAAACTGATTTCTATGACATTTGACCTTGAATAAAATTTTTAGCACAAGATTTTTGGGGAGTTTAAATTAATTTTAAATAAGACACAACTTCATTTAGTATATTTTCCACAATAATTCAATTGAAAATCGCGCTTTTAAGTGGCATGATAAAGCAAGGGATTTGCGATCTCATTTGGAAGGTTTTCCTCCACTGAATACCACACAATGAAGAGTTTCAAATTCTGTAAATTCATTTTCAAGATATTCAAAAATTCAAATTTCAATAATGCTTTTTTATTTTTATTTATTTTATCTATTTATTTAGATAAAAAGCTCAGATACATTTTTTCCTAGTATTTCTAATGGATTGTGAGAAGAATGTATTCAAAACAAATAATATAAAACAGAGTGTAACAAAGTTTTTACCTATATTTATCTGTCCGGTGAATTGTTTAGGTACTTCTGGGAACTTGAAAAGAGGAGGGTACATAAGACCGGTTTTCGACCTAATTTATTTTGAAAAAAAAAACTGAAAAATATTTTTTTATTATTTACTATTAATACCGAATCGATTCTACCCCAAACGAAACTTTCTCGCACTCACCTCCCCTATTTATACCCTCTAAACTATTAAATAATAAGCATTCAGTTGATTTTTTTCCAGGTAATTGAAACATTTTAACATGACTGTTGGTGAATAAGGATATTTTTGATTTTGTACGTGTATTTTCGTTGTTTTGGAAGAGGTGGGAGGAGGAGGAGGGTGTGATAGAGGATAAAAATGGAGGGTGGGAGAAAGTTTCGTTTGGGGTGGAATCGATTCGATATTGATAGTAAACAATAAAAAAATGTTTTTCAGTTTTTTTTGTTCAAAAATAAATTAGGCCGAAAACATGCCTTATGGACCCTCCTCCTCCTCCTTTGGTAAGGAGGTTTCCAATCCCCAGAAAATTTAAAAAGTAGTTGCAAAATTCAAAATGGTGGTTTTAATATGGCTACCAATACGTAGATACTTAGAAAACAATACCTGCGTTAAAATGAAAACGCTGCCAAAATGATAAGAGCTGTGAAAAAAGCTCTAGAAACAAAGTTGTAGAGAATTAAATTTGACATAAAAAAGTAACTGACGGCATGCATGTATCTTTTATTGTTTTGGGAATGTAGGCGTTTAAAATCGAGGAATCTTATACCACACATTGCACGTTTTCTTTACACATTCTATAAAAGATAAGACATGTGTTTTCACCGAATGAGTGCAACATTTTTATGTATTTTTTGCAATTTTTGCATGATTTTCAAGTTTAAGTCAGCCATTCTGAATCCATCATTTTCAGTTTTGCAATTATAATGTCAACATCGTAAGTGGTCTCGAAGCCCCTCGTGCCCTTGTATGCACTTTTTCGTAATTTTACCATTAAGTAAAATTAACAGTTATCATAGTTGTAAAATAATTCTTCATAAAATATTGGTTTTTTGGATAAAAAAAAAAAATATTTGCACAATTTTTTAATGGGTAACTTTTAAACTGGTAACTCTTAGAGCACGTTGCGAAAGGTTTCATTCAATCCCTCAAGTTCAAAGTATTTCCGTAATAACGCACTTCTTCATCTAAATGCACTGGACTAAATATTGTGTGCTAATTTATTAATTTATCAGTGCTTTAGAAGTGTAAATATTGTTTCAAAATGACCGATGAAAGTTTTTCAAAAGAACCATTTGCCCACTGTGGACATATTTATGGTGGCATCTTTTATAAAAAAAAAAACGGAAAGTTCTTCTCTTGGTGAAGTTTCGCATTGTTAAAGCTAGCAAGTAGATAGATCAGTTTTTTTTGTTATTGTTTTAAAATTTAAATATTTCCGAGGATAATTCATATGGCACAAAAATATTATTTTGAACCAACTAAAGTATGTTTTTTTTTAACAGACAACTCTATCGTGTTACTTGTAGATATAATGTATTTTGAACAATGCAAAACGGAGTGCAATACTTATATTTTTTATTATTTAGGATAAATAAATTCTGTTAATATATTAATATGTATTATGTATATGTATATGGCCTATTATAATGCACAGTGTTTTTCACTTGAAATGGTAACACCTAAATAACTTTTTTATTTTTAGTATGGAACAAATTAGGATCTACTTATGACCAGAAAAACATTCTCGTCCTACAAATGCAAAGCCACCTGCGGGACCAAAATATGCGGAGAAAATAAAAAAATAATATTAGGCTTATTTTTATCGGAAAATTTTGTTAATGAAACTTATTCAGAATTGTCCAAAAACCAAATAGTAAAATCAAAATAAAAAAAATATATAAATTTTGATTAAAATAATGCCAACGTCCGAAAATATCATTTTAATGAGTTCTTTTGTTTAGAATACTGTACTATGACAATTTTGCTTGAAATTAAATCCAAGCTGCCAGGTCGTTCTAAAGCAATTTACAGTTTTTTCTCAAATAATTATTTTAAAAATTTTTAAAATGTTAATTTTTCATTTTTTTAACTTTGATCAAATTTTGTGCACCGAGTTTTTGAATAATTCTAAACAAGTTTCATTAACAAAATTTTGCGATAAAAAATGCCTAATATGTTTTTTTGTATTTTCTCCGCATATTTTGGTACCACAGGTGGCTTTGCATTTGTAGGAGGCGAATGTTTTTCTGGTCATAAGAAGATTCTAATTTGTTCTATACTAAAGTAAAATTTGATTCAAATCGGAAAAAAAGTAAAAAACTTATTGGGGAAATACTCTCATACAAGAAGAAAATGTAAAATTTTAGTAAGTGTAGAAAATATGATTTTTTTTGCTATGGCTATGTCGATAAAATGTGAGAATTTACCATTGTAAGTCTAGTAAGCGGGAAATTAAATCATAAATATAGCCTATTGTCCTTGCATATTAATGTTAATAATTATTAATTGTTACAAACAATTTCTTAACAAAAATTTATATTTTCCGCGTTTCCCATATAAGACAGAAACATTTTTTTCTTTCCTCTGAATGGCATTTCTGATGTAAAGTTAACAGAGAATGAAATTGCGTTTGATCGGAGCATACGAGTCATGTCTTTTATTGCGAATCCTAATTCATAACTTTCAGACACGACACTTGCTTGTCCATACTTGGTACAAATTCAGCAGCCATATTGAATTTAGACAGATTCCTCAAGATTAATGGAGATTTTGAATAATAATATGTAATATGTAATCACACTTTTTAGAGTAGGTATAGTGCAAAGACAAATATTTGTGTTGCAATTTTGCTCAGGTCAAAATTAATTTTGACTAAACCTACTACTAGTATTTTGTAATATGCATCATCCCCTAATAAGACAACATTTTCTCTCAGTTGGGTGGTCCTTTTAGATGGATAAATAAATAAATAAATAAATGAATGAATGAATGAATGAATGAATGAATGAGTGAGTCGAGTGAGTGAGTCGAGTGAGTGAGTCGAGTGAGTGAGTCGAATGAGCGAGTGAGTAAATGAATGAATGAATGAATAAATATTGCTTAATTGATATCAATGTAACCACAATTATTTTGTCTACAGTACTGGATGTTTAAGTTTCGAGACCCCCTTCGAGATATCCCGAGTCCATCAAATCCATCAAAGTATCCACCATATTTTCCGCCCGACCCATACCGGGTTGATGAGATGGGATTTGCACATGGAAGAACATCATTACAAGCAAACTTTACTTCGTCTTTCACCATCACGTGTCAGATTTCTAAGTTAGGATTTCTGATAGTCACCGCATTATTTTCGAAGAGATTGCCTCCTCCACAGAAGCGGATACTTGGAGCTCTTCTCTCCATGCTAGTCTTGTTTTTAATAAACACTGCTTTTACTAGAATTGACACTGACTCATGTAAGTTGTTTTTGGTATAACAAATGACAGAATTTTTTTGACGATTTAGATTTTAACTTTCCAAGTACTTAAATATACTTCTTCAAAGATGCGAATATGCGATACACCTCTCTTTTTCCTTTAGTTTTAAAGATAACCGATTGAAATTTGGAACATCCTATATACTTAATAAACGTCATTTTTTGACATAATAATAATAATAATAATAAATTTTGATTTTGCCAATATAACCATTTTCATATAGGTAATCCAAAGTTTGGCCGTTTTTCCTCTCTTTTCAATTTCCTCCATTTTATTGAATAATTTTTTGAGCTAAATTTAAAGATGTTTGGGTCTTTTTTTATTTTTAGGAAGCGATAAAAAATTGACCAAAATGATTTTACACATAATGTATATAATACGAAATTTAAAAAAATGTTAAGTGAAGGCAACCTAAAACGACTCTTTTAACAATAATATCTGTTATTGGAAATTCATTCCAAAAAATATTCATATTATTTTTTTAAATTTTCTCCATTTTCGTAAATTAGTAGTTTTTGAAAAGTAATATTAACAGTTTGTTGCAGTTCAGGAGGCCTTTTTTGGAATAACGATGATCCTGGCTGTTCTACTTAATGGTATGTATTATGCAATATTATTATACATCGAATAGGCAAAAAATATTCTAATGTGTGAAATACATAAATACATCTATATCTATAGTCAAGACACAATTGTTGACAGGCTTCTTAAGAGTTGCACTTATTTCTGTCTATTTCATTCTTATCATCTGTTGGTTGCAATAAATCGTGGTATATGGCTAGCTATTTGAACACGTTCGCTCAACTTGCATGCGAAGGAAAAAATACATGTGTCCAAAGTTCTGGAAAATTTTTGATATTTTCAGCTACTCTAATTTTTAAACAATTCAACGTGTTAAATTGTTTAAACAAGGTTTTCAGAAAATTTTATAACGTACAATATTGATAATAAGAAGTAATTACTATGTAGAAGCAACGGGAACAGAAATAATTGCAAAAACTGATGCAGTGAGATACAAATCTTCACCATTTTGGCCACTGTAAATCGTAATGTATTAACAATTAGTGGAGTAAAAAACAGGGGAAAAGTCGCTTCCTTCTCGAGTTTTTTTTTTTAATCTTGGAACAAACTGAGACATATACCATTTCGTTAAGTAGGTCGATGTTCATTAGAAATCATGAAATACGACATTTTTTAGTGGTCACGGACATTGTTATTTTTAAAAAGGTGTGAAATTTTGTTTTTTTATTCATGTTTTTTTGAACATCTAATGCCATATCTCAAAAACGAATGGTGATATCCACATGAACTTTTCTTTGTTATAAAACACACACTTAAGCGCTTCTATCTGTGTATAGTATTGTTAATTAAAACATTTTTAAGCATGTTAAAAACTTAGATAACCTTGAAAGTTCAGAAAATTCGCAGTCAAATTTTCACTAAGCTACAAACTTTTTTGTTTTTGGAAATTTTTTATAACATGCTGCGAAGAAAATAAAGCCAAAAGACCAAAAAAGTTTTTGATAGCATAATTCTTATTGTATCTTTGATAGTTTAGGTAAAGTGATTTTTTTTGGAGCGCGCGAATCGCAGACATTGAGTATTAATACGCCCGCGTCCACTAAAACTAACTAATCTCAGGGCGGTGTACGATCAACGTTATTCGTTTTCGTCGAAGGTCAAATTATAAAACCGTTGCCCAAGGAATTACTACTTCCACATCCTGATCTTCTATCCAAGTCTCTCACAACGAAAAAAATTTGAATGTGGAAATAATTGTTTATGGAACTTTAATAATAAATAATATTTGAAATCGTCTACCCCAAAAACCTATAAAACGATATGTCACATCGGTAGTGGGGCTGAGGGTGGTGGAAGGTAGGTGGTAGTAGTGGTGGATAAAGTAAAAAAAAAATTTGAGGACTTTGGTTTTTGTACACACACTAAATGACGCCCTTTTGAATAATGGGGTGGGAGTTGGTAATGGGTGTGGTTAATGCCAAAAAAATTTTGAGACCTTAGCTTCTCTTATATATACTAAATATCAATTGTATGGACTCTTATTTGCTTGATTTGCCTATTTACCCCCATTTACCCCCCAACCCTTTAACGGAATAATCTAGTTCCAGATCTCGTTAAAATACATAGGTACGTGTACCAAATTTCAAGTCAATGTCTTAAACGGTTACGGAGTAATTGTGCGCACAGACCGACAGACAGATTTTTTCTTTTTGCTCAAACTTAAAATCTCGACGTTTCATGACATTCTAAAAACAATAAAAATTTTCAAAAATATTTTTGTCAATACTATACTTACACTGGATGTGGAAGTAAAATGTTTAACGATATTCTTTCCCTTATTACCACTTGTATTATATTGTAGAACGTATGGCTATTGTGCGAATTGTGCGTGGATTATCTGCTAAAAAAATATTTAAGATAAAAAAGCAATCTAAGTTTCATTGTTAAATGGAGTGGATTTTATGTGGCGTAGTAATAGAGGAAAACTTGTGTACAAGCCATGGAAACAGAGTTTCTATAATTAGGGTTGCGGAAATTAAAAGAGACTTAATTTAGGATATTTTTTTCTTTTTTGTTACTTAATTTAGGCGAAAATAACACTATTACTCAATTATTGTGTGGATCTAGGGTAAAAATGCAATGCATGGGAATTTCGGATAGGGACTCTGACACAGAAAATGTCGGATACAAATATTAAGATTGCCACGTTCAAAAAAAAGTGCTTTAAGAAACTGTCTTTTCTATTTAGCTCCAATAATAACGCAAAAAAAGGAAAACTCGATAGTTTACTTTTTATCAAAACACTCCAAAATTACTTTTCCTAAACTTCTGTTTTATTAGCCCCCTAGTTGCGCAACTTTTTTTCTATTTACTATAATATTATTTTTTACCGTTTTCGAGATCCCAATGTAATGCATTTTTATCCCAGATACTTTATTTGAGATTTTTAATTCCTTTTTGCCTTCAACCTTAGTCCTTAATGCGCCACTAGAAAAAATAAGTTATCCTTTCAGATCCTAAAACGTGATAAAACAGTCCTAAACATAAAAAAATAATAATGAAAAGTTCCGTTACACACAATACATAATCATTATTATTCTTAAGTGCCGCGCGCGTACGCTTCGACAATTCCTCCATACTAAAAAATTCGTAACTAGCAAACTGTTGCTAATAATGAAAATATTTTTTTTCTAAAAACTTTTTTAGTCTATTGACTTCATTTTCTTCATAGCATGTTACACAAAATTTTCAAAAACAAAAAAGTTCCTCGCTTAGTGAATATTTGATGGCGTATTCTCTAAACTTTCAGGGTCATCTACGTTTTTGGCATGTTCACATTTTTTTTATTAGCAATCCTATGTATAGAAAGAAGCGCTTAAGTGTGTGTTTTATAACAAAAAAAAGTTCACATCGATAGCTCAATTCATTTTTGAGATATGGCAATAGATGTACAAAAAAACATGATTTAAAAAAAATTAAATTTTACACTTTTTTTTAAATAAGAATATCTGTGACCACTAAAAAATGTCGTATTTCGTGTTTTTATGTGTAAAATGATGTTGTCGGTAATACCCACTGTGTCTGATCTTGTTCTAAGCTGATAAAAAAAACGACACAATTTTACCTCTTTTTCGCTCCACTAAATAGAGAAAATCATTTTTTTCAACATGGTGAACGTAAAGAAAAATATTAATTAATAACAATATTAATATTAAAAAAATTTAAAAAATTTCTGTAGGGATTATTCAAGGGTCAAATGACAGACTAACTATTATAGTCGAGTCATCGGTTTATTTTCGAGGCAACTTGAAATTAACTATATATTTTTCGTTTTCAGTTAGCAGTGCAGTAGCCATAATAAGTCTTTTCGAATTAGTCGTTAAATTTCCATTGGGTTACTTCGGCGCCCTATTATCAGGCCAAGCAATCTGCGGGATATTTTCATCTCTTGTCCAGATATTGACGCTGAACTGCAGAATTCCTCCACTCGGTGGATTTATATACTTTGGAGTGGGATCCCTGATAATAATGTTCACAACTGTGTTTTACTTAATATCAAAGAAGAAATCGAAATACTTTATTTACCGTATCGGACATTACGAGGGAACGAACGACGACGTTAAGGACGACAGGTGGTGTATTAATTTATTGAAAATGAAGGAGGCTATGCAGAAAACCAAATGGTTTTTGGGCGCTTTGGTATTCGTGCAAGGTTCCACTACCCTGATCCATCCGGGTCTAGCTGCTCTTGTAGTTTCTGAAGACGATGACGCGGGGCTTGGAGGGCCGTGGGCTGGTAAGTAACAATTTTTATAACAGACTTCAAGTATGTAACAAGTAAAACTAAAAATTATCACCCCCCCGACCAACGAATCTCTCAATATAAAGATTCTAAGATGGCAATTAAACTTCAAAATTTAACATGCGCTAGAATAACATCGTAATGTACTTACTTTCATATCAAGAAAACCACATCGAAATCGATTGAAACATTAACACTCTATTGATGGTGTTCAACTCTCTGTATGACCACCGAGATGAAATATTGCTAAAATCTTTCCCTATTTTTGTCTTGGGGGCTAAAAAGGAAAGTTCTCAATTTCATCTAACTTTAATAATATAATATTTGAAATCATCAATCCCGATCGACGATACGCCACATCGGTAGTGGGGTGAGGGTGGTGGTGGTGACAGTGGACGAAGTAAAAATAAATTTTTGAGGCCTTTGGTTCTTGTACACACACTGAATCACAATTTTATGTTTTTAAACCCCTTTAATAATGGGATGGGGGTGGTAATGGGGGTGTCACTAATGCCAAATTTTTGAGAACTTAGCTTCTCTTATATATGCTAAATACCAATTTTATGGAGTTTACTAGCTTGATTTACTTGTTTATCCACATTTACCCCAATTTACCCCCCAACCCTTTAACAAAAGAAGATCAAAATATAATCTAGATCTCATTAAAATACATACGTATACCAAATTTCAAGTCAACTTCAATGTGAATATCAGTCGATATTCTGTTGAAGCACCTTCTAGAGGCTTGTATATCAGTATACACTCGGAAGTTACGTAATTTCAGACGAGGATTACGTAGTGGATATACCATCCTTCGAAGGGGATGTAAAGCAGGCGGTTCCTTGTCTATTAAATGTTAGGCAAGTAAAAGATCCCTACTCTTCTTAAGGGAAGAGGTTCGGCAAAATTTCCAGGTTGGGGGTAGCTCGTCTTCTGGAGTCGGTGATAGACCCTGGTAGCGGAAATAGGCTGACGTAAAATTTTACACAAATTTAAAATTTAGACGTTTTATGACATTCTAACCATATTTGAATAATAAAGGTTTTCAATTCTTTCTTTACGTTACTATACTTCAACTGGATATGGAAATAAAAATGATAGAATACAAAAATACAGCTTATGAAGCGATAAATAATTTGTTTTTTTTTTATTCTTGTAGTTTTGGAAATATGAGAGTTCAGTTCTGGTGCTTGAACTTTCAGAGACCAAAAAACATATTTAAGTCTCAAATATCTCAAAAACTTCTGATTCTCGCATAAAAAGTGCTCATAACATAAATTAAAGTTCTTAAAATTCCCTTTAGAATATTTTTTTACTCGTTGTATTAAAAACAAGCGAAATAAGATTTTTGTAAATTTGTAAAAGGATTTATAGTAGTTGTATGAACACTTCACCTATTAAAGTTAAAGGTACATTGATAAAGAAAATGATACCTACTGATAATGATAATGATAATGATAATGATAATGATAATGATAATAACAATGATAATGTAATTATGTGTAAAAATAATGTTAATAAATATCTTTCTACCAATAAATTTAATTTTTAATCTATAAAATAAATACATGTGTCAATTACTGCAATTTTTACTACTAGAAAGAAGGTTGTACATATTTCTGTGTCGCCATTTTTGAATTTGATCCTCACATTCGTAATCAGCGACCTCATGAACATAAGTATAGACAATCTCAGCGAGTAATGAACTCATTTAGGACTTTTTTTTATTTGATTGTCATAAAGATCTTACAATCCTAAGACCTTGTGCAAAGAATTAGAATTTTGTAAGAACTGTAAATCGTCTAAAAAAAATTATAAACATGGACCGCACGCCTTGTCGAATCTCGGCCGTGACGTCACTTAATAGCAACCCGCTAATTTCACAGAAAAAACTCGACGATCTCAAGCGGAATGCACGAGCTTTGATATGTTGCGCGACCGTTTCGTTTCCTATTCTCTGACGTCCCGATGTTGGTCGCACCGCGCTTTTTAGAAGCGTATATTTCGAGAACCACATATGGGATTCATCTGAAATTTCCAACATTGCCTATTTTTAAATAATACTTTATCCACAAGAAGTAACAATTACTGAATAAAATTCATTAAATGAGCCCATTCTCTATATGTTGCCCATTATTAATTTTCTTGATTTCAAACCTTTCTGGACAAAAATCGACTTTATTTGTTTTTTAACATTATTCTACATAGTCCTAATGCATGAGCTTTCAGGTTAATTCATTTACTGGGCGAGAATTCTGAAATTTTGCGACTTTTTACGGCTTCATTGATAATCCAGTCCATGAGAATAAATGTGACACAATGACCTTTTTGAGGGCTTGTATCTAGTGTTACCCAAGTTTCTGGCCTCTGTGTCCCGGTGAAAACGCAGTAATCTTGAAAAAAATACAGACTCAGTGCAGAGATTGAAATTCTATATAATATTGACTCTTTTACTTTTCTTCATAGGGTTGATATTTTAAGATTTATAGCCCGAGAAAGGTATAGTAAGTGAAGCTTTTAAATTCCAGCTCGAAAATGATGTAATGAATTTCCAAATTTTTTTCTTCAACATACTTCATAAAGTATGTACATAAGAATCTATATTGTCATTTTTCCTGCTTTTTGGTTAGGGGTGGTTCCCACTCCTTCTTAGGGGTTGTCACAAAAAAAAAACAAAACACACACATAATCTGATAAAGAATCGAATTATAAGAAACTTTTTTGCTAAAATTCATATTTTTCGAGATATTGCGAACTGAGGATTGCAGTTTTCGCTGCCTAAAATCAGTAATTCTAGACTTTTTTTTAAAATTACTCGAAAATTGTGGACTTTAATAAAAAAATGCAAGGGTACAAAATTAAAACTTTTACGAAAACAAATCGGACGGTTCTTTCTTTTTTTTCTCTCCGATGTTTAGTTTTGGAAATATGGCAGTTTTAAACTGGCGCCGAAACGTTCAGAAAAACCGCTGCCCAAGGAATCACTACTTCCACATCCAGATTCTCTATCCGAGTCACTCACAACGAAAAAACATTGTATGTGAAAATAATTGTTTATGGAACTTTAATAATATAATATTTGAAATCCTCTACCCCAAAAACCCATAAAACGATACCCCACATCGGTAGTGGGGTGGGGGTGGTGATAGGAGGGTGGTAGTGGGGGTGGATGAAGTAAAAAAATATTTTGAGGTTTCTGGTTCCTGTACATGCACTAAATCACATTTTTTTTTCATCCCCTTTAATAAGGAGGTAGGGGTGGTAATAGGGGTGGCTAATGCCAAAAAAATTTTTGAGACCTCAGCTTTTCTTGTATATACTAAATACCAGTTTCATGGACTCCTACCTGCTTGATTTACCCATTTACCTCAAGTTTACCCCAATTTACCCCCCAACCCTTCGACGGAACAAGATGAAAATATAATCTAGTTCTAGATCTCGTTAAAGTACATATGTGTACCAAATTTCAAGTCAATATCTTAAACGGTTTCAGAGTAAACGTGCGCACAAAAAAAGGTTACAGACAGACAGACAGACCGACAGACCGACAGACAGACCGACAGACAGACAGAAATTTTTTTTCGCTCAAACTTAAAATATCGACGTTTCATGACATTTTAAGCCTATTTGGACAATAAAAATTTTTAAAAATTTTTCTGTCGTTACTATACTTCCACTAGACGTGGAAGTAAAAATATACGACGTTAAAATCTAAAATTACTCAAAATCTACAACTATGAGAAAAATTTTTATTCTCGTAAAAATGAAAGGTATTAAAATTTTCTTTCGATTGAGACGTATTACGACCTTTTATAATGAAAACTAAAAAAGTTACAAACAAAAAAGTACGCATTTAAAAATTTAGGCCCCATTTTTTTTGGTCTTATTGCTCTAATTCTCAAATTCTTCTAGATCTTGTTAATGCATATTATTACCAAAAATTCTAAAAAATTGGGTTTTTGGAAATTGGTCAGAAAATATTTTTTTATAAAAAATTGTAAGAGTACAAAAATGAAGCTTATAAAAAAACGACAAACTGTTCCAGAGATATAAAGGTTTAAAGATGGCACTTGAGCGCATACGTAAGAAAATTATGTATTTAAAATTGAAATATCTCAAAAACTATAATATTGATAAACACATGATATAAGAATGAAATGAAGCTTATCAAAAAACGAAGAGTTTGGGTTTTTATTTTTTTCCTACGACAAACTGTTCCAGAGATAATATGACAGTTTGAAATAATGTTGAAACTTTTCTGTTTCTGTTATTTAATTAGTTTACTGAATTGTATTAATTTGATTTATTTATAACAATCTGAATTTTTATAATATTAGACATATAGGCCAGTGGAATTAGCAAATATGCATATTGTAATTCGTTTCAGGATGCCACGTGGTTTAAACAATAGTTTTATTGATTACGAACATGACCCTGAATTTGGTCCACTTTTTGACTGCCGGAACATTATTTATTTAACGATTTATTGTTGAAAAATCCCAAAAAATCGACTTTTTTAAAGATAACTCAAAGACCTTTGACGATAGGTTTTTCAATTTGTAAATACTGTTAGAACTTTGAAAAAACGGTTAATTTGAGAGGTGATTCGTTTAAAACACTTGAAAATTTGTTTAAGTAATTGCAAAAAACCGCGAAAATTTTCGCAATTTGCAAATATTTTTCATTCTTTAACAAAAGCACTTTAGTACTTGAAACTGTGACAAAATAATAAATATTGAATTAATTTTTAATTAAATATTATTAATAGTTAAATATTTTTAGGGATGAGCTTAGAAATAGATTATTAAAAATTATAATAATAGTATAAATTTATAAGATTAGAAGTGTCTATTTTAAAAATAATGTTATAATTAATTTAAATAGTTTATAAGATTTTTTATAATTTTAATTTTTTTATTTTGTCTTTTATCACCCCAAAGTTACCTCTAAAATTTCATCAAAAAATTTTAATTAGTTTAAGAGATATTCAATTTGTTTATTAAAAACATGAATAATGTAAAATGCAAATTCACCCAGTTCCCGTTGTCGTAGAGGATTGATCTGGATATCATTTTTTTTTGTTGAGACTTAAACTTTATGTTTTCATTAATGGTAAACCTAATTTGCATTATTTTCAACTTCAAAATGGCGTTTGAAAAAGTGTCACATTTTGAGGTTAGGTTTTTTGCTAATAACTTTTAAACGAATGAAGATTTTGCAATATCGTACTGATATCTTTGTTGCTGGGTTTTTTTCACATATTTTCAAATGAAAAAATGACTCAGTAGCCGAGATGATTTTTTTTTAATAAATTCGTAATTTGATTATTAATAAACATTAACAGCTGAAACTTGGCGAACAACTAGTTTAATAGTCTATCTTTGTAATAGAGCTGAGTTTGGGGGGAAAAATTCAATTTGCAACGATAACAATAATTAATTTTAAATCAGCGTCAGAACAGGAGTGAGAAGCATGAGTCATATCTGTAACACGTTCATGATGGAGACGAGTTCAAATCCGTCAACCAAAAATTTACCGTTTCTCCGATTTTTACTTTTTTTTTTAATTTGGGGTAGCGTGATGAAATAATAATATCTGTCATGTCTTAATTAAACAATAATTTGTTATAAACAATTATTTTTTGTTAAAATTTTTTTTATGAATTTATTAAAAAAAAAATCATCTCGGCTTCTAATAAGGCTACAGAGTCATTTTTTTTCTGAAAATGTGTGAAAAGACCCCAGCAACAAAGATATGAAAACGATATTGCAACATCTTCATTTCTTTAAAAGTTATTAGCAAAAGACCTAACCTCAAAATGTGACACTTTTTCAAACGCCATTTTGAAGATGAAAATAATGCAAATTTGATTTGCCATTAATGAAAACATAAAGTTTAAGTCTCAACAAAAAAAAGGATGTCCAGATTAACCCTCTACGACAACGGGAACTGGGTGAATTTGCATTTTACATTATTTATGTTTTAAATAAACAAATTGAATATCTCTTAAACTAATTAAAATTTTTTGATGAAATTTTAGGGATAACTTTGGGGTAATAAAAGACATATTTCTTCAAAGTTTCAAGCACTAAAGTGCTTTTGTTAAAGAATGAAAAATATTTGCAAATTGATAAAATTTTCGCGGTTTTTGCAATTATTTAAACAAATTTTCAAGCGTTTCAAACGAAACATCTCTCAAATTAACCGTTTTTCAAAGTTCTAACATTATCTACAAATTGAAAAACCTATCGTCAAAGGTCTTTGAGTTATCCTTAAAAAAGTCGATTTTTTTGAATTATCGTTAAATAAACAATGTTCCGGCGGTCAGAAAGTGGACCAAATTCAGGGTCATGTTCATAATCAATAAAGCTATCGTTTAATCCACGTGGCATCCTGAAACGAATTACAATAAATTTCAGTATTTTTTTTACTAATTCTACTGGACTAATATTACTATACTCTTTTGTGGCCATTTTTAATGCACCATTTTTTTTATAAATTTAGACCTCATAATCATATTCAGCGACCTAAAAAACATAAGCATATGGATTTTCGTGAATTTATTTGTATCATTAGAAGAATTATTAATTTTTCAGTATTTAAGGGTGGTTTCAACCCTTAATATTTTCGTATTTTCTATGTCTTGACCTCATAATCATATTCAGCGACTTCAAAAACGTGAATATATCGATTTTTGTGATTTTATTCGTAAAATTAGAAGACCCTAAAAAAAATCTTAAAAATAAGGATTTTTTGTTGTTTAAAATAAGTTTATTTTCAGTGTACCATACATCAGCTTGTAAAAGACTTTCGTTAGCTTTGCGTGTAGTATTTCCTATCCTCTTATCGGATATTAGGAACGATGAATCATCAGCAAGTAGTATAGAATCAGCTAGAAAGTCATTTACGTATATTATGTATAGGTCCTAAAACTGATCCATGGGGTACTTCGATTGAGGTTGCAAGACTTTCAGATTCGGTATGATTGATTTTTGCATAGTGCGTCCTACCACTTAAGTAGCTCTTTATCCAATTCCAATTGAGAGGTTGGCCTCTTACACCATACCTCTCCATTTTCTTAATAAGTCTAGAATGACACACCAAATCGAAAGCCGTACTTAGATCAAGAAAGATGCCTATGCTTTTTTTTATCACTGTCTAGATTTTCATATAGGTTGTTTAAAAATTGAGAACGTTTGCATGAGAACGTTTTTTCATCGCTTTGTACGGAGGCGACAAAACTGATAAATCAAAAAATTCTTAATGTCCTACAAGTCTGTTATTTTACAATAACCACCCTATTTTGAGATACATTAAATGAAAAATAACGCCCTAGGGCGTTATGAATATTTATAACGCCCTAGGGCATTATAAAATTATAATACAACCCAAAACAAGCAAATTATGATAGCGTTATTGACAAACAAAATGCGTTGCTATGCAATGGCGGCGTTTACAAACAATTTTGATTTTTACTCTCTTTTAAATCAAATCGTTCTGAACATAATAGATGTCAAATTAATAAATAATTGTAAATGTCAAAAAAAAAAAAATCGAATTAAATAACAGACTTGCAGGACATTAAACGTTGAAGGCACCACGGGTGTTATAGGATAATGACGCCCTCGGTCGACGTACACTCCCTCGGGCCAGAGGCCCTCGGGATTGTACACTGCCGACCTCGGTGCGTTATTATCCTTATAACACCCTTGGCACCTTAATAACTATTACGCTTCAAGGGCTTCACGAAATCAATTACAAAAAAAATTCAACCTTCCAACATTACCACCAACAAAAAAACAGCAGGACAACACACTTATAGAGCATGGGTGCAGACGCGGCTGGGATTTGACAAAAAATTATTTGCCAAAATTAAAAATTTACTCAAGTACAACAATATTATCTAAAAAAGGACATTTCTAAAATCAAAGCCATGTAAAGGTGCTAAAGCAAAAATATTAATGTTATACTATTTAATTATTACTTCACTGTTTCTTTTTTTTTTTTTTCAGAAGTATATTTTGTCCCAGTAATAACATTTCTGTGCTTTCACTTAGCAGATTTTATTGGAAGAGAATGTGCAAGGAAAATAAAGAGGGTAAGTTACCAAATGTTCTTATGGAAAATTAAATTGTTAGTCTGTCAGCAAGGGCACTTCCGTGAGGTTTTTAACGATAGGCATGAGCCTGGTATCCAATCTCTTCATTAAGAACGTAGATTGCGAATTAACATGTAGTCTATGTAATTAAAGCAAAAATAGTATAAATATTTCGTGAAAAGACGAGATTACCTCCCCCCCTCTCGTAGTGTGGGGAGAAGTTGTTGACCACCGCAACCCCCTGAAACAGCCAAAACCACCCCATTTACGGATCCCTTTAATAATAATAATAATAATAATATCTTTATTGGTGCATTATACAGAGTATTTACACATGTCAAAAAAGTGATACAATTTTCTACATATGTTTTATGTTTTATTCATATCATATCATTTTTGATTTTCATTGGATCAGTGCAGATTGTTTTGCTTATTATTAACACATCCTGTCAAAAGAAAATGAATTTCATAGAACATCCATGCATTGTAGATCAATGTGATTCATTTAACAGGTTATAAAACTGTCAACAAAAATGATCACGATTAATAAAATTCTGATTGCCGAATTACTGGATAAACTGTATGTTATAGGGGTGGTTATAGGGAATGTTATAGGGGTGGTAATTCCTTGTGAACTGAGTAAAGTAAGCTGGTGTTTTGCATTATAAATGCCACTGAATGCCGACAAGAAAATGGCTGTAGAAACTAGACACTTTTTCAGTTTAGCTGATGTTTAACCCTGTATGTACTACAGTTGATCTTGTTGAAGTACCGTCTAGATGAGGGATCAGTAGACTGACCTGATTTTAAAAGTCATTAATTGTTATCCATTGTCAAAGCAATAGTAACCAGTTAAAAGTCTCATATTAGTATAATACTATAAAAATTTTAGATTTTCATCGGCACCAACGACTTTTTGCAAACTTTCAAGGAACTGCGTTTAACAAACAAACTAATCAATGTTTCAAATTCAATATTATAATATTGCAATCCTTATCATTTCAGCCCAGAAATGCCATCGTGATATTGCTGATAGCCATACTAAGGTTAAGTTTAATTCCAGTCGTAATGTTATGCAATGCACAGCCTAGAAGGAAATTACCAGTCTACTTTGGGGACAACGTCTATATATTAATAATGATCCTTATTGGATATTCACAAGGATTCTTGGTTAGCTTGTGTATACTTTCAATTCCTAGGTGAGTATTTTGGTTTTAATATATTTTTTTGTACCAGCTAATTATTCATATTTTTACTCCCGGTGAAACGGAGCAGGTGTATGCGTTTTGAGTATGATCTTGTTTGTTTATTTGCTTGTTTGTGTCTGCTTCCTCATAACTTTGATGCAGTCTTCGGTTAACGCTGGATAATTTTTAAATACTGATGATATTGCTGGTCAGTATCTAAAGTGCATCTTTACTGCTTCAGTACGATGATATTAAAGCACCAAAGATGCACCGTTGGGGGTTTTTAGTTTCTAAAGTTATATGTCCACTGAGTATAAAATAATGATACTTTGTTTTAAATTATTCTGTAGAGAACTGTAAGGTGTTTACTTTTTGGTATCATCTTGAAGGATGAGGACTATATATGTGGTTCGAGTAGACAACGAGTGATCCGTCGGATTTTTTTATTTCCGTGAGGTTTGATTCTGTTATTAATTTGAGTTAGCAAATAAAGTTTCCACACTAGTGGTAAAAGTGATTACTTCTTCGGGTAGAAGACAGAGGAGCAACGCTTTTCCACATGGCGCATTTGGCACCCCTTTCTTTATATAAATATTTTTTACAATGACCAAATTATATTGAATCAATTTATTACTATAAATGTTAAATGTACAATTATGGAAATTACTAGGTATTATACCAGTAGAATACATCACCGACTGGATATCAGAAACTGATAAGGAAGCTGGAAGCTGCTTGATGCTACTGTGGACTGGACACAGGGAAATGCGATAGAAGTAGACTGTTCATTAGCGTCCTTCTGGCGGCTAAACATTTTTGTTAAAGTTTTTTCTTTATTCTCCATATCCCTCGGCAACGGCAGTCAAACGTCATCTTCTATGCCTGTTCAACATTTGGCAAAGCTGCAGAAGTCCTTCGTAAATGATTACACGTGTAACTACAGACATTTGGAAGGTGTAAGTAGTTTGAGTATTAAGTCTTTTTTATAACATACGAATAACCTACGATGGCTAACACTTCATGGTCTTAAACTCAAGTATTTTAATACAATGGAATTTCATTGACATGTTCTACGTCAGAAGTAACTGTAGAGGCGCATTTTTTCTTTGTTTTTGTGCTATGCAATGTTACGACCAAAACAGAACCGGCCTCGTTGATATCGTCAACTTTCAACATGGGTAGTTCATAGTATACTAACTATATAGTACTCAAGCTTCAAGATGATATCATAAGGTAGACTTTTTTGCATTAAATTGAAATGATTGATGATCCGTGCAAATATAGTCAATTAATTTATTGTTATTTAAGTAACGCATTTAAAAATTATCTTTTTTTAGGGTTGTCAGACAGGAGGACCTAGAATACGCAGCCATGTTAGTCCCACTATTTTCCATGATCACTGTGGCCATCTGTTCTGGGCTAAATATGTTAATTATTGGTTTAATATAAATTATTTTTTATACGTAAAAGGAAATGTTTATTTTGTTTTATTATTTCTAATAATCTTGACTACTTTTACTGATGCCACCTGATATACTAGGTAATAAATATGGTATTTCAATTTCAGCTTCTGTTAGTTACTTAACAGTTAGTTAGTTAAGTTAGTTAACAGTGTTATTCAGTTCTTGATGTGAATTGTTTCAACGTGGTGTACACGCTGGTGTCACTGGTGCTTGCGGTCATATTCTACACAATGTTGTGAAGCCATTTAACTATGAATTTGGAAAAAAGTGAGAATGTTCCTGTCAAAGCATTTTCCAATAATATAAACATTATAATAAAACTTAGCACAGTACGCTAAAGGGTACTGTCAGGCGATCGTGCTTGGTCAGACTGTCTAACGTGTGCTGGGTTTAATCTCCAGCTTCGACACTGAAAATGTCGGTGGGTAATAGATGCTGTCTGCATTTGTGTAAAATGTATAACTAATTTTCGAATAGTCCTAGGATTTGGATTTGATTATTGTCTAATATGTATGTTATAGAAGAACTCTATAGCCTTAATGATTTAAAATTAATAGAGCAATAATAGACTTAGTAAATAAAATAAACGTTTAATGATCTTAATTAGCTACAATTTATTTTAGTTTTTATTGAAACCATTCTAAGAAAAAAATTTCGCTACAATAAAATATCTACTCTAAAATGAATCAAATTTATATTTAAATCAAATTTTGAAAAAGAAAAACATAGGTATTCATATATATGTCGTAGTCGTTTGATGAAATACGGCATTTCGTGAAAAGCCTAGGCAGCACATGAACTGTCGGCATATCAAGCAAATTTTTGAGGTTGCACAATCTGCCTAGGCATGTCGTGAAATGCCGTGGTCGTCTCGACACTTGACGTTTAAAGTCATTCTACACGATCAGCCGCAAATTAGACCGGCAGATTGTGTTCTATTACTTGCTGCCTATTTCTTTTGTTTATTATGGAAAGTAAAAGTGAAAGATTGGTTCAATGATCATTACTCAAAGAGTATTATGAAACAAAGCCGAATAAATGACCGTATGCCATCAGAAAATTAAACGAGGTGCGAAAAATATTTAATTAATTTTGAGGTTAGGTTAAGATGTTATATTCGTAATTCATAATTTCATTAGCAATCTAAAACCCGAAACGTACCAAATAAATCTGAAACTAACCTCTAAATTAATTAAATCTCCATCTCTCTCTCCCTCTTTGTAATGATCACTGAACAAGTTTTTTCATTCTTAATTTCTATAAGTAACAAAACAAACAGCTCAAAACGATTTAAGGGCAAATGAATCGATCGAAACAGTAACTAACCTAACCTAAAACACACAACACAACACAATCTACCGGGTATCAGTCACTTCATGAACAGTCAACATCTAATTTGCGGCAGATCGTGTAGAACGACTTTAAACTGCATATGCCGAGACAACCACGGCGTTCCACGAAATGCCTTGGCAGATTATGCAACCTCAAGAATTTACATGATATGCCGGCAGCTCACAAACTGACTAGGCTTTTCACGAAATGACGTTTTTTATCAAAAGACTACGCCTTCCATATACACGGAATCTTTTAGGCAAAAATTTTAAATAATCTTGATGTAGAATGGCATGAAAATTTCTAATTTATGCATATAATTATTATTATATTTTGGTTAATGACAAAACACTAGTTTCATAACTCTTGCCATGACGTCAATCAGTGGTGGAGCGAGCAAATTCATATGGGGAGAGGGGGGGGGGGGGAGCAATAGAAACAGCCTCCCCAGAGGATGAGGAAAACTTTTCCAGAAAATGGTTGAAAAAGGGATAATTTGGATACTGCTTTGTACTAATAGAAATTATGCTTCTTTATTTTTTGGCTCATGGAAGACGGCTGGGGACTGCGCGGGGTCTGCGCGGTAGCACGCCTGACGTCAATGCAGATAATTACAACATTGTAATTACCACACTTGTTACTTTAATGTTGAGATGATCCTTTATTGTGTTTCAGGGGAAATTACTGGTGGTTACGTTATGCGTCAAAGAAACAAAGATAAGATCAAAATTAAACAGAATTATATTCAAGATTTGTAGAGTTTGAGGTCCCTTAATAAACAGCTTTTAGGCGAGAAGTGAGTGCGGGGATGAAGCGTCAGACTATCCTTGTTCTTCGAACGTGCAGTAGCGGCGCAGTCATCTCACTCTAAAAAAACTGTCCGTACTGGCCCGAAATATGGTCTAAAGTGTACTATGATATGTAGTGTCACATTCTACAACTTATCCTCATTACCAGCATGCAGAACAGTGACTCAAAATGCGGGGTAATTACCCCGACCTTAAAAGCGGGTAATTGTGAGCCCGTTCCAGTTACGAGTTCTTTGCTTAATTAACAGTACACAAATTCTTACAATATTTTGAATAAGGCCCTGCATCTGGTGTGATTTCACACATGCTCGTTGGCTAATGGCATTTTTTGGTGGGGATCGTGAGTTATTAGGCCACCTCATATTATAGCCAATAGGGCTATTAATTATTATTAAAAGTTTTGAAAGAATTGTATTCAATTTAGAATATAATATAATTTTTTGTTGTTAATTCATTTTTGTTTTTTGTAATAACCATAGTGATGGAACATATGCTCATATGTATGTAGGCTAGTACCCTACATACACTCCCCTCCCCCTCCCCCCTACAACGAATAAACCAACTTACCAAGGTATCAATATTAAAAATCAAATTTAAATTAAAAGTTTGATGGATAAATGACATTAGTAAAAAAGAAAAGTCAGATTGAGTGATAAATGACAAAATAACGTAACACAAGGAAATTTATTTTTGTAATAACATTATCCTTAATGCTAGTATGTTATGTCATTGATGAATTGAAATAAAATAGCATGTATATGACTGATGCTAAGCGAATAAAAGTTCGCAATCATAATTGGATTGAGCTTCTTTAATAGGCAATTGATAAAAATAGCAAGCATGTGCTAAGTGAATATGAGTTCGCAATCATAATTGGATTGAGCTTCTCTAATTGGTAATTGATAAAAATAGCATGCGTGTGCTAAGTGAATGAAAGTTTGCAATCATAATTGGATGGAGCATCTTTCAAAGATATAGCAGCAGCTTTGGCTAAAGAAAAGCTGGCGAGACAATTAAAATAGTGAATAATTGATATATTGATACATTTGATAATCTGGTTTTTAAAAAAAGTAGAGAGCAATATAGAGTACGTACCGTAACATGTACATAAATAAAATAAGTAATAACAAGTCTTCTGAAAATCTAGTTTGATTCGATTCTCGGTACTATCTTCATGGAGAAACTGAGGAATCCGTGTCTATCGAAGATATCTATGGAACGGTCGACCTTTAGCTGTCTGTCTTCGTTATGGACGTCGTCCGTTATCAGCGGTTAGCAGCACGAGCAGTTTGTTTCGGCCCCATATTCTTGTTACAGCTGTCTGGAACATCCATGGAATGGGAAATAATTTTCGGTATAACTGTGTAACAACTGTCAAAAGTTATTAAACTTCAGTTTTCTGTCTTCAATCTTCACAGTCTGAATTTTCGAGAGAATTAAATCCTCATGGACTCACAGGAGGTGCGTGAAGACGTTCGGGGTCACCAATATAGCCAATAGGGCTATTAAATAAATTTAATAATAAGTTTTGACAGAATTTTATTCAATTTAAAATATAATATAATTTTTTGTTGTTAATTCATTTTTGTTTTTTTTGTAATAACCATAGTGATGGAACATAAACTCATATTTATGTAGGCTAGTACCCTATATCTACCAATCTTGATTTACATTAACTTCCCAATTTACATCGAATACTGACAACAGTCTATAATGCACTGGTGACAAAACCAACGAAAAACACAATGGTTAAGTACATACAATTCAACCTACTTTTTGCTTCGCTCCACTACATCGCTCTCACATTACCAATTTTACACCTTTCTAATTTCCAGTCTTTCAACTTGCATATGTAGAAATACGAATTACTTTTCTCTTGTTTCACCTCTTCATCTACTATTTATGTAACTTTCCTCTATTTCGACCGATTTCGACTCTCCATACACAAACGTTCTGCCTCCACTTCTCAATTCAAACTTGGCATCCTTTCCTCTGAAAGTTCGTCAATCCACCTACTTGACCTCTCCCTGCAAAACAGTTCCAGTCCCTGTCACTGCCCCACCATTTAGACAACCCACAATATACTCTAATTTAAACAAAAGTACATATAAAATAAGGTACCCACCACAGCGTATTTAGTGGGAAAGGTTCGTTCCTACACATCATAATCTAAAGGCGTAAATAGTTTTTTTTTGTAGGGGGAGAGGGTAATATGTGAGAAATATTTGTTCGTCCTGGCTTAATAATTGATAAGCGGGGGGGTGTCGAAATGATAAAAAAATGTTGTCCTCTCAAAATTGACAGGCGGAAGAGGGGGAGGGGGCAGCGAAATGGCAAAAAAATATTTTTATGTTCTACCCAGGGGGGTAATTATCCCCTCTACCCCCTTTATCTACGCCCTTGTCATAATCCTATGCATAACATTTTCTACACAATAAAGTTTTTCCATATTTGTTTACAGTACGCGAAATAGATACATATAAGATAATTGTTTATTGCCGACCGTTTGTGCGCGCCGGCTAATTCCTTTGTCGGCATACCCGGCGTTTTTGTTATTTGATTATAGGAATTCTCTTCTATTTTTTACTTCTACTATATATACAGGGTCCGCCACTTAAAACTCCCCAGACTCGTAAGTTCCTTATTTTTTAAGCTACGACCATGTTCGGCACATCAAATTGTAGATATTTTTAAGGCCTTTAAATATGCATACAGAGTGATTTAAAAAACATTTTTTGAAAAAATTATTACGAAAAAAAATTAATTTCCTTGAATATTTTTTTCCCTCACCCTGTACATGAACTGTGTTAATGTTTTCTTACAAAAAGCCAGAAACAGAAATCGAAACCGAAAACCGCACCGTAATTACTAATTTTTTCTAACAAAAACCGAATTGTCGCGGATCTGTAAACCGAAACCATAACCGAGAACCGAATTGTCGCTGCCTTGACAACCGAAACCGTAAATGAAAACAAAATTGTCGCTGCTATGAAAACTGAAAATGGTATGCGTTATTTAACCGTAACCGAAATTAACCAAAAAAATTAATTTCATTTTCGGTCTCTGCTAAGCACTCAAAAAATGTCGGTGCCTTTAACCATCAAACATGCCGAACCACACCGCCAAAGACGCTGATATTTTTTACACGCTTAACAAGTGTGTAGTCAACTTTAAAGGTTTGCATAACCCATGACAAATTTTCAGAGAATGCGTTATAACTCGCATGCGTTGCAGATTGCCTACTTTCAGGGGCTTTAGACATATACTCTTAGAGCAAAAAATGTAATACTTAAGTCCATTGAAATTTGCGGGTACTGTTCTTCATAACTTCAAAATTGCTTCCCCCCTTCAGGATCTGGCTACTTATTTTAATGCAGAAAACGTAACAAAAATACGCTCACAAAGAAAAAAACATCTTTTCGCATTGCACAACAAAAAAATTGAACTTCCCTACTTGACTTTTTTGATATCAAAATTTTAAAAGCAAGGAGAGAAATTTAGATTCAGAAGCAACAACATCAATTATCTTGCTGTGATCAAAAAACGACGTTTAACATTGCAAAATACTCTAACAGCTCTTCCCTAAGAGAAGATCTTAATCGATTTTTTATTAATAAGATAACAAGTAGGTACAGAAAATAATCGCTCACACGAGACTTGAATATAAGATAAAGTTATTATAAATTCGAAAGCGATATACAGTGGTGTATAAACCACAACTGTTTAACTTACATGACTATTAAACTTAAACCGCAATTGGACTGGTTTTTAACCAATTTCGCGATTTCTTTCATAGAAAAAATATTTATTGAAAAGTGACATTGATGAGTCAATTCGTCTAACAAACGAAAATATTTCATAGTGCATAAAACGAAACAATTATTTTTAAAGCAAAATGGTAAAGTTTGGAATCCTATATAGTCCGGTAGATTATTGCAAAATCAGAGGTAATCGTGCACTTGAAGCAAAAATCATGAAACTCGGTACATTTGTGGATAATAGTGCATACTTCAATTTTAAGATTAGAGCCCACTCGAAAATCCAAAATGGCGGCCGTGGTGGCGATTTTTCAATTGGCATGAAGATTGCCGATTTTTGCAATAAAAATACATTTTTAGTTGTTCAAAACCCGTACTTAGTTAGCATCTTGCTATTTATTTCCATTAAATTGAGAAAAGAAGTGGCAGGTGAGAGAAATTTTTAATGCGTTTTAAGCAATGATGCTTGTGCGGTAGGTTAGGTAAGAATGTGTTAAATACACCATATAAGTACGGTAAGATGGTAAATTTAGAAACGGGAGAAACTTGAAATCGACTCTCTTAAAGAAGACAGAAGCCTTTTCTTACGACTGTACATTAGTGTCAAGTCCGTGAAGACTTCTTTAGGCATGAGAATCATTCATATCCAGTGTCACTTTCGGATTACGGTCTAATCAGATAGGCCAATCAGATATACTGGAATGCTTTGCAAAATTACAACGCACCACAAAAGAGGAGGAAATGCAAAATGATGATGATTTTGTCCATGGCTACGATTTTGTTTTGCTAGATGGAGCGGCCATTGTGAACATGATCAGCCCTACCGGAGACGACACATTTCAATATTATGTAAAAAAAATTTCAGAATACGTCCTCAAGCAGTTCGCCCTACAGTCCGACGAGTTGATGTCGTTTTTTATTCATATTATACCGACAGTTTAAAAGCAGGTACGCGGAAGAAGAGAGGGGACGGATCTCGTTGGCGTGTGGAACTCACAAAGGTGTCCCGAAGGATTGGAAAGATTTTCTTAGGGTGATTCAAAACAAAGAAGAACTGTTTCGACTCTTTTCTACACATCTCCCAAAAATTAGATTTCCCGGAATAGTAATAGTCACAAATGGACAAGGCATCACAAGCAACTGCAATGAAATAGACATTTCAGGACTATCCCCATGCAACCAAGAGGAAGCTGACACGCGCATCTTCCTGCATGCCCATCATGGAGTCAGTCTCGGAACCCGCAATTTGCTGATCAGGTCCGTAGACTCAGATGTTGTGGTACTGGCAGTCAGTCTCGCGAAAAATCTGAATTGCGATCACCTTGACATCGCTTTCTCTGTAGGGAAATCATTCAGGTGAGTGCGGTCGTTTTTATTTCTTGTGAAGTAATAATATGTCTTTATAATTTTGGTATATTAATGCAACAGTTATTGCTGATAATTTAGGAGTTGAGAAATGTGAAGCCCTGATGGCATTTCATGCGCTATCAGGCTGTGACACAACGTCCCCTTTTCTGGGCAAAGGAAAACAAACAGCCTGGACGATGTGGTCTAGCTTTCCCAAAGTAACAACGGCTTTGAAGGCACTTTCCCAGATTCCAGAACTGACAACAGTATGTTCCTGTTTCTCAAGTATAGAACGATTTGTGATCTCATGTATGACAGAACAAGTTCAGAAGATTCAGTGAACGTCGCACGGCACACCATGTTCGTGCGCAAAAATCGGCAGATTGAAAACATACCACCTACTCAGGACGCATTGCTCCAACATACGTGTGGCATATCAGGCTGGGGGGGGGGGGGGGCAAGCTTTACTGCAAAGTACAGATTTACCATCACCTGCGGACTTTGGATGGGAAAAGTTATCGGACGGAACCTGGGAAGTGAGTATACGTTATTCGTATAAGTGCATACAATTCAATTTAATGTACATTGCAATTTTAAAACGTATTCCCTTGACATTTAATTTCTAAGTCTCGTCTTTTATCAGATCAAATGGATGACACTGCCTCCAGCATCAGAGGCATGCAGAGAAGTGTTGAAGTGCGGGTGCAAGAAACGTTGCTCATCAAGAAGCTGCAGATGTAGAAAATCTAATTTGTCCTGCAGTGAACTTTGCTTTTGTGGTGGATGCGAGCCGAACAGTTCATAAATTAATTAGACTAAGTATAAAACTGCAATACAGTATTTGAAATATAGCTTGATTTTTCACTTGAATTGTGATTTGATTTAAAAATGCAGTTATCCCCATAAATAGTCAACATACTGACTAAGTGATATTTCCTTTAAGAAAATTCCACTTTTTGTTAATTTAGTAGGATTCTGTGAAAATCCTGCATGAATACAGCTAAAACTGACGAATATATCAAACTTTTTGCAATTACTCCGGCCATTTTAAAAAACCGCCGCCACGGCCGCCAATTTGGATTTTTGAGTGGGCTCTAATCTTAAAATTGAAGAATACGCTATTATCTACAAGTGTGCCAAGTTTAATTTTTTTTGGTAGAAGTGCACGATTATTTACCACTCGGCTGGACTAATAGTGATATTATTGATATTATTGAATATTGATAGTAATATACAGTGTGTCCCAGGATAGATATGTAATAAGACATGCAATGGACAGAAAAATGTTCGAATTTTGGACAGGCACTTGGGATTCAGTCCGGCGCTCGGTATATAACTAAAGTATATCAAAAATTAGTTGAATTGGTGTTATACAATATATAGCGTATATTTTTGGGCGAATTTGTAAAATTCATCCCCAATAAACTATACCTTTATTTTTCAAGATATGGCAAAATTTCACTAAGAAAAGTCGTTTAGAATGTAATTTTAAAATTTACTTTGCTGGAACTGCTCCTTTTTCAATAAATTAGTATGTTACTTTGAATTATTCCACGAAAACTTTTTAAAAGTTTTATTAGCAAGTCGATCGTACTCTGACATCCTATGAATACCTCGTCACATCATTTAAGTATAATAAAACACTAATTTTTTGAAAAAATTGATAGTTCCTACAAAGTATTCCACAGAATTTCAAGTTAAGTAAACACAGAGTAAAGAAAAATTGAGATAAAAACTGTTGTAATTTGCAAAGTGACTATTTATTTTGGACTTCATAGCAAGAATTATGTTTAGTGTTTTGTCAATAACCAAAATAAATGCAACATTTTATTTGTATAGATTTGTAATAATTAAGAAATCTTTCAGCAGATATTTTTATTTTATTATTTTATCCCTTCTTCTTCTTCTTTTCTTTTTTTACACTTACATCAATATTATTTATTCACAGTTTACAACAGGTCGTGAATATGGTAAACCGTATCATTATTTTCGTTCTAATTTTAAGTTTTAAGACAAATAAAAATATTTATTTACCTACTTTCAATTTAATTTTTAAAATTATTAAGAAACAGTAAATATTTGGGGGATATTTTATTCTTCGGAGGAATTTTTCTAAAAATGATTTGAATATAAATACATACTAGCACTAAATGCATTAAACATTTATTTTATTTATAATTTACATTATTTTCACCCGTTGTTGAAAATGCTTTGAAAAGAACATCCCTATCCTTTCTCCGAAGTCACAGTTAAGTGACCCCACACACTATGAGAAAAGGGTCGCGATGCTGTATAACTCTAACAGCTAGTTTCACAATTGTTGGTTATTTTTTTGGTTGATTAACCAGAACCTGAAAGTTATAATTATTAGTAAACACAACTTTACCAGACATTTTTACCTTACATTAATAAATCATTGGTCAAATCCTAACCATTAGTTAACCAATGATCGTTGGTTATCTTTTTAGTTGACTACCCAGAATCTGAAAGTTAATTATTTATTAGTAAACACAACTTTATCAGATATTCTGAAACAGTACCTTTATAGTAATAAATCATTAGCCAAATAGCCATTAATTAACAGACAATTGTAAAACGGGCTGATTAAGTCACAGATTTCTATAATAAACTATTGGTCAAATCCTAATCATTAATTAACCAACAATTGTGAAACTGGCTCTAACTAATACATCTAAATTTATCTACAACTAATTATTTATTATTGCATATAAAACAAGTAAGAATTGGATTTTTGAACTCTATACGATATTTTAAACAATTGCCTAATTCAATTGTCATTGCCTTTAGATAACAAACAACTCTTAATAATAAAACGATAAGAAAATACGTCATATAATATAATACATAATACCGTTCGTTTTTGCAAGACAATTATTACAATAAGTCTGTAGAATACTGTTGTAATTAATTTTATGAATCAGCGTAAATATTTTGATTAATTTATTACTTGGGAAAATAGTTATTCATTGTTTTATTTTGGGAGAGTGAGAATTCCCAAAATAAAACAAATAATGATTCAGTGTGCGTGAATGCATCAGTAGTTTTGCCTGTATCAGTTTTTTCAATTAAAATGAATTTTACAACATGCCATTTTGAGGGCTTATTTGAAATGCAAGTTTCTGACCTCTGTTGTCCCGCTGGAGACTCTGCCATCCAGGGACGCGCCCATGGGAATTTTCCACAACTTAAGATTCTTGTAAGTTATGATTCAGAAGAGAACGCTGCTTTAAACCCTGAATTCTTAATAAGTCTTTAATAAAACTTGAAACTGAACCATGCGGTAAAGCATCTCACAAATACCTACACCTCCCATCTCACATTCCTTTATCCTGCGACATGCGGCTCTCGCTGCTGGCAATAAGCATGACCTTAGTCCAACCCAGCGTGGACGTAGCAGGCTCAGCTGCATAACCCTGGAAGTGGCAGCGATGCCTATCGCTTGCTGGTAAATCAATCAATAAAATCTACTAACTTTTAGTTTAAGGCCTTTGATCTTGAAAAATCTCAAATTTTCGGCTACGGCGCAATGGGCTAATTTAGTGATATTACCCTTTAAGTATATAGTAAAAAAAATAGACCGCTAGCGTTAATTTTTTATTTCCAATTCATAACATCTTTGAAACGGACGGCGCGGATAATGTCACAGCACTCGCTCGATTGGTTTTATTAGTTACTTTATATTTTGCACATTTACTAACTACAAAAAAATGCTAAATGAGCCCATTGCACACCCCTGCAGCCCATCTATGAGAATATACTAAAATAAACTGCTGGTCATTTGTAACAGATCAAGCTAATTGTTAGGTTGAATTTAAATCCACATTTTTTGAGAACGAGAATAAATATCAAGTGCGGTTTTCAGGATTTAAGAGATAATTTATTTGTGAAACAGAGAGTTCTGCCCGATTCTTTGATTTCGAAGCACGTTGCTATCTACAGGGTGTGGAAGAAATGTGTGTTTTTTTCTTTACCAAACCATATAACTTCCGAGATTCCACAAAACTACAGTACACTGGACTACATTAGCTTGTTTGAAAACGTTTCTTCATCGCCTTCTGGGAAGGTAGATTTGCTTCAGTAAAGGACAGGATGCTACAGCTGATAGTTCATTTTTCGAATTCAAAGATTGCTTTTCATACCCACATCTGAGTCAAATACATGAAACGAGAATACTAATTAAACAAAAATATAATAAGCATACTGAAATAGCCCAGACGACAGAGAACATTTTACAGTGAAACCCTCAAAAATTTACAAACTGATTAATTTTTTTTAATGAGTTCGTGAAAGTGTATAGAATAATATTCTGAAAAGTTTACATTTCGCTCGGTTGCAGAACCAAAAAAAAAAAAGTGAAAAAAATTTTCTTTTATCCATTTTCAGGGTAGGCAAAAATAAAAAATACGGATGGATAGACCACGTGTTTCTGAACAAAAAATATCCTAATAAAATTTATCGCTAAAGCCACGGTATTCCTGGAAAAAAATAGTGAAGTAACTGCCTAACACGCACACCTATCCATATTTCAGCTATATCCAGTGGATTCCTTATACATTTATTAATGTGTTGGAAAAGTTCCAGAATTTATATTCAAAACAGTCAAAGATATTTTCATAGTTATGAGGATGGGATCGTGAAAATCGCAATTTCTTATCATGATCTGATTGATCATATTTTCGAAAAAATGCATACAAGTAAACGATTTTGTGTTTGAACATTCGAAAAATATACATTTTTTCCGAAATAGTGATATTTTATTTTTTCCAATGACTCAATTTCTCGACAAGTTGCAGCCTCCAATATATACATTTATCAAAAAAAATCATGAAGTAAGGAAATTAAAATGATTTGAGATGTACTTTTTTTTTAATCCTCGTTACTACAACTTAATAAACCATAATAATCATGAAGTGTACATACTTTTCAACAGTTCTCAATAAAGAAAGAATTTTTTTGAAGGGCTTTTGTTTTTTCTATATTGTTTATTGCGGCGACTGAGTTCGGGAGTGACAATATATATATAAGTATATTTTTCCCATCCATCCTTTGCTTGTAGTGTTTAAAACAAAAAAGCATCAGAAAGCAGAAAGCTACAATTTCCATCTTTTAAATGAACCAACACTTATATAGACTGAACAAATTCTGATTTAGTGACATGTAATTCAGTGCGTCGGTGTCACAGTCATGCGTATTCAAGCGCGTGCACGCATGGATCTCGCTCCGAGTTATAACGTTACATTGACTATTTTTTTTCGGGAAAACCATGGCTTTAACGATAAGTTTTGTTAGGATATTTTTTGTTCATAAATATGTGATCTATCCATCTGCATTTTTATTTTTTTCTAGATTGATTTAATTGCAAAATTTTGAAAAAATGGATGAAAAAAATGTATTTTTCACTTTTTTTTGTTCTGCATCCGAGCGAAATGTAAACTTTTCAGGAGTATTCAGAACATTGTTCTATACACTTTCACGAACTATTAAAAAAAATTTTACTTAGTTTGCAAAATTTTGTGGGTAAATACCTTCATGGACTGGCCTAAAACTACTGAATGAATCATTAAATTTTATAAGACCTAAGGATTATAGCGATTATAAAATTTAAATTATTAATTGTTCAATAAAATCATAATAGTTCAGGAATTTTCATTTTTTTAACTCAAAGAAAATTTTAGTGAAGCTCTAAAGTGACGTTGTTTTATTTGATGTGCTTAGCAATTATATTCAGTCCTCTAACCTTTCGCGTTGACTTCGTGGAATTTCAGGGGATTGAACTCCTGGACTTCTTGATAATTCTCTCTCTTGTCACAGGAAGTCCAGGAGTTAAAACGCCTGAAAGCAGTGGAATTTATATTATGAGCAAACGGTTGACCATGACAGTCAAATAGGATTCAAATTATAGAAAAGGGCAGGGATGTCATTTGGATGCTGTTTTCTGGCAGATGTCATAAGCATGCCCCTAGCAAACCTTTTTAGTGAGAAATACACTCAATTTATAAACTTGACGTTGCCGTTCCTGTTCGACGTTCCCGTTCGACAATGAAATATAAAAAACAATTGAAGACGAGCACGTGATGTCACACCTAACCTGAAAAATATATATTTCTTAAGATTTACAAATATTACGTAGCTATTGTTAAAATTTCTGCCTTATTACCGTACTTTAAAGTAAAATCTAGTTCAATGTAATGTTTATAAAGTTTTACATAGTTAGTTCCAATAAAACAAGATGCCTTTTGTAGGTTAGAAATCTAACCTGCTGTTTATTTTTATTAAACAACAGTTTTGAAAAATTATTTGCGGGCATTTTTAAATATTCGCTTGGAGCCAGTATAGGGAGTACCTTTCCGATCCACAAAAAATTCCAAACTTTGTTAAACTCAAAATGGCAGCCACTCTATATATATGGAAGGCTATACCCACATTAAAATGAATACGCTACCAAAATGGTAAGAGATATAAAAAGATTGTAGAGAAGAAAGTTGTAGAGAATTAAATTTTCTACAAAAAATCACTGAGGGTATATTTTTAACTCTTATAATGTATGTTCATGAAGCGTGTAAAGTGCAGCGTTGTGCTGATTTATCGCATTTAATCGCATATATTGCCAAAACAGTAAAAAATATATATGCCGCTACTCACTTTTTTATATAAAATTTTATTCTCCACAACTTTGTTCCTATGTTTTTTACAGCTCTTTACCATTTTGGTAACGTCTTCATTTTGTGGGTATTACCTCCTATATCAATATAGATACGCCGGTATATTGAAGTTGCCATTTCGAGTTTTGCAGGTTTTGGAATTTTCTGCGTATCGAGAAGTATTCGCCTCACCTCCATGCCAAATTTCAAGTTTCCAGTTCATCAGGATGAAAAGAGAAGCCTTCAGAAGAAACTCAATGGGAATATTTTAATAAAATGCCGTTTTATGCAAATTATTCCAAGCCAAGAAATTATAAGATGGAGCTATTAGATATTCTTCAATTGTTCTAATTTTATTCTTTTCATAGAAGAGCCACAGCGATTCCAAAATCGAGCGATCATAGTCGGTTTATTCTTTAGATATGCTTTTGTTTGTTTTAAATCACATCTTTCTAATAGTCCAAGAGGTAGCTCCCTTTTGATATAACGGAAAAGATCTAATACAGTTACGTATACTACTCAAGTCTGGAGCTAGCATGAAATAGAAATCTGGCGGTCTGGCAGTCCAAGGCGGCCGGACGTTAAACTGGCGGCGTTTCTAATTTCGAAAAAATTTACTTCAATTTAACCGAGAAGATCTATTTTTGTTTCGGAGTTTACTTGTTAGATTACTACCTCCTGAATAAATTCGAGCTGGTCTGCCATTCGAAATCGATTGCAAAATCTCCGCCAGACCAATCCAAAGTTAAACAAAATTGAAGTCAATTTAACCGAAAGTATCTAATGTTTATTTTTTAATCCAATTACAGCTCACTGAATGGCTTTCATGAATTGTTAAGTATGGCAATCAAAAGACGGATACTGGGTGCCAGATCAAATTTCTTGCAACGCTGCATTTCATTGAACGACGAATAACGTACGACTCTCTGGCTACGTACAAAACAATGTAGGGAAGGGCGAGTTGTAGTAAAATGTAATATTGTTTGTCACTTACCC
Source organism: Rutpela maculata (assembly GCA_936432065.2). Lineage (NCBI taxonomy): Eukaryota > Metazoa > Arthropoda > Insecta > Coleoptera > Cerambycidae > Rutpela > Rutpela maculata. Next base: position 249,056,979 of record OW386286.2, read on the forward strand.
AAACCTATGCAATCTGGTGGAACAACCCGAACTCAAAATATGTTCTCATTTAACATAAATGTATCAAACTTTAATATCGGCTAAGATCGAATATTTTTGTAAACATAATTTTGTACCTGCTCAGTAAAATAACAATACCTACCATACAACTTTCATTTGTTTTATTTATCGAAGCAGTGACCAGTGAACCCCATGAGAATATTGTATGTAATATCTAAATTCCAGTCTCCAAATAATATTGTAGTGCGATGCAATGACACCGATGTACTTGTTATTTTATTGGGTAATTTCCATAATTACTGCTGAATCCAAAATTTTGATGGAGGTTGGATTTTATAACAACTCACTTCGTTACTTAGACGTAGGGAAATTGTTCGTCGAACTCGGTCCTGATGTATGTCTTGCCTTGCCTGGTCTGCATGCCTTCACAGGATGTGACACAACATCTTGCTTCTATAAAAAGGGTAAAGTTACTCCTTTTAAACAAATGGAAAAGAGCTCCGAATTTCACAAATATTTTCAAACATTCTACCAAGATCCAGAACCAGATTCTGTTCCCATAACTACGGCGGAGAAATTTGTTTGCTCCATGCACAATCTCCCTAGGTGTCCAACAGTTAATGAGGCAAGGTACAGAAAATTTGAGATGGCTTACAAGCCCAGAAAAATGAATGAGCCTCTTATTAAGAGCTTCGCCACATTTGATTCCCTATGGCTGGAAGATAGGTCCTTCTGGGATATACGAACCTGTGGGGTTTGATGGAGACGTTGCTCCACCTGTTGTTATCGACCCAATTGCGGAGGCTTCAGGTATGTTCAATACAATATAGTAATTATTACCTAATTTTTAACTCTTTTTAGACGACGAAGATTCTGATGTCCCTTCGGAAGATGACGGGGACGAAGACGATGAATAACGAAAATACTCGTGACGTGGTAGAGAACAGAAAATATTACAAAAATAATTTTATTTTATAGCATCACTGACAAATTTATGAGTGTGAAATTCAAGCTATCTTTTAATTAAATGTCAAAACTAATGTTGACGAAAAACTAATTCTTTTCATACAATAAAATTACATTTCCATCAATTTTTTAATATATCATCAACCGAAAAATAATGTAGCTCATTCGTAGTCGACGATTAACAAGCTTTGCTACCTTACAAAAACCGATCTGGCATCTTGGATCCGGCTGTTTTTTACTGCCACATTCGGTTAAATTGACATTAATTTTTTTAAAGTGTAAGTTGACCTGGCTGCCATTTTACGACCGATTTCGAGTGGCAGACCAGTTAAAATTAATTTAGGAGGTAGTAATCTAACAAGTAAACTCTAAAACAAAAATAGATCTTCCCGATCGAATTGCAGTATTTTTTTCGAAATCCCATTTTAATGTCCGACCGTTTTGGAGTGCCAGACCGCCAGATTTCCATTTCATGCGGACAATACTCGAAACTGTAATATTAAACAGAATTAGATCTGCCTGGTTAGATCAGATGGGAGCCAGCTCTCAGTCTATAAGGATTTTTCACAAAATATCATTATCAAGTTCCTAATCATCATAAAACATCGGATACTTAGATCTGCAGAATATTCAGTTTAAATTAAACACACAGGCTCAAAAACAAAGTGAATTTATGCAAAAAATGTATCACAAATACAATCTCTCAGTTTGACATTTTATGTAAAAAATCCAAACGTGCAAACGACGAACGTCAAAGTTTAAAAATGGTCCATTTTTGTAAACATCAACGTATCGTCGAACGGAAACGGGAGCGTCGAACGGCAACGGCAACGTCAAAGTTTATAAATTGAGTGATATAGCTTTCCATTGATATTTTTGAAGTATGTCAACATTGTCAACGACCATTAATGACCGAGCTACGGGCGCCTAAGTGAATATCGGCTTCGCTGCTGTCAAGACACAGCTCGAGTAGTCTTGAAAGCCTGCTTGAACAGAAGTTTGATTTATACAAAAGTATGCTACATTATGGTCTAAAGGCATAAATATTCGTAGAAAGAATCAACATTTAAAAATATCGTAAATTGTAATTATTTTGTAAAGGTAAATTGTCCGAGTACAACGGCGGAGCGGTGGTTAAGAATAAGTTAGCAGATAAAATTTTGGATTTGAGGTTTTTGGACAATTCTGAACAACTTTCTTTAATAGAAATTTCCTTTAAAGAAATGCCCAATATGACTTTTTTATTTTTCCGTTTATATTGGTGGCTTTACAATGTAGATATTTCTTTGTTCTATATTTGAGTAAAATTCGGTTCAAATCGGAAAAAAATTTTAAAAATTACACAAGTGTGACACATTGTATTTAAACCGTACTCACAGTTTATTGTTTGAAGATTATCGAGCAGGAGCATGATTGCATTTTTAATTGCTGCAACTGAAGCGGTATCATCCGCAAATCTCAAGTTCTCAAGAAATCGTATTCCCGCCTATAACTACTCTAAATTAATCATACGTTAATTCTCATAAGTAAAAAACAAAAGCAAGTCAACAGTGATCATACATTGTCTTTTGTACTAAATCAGTAGATAACTGTATTTACTTATTTATGATTACAAAAAAGGATTACTACGTAAAATAAAGAATCTAAAACAATATCAAATTAATGATAAGGTAAATATTATTTATTATAAATTAATAATACACTTGTAGCAAAAACAATGTCGTAATGCAGATCATTTATCGATTATATTATAGTGGAAGTAAGAAGTGTGCAAAATTGTGCTAAAGTTATGAAATCTATTTCCCCCCCGTTTTCGAGGGTGCTGAACACGAATAAAAGGGTGAAAAAAGTTTTTAGCCATGCGCACTTCCTTATTTCTCATGTAACAGCTTAACATCGACTATTTTCGCAGGGATTCTTTATTTTTTCATGGGGATATAACAGATAGGTGAATGTGCCCCCGGACGGGGACACATTGATTGATTGTAAACTTGTAAACTGATTTGCCGAGAAAGAGTCATTCTTTATAAAAAGTTTTGCTGTCTTAGGAAGTCATAAAGAGTTGTCAAACTTAATATAAATTATACAGGGTATTCTAAAAATTAGAGAATGTGAAATCGACTTTAAGCAAACTACCCTTTTTACATTTTTAATGAAAATTTTATTCCCACACTACCACCTCCACCCGATTATTAAAGGGGGTGGCTGACACTAAAAGCACAATTCTATTTTTTAAATTTCTTTAATAATGGGGTGGGGCTGACAATAAGGGGTGATAGTGAGGACGGCTGATGCCAAAAAAATTTTGAGACCTTTTCTTCTCGTACACACACTGAATCTCAATGTTATGGACTCTTACTTGCTTGTTTTACCTATTTACCCCCCAATGGAATAAGATCAAAGTATAATCTAATTCCAGGTATTATTATTTGTGTACCTTTGAAGTCAATATAGTAAACCGTTCCAGAGTAACCGTGTGCACATAATTTTTTGACAAGTAAAATTGAAAATTTTTAAAAACCCCTATCAATGTATCTAATTGTACCAGTTTCAAATGACCGAATCAAAATAAGGCCTAAATCATGTTCGGCTACCATAATTGTCTGCACATTTTCAATTTTACTTCAATAGGACAATTTCTAGAGAAGTTCAACATGGCGAATTCAAGATGGCGACCAAACATCAAAATCTAATATGGCCTATAACCTTCTCGACAAAATACTTTTTCAAATAAAAAAAACTACATCAAAATCGGATCACGCGTTGAAGAGATATGAAGCCACAGACAGACAGACAAACAAACATACAAACATACGCGTCAAACTTATAACACCCCTCTATAATTGTTAATTTATCCCTGGGGTCGGGGGTTAAAAAAGGTGACATGGAGACCGACAGACAACATTTTTTTTGCTTAAGTCTCCACGATTGAGCAAAAAAAGATTCAATTTTTTTTACTGTTACCATACTTTCACTCCACCCCGTGGATGTGGAAGTAACTAAGTTTCAAAGAGAGAAATGATAAAGAATTGCAAAAAATTTAAAAATGAAAAACAGACTCTTAAATCAACAGAGTACATTTAAAAATAACTAATTTAGAAATTAGCAGCACACAAAATTATTTAAAAAATTGCGATAACACTTACTGATAGTTAAAGGAAACAAATAAATTAATCTTTTTTGTTCACAAATTCCTGAAAAGCACTTTCACATCTGACACACTTTCTTTTGCCGCCCACTTCATTGTGCATGAACCCATTAGAACCATGTTCTTTTAATCATTAACATTTCAGTTTTCTTTTTAAATAACACAATGTTGCCAAACGTTAACATTTTGACTATCATCATTGGAAAAACCTTTTAATATCTTCTGCCTACAGCAGAACATCAGATCCTGCATCCAACGATTGCAGAAGTGTACTGATTATGTTTGCAATTGTTTCAAAACGATAACAATGATTTATATATCTTCTTTCTACCTCAAGATCTATTTTATTATCAAATAAAATAATAAAAATTGTAGTTTTTTTTATTCTCGCACTTAATACATTTTTCTCTAAGCTAAAGTAGATTTTTATTAATATCTTATACGTATTTTTTTAATGATTTAAGAGTAACATATCTCTTATTACTTACGCATTAAATTTATCACACCATCCACACGTGCACTAAACTCTTAAATAAAAAATGTGTCGTATCATTTTTTAACGAATTAGTAGAAACACACACTACACTTGTTAATTTATCCCAAATTCAAAGCCAAGGATCCCGAAAGGGGGTGGTTAGACATTTGGAAACACGCACACAACATCCATTACCCACCCATTGCAGAGTAGGAGCTGGGGACCAAACCTAGTACATGATAGACAGTTTGACTAAGCATGTTTAGCCCGCTGTGCAACACTACCGGTTTCAAAATACTTTACATTTAACCTTTTAGAAACGGAATTATATTACTTCTAGAATATACTATTAGAATTTCACCAGTCAGTTAACCGAACTGTTTGCTATGCTGAAAACGTCATTTTTTGTAGAACTTATTTAAAGAAAGGAAAAATCCTTTTTTAAACTGGAATTCAGCGAAGACGGAAAATGGTGGTGTAAAAATGTATCCTTAATAGTTTTAGAAGAATAAATTTGATATTTAGTAAGATATCCTTAAGGACAGATTATAATAATATCAGACTACATTATGCAAGCAAAAGACATCGTCTGACATGTGTCTTCTGCTTCAAAATAAAAACTAAGGTCACTCCTGGTGAGACAGAAATGATGGAGGTACTCAAACAGTGTATTATTTTTCTCAATTTAAGCTTTCAATGTTTTCAAATCCTCGTATCTCCTGTGTCAAGGTCAATTATCCTATTACTTTCCAGGAAACGACTACTTGAAATAAAGAGCCGACAGTAATGACTTTCTGGAAAGCTTGTCTTTCTCGTATACGCAAGAAGATTTGTATCAAATCTTAAATATAGATAGGTATATCCAGCCACAGATAAAAAAAAATTAAAGGTCAACTGGTCTCATTTTAATCAGATTGTTGAGTAAAAAAAGTATATATATTTATATATTCAGTATTACAATAATAGTACCAAATGAGTATTACTTAAATGACAGTTAATTAATTTTGTTGTTAAAATAAGGGAATCAAATAAAATGTTCAGAGGACTTGAGAGCGAAACTACTGAAGAAAGATCCAAACTGGTTTTCTTCCTGTTTTATGTTCTGGGCACAATTGGATTTCTGCCACTTAGTTTTTATGTGTCAGCTAATGACGTAAGTATCCTTAAACATTTTTAGAAGATTAGGCAAGCAATTTTAAAATCGTTAATAGTGTATCACGTAGAAAAAGTACGTCGACGAAAAAAGGGAAGGGTGTGATTTTGAGTTTGTTTCTGCATTATTCCGCATTGGCTATGGAGAATTGTATGAAATTATTGCCCACTATAGTCTCTTCGTACTTTCATCAGGCTATGCTCATTGTAAGACGTGCACAAATCGAAAACTGTTTTCATTTAACATCGTCCAGCAATCTTTTGATTATATCTCGGCAAGTGCTTAGTTGATCATATTGAAGAGAATTTGTAAACGAGGTAAAGTCTTCCTATGAGTTAGATCATAAAAAATATAAACAAAAGTACAAAACCAGAAGTAAGAAGGTTGTAATAAAATTTAAAAAAAATGGTTATTCTTTGTATGCACCGATGTATGTACCATTTATGATCCATTTTTTGAATTAATACCATCATAACTAAAAACTATGGGTATTATATGAGTAGTGGAGTGGTTTACTTTGAATCTACATATGCCCAAAAAGATTTAATATTGTTATTGTTTACTAATAAATGAATGTTTTCAAACAAGAACCGCAATCATGTTTTATCGTTAATTTTATTACAGATCTAAGTGCGCGATATTTATCTCGTAAAGAAACGTTATTTCCATCCTTTCTAAGTTTGTTGCAAATTTTATTTTTTCTTTCAGTTTGTTTTTTGTTTTGAATTTTAAACCTTCGAGGATACTTGTCTGACTGAATAAATATTTTTGGTACATCGTCGTTAAATTTACAAAGTAGCGTATATGGGTTTTAACAACTTTGGAGGAGACATATTCAAAGTTTTACCGGTTTTTCATTTTGCCACTACCGCAGAAGTATTAGACCATTTGTATTGAATTTTTGAACACACTTACATAGGGTCATTTAGTGATATGGCAGTTTCCTATTTTTTCTTCCTCATTTTAAAGTATAACAAACCAATAGCCTCAGAAAAAAATTTCAGCTCAATTGAATCAATAGCCACAGAGATATTCGCATTTGAATAGAAACACGCTCGGCCTGCCAACGGTCCGTAGAGTGACGTCACTTGGCGTGCTCCGATACCTATATTAGAGCAGCGATTTTGTAAGTCTACCGTGTCGTTTTTTTTCTGACGTAGAACCAGGTCAAACATGTTAGGTTCCTTTGAGTATGTCACCGGGCATATGAAATCATATTTTACGACATTTTTTTGTGGTCTCGAACTTTTTAAATCAATAAAAAGTGAAAATAATGTATTTTTAAATAAAATTGTTTTTTTTTGTTTCCACCTCCATATCTTTAAAACTATTAAAGGTACCGAAATTTGTTTTGTGTCAAATTAAAGCACACACTGTAGCGCTTTTACCAATATAAACGGTTTGGGCACAATTCGCACTTTCATTTCTCTAAAAATCAGATAAACTAAAAATATATATTTTATGTATTGAAATCTTCACAAATCAATAAACTTTTTTATTTTTGAAAATATTTACATACATGCAGTGAAGAAAATAAAGCCTAATAATCACAAAAGTTTTTGAAACAATATATTTTTTTCCTAAAATGTACCGTGTGGCAACAGCGATTTTTTTTTATCAGCGCTAAGTGCGACATTGGGACGCAATTAATACACCTCGCATGCAGGGTTGGTCAGATTAGTCGCGTAGAAGTGGCGGTTGTCGAAAATCATTAAGTATTCATTGTTCGGATAAAAATTGTGACAATCGAAAATGTGCTTGTTTTAAGGAAGGCCTAAAATGTTGCAACGAGTGCAAATGTCGTTCCTGTAACAACATTACTAAAGATTTCGAGGCAGATATGAACGAATTAGAATGCTATTAATGTAGGGCCTACATAAACTGCATACTACATATTTATCTATCCAAATAGAAAATTTATTTCAACAATAAAACTCATTTTATGCGTACGTTTTTACTTTCACTCATTTAGAAATGTCTAATAAACTTATTAATTAGGTGGGTAGTTAGTAACACTGATTGATATTTATAGATTAGGTATTTATATCTACCTACCTGTCTTTTTATTATTAAAAGGAGACTATTTTATATTTATTATACAATTTTTTAATATTAACAACATATGATCAACACTACGGTACAATATATGAAATATTGAACAATAATATTGATCCTCTAGATGCTTTTGATCACTACTGGTTTTGTGTCTATTGATATAAGTTGAACTACTACATACACCCCGACCGGGACTGTCGCAGTCGGCAGGCTTGCTACAGCCGAGGGCGCAAGAATATGACTTTGGCCCGTTAAAAAAAATCGCTGACTCAATACTATGAACGTAACATGAAAAATTTTTATCCTAAAAACTTTTTACAACTATTGGCTTCAATTTGTACGCAACATATATATTCAAATTTTCATAAATAAATTTTTTTCTCGATTGTCTAAAATTACGCTACTAAAAATAACAAGTTTGAGTTTCCTATTATTTTTCCAACTTAAAAAAAAATAAACCGAGTTCACGTGGGACGTTGTTCGAAGCGCTATTGTGTCTACTTTAATCTAAAAAAAAAAGAATAGCTTGATACCTAGCACAAATATTTTCAGAGATATAGCGGTGGAGACGTTAAAAAACATATTTCATTAAAAATCTATTTTTTTGAGTTTTTCCGAAATAAAAAAGTTCTCGACCACCAAAAAAATGTCGTAAAAAATGATTTCGTGTACACGATTATCTTACTAAAGAATCCCACTAAGTCTGGTTTGGTTCTACGCCGGTTTTTCTCGAAGCGACTTTACTTCCAGATTTTACTCTACTAACTTGCATTCACACGTGGCCTACGTAAATGATTCCATCAGGCCACCGCATTTAATTTAATGGCGGCCGTCGGAGTCCTAGCATTACGGTACATACCGAAACCTTTAACGCTTTCTTGAACGTTTCTAATAAAATTATATGAACAAAAAATGTAAATGTATGCTTAAAAATGATTTACTTTATATAATTAATAATAAAATATATTATAAAAACACAAATAGTTTTCTAAAAATAAATAAATAAACAATTTGTAAATGATTACTCATCAGTATTATACTATAAAATTAAATATATCTATAAAACTAAAATACACACTTGATTGATTATTGATTCAAAATAAAATAAACACTTTTAATAATAGTTAAAACAAAACAAAAAATAATTATTTCTTTAAACTCCAACAGCAATAAATTGTGGGTAACAAAAATTTAAAATGCCTCTATAATAATAAGTCACAACAGCTATTGTTATAAATATTAAAAGATCAGTACATACACAAGTATGTACAACATATTTATTTTAAATTTAATTCCTATTACAAAAATTGCAACTTATCAACTTTTCTTTTTTTATCACAGTTTATTTTAATCTCTTTATTGCTAGTATTTTTTTTCCGGTAATTGTTAAGAACACCGACTTCTGGAATTTCTCCAATTTTTTTGCATAAATGTGTTCACAGATGTTATATAAACGTTTCTGATAGTTGAAATGTTCCGCTTATTTTGGAAAACTACCCCCTACAATATTGGTATTTTTAATAAAAAAAATTATTGTCCTTACCCTAAAAAAATATTTAGAGGACAATACACCTACTTACTACTTTCGATATCTCGCATTTTTTTTTCGAAACTACCCCCATTGTAGGGGGTAGTTTTCCAAAAGAGGCACAACATTTCAACTATCAGAAACGATTACTATAACGTCTGTAAACACATCTATGCAAAAAAATTGGAGAAATTCAAGAAGTCGGCGTTCTTAACAATGACCTTTTTTTCTTATTACACCTCATTTGTTTATCTTCCCTTATATGATTATTTGTCACTTCAGAATAGTTGTTCAACAATATATTAGAAAAGTATGTCAAACAAATACGAATTAGTTGCAGTCTTTGCATATCACAACTATCGCAGGTTTCTGTCTATTTCGTTTCTAATATATATATTTTTTTGGACTTTATGTTTAGAAAGTCATTTTCAATCTTTCAGATATCAAACTCTGGATTTGGGTCGTTCATTAAAAATTGTAGGAACGGCATCTTCACAAAGTTTATGGATTTTTCGAGGAAGTGTTAGAAGAGTTCCATCATCTCTTTTGACAGAATCTTCAGTAATTAAAAATTGCTTACTAAAATGATTAACACAGATTACTGAATTTTTATTCTGGATAAAATGTTTTCGGTGAATACTGTGAGACCATTTTTTGCCAGGTTCTTGTCCGACGGAACGCGAAACAGTAGTATATCGTTGTTTATTGTAATTTGATTTGAATCCTGGCACACAACATCGACGGGGCATTCTTATCTGGGTTTAATTGACATTCATTAATTAAGGGCATAATGTTCACTGTATAAATATACATTAATAAATCAAGATCAAATTTCAATAACTGTTATGATTATTAAGTATTAGGAGGTTGAATCATTTATTTATAGTATTTCTCTCCATCTATTTGAATTATTACTATGTTAGTCACATTAAATATTTAAGTAACTCACTTTTCATTCGACTCCAATACAAATTGAAACCCAATTAGTTGACACTAATCCATACTCAACTTCATACTAAACAAATCATATGAAAAAATAAAATATTAATCTTGCAAAATCGCGCGAAATCCACCCGCAGCCCAGTAGCTTTGTAAAACCGAAGGACTCCTTTCGTGACGTCACAGTCGGATTCGAGTGCAATGCGGTGGCCTGATGGAATCATTTACGTAGGCCACGATTCACAGCCGTGTTCACTGGGCGGTTCAGCCATCTGACGTCACAACTCGACTACATGGTTATCCCGAGCGTTTTTAAGCGCGCCGACTTTAATAATTTTTTTTATACATGAAGGCGGCGTCAGTAAATTCTAATTTTTTGGCATACTTACTATACTCACCAAGCTCTTTCAGAATATGTAATAATAAAAAATTGTTAAATGAGCCTATTTATTGGAGGTGATTAAATGTCGATATGGACAAAACCAGAAATATCAGCTAGGAAGAGTAATTTTGAAAATAATGATATACGCCTTTTAGTAGTTTTTTCTTTATTAAACATTGTCAATATGCCCATTAAAATATTGGAGAAAATACAAAAGGAATCGTCTATTCCTATTACAAAAGGTTAAATTAAGAAGAATCACAGGAGTTGGTCCTTCGCAAAGTGACAACAGAGATAAATATTTCTCTCTGGAAGCATAAGGTATGATATTAAAAATTTTGGTCTTTGTGATATCTTCATTTAATGGTAAGGACACTGTTTGGAATTGTTCTTCCCTGTGGCTGGTTTTATAAAAGATTTTATTATTTTTTCTTTTTTTACCTTTATGGCGGTCATTTTTGTTCAATTTAAGGAGTCACCAGATTCAGAATTCATTTCGTCAGATAGTCGCACTGTTATAGTACTGTGTGCCGAGTCTCCTTCATTTCAATCATGGCATGCCCCAAAGAAAGGAAGGGTTATGTGTTTAATATTTTTGCTGTCATAATGTAAAAAGTAAGCAAACATCGCGGGAAGAATTGAAATTTTGTTCTGTCCATAGCGACCATCAGAAAATAGTTCTACAGATTCGACCTTATTTTTGTCACGCTTTTTCAAAAATGACTATAGACAACTTGACATTTCCGATGAACCTCGTTTGCTTTGAATTTCATACCAAGTGTAACAGTGGCAGTCTCTTGAGGAAATGTTATAAGTAGTAAAATTGAAGAAAGCTTATAAAATAAGGCACTTTACTTGAGATTGGCAATTGAATGACTTGCTGCAAGTCGAAAACAGCGCTGATAACGTTACTATCCTTTGTTGCTCATTCTTTACTTTTAGCTTTTATTTCCCTTAAATCTTTTTTCTGCTTCGTGATTTAAATAATTCTCTTTTAGTGATAACTTAACAGATTCATCGCCATTGTTGTAAGTCATACATAATGTGCGTTGATTCTTTTTTGAACGATGAAAAGAGAGATTCAACTATTTGAATATCTCCCCTTACAAGAAAACACTGCCCGTTTCTGAGGAATTGCCAAGTCCCTCTATAACAATAGCTTTTCCATAATACCAACTTTTACGATGTAGCATCTTAACTTCTGCTCCATTCTGTATAATTTCACCTTTTTTTACACAAGTAAGTTCACTAGAAACCACTACATTTCGTTTTCCATATTTCCACTCAACTACACATCCATATTTAATAATAAATACGTTTTTTCAAGTGGCTAATGTTCATATTAAAACAATTAGTTTTCGGCCTAAAACTTGTTAGTTAACTTCACAATAGGGCGAATATGACACGAGATTCAGCCTTAATAAGCTTGAACACGTTAAGGAATAGAAGGTGATCATGTTGTAGAACCTCCCAGAATCGACCTAAGTCGAAGGCCAAATAAAAATTGGACTTAGGTAAAAAATTCATTTAAGGACATTTTGAAAAGTCTGAAAGGCTTCAGAGCCATAAACTAACACAAGAGGACCTGTAATATGCCCGATTATGTCTCACTTCGCTTATACTGTCAGAATAAGACACTTCACTTAGTTTCACACCACCGACCCACTCGCATCACTGCCCGACATCAACTGCCGTCTCCTCCGGCCATCAGCTACACAGCGCCACCTGGCATTCGATGATACTTCATTACTTGTCAACGTTAGGTACAAGTAATTCCAATACACTACAGGACCGATATGAGTTCGTTAAGACATGAGGCACAACTAGGTGAAAATTTGAAGAAAACCAAATTTTTACAAAATTATTTTTTTTTAACTTTTTAATTCCTCCATGAAAGACAATGAACATGAACATTGCGGGGAGTATTCGACAGAATGAGTATAAAATTTTAACTATGTTATGTATAAAAAAGGGTAAAAACGACAAATGTGGCGAAGGCGCGTAGCGTCTATAGGTAAATATTGGCAAAAAATCAGTGAAAATGGACAAGGCCGGTTTCTCGCATAAAGCAAGTTTGGATTCACCCAACAACTCATAATTTGGACGAGTGCGTTGGATGGTCAATACAAAGTGATGGTAGGAAAGCCAAATGCAGGACTTTCCAAATAATAAAGTTATAGAGAAAACCGCGTTGTGCATAATTTACTCAAAAATCCATTTTGCCGAAAAGTCGCTCGGAGGCGAGTTGGTGTCATTTTTCCTAATTGAACCTGCATGGGGACTAATACGCCGTAAGACTGGCCGAAAGTTAGTAAGCTCATGTATTAGTCGAATTTCGTTCTGTGAATTATATAATCAGGTTATATAGAATAAGCGATCCAAAATTTGTTGGTAAAATATTTTTATATTATTTTCAGTCAGCCACAATTGTATTACCATAATCACAAAATTTATAAATTTGTTTTTAAAGGTTTGCATTAAATTCTGGGGAAGTTGGATGAATCTTTTCTACCAAATCGATTGTTAGCGCACGCTCTCATTTGTATGGTTAAAATTAACTTGCGTTAGTTGGGGAGGCGTGATTTTTTCACATTATATCATTTTGTAGAATCTAACTATTGTTTTAAACCTGGTAAATAAAGGGTATTCTTTGAACTAATTGCATTTTATTGATACCGTGTGTGTAGTCGCGGGCTAGGCATGGGGAGTAAGAATTACAACATCGCGTGTGCCAGCTGGCTGAAATGAAATAACAGAGCTGGGATTCTCTACCGACGGACGAATTTACGGCTGCCGGTGTTGTTATATCTCTCGCGCTACGTGAATGTACATGCCTAATGGGAAATTACACACCCGGTATCAGGACTTGTTGCTAGTATGGGTGTAGTTCTTACCCATACAATTAAAATAAAAATAAATTCAAATTGGTATATTGATAATATTTACATCTCGAGGATATTATATATATACATGCAAATTCGTTTTTGTATAAAAATATTATATCATATATTTTGTTATTATTTTTCTTCAAGTAAACGATTGGAATCACAAGTAGCTATTAAGTCGAATCTTCTTAACTGGAGTGAGCGAGTCGCTTCACTTACCCCCCCCCCCGCTAGAAAAGCAATCAATCAATCAACGCATCGATGGCAAAACGTACTTTTTTAATCACTGTCACATTTATCTGTGAGCAAATATGCCGGTTTAACCCTATCGATATTTACTGTGACTGAAGAAGTTCCTTTAACAAAAATAATCAATTTGTCTGTACGGGACAACACTTTAAATGGTCCATCATACAGTGGAGTAAAAGATTTTTTAAAACGTTCTTTCCGAACGAAAACAAAATTACAAATCGAAATGTCTGAACTGAATAATTTGTAATTAACATGGTGAAAAGGTGGAATGAACGTTAAATTATTAAATGAAGAACGTAATTTAGTAATAAAGTAAGGAACATCCGGACAAGTATATGATTTAATAAAAAAATCACCTGGTAATCGCAAAGTTTGACCAAAAACAAGTTCAGCGGAGGAACATTGCAAATCGTCTTTGGGGATTGTCCTGAGAGCCAATAGTATGATAGGAAGTTCATCTACTCAATGTGGTGTGGAAGCTTTAGCTCTTAAGAGTTTTGTTAAACCTTTCTATCATGCCATTGCTACTGGGATGATAGTAAAACGTTCGATCACAGCCAAAATATAAGAACAACCTTTAGAAGGAGGTAATTGTCCTATTCAATCTATATGTATGTGGTCGAAGCGTCCTTCAGGAATATCGAATTTACCTATCGGACTTTTGGTATGTCGTGTCACTTTATTAGTTTGACAGCTAATACAAGCTTGGAAATTCTAAAAGTAATGCAGTGTATTCATTTGATAAGGTAAATAACTTAGGAGAATGTAAGGGACCATTATTAGAAAATAAATATGTAGATAAACTAGTCATATTTTCGATTAAACTTTTATGTTTCAAATCAACAATTAAACCAAAATGCGTTAAAAAGTCGGTCCCAATAATAGGGACATCAATATCTGCTATGTTAAAAACAAAAGGAAATAACCTACGTAAGTTTAAATCGATTTTCAAAAATTTCTTCCCGAATGTATTTATAATAGATCCATTAGAGGCTGTCAGTACAATATCAGGGTTCTTCTTAATATCGTTAAAAAATTCCGAGGTACTATCAACAAATCAGCGCCTGTGTCAATGAGAAAATTTAAGTTATTTGTATTATCAAATATAAAAAGACGACGTTTATTATTTGAAATATTAACGTCAGCTGTCAAAATATTATTAACTTTTAGTCATCTTTGATTGTCGACTTTGACGTCCTTGGCGAAAGTTCACCAGTCTCCAACACATTTAAATGCTTTACGACCATAAAGCTGGGGCAATAATTTGACTATTAGAACGGGGCCTTGAGCGAGTCGCTACAGCTAGTCTTAATCCTTTGAGTTTTCGTTTGGGAGATCGAAACAACTGAGTTAATCGGAGTCTCATGATTCCACAAGTTTGATACTCAGTGTTCTGGTCGCCTTAGGGGAGCTCGATAGGGACTTATTTATGCAATTTTTCGGGAATCATTAAGTATAAAATCCGTTATTAGTAGGTAAACAAATAACAATCACGTCAAATTTTAATCCCGTTGGAGATTTTTTTTATGTAAAAATCACAAAAATTCTAAGGCGTTTAACCCATTATTACTGTATAAACATATAAAAATCACGTCAAATTTTAATCCCGTCAGAAAGAAATCTCTGTTATGGATTTTCTTATGAAAAAATTACAAAACTTCCTAGGCGTAAAACCCGTTATTATCAGTGAATAAATGAAATCACTTTCTGAGAGAGCGTCGTTAATGATTTACTTGTCTATCGAGTTATAATATCTTATCTTGAATCCGCTTGGGAGTAGAAGAACGGGGCTGAACGCAGCAGGCGCCCTTCTAAAAATAAATTGGTGTTGCGTCAAATTGCCGCTCGGTAGTGAGTTCTTCTACAATCACGCATGGGTGTATTTCATATTCGCCTGTTTGCTTCAAAATTTATTACCCATTTTACATATACACCTAAACTAAAAAACGTCATAACATCTAAACTATTAGAAATTGAGGAATGTCACTTTGTGAGCTAATAGAGCAACTCCAGTGCCACTTAAAATGCCAAAAATCTCATTTTCGCCATTTTTTTATATACACCACTTTGTAAATTTAACAATGATATAATCTACAGAGGCATAAATATTATCGTAAAAAATTGACAATACATATTTGGAACCCAAAGGTAATACCATATTCCAGTTTACATCTTAAACGTAGTACCTTTATAGGCTATTATTTTGAAAAGTTATACGTTTTATTGATTAGAATCACTCACCCTGACTATTTTTAATATTTTGATTTTTCCATTATTTATTGTTTTCTTCTTTATTTTAGTATTGGATGTACAAGTTTAGAGACCCCGATGTACCATACAATAGTTCAGATACTGATGACAAAAGTGATCTCGATAAGGACTTCACGGCTTACTATTCGATTGTCTCCCATGTGTGTCTAATAATATTCGCAGTTATTACCGTTTCTATCGCAAACAGAATCTCAATTCAAGTAAGACTTATCGGATGTCTTAGCATTCTGATGTTACTATTTCTCATCATCAAGATTCTCATATGGGTTAACACGGACTCATGTGAGTAAGCCAGTTTCAATGAAACAGCTATTTATATAGAATATTTCAGCTAAGGTGAATGATCTTGACAAATGATCTCGTGTTCTTCAGGGACCCAATTCTTGAAATCTCAGGAATTAATTCTCTAGAAAAATATTCATCAGCTGAAATTCTCTTGCGCTTTGTGACAGATCATGAAATTGTAAGAGTTGGCGCAATTTTATTTAATGCAGCATGTGAGGCCGCAGATACTGGGGTTGCTCCAAATCGTTTGATAAAACAAATTAAAGCTGCCGAGCAGAGAAATCTGTTTAGGCAGCACGCCGATAAGCCCATGCATGCTACATTCTCTAACAATATAGAGACATTGGGTTTATTGGCAAATCTGACCTTCGCTTTTTTACGGTCAGCAGGGTTAAAGTCGGAGACCGAGGGATTCATTGTGGCCGGCCAAGATTGTGTTATTAACACCTTGGCCAACCGCAGTCGCGTTATGGGTGTGGAGATCCCTGACGTTAATGGTAGGACCTGCCGTCAGGCGCCGGAGTCGCTCGAGCACTTACTATCTGCATGCCCGATTTACGCGACATCCATAGGCGTAACACGGCTTTACGAGTGCTGTACTACTACCTACTGCACTCGTACCAAGTAAACCAAACATCAGTGCTGCCTATTCCCGGAAAGATTGAGTCCGTTGTCGAGAACGAGAAGATGGCGAATCTATTGGAACTACTCGTTTCTGACGGTCGTCGGTCGGGCAGATTCAAGCAAACAAGTCAGACATAGTCCTCCTCGACCATCAAACCATGATGATATGTATCATGGAGTTCTCGGTACCTACCAAGACAAACATCATCTTGAAGGACGAGATCTCCGGTATGAGTTCCGAGTGCCAGACTACTCGGTCAAGATGGTCGTCCTGATAATCGGTGTATTTGGTGAAATGAGACTTGCGCAGCTTTCGGAATTAAAGACCATACCAGCTTGCAAAAAGTCAGTTGAGTGGTTGGCAGGCCAAATGGAGAAGACAGGTATCCTGGGGTCCTTCCGTCTTCTTAAGGCACACAAATCTGGAATCTCCAGTCACTGACTCTGCGCAATGCGGGGGTGGCTGTAGATAATTCGCTGGTGCTTCTCCCGTGAGAATGTCGGAGACACGGGAGAACTGTCTAGCATCGCGCACGTGAAAAAAGAAGAACAAGTTCTGACTACGGCCGTTGCTAAGTTTATAATAATAATTGTTGATGTTTATGTTTTGGTTTGCAGGTCAAAATTTCATTTTTTTTCTTTCTGTGTATTTCTTCCCTGTTGGTAAAAAGTGGAAAATTTATGTTTGGTTAAAAGATATAAGTAAGTTTTACCCATTTTTGTGTCATTTTAATAAAGAAACAAATTGTAGGCATCATGGAAGGCAATAAACGCCTATTATGAGTGATGGACAAAAAAATAGTTTGTGGCATCAATTAAATGATTTTCAAGCTCTAATAAAATGCTGCCTTTTATGTACCATGGCAGCCTCAGCATCTTCCAAATTTTGTAAAATTGTGACTTAAAAGTGAAAATTATACAATATTATCTATTCTACAAAACAAAACAAATAACACTTGTAAAATTTGTAAGAGAATTTTCGAATTCCCCGTCAAAAGCCATTGAGAATTTGCTCCATTAATATCAAGGGAAATATTTCGTACAATTTTTTTCAAAAATACAATTATATTTAAGTAAAACAAAGTCCTGAAAAAATGACGTCAATTTCTTAAGAGAATTAATTCCGACGATTTCAAGAATTGGGCTTGTAGTCTTTAGAGTTTATCTAAAAGTTAAAAAGTTGTGTAGTTAAGGTTATCAGTTTTGTACATTTTGTTGTATTTATAACTTTGTATGTGTACCTGAATATAAAACGGAAGCAGCATAATTTTAAATGACAGAAAAATACAAATGCAAACCATAATTATTTGCACAAAGTACCTAAGAGTTATCTAGATAAAGCCTAAGATTTTTTGAGCAGTAATTTACAGCAAAATTTCATTGTTGACATAAATTTAATTTTTTTGGAGCATATGCTGCGTGCTATAGTTCTGTAGAACAGAAGCACGTTTGATTTTGGAGAGTTGAGAGTTGATAGGTTTTTTTTTATATGGATAGCAAGATATTCAAATCATCAGTAATATTCAGGCAAGATTGATTAATTGTAGAGCCATAATCACTATTTACTAAATTACTACTTACCACAAATATTGTTTAATAAGAACTCTGGGTAGTTTATGGAGTTATATTGATGTCTATAGTCCAATAATTATAAAAACTTCCATCACAAAAAATGTTATTTGACATTTTCCTTCAGTAACAGTTAGTAACCACAAAAATCAGTTCTGGAACGCAACCCCCCCAAAAAACAACCCCTTCGGTGAAAAAAAGCCCTATTTTACTGATAACTTGTTAACCGTTGAAGATATAAAAAAATTGCTCATCATGAAAAAGAAAGCTTGACGATTAATTCCCTAAAAAAAGTCCTATTATAATTTCGTTGTATATACGAGAAAATCGATATTGAAAAAAATTACAAAATTTGTATCTTTAATGCGCGCCAATTTTCGTTTATTTGAAATTTTTTGCCCGCGGCCAATAGAAAAAAATTGAATTGCTCGAAAACCAAACAAGCTAGGAGGAAAAATCAAAATGGGTTTTAAAGGGGATATGAAATAATCTCTTGTGTTGCCATTTTTGATAGCTATTGATATTTATTAGTATATAAAAATAACAATATAATATAGTTATCTCTTAATTTTTTGCGCCACTAACTATTCACAGGCCCATAAAAAATAACTGACTTTAATATAAGTTATAAATCTTTTAGTTCAAGGTAGTACTTCAATGCAGAAAAGTTGGGAATAAAAATATTCATATTCACAAATTTACTAGCATGTTGAAGTTAGCCAAATTTTGGCCAATTTTTTATTGCTTCTTAAAAATAAAAAAAAAGAGCCAAACATCTTGAAATTTTAGCTCAAAATTTTTTTTTTGAGTTTATACATCATATAATTATTATTTCTAATCATTTAATAGCAAAAAAAATATAAAAAAATTGAATATGCAGCCTTTTTTGGATTTTTTTTTAAATTAATCTAGCGTCCTTGTATTTTAATATTTTTGAATGTACCCGGTCTAAAAATAAAGGTAAGACTTCACATTAATTGATCATAACATTTAAAATTACAATATGTTTCTCAGGAAAAAAAATGCTATTGAAAGGGAGAGAATTTTAACGCACAGAGACGCTCCGTTTAGAATGGATGGAAAAGGCGCGTGCATCCCTGTGCATTGTATAGTATACTACAACCTACAACAAACAACTCAAATACAACAATTGTAAAGAAATATTCTTCTGCTATGTGCATCGTTTTACAGCCACGTGTTTTTTCGAAATATTATTCTAATAAATTTTATTAAATTAAATTAACTATTAAACAAATAAAATTAGTGAAATTTCAAGTGAAAAATAACTGGATTTACAATAATTTTGTTTAATCATACAAACTGAAATACGTATTTCTGTCTGTCTGTCTGTCGGTCGGTCTGTAACATTTTTGCGCACGTTTTCTCAGCAACAGTTTGAGATATTGATTTGAAATTTGGTACAACATATGTACCATGACGAGATATGGAACTAGATTATATTTTCCACTAATTCCGGTGAAGGGTTGGGGTTAAATGGGGGTAAATTTGAGAAAATAAGTAAAGCAAGCTGGTAAGAGTACAGTAAGTAACTTGGGATTTGGCGTATATACTAGAAGTCAAGACCTTAATTTTTTCTTATAATATTTTTCAACTCCCCTACCACCTCGACTCCATTATTAAAGGGGATGGTAAAGTAAAATTAAGATATTCGCTTGAAATTTGGTACAACTATGTATTGTAATGACATCTGATTGAGATGTATCCGTTGAAGGGGTGAGGGGGTGTAAATTGGGGAAAATAAGTAGAGCAAGCTAATAATAGTCCAGAAACTTCATTTTTGGAGTATTTCATAGAAACCAACACAAAGATCTACTTAAAAAAAATTGAAAAAAAACGAAATTTTTGCTTACATAATCTCCAAATTACAAAACATATAGGGACTTTTATTATTTTTTATGGTTACAAAATAAAGTTATTAAATGTTATTAAATGAATCTGATTCTATTTTTTATAATATGTTAACAATTGGCAAATATATATTCAAAAAAAATCAAGAAAAAATCAATTTTTACTAACACGACCTTAAAAACCCTAGAAATTTAGTTGCTTTTATAATTTTCTATATTGATAAATTGAAGGTTATAATTATGTCTTTCATTTGTTTACTGATTTTCTTAGATATGTCGACAATTGGCGAAGATATTAACGATTATATAAAGCATTTTCTAAACATTCAATTTTTCTTATATTTTCAATATCGATTTTCTCGAAAACTACGGCATATACAAAAAAATTATAGAAGAACTTTTTTTTTAGGAAACTAGTCAAGCTTTCTTTTTATAATGTGCAATTTTTTATATCTTCAACGGTTAACGAGTAAAATAATGCTTTTTTCACCGAAGAACTGATTTTTGTGGTATTGTGATGTATAACACCTCCACTAACAGTTACTGAAGGAACATCTCAGATAACATTTTTTGCGAGCTTCTAGTGTATTTTTTACTTTACCGACTGGACTAGTCAACAAGAATTCAAGAATGAACACATGTTAAAACTATAAGAAAGTCGTCTAGTTTCAAATAAACTCGAGATAGCAGCTCTGCTTAAAGCTATCACACACTCTTTAGCATATTGCCGAAGCATAGAAACATGAGAACTTGAACCAATCACAGATGGTATAAAGAAACATGGCGATTTTTAGACCTTCTGTGATTGACTGAAATCCCTATGCTCCTGTCCTTTGTATCATGCCGAGTTGTGTGTAATGGCTTTTAGCTGAATACATTTCAGTTGACAACTTGTCAACTTTTAAAATATTGTCAGAAAATATAGTCTTTCAGATTTTTGGTAATATTAATAACCGAATAAAGTATCCATTTTAATAGCAGCTTTTACTTTTAGGGCAACAAGGATTTTTCAATCTCTCATTAGCTCTTGGAGGACTGATATCAGGTAGGTAAAAAAAATTGATAGACTAATATTGTGTCAGGGCGCGTACTGATGCAGTATGATAGTGGCGAGAGTTTGGAACGGTAGATGCTATAGGCCAATCCAACACGATGTCACTTTGCTTTGTTTGTACTACAGCAGCCATCTTTTGTTGGGAAGTTAGGGTTTTCGACAGGCCTGAAGGGCACCATACACGTTCAGTAATCTCATTACCTGAATTTTCCCGTTTTTTCAATCATACTTAATTCAATAATTATAGCTAGATATGCTTTTTTCTTAAATAATGGACATGTATGGTGTAAAAAAATAATGACAGGGAATGACAGGAAAATTTTTAGTAATGATGTTTCTGTAATGATCTGCTGGAATGACATTATTGCTGAACGTGCATGGTGCTCTTTAGGCCTGACAAAAACCCTAAGTTACCAATAAAAGATGGCTGATGTAGTACAAACAAAGCAAAGTGACAGCGTGTTGGACTGGCCTATTGAAGAGATAGACAGGTATTGTGATAATGAAATGGTGACAGGTGATATCAAAGCGGTTGTTCCCACAACGATAGGGTCATCATGTCTTTGATTATAACGTTACTTGTTCAATCGAAACGTCGTCGTCAAGTTGTTAATGGTAATGTAAGTAATAATAATATATGGAAATGATAATGATGATTACGAGGATCATAACGTCAATGATGACGAATATAATGATGATGGTGATGTTAAATAATAATAGTAATAATACTTTGGTTGAAGGAAGGGGTACTACATTC
Organism: Rutpela maculata; assembly: GCA_936432065.2. Taxonomy (NCBI): domain Eukaryota; kingdom Metazoa; phylum Arthropoda; class Insecta; order Coleoptera; family Cerambycidae; genus Rutpela; species Rutpela maculata. Next base: position 249,079,190 of record OW386286.2, read on the forward strand.
GGACACCGACGGATTTATAACAGGCACAAAGGACCGGGTCGTCCATAGCAGCAACTATGAGAAACAAAAGTTCCTGGAGTGAACGATATCTGCAGTAAGTGCAATGTAGCTGAACGAGACGATTGATTGGAGGCTGCCCGACTTTGGCCACAACGAGATGGCGAAGATTGTATGTCGAGAGTTAGCAGCGACGTTCGGGCTTCTTACTAATCTAGCGCCTTTCTATAAATACTCATTTTCAGCTGTTATTGAAAATAGCGATTCATTGCTTTACTCGGATAGAAAAATTCAGTCCAATAGAATTCTGGATCGTTTACGCTCTGACATCCCGGTGATCAAGAAGAAAGATAAAAAGGCCACCATTATTGACATTGGATGTCCTCTAATCAGCAACTGCAGAAAATGGGGATGGAAAACAAAAACAAGTGTCAAAATTGGTTATCGAGTTTCGACATGTATGATAATAAGAAAAAGTGTTAAATATCCCAATTTCACAATTACGGGTGCAATGACAAAGAAGTTCTTGATGCACTTGGAAAAGCTTACTTACCTACAGCGCCTGGCAAAAGTTATACACACAGCAGTGGTTCTACCTATTTTCCATATCATTAGAAACTTTTTAGGCTTTCCATCGAACGAATGATATAAGATGAATTTCACCCCCATATCAACCGAGCTGAATACCAACGGTATGCGCAAGGAAGCGCTAAATGATTTCCAGTTCCGGCTGAGAAAGAGTATTGCTTAGGTCTATAATAATAATAGTCTCTATTACGAAAGCAGTTACATATAATACATACATTCAAAAAGGAGAATTCTAGCGACAGCTATTCAACTTAACCTTATCTAACCTAAAATATCTAAAATGAATAATATACATAAGTAAATATTTAAGATATTATATCGTATTATATGTGAATAGAAGAAACGAAAATTCAAGAACAAAATAATATATTAAAACAAAAGAAGTAAATCTGTGGTAATAAACTAATTCAGTAAAAATAGCAAGCATCCAAACACCCACATAAGGAAAAAATTATAAGTGATGTTTAAATTGTGAACGTAATTTTACGAAGATATGATGATAAGGACGTGCATAGAATACGGTGTTAATCACGTTAATTCGTATTTAATATACGAAAGCAGTTACATACAATACATACGTTTATAAACTTTTTCCACTCGTAATCGACCAAGATTATTTTTGACGAAGTACGATGGTATTTCCGAATATGGTAGACAAATTTGCAACAGCTGTTCTGTATTGTTTGCAAATGAATTTGCATTAGTTTACCCAAGCATCTATAATATAGCAATAAACTTATAAATGTAATACAAGTGATTCACACAGGTTTTTTTTTTTAATTTAAAGTTAATTGTATTTATTTTGTTGTACATTAACATTAATGCTATATATAGTCGGTCGAGTGAGCAAAAAAAAACTGCATTTTTTTTGCAAAAGTCACCAAACTTTCCTTGCATCTTGTCCAGACCCATTGTCAACATTTAGGAAGGGGAGCCACCTAAAACAAAATGGCGGTCATGTTTCCCAAAATGGCCCCCATAAAATTTAAATTTTTTAAATTATTTTAATATAATAAACCTAGGTGCCTAATTATATGTTTCTATAGATGCTGAAGTTAAAAAAAGACTCTAAAATGTTGTCAGAAGTCCATAGGACGGAATATTAAACATGGCGACCAAAATGACCACAGTGTAATAATTGTAACGTGATTTTTTTTCTTTTTCAGCTGATGAATACTATTTAATGTTTTTCTATAATTTTAAGTTGTATGATGGAAGTAATAGTTGACTTCTAATTAGAGGGTGTAGTAAATAAAAGACAAATGTTTGAAAACAAAGTGAATTGTAAAATGGTTGGTATGCAAATCCGATCAAAACCCAATTCTACATCATCTACTGACACACAGAAGAAGGGCACATTCTAGTAGGGAGCGTCTACAGCTGCAATCTGAACTTAAAAAGCACGCTGCTTTGCATCTGCACATTACAAGATTACGACAGTCCTGCCATATCGTGGGAAGAGATGTCCACTTCACTAGCCAGTTTAACTCAACTTTCGTCCATCTCCAATTATCTGAACTGGGAATGTCCACATGTGGATTCATGCACTGACCCCAAATATGGCCGCCCTAATAAACAGCTCTCAAAGCATACTGTCGGAGTGCTTCTGATGTTGGAGGGAGTCGGTCAAATAGTTTATCGTCAGAACTAGAAAGAATATATCTCGCCTTATCCAGAGTTATGCCCAAGGATTTTTTGTGGTACATGCAAACCAAAAATTGTTCTAACTCATGGAGCACATCCGTTTGCAGTTCTGGAAGTGGACTTGAAATTGCAATAAAAGCAGAACATTATCGTGGCACTCCCGTGTGTTCCAGTTTACCATGGTATGCAAATACTGAAACAAAGTCACATCCTGTGAATGTGTGGAAGCCCTTCAGAGCGACCGATTTCTCTGAACCAAGCGCCAGGGCAATGGTGTGAGCAGGAATGTATCTCTGTCCAAAATTCTATGAAATCCATAGTTCTTCAAGGTCCAAAGTTCTTAATACAAAGAAGAAAGATATGGCAAGACAACAGAACATCAGTATCCTCGGTTCTTATGACAATGATTTTAGGCCCATGATGACTGCATCTCTTGTGTGTACTATAATCCGCCCATATGCCTCCTCAAAAGGAGTGCAAGAAAGTTCAACAAGAGATATTGAAGCGGTTTCACAACTGACATATTTATCTCCAATGTTAGTGACGACCTTGGGAGGCAAAAGTTTGGCAAAATTTGACGTCGTATTCCTTCACGTCTTAGCATTACGTAGACTGCTCGTTACTTTCCGGTCTGTACAAGTCCCATTTGTGCCTTCATGGTGCAAAGATGCTCACAGTAGATCCTTGAACAAGTCTTTCAGAAACAAATGATTGGTACAGTTCAATACCTTTTCGTTTAGAATCTCTCAGGATTTTTACTGATTCCGCACCAGAAACAGTGAGATTTTCCAGTGATATTGGGTCACCGAGGTTTCCTCAAAAGGATTTCCAGCAATCTTGAAGCTAGTCTTCTACTTATCGATCTCTTCCACGAACTTTTCTTGAAAAGAAAGGTACTTTTCACGATTCAATGGTTTGTGTCCAGACCTTGTTTTCGTTTGACTTGTGAATTCATTAACTAATCTATGTATTTCGGGACCTGCCATAGCCCACTTCCGCAATGCAGCTGGATCCTGAAGAATGCCGACAGCACCACCATTGGCGCAACTAGATAATTTTTCTGGGGGTGGCCAGGCCCCTTGTGTTTGAAACGCAAAGTTCAGTGGCGGCTCGTGCATAAGATACTTGGGTGTTCTGTAGATATATATGTGCACACGGGGCGGTTAGTGATAGCGCCGCAGGCGAAAATTTTTTGTCATTTCAAGGTCATTTAATGACCTTGACCCTGGCAAAAGAAATCATTCTGCTGTGGCAATTCTGGCCAAAAGGCGAGCCGGCCGCCTTTGGTGTATAGTAACATTTTGCTCCGAATACGCTATTATTTTCTTATACACTCACTCCGGCATGAACGATAGAGCGAAAGAGATACAGAAGTCAAGTCAGCCAGCAGACAGGCGCAGACTCGAGACTCACATGCTAACGCGCATAGTTTAAATCAAAACGGCTGAGCTGGCACTCTCCGACATTACCGTTATAATCGATGGGCGGAAATGTTTGACCTCACTTATGTCAAATTTGTATAGAAGTCCGGGATGGATTATGAATTCCGAATAATTTAGTGATACATTAGTCGATAAATTTAAATTTTTTTTGCTATTTTTTTCTTTCCTCTGGGGTGGGCCGTGGCTAGTTTGGGGTGGGCCCGGCCCACCTTGCCCCCCCCCCCCTAGTTGCGCCAATGAGCACCACCGTAATCTTTTACATTGTTGTTGTGGTGCCCATGGGCCTGGTCTACTTCAATAGCATAAAAGAGGTTACATATAACAAAATTATTTGCCTTAAACTCGGCATGCACTGCTGATGAACGTAATGTAAGCTCCTCCAAGCTCTTTACATGGACGGTCAGCCATCTTGCATGGTGAACATGGTCTAGTAGAAGAAAATACAGCAACATTGCCTTGATACACTTCTTGAAAATAAATAAAAAAAAAATAATCTAAAAAAATTAATTGTTAATATAAAATTTAAATTTTGTGGCGGCCATTTTGGTCGCCATGTTGAATATTTCATTCGATGGACTTCTGACAACGTTTTAGAGCTATTTTCTTAATTCAACATCCCTAGAAACATATAACTGGGCGCCTAAGTTTATTATATTAAAATAATTTAAATTTTATGGTGGTCATTTTGGGAAACATCACCACCATTTTGTTAGGGGGTAGGTTTCAGGTGGCTCTCCTTCCTAAACGTTGACAATGGGTCTGGACATAATACTCGGCAAGTTTGGTGACTTCTGCAAAAAGTGCAGTTTTTTTGTAAAATATGTTGCTTAAATAGATAACTAATAAGCTTTTTTGCCCATTGAACATGGATCATGAGATAATCACCTTATATGTTGTCATAGTGATAGAAACCCATTTGGTTTCTACAAGGACGACAGTATAGTATAAAACGCAAATATATTTAATTCTTGGTCGTTCTAAACACGGCTTATGGATCTTGTGAATCCCATTTTGGTTTTTATCGTATATATGGAAAAGTAATTTTGTGTCTTAAGCTTAAAAACACACAAAAGCCAACTGAATTAATGATAACTTTAGATGATGTGTTTTTTGCATGTAAATTAGTAACGTTTAAAAGAGATTCTTCCACAGAATGCTGTATTTATTTACAAAAAATACTCTGTATAAGGATCTCTTAATTACTTCCACGTCCAGTGGATTTTTGTTTAGCTCCTGGCAGCCTCTCAATCGATTATTTAATTTTTAATTCAGGAATTATTTCTATAAAGAGCTGTTTTTTCTTTTTTTTAGGGACTGGTGCTCTTTTTCTCATCTCCGCTATCGAGCTATCTGTAAAATTCTCAAGTTTGTATACCACAGCGCTACTATCAGGCCATTCACTATGTGGCATTCTTGCTGCACTCATCCAAATTCTCACATTATCAATGGGACTTTCTTCTAAAATCAACGCAATGATCTACTTCTCAATATGCGGTATTCTCATACTAGGTACGTTGGTGCTCTATCTAGTATTAGCCGCCAATAATTCTCATATCCAAAGCAAATTAATTAAAGAAAAAGAGCAAGAACAAGAGCAAGAGCAGGAAACAACTACGAGGAGAGTTGATTTTCAGAAAGTTAAAAGAGTCGCAAGAAAGCTTCCAATAATTATGTTCATAATATTTATAAATACTGCATATGCGTTAGTATTTCCCGGAATAACTTCTTTGGTTGAGTCCTCTGGAAAGGGTGGTAGCAGATGGAGTGGTAAGTTAATTTATTGTTGATTAAAATGGCTCATTGCTGTATCAAATCATAAAATATATTATATTCATAAGGCATTCTAGATTCATTTCATAATATAAGATAAATGTATAGTCCAGTCAACGGAAGGTTTGAGTGCTACTGAATGGATTTTCATGAAACCTTGTGCAATGTGTTTGTAATGACGTTATTATTTTAGCCTAAAATAAGATGTTTTTACTCTTGTGATTTTTTTCAAAAAATGTGTATTCGAAATATGGCCACTCGAAAATTCCTAAAAGTGGGGGAGGGGAAATGTAAAAGTTGAAAACAAAATCTGAAAAAATTCATCGAAATACAAGACTTTTTTTATTTGCAACTTTTCTGTAAAGTGCGTTTTCACCGGGCTTTTCCGGAAAAACATGAAAAACTACCCCATTCTTTGAAACTGTAGCGCTTTAAAAATACATCATTTAAAAATTTGACAAAAATTTGGACGTATGCATTGAGGCCTTCTAAACATTTTTTGTCTCTTGGAATTTTTTTGTAACTTGCTAATTTTTCGAAAAAAAAATTTAAAAATAGTTTAATTATATAAGTTTCATATTTTTAATAATAATATATATATATAGTCCGGTCAAGTTAGCCCTAAAAATGGGGGTATCCTTGCATAAATTCCCAAGAAGCTGAAAATGTACATGAACGTTAGGGATACCATTATAATGAAGTTGTAAGAAGTCCCCATTAATCCCGTGTGTGCAAAAAATTTAATGCGAGGTCAAAGTTCGCAAAAATTGGTTTTTGGATTTTTTAGCGAAACGGTTAGTTTTATGATAAAAATAGCTTAGACAAAAAATATAGACCTTTTAATTCTCTACAAAAACGGTCTTTACACTTTTTTTCCTAAAATTCACCTTTTTTGAGAAAGAGCCATTCTAAAGTTATATTCTCCATAATATGCGCACGTTTCCACGCCACCAATGTGTACTTGGCGCGTCTTTTCTAATGTGGTTTCCCCGGTAGGAGTAGGCCTACCACGGTCTTTTTATTGAAGTTTAATATAATATTAGGTCTTCTTATTCAACTCCTTCTTCATCTTCCTGAGTTGATGTAAATTGTTCAAACAGCGATACATCAGTTGTTTCGTCGTTGATGTAAGGATCATCTTCTGTTGAAGATTCAGTATTTGAACACGACTGGCCTTGACAGCTGCTGCAGGCTGGTGAACAAAGTAAGCCTACTCTTTTGCATCTGCATTTCGAATTACACCATAGTATTAAGGAGCTTTTCTGGTGCCGGTGGAAGTAGAGTGTGGATTGGTTCCAATACAGTATTAATCAGCTTCCAACCCCATTCTTCTGGGTCCAGTTGATTACCAAGCCACACTTGAACCTGGTAATACACTCGATAAAAATGTTGATGAGCAGAAGCCGAGGTTGGAGGAAGACAAGCTAATTGAACCTTTTTTTTTATTACGTGAATGTTTTGCAAAAGATACGTAACGTAACTTATCTATGGAAGTAATTTTTTTTGGAGCTCCATATACAGAAAGAAAGCGAATTCCGTTGGTGATTAGAGTTTCTGGAGCAGAGTTCATATCTTCAAAAGCTTTTGCACATGTAATTAAATCTTGTTTTTCAAACAATTTGAAAACTGTTGTTTTACCCCTCCGGAACATTGTTGATGTTGTATCACAGCCAGTCATAGCATGTAAAAATAGAATATGATTTTTACATTTAGGATAAGCCGATAAACTCATAAAATATTTCCGATGGTTGTTGAGCCTTGCCTGGTTTTAAAAAATAAATGGTATTTTCAATTCTACGCCGAAATTTCAGTGCTCGCTTTTTTTCATATTCTTCATTCAATTCATCGCCGCAAAAGAAACAACAATTTTTAAGGCAGAAAGCTGATTCACTTACGCGGGCTCTAGTACGAGGAGGACTTATTTTAGAAGTACTGGCTTGTTCCTCTTCATGTTGTCTCTTCACTGCAGCAATAGTACTCTTCCGAGTGTAGTTTTTACGACACTACACATGAATTTTCACTGATTTTTGGTCTTTTGGGTAGTCAGTAAATTCATCACCTCTTTCAACACTTGCGTCAATCAACGTCTTCATGCCACGATCAACAGTAACAAATTCACTTTCAACTTTGACCTCGCATAAAATTTTTTGCACACACGGAATCAATGGGGACTTTTCACATTTTCATTATAATGGTATCCCTAACGTTCATGTAAATTTTCAGCTTCTTGGGAATTTATGCAAGGGTGATTGTCTATTTTGACCGGAGTAATATAGCAATCACCATTTTTCGAATTTTTATGTATTATTGTGCAAAAAATATAGTACATTATTTATCGTGAAAAACTGCCTGTAACTAATTAGCAAGTTATAAAGAAATTTCAAGAGACAAAAAATGTTTAGGCTTTAATGCATACGACTTTTTTCAAATTTTTAAATGACATATTTTTAAAGAGCTACAATTTCAGAGGAAGGGGTAGTTTTTCATGTTTTTCCGGAAAAACTCTGTAAAAACGCACTTTATAGATAAGTTGCAAATAGAAAAAGTCTTGTATTTCGATGACAACATTCACCTGAATTTTCTCAGATTTTTTTTCAACCTTTATATTTCCCTCCACACTTTTAGGAATTTTCGAGTGGCCATATCTCGAAAAATATGCATTTTTCGAAAAAATTCACAAAAACATCTTATTTTGTTCCAAGAAAGGTAAATATATTGTTTTCTTTTCATTTTTGACCTAATTCTACAAGTTACGGAACCTGTGATAAAAGGGGTGTTTTCTACCCCTTCCGATTATTTCCTACTCTAAAATCCATTTATTAGCACTTAAATTAGAGATTTTGGTCATTTTAGCGTTCCGTTGACTGGACTAATAGTGTTGTTTTGTTTATATTTTTGCAAAGTTCTTCTAAATTCTACTTTAAGCCCTCATAGTCGTAAGGGGCTATGAGGGCACTAGTGTGCAAATGAAGGATAAACCGTCCAATAAGGATAGTGTAATTGCGCAGCAAATTTTTTATGTTAGCAGTGTGCTTGCATTAATTCCTTTGATCCCGTGGGCATTTAAGAACGAGTTGTACCAATGCGTTGTTAGTCCTAACCCTATGTTAAAAGAGGGTTAAGAGCAACGTCGTGTAGCACCAAGGTTAAGACTATCAGACGCACTTAACCCCGTCAAACTTAAAATAGAAGGTGGGGTGGTTTAAGACGGGGTTTAACCCAGTCGATGAAGTTATTTATTTACCCACAAAAATTTGCAAATTGAATAATTTTTTTTTAATAAGTTCGTGAACGTGTATAGAATAATATCGTGAAAAGTTTACATTTCGCTCGGATGCAGAACATAAAAAAAGTGAAAAAAAAATTTTTTTTCATCCATTTTTTCAAAATTTTGAAATTAAGTCAAGGTAGAAAAAAATAAAAAATACAGACGGATAGACCACGTATTTATGAACAAAAAATGTTCTAACAAAATTTATCGCTAAAGCCATGGTTTTCCCGGAAAAAAATAGTCAAGTGTAACGTTATAACTCCGAGCGAGATCCATGCATGCGCGCGCTTGAATGCGCATGACTGTGACACCGTCGCACTAAACTACATGTCACTAATCAGAATTTGTTCAATTTATATGAGTGTTGGTTCATTTAAAATATGGAATTTGTAGCTTTCTGATGCTTTTTATTTTAAACAATACAAGTAAAAAATAAAAGCCCTTCAAAAAAATTCTTTCTTCATTGAGAACTGTTAAAAAGTATGTACACTTCATGATTACTATGGTTTATTAAGTTGTAGTAACGTAGATTCAAAAAAAGTACATCTCAAATCATTTTAATTTCCTTGCTTGATGATTTTCTTGATAAATATATATATTGGAAGCTGTAACTTGCCGAGAAATTGACCCATTGGAAAAAATAAAATAACGCTATTTCGAAAAAAATGTATACTTTTCGAATGTTCAAACACAAATTCGTTTACTTGTATGCATTTTTTCGAAGATGTGATTAATCAGATCATGATAAAAAATTGCGATTTTCACGATCTTATCCTTATAACTATGAAAATATCTTCGATTGTTTTGAATATAAATTCTGGAACTTTTCAAATACATTAACAAATGTATAAGGAATCCATTGGAAGTAGCTGAAATGTGGATAGGTGTACCTGGTGTAATAAATGCAATGCAGTAAAGGCACGTAAACATTCATGCGAGCGATTCAGCGGCTATGTGTTTTGTCTGTGTATGCGTTCATATTTTCCCTATTCACTAAGAAGAATTGTTAAAAATGTGTAATCAGAAAGAGAAAAAAGCTTTATTTTACTCGTTAGAACCGCTTAGAATTTTTATAAGTTCCGTAGTATGCATTTAACCGTGCGCTTGACCGCGCAGATTTTACTATTTTTTTTCGGGAAAACCGTGGCTTTAGCCATAAATTTTATTAGGACCTTTTTTGTTCAGAAACACGTGGTCTATCTACCTGTATTTTTTTGTTTTTTTCTACCATGACTTAATTAAAAAATTTTGAAAAAATATTTAAGAAAAAAAATTTTTTTCACTTTTTTTTTATGTTCTACATCCGAGCGGAATGTAAACTTTTCAGGATATTATTCTATAAACTTTCACGAACTCATTAAAAAAAAGTGTTTGCGAAAAAAATTTTTAAAATTCGGTAGCCTCCCCTGGTCTAGGGAACTTTTTCATAAAGATACAACAATACGTTTGGAGTTTATGAAAATATTTTCATTACTAACTAAGATACAATGAATTGAAATATTGTAATTTGTTAAATTGTAAATTACAAAATTTCAGTTCATTGTATTTCTTAAAATAATGAAAATATTTTCATAAACTCCAAAACGTATTGTTGTATTTTTATGAAATAGTATATTGTGTATTTAGGTGTGAAAGCAATACATTCCCGGACGACGATGCAAGTTGTTGGCCGAGGCGCTAGCCGAGGCCAACAAGCATCGAAGTCCGGGAATGTGCTTTCACATTGAAGTACACATACTATTTTTTCTGAAATCACAATCAATATTATTATAAATTAAGGAGTTTGTATTAATACATAACATTTCCTCATTACAATCTAACTGCTTACTAATAAATGCAATTTTAATGTGAATTGGTTTGTCTGCGTGTATTTATTTACTGTCTAAAATATACATAAAAAACCGTACGGGAATGTTACTTTTCCGGCCTAGGCCGGGAAAGTAACATTCCTGTACGGTTTTATTGATCTTTGCTTGGCAACGGATCTTTTCCGGTCTGTTTTCTGATAGTTTCTTAGCAACGAACTAAAATACTGAAATTGTGCATTTTTCGATCTGAAATCGCGCCGAAAATATAGACATTGCCGATCGATTTCAGAAAAAGTCAAATGTATACGACAAAAAAAAGGAAGGCTACAGAATTTTAAAAAAATTTTTCGCAAACTGCTTTCCCAATATTTTTAGTGGTCGTTAGAGAAGTGCTTCTCTAGATGTTATTTCCCATATTTCGTATGGGTCCCATGCGCCACAGACGAGAAAAAAAATATTGAAATTTCACCAGCCGACACTGACTTATACCACAGAAAAGAAAACTACCAGAAGCGACACTTAAGCTTCCCGCCCAAATTCCATTGAAGCCATCTTCTTGTAGGTATTTCCGTCAGTTCATATATTGAAAAATATAGTTAAATTGTTGGATTATGGCACATGTTAGGTTAAAATAATAAATGAACTGACGGAAATACCTACAAAAGATGGTGCAGGTCATAAAAACTGATCAAGAAACATCAGCTGCTACGACCAATGCACAGTAAGCTAGTCTCTCAAAAACTAGACAAAATTAAAATATCGTCGGAATTCTATTAAAACTATTTTTTTCGGAGTAGCTGGCACCTAACCTGATGCCAAAAGTTTAAGAATTCAAAATGGCAAATCCAGTATGGTTGCCATAATTGCAAACATTTTAACAGATTTACATGAAATTTGGTACATGGAGATTTCAGGATTTTCTGACAGCGAGTCTGATGTTACAGCTTAGAAATTCAAAACGACAGATATTTTCTTTTACTATATAGAAACTAAATAGAAGACCACTGGAAAGTATGAAAACAAAATTTGGTAACAATTGAACAACCCTACTGTGTGGTGCTTTTTCCACTGGTTTAATTTCCTTTTCGATTTTCTTTCACTACTCCACCATTTGCGAATGAATTAAACTATTGATCGTTTTATTATATTTTCCTTTATGTTAATTTTTAGATATACTGCTAGGTCAAGAATATATTAAATAACATTTATTCTCGTGCATTGTTTCATGACTTCTTAATCCGCGCATCCCTTCAACTGCCTCGGAGCCTTGACCAGGACATGTCGGATTGTCCGACTGGACATGTGAGCGTGTCTGGAGAAAAAGTAGTAGAATTCAATATGGAATAAAATATGATTTGATTTTGATTTTTTTATGGTTTCTTAATGAAAACAAAACTGTGCTGTGTTAATAATTTTTTATACTAAAGATATGCAGATTTAAAAAGTATTTTATCTCTATTAAAAGCAATGATTGCAAACTGATCAATACTTTCAAAAAACATTTTAGTGATATTCTACTCGTTTTGAAATATAACAAAATATTTGCTTCTGTTTATTCGTTTTCTCTAGAATTCTCACGGCACGGCGCGGCGTGAGGCAACCAAATCGTAGATAGCACACCACAGTTCGGTACCGACTTGAAAACAGTCCATTCTTGTCTTGACACCACTCCACATATTAAACATAATATAAACTTAAACAGACCCCAAATCCAAAGTCTAGGGTGATCAGAAGGGGATTACACAAAAACATATATCCATACCCACCGGCATCGTCAGTGGACGGGTTGGTGCTTGAGCCTAGTATACGATGGACAGTGCGACCAGCATATTCACCACACAACCCCCCCTCCCCCTCGCCAACTGAACTACCGTGCCGGTATTAATATACGTCTAGCTTATTATTGCAAATAACCTGATTTAAGAACCACTGCATCTAGAAAATGTGACGCACGTTTTATAAGCAAATAGAAATGCTACAGAGAATATTACGAATTTTGTAAAAAAAATATGCTTTCTGATTAGGTCTATCATATCAAAAAGGGTGTAACAAGACATCTCAGACAAATGTTTAAAATTAAATGGTATGACCATGTATCCAATACCAAAGGACTACACAGTGCTCGATGTAAGAGTGTAGAATTTCTAACCTCAAAGTATCGTCTTCTGTTAGCTTGTTCGAATGGATGAGAAAACACTACCAAGGGTTCATTCTACGGAGAAGTGCAAGATGGTACACTGAAGCAAGATGGGCAGTTAAAGTAGTAGGAAAAATATCCCACATAAAACACTTAAAAATGCCGGACCTGTCATCGGCTGGGAAGATCGAGCGAAAGATCGTTTGCAATGGAGAGCATTAATTGAAACGTGTAATGTATCCGCTACAAGAAACCGAAAAAGAACTTTTGCGCCTGGAGAACTCATATATCAGGACTGTAGCCGCATTATATCATCAAGAATCGGTCTCTTCAGTCAACAGCGATAATACTTTTAATATAATTGCAATAATGGACTTCCTGCAATTTTTTTTACTATCTTTGTATTTGTAAATACAAATACAGGGGTATGAGACAATATTAATAATAATAACATCACGTGATATGGAATGTTAAAAAATTTTGAACTAAGCCTTTTTAAATTCGACGATTTCTTTATGACGTTAATTCACAATTTGCAGGGTACAAACAACAATTTTGGCTGGGTTATACATATTATTCTAGAAATGTCCACGAATCCAGAGATCGAATTGTGCGCCATTACTATTATTATTATGCATTTTAGGGAAACATTAAACAATTTTTCCTGACCATGATCATTTTTAGGGATTTAAATTGTTCTAGATCTTGGTGAAACATAAAATTGCCTATTACTGCAATTTTTTTTGTCTCAGAATAATATTTAGTCTATGTAGGACTAGTTAGTTCCTTATGTAAAAATAATAATATAAGCTAAAGAATTTTAAGATATTATTTACGTCAAAACTATTTCTTTCATCAAAACCTATAAGTAACTGTTTAAAATTCAGAAAACTTCTATTTTCTATTTCTGTAATTTTAACTAAGTAATCTGCTTTCTTTGTTTTATTTTTAAATCACATGTCCTTCTTCTACGTTAGTACAAATTATATTTTTTAATTTATGGTTGTCTCTTTCAGATGTATTCTTTGTACAAGTTTGCACGTTTCTCTCATTTCATTTATGGGACTTCATCGGACGAGAATTTTCAATTCGGTTTAACAAGGTAGGTAAAATTATTGATGAACAATAGTTTCTCTTTGATAATATCAAACAGGAGAAGGAAGGTGTAAAAAACTTAAAATAAATTAACATTTTTGGGACAAATTTGAGAAACAAAAGTCCACTAGGAAAGTTGTTCAAAATCAAAACTTCTGAATGGCCGCCCAGACGTCCTAAACTTGTTCCTATTGAATTTCATTTTTGGGGGCAAAGAGGACCTTCGCAATGTGGTCAGTTACTCTATTAATCTCTTCCTACTATCTCCCTTTTAGAAACAAATATCAATAACCTGATTAGATGATAATCAAATATTTTGTGTTATTTAATGTAGGGTTCGTAGTTCCTTATAGGTACTGTCGTGAGCAAAAAAAAATAGGACAGCTATTTTTTTGTAATGTAGATCTGTCTCTATTTGAATATGTAATGAGTAGCCGAAATAAAACAGTTAGCACTTTTATTTTACTTTTTATTGTAATGCTGTAGTTATTGCTATAGCAAATGATGGATGGTCAATGAGACAAGTTGCACTGCGTTATAAAATTAACAAAAAGGTGTTTAACATTTTAAAAAAGTGGAGAATAAACGGCACAATAAGTATGAATCCTGGATCAGGATTCAAAGGATATCCAACTTAACAAGAAACTAACTATTAATATTTCATTATTGCACCATTTCTATTTATAACTTCTGTAAGTCTGGCATAGCATTAAATAACCTTATACAATAATCATCAGTAATAATATTTTTCCATCCATTATTTATTATTTCCAGTAATTCTTGGGCATTCCGAGGTCTCACATTTAGTTTTTGGATATTTCCTACGAGTAGTCCCTATACGTCTTCCATAGGGTTAAGGAGGTCCTGGACTATGCCAGTTAAGAACATTAATGTTGTTATCTTGAAACCAATTAGTTACGGTATGAGCAGTATAAACGGAACAATTATCTTGTTGAAATATGAATTCATTATTAGGAAATAATTGTGACACAGAAGGGAGCATAATACTGTCCAAAATCCTAATATACGTTTCACTATTAAATCGTTCCTCGATATGCCACAAAACACCAGGACCACGTGCTGATATCGAAGCCCACATATTAATGGAAAATCTACCACTTTTGTCATTGTTAGATATATATTTCTCATCGAATCGAGTATTCGGAGGTCGGTAAACATGAATACGACCGATGTGTGGAAAGTTTTTTCGCCTGTAAAAACTACATTGTCCCAAAAATTTACATCATGCATTAAAAATTCAAGCGCAAATCTTGTTGTTGAGTTAATATCCTCCGTCGTCCTGATCCAGGATTTCTACTAATTGTACCGTTTATTCTCCACTTTTTTAAAATGTTACACACCGAATTTTTATTAATATTATAACGCAGTGCAATTTGTCTCATTGACCATCCATCTTCTGCTTTAGCAATAACTCCAGCTTTAACTAAATCGCTTATATGGGGCATATTAGTTTTTCCACACTTGCAATGAATTTTGACAAATAACTGTCAATGTCACAAAAATTAAAGTTAGATGTACACAACTAGATTTTAGCAAAAATACATTATAAGTCTTGTCCCATTTTCTTGCGCACACAGTACAATGTTTATGATGAAATATTTTTCAGGTAGAGAATAACAAGTTAATATTGGCGGCAAGTGTTTGTCGATTACTCTTCATACCTTTAATAATATTTTGCAATGCCCAGCCTCGAAATCATTTACCTGTTTTTTTCAAAAATGACACAATATTTATAATTCTGGTCATTTTGTATGGATTCTCGACAGGATATATTTTTAATGTCTGTGTAATAAAAACAACAAGGTCAGTGTTCCAATCAGCTGTCAATTATTTTGTGTATAAATGTATTTTTTTTTAATTTTCAGGACGTGTGAACCAGATGAAAGGTATATCGCATTAATAATCTTAGTGTTGGCATTTGTTCTAAGTCTAGTTATATTCTCGTTCTTAGGTAGTGTAATAGTTAATTTATTATAATTAATAAACATACGTTAACAAAAATCATGGTTATTGTTTCATTATTAATTTTCTTATTTAGCATAAAATTTGATAAGCTTATGAAGGTTTAATAAACATTGACACTACTAATAGTTGCGACAGGTATTTTGAGTGTATTTCATACCACTAAACACGAACACCCTTATTTTATTATGAGTTTTTCTGTGGAAGAGGCAGTGAAGTAAGAGGCTCCTAAATGGAGCACAAGAAACCAAGTGCAATTCATATCGCAAGAAAATTCTCAAGCACCCAGTGGCAAAAATGTAGTGTAACCGAAGGCTACATAGAAGAAAATAGGGGCATTCAAGATTGAGAGTATTTCAAATCGCTCAAAAGCGGTCTTAAGTTAAAGTTTATGATCGAATAAATACGAGGAACTTAGTGGTGGAAATGCAGTTTCGCCTGGTTAATTTTGTCATATTTTGTAAGCTAATGAATGAAATGAATGAAATCTCCATAGATGGCACGTCACACTAACCGTGTTGTATGCCGTCAATACTCTTCGAAAGGAGGCAGGAAAATCTCATACAACTCATATAGAGCTGTAACAAGCGTTATTATTATGAAATGCCCAGTTCTGTGAATCATATAATCATGTATTGGAACTTTTCAAACCAATCACAAGGGCGCCAAAAATGTTAGTTTTTGATATTAAGGGCCAGTTGTACGAACTAAGTTGAGCCAAGTTCAGCTTGAACCAAGATCAAAAGTCATTGTTACAATAATCGTAACCATGAATTTTGATCTTGGATCAAGCTGAACTTAGCTCAACCTAGTTCATACAACTGGCCCTAATAGACAGCCAGTCCCTAGTCCAATACTCAAACATAGGTATTGAAAGGCTGTATTTTCTCCATTGCATGTAGTTGCGAGGATGATGCCCTTGTCAAGTTTGGAAGGCGGGTTTTAATATATTAAATTTAACTTAGCCTATCTAAGGTTATTTTCGCCCATGTTTTATTATATATACAAATTTTGAACTTTCATTACAATAAATGGTTTTATTGAATTTGAGTTTTGACTCATTTACTTTAAGTATAATCTGTTGTTTTTCAGATACAACGAATTGAAATATTGTAATTTGTTAAATTGTAAATTACAAAATCTCAGTTCATTGTATTTCAGTTAGTAATGAAAATATTTTCACAAACTCTAAAATCTGTCGATGCATTTTTATGAAAAGTCAAATGCATATGACAAAAAAAAAAAAAAGTAAACGGGGGTCCCTAGACCCAGGGGAGGCTAGCAAATTTTCAAAAATTTTTTCGCAAACTGCTTTTTCAAAATTTTTTAGGGGTCATTAGAGAAGTGCTTCTCTAGATGTTATTTCCCAAATTTCGTATGGGTCCCATGCGCCACAGACGAGAAAAAAAATATTGAAATTTCACCAGCCGCCGCTGGCTCTTAAAATTATTATTCAGAAAATCGATCGAACCGAGAAGATTGATGAGACATGTTCTATAAAAGTGATTAAGAACTTAAAAAGTGTTAAAGTTTAAGCAGTGTTTTACATCAATAAAGGAGAATCTTTAGAAGGCAGTTGGAGAGAAGCAGTAAGCAATCTATTGATAGGTATAACAACTTTTTCTTAACTCGTCTTTTATCTTGGGCGGATGAACCATTTTGTATACAGAAAGGAGCCCGTAAAAACGAGTTTTAAAAGGTTCATCTACAATAACACCGGCCGTAAATCAATGTTTTAGACACCTTAAATTTTTAGATAATATAGAAGTTTAAAATTATTTTTACAAATTCAAGAACCTGCAAATTACCTAAATCTTGAGCCAAATAATTCTTAATGACAAACCACCTCTCGCGATTGTCTGTTATTAGATGTACGGTCTTACCAAAGATCTTTCAAATCAGCTTCTTGGTGACATTTTGGAAAGCCTTCAGCCCTTACCATCTGATTTTCCATGACCCATCAACCATTCTTTATTGTCTTCTCTTTGGATGGTGGCCAAAAAACTAGAGGATTCGAGAGAATCCCTGCTTAGATTTGAGACCTGCACTAGATTTGAGAAATTCTGCCTTGAGAATAATGTTTTTATTAATATTGAAAAGTGACAAGCAATAACTTGTACAACTTAATTGTTAGCAAATACACTATGACTGCCACGATTTTAAAATGCAGCAATTGAGGTCAGAGACCTGGGAATAGTATTTGCTGGCAAAATATTGTCCGATGCATATATAAATACTTCTTATAGTCCGGGAGACAGCGACATTTTTGGCACGCATACCATTAAGGCTAATTTTCACTAATGTAGTGGTTTATTGCGTGTATAATGTACATACACGAAATGGTGGTCAGCTGGCGCACCCGCGGAGGGGGAAGCTACGAGAACGCCACCCACGCGTAAAAAAATTATTGGAATAGAAACATACCATTAATGTTGAAATTTTGTATGTTGTTTAATAATGTTAAGAAGTGATAAAAAAGCATAGTCAGCTATTAAAATGGCGGTGGATAATACGTCCGCTGCTCGTATAAATATGTTGATTAAAAGTTTAAATTTTAGTAATTTCATCAAGGTTCAAATTTTGTTATATAAAAATATGTATAATGTATTTGGCAAAAAATTGAGTCAGCTCATGGTGAGAGGGGGGAAAAGTCGTCAGCTGACGCCATAAATATAGTAGTATATATATTGATCGTCGCGCATTTTTTTCATAACAAAAGCTTTTCTCTTATGGCAGACCCAGCTGATCGTTATTTTACTTCCACACCCAGTGGAAGTATAGTAACGACAAAAAACATTTTTTTAAATTTTTATTGTTCAAATAGACTTAGAATGTCACGAAACGTCGAGATTTTAAGTTTGAGGGAAAAAAAATTCTGTCTGTCGGTCTGTCTGTAACTTTTTTGTGCGCACGTTTACCCTGGAACCGTTTGAGATATTGACTTGAAATTTGGTACACATATGTACTTTAACGGGATCTAGAATTAGATTATATTTTCATCTTGTTCCGTCGAAGGGTTGAGTGGTAAATTGGGGTAAATTTGGGGAAATGGGTAAATCAAGCAGGTAAGGCTCCATAAAATTGGTATTTAGTATATACAAGAGAAGCTGAGTCTCAAAAAAATTTTGGCATTAGCCACCCCCATTACCACCCCCACCCTATTATTAAAGGGGATAAAAATTTTGTGATTTAGGGTGTGTAAAAGAACCAGAAACGTCAAAATGTTTTTTTACTTCATCCATTCTCACTACCACCCCCACTACCACCCCCCTATCACCACCTCCACCTCGCTACCGATGTGGGGTATCGTTTTATGGGTTTTTGGGGTAGAGGATTTCAAATATTATATTATTAAAGTTCCATAAACAATTATTTCCACATACAAAATTTTTTCGTTGTGAATGACTTAGATAAAAAAATCTGGATGTGGAAGTAGTGATTCCTTGGGCAGCGGTTTTTATTAGAAGTTCCTTTAATTATCAGAAAACTTAAGCTTAAAAGTAGCTTGAATATACAGCATATGAGACAATATATGAGACAGTATACCGAAATTATTAGAGCAAGTTTGGCGGCTTTCATGAAAACATACAAAATAATAGAAAACGATAACGTATTTCAGCTGTCAAAAAACAATATTGACGGATCGTTATTACCGCCTTGCCAGTATGAATTGCAACAGCATTTTTTACGGACATTTTATATTGCGAATTTCTGGGCACACGATTTTTGCAAAATTCCAAGTCAATTTGTGCCGGATGAATATGGTTGGGAAGCAAATGAAAACAAATATTTTTTCAAATTGTTCGAAGACGAACAATTCCCATCAACTATTTCTGAAATTACACTTGATCCAATTGCAGATAATAGTGAAGGTATTAAATTATTATTATTTTATGTTAATTTTAAGTCAATAACATTTATATAATATTTGTATTTTATAAAATTTAAAAAAAATAAATATGTAAATATTATGATACAAAATCTGTGTTCTTCAATTTCAAAAGAAATCATTTTTTTTTGTTTTAGTACTACAATTTGTACGTTTTACAAATAACTACATAATATTAATTAACTAACGCTTTAATTTTTCACGAATATCATATTTTATTTATGGATAATGAGGAGGAAGAGATAGAGAAGGAGATAGACGCGTTCGATTCCGATGACGCCAATGACGAAGAAGATAGCGAAGAGAGCGACATTATAAATATATCAAACGATGAGCAACTAGTCAGGAATCCGGAGCCACTAAATCGATCATAGGGTGTGAACTCGAAGATATAGTTTTTAAAAAATACATACATTATCCGAAATGACCTTGCGGATCTGAATCCAGAGGGCGCCATTCTCTCCGCGATTGCAAAAATGCGTAAAAAAATTTTTTCCGAAAATTTTTGTGTCACTAATTATTGATTAATTATATATTCCCACCGCATTTACAGGCTTAATTTTTAACATTTCTTAATGATTTTCAAACCAACGGAAAGCTTATTCTTTCTAGATTCCGGTGCTGCTAAATACTTCTCATAATTGTTGTTAACAAATGCTACAGAAATTGTTTAAACAAAGAGAGCCCAAAGAGTGCACGGTAAATTTCAGCATCGAGACATTTTTAAAACTATTATCGATAGATGCATACTTCTATGACATGAAATCTGCAAAACATAATGGAGCAGTTTTTAGAGAAAGAATTATCTACATTGCGTTATTGTTGTAAAAGATACGATTATTTTTGTACAGCACGCGTTGTGATCCGGCTCGTCTTTTGGTAGATATACAGTGTACATGTATGTCTCGCATTGCCTCGCTCTCTTTAGGCTTGTTGATTACCTGCTGAGGTGTAGCGTAATAACAAAAAATCTTATGAGTAGCGTATACAGTAACTGTGTTGTGTGTTGTTTATAAATTCATGTAAAATATATTTAAAATAATTTTTGTATTAGTTTAATAGCCTGTATATTTCCACTATTATTGCAGAGTATCCGATGAAATTACAAAAATAATAGCGCAATTGCATTTTTCTCATCATAATCATAATGAAGCCGACACTAGAATATTTGCGATCATTCTATATTATCAAATCTGGAGTATGGTAGAATAATAATAGAAGCTACAACAGATATTTTTGTCTTATCCCTGTATTTTGTGTCTAGAATAATGGTGTCGTAGATTTGATGTATTTATTTATACCGATTCATCATGCTGTGCGAGAATTAACTATAGAGAAGACAATAAGTGCTCAAATGAATTTGGGTAATTTATTTTTGTACATTTATGCTTTGACTGACTGTGATACAGTCAGTTTTCTATTTAAAAAAGGAAAAACTAACGCTGTAAAAAATGTTTAAGACATACAGAAGATAAAGAACTACAAAGAATACTTCAATGATTTCATTACTTTTCAAAATCTGGCCCGGTATTTTTTTAAAAACCGCTGCCCAAGGAATTCACTACTTCTACATCCAGATTTTCCATCCATGTCTCTCAGAACGAATAAATTTTTTATGTGGAAATAATTGTTTATGGAACTTTAATAATATAATTTTTGAAATCGTCTACCCCCAAAAACCCATAAAACGATATCCCTCATCGGTAGTGGGGTGGAGGTGGTGATAGAGGGGTGGTACTGGGGGTGGATGAAGTAAAAAAATATTCTGATGTTTTTGATTCTTGTACACCCAGTAAATCACAATGGTTTAATTCCCTTTAATAATGGGGTAGGGGTGGTAATGGGGGTGGCTAATGCCAAAAAAACTTTTGAGACCTTATAGCTTCTCTTGTAAATACTAAATACCAATTTTATGAACTTTTACCTGCTTGATTTATCTATTTACTCCAGTTTACTCCCCTTCAACGGAATAAAATGAAAATATAATCTAGTTCCAGATCACCTTAAAATACATACGCGTACGTACCAAATTTCAAGTCAATAACTTAAAACGGTTCCAGAGTAATCGTGCGCACAAAAAACGTTACAGACAGACAGATCGACAAACAGAATTTTTTTTTCACTCAAACTTAAAATCTCGACGTTTTATAACATTCTAAGCCTATTTGAATAATAAAACTTTTCAAATTTTTTCTTGTCGTTACTATACTTCCACTGGATGTGGAAGTAAATGTTATATGGTCGACGATAAGTCTGATAGAAGGAATTTATCGCCTACCGAAGATTCTTTTTATCAACATATGTTGAGAGCTGCGTATCAAATTATTCTGTGGAAGAGTGCAACTGAGATAAACCCAGAAATTCCCGATCCAATTGATTTTGGTTGGGATTTAAAAAATAACGTACTTATTCCTAAATTAATAACTATAAAATGTTCGTCCAAATATAACTTCTCAAAATGTATTTTGTAAATGTAAATTTAAAAAATGTATCGGAAACTGCAGTCGTAGCAAAGCTGGGTTGGAATGCATAATAGATTGCTACTGAGAGGGTAAATGTATTAGCTGTTAATTTAGTTTAAGTATAATGTATGTATGTATATTATTATTTTTGTATTTCTATTTCTCAACCACAAAAAGTAAATTTAAATTAATTTAATTAGTTATATGGTTTTCTGTCTCTAATCAATATTTTAAGTTAAAATATAATAATTTTGGTTCTCAAGTAAATTATTCTTTAAATACCTTCGTTTTTTTTCATAATGACAAATGATAATATTTACGTATAAGTAATACGCATCGTAATTTTTTTTGCAATCACAGTATATTGTCAGCAAGTTACCGATCGGCCACAGCGCGCGAACGTGTCAGCCAAAACGATAGCGGAAATAACGGAGCGCTGTACAAAAATAGTCATATCTTTTACAACAATAAAACAATGCAGATAATTTTTTCACCAAAAACTGCTCCATTCTATTCCGCAAATTTCATATCATAGAAGTATGCATCTATCTATAATAGTTTTTAAAATGTCTCGATACTGAAATTTACCGTGCACTTTTCGGGCATGCTTTGTTTAAACAATTTCTGTAGCATTTGTTAACAATAATTTCGAAAATTATTTGGCAGTACCAGAATCTAGAAGGAATAAGCTATCCATTAGTTTGAAAATCATTAAGAAATATTAAAAAATAACCCTGTAAATGAGATGGGAACATAAAATTAATCAATTTTCAGTGACACAAAAATTTTCGGAAAAATTTTTTTTTATGCTTTTATGCAATCGCGGACAGAATGGCGCCCTCTAGATTTAGATGCGCAAAGTCATTCCAGATAATGTACATATTTTTTCAAAAGTATATCTTTGAGTTCACACCCTGGCATTTTAGGAGCGTCTTTTGAGAAGATTGATTCCCGACTAAACAATAAATAAAAAGTATTAAAGTAATGTAAATAAAAGTTCCCTTTCACTGATTTTTAAATAACATACTTTTTCTCTCGTACAACAAATTAAAACAATAAAACTGCTACAGTCAAGCAATTCCATCCAAATTTATTTTGACTCCACTATCAATGAGAGAAATTATTTTTTTTACTAATAATGGAAATAATTGTCCCCAAAACTCGGCACGTCAATTACCAGTTCTCAGTCCTTACGATGTATTTCTTTGGGAAATGTTGAAGGTTTATGCTTCGTCAGTTGAAATACTAAAAGCACTTTGGAATAGTATTGTATACAACGCTAACATCGTCAGAGAAGTTCCTCTTCTGATGACTGGATGGGTAATGCATGATTTTCTTCGAAGAATTCATTTCTGTATCAGAAAAAATTGCAGAAACTTTAGTTTTATTTATTACTGAATCAGAAAATTGTAGCTTGATAGTAAATTTTCTTTTAATTTTTGAACGAACCAGTTAAAATTTTTTAAACATTTTTCTCAAAAACTGTCAATATTCCTAAAAAAATGTTAAAATAAGAAAGTTTCAAAACTAATTTCTGCAAATAATGGATATTAACGGATGCATGAAGTTTTAGACCTCCAACAACACCTCACTTCACTGCAGTACTTCAATTAACTTCAATTTAATATAAGAGTTGTAGCGTGCCCAAATAGCATACCAAACTTGTAAACTAAAATTTTTTTTTCATTATATTTTCTAAATGTTAGCGGAGAGATTCTTGTTGACCTCATTGGTGTAATGGCACTAATCTATACAACTTATATAGAGGTAAGTTAGATCAATCATTATTTTTTTCGTGATCTACGTGTGGTTGCTTATATTCAGTTTCTCACGCGACACCCTGTATATATGCTCACATGTTTTTATTACTACGTCTCGTATGATAAAGATTTCGTCATTGCATTCTTATCTCTTATCCATTTCAATAGATAGACTTTTGATTGTACTACATAATTGTTGTTTTGTCTATTTATAAATGAAGTATATAATTCAGGAAAGTAATTATTAGATTATTTTAATTATTAGTCAAGATGTTATTAATTAAACATATCTTCTGCAAGTTTTATATTCTTTATAAATAAAGGTATGAAAATAATGATTCATGTTCCTTTCCTGGATGCGTTCAAATAAATGTGAAAAAACCATTTTGATTTGTTTATGCACGATTTCTCCCATTACCTGAAGAAATTTGCAAGGATACAACTATTTACGTTGTGTAGTTATTTTGTATGTTTCAAATTTCCTCAGCATTTAAATGTTGTATTGAAGATTCCATGTTGGAGTGATAAAATTTATTTTATTAAACACAAAAGAGCAATAGGAGCTCTACCGGACCTTAATGTTGGAGATATGCTTTGAATGCCCTATTAAAAATCCAAGTATTCTCAGAGTATTACTAATAGTACTAAACGTACACGTTAGGGTGCAACTTATTTTTCGACTTTCATTTTTTTTGTCTCACCCCCTAAATGTTTACATTTGATATAAGAATAACACTTCCAAAATTTCAGCCTCTTAGATGAACCCCTTCCCGTGCCGGCGGAGGTGTAAAAAACCCCAAACTGGAGTTAAAAATGCCCGGGTTTTCTTTACCAAAGATTGAGTCGACACACTGTATAAATCGTCAGTACCAGCTTCTGTAGAGCGTGTAAGGTCCACGACTACCCAAAAAACCCTTTCCGAGGGTAACATAATTTTAACTGGTTCGTTCAAAAATTACACTATCGAGCTACAATTTTCTGATTCAGTAATAAATAAATCTAAAGTTTCTGCAATTTTTTCTGATACAAAAATGAATTCTTCGAAGAAAATCACGCATTACCCATCCAGAAGAGGATCTTCTCTGACGATGTTAGTGTTGTATACAATACGATTCCAAAGTGCTTTTAGTATTTCAACTGCTTCGTCAGTTGAAATACTAAATATATATAAACCTTCAACACTTCCCAAAGAAATACATTGCAAGGATTGAGAACTGGTAATTGACGTGCCCCGAGTTTTGGGGACAATTATTCCCATTATTAAATATAAAAAATAATTTCGTTCATTGATAGTGGAGTCAAAATAAATTTTGAATGGAATTGCTTGGCTGTAGCAATTTTATTGTTTTAATTTGTTGTAGGCATAATAACAAGTACTGTGAGAAGTTTTGGATTAAATCGGCATTGCTTCTTGTAAAATTTTAACAATTTATTTTTCAACACTGAAATTATCTGCTACTTTCCTTTTTATCTCCGGTCCTAGTAATCGTATCGCAAAAATTAAAATACTAAATTGTTCGCAACAAAATATTGAATAAAAATAGGCCTATGAAAAAACTTTCTGATAATTTGTTAATTTTCAAAAAAAATAAATAAAAGCCACCAAATATTGCCTTTTTTGACAATTTAAGAAATGTAACGTAATAATTCATCAATTTTGACTTAAGTTGGTGGAACTATGACCCTTATTGCGCTAAACCTTCGTACCAAGTTTAACTGCAAAATATTTATTGAAACGCAATATGGTTTCTACAGGTAATTTTTATGGCCAAAATCGAGATTTTTTAAGTACCGTAAATAAATATAATGATGAAAATAGATACTCTAAAGTCACCTGAATGGGTGCACGTTTTTACCTGCCCTTAATAATTTAGTGAATGATTCAGTTGCGCTTTGTACGTATACAGATATATTGTTAAAGAATTTGTTTCTCTTTAATGTGGTATATACTTTATTTGCTTATACTTGCTTATACTTGCCATCATCTACAAATATACATTTTTTAAATGGTTTTATTAAGTTTGGAAATCTGTATAATTCATGTATGACAATGTGTCAAATATCGCTATTGAAATTTGGCACACAGCTTTGGTTCCGATGACAATACAATGTAGTATATCTAACATCCTTCTAAACCCAATTTGGCGGACGCCCCAATATGGCGGATTACCTTGTTCTTCACATTGGTATCAAATAAAAGGGTTTTTAGTCTTAATTAAGAAAAAATACATATTTTTTTTTCAAGACAATGGTTTTATTTTTAAAAAATTCGACTAAAAAGTAGAAAATAATTTATTTTCACTGATTATAAGCTGCTCAGAATAATTACCAAGTGTATTCATTTTACCAAATTTCAAAGTTTTAATAACGAAAAACAAGGGGGATCTTGTATCACCCGGTATAACTCCCATACATAGAAATAACATACATACAAAGAAATACCATCTAATAACTTTCAATTTCTTACCACTAAATATAAAGTGCGTTTACATTAACAGATTTCACGATTAGAACGAAAATTTAGCTTTGGCCAAAAAAGTGGTCTCAGAAACCACTGTGAATCGGTTAAAAATAAACAAAGATTTCGAAATTTTAATCGCTTAAATGCGTCGCATTGCAGTGAATGCATCGACACGTAAGGACAATTTTTTTTTTCAGAATGTAGGCTTTTACATGCATTTTACAGTGGCATTAAGAAATAAAAATTTTACCTTCATTTAAACCGTTTTTGTGGAATTTATTTATAATTTTTAAAAATAGAGTTATAAACAAGTTCAAATAACTGTGGATTTTTTATCAAACCAAAAACTGTAAACGAATTATGAAAAGAGATGAAATATGTAAAATTAAAAAAATAATAATGATCCACTTGCATTAAGGGCCGAAATACGTCAGTATATGTTCTTGAAATTTGGTCTGGTTGTTTCCAGTGCTTATATTCTTGTCTCTGCTATTTGAAAATAATTCAAAATTACAATTTTTAAAATTACATCAAATAAAGCGGCTTTGAGAACATAACACACATTTTCAATTTTTTTATAATTTTCTTAATTTTTGTCGGGGAAAGGGAAAAGCAACCTAACAAACAACTATCTTATGTCCATAAATACAACTTTATAAAACTTCTAATATCACTGATACAATAAGAAAATATATTTCACGATCTCCCCGCATCCTGGAACAAAAAGCTCTAGTCGTCTTACATGCTGAGCTATCTGACAACTAAGTCTAATTTGCAAAACTATAATATAACGTTTAGGCCTATTTGGCGACTTTCGGATCTCTAACATAATCCCTAAAGACCCGACTTTCGAGTCTGTACACACTATCTTTTAACAATTGTGCTTCAGGATTGCCTTCAACTAGCTGAGACAAAAATATAGGCATTGAAAAATAACCAGTCCAAATACTCGGACACAGGCATCTTGATCCAGACGAGTGTCCACGATGCCGGACTTCCATGACAATTGAACGGCTGGAAGATAGCGGGGCCAAAATATAGTTAAAATAATTCTCCTACCTCCGCAGCAGACTCATGAGAACGTAATATATATGAAATAACCAATGGGCTCAACAGAACTTAAAAAAAACTTAAAAAAAAGAAAATTGATAATGAAGCACTGACAAGTTTATAGACTACCAAGAGAGAGAGAGAAAGAGAGAGAGAGAGAGAGAGAGAGAGAGAGGGGGGAAGTGGGTATGATGAGCTGCTGAAATGATAATAAAATTTCTGGTTTTGGTTTTAAATGTTAAGGTTATTTTACCTAGTTAAAATAAATGTTTTGTATTTGGTAGAGGAATTTTGAAATGATAAGGTGAGAAATAAATAATTACAAAATGAAACGAAAGAAAAGATGGGAAAAGATAAATATTTGATATTTTGGTGCTGCGCTGCCGAAAGATGGGCAACTCCTGATAAGGTCATTTCCATTTGATCCGAAAAGGTGCATTATGTTCTTACTTGTGTGATGTCGCTTGTAAGCGGACCATCACCAAGTTTGTGCTGATAAGGCCTTTGAGAGACGATTTTAGTATAGCCCGTTGGTGGAACAATGTCGTTGCAGTGGGCGTACAAGTCTCTGAGGGAGATAGAGGAACTTGCCTTCTAGGACTGAGAGTTTCTTTATCTTCGTAGCCGACGCAAGTTCGTAGTGTGTGCTGATACTTGAGACTTTCCATCCATAGATGCTGATCTCGGTCTGTTTAGGGTATATTTGTAAGAATAAGTAGATGTTTGTTTAGGGTTAAAATATGTTGGGGTTAAAATGTTAATATAATATGGGTTAATACTGTCACGTGTTTACCCCATTTTATAAACACCAAGTATCGTGGATTCGGAAATTATAACACCAGGGTAACACTAAACACTAATTTATTAACTTACATATTAATTACAACAATGGATTACTTGATTAATATAACACTGAGTACTTCAACTATTCAGTCACTTGTTCACTTTGCTTACTCCTTGATCCGTTCTCACTAACTGTTACCTTCTAAACTCTACTAAAACTGTCCTCGTGGCCACTCTCTCTCTGCTTTTATAGTCTTGGGTCACTGATTCTGGAAAATTCTAGCAGTCCTCTAGACGTTTCCAGATGTCGCGCCATCTCTCGGACAATTGCCGAACTAGCCAATAACTAACTTAACTGTTCGCTTATCCATATTACTTGTAGGAAACTCACGTAGATGTCTCTGGGGGTAGGAATGTCACAATACAATATTTATTTGGTTGGTTTACAATGTTTGGTTAATCTGTTGTGGGATGTGATGTACACATGTGTTTGAACGCACTGAACCACGTATAAGAGTATAAAAAGGTTGGTCTCACGACGACCGTGTGTAACTTTCTATTACTTCTGTTTAGCCTGCTGTTCCCGTTAGAGAGTACAAGCTCCTAGTCAGGGAATAAACTTTATATATCGTCACGTTTATGTGTTTGTTGTAGTATGCAAATGAACCCCATGAGATTTCACAATTCTTTTGTGGAGCTTCGGCCTTCGACTTCTCATCATGCTCTTTATTTCCTATTGTTATAGCACGTTATAGCACGAGCCATATAACGGCATTTTGCAAACTGGCTGCTACAAAACAGACCTGCATTTCAGAAACTAACAATATATTTTCTTCCCTAAATAAATTACTCTTAAAGTAGGCCACGGATTTCAAGTGTCTTAAAACCATTTTGTAGCTTATACAAATCAGCACAATTTTTGGAAATACAATTCTTTTGCAGTAAAAGCAGTAAAATGAACAGCCGGTATGTATATTTAGAAACAGTTCTAGTTAATTTACTAACCATATGTTTTGTAAATAAAGTAAATTGAAAAAATACATAAACAACAATATATGTTATGATTACATTTGTAAATCATACATCAAAAAATAAACATGATAAGGAATCGCATAAATTCTAATACGGTAATTCACAACAACAATTCTAGCTTTGGTATTATTAAATAGAGAAGTTACAACTGAAGTAATACGACTAATAAAGAGTTCATAGATATGTGGAAAAGTCTTGAAATTACAACAACCTCTCGTTTAACTCATCCAAAACCATTAAGCTTTAATAAATAGTTAGTGGTTAATTACGTAGATAAACTCGCCACAGTGTTTTTAGTATAAATCATAGTGTAGTGAAGTGAAATCGTTCAATTACTTGCAAAAATAAAAAATACAGAAAAAATCAGTGAGAATACCAGAAAACGTAAAGGTAAGAAATAAAGGAAAACACAAATAGCTGTGACCAGAGGATCAGTTTTTAACCTTTTAGTTGCATGATGAACAAACGAATATTTTGTAATATTAGGCACAATTAATAATTTTTATAGTTTATATATTAAAGTTTTAGTTCTAACAGAAATA
The DNA here is from genome assembly GCA_936432065.2 of Rutpela maculata. Lineage (NCBI taxonomy): Eukaryota > Metazoa > Arthropoda > Insecta > Coleoptera > Cerambycidae > Rutpela > Rutpela maculata. The sequence goes on from OW386286.2 coordinate 249,108,904, forward strand.
GTGCGTAACTGTAGGTAAAAGGTCTGTCCTAAACCTCTCACCGCGTGACAAATTACGGTCAGATCATAAATCTACAGGCAATACATTTTTTAATTAGGTACTTTCAATTACAGGAGAAATGTGGCACACGTGACATTAATTTTCTTCAGAAAACCAGTATCTTTCCAGGAACATATAAACAATGGATCTATTACAAAACTCGGAGGTGAAAACATAAGTACCTACTATTGGATAAGAGAAGGAGTCAAAACATGAAAGAAAAAAAGCAGAAAATACAGACTACAATGTGCAATGTGGGAAACTGGAAATACAAAAAGAAGAAAGACTTAAAGGAAATAATAGCTAGCTGCTTACTATGGAACTAAGAATTTTCGAAGAAATACGAAAAGGAAACAAAAAATAGCTAACAGGAGAAAAATTAGATTGGATATCAGTGAGCTCAAAAATAAAAATTGCGGAAGGTAAAACATTAAAAATGGAGAAGTTAGGTAACTTCCAACAAGGAAATAAATATGAGCAGCAAAAAAGATGAAGGCGACAGATAATAGTAGATGCGGAACCGACACAAAAGGCTAAAAGAAGTATGGACAGAAAAAAGGGAGACAGACAGAAACCAAGAGAAGGAAAAATGCAGAGAATTCTTCGAAAACATAGCTTCTAGCAGAGTAGCGATTAAATCAAACCCGAACAAAAAACAGAAGAAACAACAATACGCACACGAGAAGATACATATTACTATAATGTTAGACCAAAAAAACAGGGGGAAGAAGAAAACTCAAAGAAAAACGAACAGTGACGATTCGAGTGTTTTTTTTTCTAGTGAACCGAACACCTGGTTTTGCGCCTCCGTTTTACCAAAAAATTATTTATGATTAAAAAACCTTTTAAATAAAGTATTTAAATAGAATAAATAAAAACAAGTGAATTTGTAATAATGTCTGTATTTACAGTTGTTGAAGCATCAAAATACTAACATACAATAATCATAAAAAAATATCAGGTCAGGCAATAATTTATTATAAATGTAAACCAATATAAACAAGCTAAAAACACGTACTCTTCGCCAATTTACTGAGCTTTTATATAATTGTTACACATTCTGTAGGATACTCTTCACAGTTTTCTTGTAAATAAAGTTAGTTTTCGGACATCCTATCTTTTGTGATATAACTATACTTTCTTGTGAAAAAAAAAAATATGAAAAAAAATTAAAAAAAAAAAAACATCCAACCTGTGTGAGATTCAAACATAGGATATTTGGATTGGAAGTCAAAACTTCAGCCACTGGACCACCACAGATTACTGTAAAAAGTGAATGTCTGTGGTATATATCTTTCGTGAATCATATTTCAACGCATTAGATATATTATTATGAAATATATATATTAGTAAAATGTATAAACAAAAAAATATATTATAGAGATAATATTTCGCAAGATTTCTATTTAAGTACACGTGACAAAAATGAAGAAAATATTTTTTTTAAAATTAAATGGCTAATAACTTTCTTATTTATTGATCGATTTTCTTCAAAAACAATACGGTTCTTCCTCTAGCTAGCACTAACTTCCAAATTTCAATACAATAAGACTTTTCTTTCTTAAATTATCGTGCTTACAAGAAACGTGACGGACGGACGGGCGGGCGGACAGACAGATGGACGGACGGACAGACAGACGGACATTTTGAAAGTTGTTCAGAATTCGTTCACCAACACAATCATTTTTTTTTGTCTGCGAGCCATATTTACGGTTTTAGAAATATGCCGATCAAATACAATATACTCTTCATGTTCGTATTTGCGAAGAGTACAATAATATAGAGATTGTAAGTACCGAAGTAATACGTAGCCTACGTAAATGATTTTATCAGACCTCCGCATTGCACTCGAGTCTGCCTGTGACGTCACGAAAGGAGTCCTTTGATATTACAAAGCTACTATTGAGGCGGCAGGTGGATTTCGCGCGTTTTTGCAAGATTAATATTTTATTTCTTCGTATAATTTGTTTAGTTTTAAGTTGAGTATGGATTAGTACCAACTAATTGGGTTTCAGTTTGTATTGGAGTCGAATGAAAAGTGAATTATTTAAATATTTAATGTGCCTAACACAGTAATAATGCAAATAGATTGAGAGAAATACTATATATAAATGATTCAGTCTCCTAATACTAATAATCATAATAGTTATTGAAATTAGATCTTGATTTATTACTGTATCTTTATACTGTGAACCGAGCTGTGAACGTTATGAAAGCGCTCTTAATTAATGAATGTCAAACACAGGTAAGAATGCCCCGTCGGTATTATGTGCCAGTGCAAATCAAATTACGATAAACAACGGTATACTACTGTGTTTCGTTTTCCGTAGGACAAGAACCTGGCAAAAAAATGGTCTCACTGCATGACCGAAAACATTTTATATCGAATCAACATTCAGTAATCTGCGTTAATTACTTTAGTAAGCAATTCCACTTCCACATCCAGTGGAAGTCTAGTAAAGACAAAAAATTTTTAAAAACTTTTGTTGTTCAAATAGGCTTAGAATGTCATGAAACGTCGAGATTTTAAGTTTGAAGAAAAAAATCTGTCTGTCTGTCACTTTTTTGTGCGCACGATTATTCTGGAACCGTTTATGATATTGACTTGAAATTTGGTACGCGTATGTCTTTTACCAAGATCTGGAACCATTTTCATTTTATTCCGTTAAAGGGTTGGGGGTAAATTGGGGATAAATTGGGGGTAAATGGAGGTAAATAGGTAAATCAAGCAAGCAAGAGCCCATAAAATTGGTATTTAGTATATATCTAATGTCTCAAAAAAAAATTTGGCATTAGCCACCCCCCTTACTACCCCCACCCCATTATAAAAGGGGGTGAAAAAAATGGTGATTCAGTGTGTATACAAGAACAAAGGCCTCAAAATATTGTTTTACTTCATCCATCCCTAATATCACCCCCTGTCACTACCCCAAAAATTTTGTATGTGGAAATAATTGTTTATAGAACTTTAATAATATATATTTGAAATTGTCTACCCCAAAAACCCATAAAACGATATCCCACACGGTAGTGGGGTCGGGGTGGTGATAGGGGGTTGGATGAAGTAAAAAATTATTTTGAGGCTTTTGGTTCTTGTACCCACACTAAATCGCAATTTTTTTTCATCCCATTTAATAATGGGGTAGGGATGGTAATGAGGGTGGCTAATGCCAAAAATTTTTTTGAAACCTTAGCTTCTCTGGTATACACTAAATACCAATTTTATGGACTCTTACCTGTTTGATTTATTTATTTACCCGCCCCCATTTACTTCATTTTACCCCCCAACTTTTCGACGGAATGAGATGGAAATATAATCCAGTTCCAGATCCCGTTAAAGTACATATGTGTACCAAATTTGAAGTCAATATCTTAAACGGTTCCAGAGTAAACGTGCGCACAAAAAAGTTACAGACCGACAGACAGACAGAATTTTTTTTAGCTCAAATTTAAAATCTCGACGCTTCATGACATTCTAAGTCTATTTGAACAATAAAAATTTTCAAAAATTTTTTTGTCGTTACTATAGGTACTTCCATTGGATGTGGAAGTAAAAAGAAAAGTTGATAAGTTGCAATCTCTGTGATAGGAATTAAATTTAAAATAAATATGTTCTACATACTTGTGTATGTACCGATCTTTTAATATTTATAACAATAATTGTAGTGATTTATTATTAGAGAGGCACTCTAAATTTAAATAAAATTCTAAATTTATTGCTGATAGAGTTTAAAGAAAGAATTATTTTTTGTTTTGTTTTTAACTATTATTAAAAGTGTTTATTTTGTTTTGAATCAATAAGGTATCAAGTGCGTATTTTAGTTTTATAGATACCTTACTTAATAGTACAATACTGATTATTAATCATTTACAAATTGTTTATTTATTTATTTTTAGAAAACTATTTGTGTTTTTATAATATATTTTATTATTAATTATGTAAAGTAAATCATTTTTAAGCATACGTTTACATTTTTTGTTGTATTCGTTGATATAATTTTGTTAGAAACATTCAAGAAAGTGTTAAGAGTTTAAGTATGTACCGTAACGCTAGGACTCCGACGGCCGCCATTAGAATTGAATGCGTAGGCCTGATAAAATCATTTACGTAGGCTACGAGTAATAGCTATTTATGTAACCATTTACAAGTGGAATTTGCAGGACGAGCGAAGCGGGATTCCGCAAAATAACACGAGTTACACAAGATTGTCTTTCGAAACACGTTACATACATGATTTTTTTAAATTTTAAAAGTCTAAAAACCCTTTAAACATAAATGGAATAGGTGTATTTAAAGATCTTAAAAATTAAGTAATCTTTTTCATAGTTACCTCTGATGCTATCACACATTATAATTTTAATGTCAAAATTGACAGACGTTATTTAGCAAAGTTAGAATATTATTTGAAATCCTAGTTTGATAACATAAGGTAAATTGTATTAATAAAAAAGTTTTGTTAGCATATTTTGAGAAAGAAGAATTTAGAAGCTTCCACTTTATGGACATTCCATTTTGTGTTGAATAAACATTGTTTCTTTTTCTTTTTGAGAGTTGTTATCTTTCCTAATTGATGACATAACAAAAAAATCGATCTAAAATCGATCGGCAATTTCTACATTTTCGACGCGATTTTAGATTGAAAAATGCACAATTCCAGTATTTTAGTCCGTTGCTAAGAAACTATCAGAAGACAGACCGGAAAAGATCCGTTGCCAAGCAACGATCAATAAAACCGTCCCGGCCTAGGCCGGAAAAAGTAATATTCCCGTACGGTTTTTTATGTATATTTTAGACAGTAAATAAACACATGCAGACAAACCAACTTACATTAAAATTGCATTTATTAGTAAGCAGTTAGATTGTAATGAAGAAATGTTATGCATTAATACAAATTCCTTAATTTATAATAATATTGATTGTGATTTCAGAAAAAATAGTATGTGTACTTCGGTGTGAAAACACATTCCCGGACTTCAATACTTGTCAACAATTTGCATCGTCGTCCGGGAATGTATTGCTTTCACACCTAAATACACAATATACTATTTCCTCACCAGTTACGTAAAATTTTACTTTTCATAATTGGTTACGTAAAGTAGGACGTTTTGACACTTACGTCAAGTGTCACTTTATAAGTCAAAATTAGAAAAATATATTTTTTTCTATTCACGCGACAACCTTTTAAGGCAATTAATTCAACATAACTTTTTTCGTTTTTTCTAAATAATAAAAAAGCTTGTTTTTGAAAAGTTATTTTTACATTTTATTTTTAAATTTTTAGTTAGGCGTTGATTAGTTTTATATTCATTGCGTTATGCCGAATCCTTCGCCATTTCTTAGGAATACACTATCCGATCAAATTATAGTTTAAAAAACTTTTTGGTGTCTTAGTATTGCATTGTCACCAAAACTACACGTGTGCAAAATTTACTACCACTTTTCATCATTATTGTAAAATTAAATTTTATAATTTTATAAATACTTAAAAATTAATTAATTTCCTGAAAACAAAATAAATTAAGAATGTGGTTTAGAACGGCCATTCGAGACAATATTAGATGGACACCAATTCACAGGCTTGTACAAATCCCTGGTCCTGAATTATGTGGTGTACTTCGGCCACTCACATATAGACCAGGAGCCTGCCGACCACTGTCATAGGTTTACTCCCAAAATGTGTGAATTGTTGTTAATTTGGGGCAGTAGAGCACAGAAATGACCACGCCAGCTCTTTTTTTTGGGCAGGGGCATACGGCAGGCCCCCAAAGGTGTAAGAAATATGACTTGTAAAAGTAAAGAAAAAATCACACGCATGGGGGTTGGAGGGATTTCTTAATTTACCCCCAAAAATCATGAATCCAGACTCCCATTAATTTTGGGCGGTACAAGGACGCTCGCCCAAATTTAAAAAAAAGGCATGTAAAAAAAATGAAAAGTTTATGAATGGCAATCAGGAACCTGGTAAGTATGAACCTCCGAGCGGCTCTTTCTACCGCATGTACTAGTTACCCTTGTGATTCGATGAGTATCATAAATTTACGACTGGCAATCATAAACTTGGTAATTATGAACTTCCTGAGCGAAAAATACATTCGCCATCTTTAAAAATTGGCGCGAAGGTCTTGTCTTTCACGATGATTGAAGCCGTAGCATTGTGTTTATTTATATTTGAATTGTAATGGAAGAATTAATTATGAGCTATTAGAAGTCGTCAAATATGGTGTTCAACTAGAAACTCATGAAGAATTTTTTAAACCAATTAATAATTTGCGTTGCATTTTGGAGTGTTTTCTTTTAATGTGCTCTTGCAAAACAGAATGTTACATTTGTAAAAAAAAGTGAATTGTTGAAAATTCTGCAAATTTAATCAATAATACGCGTCAATAAAAACTTTAGTAACAATTATAGCAAAGGTTTTATTTTATATTATAACATAAAACCAAATTTTAATGTATTAAATTGTTTATCTTATCATGCAGATTTCTTACAACTAGTGCAACTACTTAGTAGTATTAATTAAGCTCGCGCCACTGAAAGAAACTGACTGTATCTTTTTTATTTTTAGAGGTAATGGAGTGAATAAAACGCTCGTTTATAGCTAAAACGTTAAACTACATTTTATATTAAATAAATATTATATTAAAAAATTATAATGAAAAAAGTGGAGGGGTTATGATTAAAAAAATGTTGATTGTTAATTTTTATTTCTTTTCACGTCAATTCTTACTCCGTTATTTTAAGAGATACAAGAAAATTCATAACAACCTTTATTATCCTACGTAAAATTTGCAGTCGAATTAAAAAAAAAAACAAAATTAAAATGGGACTAGTGGTTGCGAAAATAAAGCGAACATCCGATTTGACATAAAAATCAAGATGGCAAACTTCCACCCACTTTCTAGGATCTCCACCTTATGGATTCCTGACCTACGTATGTCTCCAATTAATGTTCTGAAGTCAAACTCTTCATACTGGGGCAATGAAGACTTTGCCAGGGGAAGGACTAAAAGGGAGGAAACACAAAACACATAAGATGAAAAACTCTGGAACCAAAAATATAGCCAGAGGAGCATAAACACTAAACAATCCATATTACGACGAAATGTGGCAGTGTATTTCACAATCACCTGCACACTTCCTATCGTACATTCCTGTACTGCTGGCAGCAAACATGATCCAATACAATCCAGCGTAGACCTAGCCGATTCAAGAGCGGCACGTTTTTCCGGAAGCAGCAGCAATGTCTATCGTATGCTGCGTAAATCAATCAAATACTCACTACCTTCATGAAACTCTCCCATCTTCTACGATCTCTTCCAGTGCAATAGATGATTACTTTAATGGCATTCAAACTCATTTCCCATTAAAGCATTTGGGTGAAAATATTGATTTCAGAATCTGACACAGCTATGTAGATAATGATATCGATTTTTGCTGAATGTTATCTCGGTTCCGTTAATACTTTAGGTATTATTTTTACAATTGTGATTCACATATCTGCCGTATTCAATGATTATCTGTATAGTTTATCATCGGACTCAAAGGATGCTTTTCGTTAAAAATCCAAACACATAATTAAAAACAGACAAACGTTAGTAATAATCCGATACTCGACGGTAATTAGTCTACACAACACCAGATATAAAACAATTAAATTGGATATCAGTGGAGATAACGAGAGTAAAGTATTCGATGTAGTGATATTATCATTTTTACTAGTATTTTAGTGCGAAAAAATATTTATACGGAACTACACAATGTCGTACGTAACAATAGAAGACAATGGTAATGATAAACACTGCTATTTAATTATCATTGTTAATTTAAGGTTTAAATATAAGTATTTAGTCTCTATGTATAATCTTCAGAAGCGGCAGACGTAACCAGAACCTTAACAGCAGACGACACCATGGTTGCTCCTAAGGACACCCTAATCAAGGACCACTCTACCTTATTATTTTTAATGTTCTATATCTTGGGGACCATCAGCTTTGTGCCTCAAAACTTCTATATTACTGCCAATGACGTAAGTATCCATTTTATTAAGTAGTTTTAAATGTTTGTTTATTATTAAGAAATGTTTTACTTTCGCGTTGGAAACTGAAATAAAATTTTTGTATGAATTTTCATCTTTCTTAATGTCAATCTGAGGTCCGATTTTAGAGAAATGCATCAAATTGAAAAATAAATTTGTTCTGTGTCATGTTATAACTAAACACAAAAATAAATTCGTGTATTTGAATTGCCAGTTATTGTTTCACATTCGCTATTTGTAAATATAGGGCGTACATCTAAACTTCATAATAAAAAAAGATTTATAAGCGATAGAAAACGTTCAACCTGTTCATCTAAAAGATTAGGTTAGATTAGGGTATATTATGTGAGGTTAAGTTAGGTTAAAATTAGATCTAAACTTCATAATAGTAAATGATTTATGAGCGATGGAAAATCTGTTTATATCTAATGTTAATGCCAATACCGCGTTTTCTTCATATAAAATTGCAAATTATCATGAAGAGAATATGTTTTTTTTGTTAATTACTTGGTGTACGTCTATAATCGGCGTTCATGTTCTGTTTTATTTCTTGTTACTTTTGATATTAAATGTATTTTTTTATTCAAATTTTATAATATTTCGCGATATTTTGGATAGTTTCATTATTGGTATTGTTTTTTACTCTTTATGTCTATTATAATCTTAATTAGGTATAGGGATATGGGTTAATCCTTCTCATTATATTGACACAAATTTTTTTTATGTCGTTATCTATCTGTGAGCTTGATGATAACGAGTAACATTATAACATATACTTAACTAAAGGTAATTAATTCAAATTCAAATTTAAAAATGTTTATTATGTAAGAAACATACAATTTTACGTACAAAAGAATAAAGACAAAATATTTTAATGCAAACAGCACCCTACGTTGCAATTGCATAGAAATAAATATACAAGTTAAATATTTCTGAATTAATAGAATTCAGAACTCGTGTATCAATTATTAATTAAAATATTCTTAAAATGCGAAGTTTGTCATAAAGTAATTGTCATTTAAGGAAGCATACACTAAGACATAGTCTCATCATTGAGATAATGAGACAAGATTTAAAACAACATTATACATTTGATTATACTTGTTTAAAAGTTGCGTCAAAACTTTGATAACATTTAGTACGAAAAAATCGGTAGCTACTGCAAGTGGCTGGAACCTCCCCACCCGGTGCATCTTTGAAGCCGAAAAGAGCACAAAATATTAACGATGTTTAATTATATTTATTAAGTTGAAATAATTTTTTTCAAAAATCTTGCATCAATCGCAAGATTTGAAGGATTTGAAGCTGCGAATTTCAAGTTTAAAATTTCTAGCCTCGCAAATCAAATTAAATCAAAAACTAGTTTAAGATTCAAATAATATAACATTCGACCCTCCCCAGACACTCGCTTTGGAGCCAGTCAGACATCCACGGCTCCAGTCACCGTGGAAATTGAAAGACTGGACGAAGTCAGGCCAGGTAAAGCTAAGAAGAACTGAAAAATAATATAATATCTCCTGGTCACAGGGTGCAACATAAATATTAATTAAAGTAAAACATGTAAAAAAGATAACTTAAACATTGAAATAAAAAAGGCAAAAGGTGCGTGTATGAATATGTAACAGAGATAAATATGATGACCACGCGGGGAAAATTATCGACCAAAAAACCTTCTTCGAGTAATTGCAAGAGCGAGCGGCTATGCTAGACCGCACAATTTTTGATTTAAAACATTTAAAGTTTCAGAAGATTTTGTTATTTACAAAAAATATAATTAGGAAGGGAAAACGAACAAAAGGCAACAAACAGAAACGAAGAAGAAGATAAAAAGGGTTATATATCGGAAATTGTGTGTAATAGATTTTATAGTATAGAGAAAAGGGGATGTGGCTAAATAGGTTGCCGAAAGATGGGCAACGCCTGATATGGTAATTTGTGTTTTATGCAAGAAGATGCATTATGTTCTCTAATTTGAGTAATGTTGTAAGCGGACTATCACCAAGTTTAAATTGGTAGAATTTTTGAGATGTAAATAATCCATTCAGAGAGTTACTTTAGGTTGTAAAATATATGATACACGAGAAACGTGACTCTATTTATAGATTATTTTGTTTTTAATTTTTTTCACGGAAACCAAATCGAAAAAATGCTTGTGTGATATATCGTTGAAATCAGAATTTTATCTACTTTTCAATGGTTCGATTACTAATTTTAAGTTAGTATAAAATAAACAACTTGTTGTACCAAAACGGCACTAAACGTAATCCGATCTCAACCAAAACCTTTCAGATCTTCTGAAGCACTAAAGAAACCCTCATGCAAAGTTTCATCCAAATCCGTTTAGTAGTTTCGCCGCTATTGTGCTAACACACATACACACACACAGACATTTTTCAAAAACCACTTTTTTGGGTTCCTGGAACTTCGAAACGTAAAGATCTGATGTTATCTCAATTTTCGATTTTGGACCAATTTTAGTAACCTCCCACAATTGTGTGGGTAGGTTAAAATGTTATAAAAAACTTTTAAAATCTTTACTTCTGATTAGTGCGTAAAATGTAGTAAGTTAGATTAGATTAGATTTGGAAAGGAGTTGTCTGATTGGCCTTGACTTGACCACCGCGACTCCTGTGGATCTATTGTGGTACTCCTTGTCTAATTTTACTTAGAGTTCCTTATCCAGCTTTGTCTTTTAAATCAGACTCCATAGCCTTGGTAAGGGCTCTTTGGTATAGCTATCTGCCCTTGGTTTCTCTTCGCCAAGTAGCTGGAACCTCGGTTTGGCTAGGCCTTCGCAATGGCACGGCACATGTACTGAGGTTTCCTCTTCCTCTTGACAGAATCTGCCAGGCCCATTAGACTCATAAGCCTACAGTGTCCAGTTAGAATACCTACCATTATCCTAATAGCCTTTCTATTTTGGCCTAGTAGGTCTTCTCTGAATTTGGCCGATCGTTCTTTAATGAACTTTTTGGTCTGTCTCTGTCGTGAGATATTCTTCCACCACTCTAGATATTTATTTCGTACCCATTCGTTAATGGATGTTCGTATGCGTGGTTTAGCCACACCGCAAAAGGGTTCGGGTCCCGGGCCAGTTCATCAGCCTTCTCATTTCCCCTGTGTCCCTCGGTTCCTGGTACCCATGCCACGGTCACTTTGTTCTGACTTCCTAGGCCCGTAAGGGCATTTATACAATCCCATACTAGTCTTGAATCGACCTGCATGGAATCGAGTGCCTTTAGCGCTGCTTGGCTATCGGAAAAAATGGCAATTTACTGGTTTACAGTTCGCCTCATTATTTCCTTTGCAAACCACTGTATAGCGGCCATTTCAGCCTGAAATATTGTGGCGTGTATTCCTAGACTTATCGGGATTTTCGTTTTCGACCTTATCCCGTAAATCCCAGCTCCGACTCTCTGTTCTGTCTTGGAACCGTCCGTATACCAGATTGTTTGCGCTGATATTGGAGGACCGTTTTTCCAATCCTCTCTGTCTGGTATTTTGATTTGAAAATTTTTATTGAAGTTATACTTTGGAACCATTGTGTCCTTGGGCATTCCCAAAATGGGATCCGCCTTTAGCTCTGAGTATTTTAGTATTTTGGTGCTCTATACCGTGTTGTTGCCTTCTGTGCATTGTGCCTTGCATTAGCCTGTGTACCACTGAACGAGCTTCCCCATGTAGTAAGTTACTAATAGACATTTGACGCCAACATTACTACATTTTACCAACCTATTTTAAGCGTGGGATTTAAATCTTGAATTGTACAAAGATTATTTTTCGTTTTAAAATATGTATAAAATCTAAACTAAGTTGCCAATGAATGATTTTTTATTTAAACGGTTTGCTCTCAACCTCTAATTCTTTAATAGTTTCTTGACTCATCATCTTGTGACCAATTGCAATCACATATTCGGTCAGGGCAGATGATTTAATTTTTCTGTTAGAATCACTTTCTCTTCTAATTTACTATTTCATTACATTGTACACTTTTATTTTGTATATACCTATATATAATATATATTATTCTTTTTTTGTTTTTTTTTTAGTACTGGATGTACAAATTTAGAGATCTGAGTGTGGAATACAACACTTCGGATACTGGCAACAGAACTGATTTACAAAAAAACTTTACTGCCTATTACTCGACAGTGTCTAGTGTTTGTATGATCGTTTTTTTGATTCTAACTGTGATAATGTCAAAAAGAATCTCACTTCAAGCAAGGATTGTTGGATCTCTCAGCATCATGATGTCTATGTTTTTCATTACCTTGATCTTCGTCTGGATTGATACGGATTCTTGTAAGTATATTTGGCCATTTGGTCATTGTAATTTAAGGATCCTATTTTAATAGCAGTGCATTAAATGTGACATTCCTCATGGCCAAATACTTGGTGCATTTGTATATTTATTATTGCTTCTATATGTCTACTAGGGTGATTCTTAGGAGAACAACGTTCAGATGTTTCACTTTCGAAAAGACAGTACTGCATTGAGTTGTATTGTCCCACTGTTCTGCAAAATATCGCGGGGAACGTCTAACTACCTCCCCTTTTGCCAAATATAAAAATAAGGTCCTCCTTTATTAAATATATGAGCCAAAACAGATATTCAGTCAGCTATTAAGACTATTTTTATCTAATGTACAATTAATAAACACGTTTATAATAAGGATAATGAATCACCAAGACTGGCGGGCAAACCAAGTCATAATCTACTATCGGCCAAGTGAATCACTTTTTTTATTTCTTTCTTTTTTTGTTCGGGAGCCGTCTAACTTTCGTTTCGTATTCACTGTAGCCTCTTGGGCTTATTGGGATGTTCTCCCATGTGCTTTGTGATAACCAATCCAGTACTTTGGTCCCTTGCCCTAGCTTTACAACCCCATCGCTGGTTTGTTTTCATATTCTTCTGAACGCAGTCTTGGTTGTTCATATATTGCTTGTCTTCTGTGATCCAGAGCCTCACAGTCGCACAGGATGTGGTAGGATATCTCCGTTGCCCTATTGCATTGTCTGCATTTTAGGTCTCCGTTTAACAATCTCATTTTATGTAGGTGTCCTTTCAGGGAACAGTGCCCTGTTAGGAACCCAGTGATTATGCGGAGCTGATTCCTGCTTAGTCTTCTTCCGGGATGGTCCTTTGATAAAGGTTTTTCTATGTTGTTGCCCGGTTGTTTTATCTCAGTATTTTTTGTGCTGATTCTTGACCCAGTCCCTCATTTGGCTCCATACTGTTGTTTTAGGCACTCCCAGGGTAGGTTCTGGATCAATATATGGAGCTGACGATCTCTTTCTTGCTAGCTCGACAGCTTTCTCGTTGCCATCGATTCCTACGTGTCCCGGCACCCACTGAAAGGTTACCTTATTGTGGTCCGCTAAGGCTCTTAGTTCTTCTTGGCATTAAGTGAACCACTTAAAAAGATTAGTTTTTCTACAAATCAAAATATTCTGTTGGTTGATGACTCATTGCCACAAAGTCACTTGCCAGATAGTCCACATAAATTAGAATTGTTAGGAGAAATAATTCATAAAGTGTTTATATTTTGAATATGGATTATCAACAGGGGCAGGGATAAAGATTCGAACACCTGAGCGGTGTATGAAACATTCCTTGTTTTGCGAAAACCAAGCTCCAATGGTGACGTCATGTCGGTTTTTCTCATATTTCTTACTAACCGCAGTTCGGACGAAAAAAGAGTATAGAAATGAAAGTATTTGCAACGTGCGTAAATCGCAAAACTTTTTACAATGAATTTTTACTAGATTTTCCTGTTTTTTGCAAACATACATTTTGTTATTTGAGTTTGTTTTCACATCACTCATGAGAGGCGTATTTAAGGTGGCTTTCCCTGTAAGTCCATTCCACTAAAATTCTGTCTGGTTTCATTCATCTTCGATGAATTTCTCTTCAGCTGCTGAATTTAGATTTTTTTTGAGACCTTAGCTTCTCCTATATATACTAAATACCAATTTAATGGTATTTGCTTTGATTGATTTACCTTTTAACCCCCCATTTACCAAAAATATACCCCCCAACCCTTCAACAGAATAAGAACAAAATATAATCTAGTTCCAGATCTCGTTAAAATACACACGTGTACCAAATTTCAAGTTAATATCTTAAACGGTTCCAGACTAACCGTGAGCACAAAAAAGTTACAGACCGACAGAGACAGACCAACAGACAGACAAACATTTTTTTTGCTCAAACTTAAAATCTCAACGTTTAATGACATTCTAAGCCCATTTGAACAATAAAAATTTTCAAAATTTTTGTTTGCTTTACTATTTACTATACTTTTAATGGATGTGGAAGTAATTAGTGCTTTATTTTAGAAAAAGAGTAATCGAAAGTGGGTGCCGCTGGCGAAGTCGGAAATGAAAACGGCTTATGTTTTAAATGTATAGATTTATAAGGTTACACTTATTTTCATAATCATTTCTGATTTCAGGGCAAACAGGGTTCTTTAACGTTTCTTTGATGATAGGAGCGTTTTTAACAGGTGAGTTATCATTTTTTTTCCTCGTTGTCAATTCTCTAAAAATTATTTTTATATGTTTATGTAGCTAGCGGTGGATGCTTCCTGATCTCAGTGTACCAGTTGTCCTCCAAATTTCCACCAATCTACCTCGGAGCACAACTCTCAGGCCAGTCAATATGCGGAGTTTTAGCTTCCCTCACACAAATTTTCACACTAACACTCAATGGTTCGTCTACAATCAGTGCGATGATCTACTTCTCAATATGCGTTTTTATGATGCTGGGCACCATGATATTTTATCTATTGACTTTCTACCACAGCGATTCTTTCCAGATTCATTTGAATAAAGAAGAAGAATCTGAGGCAGGGGAGAAAATAGATTTCAGTCAAGTTAAAATAGTTGCCAAAAAGTTACTAACGCTTATGATTACAATGGTGTTAACATCTGGAAGTGCAGTTATCGTTTTTCCTGGAGTGACCTCGTTGGTTGAATCTGCGGGAAAGGGTACCAGTAGATGGAGTGGTAAGTAAATTACTTGTTGTTTATAAATGTGTTAATGAGCCGGGGTTGTATTACATCCGGATTATTTCTATGCCTTTAAGCATTGATAGGATAAAAAAGTCGATAATAGTTATTTACGACACAAGTCCGGTAAGTGACAGTACGAGTTAGATAATTCTAGGCGAGTACTGCAACAACCGTTTAACGGACATAAATTGTACACCATTTTATTTCATACTGTGCTTTTGATATTCGGCGATTTAACTAAAATCGTATTACATTTTACAACCGGTACAGTAGTGCAACGGGCTAAAACGTGTTAGTGTCGAGCACTCTTGGTTACACTGTCTGTCGTGTACTGGGTTCGATTTCCAGCTCCGACACTGGCAATGTCGGTGGGTCATAGACGTTGTCTGCGTTTTTTTTTTTAATATGTAACTCCCTTCCGGACAGCCACTACTACGTGTGGTGTGTTCATGTTATGATATTTTATATTGTGTTTTCGATATTTAGCGATTTAACTAAAATCCCATTACCTGCTCTTGTTACAGAGCAACAGTATACGTTTATTTATTTCAATTTGTAATTTGAAATGTCAAAAATCGAAGCTAACCAAGCTACCAACATTTTATAGAGAAATGTTGCAACAGCAAGCCAAAATTTTAATCACACTATTATTATTAACATTAATAATACCTAGCTAGGTATTGAACTTATTCTGTTTTGTTTTAATTAAATGTGGCAAAAATTACGGTTTGGCGTTTCATTCTGTTAATAAAAAAAGTCCAGTAAGTTGCCTAGTAACCTTTTACCGGCTTTCATACCGTAATAATACACTTGTCGGAGCGAAATTGATAACGTAAGCAAGGATTTTCCAAACAGTATAAAAAAAAAGTATTTACATAAAACATTCCTCTCTATTTGGCACCTTTCATTTATTAATTCTCTCTTGGTTGAATTTCCATTCTGTATATTTTTTTAACTAAAAGTTTAGGTTTTCTCCCTGGAAATAGTGCCAACTAAATTACAAACCTTATTTTTCTCCGTCGTTTCTTAAATATTTTTTACAGTGACCATCTTATATATTATTCACTAAAAGTATATCGGGTAAAGTGTCGATTACATTTTATATATTATTTTCCACCATCGTCTCTTAATTAATTAATTATTTTTAGGATGACCAATCTGTATTTTTATAACTAAATATATATCATGTTTCTTCGGTAATAGTGCCAACTAAATTCCAAATATTATTTTTCATCAATGCTTCTTAATTATTTTTATGGTATATATTTCATTAAAGTACAGAAGGTTTCTTCGTTTGTGTTAATTACATGCCAAATATTATTGTCCTCCATCGCATTGTTTTCATTAATTACTTTTTCGGCTATGCAGCCTGTACATTTTTCGCAAAAAGTATATCTCATTTCTTCTTTGGTAATACAGTACAGTAATTACCAGTTCAACTTGGACGATAGTCCGCTAACCCGTAACATTACCCGAATCAGACAGCATAACGCAATACTTTTCGATATAAAAGACCCCCTACTATACCAGGTGTTGCGTATCTTCCGGCAACCTCCCTAGCCACACCTTCCCTCTACCATAACCTATATCTCTACCCTACTTTTTAACTTTCCCCAAATTTACACCTTTCAATCTCTCTATCCCCTTTTTAATGTTTGTACAATTTTGTTATTTTATCCTTTTTGCCCTCTTTTGTTTTTTTCCAAATCCCCTCTAGGCCTACAACATCTCGTAAATTTAAACTTTTTGAACCATACCATTTTAATCACCCTATCTTTCTCAACGGCGAGCGGCGGTCAGACCACGAGGTCGTCATTAGTTCGAACAGGTTTTTTCATCTAGCTTTTTCCGTATTAACTGTCAAAATTATCAAAAGTGCGTTTGCCTAGTGAGTTCTTAGTTTTCATAGTGTTTTTAATTAGTTTTAGGTCCATATGGACGCGTTTTTTGTTTTTTGTCAATCTAGTTCTTAAGTCTACCTACGTTGGACGGGAGTTGCTAGTTTTTTATTTTTTACCTAATTATCTCTAAGCTAAATCGGACCCATCCCGTTCGGCCACCTCAGCGATGTTCGCCGTGGTTGTCTGGCTGGCTCCGGGCTGGGACCCGACGAATTTTTGAACTGAAAAACACTGAATAAATCTTGTTGAACAAAAAATTGAAAATGTATTTCAATGTTCAGCGTGGTTAATAATTGGATGGGTGAAATCCATCTTGGGAAACACAGCGATCTCATCCCACCTTCTAGCGGCTTGTATATCAGCGTATACGCGGAAGCTATGTAATTTCAAGACGAGGATTGCGTAGTGGATATACCATCCTTCGGAGGGGATGTAAAGCAGTCGCGGCCCCTTCTCTATTAAATATTAGGCAAATAAAAGATCACTACTCTTCTTACGAGAAGAGGTTCGTCAAAATTTTCAGGTTGGGTGTAGCTCGTCTAGTGGCGTCGGTGATAGGACCTGGTAGCGGAAATAGGCCGACGTTAAATAAATAGATAAAAAATAAAAACTTGAGAATAATGTCATAGAAACTAGATTTTGCTCATTTTTTTGCAACATAATAGTAAACGCATCAAAGAAAAGTTTCTAGATTATCCGGGGCTTGCTAATTTATAGGGGGTGAATGACACCTCCTTTTCAAGGAGTGGTACCTAAAAAAGGAGTGGGAGAGAATCAAATTTTGAGAAGAAATGGTCCTATGCAAAGTTTTATATAAATTGAAAATCTTTGTTATAGCGATTTTAGCTTAAAAAAAGGAAGGCATTTCAAAACAATTTTAGTCAAATAACTCGAAAAATATTACATTGAACGAAAACATGCTGTAGGCAAACAAGAAAGCTAATAAACTGAGGATGAATTTCGTTTATTTTTTTATTTTCGGAGATCTGGAACAAGAAAGATGGCGTCCAAACGTTTATAAGACGAAGTGTTTAGTTTAAATGGTAAATACTTCACATATCATGGCTCTTACGTCAAAAATTCTAACGAGCAGAATGAAAGACTATTAATTAGGCTTTCAAATATTTTTTTACTATCTCTATAGTACAAAAAACAAAGAAGTTATTACAGAAATAATGTATTTCTGCACATTTCATTAATAAAAACGTCGCCATTTTGTTAATGTAAGTAGTCAGTAATTAAGAAAATGTATTCTCATATACTGTTTTTCGTTAACACAAATTATGACCTAGATGCTCACATTTTCTCGTTCGCTTGCAGCATTTGTTTTAGAAAGAAAAAATTGAATTGAAAAAATGAATTCGTTTCTATTTTATACTTATGTAGGATTAACCATTTCGGAGATATTTTAGTTGAGATGAAGTATTTAGTTTAAATATTAAATATCTTAGAAATTATAACACTTTCATAAAAAAAAAAGTCTAAGGAACCAAATTAAAGATATTTTTGAGATTAAAAAAAAAAAATACTGTTTCCGCTATATTGGAGCCGCCATTTTGAATTTTTGAATTTTGGCTTCATAAATGTAATCAGCAATCCCAAACACATAAATGTACTATGTTTCAAAAATAAATTATTAATACTTTTTCAAATATTAAATACCTAAATTTAAGGGTGGCTTTCACCACTTGAAGGTAAGAGCAAGTATCTAGGTCATATAGAAACTGAAGATAACACCTTTTACTACAAGAATAACCCATCAATAAAGAGAAATTATCAGTGTAGATGAGATTAATCCGAAATTATTTATATTTTTTTACCCCTAGATACTGTTCTAACAGAGTTAACTACCTACCAAATATTATTTTTCTCCGTCAAATAGTTTTGTAGATATAACGCCAACAGACAGACACCGGATCGATCGATAGATAGACAGATAGTCGGACGGTGTTTCGAGAGCTTAATTTCCGTGACCTAAACTCGGAAACATTAAAGTCTACTGGGGTGATTTTCTCACGATTACAAACAGTACTTCCCTAAAAGTTATTACAAAAGAATGTTCCGCTATTCTCGTTTTGCAAATACACCTTTTTAATCCTAAAATATAATTTACGATTTTAATTAGCCAGCATTTTTCTAAATCTTATCTGTCGGCTAACAGAGAAGTCGTAATATGCTTAGTAATTTCTTGAACTTTGCAATTTGCGATTTATTCTCAGGTGTTCCAATCATACGATTCCTTATCTGTACATTGTACAGGGTGATCCATAACACAAGTGACATACTGTTGCGGTAGATAGAGTTTGCTTAAGTCAATTAGAAAAGGCTATTAAAAATGGTTTTTTTATTGATTTATGAGCTTTTTCCAAAACTACTTAATGCTATATTTTATAAACTGCTCATTAGAATTAAATCGTATTTTGCAGGGTAGTACTTTCTATTTATAAGCAATAATTCATTTTGTGTAAATCTTTTTCAAAGTGTAAAACTAAAAACCACTGTCCAAGGAATCACTACTTCCACATCACAGATTTTCTGTCCAAGTCTCACAACGAAGAAATGTTGTATGTGGAAATAATAAATTGTTTATAGAACTTTAATAATATAATATTTGAAATCGTCTACCCCAAAAACCCATAAAACATAATCCTACATCGGTAGTGGGATGGGGGTGGTAATAGGGTAGGTGGTAGTGGGGGTAGATGAAGTTAAAAAATATTTTGAGGTTTTTGGTTCTTGTACACACACTAAATCACATTTTTTTTCATCCCCTTTAATAATGGGGTGGGGGTGGCTAATGCCAAAAATTTTTTTGAGACCTTAGCTTTTCTTGTATATACTAAATACCAATTTTATGGACTCTTACTTGCTTCATTTGCCTATTCACCCCCTATTCACCCCCTATTTACACCAATTCACCTTCGACGGAATAAGATCAAAATATAATCCAGTTTCAGATGCTGTCAAAGTACATACGTGTACCAAATTTCAAGTCAATATCTTAAACGGTTCCAGAGTAATCGTGCTTACAAAAAAAAATTACAGACAAACAGACCGACAGACCGACAGATAGACAGACATTTTTTGTTCTCTCAAACTTAAAATCTCGACGTTTCATGGCATACTAAGCCTATTTGAACAATAAAAATTTTCAAAAATGTCTTTGTCTTTAGTACTTCCACTGGATGTGGAAGCAATTATGAAGAAATTATTGAAACTGTGTTATTTGTGTTTTTTTATTACATGTTTTATAATATTATCCTATGTACATTTAAAACTTCTTAATCAATTATATGACATTTTATGAGACATAACTATATTTTGCTACCATGATACTGCGTATTACAATTCAGGAATAATTTAGGTCGATAGTCAACAAACTAGAGACAAGTTGAAATTTGTTGTGTTGCGTTTTTTTTTTTGGGTGGTGCTAGGGTTCTCTTAAACTCCAAGTGATCCGTGATTCCTTTCCCCCTTAGCTACTCCCAGAGGGAGAAAGATAGACCATCTTTTTATGTTTTTGGTCATATCTCGGGAACGAAGATACGTTTATTGATTAAATTGAATTAAATATGACAAAATCTTAAAGAAGGAAAATTAAAGAGCATAAAATTTTCATCAACATAGTGTCAACCGAATTTATTTTTAATTTGCCGAGGTATACTTTAAGATATGGATTGTATGGAAAGTGTGTATCACCCAACTGAAATCAGGTCATTTGCTAGAAGTGGTCGTGTAGAATTGTCATAACTCCTCCATTTTGTATCCGTTATTTTGAAATTCTTAAACTGATTCTTAATCAGCGATCTGAAAACCTCCCGGATACCGAATTAGAGCGAAAGCGCTCTATATCTAGAAAAGTTGGCAGCCAGCTTGAAGCAGCCATTTTAAATATCTTAAAACTGATTATAGAATCTTAATCAGTAATCTGAAAAACCTTCTGATGCCGACTTAGAGCAAAAGTTCACATTTGAAAATGTTGACCTTCATCTTGACGCATGTCTAAGATAAGAAAATTTGCACTTCAAAAGCATTTCCCGAAAGAAACTCTGTAGCAAAAAATGACGCCACTGATCATAAGACAATATTTCAGTTGGCAGTTTGTGTTCTTCAATTTTTGTTTTTTATGATGGGCGGTACCGGGAACGTAATTCGACAATTTCTCCTACATCCCTGAATCGATTCAAAAAAATTTTTGGTAGGGTTTTAGAAAAAACCTTATAGAATGGTACAATGAAAACAAAAGCAAAAAAAATTTCTTCTGCGAAAATCAAAAAAAAAATTTTTGGTTGACTTCAATAGTCTAGTATCATTCTATCAGGTTTTCTCTAAAAACCTATCAAGATATTTTTTTCAATCGGTTCAGGGATGTAGGAGAAATTGTCGAATTACGAAATCATGTTCTTAAGTACGGCACCGCCACCTTTAACATTTATTCATATTATAATTCAGATATAGAGCCCAAAAACGAAAATAGATTCAATATTGCTTCTTTTCGACGGGAGGGAGGCATCACGGTTTTACGGCACTTTTAGCATCCCAAATCAAAGCACCATATCAAATTTCAATCCACCTCTAATTTGTTGACTATATTCGCATACTTGGATAAATATACTAAACGGTGCATACTTTGTTTCAGATGTCTTCTTCGTGCCAGTATGTAATTTCCTTTCCTACCATTTATTTGATTTTATTGGGAGAGAAGTCTCACTTCGATGGATAAGGGTAAGAATATATATTATGTACTATAAATGTATGCACCACATTAGTCCTTTCTTTTGATATACATTTTTATTTTTTTATGTAACTCACTAGTGATATTTATTGACATTTATATACATAATGTACTTGATTAGATAAAATAAGATAAGAGATAAGATAATCTTTATTCTGTAAAATATCCTCAATTCAAAAAAGTATCCAAAACAATGCCTAATAATTTGACTGGCTCTGATTTATTGATCCATCTATATGAACAGATTCGTAAATGGTGGGTTTTTGCTTCCTTGAGTTTTAGTTTGTTGGTAGTAAACCATGCCTTCGCTCTACCTGGACTATCTCTGCACATATCTGATTTACCTCCATTTAACAATGTAGTGTAATCCGGAAATAAGATGCACTTGCTATACTGCCCTTATACAGAAAAAAGCAGTGTCTATAGAAATATTCATATATGTGATATTTTACACCATATTTTCTAAATTAAAGAGGAGTATGTAGGTCCTTTAATTAAAAATGCATAGATAATGAATGCAGTATCTACCAAATTTAAACGATTACTTTGAAAGAAAGCAGTATCTATTCTAAATGAGTGATTTGTAGATATTGCTTTTTTCCTTATGAAGGCAGTATATACATTGAGTGCTCATGGCAAATCATTTATATAGTAAAGGAACATAATAGAACCCAGCACTGAGCCCTAGGGAACACCATTACTGACCATATCTGATTCCTTGCCGTTACAGGCAACATAATTTTGCTGTTAGACAAGTATGAGAAAATCAATTTCAGTATATTGCCTCTAATACCATAATACTAATAGTTTCAGCAGCAACACTTTGATTCCGACACAGTCAAAGGCCTTCGTAAGGTCGCACATTGTTACAAATGTACTTAGACCCTCATCAAGACCCTCGACTACGTCATCGATCAAAGTAGTTACTGCCTTAACTGTAGATTTATTTTTCCTGAAATCGTATTGGCAGATATTGAAAAGTGCGTTTATTTTCAGTATATGAAACTAGATTTACTTTCAAAATTATTTCAAATACTTTTCCAATTACTGGTATAATATATAGAATAACTGAAACAGAGTAGACGTAATTTTTAAAAGATTTTGAGAAAAATTAAACCACCGGCGCGATATCTCAGTTGGCTAAGGTGTGTTCTGTGGCGAATGTGCTGGTTGTACTCCCTATCGCGTACTGGGATCGTGCCCCAGCCCAGGCACTGATAATGTCGGTGGGTATGGATGCATATCTGCGTTTTTCCAAATGTGTAACCTCCTTCCAGACAGCCTTGACTTTGGATTTGGGGGTTGTCCATTACATGTGGTGTATTTATGTTTATTGATTGAATTGAATTAAATATAATGTTGCAACCTATTACCTCTAGCCATTCTAACTTTGCAATTTCAAACGGTACTCCCCATCTTCCGACACATCATTTTAAAAGACATAAATGTTGTATACTGGAATATTTTTGTGGAAATCTTGCAACATCGGGTAAACGTACACATTTTTTACATGTTTTTGTATCATATAGGTTCATAGAATTTTGATCTTCTTCTTAATTTTTATATTTTTACCCTTGACGGCACAGAGCGGGTATCAAAGTAAGTTTGCGTATTTGTTTGTCTCTTACCTTCTATCTTTTTTCGAGTGCATCGCTTTAGACACGGTTTTAACTGAATGATTTAATATTTCTTCAAAAAGACTTGTATATGTTTAAATGTTTTAATTTAGGCATCTTAGTTCTGCTGGTACACAGATGGATTGAAGATGACTAAAGGGGTTGGCGCGGGCATAGTGGGGCCTAATTGCAGGCCATCCAGAGCCCTAGACAATACCCCAACCATCTTCCAAGCAGAAATCTATGCTACAGACTTATGTGTCCAGGAATGCATAAACAAAGGCCTTCTGAAGGCAAAGATTTATATACTCTCAGATAGCCAGGCAGCGTTAAAAGCTCTCAGTCCTACACCTTTGAGTCTAAAATTGCCTGAGGAGTGCAGACAGTCCCTGAAGTAACTGACAAAAAACAACAAGGTTACCTAGATGTGGGTGCCAGGGCATGAAAGAGCCGACAATCTAGTTTTGCAAAATTAAAATGTCAAAAAATAATCCAGTCACGATGAAATTGAAAATGTATTTTTACTTTGGAACTTCAAACACGAAACAGATATAAAATTAGTAACTGCTTTTCTGCGTCTCCTGTCACTTGATATATGAGATGGGCCCTTGGGACATTTTGTAACGCATTAATGAATCCCCTCCTTTTTGTGTGTTTTATTGATTGTTCCTCTCAAAAAGAATTATGAGACGACAAATACGCAGGAAATAGGAACAAGTTGTTATTATTTAGAGTTTCATATAAAAGCTACAGGAAAATATTCTAAGGAGACATTCCAGAATATGTTTCATATAACATGCTTAGCACATCGGCTGAAACAATATTGTGCAAGAAATCTAATAGTTCCGAAACATCCTAACAATACTTTTCGCAACCACTGGACACCTGTTAAATGGTTAGGATAGTATTGTTTCATTAATGAACCGGTTTTCAAAACTAATATATATATTTTTATTGAGATTTAGTAGTACCTATATTTTAATCCTTAATATTAAAAGTTCATTTAATGAGAATTCCTCATATCAAGCAAAATCTTACTCAGTGTTCATATTATCTAATACCTAAATCATTTTTTCTTTTTCAGATTAAAAATATCCACGTAATTCTGGTAGCAGGTGTTCTTCGATTAGTCTTCATACCATTGTTATTGTTGTGTAATGCCCAACCTAGAAGCCATTTACCTGTCGTATTTAAGGATGACTACCCTTTTATAATTTTTATAATTGTATTCGCATTTACTAGTGGGTACTTCATGAATCTCTGCATAATGCAAATACCAAGGTTAGTTTTTATTTTATTGATACATGCTGTTATAAATATATCATGTTTTTTTTTTATTTGCAGTATGGTTGAGGAGAATGAAAAGAAACTCGCAATGGTCATTATAATATTAGTAATGGTGGTCAGTTTGGGTTCCTGCTCCTTTTTAGCCAGTGTAATGGTAAATGCAATATAATTTTTGTAAATAGATAGCTAATTAAATAACAATATTTTATTATTTTTTTAATAAATTTTTATAAAAATGGTTTTGTTTTTCTGAGCCAAAGCAATAAAGACAATTTTGATCTACCACCGAATACAAATTTTGACTGATGACTGTTGGTTGATACGGTGGTAATTTATTTAACAAGCATCTAAATATTGCTATCTCAGCAATCCTCCACCATCAAGATAATAAATTGAGAATCAGAATTTAAGCTTCAGTTAATGTGCAACTGGTCCCTTATTTAACACTACTTTTGGTAACCTCTTTAAGTAATCAAACATTTGAAAATATAATCGACTTTCAACAGAGCTGAAACAAGAGTAGATTGTGCCTTGGTTTTTTCTTTTGGCGCACTCATTGGATCCCAACAATCTCAACAGTGTTCAAAAAATCGTTTGTAAAAATAAAAAATTTGATAGATTTTTCAAAACATCTTCGTTCTAGAATAATTAGAACAACTATCCTATCATTGGGACAATTTCATAATTTCTGACAAGCTAGACTTTCAAACATCTTACAAGTGGGAACAATTTTGATCTGGCAACGACTTGCCTATTTTACAAGATGTAACAATTCTTTAAATTGTTACAAGAGAACTGCAACTTCGACATATTTGAGAAACCTTTGTGAAACCAACATGAAAACAATGAATTGCGATTTAGATAGAAGAAGAAGTTTTATTCTAGTACATGCTTGTAAACCAACAATCTCAGTATTTACTTAGCGAAAGGCAGTAAGATAGTACACAGCAAAGATAAAATATAAACAAAATATAGGTACAGTAAAAGAATGGTTAAGAATTGTATGAATCATATAACATTTTTCACAAACATACATCTAGGTTTTTAGTATAATGAATTGCACTTGCAGTTGCCATCAGGAAGTCATCGTAGCATATGTTCTAATAATGCAATCTTCCTTGATATGTTGAATGGTCTGCCGCGGCACACCAAAATCGCATGTTGGGAAGTGCAGTTTGCCACATTTGTGAAGGGAGTCTCCCATGTACAGTTCTCAGCTTGTTGAGAGTTGACCCTATCTTTCGAGGTTGGTCAAATCCAGGTATTGTCTCAGAGATACATGGTAGATTGTGACATCGAGGTGGGACATTTTGTAGTCAATCCCGTCTCCATGTATTACGCAGTTTGAATTCTGCCATTTCTCCAATGGTAGCGAAGGAAAGCGGAGGGAGTCTTGGGAGGAGCTTGTTTATGTTTAGGTCTGGTATGTCAGAGTGCATGCGCACTGGTAGTCCTGGGTTTGCCAGTATTTTGTGATATTCTCTTAGAAGTGATTCTTACCTCCGCAGTTGTAGGTGGTATGTGCTTGGACGGGCAGCCAGTCTATGGGTATAGACTTGATTGCTCCAGAAATGATGCGCATAGTGTTATTGACCTGCACATCAACCTTGTTTGTGTGGTTGCTGCTTAGCCAGACAGGGGCACCACAGTATTCTGCTGTAGAGTATACCAGGCTTAATACTGAAGTTCGTAGAGTCGTGGCGGATGTTCCCCAAGGGGTGCCACAGAGTTTTTGTATAAGGTTATTCCTTGTTCTAACTGAGGCGCCACTTACTGAAGTATTTCGTTAACACAGAGAGGTCGGATGTCAAGACTTTTTCTGTTTCTTCAAAGGACTTGTACCTTGTAGGTATGATCCAGTCGTCAGTAATCTCGCTAGAACATTTCTATAAATAAAGAGAATCAGTCATGAGCGAAGACTGAAACCCACTTTAACAATGATTTGTAACAGACATAACAGAGTTACACTATACACCGTAAAAACAATTCTTGATATTTTGAGCAATATTTATCGGTTCAGTTTTCTACAAAATATTGCTCAAAATTCCCAAAATTATATTTATAGTATTCCTTGTGAGTGTAGTAATGCAGGTGAGCCATTTAGACCTTTCAACGGACGAACATGAAAATTGTGCTGGAAGGGGAGAATTCGAAAAAGTGTGAGGTTGTGAACATGCGTGAGATATGAGCCATAATATGCTCCAATGGAATTTTGCGAAGATTTCGGAAAAAGGCAACGGAACTAACAGAAAACTAAAAGGAATTCACTATTATTTTGTTAAATGAGGATAAATGTGTATCAAGTTTTTCCATAAATTTTTGTATTGGCTGGTTGCCGATCTTTAGAAACGAGTAAAGTAAAAATAAAATAAATATAATTTAATGTCTCACGTGACTATGAAAGTACATAAACCATAAATTGTCATTTTTAGTATTAAAATGCCTTAACGTTGAAAATGCAAAGCGAATAATTTTCTTCGAAGCGCTAATAGCTATTAACTTCATTTTTATTTATTTATAATATATTTACAAAATTTTCCAATAGGTATAAAAAAGGCTTACAAAAATTAAACCAGTGAAAAATATATAATCTGTATTTCAACTAACCAAAATGCTGCGACTCACTATTGAGGCATTCACAAGACAGGTAGGTTAGGTAGGTTTGCAGGAGGACAAAAGGGGATTTTAACTGTAATATTAACTCTAAATTATATCTTACTAAACATCACCCTAGATGGTAAATTTTAAAATAAATATAAAATCTAATACCAGCTACCAGCTACATCTAGTGAGTAATTACCGAACCCAGGCAGGAGCTCAGAAGTTTATAGAGGATATCAAAATGATACCTTCTAATTAAAACTGAACAAATTATATAATAATCTATTAACAATTTTATACAGTTTATATATTTTTAGATCTAAGACATTTTGTAGTAATTGAAACTGTTCAAAAGCCCTCTATTTTACTCATTTCCTGCAGAGGTTTCTTTTATTAAATTTTTTTTATATTTCTGTAGAAGGGGCAAAACACCCAATGAAATGTAAGGAATTATGAATATGCCACCAATGAATAATTATAGGGAATTGTTAAAATATTTACAACCGATTTTTTAGGAGAGAAGTTGATAATTTTAAAGAGATGCTCAGCACTTTGCAATCTCCACTGTACTTTTAATAGAATTTTCAATGTAACCATCCACGGAAGAGGATTTTATTTCTCCGTGACGTTTAATTCTTGTTTTATCAGCTTTAGAATCTGCAAATAAATTTGTTGATCTTTTCCTGAAGAAATGTCGAGTGTAGTTATTGGGTTTGATAAATTTAGGAATGAAGCAATCTTTTTCATAATATTCTTGTAAAAAACCTTGATGAATAACAAGGAAAAAAGGACAAACATATATAATTAAGTTCATTGAAGAAGTTTTGTATTCCATATTAAAAGTGAGTGTGAGCTTACATTAAATGATATTTCTAAACAGGTTGACATTCATATTCATATGGTGATTCGCAAATATGAGGCCGATTTTAACAGCAGATATAAATAAAAAAATTACTTTTGGATTTTTCATATTTCCTATATGGAGTTAAAGGAAGAGGACCTATAATAGTGTCGAGCCTCTGGGGGCGGCCCCTTTCAAAATGGGGTACTCGCTTGGGTACTCGACTTAATTTTCCCGAGGAACCGAGTATCTTCAACAGAAAGGACCACACACACGAACACCAGTGAAACTATCTGTTACTGAACGGCAAATACAATTTATTTGAAAACTGGTACACAAAAGAATGATTATACTTACAGGAGTATTCTTCCCTGAACTCTCAACATGGGTAGGCGGCTGGCGGCTGGACTTAGAAAATTTCAATAATTAGTTTCACCCTTTCGGGACTTTGCTCTTCACTGACTCGGACCGTCTCCTTCCGGAGCTAACGCAATAATGAATCTTAATTTCACCCTTTCGGAATTTTTCTCTTCAATGACTCTCGGCTACCGTCTCCTTCCGGAGCTAACGCAATAATGAATCTTAATTTCACCCTTTTGGGATTTTTCTCTTCAATGACTCTCGGCTACCGTCTCCTTCCGGAGCTAACGCAATAATGCCTTCTCTCTACTAATTTCTTTCATCAATACTTATTCGTGCTCTTCCTTACTCAGCAATTTGCCGAGTTCATTGCTAGAGCAATGCCTCTATGGAAGAACACCAATAAATATGTGAAAGATTGCATAGACAACGGAAATATCCTATTACCTCCGTTGCCTATACGCGAAGTTATGTCTCTAATAATTACACGATTTAAATAGTTTCTATTTTCTAACGTAAAATACAATAATTTAATTTAATTTTGGATATTTTCCGACAATAGTATATGGGCCAGCCAAGATATTGGTATAATTTGATGGTACTAATTTTCCTTCATACCGCAGTTATATGGGTGCATAGAGATATCAAAAAACTATGATTGCCATTTGAAAGTGGTAGCTAATAAAAATGGTGGCCAATCCAAGATGGCTGATGTAGACATTTAAAAAAACGACCGTATCCCTATAAGTTATTGTCCGATTTCAGTGTTCTTTTTTTTAAATGACAGCGTAAATTGTGAACTTTTTGTAAGTTCCCTTTAATTTTTTCCATATAAGCCACCATTAATTAGTAAGTCGCTGATTAGTGAAAAATACATTAGTTTTGACAGATAATTTGTTTGTTTATCATAAATTTTCTTAAAACGTAGACGTTTTAGAAAAAAATGTTTCCAACAAATATTGTAGCACAAACGATTATCTTTAATTTGGTGTTACACTTGTGTGTTTGGACAATGTGCACTGAACAATGCTGTGTGATAAGAATAACAGTATGGGCCAATTTCATAATTGAATTTAAAGTGGGCTTTAGATAAAATTACATTTGACTGTGATAGTAAATGAGGGATCTGTCAGTTAAATGTAGCCTTAATTAAAGTCAATTTTAAATTTGATTATGAAATTGACCTTTTGTCACGGAAAAATATATGATTGATAATAATCAATACCGACATAAATTTGTAATTTTTAATAATGAAAATTTTTATTCATGCAGATTATACAGATTTTCTAAACAATTGTTTATTATTCCTTTTGAAATATTTCTTAGCCATATCGTTTCAACTAAACTTTCACAAATCTTCTTTGCTGTCACTACATTCATATGGTTCATCAAAAAATACATCTTCTACAGTTTTCTCGGGGTCATGCATATTTTCACATTTAATCAGCTTACACGCGCTGGTACATTTCAACAGATTAATCATACAAGTGCACAATGGTAGTTGGCATGGTCTTGCATAAGAGTAACTCAAAAGTTCCAAAACTGCTTCAGGTGAGGGTGTTCCCATCATCCAGTTGATGCAGATTATTCCATCATTGTCTATCATCCATCCTTGAACTTCTGCTTCTGGAATTTGAGGATAATTTTCCAGACATCGCTTCCAAATTGCTGCTTGATAGTTTATGCGCATAGAATGTTGGCAAAGACAGTCTTCACATGGAGGAAGTTGTGTTGATTCAACATCACCTTGTTTATTTCGGAAAATTTGGCATCTTAGGTCATTTATGGTCTCTGTTTTGATATTTTTTAAATGAAACTGACATGTAAACTTTTCTATCAAATAGTGTTCATTATATAAAGCAAACTGGCTTCCCAGCAATGAAAACAATGAAATAAATTCTTCACATTTTTGTAAAAGTTTCAAAGATTTCAATTTCCCTTGTCCCGAAAACGCGCTAACTGTATCGCAACCTGTCCATGCATGTAAACCAGGTAATTCTGATAGAATTTCACTGCCAACTGCACATGCAAGTTTCTTCATGTCAATTAACCTGACTCGACCGCTTGTTCCACGTTTAATGTACAAGTTACTCTCCCGACTAATTTCAGATGATATATAAAGAGCTAAAATTAAAACATCTGTGTCATCAGATACGCAAATAACATTTGAGTATTTTACTGTAGCATCCTTTATATGTAGCATCATTCTAGTATCTGCTTCTTCTTGGAATGAAAAAGATTTTCTTCTTCGTGGACGCCCTTAGCAGTTATTTTGATACATTTACAACCATAAGTAGCAAATAAATCCTTATCACCAATCTTTGTCTTTTTGTTTTCTTCTTGTGAACTTTCAACAAGGAATTTTGTTAGTTCATTTTTGCTGTCACCACTTTGAAGAAGACGTCTCCATTTGATTATCTTGTGACCACTTTTTATATTATTGAATGATATTCCTTCCTCAGAACCTCTGCTGACACGTTCAGCGGATTTTATTGATTTGTCGTTGTAAGTATTAAACACTATGTCAATTCTATTGCTATAATAGCCAGCGTTTAATACGTGATTGAAAACTGTATCAGACAATTCATCAAATGTTTTATTTTCTTCATGCAATTTTTTAATTAATGCCATCCCATCAATTACAGTAGCAGATAAAGAAATATTTCCATCTTCAGGTGAAATCAGACTTTCCAGGTGTTTCTCCTCTTGTTGTTTTTTTCATTGTTCCATCAAAGATGGCCAGGCTCCAAGGTAAAGGTCCTAGGCTGAACACCTTTAACATATCTCACTGTCGCTTTTCTGCTATCAGAATCATACTAGCAAAAAGCTTGCGGTCATCCTTGTGGACTGTGTATTTATTCTTTCCACTTCGTTTCACTGCCATAATTGATGTAAAAGTTTTCAAGTTATTTTCTTTTTAATGTGAAAAATGCCTCTTCCTTTTCCAGATAATCTCCTTTGAATGCGTTATACGCATCTTCACCTTTTTGTCTCGCGGTTATCAAAGACGTCTGTACATCAGGTGGTGCTACTCTTCCTGTTGATAACTTGATAATGTCTGAAGGATTGTTGTCAAACGGATTAGTCCATTCATTATCTAATAATTGAACTGCAGAAGATACACATTCCTTATTACTACTAGTAGTTAAAAACAACTTACAACATTTTATTCAATAGTTCATCCCAGTTATAACATAGCTTTATTATAATACGAAGAATGGAACATTAGCATGTGAAAATTCCTCTACATATTCTACAGAATTGACTCTTTGTGCAGACATTTTCAACAAGTTTAATACATCAAATTAAGGCTACATTTGACTGTGGCAGATCCCTCACTTACTATCACAGTCAAATGTAATTTTATCTAAAGCTCACTTTAAATTCGATTATGAAATTGGCCCATACTGTTATTCTTATCACACAGAATTGTTCCAGTGCACATTGTCCAAACACACAAGTGTAATACACCAAATTAAAGACAATCGTTTGTGCTACAATATTTTTTGGAAACATTTTTTTCTAAAACGGCTACGTTTTAAGAAAATTTATGATAAACAAGCAAATTATCTGTAAAAACTAATATATCTTTCACTAATTCGCGATTTACTAATTAACGGTTGCTTATATCGAAAAAATTAATGGGGTATTACAAAATTTTCATAATTTAAGCTGTCATTTAAATAAAAAAAAGAACACTGAAATCGGACAATACCTTACAGAGATACGGTCGTTTTTTAAACGTTTACATTCGCCATCTTGGATTGGCCGCCATTTTTGTTAGCTGAAGTGGTAACTTTCAGATGGTACAATACAATGAAAATTTTGAATTTTTTTTTTTATCATATGTATTCAATATCTAATCCATTCCACTCCAAACGGAACTTCCTCATCCCTCCCACCTCCATGTATCCCTCTTAAATTATTAAAGAACCAGTTTACATTAGTACACATGTTTAGATGTTTTGAACTCGAAAATCATATTTCCTTTGAACAAACTGCACCTTAAGCTCCCCCTACTACTATACAATACCCCAACCTCCAACCCACAATGACAAGCACCCTCTCCTCTCATAACTTTTATGCTGCTACCAGATATAAAATAGTTTTAGAAACTTCTTATTTACATTATTATAAAATGCCAATTTTTCCCCCATTTTTCCCGAACCATTCTGTTGTGTAGAAAGGTTTGGTTTGAATTTTTTTTGTTCTTTTGTCTATTGATTTAGAGCTTATAGTACGTGTACTTTTGTCTGATTTTTTCAAATCTTAGAGCTTAACTATCTTTGTTCGTATTATTGTTGCTTTGGTTGTAAGGAGAGGGAGTAAAACGGGCGCAAGGTTATATCTTTCTGCCAATAAAAAAAGTATAAGAAAAGCTTTCCATAGCTTTCTTTTTGGCCTAATGTATTTTTGTCGTAGAGGCAATGAAAACCGAGATATCTCGAAAAATTCGTTTCCGAACACGATTTTAGCCCTTTACAACATTGCCAAATTTTATCCTTACACTCCCACTTCGGGGACTTTTGAGACCTTATTAACGACTCCCGAACCTACCTGGAAAACCAACACTTGCTTTTGTATGAATTGGTCTGAAGAAAAATCTTAAATGCAGTGGATTATATCTATTATATTTATTTTTCAGGTATCTTAAGTGTTTCTAAAGTTTTGATGATGTAAAATTAAACCTAAGGAAATTTAAGCAACTATATTAATGTTATGTGTTTCAACCCTCTAGAGACAAAAAAATCTAGAACATTACAGACATCCTCTGGAACATGTGCTGGAATGTAGTAGAAAGATCCAGAATCAATAACCTAGGACTATAAAAGAACAGTGAGTAGTTGTGCAGCAGCAGTTCAGTACAGACAGTGATTGGAGAAACATTAAGAAGTAAACAATGTGATCAAAAGTGACTGATGTAGTGAATTGTAGTACACAGTGTAATAGTAGTAAAGTAATTGATTGTTGAAAAAGGGTGTAAACACGTAACATTAATAACTATCTTTTAAACAAAATAAAGCCGGTAAAACCTAACACAGGAATATTAGTCGGGGATTCAGAGACCGTTTACTTTCAGTCTTATTCATCTTTTGGACATACTTTTAAAATTAGGTCTATGTTATGTATAATTTTCCGCCGAATCCATTTTCGAAGGGCGATTTGCGATGTAAGCTTACGTTCATCCCCTATATTAATTTTTCACCCCTTTTCGGAGATACACGATATTTAAAATTTTTCAGATATAACTCGAGCTACCTCGAAAACTATAAAAGCTATAATAGGATCAAATTTTAGATTTTGGTTAAATAACGTATGCTGACTACGACAGCAGGGTTAAAATAGTATTTTGATTGTTGATCTTCTAAGAAAGAAAAAAAAAGAATACGGGGGCGCTGAAGTATTGTAGAGGAAAATGTAGCATCGAGGTACTTTCTCCATTTCGGTTGTGTGAGCGGTACTGTAATAGAAATTTCAAATTTAATATCGGCGAAAGAATTTTTACAATCAGATCAGTCTGACAAGATATAAATTATTTAATGATGATAATAATAAATGTCTTTATTTCCCAAAATAAGTAAATTTTAACATATATGACTACAATACAATAATGGGAAACAAGGGGAAGTTCATAGAATAGTGCTCTGCCACTTAACCCTCATGATAAAACAAAATATATACACAACCAGTAAAAATAAGATTAAAAATTAAAATATACAAAAATACATATAAACATATACACACTCATATAATATCAAAAACATATACTTAATAGAAAATTAAAACCATACTGCACACTGCCCACAATACATATAAACTTATATCATACAACTAGACAACGTTCTGTTTATCGAGAAATAATTTATTTGTAAATTTTCTGAACTACTAAATTTTTTGGGGATAGAGTTATATAACTTGTATATCGTAAATTTAAAACTTCGTTCAAAACATGAAGTTTTGTGGGGAGGTGGTGTACTTCTGATATTAATGTTGTGAACATCACTGCGAAATGATATCTTATTAAACAAATATGGAGGTATTTTTGTCAAAATAATTTTGTGATATAAGCATAAGGCGTATACTTGGAACCGATTTTTCATATTGAGCCATTTTAATTCCCTTAGTTTATGTGACACATGATCATACTTTCTGATTCCGTATATAAAACGTATACAGGAGTTTTGAACTCACTGTATCCTATTTGAAAAATCATGATCTAAGCAAAGAGCATAGACTGGGACACAGTAGGTAAACTGGGACAAAACCAGTGTTTCACATAACATTTTTTTTGTTACTTTGTTTAAGTAGTGCCTATGAGGATACAATAGTCGAAGTTGCTTTCTAAATATTCTTGGTAGCATGGCGAGATATTTTGCACTGTCGGATATATTAATTTGTGTACCATTAATTGATATGTTTAAAACCTGCCAAAGATTAGCATAGTCTATTTTTTTTCCAAACAAAAGTAGGGCAGATTTCGACGGATTTAATATTAAGGAATGTCTCGATGACAACACTAGATAGCCTGTTTAGATCATTATTAATGGCTGTGACTGCATTATCATATTCTGATGGATTAAAATAGGAGAACTTGTGTGTCATCGGCATACATATGAATTGAGCTCTGCTCCATAGTTTTAGGGAACTGACTGTTGTAAACTGAAAATAACAATGGCTCTAGTATAAAACCTTGCGGATTTGTTAAATGCCTCACATCATACATAGTTCCTTTCAGCTTAACTCTTGGTATATGTCCCTCTAGGTGAAACCTAAATAGCTGAATACCTTCATTGACACCGCAAGACGCTAAAATAGCTAATAAAATATTGTGATTTATAGTGTCGACTTATAGTGTAATCCAGTAATACCAGGGCCGTACTTTTTCCACGATCGTAGGCTTAAATCAGGGCCGAAGCCATGTGGACGGGTAGGAGGGATGCCCCCAATGTTATAAAAAACCGGTGAAAGTTGAGAAAATTAAAGCTTAGTTGGGAGAATTTGAAAAAAATTTCTCGCTCATCAATTTTTATTTTGGAGAAAATTTTTTTGAGGAGTTGGGAAAATTCCTGTTATAAGAGTTGGGAATTATTAACCTTCCCCCCCCAAAAAAAACCCTAGCGACGCCTCTGGCTTGAATAATATCATCAATAACATGAAGCAGGGCTGTAGAATAGCTATACCCTGCCCGAAATCCCGACTGTACATGTGGTAGAATGTTGGAGTTCAAGTACTCTCGTAATTGCATTTCTATAATTTTTTTCTGTTAACTTTGAGAGCCCTGGGAGAATACTGATTGGTCTAAGATCTGAATATGTTAATACCTCACTTTTTTAGGAATTAGCTTCACCAAGGCATTTAGTCTCGCGAACGATATCGCGCGCTTCGATCGCACAGGCATGATGGTTCTGATTAAAATTCACTTACCATTAACCTCAAAAGTAGGGATTTCTTAATTAGGTTCTCATTCGAATCTGTTATTTCAACACTAAGGCTATAATTTCCTAAAAATCTCCATTCTATATAATCATACTTGATCCATGGCTCTGGTTCTAGTGAAACAACACAAACGCTATTGCTAGACACTCCAATATCAATCTCATGAATCATCATGTATTATTATTATTAATTGCGTATTAGCAAAATATTATTCATAAATCACTTAAAATCATATTACTAATATTTATTATTTATATATTGTTATTAGGAGACGTGATACTATATCCTGTATTAAATTCATTTCGTTTTAGGTCATCTTTATCTCTCTTTAATCATTCGATTTATCAGATTGTAGAGATTCATATTTTTATTTCCAATTTGTAAGTGAAGTGTTAATGCGCGGGAATAATATGCAACTATGCAAACGGACTACACAAACGTGATCAATGTGATCATGTATCGGGAAATTCAGTTCCTTAGACTGTATTACTTACATAGATAGTTACAGGTGGACCTAATAAAAGCATGTTAACAACGGTAACGAATATAAAAGAAACCTAAGAAGTAATTACCATAACGTTTTAATGGTTATTTCTTAATGATGTAGTTCTTTAATCTTGTTTGGAATAATTTCTATGAATCTAATAATTTCATTTTATCTGGAACTGTATTAAATACGTAAACAAAAGAGGATCTTTTTAATTTACTTAGCTTATACTACAGACTCTATTAAGTTACACCTGTTTCCAGATGATTATATAAGATAATAATATGACGTAATTAGGCCACTTATACTAAGTTCTTTTTTAACCCTTTCAGGACGGAGGTATTAGCACGCCAGGCTGCACAGACGGCAGCGGACTGCGCTTGCGGATTTATCCGTTTGCAGCCGCGAACTATACCGGGACTTTTCGGATGCGTACGGCTCCCACCGTGAAATGTTAAGTTTTGACGAATTTAACATTTTTATGAATTCAGGGGAAAATTCGATAAAAGATACTAATAATAGAAATAAGACTTTTATTAAAAAAAAAAAATTGAACTAACGGTGGGAGGAGTAAGAAAAGGGTTGGACTAATAATGTGTAATAGGCGGACACGTATGTTTCCAGTAATTTAGTGCGCCTCTTGTGGTGCGTAGATATCCGGCTCCCGGCTGCCCATCCCGAAAA
Organism: Rutpela maculata; assembly: GCA_936432065.2. Taxonomy (NCBI): domain Eukaryota; kingdom Metazoa; phylum Arthropoda; class Insecta; order Coleoptera; family Cerambycidae; genus Rutpela; species Rutpela maculata. The sequence goes on from OW386286.2 coordinate 249,145,942, forward strand.
ATTTTTGCGGATTCGTGCATTTCCCGGCGCGAAATAATATTTCAATAATAATATTTTAAATTAATATTTAATGTGGCAAATGTACTTTTAGGTAGTTTTGGGCAGATACTATTTACATGACCAAACAAAATCAAGTGTTGCATTCAAAAAAAAAATGGAAAAAAAATTGATTGCTAAAAATGATGAAGCAACGTTTTTTTTTTTGATGACCGTGGCATGTTAAGAGTTAACTGCAGGCTTCCCTACTCCACTTGTTACTATGACAAAAAAACGTCCTTTCCTTCTAACTAAGCATGAACAAAATAACCTACTAAATTATTGAACAAATTTATTTAAAATATTTTCTCGTGGTCATGTTCAATTTTTGGAATATCAGAATGTCTGTGAAATGCACAGTTAGAGATAGTGTGATTTATTATTATTAAATGAAGTCTGAATGTATTAAATATTTGCCTCAATAAAATGTTATTTTTATTATACATTAAAATATGACAACTCTCATCTTTTATAAACTATTATGTAAGCGGTCAAACATTCACCACAGCATGTTTTATCAAAACCCCAACAACATTTTTCAACAGGTCATGAGAAAATTTCCTATTTCGCAAATTTCATAAATTAGAATAAGTAATATAAACCAGTAGGGTATTGCAGAAACGATGGAAAAAGGGCGGATGGAATGTCCCTTGTACCGTGGGAAGGGGGGAAGGCCCTCCTATAGGACGCTACGTGTCATGATACACTGGAGAAGCTGCTCGCATTGGAGAAGATATGAAGAGAAATAAATACAAAACACTGGAATCCCGTTTATTTTTTTTGCTATTCTCTGTTGAACCTTGATGAGGCTAAAAAGTTTATTAACTGCATAGGTAAGAAAATTCCTGGCGTTTCAAACGAAAAGAAAAGAACTTACTTCCTAATTCAGAGAATCAGTTTGGCGAATCAGAGAGGGAATGCCTCGTCAATCCTGGGCACCGCCTTCTGCTAACTTGGGAGATTTTTTTTTTATATTGTAAATTAATTTATTTACAGTTAAATTGTCTTTTATTATATAATGTTACCATGTACGTATTTTGTAATATAACATACTAAATATAAACACTTGGCCTACCAGTTTTATTCCAACACTACTTTCATGGAATGGGATGATAATTAATTACATTTTATTACTGTTATTAAATCTAAGACTATCTAGTACTAGGAACTTAATTTTAATTTTATTATAGTGTCTATTATAGGGTATCTGCAAATTTAAGTATTTGTAAAATTTTTATGGCTTTTTAGAGCCTTCCTAATCTCTAAAATTTCAACCTAAAATATTTCCTTTATTTACATTGTGTAAAAAAATTATTTTGGGAAATACAATACTGTGTATGTTTTAGATCCAGAGCTGGGCAGTACTCGAGTAAATTGTACTCGTAATTGTACTGAGTACCCAAAGTACTCAGTAACAAGTACTCGCGAGTACTTTTATTTGGATGGTACTCTGTACTCGAAATTTTCAAGCACTTTACATTATTAGGTAGGTACTCGAGTACTTTTGGCGGCCACAACTGACGAGTAACGAGTACGAGTACTTTTTTCTTTCCAGGAGGTGGCAATTAAAAAAAAATCATTTGAGCTGAAAGAGAATCGAATTTTAAGAAGAAAAAGTGCTATGCAACTTTTCACATAAATATAAGCTATAACGACTTGAAAATTGGGATTATTGCTTGAAAAAAAGAGGTATTTCAAATAGGTATTCATCAAATAACTCAAAAGTTATTACACTGAGTGAAAACATGCTAGAGACAAATAAGAAAGCTACTAAATTGAGGATGAATTTCGTTTTTTTTCTAGTTTCTTGTTTCTCTGTAAATATCTCAATAAATATAAGTTTTAGAGAAAATATAGTAGATATCAAAAATGAAGCTGGTAAACTGAGAATGAATTTGTTTTTCTTATATACTTGTGTGGGGTTGATATAATATACATACAGGGTTGATAGTTTCGAAAATATTTTATTTTATAGATGGCATTCGACCGTTTTTAGGATGAATTATTTAGTTTAAAATGTTGAATATCTCAGAAACAGTGACACTTCCACTGTAATTGTAAAGAACAAAATTAAAGATAATAAATCAACCTTTAAAATGATTTCGGTGCTATTACCAGTTCAGTCGATAAAATTATCGACCCTGTTTAACCCATTTTATCTACTCGTCTGTAGAAACCCTATTACTAGTTTACGGCATCGATAAAAATAACTCTTTTTACATATTATTTTGAGCTAAGTTTATTCCATTATTATCGAGTAGATATAAATTAATCGCTCTCGGTGGAATTTATCGATGTTGGTTCTGTAATTGACTTTTAAGACAAACTCGATAAAAAAAAACCGCTGCCCAAGGAATCACTACTTCCACATTCAAATTTTTTTATCTAAGTCACTAACAACGAAAACATTTGGTATGTGGAAATAATTGTTTATGGAACTTTAATAATATAATATTTGAAATCCTCTACCCCAAAAATCCATAAAACGATACCCCACATCGGTAGCGGGGTGGGGGTGGTGATAGGGGGTGGTAGTGAGGGTGAATGAAGTAAAAAACATTTTGAGGTTTCTGGTTCTTGTACACACCCTAAATCACAATTTTTTTTCATCCCCTTTAATAATGGGGTGGGGGTGGTAATGGGGGTGGCTAATGCCAAAATTTTTTTTGAGACCTCAGCTTCTCTTGCATATACTAAGTACCAATTTTATGGACTCTTACCTGCTTGATTTACCTATTTTCCCCAATTTACCCCCCAACCCTTCGACGGAACAAGATGAAAATATAATCTAGTTCTAGATCTCATTAAAGTACATATGTGTACCAAATTTCAAGTCAATATCTCAAACGGTTCCAGAGTAAACGTGCGCAAAAGAAAAGTTACATACAGACCGACCGACAGACAGACCGACAGACATTCCGACAGACAGACCGACAGACAGACCGACAGACAGACCGACAGACAGAAAATTTTTTTTCGCTCAAACTTAAAATCTCGACGTTTTGTGACATTCTAAGCCTATCTGAACAATAAAAATTTTTTTGTCATTACTATACTTTCACTGGATGTGGAAGTAATTATCGATGGTCGATATTGTTAGCGATGGAGACTGGTAATAGCACTGTATTATGTCTGTTTCTACATCACAAAAAATAAAGAAGTTATGACCGATTCAATGTGCTCACATTTTTTTAACAAAATGTCGCCATTTTGTTGTAACTGTACATTTGAAATTATTCCGAAATTTTGCATATTTTTTACTTCTAGATACTATACTATAAGTGGTATTCTAATTTTTTGTCTATTATCTATTTCAATTTGGTATCTTTCGAAGTACTCGTACTCGTTACTCATTTTTAGAAGAGTACTCTCCAAATTTTGCAAAAGTACTAATTTTTTAGAGTACTTCAAAAACAAGTACTCGTACTCCAGTTTTCACGAGTACTTTTTATAGGTACTTGTTGTGAAGTACTCGTGGGTACTTTAGTGCGGTACTCTGCCCAACTTAGTTTAGACCATGCTATAGAACAGAGTTTCCTGTTCTGTGGCAGCACCTCTCCTCGAGCTGTAACTAAAAGCCAAACACTGCACAAAATAAAACACCAATGAGAAGTTCAAAAAATCATAAACTAAATTATTAAGCATGTAGGTAGTTTCTATGTTGAAATTACAAAATTCAAAAGATAATCTAGTTCTAGATCTCGTTAAAGTATATATGTGTACCAAATTTCAAGTCAATATCTCAAACGGTTCCAGAGTAAACGTGCGCACAAAAAAAGTTACATACAGACCGACCGACAGACAGACCGACAGACTAAAACTATATAGTCCAGTCAACGAATGATCTAAAGGGTGGTGTAGAGTGCGTGAGCAGGGACCTAAGCGATTGCTTTAGAAAGTTGTTCAGGGTGTTTAGGGAGTGAATATACTGAAAGTCCTGACGTCTAGGAGGTGAGCCGGAGGGGGGGGGGGGGGCACAAAGAAAGTCCCACTTTTGGTTTCTTCGCTTATATCCCTAAAATGGTGCATCACAGGGAAAAATTTCTTATACAAAATGAAAGCTCATGAAATTTTCTACAACTTTCATTTTTTTATACTTTTTCCGAATTCGCAACCGTTTTCGAGCTACACGCTCCGGAATAGTGAAAATTTTCGAAGAACAGATTTTTACCTTTTCAACTTTAAGGAAAAGCAAGGTGGGCTTCTCAAAATTGTACTTAAGTCAAAAATCATCAAGGAAGCGGCAGTGATCTTTTACAACCCCTCCTCCACTTAAGGTTGAAGAGGCTGGGAAGATTTGTTTCCTTAAATGGTATGGGGCACCAGCAAGACAGACCTTCCTCAACCAGTACCACTTCCAGTTGTTCATGAGATCAGTGGCAATATTAAGCCTGACATCAGCTCCCTCCCACCAACTAAGAGCGCAGCTAAACATCATTCCTGGCGCACCTACCAACGAGTGCAGCAGTGGCTCGGAAATGAGCTGCCCCCCTCAAGAGTGGGGGTAGAAACATGAAACATGGAGACACCCTGGTCCCAATTACAAGCATCGGAGGTCCTACTTTTTTTTATAATCTTTAAAATACAATTTTCTATTTTTCAGGTAAAAATCTGTTTTTCGAAAATTTTCACTTTTCCGGAGCGTGTAGCTCAAAAACGGTTGCGAATTCGAAAAAAATATATAAAATGAAAGTTGTAGAGAATTTCATGAGCTTTCATTTGGAAAATTTTTCTCCGCTACTCACCGTTTTCGAGATATAAGCGAAGAGGACAAAAGTGGGACTTTCTCTGTGCCCCCCCCCCTCCTCCGGCTCACCTCCTAGACGTCAGGACTTTCAGTATGTTCACTCCCTAAGCACCCTGAACAACTTTCTAAAAGAATCACTTAGGTCCCTGCTCACGCACTCTACACCTCCTAATATTATTGACTGGAGTAATAGAAGATAGTTCTGTTAGTTAAATATGGTATATGTAATTATTTAAATTTGTAAGAATTTCATTAACATAATCACACTAATGCTCGCCTTATACAGGGTGTCCGTGGTATACGTATAAATATTTTGCACGATGATATGTTGGCTCATTTTTTTTCTAACTCAAACCTATTTTACTTCCATATTCAGTGGAAGTTTGGTAACGCAAGAAAAATTTGAAAATTTTTGTTATTCAAATACAATGTCATGAAACGTTAAGATTTTAAGTTTGAGCGAAAAAAAGATTCTATCTGTCGGTCTGTAACGTTTTTGTGTGTTCACAATTACTCTGGAACCGTTTAAGATATTGACTTAAAATTTGGCACACGTATGTATTTTAACGAGATCTGGAACTAGATTATATTTTGATCGTATTTCGTTGAAGGGTTGAGGGAGCAAATTGGTCAATAGGTAAATCAAGCAAGTAAGAGTCCATAAAATTGGTATTCAATGTATATATATAAGAGAAGCTAAGGTCTAAAAAAATTTTTTGGCATTAGCCACCCCCATTACCACCCCCACCACCATTAATAAATGGGGTCAAAAATATAAAATTATGATTTAGTGTATGTAAAAGAAGCAAAGGCTCCAACGTTTTTTTTTTAATTCACCCAATTCCACTACCACCCATCTATCACCAAGCAGAGGCGTTTGAATTATGAAACAGCGCCACTTATCTGGCGTATTTTTTGTTTTGTTGTTTCGTTTTTGTTATAAAATGATTTACTATAGTCCAGTCAATGAATGACCTAAAGAGTGGTGTAGAGTGCGTGAGCAGGGACCTAAGCGATTACTTTAGAAAGTTGTTCAGGGTGTTTAGGGAGTGAACATACTGAAAGTCCTGATGTCTAGGAGGTGAGCTGGAGGGGGGGTGGTACAAAGAAAGTCCCACTTTTGGTTTTTTCGCTTATATCTCTAAAATGGTACGTCATGGGGAAAAGTTTTGTTATACAAAATGAAAGCTCATGAAATTTTCTACAACTTTGATTTTATATACTTTTTTTGAATTCGTAACCATTTTCGAGCTACACGCTCCGGAAAAGTGAAAATTTTCGAAAAACATATTTTTTTACCTCTTCAACTTTAAGGAAAAGCAAGGTGGGCTTCTCAAAATTGTACTTGTCAGCAATCATCAAGAAAGTGGCAGTGATGTTTTACAACCCTTCCTCCACTCAAGGCGAGGTTGAGGATGCTGGGAAGATTTGCTTCCTCAAATGGTATAGGGCACCAGAAAGACAGACATCCCTCAACCAGTACCGCTTCCAGTTGTTCATGAGGTCAGTGGCAATATTAAACCTGACATCAGCTCCCTCCCACCAACTGAGAGCGCAGCTAAACAGCATTCCCGGCACACCTACCACCAAGTGCAGCAGTGGCTCGGGAATGAGCTGCCCCCTCAAGAGTGGGGGGTGGAAATATGTAGGAGACACTCTGGTGCACCGGAGGTCCTACGTTTTATTTATCATCTTTAAAATGCAATTTTCTATTTTTCAGGCAAAAATCTGTCTTTCGAAAATTTTCACTTTTCCGGAGCGTGTAGCTGGAAAACGGTTGCGAATTCTAAAAAAGTATATAAAATGAAAGTTGTAGAGAATTTCGTGAGCTTTCATTTTGTATGAGTATTTTTCCCTATGATGCACCATTTTAGAGGTATAAGCGAAAAAAAACAAAAGTGGGACTTTCTTTGTGCCCCCTCTCCTCCGGCTCACCTCCTAGACGTCAGGACTTTTAGTATGTTCACTCCCTAAACACCACGAACAACTTTCTAAAGGAATTGCTTAGGTCCCTGCTCACGCACTCTACACCTCCTTTATTGACTGGAGTACTACTAGAAATTAAAGTTGTTGTTCCGTCGTCTTAAGTATAAAAGATTAATGGCTGTATAGGTTTCAGAAGTGGAAAAGACGTCCCCAAAAAATACTAGGATTTTTAGATCATTACGATTGAATCGATACATATGGATCCAAGGTTATTCACAAAAGTTATTTTTAGGTGAAGATAAAGAGATAATTTAATCTAATCTAGTGTTTGGCTTAAATCAATCGCAGGTGTCTACTGTAAAGGGGCTCCTTTAGGAAGCACTTTAAAGACAAATTTTATTGAAGTTTTGCCAACATTTAACTTGTTCTATATATTCCTAATTTTTGAATATTTATTTGTTTCTTGTATAGGAAAAATAAGACAGTCAAAATTGTTTCGCAGGGAAAGGAAAAGTTAAGTACAATCAATAGGTACTGTTTTTGCAAAAATAACGTGTCAATTTTCGTTTTTCAAAGTGTTCGGGGATTCAGTCTGAGTATTTCGTCAAGTTAACGGAGTCGCCGAAGGTTGGCGTTAGTGGCCACCTTTGTGAATAGTTCAAAGCCAAATATCTTGCAATCCGTTGATACCATGACAAAACTGGTAAGGGCCTTTTTGGTTTAGACCTAAATTTTCTATAAATTTGTTAACAGGCTTATTTTAGTAGAATTAACTACTGAGCGTCAAAGTTTCTAAAAAGTAGCTTCTGCGAATTATTTCGTAAACTGGTGATCCTCCATTAAAATATAAAATGGCAATCTTAGAGCACTAAATTCGCTAAAATGTATGTGACAGACGCCTTTTTGTGGAACTAATAGTTTACGGGCCACAGCCCATCAAAAGTTACAAAAAATAGTTTTTTAAAAATATCTCCTAAACTATTCATCGTAGTCAAATATGTTGTTATCAATTTTGTAGAACACTAAATTCTCTACAATTGAGTGCTCTACAAGTTTCTACAATCTTTATATCCGATCAATAATAACACAGGCACACACAAAAAAATATTTTCCAAAAGTGAAAGAGATTTAACTTTATGTTTTTTGTGCCGCTGATTCCAAATATCATGCGAAAAATATGTTTCACTGCTCAATTTTTCGCAAATTGATATTTCATCCCCTAAATTCAAGGTTAAATGGCTATTAAATCTAATAGAACGAGTCACGTTGAAATGAAATTCTGAATAGTTTAAAATGGCTCTAGTCACATACTCCCAACGTTCTATCGTACCATGGAAATGATGGTAGTGTACTTTTTCCCCCAAAAAAACTACTACTACTACCCTTCGTTCTGATTTTTCCATATTACGCTTGTGAAAGCTTGACAGACCGGGGTTATTACAGGAAATATTGATAAGTCGAGTAGGTAACATTTGACCAGGAGACGCCAAAACAACCCCAGGGGTTGGAACCACCCCGTCCCTGAATGACAAAACATTTCAAAAATACTGCGAAAGGGCTGAAGAACGGTTTCCTCCAGTTTTCGAGGGCGAGTAACACGATAATTACAATACTTTCCCCTACACTTCTGGGACTACCCCTAAATGAAAAAACTACCCCTTGTTCTGATTTTTTCGTACTACGCTTGTAAGGGCTTAGAGGGAATATTGATAAATCGAACATCTTTTGACCAGGAGACGCCAAAACAACCCCGGGGGTTGTAACTACCCCCCCGAATGACAAAACATTCGGAAAATACTTCTAAAGGGTCGAAGAACAGTTTCCTCCCATTATCAAGGTAAGGAACACAATGGTTGCAATATTTAACCACCCCCCCCCACCTTTCTTTCGTTCTGATTTATCAGAATATATATACTACGCTTGTGGGGGCTTGACAGATCGAGGTTATTACAGGGAATATTGTTAAGTCGAGTATCTTTTGATCAGGAAATGCCAAAACAACTCCCGGAGGTTGAAACCATCCGCTCCCTTAATGACAAAACATTCCGAAAATACTGCGAAAGGGCCGAAGAATGGTTTCCTCCAGTTTTGGAGGGCGAGTAACACGATAACTGCAATACTTCCCCCACTCTTCAGAAACTGCACCTAAATGAAGAAAACTACCCCTCGTTCTCATTTTTCCGTACTACACTACTTGTGAAGGCTTATTACAGGGAATATTGATAAATCGAATATCTCTTGGCCAGGAGACGCCGAAACAACCTCGGGGATTGCAACCACTCCCTCCCTGAATGACAACATTTTGAAAATACTGTGAAAGGGCTGAAGAACGGTTTTCCCCTTTATCGAAGCGAAGAACACAATGGTTACAATATTGCTCCCCCCCTTATGAAACTACCTCTAAATGGAAGAAAACTGTTCTGATTTATCCATACTACGCTTGTGAGGGCTTGACAGATCGGGGTTATTACAGGGAATATTGATAAATCGAGTATTTTTTGAATAGTAGACGCCAAAACAATTCCGGAAGGTTAAAACCACCCCTTCCCTGAATGAAAAAACATTCCGAAAATACTGCGAAAGGGCTGAAGAACGGTCTTTTCTCATTATCGAGGGTGAGGGACAGCGAGGGACAACTCACGCGAAAACTGCGAGACGGAATATTGCCCCCCGGATCGCCTCAGATGAAAAATTGCCCCGTGACTTACTCCTCGATTCAAAGCAAAGGTAAATTTATGATGGTGCGGGAGCTAAGTGGCTTTTTCGGACACTCATCGTTACAAACATTTTCTATCCGCTGATTAATTCCATCGAACTTAAATAACGACAAAATAGACTTCTGGCATATGTCAGCCCGTCGAGTTGGCCATGGTTCAAGATAAAAAAATCAGTGAAATTATATCATCGTTACAAAGCCAATTTTTTTGTGTGTACACATTTTATGTTTAGAATGAATAAAATAAGATCGCCAGAAAGTGGGGGCCATCAGGGGCGCAACCAGAAAGGTCAAAGAGGTAAAAAAACGAAGTTATATAACATCATCGTTACAAACTTTTGTAAGGTTGAGCACGTTTATTTAAATGTTTTGAACACAAAAAAAAATTCCCAGAAAGAAACTTCCGTCAGTAAGGCTAGCCAGAAAGAAAATGTTTAGGATTTTTGAAGAAAATTGGATTTTTTTCGCATATTTCATCTCAGAACTCTAAACTCATCATTACAAGTTCTAGCTCCTTTTTAAAACGTAAATATAAGCTCCTTCAACAATAGAATAGCCTCCCTGTAAAGTTCTTAGTGTCAACAAAAGTACCATAGGCTCTTAAATATACAGGAATTTAACACTTTCGACTAACTTGTTTCCGTACATTGCCTCAGATGTATTGTATCATTATTACCTTTCTGGCTGCGCCTCCTGACGGCCCACACTTTCTGGCGATCATATTTTATTCATTCTAAATATAAAATGTGTACACACAAAAAAAAATGAGCCTTGTAACGATGATATGATTTCACTGATTTTTAAACAGTGTTCGTGATGCTCCTGACAGGAGGCCAGAAGTCGATTTTATGAGTCGTTATCATCCATTAAACCATAAAAATATCTCAAAGTTCACAAAACGATGACCTGCCGAAAAAGCCACCTAGCTCCCGCTCTATTAGCTACGCTGATTACATAGCAATGTTTTATGAAGACAGCTCCAGAAACGGTTTAAGATATATAAAACACACGAAATGAAAATGTCATTGTTTGAGCCTTATTTAATACATAGTATTATTAGTTGAGCGGGGCCATTAAACTGCCATCTAAAAAAACTACAAAAGTAAGTTTTGAAAATCATACTTTGCAAAGAAATTACATATGTATCCGATTTTTTTTTAAATATCTCGAAAAGTCTTATTTAAAAAATGTCGGATCTTGCTGATAGCTGAATCAAATTGCGGTGAGTATGTACGTGCGTGCGTGCGTGACTGCGAGAGTACACGCGCGTTTCTATGCCCATGTCTTTTATAAATTAATGATGTATGGTATATCAGAAAAGCAGGAGATATTTGCATGCATGAAAGAGCAATGTTAAAAAAAGGGCTTTTTTGGTCCATCCGTGGTAAAGTATGGAAGCCATCTCTTTTTACTAATTTTGGGGTGCTGAAAACGAATCCGTCACCCGTTTTGGCGAAAAATCTTCGGAACACATTAAAATACCACCTTTATTTGGGGGTGACGTTGGAAATTCGCAGGAAATTCTCTTAAAATAACTAAGTAGAAAAAGAAGTAAACAAATCAAATTCACCCCTTCAACTCTCCTCGCCATTCTTTCACCGCCCCCAAGAAGGTTGTAAGCTACTATAACCATTGTTATTTACATATTTAAAAAAAAAAACAGAACACCTCATTGAGTGGTTGCTATCAGAATATAATAATCTAATTACTTCTGAGTACACTTATACGCCTCTTCACCCCTAAAATTGTTTTTATAGCCCAAAAGGGATATTGATCTGTTTTAATTACAAAAAAAACCTAATACACAGTTGGATGTTATTTTTATCACATTAAGGTGACTTGGCCAATTCAGATCACTCCTGAGTATTTCTTACCCCCCTAGAATAGTATTACGCATCTTCTGGCCAGACACAATATCAAACCATGACCTCTGGAGCTTGGCTGACCAACGACCAATCTACATTGAACTGAAGTCGAGGAAATGGAAATGGATAGGACATACCTTGCGACGAAACCACGAAAATACCGCAAGACAGGCTTTAGACTGGAACCCTCAAGGATCTCGCAGACCTGGCAGACCAGCTAACACTTGGCGCAGGACTGTAGACAGTGCAGCCAGCTCAATGGGGAAAATATGGAGAGAAGTAAAAGCTATGGCTGAAAACATGGCCCCTTCAAATTCCAAATCTACCTACGACAAGGATTGGAGTAACTATTTTGGGACTTTGGATTAGTTTTTATTACAACAGAAATCTTTCATTACCTCTTACATGGATTTCTATCATAATAGAGTAACTTAGTGACTTCAAAAAGTACCTTAGTGGGAGATATTTCTGAGATAGTAATCTCTGTGTCACCTCCCGCAAAACGGGCAAATAATACATTAATATATATTTTCAATAAGTAAGTATTTCGGGATAATTTTTTGAAGTCACTAAGTTACTCTATTATCCGACTAGGCGCATATTTGTAGCTCTAATTTAAATAAATGTATGGTCAGCTTCAGCTTCACCCTTGAAATCCAAAGATCGTGTGCTCGAATCCCACACAGTTGGATGCTTTTTTTGCATTTTTTTTTTTCACAACCAAGTTGGTATCACAAAGTTTAAAATCTCCAAAAACTAACATTATTTACAAGAAAACTGCGAAGAGTATCCTATAGAATGTGTAACAATTATATAAAAAGCTCAATAAATTGGCGAAGAGTACCTACGTTTTTAGCTTGTTTATTTTTATACAACTATGATTCATATATTTATTAGTAGATTTAAGGAGTAATAGTCACCACAGAAACGCAGGCCTGTAGCTAGAAAGTGCTTTCAGGGCGGGCAAACAATTTTTCAGGACGGGCCCGTAAAAAAGTCCGAAAAATTTGTTGATGAGTTGGGGGAGAAATCCAGAAAAAATTTTTTTTTGTCCGAAAAATTTTTTTAATGGGCGGGGGTAGAAATGCAAAAAAATTTTTTTTGTCCGAAAAATTTTTTAATAAGGAAAATCCAAAAAAAAACTTTAGTCCGAAAAAATTAAAAAATTTTTACCCAATCTCTTTCAAAATATTAAAAAGACAGTTAAAATTGCCCCCATTACGATCACTGTAGGTCGGGCGAAACTTATTGCAGAACGGGCATTGCCCCTGGCTCCCCCTTAACTACAGGCCTGCAGAAACGTCTGAACAGGTGTGTGAATAACGAATTTAAATTGCATATCGGTGGAGATAATGAGAGTAAAGTATCCGATGTAGTGATGTAATCATCCCAGTCGAGTATGTCGCACGACGAACATAACAATGAAAGAGATGGTAATGATTAATACAATAATTTTATCGCCACCAATTATTAATTTAGGACTTAAATATAAGTAGATAATTTTCAGTTACTTCAGAAGCACCAGCTCAACCAGAACAATGAGGGCAGACGACACCTTCGATAATACCGAGGCTACTAACGATACTACAGACAATTGGACAATGATAAGCTGTTTCTGCTACTTCTAGCGTTTCATATCTTGAGGACCGTAAGTCTTGTCCCGCAATACTTCTAAATTACTAGTTAATTATTGCTCATGATATAAGTATGTATATGTTTACATTTTTGGCTTACTATTGATGTATATGTTTTAATTTAACTTTATAAGTACTATCATATCATATCTTCCTTAATATTAATTCTTTGAGATGTATTATTATTTCCTATAAAATATTTTAACTGTTCAAGCGATTTTTGAGTAATGTATCAAATTTTAAAACAGATGTGTTATTGGACTTTCAATATTAGTAAATCAATTTATTTTTCGCAGGGGGCGGAAAAACTTAGTAAACAACGAATTGCAGCAGACTCACTAGCACTCAAGAATGCATCAAATGTGTGGATAAGCAGCAAAAATTAATATACAAACAAATGTCTCTTTAATTTTACAAGGCTACTTTGCTGAGAGTGTCATGACACAACCAGAATAGAAGGAAATGTGGATCACCATATTAAAAAGACGCAAAAATTATTCATCGGTTCTAAAATTGATCTGTGAAAGTGGAATGGGTCACACAATGGACGAAGTAGAAAAATGGGAAGCCGACTAAAATTCTTATGGTGGAGGTTAACGTCAAAAGAAAAAGGCAATTGAGGAAGTTTATTAACTCTTGTAAAAAAAGACCTAAAGTTACTTGCAGACTTTTCATAGCATACTGAGATCCAGTTTTAGTGGAGACTACTTTATTTATTTTTTTCTTAGCTCGTTTGTCTCTTTTTTTTTTCTTGACGTTTTAACTGTGTCACTAGATATGTTTACATAGAGACCTCGCATATTTTAAAAAATATTTCTCTCATCCTACAGAATGTTTAACAATTTTATAAAGGCTTTAATGAACCGCCAAAAAGTACACGTCTAGTTTGAGTTTAACCTTTAAATTAAGTACTTTGTCAGGTTCAAATATTGTAATATAATATTCACACAGCCACACAAAAAAAACTGGCCTGGGTACTACACTAGTATTGGCTCATATATTCAAGATAACTTCAAAAAATAGTCAAAAATGACTATTGCATATTTCAAGGTGTCTTTCAAAAAAAAAAAAAAAAATCAAAGCAAAATATTTTATATATTTTATATGTTTTTTTTATCAACTGAATTCACATTGGACTTCAGAATTGATTATGTATATTTTACCACATACATAACCTCAAAAAAATGCGCAAAAATGAAATGTTCATATACCGTACCCTGCGAAGCAAGGGAGTAAAAACAGTTTTGTATTTTATTCGTGAGTGACTTTCAATGCATGGCCGGAATGCCTATCGTAGGTATCGATCCCTAACCTCAAAAATGAAATTTTTATATACCTCATCAAAGATTTGCGAAACAAACAAATCAGTGCAATTTCAGTTCATACATGTTGAGTAAGTTTCTATTCGGTTGGTATCAAATTAATTTTTTTTTTAACTATTTAACGTCGGCCTATTTCCGCTACCAGGACCTATCACCGACGCCAGGAGACGAGCTACCCCCAACCTGGAAATTTTGCCGAGCCTCTTCCCTTAAGAAGAGTAGGGATCTTTTACTTGCCTAACATTTAATAGACAAGGGACCGCCTGCTTTACATCCCCTCCGAAGGATGGAATATCCACTACGTAATCCTCGTCTGAAATTACGTAACCTCCGCGTATACACTGATATACAACCCGCTAGCAGTTGGGACGAGAACGCTGTATTTCCCAAGATGGGTCACCCATCCAAGTACTAACCGCGCTCGACGTTGCTTCAAAGGAATATCGACTGACATTCACATTGAAGTCGCCTCTACGCTCGCCCCCATCAAATTAATTATAAACTAAAAAAAAACAATAATTTTTCTTCTTTAATTTAACCACTTCTGAAAATTCCCTGTATAAGCGATGACTCCTTTGAGCAAATGATTCTGAAATCGAGTTTAATTCAACCTTAAATTCAGACAGTCCAACTCTGCATAATTTTCAACCATTTCTGCTACTATTTCTTTGTAATTTTCACTCTTAATACTTCCTAGAAAATTCTCCACTACATTTTTGAAATCGTTCGTTTCTAAAAATCTTCCTGATTTTTGGTCCATAAAAAATTACCTCCTTCAATTTCGCATCTGAAATGTGTGGAAGTATTAGTTATGTATGCTGGAGACAATCACCATCTTTATGCAAAGCCTTAATGTAAATGCTTTACAAGGCCCAAATTTATATGAAAAGTGGAAGGTCTTTTGAAGGATCGGCCAAAAGCTTGTTTAATCCTTTAGTTACTATTTTTAGTTACTTTTTGAGGTTATCTTGAATATACGAGCCAATCGGCCAATTCTCACCTCAGATTCAGGTTCAGCGGGCGAAAATACATGGGAATATACTAGTGCAGTACCCAGGCCAAAAAATTATTTTTTGTGTGTCTGTGTCATTATTTATGTACCTATCTTCCACTCGCGCTTGTTTTTTTTGTAACTTTCTGTAGGAGAAATCTAAAGAAGCGTGCTACAAAATTGATAGATAAAGCTAGTTCTGACAACCATTTCCGTCATTGTATATTTTCCATTCAGTGTTAGAAATACATAAAAACAATTATTTATATTCTCTCCAGTCTGCTATGCATATTACCCTACAAGGTCAGGTAATATTTTGGGACACCTAGATTTAGACTTTCGACTTCTGAACGAAACTTACTAAATATAATCTTTTACAATAAACTACCGATTAAAATTTCTGAATTTCAATTTGATTAAAATAAGAATAAAATAGTTTTTATTGTCGTACTGTTTTTATTCTTCTCAAGAGTATCTGGACACATTAATCAACACCCCAGTTGATATGTTATAATAATAATAGTACGTTTATTTGTGACAAGAATATAAATACAAGGCAGCACTTAGATCTAAATACAAACAAACATGAAAAGAAATCACAGGTCCAATTAAATCTTGAATGTGACTGTAACAAGGGGTATAAAAAATTTACAAATTAATGTAAGAATAAAAAGGGAATAATAAACATTTAAAATGTCCTCTTTGTGACAAAGAAAAAAAATAAGAATGGGGAGCATAGGCATTAAGCAATTATGCTCTGTGTCACAAATTTTAGTATTATTTAATTTTTCAATTTTTAATAAATATTATGTAACATTTCTTTTTTCATTAATTATTTTCTAAATTTTCGAAATTTGGTATCACATTAATTTAGCTTCCCTTTAAGTGTTTTTTAAGTTTAATAATTCGTGTATTTCAATTCTGGGAGTTTCTGATATAAATTGTTACATCTTTCTTAAATAGTTTTTTCGAGACATTTGCAAAGAAACAAAAGTTACGTTACGTTTTTTCAGTTTACATTGCATTTCTTTTCTAAAGCAAGCGCTGTAAGCGGACGAAAAAATTTGAACATCTGTCATGCGAAAAACAGCATATGGGAATACATTTTTTTAATTACTGATTAACTGATTAACAAAATGGCGACGTATTTATTAAGAAAATGTGAAAAAGTAGGTACATTGTTTCTGTCATAACTTTTTTGTTTTTTATGATATAGAAATAACCATTTGAAAGCCTAATTAATGGACTTTCATTTTGATTGTCAGCATTTTTAACGTTAAGTGCCATAGTTTTTAAGATATTTGACATTTAAAGTAAATACTTCATCTTATAGACGTAACGACGCGACGTTCGGACGTTATACTTCCAGATCTCCGAAGCCATTAGCTCTTCAGAAATTAGAAAAAAAAACGAAATTCATCCTCAGTTTAGTAGCTTTCTTATTACTTTCTAGCATGTTTTCGCTCAGTGTAATACCTTTCAAGTTATTTGATGAAAACTTACAGTTCATATGGAAAGTTGCATTAAACCTTTTTTTTCTTAAAATTTGAGTCTCTTTTCGCTCCAATGTTTTTTTTTTAGTTGCCACACTCTAAAAAAGGGTGGTACCTGCCCTTATAAATTACCCTCGTATAATATAGAAACTCTTCTATTAAACTTCCAAAAATGAACGAAATCTAATTCATATGACATTATTCCGAAGTTAAAGCCTCTAGTTACTGTACTAAAACCCCTAGTCAATATTTTAATAGAATATCAAAAGGTAGTTTTAATTTCAGAGAATTTTTATTATTCTAAACCAGATATTGTTTTACACGCTAAATTTGCTAAATATTAAACACTAAATTACTTCATTAATGCAAAACTTATACGAATATATTTACCTATAAGCGACGGGCAATAATCAAGCTGATGAAGGAAAAAGTTATGGGCTCATTTAATGAATTTAATTTACTAGTTGTTACTTCTTGTGGATAAAGTATTACATAAAAATAGGCGATGTTGAAAATTTCAGATGAATCCGATATGTTGTTTTCGAAATATACGACTTTTAAAGAGGGAATTTGAAACGTGGTGCGATTAATATCGTGACGTCACTTAATAGGAAGCGAAACGGTCGCGCAACCTATAAACGGTCATGCATTCTGCTTGAGATCGTCGAGTCTTTCTCAGTGTTGCGTGCGTTAAATTAGGTACCTTTTATTTTGGGGTCAATTGAACATAAGAAACAACTTTAACGTTTTAGTTCCTTTCAACTCTCTTTTTTTGAACATAGACAGCCTAATTGTTTTTTGTGCCCAGACAGCACACTTACATCCTAAAGACGTTTTAATTACATACACACTGGACGTAACTTACATACGAGATATGTACGGTTTTGGCCACAATACGTACATGAGACGTACCGGGGATGTTAGATTTCCACTAAATTGTACGTACATAACACGTACATTTTAAGATATTTATAGGCCATTATAGGACAGAATATGGACGTACATAGTACGTTATATGTACGTTATAAATAAGTAACGCCGGCTCCACACATTGGGGCCAACAGCTTCGTCCAATGTGTAGATCAACAAAAAAGCATTGACGCCAATGCTCTTTCGTCAATCCATACATTGGACGAATGCTGTTGGCTCCAACGTTGGCCCTAATGTGTGGAGCCGGCGTAAAAAAAAAACCTCAAAATTCGTCAAAAATATTTATTATATGTAATATACAAATATGTGTATACATATAATACAAAAATAAATAAAATATATATAAAATACAAAAAAATATATATACAGTGTGTCCTATATAATTTGCTACAATTCATTTAAATCGTGAATACACAATGTATTTTATAGTATCATTTTTATTTTAGGGAAGACCCTAAAAAATATACTTTATCAACAACACTATCTACGATCTATGTTGTTGACATTTTGGAAGAACTGAGGACCAAAAAAAGTCCCAATAAAGATAAAGAGATGACATCGAATTAGTCAGTACTTGATTAATTTTTTTACTAATTGATTCGGAAGAAACGTTGCAGAGTTTAAACAATTTTTTAAGTAATGAGGAGAATTTTTCTAAGTCGGAGGAATCTTAAAATTCAAATAAATATTTGTTAATGTTGCTCTTTAACTTAATTGCATGTAGATATTTATATTTTAGAACTTTATTCCTGAGCTGTTTTTGAGGAATCATCCTGAAATATATGCATGCAGTTAAGTTACAACTTGTATGTTATTTGCTGTGCAAAATAACTTAAAACATAACTTTTGCTTTAAAAAATACCTTTTTAATTTTATATTGTTCTTTGTATGCACCATGGAACAAAGTCTATCTGCAAAGTCTATCTGGTATTTCATTCTCTTCATCTGAAGAAGTAGATATTCTTTTTCTGGTTATTTTTCTTCTTTCTTTTTCATTAACATCAGTATTCAAATCGCTAGTGTCCTCTGCCTTTTTGAACTTTTTTCTTGCTACATTATAACTTTCTGAAAATATACAAATATATCAGGGCTGGAAAAAATCATGATTTTAATTATTTTTTTTAAATTATCAGGATTTTTTTTTTATTTTTTAAAATTTATTTTCAGTTTTACTCTAATTTTTTTAAAACCACTACGATTTATCCATACACTATTTTTTATATTCGCAAGAAATTTATGAAAATAGTGGTTTACTACCACTCATAAAACTTCAAGCAAAAATGAAACATTTTGCAGCAGTTATGTTTTCAGAAGTGGTAATATGCAATGTTAGTGCCAGAAATTTTTTTTTGTTTAAACTTAAAATCTCGACATTTCACTACATTTTAAGCCTATTTGAACAAAAAAAAAGTGCGATTATATTTTATACGCTTTCAAGTATTTTATTGAAGAAACAGATAAATAAGTTATTTTCTAATTTTGCATGAAACAAAGGAAAGATTTAATTTTTTTTATTTATAGGTTATCTTTTGTCTTGTAAATTTTCTATAAAAGGGATATGACAAGATGCAAAATTTTGTACAAAAAAATATACTAAACGCAGGAATCCTTTCGTTAGATAAATATCTTTATTTATATGTATCATTACGTTTTACATTATAAAATGTACAAATTTTGCATCGTATCTATACATACCTATACAGTCTTAAAACTCATTTTGGAACCACACGTCAATATTATTATCATTTTTATGACTATTATCGATTTTATCACTTTCATTAGAAAATTACAAAGGTATAATTTTGTAAAAATTATTGCCTAATGGCCTAATCAGCCAAAATGTTGTAACTAGGTATGTTCGTCACATCCATACAAGCTACACAATGTGATGACCTATACATTAATTGGACATGATCTTTATTGCTTGGACTTGAAAATGATAAAATAATTTGTAATAATGCTCTATAAAGTGAATGATTTTCTACTGCATAACAGTCCGCCATTAATAAAAAAATGTCTAAGCTCTCGTATCAAAAACTCTCAGATTAACAAAGAGATAGTATTTAACATACCTTATATAGAGAAATATTTGACTTACCTTTGTCCGTACAGGTAATTTATAATTTAACTACAAACAACAAACAATCGCTAAGTAACTTTCTTGCATTGATTAACAAATTTTATTCTTCCATTTGGAGTGCTGGGACACAACGGCAACGGCACTAACGACATTTGACAGCACACTGTCCGCGACGTCGCACTTCGCACTGATCATGCACTAAAAGCCACAAAGGATCAACGCAACCTGGCGCGCAATTTAAAATAAAGGCAGCTTATTTTAATCTCCCCACAAAATTGCTGGAAGTTACTAAAATTGGTCAAAAATCGAAAATTGAGATAACGTCAGATTTGTACGATTTGTTTTTATTAACAATTTATAATATGACTGTTGTGAAATTTTCGGAAAAAAATAAATATTTATCTTAATAAATACTTTACAAATTCTTTTCGGAATATGTGATATTCTGTTTTTGCTACAAAACATTCCATATCCGTATTATCTGCCGACCGTGTTTTTTTCACTGGGCTAAATTCACATGAACTAGTTGTTTTCGCTTTATATCCATGGTGTTCCAGAAAAGTATGTTTTAGAGACATACGGTGTAAACATACACTGTACGTACATTCAAATACGTACTTAAGACGTACATATTACGCCTTGGTACGTACCGACCAAAATATTACCTAAAATGTACGTATTAGAGACGTCGAGTGCTGTCTGGGTGGTGAGTAAGAAAAATGTATGAAACGAATTTTAATAAAGCAGACTCTTCGATTCTTTCAAATCAAGAGCTCATTAGTGCAGAGATAAGAGGGGTTAATTTCTCATTTTTATATGAACACTGCCCATTAATTTATAATACATGTAGTTTTCCACGTCTTTTTCGAGCTAAAAATAAAACGGTATTTTAAATTTTTTCTTTGCTAGCCTTAAAGAATTTTATTTAAAAAATGAATAAAAGGGGTAATAATTATTTAAGAAATAAGTTTTAAAAACAGTATATTATAAAACAACCATAAGAAATTTGCAATTTTTCCCTACAGTCAAAATTTAATAATTATTTAAAATATATTTTCTCTACACGCTGTATGATAGCAGTTCGTGTTGAAATATGAAATAGCATTTTTCTCTAATATTTTTAAACCAAATGGAAAAGAGTTATAAAAATTGCTAGAATTTTAAATGATATTTTACGTTTAAGTTTCAAAAATACTGAATTTAATTATAAATAATTCAACATACAGATATTTACATTGAAATGGTCCTCACAAACATAATAAGTTGATTAAGTAATAAGCCGTTTCTCCCTTTTTATAGTGTTCAATGTTTCAGTAGGTGTTTTCACCGTGGTGCTTTGACACTCAGGAACAATACAATATTTTATAATTCCTCTTACCGTCACTATTATTCACTGTTAATATAAATCGGTGAAAATCGAAACGCAATTTGGTTTCCTAAAGAAAAGGTGTACTTGTTTAAACGCGATAAAATGCACCGTTTCAGAGAAATACGCGGGTGTTTTGAAAAGATTGGGACAACGCATAGCGTAGACTCTTGACATCAAAACAAGTCGATTTAACCCAAAAAGTAGCGGTCTAACTCTTTTTGTTTTCAAGATACAGAGTGGTAAAGTAAAAAAACTGTATTCGTATTTTGTCTCTATCTTGGAGAATATTATACATATCTACAACAAGCACTATATTAACGATTTCAAGACATCATACTTGACGTACACCTACTAGAACCGATTTTAGGTACAACTGAATTTCCTTTTACCGCCCAAAACACTAAGCTATATTGTTGACGTCATCGGTCATAAACACCTAACCTCAAAAATACATATCTTTTAAAAATTTCCGAGTAATATATCACTATTATGAAAATTTCCGCTTGGTTCTCGTATTTTCAACTAAAATCTTATTCAATGTAATGTTCATAAAGTTTTAAATATCTTCTCCCAATAAAATAAGGCGATTTTTGTAGGTTGGAAATCCAACCTATAATTAGCAGCCCATTTTTAGTAATCAACAATATTGAGACATCATATGCGTCAATTTTTAAATGTTTGGTTTCAAATGAGAAGTGCGGATATAATCATTAAAAATGACAATAAACTTAAAAAACCTAAAAGTTGAGGTTATATTAATGCAACCGATGAGTAATTCATTTTAATAATATCAAAAAAGCAAATTTGCATACAGTGAAAACACCTAATTGTAATACAAGATGGATTGGAACAAGTGCAGGATCTGTCAGAAAATAACTTCAGAAAATCTAAAACGTATACTTATAGGCTATTGTCTATGTACAAAAAAACAGGGTTGAAAGGAACTAAAACGTTAAAGGGTTTTTATTGTTTATTATGTTCAATTGACCCTAAGATATGAAAAAACCGCCGAGTGCTACCATTTAAAGTGGTGCGTTTTTGAGATCGAAGTAAAAAGGTCCACTTTTCATATTTTTTTTTGCTCGAAAACTATGAATTTTTTCTATAAACACGTCAATAGAAAAGTGTGTAGAGAATTAAATTTCCAATCGAAATGGCACCTTCAGAAGTCAATTTTTTTTTTTTTTACAAAAATACGTCCAAAAAAACAAAACACAAAAAAACGAAAAAATGCAATTTTTTTTTTTTTTTATTTTAGCCTGTAACTATTTTTCGGGTACATTTAGGCATAGACATTGCTGCACAACAAAAAAAGCTGGCGTTTTACCCGTTAAAATGAGATTTTGTAAACAGTTTTACGATTAATAGTGACCGAGATATAGCGTTTCAAAGTTTGCAACTTTTAACTTTTTTTGCTAATTTTTACTATTTTTTTTCAAATTTCGTCCTGTAACTTTTTTCTGAGTGAATTTAGGTGTAGACATTATTATATTAAAGTGAAAGCTGACTTTACGCCCGTTGAAATGATGGCTGGTAAAAGTCTCTACGACAAATAGTAACCTAGATACAGCGTTTCGAAGAGTGTTAGATTTATTAACTTTCTTCCAATTTTTACTTTCTTTTTTAAATTTCGGCCTATAACTTATTTGTCAAATGCTTTAAGTACAGATATTGCTACACTGAATGACCTCGCAGCATTTTTGTTTAAATGGTCTGCAATGTAAGATTAACCCATCTTAAAGTATTGTTTTTTCTCCTTTTTATCCTTATCCATTTTTCGTATTTCCGGCCTCAGAAAATCAGCTTACTGGCACATTTCGTGATGATATCATGTAGACGGAATCAAGATACCTATAAGATATGCATACATCATGGTTTAAGAACTTACTTGCAAATGCAACATTGGAAAGGAAATATTGTAAATCCTCTCATCTGGGGTTGGAAAAGTTCAGAAAATGGACTAGTACCAATTTTGACAAATAAACCTCCCGCACCACAAGTTTTGCTGGAAAAAATAGCCTGTAAATGCACCAAAGGATGCAGAGGAAACTGTGGTTGCAGGAAATTGGGAATGAATTGCTCCATTTTTTGCAAAGAATGTATGGGAATGAACTGTGAAAACGCTGATGTACCTCAAATAACGGAAGACGATGTTTACATAGATGCCGATGAAGAAATCGACTTTGATTTTGAAAATATGTTAATCCAGCATTTGAATAATTTCATAATGTAAGTTATTAATCTAAGTTATTTGAACAAAAAAAACACGTGATATAATAAACTTCAGAAGTGGAAAAATGTAAAAAGTTATTTTTTAAGTACAATAATCTACTATATCTAGACTGTATCTTGGTTACAATTGATCACATAAACTTCTATTGCAGACTATTTAAACAAGAATGCTGCGAGTACATTCCATGTAGCAATATCTATATTTGACAAATAAGTTATAGGCCGAAATTTAAAAAGGAACGTAAAAATTGGAAGTAAGTTAATAAAAGTAACACTCTTCGAAACGCTTATCTAGGTTTCTATTTGTCGTAGAGACTTTTACCAGCCACCATTTCAACGGGCGTAAAGTCAGCTTTCACTTTAATATAATAATGTCTACACCTAAATTGACTCAGAAAAAAATTACAGGACGAAATTTGAAAAAAAATAGTAAAAATTAGCAAAAAAAGTTCAAGGTTGCAAATTTTGAAACGCGGTCACTATTAATCGTAAAACTGTTTACAAAATCTCATTTTAACGGGTAAAACGCCAGCTTTTTTTGTTATGCAGCAATGCCTATGCCTAAATGTACCCGAAAAATAGTTACAGGCTAAAATAAAAAAAAAATAAAAAATTGCATTTTTTCTTTTTCTTTTGTTTTGTTTTTTGGACGTATTTTTATAAAAAAAAAAATTGACTTCTGAAGGTGCCATTTCGATTGGAAATTTAAATCTCTACATACTTTTCTATTGACATGTTTATAGAAAAAATTCATGGTTTTCGAGCAAAAAAAATATGAAAAGTGGACCTTTTTACTTCGATCTCAAAAACGCACCACTTTAAATGGTAGCACTCCACGGTTTTTTCATATCTTGGGGTCAATTGAACATAAGAAATAATAAAAACCCTTTAACGTTTTATTTCCTTTCTACAGTACATGGACAATAGACTATTAATGCACATGGAATCGATGACAAGACAACACCATACCGGTCTTTCTTGACCAATATCAATGAGTTTAGAAGCTTGGAGTCATTGCCACTGAAACTAAATTTTGGAAGCGACATGAGTGCGGATGAACTGGTCCAAAACCATGGTGCATGGCACAAATTTTGTTACGTCAAGTTCAGCAATTTAAGGTTGGATAGAGCTAAAAAGAGGGGAAATACTTCAGGAGGCAGCACAACTGTGGAGAAACGATCCCGGCGTGAAGCGAGTGACAAAATGCGTGTTTGTTATGTCGTGGAAACGATGGATTTCTTCATGAATTTCGAACATTAACAGCTGATACGAGCATACGAAAAATGGCAATAGAACTGCAGTTGTTCAGTTGTTGGCAGCATTAAAAGGTGGTGGTCTCATTGCCCTTGACGCCAAATATCATCTGCAATGTTATACAGCACTGAGAAATTGCTACCGGTCTCACCTAAGGAAACTAGAGCAGGATTTGGTGGGAGTGTCTGCAGAGGAAAGTCAGATAAAGGCTACAGCACTTGTGGAGCTTTATATTTATATAGAGAACTGTGTGGAAGATGGAACCTTCTACTTTAAATTTTCAAAGTTGCATGAACTGTATGAGAACCGATTAAAAATCCTTGGCGTTGAGAAAGAGATTAGCAGAACCAGATTGAAGGAGAAAGTGCTAGCTTACTTTCCACAAGCGCAAGAACAAAGTGATGGAAAGTATAAAGTTTTGGTGTGTGTGTGCGGGAAATGCTGCAGCAGGCCATGTCCTTTTATTAGATAAAACTGCCAAATTATTGCGCAAAGGAATTGCAAGGGCAATGAGATCCCCATCTTCTAATGCTGCCAACAACTGGGTTTCTTGCAGTTCTGTTGCCATTTTTCGTATGCTCGTATCAGCTGATATTTTTCGAAATTCATGAAGGAGTCCATTGCTTCCACGACATAACAAACACGCCATTTTGTCACTCGCTTCACGCCGGGATCGTTTCTTCACAGTTGTGCTGCCTCCTGAAGTATTTCTCCGCTTTTTTGCTCTATCCAACTTTAAATTGCTGAACTTGACGTAAAAAGATTTGTGCTATGCACCATGATTTTGGACCAGTTCATACGCACTCATGTCATTTTCAAAATTTAGTTTTACTGGCAATAACTCCAAGCTGCTAAACTCATTGATATTGTTCAAGGAAGACCGGTATGCTGTTGTCTTGTCTTCGATTCCATCTGCATCGAGTGGACATTTTAGATTTTCCGAAGTTGTTTTCTGACAGACCATGCACTTGTTCCAATCCATCTTGTATTACAATTCAATCTGAAACAAAATAAAAAAGCATATTAGAAAATGTGGACACACCGGACAAAACAGTTCATCGGTGAATAGTTTGCAATTGTGAATAAATATATAGTGTGATATATTTAAAAATCGTGTAGTTGTATTCCCTGATCCCAAATATGTATACTTAGACCCCAAGTTTGTGGCCTTAAGTCATTTAGAAGCCGAGATATTGATAATATACCTATGTTTCAAAATGACAGGTTTTTAGACGATTTACAGGTCTTGCAAAATTTTAGTTTTTTGCACAAGGTCTTGGAATTTTAAAATCTTTCCAGATTTATTAGCAGTTGTAAAATTATTTCCAGAATAGGTGTTATCTATTTTTGTAATTACTGTTGCACCTTTTTTTATGAAAATGGCAAATGCTTTATTTATTTCATGTTTTAAAGGAACGTATAATCAAGAGAGTTGAATCTGGCTTTTGCTATATTGCCACATGAATTATTTTCGGATTTCAACTGTCTTTTTCTGAGAAAAAGGCGGTATAGAAAAGTTATTCCATTTGTTGAATATTATCCGCTATTTTAAAGAATACCACCAATTAGCGAACATCCTGTATATGATGGATAATTGTAGGAAGTAGAAGCATGTCATATTAACTTCTTCTTTTTGTATGCTACTTAAAGTTTATAAACGTCAAGAAAAGTAATATTAAAATGTCAAATACGAAACTTAACAATATCTCAGTTTAATCATCTTTCCACACACTGGTAGAAAAAATAATGTGTGCAACACGTAGAAAAAGTGTTTCTTCCATATCATTGTATTTTTTATCTCGACTATCGCCTCGATTGAAAATCCTGTGCCTAATAGAAAAAAAATTCTTAAAGCGAAAAAAAATAATTACTTTGTGAATGAAATCAGTATATTTTACGTTTTAATTTTATAATATGTATACTTATAGTTTCTTTTTTTGTTTCTTTTAGTACTGGATGTTTAAGTTTAGAGATTTGAGCGAAAATGCGTCAGATACTGATACCAAAACTGAGTTGCAGAAGAATTTTACAGCGTATTACTCCACTGTGGCCAACGTCTGTATGAACGTATTTTTGTTTCTAACTATAATAGTGTCTCAAAAAGTCTCACTTCAACTAAGAATTATTGGAACTCTTACCATTATGATGCTATTCTTTTTCGTTACATTGATATTCGTTTGGATTGACACGGATTCCTGTAAGTATTACTTGGCAACTTGATTGTCGTAATTCAAAACTAGATGTAGTTAAACATTTCATTCTTCGTCAGATTATTGAACTTTTTTATTATTAAAGTTCCATAAACGATTATTTCCACATAGTGGAGTGCCAATATAGTATTTTTTTAGTTTTGAGAGACTTGGATAGAAAATCTGGATGTGGAAGTAGTGATTCGTTGGGCAGCGGTACTGTTCTACACTTATTGTTCAGACTTTAGTCATATTATCATGGTACCACATATTATTGTCGCAATGCTCCCAAGGAGTAAAGACTGTAATATTCACACTGACGTAATGGGGAACTTGCCTATTATTTTCCTATTTCATTAAAGTGTGTGTTAATGTATAAAAACAAGACACACCAAATATCAGCTCTTAAATCGCAGTACTTAATAATTAAAGTTGAGATCCTCGCGAAAAGCATTGTGACGTCACATTGAGAAAACTAGTCTCGCGTGGGTCCCTCAGACTGGGCGGCGGTTGGCTTTGAGACTAATTTGCGTTTTAGTTTTGTCACCTCCTAACCTAACTTTCGTGTTCACATTTGCTTGTCTGAAAATGTTGTGTTGTGAATTCATTTTGAAGATTTTGTTTAGCTTATGATTCTGTTTTGTGTTGAGAAATGGAAAATACTTATTATAATCACTGTATAGTGTCATTGTCTAATAATACAACTATTAAATCAGCAAATAAAATGTTTGTTCGAGTGCCTAAAAATAAAAATCGCCGATCAAAATGACTAATAGCATGCAGAAGAAATAATATAGGGAATATTTCTGAAAAGAACAGCGCCATTTATGTATGTGAAGATCATTTTAATATAAGTGTCTATATTAAGTATAGCCAAAATACCAAGAATTGAATTTTTAGATAAAATATTATATTACAGGTTACAGGTCAGTGTTGAAGCTTATTTTATTTTGCCATTGAATAGAGTGTCATAAACTTTAATTTCTTTAAATTTCTATGTTTATTTCTAACTCTCAGTGTTTTTAATGTATGAAGCCACCATAAACATATCTACACTATTTAAATTATCTGATTTTAACTAAAATGTTTGCCACACAAGCTTATATAAAAATAATAAATATCACTCAAAATCAACAAATATTGAAGATGTTTTTCCAACGAATACGTATCTGGCTATGGGCTTTTATACGGAGTAGTATTTAAATTTTAGATTAGGTTGTGTTCACTGCTAGTTGCTTCTGACAAATGCCCATGCGCATGTGGAATTGTCAACGCCAAAGCAGAATCGGTGTCGCTTGACGCCGTCGTCCGACTTCCTCTATTTGACGTCACGTTTCAAGGCTGGGTAAAATCACAAATCGTTTATATTTCTGGAAAGATTAAAAAAAAATTTTTTTTGTTGTCTATGGGGTTTTTAATGATGTTAGTTTACGATTTTGAGTATTTTAATTCAATTTCATTTTTTTGGGTAAGTTCCCTATTCAACAATTATCACAACACTACACAGTACACACACATCAACATTTAACACTGAACTGACTAGTTTAGTTTTTGAGTCGATGATCGGATTTGCCTTACAGCTGATTATTCTACATTTCAAACTGTATTCCGAACAATTATTTCATGGGCTCCACAGTGAGACAAAAAATATCAAATTAGTGATCTCGAATTGCATTGATATTTGTACCTTTTCTTCTGAAGTTGTTTCCACAAACACTCAAACTCCTGAACACGAGTTTTGGTATCATCTGGAGATAAGCTATATCCAAATGATGGTTTGCGAAACGCGTATACTATTAGCATTTAGGCTAGTTAAGATGAATCACTCTGTATGCAAAGCTTCCAAATGACAAATGTTATATAATATCTATAATCGTGTACTTGCTTTAAAAGTAATTTCTGATTTCAGGGCAAAATGGTTTCTATAATTTTTCTTTGGTAATAGGAGGAGTTTTGACAGGTGAGTAAATAAAGGCGTAGGCAAATTCACGAATAAATGCTATTACTATTAGTATAAGTTAGAGAAAATTGATCTCTTGCATTTGATGCGTACGACAAACCGATTACCATAATATTCTAGGAGCCAGAGCTGGGCAAATATGTACTTACAAATACCTCATAAGTATTTAAATAATAGAAAGTATTTAAATACCGAGTACTTAAATACTTTCTTGCAGCAAGTATTTGTATTTATACTTGCAAATACTTTATCTGAAATATTTACTACTTAGTATTTGTGAAAATGATCCTAAACGTATTTATAAATACTTAAACTATTTAAATAACTAGGAAGTATTTAAATACTTTTAAAAAAGTATTTAAATCCTTTTCTGACAGTATTTAAATACTTTCAGAAATATTTGAATACCTAAGTATTTGAATCTCAAAAGTATTTAAATAAATAGATACAACAAATATAATCAAATACGTCAGGGAGGCAGGTAGATACTCGTGAAGAATCAAGACATGTACTATACTATGTAGTTAATCAGTCTTCATCAGTCATGCACGTCTTAGTTTCCAGAAAATTGGTTGAGAGAAGACATAGACAGTAAGTGTTAACTGTTAATGTATGTTTTGTGATTGTGACAGAGAACAGTTGAACAGAATGGTGATATTCTAGCGCCACTCTCTGTGCTTTTTTTGAGTATTTTCAGAAGACGCAAAGGTCTAGCTCTGCGAATAAGTAAAAGTCCAACTAGAACTGATTAAATTTAGAGGTTTCAAAATAGTGTTATAGAAGTTCATGAAAGTCATGAAATCTAAAATTTTGACCAATTTTGACTCAAAAAATCAAATAGTATTTAATATAATAATAATAATGATAATGCTAATAAGTCTTTATTGATTCCTACAAAAATAGAAAATAAAATTTGGCAAACTTTAGCCAATAAAGTCTATTGTTACACTTAACTATGCTTCAAAATATTTCAGTGTTATAAAAATATTTAAATATTCAGAAAGTATTTAAATACTAAGTTTAAACTATTTAATTACTTTTGTTATTTATTATTTAAATACTTTTATCTTTTGAAAATATTTAATATTTAAATACTTTCAATTTTCTGGAAGAATTTAGTATTTAATATTTAAATACTTTTTCAAAGCTACCCAGCTCTGCTAGGAGCTAGTGAAAAGTGAAAAATTTATCAAACCACTAACCGAAGTGGTTCGATGACGGTATTCGTCCAAACAAGCAAATTTGTTTCTTGTGAATATGGACCTTAAGGGCCGGCAATTTATATTGCGGGCCTGTGAAAAATTGAACGTATTTCATCGTAATCAAACCACTAGGTTCTTCGGTTTGACTGTAGTTATTGGTGAAAGGATTGGATTGATGCAGTCGGTGAGAGTTTTCTCATTGAGCGTTGCGATGCACGCACTCAGAAAAAAAAACCCGAATCGCATTGTAATCAAACCGACCAAAGTTTGTGGCAAATGTTTTCAATTGTCCAAAAAATGAAAGAAATACAATTGGCGAGAATTTTGAAAGAGGGAAGGAAGAATTATTGGGGCAATTATGAGCATAAAATCCAGGTTTACACTGTAAATGTCGTCAAACAAGGAATTCAAGTTAAAAACTATCGCCTAAATTTTTACATACTCCAAACACCCTATAAAACATTATGTTGTCATCGGCGAGAATTTTTATTAAAATCAACCACCCAAAACCACCCCATTAGTAGTCCACGCAAATTAGACGAAAAAATAGCGAATAGAAGAAAAAAATTATATACAAATTATATTTGGGCCATGCATAGTTCATAGAGGTAGAAGTAAGGATCCGAAAAGTTCCCACCTTACCCGTTGATGGAAACGCCTTTTTGGGGCGAAAAACCACCCCTAGATAGGAGTTAGTTACGATTATTCTCATTTTTCTTCGAATCCCTCATTTCCACAAAAAACAGGTATAGGAACAAACATATTCGTCATTAAATTACACAAAAAAAGTTCTATGGTCGATTTGCGTACATCCCACCGTTTTCTCGCTATCGACGTTCATATTAGGGGTAGTTTGGAGCGCTCAGCGAGAAATCGGTGGTACGCGATTTTTCACAGCGAATATCTTCGAAACGGCTACTTTGACGTCAAAAATGGTTATAATGAAACAGGGAAACAAAGGAGAGCATATACAGTTCTCGCGATTTACATTCCTCGGATATTTTGAGAAACTGTAAGGAAACTGTGCTGTTTGCACATGCATTTAGTGGTTGCGACACTACTTCTGCTTTGTTCGGTAAAGGCGAAGCACAAACTGTAAATATACCTAATAACAGAAGAGATTTCAAGAATCAACAAAAGAAGAAGTCGCAACTGCTGGAGAGCGTTTCACGGTGGCGTTATATAAAGCTCCAAAGAAAGAGAAATCTTTAAATATACGTAGATTTCTCACATTCAATGAATTGGTTGGGAAATCAAGTAACGCTGTACTATTATCGAGACTACCGCCAACGTCTGCCGCTTCAATGGGGTTGGAAGAAAACTGACAACCATTCTTTCACCCATTTTTACACCTGCGGCACCAGCTCCGTCTTCCGATCTACTACTTATATCTAGCAACTGCAGGATGGGTTGCGGGAAACGATGCGGGTGTGTAAAAATAGGATTGCGCTGCTCAACCATGTGCTCCAACTGTCACGGACAAGGCTGCTTAAATTCACCTACCGAAGATGAGTTGATTGAAGAAAACCCTATCGACGACTGAAACCGACAATGACGACCTACAGGGGAAACCATTTACAAAAAAAACGCACCGAGACCTCTACCTCATGGGAGGTGTGGAAACGAGGTCATATTACAAAGTGCGTATCTTCGAAAAAAGCGAGAAAATTCAACAAAAATAATAATAAAAAAAAGAAAAGTACAAGATGAATCTTGTAGAGGAGAATCCGCTCTACAAATTTCATTATAACCATTTTTGAAGTCAAAGTAGCCGTTTCGGAGACATTCGCTGTGAAAAATCGCATACCACCAATTTTTCGCCGAGCGCTCCAAACTACCCCCTACTATGAACGTCGATAGCGAGAAAACGGTGGGGAGTACGCAAATCGACCATAGAACTTTCTTCGTGTAGAATTTAATGAAGAATATTTTTATTTCTATATCTGTTTTTCGTGGGAATGACGGATCCGAAGAAAAATGAGAATAATCGTAACTAAGTCCCGTCTGGGGGTGGTTTTTCGCCCCAAAAAAGGTGTTTCCATCAACGGATAAATTGCGACTCATCACAGTAAAGGATGCATTTCACGCAACCAGTCGCAGTAATCTAGCCTTCGATCAGCGTCATCTCCAGATAAACGTTGATGCAACGCTGCAACGGATATTCATATGGACAAAATCCATGCTTTTTAATAATTTTCCTAGCTGATTCACGACTTATATCCAATTCGTGTCCTATTCCTCTGACCAATACATTGATTTCTGTTGCTTTATCGATAGCAAAATTGTGGATTTCAGGATTTTCTTCTTGTCTAAAGGATGAGTGTCACAACATAAGAAACATTCCACTGAAAAATCAATAAATCGTGCCAACACTTTGTTACTGACATAATATGTTATGTGTTATTAAATATAAAAGTTCATCAACGTTGCGCTCATAGTTAAAACAATACGAGAATAATGACAAATCGACGATTTCTCGTTATGTTTCGTTATTCTCGTCGGGTTTTAAGATGAGTTCAACGTTGATACACCTTTATATTTACATATTTTATTAATCTCTTAATAATACATAACATATATCAGTAACAAAGTGTTGGGATGTTCAGCGGAATTTTTCTTACCTTGTAGACGCTCATCCTCTCTAAAAATGAGAAATGTTATCTGCAGGAGTGTTGTCTTTCGGGAAACCATCGCTCATACAAACTTTTGGCTACTATTGCCTTCTTACGGTATTCGCCGTAAATTAGTAAGATGTCTACTTATTCGCCTTTTGAGTATACCGGGTGTAAACGAATAGTGGGCCACCCCTGTAACTTCCTTGTTTTTAAAGATATCGGGATGAAATTTTGTATGTTGAAATTAGGTAAGATTTCCAACTTTTTGAGACCCATCCGCCATATTTATCACTTTCGGTTTTACCGGAAATGGCCCCAATAGTCTTTTCTAAATGGACCACTCTGTATGTTTTTACATTTTTGAAATGAAGATCACATTTTGGATACATTTATACTATTTTGAACAATTTATACAGTGTTGCACGAAAAATAATTCGAATTTTAGTTGTCAATCTAGATGGCTGCGAATATGTTAAAATTATTTTTGTTCCAATGTATTTCATATAAAAAATACGAGAACGTCAATATGTTGAATAATACATCATACAGGGTGCTGTAAACTCATTAAAATCACATTTTAAAAAATGACTCATTTTTTAAAAACACTGATACGGGCCACCTGGATATTCAGAAAGCTCTATTTAGTAGGGGTTAAGCGGTACCAAAAGTTCCGTAATGTGTAATCGTTGCCGGCAGGAATGACAATTTTTCTTAAGAAATTTATGATTTATATCTAACTTCAATTAAATTTTGATCAACCCTGTATATTTGTGTTAGTATTTTATCATGATACAAAGAATAGAAGGTATGATACTCAGTTCGCCAAATTCGGTGTTGGCGCAAGACGTCACGCGGTGATAGCGGGATTTTAAATTACATAGGATTTTCCTCATGATACAAAGAATTTGTATCATGGATCCACCTGAACTCATTGGCATTTTGAATAAATAGGGATTCTTAGTGTTCTTAGTAACCTTCGTTCTTTATAAATGAGCTTTATCTTCGCATAAATACGTTTTAAACATATTGTCACTTTTACATGATGCCAATGCACAACGCATTTTTATAAATAAAGGTTATTGCAAGAACACTAAAATAAGTAAAATAAACCAAAAAACAACTTCCACAGACGTCGGCAAACTCACTTTTACGAAGGAAGCGGGTAGAAAATTATCACCGCGTGACGAACAACTGTCGATTTGGCTCCGCCCGCATGCGCAATCCCATACCTTGTATTCTTTGTATCATGGTATTTTATGATATGCAATAAGAATGAGCCAGAGGTAGTGATGGGCGATATCGTGATTTTTCAATCACAACGTAAATCGTTACTGTGATTTTCTTATATCAGTGAATTTAAAGCGTGATGTGATCACGACTTTCATAATACCACGTACGAGAGATCCCTCTCCCTAAATAAGCGCCGACAGACAGTGAATGGTGAATTTTAGCTACTTTTGGTAATCTGTGCTGCCGCAGATATGCATAATATGTATAATATATATTATGATTTGTTTATCCAAATAACCTCTGATGTATAGATTGGTAATAAAGTAAAAGCATACTAGGTTTTGAATGGAACTTGATAATAGGATATTTTTGTAAAGTTGTATTGTTGTGCGCCAAAAATGGGACGTATTTATGCTAAAATCTAGTTGGTGTACATCTACCTGTAATTTTTGGGACATTGTCAGTTATTTGTCAAAATTCATTGCAAGTGTGCAAATAGAGACAGATTTACATTAGATAAATAGTTGTCTTATTTTTTTTGCTCACGACAGTACAAACATTAACATTTCGGAAGCATCAATAAATTTCTTGTTTATATTTATGTTTATTTTACACGAATTTTTGTTAATTTAAAATGGTATATTTATTTTTTAATGTTATTTTTTTTGTTGTTTTATAATACACCTATAAGGATGTTTTTTAAAAATGTTTTCATTTGCTTATTGTCGAATTCCATATTTTTATTCATATTTCATGCCGAAACGTAAATGCTCAATATTTGCAATAAAATTGCTAGTATATTTAATCATATAAAATATTTTTACGCATGGTTTTAGTAGTTATACTTCTGGTGTTATAACAAAAATGTTCCGTCACGATGCCTCGAATCGCCACATCACATCGACAGTCAATAAAAGACAAATATATTTATTTATATAAATATCTAAATAGTGTGAAATGCGTATCTAATACCGCTAATAAGGCACGGGATCGCTTGCTTTACGTGTTAATACATACGGCCGCAAACAATAATCGACTGAAAGTAAATATTGTGAAATATCGTCTTGTTTAGACCACGACAAGGGAACGAAATACGGAAAGTCGTGATCACGTCACGCTTTTCTGCCAACTTTACTAACAGTCGTTACCTGTGATTTCTTAATATCAGTGATTAAATCACAGTTCGTGATATATCGCCCATCACTAGCCAGAGGCCCATTCGGTCTCCTGCGGAGACCTATCTGACATACCTATTTGTCACTTCCGGTTTCACCGCAAATAACCTAAATACAGTACTACAGTAGGTTAACAAATTGTTTATTCCAATCTCTAATTTAACAATTGTTCAAAATGACCTGCACTTTGATCTCTGCCTTGTTGCATATCATAAAATATTCACACAAATATACAGGGTTGATCAAATTTAATTGAAGTGAGATATAAATCATAAATTTCTTAAGAAAAATTGTCATTCCTGCCGGTAACGATTACAGATTAAGGAACTTTTGGTACCATTTAACCCCTACTAAATAGAGCTTTCTGAATATCTGGGTGGCCCATATCATAAGGTTTAAAAAAAATGAGTCATTTTGAAAAATGTGATTTTAATGAGTTTACAGCACCCTGTATGATGTATTATTGGAAATATTGACGTTTTCGTATTTTTTATATGAATTACATTGGAACTAAAATAATTTTAACATATTCGCAGCCATCTAGATTGAAAACTAAAATTCGAATTATTTTTCGTGCAACACTATAAATTGTTCAAAATGGTACAAATGTATCCAAAATGTGATCTTTATTTTAAAAATGTAAAACATACAGGGTGGTCCATTTAGAAAAGATTATTGTGATCATTTCCGGTGAAACCGGAAGTGATAAATATGGCGGATGGGTCTCAAAAAGTTGGAAATTTTACCTAATTTCACCATACAAAATTTCATCCCGACATCTTTAAAAACAAGGAAATTACAGGGGTGGCCCACTATTCGTTTACACCCGGTATAGTAACAGTAAAAACCACGAGTAGACAAGCAATTATTGCACTACGCATTAACTGAACTGTATTTTTTGTTAACAAAGTTTTGTATAACTGTCACAAGTGTCACACAGCTTTTGTTTCTCGTGGCTTGCTTTAAAAATCATTTATACTATTTTTCTATCATAATAAAAAAATAAATTATAAGTTTCTTCGAGTTTAATATTCAATGGATTTTGGGTTTGACGATACCGTTGAATTGGTCTTAAAAATTTGTATTTGCGGGGGTGATGCCATTTACAAGAATCTAATTTCAAAAGATTAGTTATTAAATTTGTTGGTTAAAAGTAGAATTTATATTTTTTCAATAATTTTTGTCATTTATGATGATTTAAAGCTAATGGCAGCATTCTAGATTCAAAACAAAACTTGGCTTTAAAAAAATCAAGTAGGCGTAAAAACTCACCAAAATAGTTCAAAACCATTCAAAATTTTCCCAGGATAATGCAATAATATACAGGCTGTTCCATTTAAAAATCAAGAATTAGTGTCACTTCCGGCTGAGTCCGAAAAATCTTCAAATACGTTAAATTTTACGCCTATATTAACTGTGCCGAGTTTCATTATGATATCTTAAAAAACAAGTGGTAAACGATGGGTGCTAGCCGATATCATTGTCACCCGGCGAGAAAGTAAAAAAAAAATGCACTTTATGAGGATAACCGCATACTTACCATACATCTTGTACACACCCCTAGCCAATGTTAAGCCAGCTATCCCCAGAACAAAATGGCGATCGCGTTTCCCAAAATAAGCGCCATAAAAGTTAAATTACATTAAATAATTTACTATATTAAACTAGGTGTGTAGTTATATGTTTTAGGGATGCTGAATTAAAAAAAAAAAGGTGCTAAAACATTGTCAGGCGTCCGTAAGACCAGATATCCAATATGGCGACAATATATACTTTTTCGGCTGACGTATTGTACAAAAAATATTTAATCTTTTTGTATCAATTTTAAGTTGTAACAAGGTAAGAGTCAGCTCCTAATGAAAGGGTGTAATAAATGAAATGCCGGATACATTTTGAAAGTACTGTTTTAATTGAAACAGCAACCCAACGCTTTGGAGTTCGTCCTCTTCGACTCCTGTCATCCGATATTTCCTGAACTATCAATCGGTCTATATTTTCAAGTCTTCGGTTGATGTGGCCAAGAAATGAGAGAATTCAAGATAATACGATGCTGGAGAGTCGCCTTCGGCGACGTATTTCTTGAAGAATTATCTGAAACCTATTCATGGGCATCAATTCATCCCCGTTTGCTGCAACTAAGGTGGCGCCATCTGCCAATATCACAAAATCTTGGTCCCGCCTATGGCTATTCCAAGCTGTAAGTCCTGCAGCATACGACGGATCACGTGTTCACTATAGGTGTTAAAGAGGAATGGTGACAGAATACCACCTTGGCTGACGCCTTTGCCTACTTTACATTTGTCGGAGTAAAACAGCGTTTGAGCTTCCTCCGAGGGCAGCAAAGGCTTTTTGAAATTCTTCTGATTTCTCCAAGATTTTGAATGGTCGGACTTAGCCTTTTCGATAAAAAGCTGGATTCTGATCACAGCCTGTGAACGCATGAAACGCTGCTAGAAAGCGAGCTAAGAGAGGAGTCATAGTTTTATATAAAGCTGTTACGTCTATCCATCTTCTGTACTTTCCAACACCAACGTCTAGCCATACATGTGAATTGTTGTTCTGTAAAAATTGCATGTTGCTCAACAATAATACCAGAATATCTGTGTCATTACATCATACGGAAATATTTGATCTTTCTGCAATTTGACAGGCATGGAAAATTATTTTCGTATCTGCCTCCTCATGTTGTGCACAATCTAGAGCCTCTTCAATCATTCTAACAGTTTGGCCATCAACAATAGAAAATTTATTACATAAATAGTTTTTCCACCTATTAGACTAGGGTCCTCATGTCGCCATTGATTAATAAGGAAGTCGACGAAAGCAATTTTGAAGTTCATATATTTCAGCCCTGGAAATTACTGACGCGTTGATTAGATTGTGTCATGTGAAAAGCTGCCCCCTCTGACATACCATGTAACTTATGTTCTACGTCTTTGACTGACGGTTTGAAATAACGGTCAAATACTAGACGAATTTCTTGTGTTTCATAACTATCTAAGAGGCAAAGTATCCTTCTTGAAATATCCCCGTATGTGCTACCAGCGTCTTTCAACGAATATAGGGAGAAAAACCCATCAACGATTATAATGCCCGAATAATCTGGGCCTTCAGAAACAACTCTCTTTTCCAACAGCCAAAGCAGAGCCGCCTTCTCGCTCTTGTGATGTGCTCCGCTAGGCTGACAAAAAGAAGGTGCAATGGGGGACGTTGGGGAAGTAAGAGCAAACCACAGATCAATCTGGGAATTCAGAGAAAGACTGAGCAATGTTCCAAAAATGTCCCGTTGTAATCTGATATCCTGAACTTTCCCGTTGATAATCTCTTTCTTTTTCGTAACTATTTTCGCAAAATTTATTACTTGGTTTTGTTTGCTCAAATAGATTGCCATTAGCTTGACATTCGGATATGAACTTGTTGCGGAGCATCCGCCCATCATTCTCTATCCCCAACAAGAACTTTTCAATTGCTTCTGTGGCAGATTCTCCTACTGCTATATCTCAATTCAGCAGTGACTTCACATCCTTTTAGTAGTTTGGCTTCCTCTAGTACATGCGAAATCACAGTGGATCTAAGCGCATGACCCATTGCCCAGCGTTGTCGTGCACTGATAGAGTTTGTCAAATACAGAATCCCTGTTAGTTCCCTTGCAGCATCGGCGTTTATAGTTTGCTCTAAAGCCAAATTTATTGGAATAAAAAAAAGTTTTAGCCTTGCTGCTTTGATAATTTTAGCCTTCAGTTTGATACAACTTTGATTGATATTATTAGAACGGCAGTTCTCGATTAATTCATGTCTTGTTCATCATTTTTAACGAGAATTAATCGAGAACTGCCTCGCCGCGGTATAAAAATTACGACATTTTCTTCGACTGTCGGAAAGCCGTTTGCTAGCCGCCCGTACCGTTTTTCGAAGTTTTCTCATATGAAAAAGTATCTTAGAATTTCATAATCTATAGAGTTTACCTGCGATAGAGCTCGCTGTTATGACAGAGGTTTTTGGTAACGGGCTGCCATACTATTCCGTATGTTCCTGGCTAAAAACAAAGAGGAAGGAGACAAATTGCATCGTTGGTGTTCAAGAAAATGTTTATAATCATTTGTGACATTAATGACATTAGTGGTGTTTCGGATTAAAAACAAAGAACTCACCTAGCCATGTTAGTGCAATTCTTGCAATTAACATACAGGAGAGGGACGCATTCTACCAGGAAGCATCTACAGGCTTGAAGAGCTTGCATTTATCAAATTACGACGGCCCTGCCATATCGAAGGAAGGGACGGGAAGTCCACTTCACCAACTAATTTGAACTATGTTTCATTAAACCCCTATTATCTGGATAGGGATTTTCGCATGTGGGTTCATGCCGCTCTGATAAACATCTCTCGAGGTGCTTCTGATATTGAAGGTAGTCTGTTTTCCTTCAGAAGTTGTCTATTACAGAATCGTACTGAAGTATTTCTTTTGGTACATGAAGATTACAAATTGTTCTATCCCAGAGAGTATATTCATTTGCAGTTCTGATAGTAGAGCTGAAATGATAGTGAAAACAGTGAAATCAGAAGTAGCTTTATCGTAGCACATCCAAGTGTTCGAGATACTGAGTTTTCCATTGAATGTAAATGTTGAAACAGTATCACACACTGTGACTGCATGGAAGCCCCACAGAGAAACAAATTTCTCTTAATCAGGTCCAGGGCAATGGTGTGAGCTGAAGCATACCTTTGTCTCTGAGTTCAAAGTTAATGGAAACCCACAGAATCAAGGTCTAAAGTCCTAAACCCAAAGAAGAAAGTTATGCAAGGACCAGACCATGGATGACTGCATATCTTGTGTGCATATCATTCGTTCCTATGCCTACTCAAAAGTCGCGCAAGTAAGTTCCAAAAGATATGTTGGAGTGGTTTCAGAACTGACCTATTTATTCTATTAGCCTAGACACTGTTTTGATTGAGATTCGAGATATTCACCTCTAAACGGACACTGTATGATCTGAAAGGAATAATAATCCGAGTCTTTCCTCGATCTGATATATCTTTCTTAGTAAATTAGAATGTGTATAAAGGTAACATATATTTTTGTGGTAGTAAAAATATTTCTACAAAACAGAAAAAAAAACAGTTTGAAACATCTAAAATTATATTCGTATTTTGGACTGAAAATCCGCAGTGCTACATTTCAGTGTCATTTTTCAAAACGTGTTCGTCAAAACGAACATTTAATAAAAAATTAAAATAAAAACATAAAATTTAAATTTTTTGGCGGCCATTTTGGTCATATCTATGTTGAATATCTCATCTTATGAACTTCCGACAACGTTTTAGAACCTTCCTTTGAATTCAACATCTCTAAAAACGTATAATTATGTATCTAATTTCAATATATTAAAATAATTGAGATAATTTGAATTTTATGGCAACCATTTTGGGAAACATGGCCGCCATTTTATTGGAAGAGTAGATTTCACTTGGATTCCCTTCGTGAACGTTGACTCGGGGGTGTGGACATGATGTATGGCAAGTTTGGTGTTCTCATAAAGTGCAGTTTTTTTGTAAAAATGTTGCTTAAATAGTCAACTAATAGTCCATTCCGAGGTCCATTCACTTTAAAAATGAATGACGGTGGTTTTAGATAAGGCGCTATTTCCTTGTATCTAATTAGTCAAAACAAAAAAATTTACATTCCAGTCGGTTTTTTACGATAGTAAATGGTCATTTTGAATAGTAAGTGATTCATGTTTTGGAATGTGTGGCTGTGCAAATCAGTCTCGGGAGTACCGAGTACTTAGTTCATTCTTAAAGTGGATGTACTTCCATTATAGTTTTACTTGGGAGGGAATAACGAATTGAAGTAATCTTCGTTAGACGAACCAGCAAGGTAAGCTACGAAGATCCAATAAGGAAATAAATGATGGTACGCTGGAACAAATTTTTGTTATGTTCCTAAAAGTGTCCTTAATTTTACATTAACGCACTCCTCCATCACTCCAGCTTTGGCACTTATTACATTACACAAACTTATGTTTTGCACTATTTTTCCAAGATGTTAAATCTAGGATGGTAGAAGTATACAAAATTAACATGTTGCCAAGGACATTATTAGGAAGACAATTTTTTTTTCCAATTTCGCCTCTTTTTTTTCCCCATTGGACGACTTACTGAAGGATTTTTTTTTACATCGAAAGTTATAAAACGATTTCGGGCAGATTTCTTCTCTTCGTTCTTTTCTTCCTGTAATATATTTTACTACCTCAAAATAACTTTTAATTTATTTCTTTAGCTACTAGTGGATGTCTCGTGATCTCAGTGTTCGACTTGGCCTCCAAATTTCCACCAGTCTACCTCGGGGCACAACTCTCAGGCCAGTCGATATGCGGAATCCTAGCTGCTGTTATGCAAATTTTTACCTTATCACTCAATGTTTCGTCTAAAGCCAACGCAATGATCTATTTCTCAATATGTACTTTTCTCACAGTGGCCACCACAGTGTTTTACGTATTGGTTTTCTACCGGAGCAAATCTTTCCAAATATATTTAAATAGAGAGGTGGCAAAGCACAAAATAGACTTCAGTAACTTTAAGCCAGTCATTAGAAAAATGATAATTTTTTTAATTCCATTGGTGATAACTGCCGGGAGTGGAGTCCTTGCTTTCCCTGGAGTGGCGTCTTTGGTTGAATCTACTGGAAAGGGTACTAGCAGATGGAGTGGTAAGTAAGTTGTAGGCGGTGAAATAATTTACATTCGAAATGTTGTATGTTTATGATTACTTCACTCATTAATGTGATAGCCAATGAAAGCCTTTTTTTGACAGCGTTGCACCAATCCATCGAAATTAACAACAAACTGGAAGGTACTCAACTAGAGAAAGTGATTCATAGAGAGAAGCTTGCGTGCATTACTCCATCTTTTTTCAGTCTGTGTACAGACGGTTCAATGAATCAGACGTTTCCTTCAACCAATCAGATCTTGTCAGACCAGTACAAAATAGTGCGCGCAAGTTTCTGTTTCCGTAAAAACATGCTTCAGGGGTTTTGTATTCCTAAAGCATTCAGTGCACGTTCCAGAATGTTATCAATTTCGATGCACCAATCAAATATCATTATCAGGGGTAAACTAGCCTAGATCAGCTTTTGACAGTACCAACACGAAAAATTTATCGCTGTAATTTTTTCTATGGATGCATCGACAGATTTATCGCTTTAATATTTTGATATATGTCATGTTCTGTTTCGTAAAATATTTTCCTCAAATAGGATCACTCGGGCTTTCAAATTGTATCTATAAATGTTTTTTCGAGATAAGTTGTTAATATAACTCGTGCAAATTTTAGTAATGATATAGTATATATAATGTTTGATATGCTGACAAACTATTTGTAACTATTTCAATTTCCCTACTTTTATGTTTCTAATTTAAAAATTGTTAGCTAAGCTCTTAGAATTTAATAATATAGAAGATCCTTCAAGCAAAAATTAAAAGTAAAGGTTGAAATATAT
The DNA here is from genome assembly GCA_936432065.2 of Rutpela maculata. Classification (NCBI taxonomy): domain Eukaryota; kingdom Metazoa; phylum Arthropoda; class Insecta; order Coleoptera; family Cerambycidae; genus Rutpela; species Rutpela maculata. The sequence continues at coordinate 249,188,405 of OW386286.2, forward strand.
ACAGCTATAGCTCATGCAGAGCTAAGTTAAATATAAAATTCAATGGCTTAAAAACGTAGTTGCATAATACTTTGATACTTTTTGTATGCAAGGTTAAACAATTAAACATGATTAAAAATATGCTTTTAAATAATGTTAAAATCACTTAATATTACTAGCTTTGTTTTAAATAGCACTTTTGTAATTTTTTTAAGAGAAGTTTTAGATATCCTCCAGATTTCTGGAAAAATATTTTTAACAGATAAATAAAACTATTTTTGACTTGAGGACTGTGTTTGGACTTTTTAGAAGGTAAACATACAAAAAGTCCCCGAACGTAATAGGTTGGGGGTGGGGGGGGGGTTACGCAGAGGGGCACGAAGAAGATCCCGTTTTTTTGTTTTTCGCTCATATCTCGGAAGCGGTGAAACCCAATAAAAAAGTGGCTACATGCAAAATTAAAGCTGACTAAATTTTCTGCAATAATGTTTCTATTAATTTTTTTCGTATCTGTTATGGTTCAGTAATAAATTGTATATCTTTTGATAGTATTCTAACTTTATTATAAATTGAATGAAAATTTTAATAATCATCGTAGAAACAAATTTCTTGTACAGATAGATATCCGTTTCACAGCAGACTGAACTCAAATATCGAATAAAAAATGTTTTTGCGTCTGTAACTGTGTGTGTGCGAGTATACCGTTTCTTGTAAACACGATAACTTCTGTTAGACTTAAAATATTTAATTACAATTTGAAACATTTGTAATACTATTACAATAATCTCTATTGAAATTGGGCTATATCTGTAATACATGGTGATAACCAGAGGCTTACAAACTCTCACTTCATAATAATCTTATTAAAAATACCAAACTAAGTCTAACAGAAGTTATCGTGTTTACAAGAAATGTTATACACGCACACATACATATACATGGACACATACACACTTACATACACAAAGACATTTTTTACTCGATATTTGAGTTCAGTCTGCTGTGAAACGGATATCTGTACAAGAAATTTTTTTCTATGATGGTTATTAAAATTTTTATTCAATTTATAATAAAGTTAGAATACTGTCAAAAGATATACAATTCATTACTGAACCATAACAGATAGAAAAAAAAATAATAGAAACATTATTATAGAAAATTTAGTCAGCTTTAATTTTGTATATATATAGCCATTTCTTGATTGGGGCTAATCGTTTTCGAGATATGAGCGAAAAACCAAAAACCGGGACCTTCTTCGTACTCCCTGCAGCCCCCCCCCCCCCCCCTACGTTCGCGGACTTTTGGTATGTTTACCTTCTAAATAGTCCTCAAGTCAAAAATTGTGATCTCGGCATTTCCCTCTAGAAACCATTCATTGACAGGACTATATAAGCTGTTAGTATTATAGGGACTTATAGGGACTGTTATCAATGTCCTGAGCAGAGGCGTAACTATGGTAGGGCAAACCGGGACAGTGCCCCGGGGCCCCGAGAGACCAAGGGTCCTAGCCGGCGCCTGGCTTTTTTTCAGATTTCTGCCCCCCCTCCCCCCGCTCATCAAAAATATGTTAAAAAATTTTGGGACGTTTTTTGGATTCCCCCCTCCCCGCTCATCATTTTTTTTTTTTCGGATTAGGATTAGGTATTAAGAAAATAATATAATAGGGGGCCCCCAACAATTTTTTGCCCTGGAGCCCCATGACGTCTAGTTACGCCTCTGGTCCTGAGAAAAAGTTTTATGTGAAAAACCCTTGGCAAATGCATCGACGATTATTTGTAGCTCATTCGATAAGGTCATTATAGATTCCGGATCACAACGCTGGAAATAATAAATAAGGTTTTCAGAAAGTATGGAGATGAAAACGGAACAAAAGGAAGACAGAATAACAAAAATATAATAACATCAAGATAATATACATATACCAAAAATGAATTATACCTTATAAACATTACATTCTGATATTAATATATGTTTTTAAATGAATGTTTATTTATTATAGTACCTTGGTACTATAACATTCTTTCTGGTTTTTAAATACAACTAGAAGCAGTTTGGATTAGTTTACATTTGCTTTTAGAATTTTAAACTGGTCACTTCATCTGCCAAGCTTTTTAATACTGCGTCAATGCTTTAGTTTTCTTTTTATATTACGTATAATATTCCGTGGTATTTATTAGTTTTTGAAGTATTAGCAGTAAAAACCGAATCTCAGATAGTACAGAAAACATCACATGCTTCATTTACATTATTCAACACTAGTGAAACCGATATTGAGGCCTCATCACAAAGATATTTCACACAGTAACGTTGATAAATAAAAAAAAAGAAAACGTATATTTCGTTTATTGTTCATAATTCATAAGAAAGTAACATGCTTAAAAATTAAACTAGATATGTGATTATCTGTTTCAGATGTATTCTTCATACCAGTTTGTTGTTTTCTGTTGTATCATACATCCGACTTTTGTGGGCGAGAAGTTGCTCTTCGATGGATAAGGGTGAGAACATTTATTAGACAGGCAGATATATTGATAACGTTTATTTAACCACATTATATACTTTGTACATTTGTATCAAGTCAGAACAAAAAACTTTTATAATCATAAAATACAATCTTAATAGACATTAAGATTGTAAATGGTTGGTGGAATATAAATACAAACATTCAATGACAAATACAAATACATACAAGCTATTATGTAAGACGGTGTAACTAAAAATAAAACTAAAGACTACATACAGAGTTATGCAATTGTCAAAAACGAAAACTAACTTATAGTTAATGGATTTTAGCTCATGGAATAGTATGGTACGATTAGTGAATAGTGTGCATATAGACACACATATACATACGGTGTGGAACAGCCAAATGGAATAAATTCAGTATCTCAATTATTGTGCATATTTATAAAAAATCCCGAGACACGTCGATTTTAGATTCTGAAATGACATCCTGCAACATACAAATTTCGTCTCTAAATTCAACCTCCTTTGAGTGGCAGTTGTAACCCCTAAATTTTTATATGGGAAGTAGGGGCTTCTGATACCTCATTTGAAAGGTTTTTCATTCTGTATGTGTTTATTCTCTATTTAAAAATGCTATAGTTCTAATATTTATTGCAAAAAAATAATTTATGTACTTAATGTAATTCACTAACCAAACTAAAAAAAACTTAACTTTAATGTAGTAAATGTTCAAAATGAGTTCCTTGAATGTCTTGGCAGCATCCTAATCATAAATGAAAATGTCTTCCAACGTTTTCCAACATCTGAGGAGAGACGGACCTAACCACATCCGTTATTCTTCTTCTTAAGTCAGCTATATCGCGTGGATTAGTTTTGTGTACCATACTTTTCGCATATCCCCACAGAAAAAATCTGAGGGAGTAAGATCAGGTGAACGGGCTGGCCATTTTAGCGATCCTCGCTTCCCTATCCACCGATTTGGAAATGTTAAGTCGAGGTATTGCCGGACATCGACTCAGTAATGTGGTGGTACTTCATCCTGCTGGAACCATATTACATCCGCTGGAACTTGTGAGTTTGCTTGGGCAGGATATAAGTTTGCCAAAGTTGGCAGGACATTATGTTGGAGCAGAGCTAAATAATTATCTCCATTCAAATCGCCATTAATGAAAAGGGGACCAATGACATGATTTCCAATTATCTCTGCCAAAACATGAACCAAATTTTCAGGATTTTGCGTATGTAATTCTCTCATCCAGTGAGGATTTCATTAGCCCAGTAGCGATAGTTTTGACGATTAACATGGCCATGACGAGTAAAAGTGGACTCATCCGAAAACAAAACATTTTCTAGTTGGATAACATTGTTATCAAACCTTTGCTTGTTCACAAAAATACACTCAAATAACACACAAAAATACGTTCTTCTATCAAAATAATCTTCACTAAGCTCCTGAGTTTATAGGGATGCATTTTATTTTCTTTTAATACGCGAATAATTAAGGAATTGGAAACAGTAAATGCTGAAGCTGCTAGTCGACTTGATTTATTTATTTATTTATTTATTTATTTATTTATTTATTTATTTATTTACTTATTTATGTATCTATTTATGTATTTATATATTTATTTATGTATTTATGTATTTATGTATTTATGTATTTATGTATTTATGTATTTATGTATTTATGTATTTATGTATTTATGTATTTATGTATTTATGTATTTATGTATTTATGTATTTATGTATTTATGTATTTATGTATTTATGTATTTATGTATTTATGTATTTATGTATTTATGTATTTATGTATTTATGTATTTATGTATTTATGTATTTATGTATTTATGTATTTATGTATTTATGTATTTATGTATTTATGTATTTATGTATTTATGTATTTATGTATTTATGTATTTATGTATTTATGTATTTATGTATTTATGTATTTATGTATTTATGTATTTATGTATTTATGTATTTATGTATTTATGTATTTATGTATTTATGTATTTATGTATTTATGTATTTATGTATTTATGTATTTATGTATTTATGTATTTATGTATTTATGTATTTATGTATTTATGTATTTATGTATTTATGTATTTATGTATTTATGTATTTATGTATTTATGTATTTATGTATTTATGTATTTATGTATTTATGTATTTATTTTTTTTTTTTGTTGTAAACCCGGCATCGACTGCTAAGGTCATTAGCCGTGGTTATATTGTTTTTTGAAACATTTGTATTATTTCGTCTTGTAGTTTACAGTTTCAGATTTTATAGAACAGGTTACAATTTTTAAGGTACGTAAGTAATTTTTGTATTTCTATGTCGTTAAGTATGTCTTTAATTGTATTTTTTAACTTCGTTCTGTCTCGTTCTATTGTATATCTCGGACAGGTCAAAAGAAAGTGTTCGACCGTAAGAAGTTCGTCACATTCTTGGCATCTGGGAGGTGGTTCTCCTCGTAATAGATGCATGGCTGTTAAGTTCGTATGCCCTATTCTTAGTCTCTCGATAGTGACTTGTTCACGTCTTTCTAAATTCCTAGGTATTTTCCAGGGAGTTATTGATGGTTGGATGTATTTTAAAGCCGTGTGTTCCCCATTCCAGGCATTTTGCCATTCAAAATTTTGCCTTTTTTTCCATGTGATTATCAAATCTTCTGGGCGGATTTTTATCTCTCGTGTCCATTCCATCTGAGCTGCATGTCGTGCTTCTTGGTCTGCCACTTCATTTCCGTGAATACCCACATGACTCGGTATCCACATAAAGATTATATTTTTATTTGTTATTTTTAATTCGTGCAGCAAAGTTAATATTTTTAGGACTAATGGATCTTTTATTAGTCTGTTTTTTATCGAAGTTAAACTGCTCTCTGAGTCTGAACATATAATAAAATGGACGTCATTAGAGTTTTGACAGTAGATCAAAGCCTCTTGGATGGCATGCAGTTCAGCTGTAAACACTGACGCATCAGGATGTAGAGACCATGATTGGTTTCCACCTGGGGTAACTAGTGCACTTCCTACACCATCCTCTGTTTTAGATCCATCTGTAAACAGTTGTTTATATTGTCTGTACTTACTCAGATGTTCACTGAATGTTTTCCTTAATATTCCGTTTCCAATATCACCCTTTCTGAAACATTTCATATGAGTATCAATTATTGGATGCGGTAATCTCCATGGAGGTATTGTCGAGTATTTGTATGCCACAACTTCAGGTAATTGGGCACCTCTAAGAATTTGTTTAAAGCGATATTCTGCCGGTTTTGTTATTGTCGCATGCCCGTCGTATATTTCAAATTTGTCTTCAAAGAAGAGTCTTTGATTTGGGTGAGATTGTTGTGCCCATAACTTGGTTCCATAATTAAGAAGTAGACGGTCTCTTCTTAGGGTTAAAGGAGGAGTATTTGCTTCAACGCACAATGCAGTGTAAGGGCTTGTTCTAAATGCACCTAGAGCCAGGATGAGTGCTGTCCTCTATATAGAGTCTAAGAGTTTTAGGTGGGACTTTCTAGCTGCTCCATATACTACCGAACCATAGTCGGTTCGGTAGTATATGGAGCAGCTAGAAAGTCACGTATAAGGCGTATAAGGCTGTTGTACATATTGATGAGGACATCTCTGTGGGAGCCCCAGTTAATACTCGCCATACACCTCATAGTATTAATAGCTGCTTTACATTTTACCAATTTATATGCTTATCCCATATTAGCTTAGAATCAAAGGTTAGTCCCAAGAATTTTATTGTTTGTTCTACCTTTATGTATTTCCCTTAATCTTTAAGAGAGGGTCTTCATGAGCTCTTCTTAGACGACAAAAATGCACGACTGTTGTCTTGCTCGTCGAAAAACGGAATCCCTTTTGTTCTGCTGCTTCTACGATATTATTAATACTTTCCTGAAGTGTGTTTTGTATGTCTTCCATGGATTCTCCCGATAAAAAAATGGCCATATCATCTACATACAGGCTTTTTTGTACCCTATTGTCTACATTATTTGCTAAAAAATTTACAGCAATGGTAAAAAGAACAACGCTTAATGTTGATCCTTGTGGAATACCATTTTCTAGCGGGTGACTTTCTGAAAAAGTATTTTCAATTCTAACTTTGAATTTGCGGTCTATAAGAAAGCCTTTAATAAATTTAGGTAGGTTACCACGTAATCCCCATTCATAGAGACTTTTTATGATCGAGTATCGCCATGTGATGTCATATGCTTTTTCCAAGTCGAAAAAAACCGCCACTGTGTGCTGTCTGTTGGCAAAACTATTTTGGATATAATGTTCTAAAGAAATCAATTGTTCCGTAGTGGACCTCCATTTACGAAAACCCATTTGGGATTCGCTAAGTAAGTTGTTTGTTTCTAGGAACCAAATGAGTCTGTTGCTTACCATTTTTTCAAGTAGTTTGCTCAAACAATTTGTGAGTGAAATTGGACGATAACTCGATGGGAGTGTTATATCCTTTCCCAGCTTTGGCAAGGCTATAATTATAGCCTCTCTCCATTTACTAGGAAAGACACCTTCTTGCCATATTTTATTATATAAGTCCAAAATCAGAGTTTTCTTATTTCCGGGCATTTGTTTCAGAAATTCATACACAATTTGGTCTGGCCCGGGTGCGGAATTTTTAGTTACTTCTAGTGCTTCTTTTAGTTCCGTAATTGTGAAGATTTCATTATATGTGTACTCTTCGTCCGTATCGTAAGTCTAATTCTATCTCATTAGAATTTTTTATTTCTATGAAGGTGTGATTATAGTTTCCTGTGGAACTTACAGTGTAAAAGTGTCTAGCTAACTCATTCGCTATTTCAGTAGGGGTAGATATGGTCGATCCGTTTACAGTTAACGTAAGTGATGTCTGGGGGAATCTTTTCCCAGATATGCATCTTATATTTTGCCATACTTCAGAAGTTGGTGTTGTTCTGGATATTGTTGAAACGAATGCTTCCCAGGTTTCCTTTTTACTTTTTAGAACAGCAATTCTCGCCTTTGCACGGAGACGTTTAAAAGTTATGAGGTTGGCCTGGGTAGAATTACGTTTGAATGTATTAAACGCCCGTTTCTTTTCTGCTATTGCTTTGGCAACTTCTTGGTTCCACCATGGCACTATCTTATGTTTTCTGTTAACTGAAGTATGTGGAACTGAGCATTCAGCTGCATTAATCATTTGGTCGGACACATATTCAACTATCCCCTCAATATCTAGATCTGGAGTTTGCATTTGCTGAACTTTCTCCTGATATAAAGGCCAGTTGGCGTCTTTCAGTCGCCATTTTTGAGGTTGAGTGTTTGTCTGATATTGATTGGCAAATTCGATAATAATGGGTATGTGGTCAGAAGAAGAATCCTCCTCAGTGTCCCATTGAAGTCTATGTCCAAGCGATGGAGAGCAGAAAGAAAGGTCGATCGCAGAGAAGTTATTGGATCTCGAATTAATGTAAGTATTTTTCCCATTATTAAGTAGAATTAAATTATTTTCATCCATCCATTGTTCGATAATTTTGCCTCGAGCGTCAATTTTAGTGGACCCCATAGGGGATTATGAGCGTTAAAGTCTCCTACTATTAGGATGGGGTTTGGTAGTTGTTGGATTATCGCATTGAGATCATCTCTATTCCACAGAAAGTCAGGCAGGTAAACATTGCAGATAGTTAAATTAAACGGATAAGTTGCTTTTATGGCTACAGCTTGTAGGTTTGTTTGCAGTGGTATTAGTTGTGAGGGAATGTTTTCTTTAATAAAAGTTGCTACACCACCCCTTGCTCTTCTATCGGGTTCTACATCGTACCTAAAACTATTATAACCTCTAATATAAAGTTTTCCCCTGGTTTTAGGTGTGACTCTTGCAAGCATATGCAAAAGGGTAAAGATCTTGTGATTACTGTCTTAATTTCTGGGTAACTTTTCAATCCGTTACAGTTCCATTGTAGTATGTTTAGTAGTTTCTCTTTACTCATTGGAATTAAGTAATTAGACTAAAGTTGATTGTATATAAGACAGTTAAGTGTAAATCTGGCTGATGAGACCTCTCGCGTTTCTGGATGCCATAAATCAAAAAAAAAAAAAAGTTAGGTGTAAAAGGACAAATGAACAAGTAAATACATAGCTGATTAGACAAACAAAGAGTTAAATTAAAATAAATAAATAAATAAATAAATAAATAGATAAATAAATAAATAAATAAATAAATAAATAAATAAATATGACTAAATAGAGTATGACTAGTTACATAAATGACTGGGCGTTGGGTTCTCTACTACTCGTGCCTTGTGAAAGGTCTATGGATTCTATCTCAGAATCCGTTCTGGGATTTAAGCGTAGAGCTTTAGATTTAGGTGGACGTCCTGGTTTCCGCTTTACTGTTTTAGTTGCCTGGGAGGATGAAGACTGAATATCTTCAGATTCATCGGAGTCCTCTGCAGTTCTTTTATCAGAAGTTACAGATCGAGTAAGTGGGCCCAGTGGTTTAAATTTTGACAAGAGAAGAAAGCGCCTTCTGACCAGTTCATCAACATTGAACCTTTCTAGCAGCTTGTCGTGCGAAAACTCTATTGGCGGATAGATTTTGTCCTCCTTAAATGCCATACATTTTAAAAATCTTCTATGAATTTGTTCGATAACTTTACTATATACAGCGTAGTTAGGATTCCATACAACAGAGTTGTGTCAAGTTTAGAACGCACAAAAGACGTAAATAGAATTTTTAATGTGTCGATGTTGTTGAGCTCACCGGAGTTTCTAATGATAAAGCCTAGGATTTTATAAGCTGATGATACAATGATATTGATGTGCTGGTTAAAGGTTAACTTACTATCAAAAGTTATGCCTAGATCTTTAAATACCTCTGATTTATTTAAATGTACCTGATTTATAGAGTATTCTTGCTGCACAGGATTCAATTTTCTAGTATAGGTGACAGCGTTACATTTAGCAGCGATGAGAGGTAGGAAGTTTGAGGTGCACCAGTCGTTTATTAGATCCAGGTCAGCTTGCAGTAGCAAACAGTCAGATTCATCCTTGATAGCTAGATACAGTTTGAGGTCATCCGTATATAGTAAAAAATGGCAAACAATGTCATTTATAAATAAAATAAAGAATAGGAGACCCAACACTGACCCTTGTGGTACCCCAGAAGTACAAACCATTCTTTCAGATTTATACCCACGATATTGAACATAGTGGTTTCTACATTTTAAGTAGGAGTAGCAAAATAGAATTAAATCTCGGTTAAAGCTGAAAGCAGAAAGTTTTCTTAGTAAAATACCGTGGTCAAGTCTGTCGAACGCCTTTGAGAAGTCTGTATAAATGACATCTACCTGTCCATTGCCATCCAACACCTCCGAAATAAATTGTGTAACACAAACCAAGTTGCTGATTATCGACCGGCCTGTCACAAAGCCGTGCTGATTAGGGCAAATTTGTTCGTTGACATGTGTGTGAAGCTCCTCGTATAGAGCGAATTCAAAGACTTTACTAAAATTATTAATGATGGTGATGGGTCGATAGTTTTTTATGTCAGTTCGATTGTTTTTTTTAAAGACGGGAATAATTCTGGAGTTTTTCCATAACTCTGGAAAGGTGTTACTGTTAAGGGCTAAATTAAATAAAATAAGTAAAGGTTTCGCTAAGACATTGGCACAGTCTTTGATAAGAAATGACGGTATACCATCAGGACCAGCGGTAAATTTGTATTTTAATTTCTTGATAGCTTTACATATCTTATCTTCATTCAGTTGGACTGACTGTGGCTGTTCATGTTCATTCTCATCTAAGTCAGTGTCATCAGAGTCTACGTACTCAGATGATTCTGCAAAAGCAGTTTTAAAGTGTGTGGGTTTTCTTCAAACTCAAGCAGTATATCTAATTTGGTATCGTTACTCATTGCATTGGAAGCTTCTTTTTTTATCCGCCGTACATGTCCATTTTCCCGAAACTGCTTTTCAATTTTACTAATTGTACCTTGAGTTATAGGCGGCAAATCAGGAAATTTTTCTTGAAATAGGCGAGCAACTTCGTCCTGGGATCGCATTCTATCTCCGTAACCAACCTCTGTAAAATTATTATTTTATGCATTTCGTTTAAATAAACCATGTTTAGAAATTGCAGTTAACAAAACTCAAACAATACGCAAAACACTGACAACTATTTATTGACAAATATGACAACTATTTATTGCTGTCAATCGTTACGGAGTTTTTAATAAAACTGGAAATGCCAGCTATGAAGAATTTTGACACTTTTATGTCTTCCTTTTTGTTGATAATGTTGAAAAAGAACACTGAAATGGTATTTGCTAGCCTGCAAGAACAAAACGCTGTAAGTTGTAGTAGGAAATTTCGTCAAGCAGACTGTTAATTTTTGCAGTAAATATTAAAACCATAGATAGCATTTTTGAATAGAGCATGAAAAGACCTTTCAGACTTCCCATTAAAAAAATTAGCCACTCGAATGGGGGTTGAATTTAAGGATGACGTTGCAGGATGTCATTTCAGAATCCAAAATACACTTGTTTCGGAATTTTTTATAAATATGCACAATAATTGAGATAATTTATTCCATTTGGCTCTTCTACACTGTATACATATACATATATAAATATACAATACATACACATTCAAGTAGGTATTCTGATACTTGGAACGATCCCAATCACTCCACCTTCAAGCTACAGTCATGCAGAAAGGCTGTGTCCGTAAATAAATTTGTAAAAAACTACATCAACAAAAAATACAGACCCGTAAAATCAGTATTAGTAAAACTGGAGCCTACAGGAGCTGTGCCGGTAAAAATACAGATTTGAAGAAATAATGTATTTTTTCTCATAATTATTTTTCATGTATTACTTAATAAATTATTAATGTATCCTAGTACAGTACCTACAGGTAAAAAATATGTAAAATTTCGGAATAATTTCATATGTAACGATATTTTTTTTATGGGCTATTATTGTAGTAAAATGTATCGTCTTTGGTTTCTATATGATGCAGATACTTACATTACCCTTAAGAGGTGAAAGCCACCCCCAAATTTAAATATTTAATATTTGAAAAAGTATTATTAATTTATAGTTATGTTTTTGGGATCGATTATTACGAATCTGAGATCAAAATAAAAAACTCCAAATTGTTTTAATCTGGAACTGTGCGTCTAACGAGAAAAACCCAAGAGACCGTTTTCATGTAGAATTGACCGGCTAATCAAAAAAAAATATATCCACATGGAAAAATGTCAGTGACGTACCACTTTTGTGGTAAAAAATATCAGAGGACATGTTTGCAGGGAAGCCACTGGTGGGGCGATAAAATAACTGTGGTCTTATATGCTGTTAACACAAATCAAAATTGAAAATAATATCTAAAGTACTTTCTGAGATAGTATTAAAAAATAGCGATTAAACACAAAATTCAACAACCTGTAGCAAAAAATTCAAGCTGTCGAGGACATATGTTCATTTGAACTTTTCTTCATAAAATGACCTAAAAATTCACACCATAAATATTAGCACCTCATTAAGGAACACCCTGTATATATGTGGTTATTTAGATTGAAAAGGACCTCAACTATCACCTCACTTCGTTTGATCGTCCAGTTCTGGAACATGCTGTATAGAACAGAGCAGATTTTGCAACAAACACAATTTCGTGAAAATTTTAAAAACAGTCCGCCATTTTGATATCTAAGGAAAATTTTACGTGGGTCGCCCCTAAGATATACTTTGCCACGGTGCCAAGTTCCATATTTGTGTAATACTAAGTGTAATTTACTGATGAAATATTTTTTTTTAGTTAAAAAATGCCTATGTAGTCTTAACAGCAAGCATTCTACGATTAGCATTCATACCAATGGTAATGTTTTGTAATGCCCAACCAAGAAACCACTTACCTGTCGCCTTTGAGGGAGACTACCTATTCATAATTATTATAATTTTACTCGCAGTTACTCATGGATACTTTTTGAATCTTTGTGTAATGCAAGTACCAAGGTTAGTATTTCATAAAATATCACTATAATAAATACAACATTTTTTTTATTTACAGTCTGGTTGAAGCTAGTGACAAACCGCTCGCAATGTTCATTACGGTATTGGTAATGATGGCTAGTTCGGCAGCATTTTCCTTTTTGGCCAGTGTAATGGTACATGCATTATGATTCTTGATTATATTTTATTATTTTTTAAATAAATGTTTATAAAACTGTTTCATTTTATTTCCCTCACTTAAAAAACACTAAATACGTCAACTTTGATCTACCGTTTAACGCAAGTTATAATTGAGGAATCTTGATAATTTTAATGATATGATAGATTTCAGGCTATGGAATATAGTTTTCAATTAATCGCTGATTAATTACAACAAATAATTACTTCACTAGTATTACACTAATTCAATATTTCAGTCACTTTATCACTTTGTTTACTCCTTGACCTGTTCTCAATATCTGACCATCTGAACTGTACTAACTGTCCACTCTGAGTTTCTTCATGCCCTTATATAGTCCTAGGTAGTTCACTTTGGGAAGATTCTACTGTTCTCCAGCAAATGTCACCATTCTAGATATTTCCTGATAGATGCCTAGACTTTGACACCGCTCGCGCCATCTCTGAGACCACGGCCGAACTAACTAATTAGCTTAGTTTCTGTGTACTGTCTACCTTTTGAACTTAGAGGGATAGATGTCTCTGGGGATAGGAATGTCACAATAAGGAACATATAACCGGAGTTCAGTAAATAGGGTTTTTTGCTGAACAAAAATGCTATATAGTTATGAATTTTGGCACGGGCGTTCAGTCAAGTTCCCACGAGTCCGCTGGGAGCTATCTCCGTCGTGTCCAAAAAATAGCAGAAACTGAGCTATTTTTTTACTTCAAAATTACCTTGAGTACCATTAGAGGTATTAAAATTTTACAAGACTATTTTTTTCTTAATAATGAAATGCTTTTTTCTTGATGTATAAATTTTTATTTTTAGAAAAGTCACTCTACAAAAAAATTGCTTGTTAAGAAAAGTACGATTGGTGTACTATATTTTTTAAATTTTATTAATAATTAATAAAAAATAGCTTACATATGATCAGATAAACGTCGCTAAATGACATCAATTTGATGTCACAAAATGACGTCGCTGGGCTGTGATATAATCACGTCGTTCCAGAGATCAAAATGTCGTCTCAAGTGACCAAAAAAATGTCAAAATGACATCTCCTGCCTGGGGTGTAATTATATGAAATTGTGTTCTAGGTAAAACACACGTGTTGGAGGGAACTGAAAATTGTGTAATAAAATAATTTAAAATCTATTAAAATTAGGATAAATATAGAATGTTTAATAATAAAATAGCAATAACAAAAGCAAAGGAAAAGTTGGAATATTTTCTCAACAGGTAAATGAAAGGAGAAAATAATATTAAAACCATGAATTAGAAGCAACTGGGGCATATAATACCATTTCTATAATTTTAAATAAACATTTTTACTTTATTCTTTATTCTTCTTGCAACAAATTCAAAAGTAAGGAAAATTCCTTAATTATCTTAATTATCACGCCCGTTACTTCGGAACTAAGGCTAGGATATCCAAAAACCTCATAGCTGTATTACATCGTTATCCATTATCCAAGCAAAGACTAAATAATATAATTATATTATTTAGCCTTGATCCAGGCTTTGGTCCTATAGTGAAACACCGTAGACGTTCCTGCTAGAGATTCCAATGCCAATTGCCAATTTCATTAATCATCATGCAATATTATTAATTAGGAATTAGCATAGACAAAATGTTATTCATACATCACTTCAAATCATTACTAATATTTATCATTTATATATTATTATTAGATAGATAGATAGATGTGATTCTGCATACCGTATTACATTCATTTCGCCTTAGTCATCTTTATCTCTCTTTAATCTTTCTAATTATCGAATTATTGTTGATATTTGTAATTTTTGTTTCCAATTTATAAATAAAGTGTTAATTCGAGGGGGTAATTATGTCACTATTTTACGTAGTTAAAATTAACCATCGCAATTTTTTACAAGATATAGGCCTTTAATATTAAACTTTGAAAGAGAAAACATTATAATAAGTAATCCACAATCCACATATCGCCTATATTGATTGACGCACATTTTTATGCACCTTTGAAATAAAGTCTCTTATGTTCTTAGAATTGCTGATGTGATACTTATTTTCCTTCATATATCAGATTGCTGTTGATGTACAGAGTTATTCATTATATATTTATTTCTGTTATTATTGGAAATAAAAAAAAGTTGCGTATAAAAGTTGTAGGGTTGTATATATAATATATACAGTGTGTCCCAGGATAAATGTAACAAGAGGTGTAATGGACCAAAAATGTTGGAATTTTGGAATGGTATTTGGGGATTGAGTCCTGCTTGTTGTAAAATTAAAGTATAACAAAAATGACTTGATTTGGAGTTCTACAGGGTGTTTTATAAGCAAAGTTGTAAAAATCACCACTAATAAAGTACCTTTATTTTTCAAAATATGAAAAAATTTCACTAAGAAAAATTATTTAGAATGCAATTTTATACCTCTATACCAAATTTCAGGAATATAAAATTATTTTTTTGAAACTTCCCATTTTTTCAATAAATTAGTATTTTATTTTGAACCATTCAAGTAAAACTGCACAGAAATTATTTTTTGCGAATTAATATTTAAAATTATGTAGAAGCTAAAAGTAGGCTATGAGAAAAGCAGTGGATACACATTTATCATTTATTATTGACATCTCTGTCAAACGTAGTTAATATTATCCTTAATTTCTGTTTCAAATTAACGAACCAAGCATAAAAAATTAAGTGAAAATGGTACTCACAGTGCGTGAAAAAAATTATATTGTGCAATGCTACGGAATTGGCGGTGAAAACTCGCTAAGAGAAGTGGTAAGCCAATTTAATTTGAAATTTCCAAACACTGCTTTGTCACGTACTCAGGCTATGAGAATAATTAAAAAGTTTCTGGATACTGATAGTGTTCTTAACATAAAAAGAAAAATAAAAGCATACGATAAAGACAATGTTGGGGCTATTATAGCTCATGCCTCTGTTATAGAAAATCGTAGGATGCCACTAAGAGAGAGATCAGCTCTTATTAATATTAGCAAGTCTGAACTCCAAAGAATTTACAAGGTAAGGAAAATTAGGGCATATAAAGCAAATTATAAACACACGCTTGAAGAGGGAGATGACGGCCGTAGATTGGATTTTTGTTTGACCATTGGAGAAAAAATCAGGGAAGAGAGATTTTTTCATCATTTCATAATTTTCTCAGATAAATCCACATTCACAACCAATGGTGTTGTTTCATCTCAGAATTGTCGGTTTTGGGCTTCTGAAAATCCAAATTTTAGAATTCATTGCAGAAGACCATATTATAAAAAAGTGAATGTCTGGTGTGCCGTTTCTTATCACGTTGGAGTTATTGGACCTTATTTCATTGAGGGAAGGTTAAACCAGCACACTTATTTACAGTTTCTTCAAAGATTTTCTGAAGAATATTGAAATATTTTAATAGATATGCCTTTAGTTCATTTTCAACATGACGGTTGCCCTGGCCACTCCAGAGAAATGGTTAATCGGTGGTTGAATTTAAATTTTGGAGAAAATTGGATTGCCAGGAATGGACCGATCAAGTGGCCGGCGAGATCCCCAGACCTATCAATATTGGATTTCTTTTTATGGGGTAGCCTCAAGCAGTTGGTTTACGCTGAACCACTTCCTAACGATGTAGCAGTATTGAAGCAGAGAATTACAAATGCCGTAAACTCCATACCGTTAGATCATATTCGAAATAGTTTTAAGGACTTCAGGCGAAGGATCGAAATGTGTGTGGATGTATGTGGTAGCTAAGTCGAATAATAAAAAAATTGTAAACATTGTTTTTGGTCAATAATTAATTTGTTTGTGAATCTGTTGACATTTATTACTTGTTATAATTTTTAAACCTCATTAATCTTGTGTTAGTAATTGTTTCTTGTTTTACAATTAGTTCGATTAACATTATACCTTCTTACATCTCGTATATTCAATTTTTTATTTACCAATAGCCTACTTTTTGAGATGATTAACATTTGCTCCTACACAACTTTAAATATGAATTCAACTCTTAGGTAATTCGCAAAAAATGAGAAATTTCAAAAAAATAATTTTATATTCCTGAAATTTGGTATAGAGGTATAACATTGCATTCTAAATAACTTTTCTTACTGAAATTTTTTCATATTTTGAAAAATAAAGGCCATATATTTTTAAGAAAATTAGGTCTGGGTAAGACTGGGTGGTAGTCTTTGGAGCATTTGCTGACAAAATTCTAACTATTTTCGCTTGTGATCTTCTGTAAGATCCTGTATCGGTAATAATATATATGGCCTATAGTCATTCTTTTTTAAAGTCCTTTGAATTTTGGAGTAACTTTTTCCAAGTTCACGTGATGCATTCCATAAACTAGTTTCAAAATTTTCTAAAACAGTTTTTCTACATAGTCAAACATCTCAAGAAGGCTATCAGAATACATGTTTTTAGTCATAGAGGCTTTGTTTTACAGTAAATCTAGTAGTAATATGGACGCGGTAATTTACTTTTGACTTTTACTTTTGATAAAATAAATTATAGTAAAATTACCATTAAAAAATTCAAAATATAGCGTTCTTCAATTTCGTTTGCTCTAGTACGTTTTTTTCTCTTAAAATTATCAGTTTCTCTCACATGACGGTTATTGTTTAAGAATGTGTTTTCACTAGGAGCCAGATGATTGGTGTAATGATATATATTCTCTTCTTGCAGCTTTTTTATTTTCATTATTTTTTACATAAAGGCAAAATATATCAAAATTTTCTGCTTCTGTGAATGTTGAACAGTAATAATGTTGTCATAGTATCATCAGTCACAGCCTACTGCCTAAGAGTAATTACTGCGCTTCCTTCAATAACCATAAAATACCTATATGCATGTTTGAAGCATATTTAATGTCCTATATGTCAAGAAATATTGCAGTTAGATTTATCAACTCTTATATTTGAAATCAGGGAAAAAAGATCTAAAAGAATATGTAAAAACATACAGGCTTTTCCATTTAAAAAACAACTTTCATTGTTATATCACGTGACCTACGCAAGCAATTGTTTTTTTTAATTGCATAAATAACAGAAATAAAGGGGGTCAATATATAATGAATAACCCAGTATCTCTAGAAGCAATTTCCTTCACGTATACTCATAAAAAAAGAAATTCATTTTGGGTAAGATCTGGGGATCAAGTAGATCATTTAGTCAGATCAATCCATTTATGTGGGTAGCTATTATTTTTATTATTTAGGTGGACCCTTATTGCATTTAAATAATGTGGTGGAGTGCGATCTTGCTGAAGCCACATCATTCTATTTCGGAACTTTTAAGGAAGATTCTCTAATAATTGTGGCAGGGATTCCGTCAAAAGATTATAATAGATAGCTCCAGTGAATGTATCCTCAAAGAAATGTGCGGGTAAAGGATCATATTTGCAGCTACTGCCAACGAGGAACTGGGTACAGTTACGATGAAAAATATATAGGGAGGACACCATAATAATTAAGGAAAAAAATGACGGAACACATGTTGATAACACAACTGTATAGGAAGAAAAATATGACAAAGTAGAACTGCAAGCAAATGATGGGCGTAGAGGTTTAAACATCATTTCTTTACATGTGTGTTTTTTTAATTTAGAACAAAATATAGATAGATTAAAATATATAGATTTTGTTGTTGTTTATAATTTTTCAGATTTAAATGTGGTTTATTAAAATTTGTAACCTAAATGAGTGTTCTGGGTTAAAAGCTTAAAAAATGATAAATTATTGCTTGACATTACAGAAAACAATTATGTGTATTTTAAGTTAGGAAAAAATCTGATTTATTTAACGAATTGCCGATCATGTATCGAAAACTAAAATATTCGATAAATCTAGAATTTATTAATAAATTTATTGATTTACATAAATTGTTCGAAATGGCTTCCGTCTGCATCAATACACTTTTCGGCACGTCAAACTAAGGACATACGCACTCCGTTAACAAATTTCGTAAATTAGGATCATTTTTTATGGTTTCTCTGAACGTTAAAATACCACACTAAACTATCAACTAACGTTGTCAATAAAGAAAATAAAAATAAAAACTTGTCCCAAAATTCAAAAAGCAACAAGAAATGGCGAACAAGTAGTGTCTGTATGTAATCAAGAACTTAACGACTTGAACGGTAAGTCAATAAAATAAATCTTAACTGTAGATATGTGGCCAAAATTCAAAAAGAACAAAAGCAACATACAAAAACAACGAACGGGTTCGACGTGTGTACTTAACGAAGTGCCCACAGCAACTAAAATATTACCCAAGGGAGAGTATAGTTTCCTTCAGATCTACTAAGCACTCGGAAAACGTCGACGTCTTTCACCTTTACCGCACCGCTAAAGACCTTACCTTACCTACTTTTAAAAAACCATAAAAAAGTTGTGTCCTTGCCGACGCACGGTCTCTAACAAAGGAGCGCGACATTTTGAAAGAGCCGTATTAGCGTATTTGATGGTTAGAGGCGCCGACATACGCGAAGATAAAAGCCTATCCCAACATTCCAACAGTTCTCAAACAATATTATTGAAAATTTTCGAAATTCTTGTTTATTTATTTTTTCTAAAACTATGGGTTTTAAACCATGTTATATAAGGTTTTTTTGTTCGTTTAGTCGTTCCCCACCACCAGTTTTTTTTAATGACATGAAACTGATTACACCGTGTAGTATTTGATCGGCACATTTCTAAATCAGTAAATATTGCTCGTAGAGAAAAAAAATTCATATCATTATGTTAGTGAATGAATTCTGAACAACTTTCAAAATGTCCGTCTGTCCGTCCGTCACATTTCTTTTAAGCACGATAACTTAAGAAAGAAAAATCCGATTGTATTGAAATTTGGCTAGAGTTAGTAGCTAGAAGAACCTTATTGTTTTTGAAAAAAATCGATCAATAAATAAAAAAGTTGTTAATCATTTAAATTGAAAAGGTATGTATTTTCTTAATTTTTGTCATTTGTACGTAGAAGAAATCTTGCGAAATTTTATTCCCTATATATTTTTTTGTTTATATATTTTACTAATATATATATTTCATAACAATATATCTAATTCGTTGAAATATAATACTCGAATGATATATAGTACAGACGTACAATTATTACAATGATCTGTGATGGTCCAATGGCTAAAGCTTCGTCTGGAAAAAATTCTATGAATTCAAACTGGGCGATAGTCCGCTAATCCGCAACATAACTCGAATCAGACAGCATAATGCAATACTTTTCGATATCAGACACCTTCTACCATACCAGGCGTTGCCTATTTTCCGGCAACTCCCTTAGCCAAACTTTCCTCTACCATAACTTATCTCTACCCTACTCTTTACCTTTCCTCAACTTTGCAACGTTACAACCCCCTCTTCTTTATCTCTGTTCAATTTTCTTCTTGTCCTTTTCGTTCTTTTGTCCATTTTGTTTCTAAATTCCGTCTAGGCCGAAAAATTCCGTAAAAATCCAAATATTTTAAACCACACCTTTTATCCACCACACTTTCCTGGCAGGAAGACCAGGGTGGAATTGCTTCGAACGGATTTTTTCGTTGAGTTCTGTTTTCCCGGTGACAGCAATCAAAATTCCAAAGTCTGTGCGCGAAATCGCTAGTTTTTTAAAGTGTTAATTTTAATTATTTTTTAAGTATTTTTGTGTACTATTATTGACCCAAATTGTTAATTTTAAGATTTATTCTTAGGCAGGAGTTTTAACCTTTTACATTCAGCTTTAGCCAAACCGGACCTGCCCCGCCCAGCCCGACACCCACCACGACGCTGCGCGTCGTGGTTGTCTGGCTGGCTCCGGGCCAGATTCCGGGGAGGCACATACATGTACCTCTAATCTTAATAAACTTGTTATTGCTTGCTTGCTTGTCTGGCAGTCCAAAGGTCTTATGTTCGAATCCTCGACAGGGTGTTTTTTTTTTCATTTTTTTTCGTATATTTTTTTTTCACAACAAAGTTGGTATAACAAAACTTAGAATGTCTAAAAACCAATATTATTTACAAGAAAACTGCGAAGAGTATACTATAGAATGTGTAACAATTACGTAAAAAGCTGAGTAAATCGGCGAAGAGTATAATGCTTCCACTAGTTTCCCTTTCCTATTACTTTTTAACACTATAGTAGATAATTACTATTTTTTACATAAAGAACCCTTCTCTGAAAATATTCTTTTCAAAATCAGACCATGGAAAATTTAATATTTCTGAAGATTATCACGAGCTTTATTAATCATTCTTTTCCTAAAACTGTGAATCATTCTTTTCCTAAAACTGTGATTCATATATCTATTAGTAGATTTAAGGGGTAATAGTCTCCACAGAAACAACTGAGTAGTTGTGTGAATAACGAATTTAAATTGCATATCAGTAGAGATAATGAGAGTAAAGTATCCAATGTAGTGATGTCATCGTCCTAATTGAGTATTTCACTCTAATTTATTAATTTAGGACTTAAATATAAGTAGTTAGTTTTCATATTCACTTACTCCAGAAGCAGCAGAGTCAACCAGAACAATGGCAGCAGGCGACACGATGGATACTACCAAGACTACTAACGACACTATGGATACTATCGAGTCTACTAAGGACACTGTGGATACGATCAAGGATATTGAGGACGGTATGGAAAATGATAAGTCGTTCTTGCTACTTTTAATGTTTTATGTTTTGGGGACAGTTAGTCTTGTCCCACAATTCTTTTACATTACTGCCTATGATGTAAGTACTTTTATCTATTATATTTAAATTTTTTGTTTACTATTGAAACACATCTTCCTCAAAGTCAGTTCTATGGCGCGCGTTATAAAATCATTTGGCTGACCAGGTGATTTTTAAATAATACATCCATCAAATTTAAATAAATAGACTTGTGCCATTGGACTTTTAGTCTAAGTTGTAATAGAATATAAAAAAAGTTTCAATTTTCCAGAATTTTTATTAATTTTAACATTCAGACACGGTTTCACATGGTTAACTTATCAAATGTTGGACACAAGACTAAACTGCTTCAATAACGCAACATTAAACCTAATAAAAAGCGACGGACAATATTTACAGATGAAAGAAAAGCTTAACATATATTTTGTATTTGCATTTCTCTGTGTTGACTGATTTGAACTAATAAATTTTAATTTTTTTATGTTCTCGATTTTTTTTATAAACCTGTCTGCTGCCACGCAATTGCATCTGGCAATTGCAAATAATCAGCTACAATTCTTGGAATTTTTGAGAGATTATTTAATCCAACACATTGTACAGTGCACTTTCCCCTTTGAAAATTTACGAAAAATCACATTTTGCGGTCTTAAAGACATATTTCCTAATCAAATCAAGTGGGTTTACGGATATGATTGATTGATTGATTGATTTACCAGCGTGCGGTAGGCATTGATGCCACTCCCAGGGTTATACAGCTGGGCCTGCTACGTCCACGCTGGGTTGGACTAAGGTCATACTTGTTGCCAGCAGCGAGAGCCACATGGCGCATGGTAAAGGAATATGGGATGGGAGGTGTAGGTATTTATGAGATGCGTTACCGCATTGTGTCGTGAGGGAGCGTTTAAGCTCCCTTTTTGTGTTTTTGGTTCTGGGCATCTGCCTCTTCTGAATCTTCGTGTGAAATATAAGCTGTGTCTTGATATGAAGTGTTTATGCTCCTCCTTTCGTGTTTCTGCTTCTTCAAATCTTCTTTTGCTGAGTCTTCTGATTCCTCGGTTTCCGATGCTGGGTTGGATTTGTTGTCAGCAGCGAGGGCCACAAGACGCATGTTTTTTTTTCTCGCTTTTCTTTCCTAGTTTGTTTATGATTCTCTCGATTGTTATTTTCTACGTGTAACATGGTCTCCCTATTTTTAGTTTGCTGCTGTTCAGTGTTAGCGCTTTCTTCTGCGGTCATTTTTGCTTCTTGATCCTTGCCCTTATCTCTCTGCTTACCAGGATATAGTCTGTTTGTGTGATTGAGCTTCCATTACTCCAGGTGTCAATACAGGTTTGACTTTTGCTCCATGTATTTCTTATTGTTAAGTCAAACATGTGTGTTAAGTTTTTCAATGTGTTTCCATTTTCGTTAGGCCATGTGTGGTGTATATGTGCATTGAAGTCTCCTAATAGTATAATGGACATTTTTCTTGATTTATCATAGCGTTGGTGTGTGCCGGTTTTCTCTTTCCAACTGATGGCTTAATGCTCCATATAGACAGTCCTCTCTTCGGTTATTACTGATTTCTTTCTCCTCTTTTCTCCGATTTCACTGCATTATACATATATCATGATTTATTGAGTTAGAGGGGAAGCACTGTGTAAAGTTTTGGTTTGTATACCTAATTAAACACTAACTAATATTTCTTATCAATTACTGAAAATATTCCGATATATGTATTATTTTACAATCACATCCACTTATACTTTTTTTTTAACTATATTTTTTATACGTTGTCACTATTTAACTTTTATAAACTTTTATGGGTATCCATTGGTGACAGAGCATTATAAAGCACGTCTGGTCGCCTCGATAGCAAGATGACAAGTCCAATGTGTTGACGCGTTGTGTTCGTTATTTAATGTTTATGCTCCTCTTTTTGTGTTTCTGCTTCTACAGATTATTTTCTTCTCCTTCTGAGTTTTCTGATTCCTCGGTTTCTGGTTCTGGTAGGGTATATCGCTGCGATTTCTTTGTAGAGTTCATTTTTCCCACTCGCTTTCTTTCCCAGTATTTAGGTCGCTTCCCAGTTTGTTCATGATCCTCTTAGTTGTTGTTTTCCACGTGTAATCCGGTCTCCCCATTTTTGGTGTGAAATATAATGTAGAATTTTTCATTTAACAAGCGCAATTTTGGCTTGAAAAGCTTCACTTGATAATTTACCTAAGAAAATATAAGAGAATATAATGACCGTACTTTAAGAGTAATGCATTTGATTATTACGTGCGTTATGCTAATATGTACCACCCTATAGAATTTTTCACTCAGCAAAGGTTTTTGTCACCCTTTTTCATTGTAATTAAAAATTATTTATTTGAAACCAAATATCTTAAAAAGAATTTTCGTCTGCACGACTATTTTTTTATTTATTCTTTCAAATGCAAATATTTACATCTTATTATTATTTTTATCTGAAATGAATATGACGCTCCATCTGTTTGGATTCCAAATAGTGCTATTAGTTATTTCACTCAAGTGAATGGGAGATCGGTGTTAACGGATTTATTTGGTTTGGCCGTAATTTATGCTCTCGCCCGCTTGGGATCGCCCGACCGAATTCTAAGAAATTTGATATTTCTTACCCTCAAGATGGCAACAAAAGGTGATAACATGCTAGTCTAGTGGGCTTGTTAATTAAAAACCATGCAATTGTTATTATTAAAAATTAATTAAAGACACTTATCGTTCGTTGTTTTGGGATTCTCCCTTCAGATGTTACTAGATGATATCACTGCACTATAATATAATTTACTGCATAGACCAGAAGCACTATGGAATTATTTGGTTTGCGTACCTAATTAAACACTAACTAATATTTACAAAATTACTGAAAATGCCCCGAGATATATATTAACTTTCAAACAATGCTATCCACTTATGCGAACTTAAATATATCTTCTACAGTTAACTTTTAGATATTTCTATAGACAACACTTGTGAGATGCGTCTGCTAGCATCGGCAGTCACACTAGAACTGGTATGGATATATATTAATATTGTTCTTTATCTTTTATCTTCGACGCTTAAGTAGGTCAGTTCACCGCAACGGCAGGCACCGCAAACTCCCAATATCAATGCAACCTAAAAAAAATCCAAACAATTAAATACATAAAAGCAAGAACATCATAATAAACACCTACCATTGACAT
Source organism: Rutpela maculata (assembly GCA_936432065.2). Classification (NCBI taxonomy): domain Eukaryota; kingdom Metazoa; phylum Arthropoda; class Insecta; order Coleoptera; family Cerambycidae; genus Rutpela; species Rutpela maculata. Next base: position 249,212,839 of record OW386286.2, read on the forward strand.
AAGACGCTTATCGTCATCAAATATTGTTCGATATGTGCTCTTTCCAAAATTTTGGCCTTTTTGGGTTTGAAATTTCTTGATCGGCTTTTTAAGTATGCCACAAGTCTTCCATATCTTGTTATATCGAAGTTCCTGTATACTTTTAAAGTCGCCTTTATCATAGAATATTATTTAGTCCACATCGAAGAAGGTGCAATTTTTTTACTCAAATCTAGAAAGTAAGCGAGAAGCACTTCTTCGTTTACAGCACAAACTCCGCATTTTTTCATCCAATTTTCAAATTGTAGATATTCTTTAAAATAGGTTACTTAGGACTTTTTTGGAATTAAATTGGTTGTAGCTTCTTTGGCTTCTTGCAAAATATCGGTCGGAATTTCCATATTATTTCTTTCACAATTTTCCATTTTGATGCTAATTACACAATGTTTATTAAACAAACCCCCTGGTTACAAACAAAATGGATAACAACCACAGCTTTCTCGGCACATCCATTCAGAATCTACTTAGCAATAAGCTACTTGTATTTTAGATTTTTAGAGAAACACTGTTGACTTTGACATTGACAACTGACAAAAAATCGATGACATGACATTTTAATAATTTTATTGTTTGTCACTGAAGAAGCATTTATATGAAAGTGTTCGATAAAATGTTGTATTAGGCACGTGAGTTATTACATGTAAGTTACTTAAGAAAATTAGCCCACTCGCCCTTCGGGCTCGAGGGCTAAACTTTTCTTGCGTGACTTATATATAACATAACTCACTAGCCTAATAAATAACTATTACCTCCGTTGTTAATGGCAACGCATAAAATGTCAAACTTTAATGTCATGTTTTACCGACGTTTGAAGAAAAATATTTTTTTTGACATAGCGGTTTTTGTGGAAAACATTTACTATCGATTGTGGCAAGCTCCTCTTCATTGTACAAACAAAAAATTCCTTGTAGGAATTATTCACGGCTCAATGACAGATTGGCTGTATTATTTGTGTACTTTTTTATTTTATATGTATACCTATAGTTTCTTTTTTTGTTTCTTTTAGTATTGGCTGTTTAAGTTTAGAAATCTGAGCGGAAACATGTCAGATACTGATACCAGAACTGAATTGCAAAAGAATTTTGCAGCGTATTATTCCACTGTGGCCAACATCTGCACCAACGTTTTTGTGTTTTTAACTATAATAGTGTCACCAAAAATCTCACTTCAACCAAGAATTATTGGAAGTCTTGTCATTATGACGTTATTCTTTTTCGTTACCTTGATATTTATCTGGATTGACACGGATTCCTGTAAGTATTGACAACTTGATTATAGTAATTCAAAAATGAATGTCAACATTATATTCTTTATTAGAGCGGCCGTTAGAAGAAAGTGAGTATGCAAAATGTGAGGGCCGCATTTTATCAACAGTAAAATCACAAGAGCTTTTTATAAGAAAAACTGACATGGAAAAATCGCGAGACCGGAGGTCGAGGAAAAGAAAGAAATTTATCCATAAAAGAAAAGCTCGAGTGTTTTTTGGCAACATAAATTAACGACATATAAGTGAACGAACAACAACAATAATTATCTTTGTTTATAAAATTATTTTTCTTGAACCATCTTCGGAGTTGAATTTCACATTGTTTTAACTGCATATTCTTTGTAATCTTCTCCAGTGTTCTTTTTCATATTATGAGCCCAATCCTTTAACATACCCGCTATATTTTGTAATGGAGTTATTTCCGACAGTTCGTAATTTCGGATTTGACAAAACTCCATATTGACGATTTCGTATTTTCTGTGGATTGAGGAATTGTTTTTCCTATGTTTTTTGTAATTTGTTCAGTCGAAATTTTACCAAAACGACTCATATTGTACAGTATAGTTTCCACAATACTTAGAAATTATAGCTGACAGTACAGATTTTAAAGTTACGTGCGGCTACTAGATGTACTCTGCTTTTGAGGAACAGGCAATTTTATCGGTGATAAAAAACGATGCACCTTTTTTATCGCTGTCAAAGTAACAAAAATGTGACTGTCAAATAGACTTTTTTACATAGGAGTTAATTTATCAATGGATATTAGTTGAGAATAGTTCAAAGATTAATAATCCGGATCTTGCCGTTCCATTTTTTGGTCCAATTTGTTTTTAGCCCTTCTTCTCTTATCTACACATGGTGGACCATTAATAATAGGCCATAGTTCAAGAGTAGATTCTTTGAATCAAAATATGAGGATATAACCAAACATGGTTCATTACATTGTTGCTGTGGAAAAAGATACAGGGTGTCAAAATTGTAATTTATTTTCTTTTCTTTTGCAATACCTCAACTACTTCTTGACAGATCTTCTTCCAATTTGGTAAGGAAACATTTTTTAAGCTAATAAACACTAATTTATGTATCATATCACGCTAGCCCATGGAGGACGCCTCATGAGCTATGCCTGATGATGAATATTTTTCTCTTTTTTTACGAAACATAGTGGCACTTTTGACTAGAAAATCTCATGCAGGAGTCATTTCTACGTAAAAAAGGTACACTTGGTAGAACTTGATAATTCCAACCGTTTTCGAGAAAACTGCCGCAAATATTTCAAGAATTCTTTGAAAACAAACTGAATTTGCAAACTGTTTCTAACTATTTGAATTGTTCAGCATTTAGGTCAAGGTTTCCCAAAGATACAAGGGCTGTTTGTACAAAATCCTCCGTTGCAGCTTTCAAACATTCTATTTTACTGCCAAACCTACTGGTAGTATCGCAACCACTTACGGAATGTAATGCTGGCAAAATATTACATATACTTTCACCAAGCGATTCAGCAGCTAAATGGAATCTTAAAAGATGTTTATTTTTATAAGAACCGTCAAACCATAGATCTAGACAACAATTATTTTCTAGTTCTTTCCAGTAATAAATCGCCAAGATGAATACATTTGTATCAACACTGAGGATAATAACATGGGGGATTCGAAAGTTGACAAACGACGTGTATAGACGCATCGTAAGACGCTCTCGAAATAAGTGCTAAAATGCAGTTAAAACCACGGTAAACTTAATCAAATTTTAAGCCACTGGTGAGCCAAGAAATTTTGCTTAACGTGACATGTCATAATAGGAAAAAAAAGTTCATATACAATTAATAAATTGAAAATGACTATTAGTGTTTTTTAAATAGTACCAAAAAATAAACTGTAAAGCTGTGCCTTAGTTGACGGTCGACCTAAATAGACCTATCTAGGTACCTAAAAGACCATTTCAAGTGCTTTATTGTGTAAAGAAAGCAATGAATATTCAGTGTCAAAAGTGAACAACATGTGTTTATACCTTCTTTTACTTGTGCATATTTTGGAGAGTAGTGCAAAGATATCGAACAAGTTGTAATTTATTTTGAGTGCTCGAAAAGAAAGCTTTACAATTGGTAGGATTTTGTTGAATGATTTAATAGTATATTACGTAATGAGTGATGTAAGAAGCATATTTCGCACGAATGGAAAAATTACGCACGATGCCGCGTAGCGGCGAGTGCGTATTTCCATGAGTGCGTAATTGCCTTACAACTCGAATTATGTACTATACTTTACCTACAATCATATTTATTTAGTAAAATCTGGATTTAGTTTACTAGTCAACAATATTTTGCAACAAATATTATGTCAGTTTTGACAGCGCGCAGCGTTTAAAAATTACGTAGGCGCATTCGTTTTTTTAAACCCCGCGTCAGCGATATAAGCCACCTATAATTGCGTGTCCCGTGCGTTTTGTTTACCGTGCGATTTGTTTACAGTACGTTTTGTTTACAATATGTAAAATTCAACTTACATAGATGGCAGGTAGTGTGTTTTTTACTATTTACAGTAGTGATCGTAGGTAAAATATATTACGTATACAAGACACACCCGAGCCATCAACGCAACATTTTTGTGTCCATTGATGCAGAAACACACTGAACGGCTAGACACGCTATGCCTACCATAGGGCGCGGGGAGGGAACGGCAGGGGACTAGAAGGGACCACCGCAGCAACCAGCAAGATGGGGTTTTCCGTTATTTAGTCTCTTAAGTATAGTTGAAATATTCTTAATCGTGTACGGGATTATGGCGTTATGCGGGGCGAGACGAATGAATTATCCCGAGTAGGCCGGCAAATAGATCTCTCGTCTTTACTCCACTTTTACCTTGTGAGAGAGAAGATACCAGACATCTGACGTAGCGTGTAGGAAGGCGTAGACTCTGCGTTCTGCAGCCAATCTGTCTCAACGATACCCCCTACACAGACACACATAGGCGGTACATAGGCGGTACGTCGATCACTATTCCGATTGTTTCAACTATATAAGAATCTGAACATACTTGCCGGTCCTCACATTTTGCATACTCAACTACTTCCAGCACCTGCACCATATCAGGTTATTGAATTTTTTATGTAATTGTTGAGCATTCTCTAGTATACCTACTCTTCGCAGTTTTTTGAAACCAAACTTAGTTTTTAGGTATAATCGCTATATTTAGTTACCGATGATGCCAACATGGTTTGCGAAATGCGCGTCTGTTATTACCGTTTAGGCTAATTTATATCAATTACTCTGTATGCAAAGCTTCCAAATGGCTAATGCAATATTATAGTATCTATAAATTTGTATTTAATTTAAAAATATTTTCTGTTTTCAGGGCAAAATGGTTTCTTTAATTTTTCTTTGGTAATAGGAGGAGTTTTATCATGTGAGTAAATAAAACTGTAGATACATTAACGAATAAACATCATAATTAATATAGTTGTTTATACAGGGTGTCTCACCAGGAACTGCATCGATCGATATAGGGAAAAGTACGCACCAGAAAATCTTTAAAATTTAGGGAGCTACTAATGGCATTGTGGCCAATCCAACTAAAATAATTACAAGCATCTGGCACTTCCGGTTATACCGGAAGTCGATACCAACTTGCTTATTTTAAATAGAACACCCTATATATTTTCGAAAAGAGTCAAAAACATGTAGGATACCCTATGCCTAAACCCATCCGTTTCAGAGATAAATTTGACAGGTGTCATGGTTTACAATAACCTTTATAACTTTCTTCGTGTAAAAGATGCTCATTTGCTTTTTGGCACGTAAAAAGAACACAAGGGGAGCTGCACTCTACAATTCAATTACATTCATAATTGTACACCAAGTGTTCCATTTTTGGCTTTACATTTTATAAACTTCAAACCGCGAAAACTTGTTTAGGTTAAATGGAACACCCTATATTTTTTTACATCAAGTTATGTAAAATTAAATTCCCTTTTTTTCTGATATCAGCATTGTATATATATATATATATATATATATATATATATATATATATATATATATATATATATATATATACATATATCTTAGCAGAAGAAGAAATCTTTTTAACTTACCGTTTAAATTTTCTTGATAAAATTCTAATGCCACCACTCTATCGTTTCTTATGGCGTAGTAAACATTAAATTGCCAACTTTCTTAAAAATTTCGCTCCCTGAACACATGAGGATTCGAGTCACTCCAATAATGATTTTGGTAAATTTAGCATCATCTGACCATATAATATTTCTCAATATGAGTTCTAGACGTGATAGAAGACAGAGGTGCAAGTGTAAGAGAGCTCCGACCCTTTCAAGTGGTTAGATAAGTGGGTGGAATGTGTAAGAAATAATATATCTTGGGATATAAGCATAACGAAATACTGTGTAAAAAGACTTCAGATTCGTTGAGAAGTAGAAAGCGGGAAAGAATACTAATATAAAGAAAAGTATACTCAGATGTCCAGCTCAAATAACTTTTTTTTGTGGGCCTGTGTTATATTCTCAACTACCTCAAAATAACTTTTTATTTATTTTTCCAGCTACTAGTGGATGCCTCATAATCTCAGTGTACGACTTGTCCTCCAAATTTCCACCAGTCTACCTTGGGACACAACTATCAGGCCAGGCAATATGCGGAATTCTAGCTGTTCTCACGCAAATTTTTACATTATCACTGGATGTTTCGTCGAAAAGCAACGCAACGATCTACTTCTCAATATGTGCCTCCCTCACAGTGGCCACCGTAGTGTTCTACGTATTGGTTTTCTATCGGAGCAGATCTTTTCAAATATACTTAAACAGAGAAGTAGCAAAGCAGAAAATAGATTTCAGTAACTTTAAACTAGTCATTAGAAAGATGGCAACGTGTTTAATTGCATTGGTGATAGCAGCTAGTAGCGCAGTCCTCGTTTTCCCTGGAGTGACTTCTTTGGTTGAATCTACCGGAAAGGGTACTAACAGATGGAGTGGTAAGTAAGTGATATGTGGTGAAATAATCTACATTAGGAATATTTGTATATTTTTGAACATTTGATAGGAAAGATTATGGCAAAATATATTGAATAATTCCGTCTATTTCTTCACAGCACATTTTTTAAATTCTGATGCATATTTTTGGGATCTCGATCTAGAATGACTTTCGTAGATGATATAATGATAAAATAATAATAACAAATGCGCTACAGTGGGCCTCCAACAATAGTCCGGAGGGTAAGAGTGTCCACCTTGCATTTTATACTCAAGCGTTGAAATTTGGTACACTTGTTCGTTAGACCCTACCCTTTGATATGAGAAATGTTGCCACGGTCGGGGCCCCCGCGGAAGCCCTGTTATAGCATGCTTACCTACCATCAGGGGCAAATCCGCATTTTCGCTTATTTTGGAGCTAAAAATTGTCGTAGAGGGCTGAAATTTGGTACATATGTATCATTTGGGATGTTTAAGCTCACAAGCAAGTATCCCAGGGCCCTTTTTTTCAAAATGGCGGCGGAGAAATGCACAAAATAACGATATTTTCCGAAAAAGTTTACTCTATCGCATTCTTTAGAGAGAGATCTCGTTTCATATGTTTTTGGGGTTACTGATTTCGAAAAATCATGTTTTTAGTACGTGAGATCGAAAATAATGACAGGGCGAATAAATTAATATGCTAGTTTTCTTATAATAATGGTGGAATAACACTTTTATTTCATACCAATGCCAATAAATAGTACCGGTGCATTGGGCATTAAGAGTGACATATATAGAACTATTATACATTTTCAGATGTGTCACAACTACATTTACATAGATCACAGCGTTTCAGATTGTTTTTGAGACATTTACAGTGGTTTGCAACGCAGCCTTTTTTTCAGCTACATTTAACTAAGGCTTCGCACGCTTCTGAGGCTACAGGCTTTGTGCACCACACGGGTTCCCAAATACTGTCACATTTTTTCCATTCAAAATCTGATGGATCTCGAAGGTGCTGTATCCGCTGTAGTGACTGTCTTCTATTTGGCTTTGAAGGAAAGCGCGCCTGGCATACTGTTCTAGAGCATCCCTTGATGGTGGAATGGATTCCAGCCGACAATCGTTTTTGATAAATAGCACTCTTCGGCTTCCGTTCACAGTGTCACAAGACACGGTTCTGGAAAAATAAAACAGTTTTTCATTTGATATAATTTGTAATATGTAGTTTTTAAAATTGCTCCTTATTGGTACATTTGAATTACCTGCAGTACGTTAAAACGACAATTTTTTCCAGAGTTTCCATTGCTTTTTCAACATCTCCAGTCTGCAGGGCTTTGAATGCTTCTGCAGCTCCAGGATACTGTAGCCAGACATTAACAGCCGTGAACTTCCGAATTCCATGGGAAAATATATATTATCGCATCCGGTAACTGCGTGAAATCCTAGTATGGACTGAGATTTTTCAGGACCTGGGAAAAAATTAATACAGCCGTGTTCTAAAATGAGTAAAATATAGACTATATGTGGTGACTTATCAAGCACCCTTGTAAGTTTATGGGCAGCTAAAAATTTAGAGTTCTTTCCTATGCCAAAGTGCACCCAAATCTCCTTGAGGTTAGGCAAGTGTTGCATACAAAAAATCGCAAGCATCAGTACATCCGTATCTCAGGACGCCACAGTATTGCGGGTTTGAATATGTACTCCTTACGGGAAAAATACACGGACAGACCCGCAACAGAGCGGCGTCGAGAGCGAAATACTTCATTTACCTGTTTTATCGGACGAAGGTGCGGCTCTTTTACCCGGTCTAGGTAATTGACATGGCACCTGTTGTGGTACATGGCCTTTACTATGTGCGCCATTGAGTCGCTGGCCCCCACAAGCTTCGCTAATATTACCGTGTCCTTGAGTTTTTTGGCTGCCTCGTAAATTTCCGTACTGCAATGCACTGTGGATACTTTGCTCAACATCTTGGTGCGGGTACCAGGCAAGCCGCAGAATAAGTAAGAGAAGGACTCTTTTCTAGTGCGAGTCTTGACAGGCGAAATAGTCGTTGGGTTAACAGCTTCTGTGCTTGGCCTTTTCTTTACCCGTTCAAGTCTGCTGCTGCTGAACTCCAACTAGCAGATTTTATGCCATTTTGCTCCTCTAGCTAAAAAGGTTTTCTTAAGTCCGGTACCCTGATCCAGAGCCGAAACATTTACGCCCAGTGGCACTTGCCTAAGCCTCTCAAATTCATCTAAATTTTCAGCCAATTTCGAGTATCCAACATACTTGTCAGCTTTAAGACTCCTTGCCGGATACGTCAGTTCCTCTTGTTGCATAGTATGCACAGTTCCCAATTAATCTCCTTCGAATTATCATCTTCCACCAAACTAACGTCACACAGTTTGAATTTTTTCAACATTCTTAAAAGACACCAGATGCAGGGGTAACAATTGCAGTTTTACCCCTGCAGTTTCGTTCACCTAACTAGTTTCACTAATATACGGTTATAATATAACTGATTTTCCCCGACGCCATTTAGAAAAAAAGGGCCGTGTGCCCTGGGCCCTGACACACTTATTTGTGAGCTTAAACATCCCAAATGCCGCATGTGTACCAAATTTCAGCCATCGACGAAACTTTTTAGCTCCACCATAAGCGAAAATACGGATTTGCCTCTAAAGATAGGCAACCATGCTATGACAGGGCCCCCACGGGGGCCCTGACCATGGCAATATTTCTCATATCAAAGGGTAGGGTCTAACGAAGAAGTGTAACAAATTTCAACGCTTGAGCATAAACTGCAAGGTACAAGTCAAAATATCGTACTGAGTGAGTGATCAATTTTAAATACGAAGTACTTTGGGGGAAACGTATAAGTACCTTGGTGTTAAGGAGTGCGCCGGAGTCGACAACGACGAGATGAAAAGTAGGGTTGCGAGGAGACACTACCGTCGCATTAGACAAGCTCTTAACACCGAGCTAAACGCCAAGAACAAAATCGCAGCAAAAAACAATATTGCTGTCCTCGTAGTTACCTACAGTTGTTAAATTGTCGATTGGCTTCGAAGCGTCATCACGAAAATGGACAGGAAGGCGAAAAAAAATCATAACAATGAACGGAATTCATCATCAAATAGCAGATGTACACAAGTTATACGTTAAGAGAAAGGCTGACGGTCGTAGATTAATAGTTATAATCTGCTTATAACTCCTCTATCGTAGAACTGAACGCATATAACCGACAGGGGAAGGACACATTCATACGGCTTGTTAAAGAGCATGATAATCACAAGAACAATTTCGTCCAGAAGAACACCTATGAAAATGGGAAATACTCTGCGCAAAACCGATGTATGGGCAATTCTTCCTCCACCCCGAGTGACCTAGAGTAGACAAAGAGGCGCCTACGAAATGGTTGAATGGCTTTGGCCTGAAGGGCCACGTAGTGGTGGGATGCACCATCCAAGTACACTCACCGACACAACAAAATGGCCAGATATCTCCATTGGGTCATGTGCAAGCATTTCATTATACTGATGCGGCAAAAATATTACGAATATACCCCTGAAAAGGTTGTAGTACCGAAGATGTCACACTTGTGTGACGTGCTGATTATAACGGATAGAGAAATTCGCGCTAATCGACCAGACATCGACGGACACAATAAAAAAGGGAAATACTCTTTGCTGACCAATGAATTCATCCCCAATGACATGCTCAAGTAAACAGAGAAGTTGAACAAGTATAAAGACCTTCAAATATAAGTCTGCAGAAATGCACAGACCACAGTCGTGCCACTGATTATGGAAACCCTTGGAATTGATAAAGAGGGCTATGACCAGAGCCCACAGCAACTGCCAGATCAACCAAACGAGCAGGAAGTAAAGTAGTTTCATCGAAGTGGGTGATCTTTTGTTGTTTATGTGATTGCTTCTTACATTCTTATTTTCTTATGTGTTTACTTTCTTGCATGTTTGTTTCTATTGTAGGGATCTTGGTTCGTTTTTGCCGTTGAAGGATTTGAGTTAGGTTCAGGTTTCTTGTTCTGACGATTTTTTGCAATTCCTACCAACTAAGCCAATTGTTAGACCTGGATTCCAGTTATTAACTTTTTAGAAAAAATTTATTTAATTTAATTACCATTATTATTATTATTGTTGATTTACAAACGTTTCACTTAATAACTACGAAGTTTCAATATAAAACATAAAATTTGGAAAATGAAGAAATTAAATATATTAAAATAAAGTTGAAGGTATTAACTGAGTCTTAGCTCATTTGAATGTAATGCGAGTGTAACAATCTGATGCCAACTGACGCCTTATGACCGTTCAGTTGTATTTATAACGTTTGTTATCTATGCCGAATCGGTGATCATTTAGCATATCTTTCAGTTTACAAAGTCAGGACTGTAGGGATTTTGAAAGATAAAAGTATCAAATTACTAAGATAAATAAAAGATATGGAACGAAGTTATGAATTTGTCAGTTCTTAAATCTAATATAACATACATAAAGATGGATGCTTGTTAAATAAGAAATAATGATTATCCAAAGGCCTTTGCAACTAAAACTTACCCTTTATTGCGTGGTATTGCTTTTATTTCAGCAAAAGCATCCAGATATATCATTAGCCAAGCTACAATTAGTAAAATTAAGGCAGGATACTGGAGATTTAATGTGAGTGATATGCATAGACACTGACAATTCATTTTTGGCGACGATTAAGTTTAATGAGTTGTTAACTGTTCAAGAGAATCCAGTGACTTCATCTCGGCATCCTTACAAGATGCAGATGCATCAGGAATTTGGATCCCAGAACTGAATTTTACCAGCAAATGATGGACTTTGTTAGCCCTAACCAAATATATCTGGAATGGATACTTTTTCGGACGAGAGTGCGTTCACTTTACGTAGTGAAGTTAATTGGCAGTACTGTCGTTGTTGGGCTGACGATAAGTGTCATTGGATGCCAGAAACAAATACTCATCGCCCACAAAAAGTAAATACGTTAGCTAGAATAATTGGTTATCGACAATAATCTTAATATTTCCCATTTTCTTAAGGTATCTTACTTTTCTTCAAGAAAACCTTATTCCACGTTTAACGGCTATATCATTAAATCAGTTAAATCCAAACTTACCCGAAGAGAGGCTCTAGTATCAATAAGACAGAGTTCCACCGTACTATACTGTAACCATTCGCAACTATGCAAATGAAAAATGTATTAGATAAAACGAGGTTATTAAATATTTACTATTCGCTTGCATATTCACAAAGTTTTAGTATTTTGTATTGGGGTTCAGCTGCGAAAAGGGACAGGGTTTTTATATATCAAAAAAAAATTATTCGTTTGATGTTAAACTTGAAACCGGGGGAAAGTTGTTTTCAAAGCTTTAAAAGTAATAAAATACTCACCACACCCTCAATTTATATTTAGAAGTGTGTCTGCTTGGCAAAAAGAAATTTACATCTTTTCAAAACTATTTCCTCCAATCATAATTATAACACAAGGAGTAAGAATCTGGAGTTACCACCGCATAAATCTACATTATTCGAAAAATCACCATCTTACGCATGTATCAAATTATACATTATACAATTCTTTTCCTGAAGAGATAAAAACCACACGAAACTTTAATTCATTTAAATCAAAAGCTAAAAATATTTTAGGAGAGGGTACCTTTTATAATGCCGACATGTTTTTAAATAGGTAGATATATTTGTCTTATGTGTATCAGTAGCATTGTATCAGCCACAAAATCAGACAAATCCCACTGAAAATTTTACAAAATGTAAAGCACTGGTTTTATGATCGATTGACTTCTTGCCAAGAAAGATAGTGCACATTTTAAACAACTCATGCATGAAACAATTAAACAAAAAGTTATTAAGGCATATAATACTAGATAATAATACATTATTTCCGGTATTTAAAGATGACTAGAACCAATTTGAGTTGGACTGTATTTAATTGTAAATAAGGAAAATACATATTTCTTTTGTTATGATTTATAATTTACAAGAAAGTAACATGTTTAAGATATTAAATTAGATATTATATAATCATTTGTTTCAGATGTATTCTTCATACCAGTTTGTAGTTTTCTGTCGTATCATACATTTGACTTTGCTGGACGAGAAGTTGCTCTTCGATGGATAAGGGTGAGAATATTTATTAGATAGTAGATAAACCGATATCGTTTATTTAACCACATCATATACAGATTTGTACATTCGTAACAAGTCAGAATATAAAGTTTTTATGATTATTAAAATTGTAAATTGTTGGTGAATATAGATAAAAACACACAATGACAAATACAAATATAAAAAAAGTTAAATATAATGTAAGACGGTGTAACTAAAAACAAAACTAAAGACTACGTACAGAGTAATACAATTGTAAAAAACGGAAACTAATTTATAGTTAATAACTTTTAGGTTGTGGAATAGTATGGTACGATTAGTGAATAGTATACATATGCAAATCTAGACAGACACATATACATGAATGAATATACATACACACTTAAGCAGGTATTCCGACATTTCATACTAGCTATGACCACTCAACTAACATGCTGTGTACCGAAAGCAGTTTCAAATAAAGTTTGATCAGCATAAATTACCAATCATTGTTATTATTATCTTTTTCTTATTTGTCCGTCCCTAAAGCAACAAAATGGCGTCAAACGAAAATCATTTGCCACAAAATTATCCAATTTTTTGTGTATTCATGAAAATTGCCATTAAACCAGAAATCTATGCCAACATCATTAACATTCTCTTTATCTGACCGAATATCAGAAATGATACCTGCAACGTAAAAAATGAAGGCCACAATGAAAGATCAAAAAAATTGTAATTATATATTAACCACATTCATTGGACGGAGAAATACCACACTTTTCATCAGTTACTACACAAGTTGGTTATCTTTTTCATCAGACGGAAGTTCAATGGCATATGATTAGAGAATATTATTTAGGTATTATGCAAATCACAACTTACACACTTTTTTATTTATTATGAAAATACCTACTTTCTGTATATTGTTGCCCAATGGCATCTTTAGAATTTCTGCATGCTAATCCTTGGCAGTGTCTACACATGGCACAGCATTTCAATCCAGATCTTCGTTCACATTTATCGGTACAGTGCATTGACAAGTTCACGAGATGAGTATTAACGACTCTGATGGAGCAAAATTTCTGATTATATATGAGGGTTTCAAGGAGTCTCCATTTTGTATTCATCCCCAGTCGATAGGGTTCATCTTGTTGTCTTTCCATTGCTGACAATAATATGAATGCTGAACTGCTGCGTCACTAGTTAGAGATGCGCGGTGAAATGATTTGCCGACTGGCCGTTCAGAAGTTAGATGATGTAGTACCGTAAATAATCTAGGGTACGATCGAGAAGTACTTTCTTGCTCGTTCATATAAGCGAACTAGAAATGATTTTCCTTCTCCTGCAGCAGCTACTTTTACTTTGGTTGAAGGATTGTTAAACACGTCCATGCCTTCCATGCACATTCTTTTTTGTAATAGCCTCAACGCGTTTAGTTTACCTCTGCCATATATGGAAGATGCTGTGTCACAGTCTTCCCAAGCATCCCAATTTTAATGTTTTATTTGTGTTATTAAACTCTCTCATTATACGTAAGCCAAGAAGTGTAGTCAGCGGAGGAATGCGAGTACGGGCTCCTAAAAGTGGAGCGGCACGCTCTCAGCCGGCGCACACTGCCATATTATACGTATTCTAAACAAGTGCCGCTCCACTTTTAGGTGCCCGTACTCGCATTCCTCCGCTGACTACACTTCTTGGCTTACTTACTGAACTGATGAGGGCATATTTTGTGTTATAGAACAATTTGCACTATTTTCAGCGGTAGGAATACTATCAGCATTAACCACTCTAGCAGCTGTAGACGTAGAAGCCGTAGCATTGTTAACTTGCTTTGAAATAGTTTTGGCTGTTATCATTTTATTTTTAACAGATTGGTCGATATATCATTCAGCTGTGAGGACTTCCAGCCTCTGTGACGCTTCAACCCCATAACCCCATAATATCACCACCTCCATCCATGTGTAGCTGAAGATCTCCGAAAACAATGACTGAATGAAAGTTCAGGATTTGGCAGATTCGAATAAGTTGCAAGTACAGTAAACTTATTTTTTCTAATTCGTTGAATCAATCAATCAATCAACAAGACTTTATTTATAATTAAAAGTACAGGTTGTGCCTAGTCGGAACCTGACCCGGAGTCAACCTGGCAACCACGATGAGCAGCACCGTAGTGGGTGTAAGGTTGGGCGGAGCAGGTCCAGTTCGGCTAAGAACGGTAATTCAGGTGAGGAATTGTAACTCCTATTCGCCGAGCGAATTTAAAAACAATAATGCCTTAAAACTATGCTGCCCATAAGAGCCTAAAACTAATTAATGTATATTTTAAAAATTGTCGCACTGTGCACGCACAAAAAACACTAAAGAAATTTTGGTTACTGTCACGGGAAAACAAAATACAACGAAAAAACCCGTTCGAAGTAATTCTCCACCCTGGTGGTCTTCGTGCCTCCAGGAAAGTAGAGGAAGTTAACAGTTGTGGGTTTTAAAAGTTCAAGAAGGTTATCGGTCGAGGGATGAATTTTAGAACAAAAGAGGACAAAAAGAACAAAAAAGATAAAACAATGAACAAACAGAAAGGGGTTAAGATTATAAAGTTGATAGGTGAGGATAAAGATAGAGTAAAGGTAGACTATAGTAGTGAAGAAGTTGGCTAAGGTGAAAGTTGCTTGAAAATAGGCAACGTCTGGTATGGTTTCAAATTAAACAGTATTGCATTATGCTGTCTGATGTTATATGTTGCGAGTTAGCGGACTATCACCCAGTTTGAATTCGTAGAATTTTTGTGAAATCTGTTGAACGTAGTCCGCTAGTGGAGTTATGTCGTTACAGCGGACGTACAGATCTCTGAGTGAGGTGTATCTGCCCGAATCAGAAATGAGGCGCATAAATTTGTGCTCTAGAACACGAAGTTTTCTCATTGTTGTGGCCGGGATGCTACACCACACCGGCGTCGCGTATGTGATGGCCAGCCTGATCACCATCGTGTACAACAATTTTTTATTAGTCCTATTCAGTCCGCTACCTCTGGCCAGAAGCGGATACAGACTCCTGGACATGGAGTAGACTTTCCGTATAGTCTCGTTGATGTGAGTGTTGTACGTCAGTCTCTTGTCCAGATTAACCCCAAGGTACTTCACGCACCGTTTAATAGGAATTTGGCGACCCCCGACCGAAATAGGCGTTAAAATGCGGTTCTCAGTGAACCGGCGCGTGAAGAGTATAGATTCTGGCTTTTCGGCGTTGATCCGAATCTTCCACTTGTCGTAATACGCCGTGGCACGAGCCATGTGCGCCTTCAGCAGCATATTCGCCGTCTGAGCATTGTGCGAGTGCACGTACATGGCCGTGTCGTCGGCGTACTTAGCGAGTTTCGTGTTCGGAAACTCCAGAAAGTCGGAAAGAAAGTCAGAAAGTTATATAGCTTAGGTGACAGGCACGACCCCTGGGGGACTCCCGCGCGAATGTCCCGCCATTATTCATCCTAACCTGGAGCGATTTACCTGTCAGGAAAGAGTGAATGAGTTTCGTTATGTGTATGGGAAAGTCCAGTGCGTTCAGTTTGTGTAGAAGACCCGGGATCCATGCGGTATCGAATTCGTTGAATGGTGCATTTACCCCTTTGGTAATTTAAAAAAAAATGAGCTTATTGTCACGTGTGATGGCCGTAGATCCCTGTACTATTTTACAACCCCATAAAATTGACCAGTAATGACAAAACTTCTTACCACTGGTTTTTGTTTTAGGCACAGTTATTAATAATGTTGTACTTAGATCTTTCACGTCTTCAATTTTCATTTTGTAGAGCTCATTAGAATGACAAGCACCCATAATTTCCACGATTAATATGACCTTAAATAAATTAATGTTAGATCTGAGACATTTAGTATCTGGCAATCTTACCTTATGTAAAAGATAAACTCTATCAGGTGCTTCCTTTATAAATTTATTAGTTTCTTCTGGTGTCAAAGTTTTGGCCTGTTTCGCTTCATATCCCTCAGATTTTCTTTTCAGAAAAGAACGTTGTTTTCCATACTTTTCCAAATCTATGTCGTATTTTAATTTCAAAACTGCTTTTAGCATGGAATAAAATGACCACAATGAAGATTTGTATCTGTCAGCTAAGTCAGCAAAGCGAGTTAGTTTTTTTTTTAATGCGCCAGTCCATGAAACTTTGGTACGCTTTATCATAAAATCTTTTTGATTTCTGTGGTAATAAATTAGATGCTGTTGCTTCTGCTCTTTCAGTTATTTCTGGTGGAGTACAGGGGATAGTATTTTCTGAATCACTTTCCATTCTTTCAACCACAGAACTAACACAATCAAACACAATTCCACAAAACCCGTTTTTACTTTGATTGTTTACGACGTCTGTTTATCTTTTTTCATAGTTACCGGTCACTATGGCATTTTTAGTGTGCACAGATAGACTGATTTATGCATAATTTTCTGACTGGTACACGAGAGGGTATAATGGCCAGAATTTCCTCATCATAATTCCCTGTGGGATTAACTGATGGCATTATATACCAAAAAATACCCGTTTAATGTTCATGTTATTTGTTAGTCGTATATAAAAACCATAACAACCCACTTAGGTGCGTATAATTCCCCCATATTTTGGATTACTTTATTGCTTACACCAAAAATTAAAATTTTTGGCTTAGTGGCAATTATTATGAAAAAAAAACACTAAAAACAAAAAATAGTCAATCTTACGGCAAACGGCATATGTTTGATGCCATTTTGTGGTTTTAGATTTGATCAAATTAAAGAAATGGTAATAACAAAAAAAGATTAATAATAATTTGATGCTGAACGAATTTTGGTTAAACTTTTTTCGACACTCTGCTTATTTTTGGAAAAACCTGTAAAAAAAACTGAATTTTGGTGGCCATCTTGGAAGACACCATAGCACAACTTTAATTTTCCGGGACTTTTAGTACGTTAGTTGGGTGGCCACGTACTATATATACAAGGTGAGCCACGGTGGGTTGAGTATTAAAAGTATATAGAGAATGAATCAACCGATTGCTTTGAAATTTTGGTTACCAAGATAATCGAGTATGATCTTTCCAACTAAAATATTTTCGAAAGTGCAGTGTTGCTACTTGTATTTATGTATATAGGGAAATATTAACAAAAGTTACTCAGAAAGGGACGACGATCAAAAAAATATATAGCGTATTCTATTTAAAATAATGAAGATGTTGCCAGTTTTACGTATAAGTGGCAACACCGCACTTTCGAAAATATTTTAGTTAGAGTCGAATATCTTGGTAACCAAAATTTCAAAGCAATCGGTTGATCCGTTCTCCATATACTCCACCCACCGTGGCTCCCCCTGTATACTAAACCTCTTGCTTTAAAAGATTTTTTACTTAAGTTTCATAAATTGACTGTACGGTAAGTGCAGTTTACTGATGAACTATTTTTTTTTTTTTAGTTAAAAAATACCTATGTAGTCTTGACAGCAAGCATTCTACGATTAGGCTTCATACCAATGATAATGCTTTGTAATGCCCAACCAAGAGATCATTTACCTGTTGTCTTCGAGAAAGACTACCTCTTCATACTTTTTGTAATTTTATTCGCATTCACTAATGGATACTTCATAAATCTTTCCATAATGCAAATACCAAGGTTAGTTATTGATTTAGCTGAAACATTTCCACATAAATAAATACATATTTTTTTATTTACAGTACGGTTGAAACTAAGGACAAGCCGCTCGCAATGTTCATTACAATATTGGTAATGATGATTAGTACAGCCGCACTCTCCTTTTTAGCCAGTGTGATGGTGCATGCGCTATGATTGTTTTATTACATTTTATTATTCTTTAAATAAATGTTTATAAAACTAATTTCTTTTATTTCTCTCATGTGGAAACCACTGAATACCTCAACTCTGATCTACTGTTTAAGGTATGTTGTTACTATTGGGGATAACTGATAGAGCAGTGATGCGATTTTTGGTCAAACCAGGAGACATAGTTTCCAATAAATGTTGACTGAATTTATGCTATGTACTAATAGACCATGTGCCAAACCTCCTAAAGTCATTATAATTTGGGGG
Organism: Rutpela maculata; assembly: GCA_936432065.2. Lineage (NCBI taxonomy): Eukaryota > Metazoa > Arthropoda > Insecta > Coleoptera > Cerambycidae > Rutpela > Rutpela maculata. Next base: position 249,231,304 of record OW386286.2, read on the forward strand.
GACTGAATGAAACTTTTACCAGCTGTTTCAATTATCTCGAAATCGGGTGGAGCAATCTTAAATTTCTTTTTTACTAAATGTAGGTTAATGAATTGACTATATTTTTGTTCGCAATGTTTATGGCCAAAAAACCAGTATTTATCGGTCAAAATGCGAAAAAACGAAAAATTGGGTTTTTTTAAATTTACGTTTTCCTGCTTATTGGACTATCGGTTGGATATATCGAGAACGTGTTCTGAATAAGAAAGAGTTTTAGAGCAACATCTCACCTTTAAAACGCAAAAAAGAAATTGAAGATCGGATCAATAGAACCCGACATTTTGATATTCAAAGTGGGCGGGGCGGGGTTGAGCATTAATACTGTATTTTAAAATAATTGGGTTTTTCTACACCTATTTAATTATATGACAATTATTAGCATTTTTTGGTGAAAAATCGTACTTATAATTCACTGTAATGAATTATCGATTCATAATTTACTGCATCCGGCTAATCATAAATACAAATTCAAAAATCACCGTTTCGCTGATTCAGTGATATTTTAAATCGACATCTGTACTCTGGGTTTTTGGAATGGTTAGATACAAATGAGTTAGACCTTTCCTACGTCTCTCAATGCTTCACTTCTCTGAGCCGTGAGACGAACCATGCATCTCATACCTTTGTTTTTCAAGATCAACATGTTCAAGCCACTCTAAAGTCTTTTGACAACTACTTGACACATCTTCGTACAAGTAATGGAGCAATGTCGTCCTTTTGGATGAAATATATAGACCTAGTGGAGCAACTTCTCGCTTTTCTTCGAACTAATCGGGAAGGAAATTGGTTTCTGTTCATAGCTGCGGTTGGAAAAATGGTGCCTTGGTGTTTTGCACTGGATAGGGTGAACTACTCACACTATCTATCATACCACTTCATTGAATTAACTAAATTGTTAATTTGTTCATCAATACAAGGGGAAAATAGCGTATCAAGAGTTCACGGTTCGCCTAGCCAAAGGAGAAGGGTTTCATAATCCTATTAAGAAAGTGGGTCTCAAGATAAGTAGACCAAAGACGAGCAAAACGACCAAGGTTCAAAAGAAAGAAGTAATCCTCCGATGCGATCGAAATCTATTCAGGAAAATGATTTATATCGCAGAAAATAAAAAACTTGATATGAAGGAAGTGTTCAAATATCCCCTCTGGCACCATTTCCATGGACTCTGGCAAATGTTGATGGGTCTTTGAAGAAAACTTGCAAATCAGTGTTTGCCCATCACTTGGAAAAATACATCACCCCTGCCAGTATACCGAAAAAAGATTCGGCCTGCATAATTGATGCAATGGCTGTACTTCAGTCCATCAAAGGAGAACAAAAAACGTTTGACGAATTGACAACGACTTTTCTCAAGAAGATTTTGAATATAGGTAGGAGTTGGGTTCAGCAAGTTAGGCAGAGATTGGGTGCTGTCTAATGATGTTGATGACACAATAGAGGAATTCGTCTGCTAGTTATATTCCCCTAAATGCAAGGTGAAACCTGTTGATGAGCTGCGTTACCAGATGTTCAGAGGGAAGGAGTGGCAAATTGAGAGTTTCCAAATGCCTCCTTGTAAAGACACCTTGAGACAGCACAATAAACGTGCCAACTACCAGGCCGGAATATGACTCAGAAGCCTGGAAACCAGGCCCATAATTCCTTTGCTCATAGGTGGGAAAAGGTCATTTCTGGTAACTTATGCGTTAAGTGGATGGAAGGCTTGCCAGGACCGGAGTGCGTATCAACTCAAATCCAATGCACCGAGAACTGTGGGTGCAAGGGGTGTACCAAAGCAACAGTAGATGAGGAAGAGTACAATTACAATAGCTGCAATAGTGACTCTAGTGAAGAAGAATAAATTCAAGTTTATTAATAATATTAATAAGGCATTTTTATTTTTCTTACTTATTCACATATCCCTCTGTTGCTTTCAAATATGGCTGGCCGTCTCGTCTCTCCTCACGGTGCTCAAAGCACTGAGCGCTTTGTCAATGCGCTTAACCCCGCCCCGTCTGCTGTGAATGCCGATATCTCGAGTTCTGTTCATCCGATCTTCAATTTCTTTTTTTTTTGCATTTTAAAGGCGAGATGTTTCTCTAAAACCCTTATTCAGAACATGTTCTCAATATACCCAACCGTTAGTCCAATAAACAGCAAACCGCAAATTAAAAAAATTCTTATTTTTCGTTTTTTCGAGTTTTGACGAATAAATACTGTTTTTTCGGCCATAAACATTGGGAACAAAACTAGAGTTCGTTCATTCACCTACATTTAGAAAAAAAGAAATTCAAGATTGCTTCATCCAATCTCGAGACAATTGAAGTTGTCTCTAACTTTGCCTGGAGACGTTTGTTATGAATTCTCTGGACAGCCCATTGCATAACCCAAGATACTCCCCAAAACCGACTTTCCAGAACCGTATTACTTCGAATTCTCGCATTTTTTGGCCACACAACCGGAGAGAGGACAATATAGAAAGGTTGATAGTTCAGGGAAAACCAGATTGCAAGAGGCGAAGGGGATGCCCTCTAAAGGGTAGGGATAATAATAATCTGTAATAATCTTTCGTACAGTATATGAATATATATAAAACGATGTTATATGTTCTGAGTCTCACTCAAAGAACCACGTCAAATATGTGTAATATAAATATACAAAATCCTAATAGTGCTTTTTAGATAAATGGAGTGACTGTGAAACGATTTCTATACTCCACGTACGTGAGAAATTTCGTGGCGAAAGCAAAGTGCCGGAGGGTCATATAAAAAGTTGAGAGAATTTTAGAAAAACGGTCAATCAGAGGTTGACCATTCTTAAAGACACAGTGATTTAGGAAACCCAGGTTCTGTGCTATTGAGCTGGTCCCTGACTGTCCACTATTGGTTATTCTTCAACTAATAGACCACTGGTTACTTGCTAATCGTGGAAACCAATCACGGGACGCTCCTCGAAATAGGGAGAGGGGAAACGGGTAATGTAGCCGTGTGCGTGTATCAGATAATACTTATTTAAATATTAGTAAATCATTGACATTGAAGATTCATTCTAAATTAATAAAACTTGTTTAATCAGAGTCCATATTTTTTAAATTTATTAAAAAACATGGCAATGCAATGCAAACCTTCATTATATTTCCAAAAGTAAATGCTCTTGATAAGAAAATGTGCCCATTTGGTTTATTTATAGATTTTTACCGTGCGTTCGACTGTGTGAATCATCAATTACTATTAGAGAAACTATAAAGATACGGGATCAGAGGGCCACCATTAGATTTTATAACGCCTTATTTAAATAACGCGATCAAATAGTGAAAATAAACTAGAGGAAGCATTATACTCTTCGCCGATTTACTGAGCTTTTTATATAATTGTTACACATTCTATAGGATACTCTTCGCATTTTTCTTGTAAATAATGTTAGTTTTTGGACATTCTAAATTTTGTGCTACCAACTTTGTTGTGAAAAAAAAAATATATGAAAAAAAAATCACGATGTGAGGGATCGAACTCGGGACCCTTGGATTGCGAGACGAAACTCTTGCCGCTACACCACCATTTCTTATTACTAAAATTGTTAGTGAGTGTAATATATACCATTAGAAAATTTATTGTGATTATTAGGAAACACACATTAGTAAAATGTATTAAAAAAAAATAGTGATAGGAAATAACATTTCGTAAGGTTTCTATTTATTACAAACCATAAAAAAATGTAAAAAATATTTTTTTTAATTTTAAATTACTAATAACTTTTTTATTTACCAATCTATTTTGTTGAAAAACAATAGGGTTCTTCCTCTAGCTAACACTAAGTTACTCTCCAAATTTCAATATAATCGGATTTTTCTTTCTTGAGTTATCGTGCTTACAAGAAACGTGACGGATGGACAGACGGACAGACGGACAGACGGACAGACGGACATTTTGAAAGTTGTTCAGAATTCGTTCACTAACATAACGATATAAAATTTTTTTCTCTACGAGCGATATTTACTGATTTAGAAATGTGCCGATCAAATACAATATACTCTTCGTTTTTGCGAAGAGTATAATGATACTACAAGCGATCTTAGAAAGGTGACCAAAGGCATCCCACAAGGCCCTATTTTGAGTCCCCTTCTATACATAATTTTTACCAATGATTTGGTTTATTTTTTGAGGGAAACTAATAATTTGCACACTGTATGTTATGCCGATGACACAATAACGGAATCTGACAGTATGCTAGCAAAAACTACCGCTGAAGATGTTTACAAGAGATGTGTACTTTGGTCCGAAAAGAATTTCCTTGAATTAAATAAGGATACAACCATTTCAATTGTTTTTAAACAACGAAACTCTTTCTAGATATACAAAGTTCTGACAAGTTTAACTTACATAGTGCAGGTAAAATGTTATCTTTGATAGCACTCTAAAGTGGGACATACACAATAACCAACTTTGTAATAAACTTCGGTCTTGCTGCTATGCATTACGTTCACTGGCAAACCACTGTAGCCAGAATATTCTAATTAGTTTATATTATGCAAATTTTCATTCCCACATGCGATATGCTGTCATTAACTGGAGCACTAGTAGTTATTGTCGATGCGTTTTTCTTCTACAAAAATATGCTTTGAGAATATTATCTAAGGTACCACAAAGAGAATTTTGCAGACCTATTTTCAAAAAGTCCTAACTTTAACTAACACGTATATTTATGAACTTGGTTGTTTCTTTTACAAAAATTTGGCTATGTTTCAAATAAATACAATAAACCACAATTATGGAACAAGATTTTTTTTTTTTTTTTTCTCCTTGTTTGGCTTTGAGTTTAATGACAAACTCATACACCACAAATTGTTCTAATAAAAATTAAAAATTGTTTATTACAAGACACTAACCTACTACGATCTTGTGTTAGTATACAAAAGGATGGACACGGGTATAACATTTTCTTCCCGCCCAGGGGTCTATCAGGGCTTTTTTACAGATAGGTTGGACCACGGTTTGAAGGATAAAATAACAATAGGATAAATAACAAAGGTAAACGAAAGCTATCCCTATCAAAACGAAATTTAACGGAAAAGAAATACTCGAGTAGAACGATATATATTCGTACACACGTATGTATATGTTATCACATACGAAAACTGATCCTTAATTACAGGTTCATATTGATGTCCTTCAAAAATTCTACGAGAATATTAAATATTTGCCTGTTATTTTCACATAATAAAGATGTAATACAAGTAGGTAGAGGTAAATTCAGTGCACATAATCTTAAGAGAAATTTTGTCGTTGCTCGAGTGTGATGTTTACAGTTAAAGAACATATGATTCAAATCTCCAACATAATTAGGATCGCATGTGCACAAAGGACTGTTTCTCAGTCCTATTCGATATAAATGTGCAGGGAAAGATCCATGATTCAATTTTAACCTTGTGATGGACGTGGAATAAAATCTGGATACTTTATATGTGTTGATGTGGGGTATTGTGTTGGGCAGTGTTGGATGTATTTTTGCATAATGGTTCGTTGTTGTTGCTACGTACGAGTCCCACAAGGATTCCCATTTTTTTCGTATTCTGTTTTTATACACATTATATAGGTCCGATATTGGGAGAAATGGTTGTATTACTCCATATTCTTCTACAGACTGTTTGGCTAGTTTGTCAGCGATATTATTTCCGGTAATGTTTGAGTGACCCTTAACCCAGATGTAATTTAATTGTAGCCCTTTGGCTCTAATCATTGAGTGGTAATGCAGGATTTTGCATATTATTACGTTTCTGGATTGTTTCATGTTAAAGTTTTTTATTGTGAGTAATACAGATTTCGAGTCCGATAAAATAGTAATAACCGTATGATGCAACCTAGTTGACTTCAAATAACAATCAACGATCCATACCAGAGCTTGGTATATTGCAAAAGCTTCTGCGCTATATATGGTACAATCACTAAATAATTTAAAAGTTGCTTGTACGTCTTGACTGGGGATACAGAAAGCGCATCCGGTGCCACTTTGTGTTTTAGAACCATCTGTGTATATTTCGAGAGTTGAGGTATTTTTAATAATACTGTTTAGGATTTTAGAGTTTAATTCATAATTATCTGTATATTCTGGCATTATAACGTTACATTTAAGTTGTGTTAGGCCGAAGTCATAAGTAAAGATTGAATTATTAATTTGAGTAGTCACAGCTTCGGCATATGGTTGACATTCCAGAAAAGCATCAGCTAATGGAGGACTGTTACGATTTGACCAAAAAGGATGAGTTAAAATTTCGATTCCTAAGCTGGTTACTTTACTGTATACAGTATCATTACATTCCTGTATTTTGAGGAAGTACTTATTCGCCTGAAATTGACGTCTTAAATAAAGTGGTGGTTCTTGTGCTTCAGCCATGATAGCTTCACATGGTGACGATTTCATTGCTCCAATGGAGATACGTATTGCGCTATATTGTACTCTATCCAGAATCTTTAAATTGGTGTTAGAGGCTGACCCATATAAAATAGAACCATAGTCCAGGATTGAAAAAATATAAGCTTTTTAAAACATTAGTGATACTTTGGGGTCACAGCCCCATTTAACTTTACTTACTGCCTTTAAAATATTTATTCCCTTTTCGCATTTTGCTTTTACATAATTTATGTGTTTCGTCCAGAGCCGTTTTTTGTCTAAAATTATCCCTAAATATTTATATTCTGTAACCAGGGGAATTTCGTAATCGTTTAACTGTAGGTTGGTTACGGATGGAGTTCGATGTCGGCTGAAAATCATTACAGCTGATTTATTTTGAGACAATTCGAAATTGTGATCAATGAGCCAATATTTCAAGCAATAACAAATATGTTTTAGTACCCTAATACAATCATTATAGTTTGTCTGTGTTGAATATATGACCCAATCATCGGCATATTGGATACAGGTGATACTATCGTCCCATATATCATGTAAACTTGCGGTATATGCATTGAACAATAAGGGGCTGAGAACAGAGCCTTGTGGCAGACCTTGACGTACTACACGTGGTCCATGAAGATTGTTATAACTGTCTCTTATATAAATATTTCTAGCGTCGTACAGTTCTGTGATATTTATGGATATTTTAGAGGACAATCCGAATTGAGTTAGTTTATTTTGAAGCAAGCAGAGATCAACTGAGTCATATGCACCTTTTATATCGACGAATAGTGCAGCGAGATATAAATTTTCTGTAAAGCATTTTTCTATATCAGTTACCAGGTGTGTTACTGCATCAGTTGTGCCATAACCCCGACAGAAGCCATATTGATTTTTCGGTAGTAGTAAATTGTGTTGGAGATACCACTCTAATCGGGCTTTAATCATTCGTTCAAGTATTTTAGTTATGCTTGACATCAGAGATATTGGACGGTAGGAAGAAGGTGACTCTTTATCTTTTTGCGGTTTCAATATAAGACATATTGTAATATTTTTTAATTGTTCTAATTCAGCACCATTTGTACACCAGTCATTATAGATTTGTAACAAAATGTTTTTACCAGTTGGTGATAAGTTAAATAAGATAAGGTACGTTATATCATCAATACCAGGTGCACTATTTTTAAAATTGTTTAGGGCACTATTTAGCTCATCCATAGTAAATGGTACATCTAAGACTGTTTCACTATTTTTTTCTTTTATATAATTTATATTTTTTACAAATGGAGGTGCAATGATATCGAAAATTGACTCTATTAGTGATTCAGTCAGGTAATTCTTTTGTGTGTTATAGGATTTGTTGGCTATCTTTCTTATATGATTCAAAATATCTGAGACTGGGGTATTTTTGTTTATCTGGGAGACAAATGTTCTCCAACTATTTCTTCTTTTTTTGTGAAACAATCGCTTAGTTTCTGCATCGAGTTTTTGGTATTTTAAATAATTTTCTAGGTTAGAAATAAGTTTGTAACAACTGAGAGCATCGGAACGTTCTTTAACTTTTGCTGTACACTCGCCATCCCACCAAACAGGTCGTGAACACTTAGATACAAATGGTTTTTTTGTAGGCATTGATGCTTCCGCAGCGTTGGAAATCGAATCTATTAAAAATGCGAGTTTGTTAGTTGTAGACGTAGTTTGTAAGTTTAATAATGAGGTATCTAATTTATTTTGAAAAGTATTCCAGTCGGCGTATGAATCTTTCCATTTCGATGCTGGTTTAGAATTAACGGTATGTGTATTGATACCACATGTAATTTCAATTGGAAGGTGATCCGACCCTAATGGTGTGTTTAAAACTTGCCACTCTGATATTATTGAAAGACATGGTGACACTAAGGTTACATCAACAAATGATTGATTTTGGTTAGGTCTATTAATTCGCGTAGGACTACCATCGTTTAAAATAACAAGCTCTGTATTACCGATCGCATCAGCAAGTCGGATGCCTTGATTATTATTTAGTGATGCACCCCACATAGTATGTTGAGAATTAAAATCTCCTCCAATAATAACTCTTGCTGAGAATTGGCTGAAAATATTATTCCAGTCTTCATAAGTTGCCTTTATATGTGGTGGTTTATATATTGAAACAATATCTATATTATTGTTTATAAGATGGATAGCACATGTTTCAATTTCTTTATTAAAATTGTTATTTATTTTGATTTCCTTGTGAGGTATTTTATTTGACACTATTATTCCTACACCGCCTTTCCCATTTTGCCGGTCCTTACGTATAAAACTATAACCCGTAAATAGCATTTTAAAACTAGGCTTTAGCCAGGTTTCACTCAGTATAATTACATCTACAGGGTGATTATTAATATGATTTATCAAATTAGTCTTATTTGAAACGATAGATCGTGCATTCCATTGAAGAATTGTCAGGTTATTTTTTTCTGTGTTAGTATTGTTGTTCATCGCTATCTGCATAATTAAGATCAGTAAACAAATTAGTGAGGGATTCTTTAACATTAAGTTCTTTGACTATTGTGTGTGCACTACTTGGTATTAAATGTTTAATTAAATCATTAATAAAAACAGATATTTGTTCAACAAGAGTTTCTTTATAAGCTAGAAATTCCTCTCGATAGGGATTAGGGAGTACAGAGTGGTCATGTGTTGTATACTCTCTAAGGGGAGGTGCAACTTTCGGTCTTTCTAATGGCTTACCAGCTTTACGTTTTCTAGGAGGTGGTCGAGTAGGCATTCTAGCAGGGCGTCTCATAATGTCAGTACGTGAAATTGTACTTTGACTTGAAGTTGGTAAATTGGGAAAATTTTCTAAATTATCTAGTAAGGAGAATCTATTATTTGTTGCGACTTTGGCATAGGACGGGTTGTTAACAATTGTTTCGGCTTCTTTGAAAGATAGATTTTGTTTGGCCATTGTTTGTTTTATGTTATATTGTTTAATATACGTAGGGCACTTTTTATCCACAGGTGAATGTTCTTGGCTGTTGCAATACACGCAATAAACCAAGTCGATTTCACAATCTACCTCCTCATGCTCTCCACTACAATATTTACATCTTTTGGAACTTTTGCACTGTTTAGAGGTGTGTCCATAACGGAGACACTTGAAACACTGAACCACCGGATAGATGTATGGTTCAACGGGAAAATTAACTAAATTTATTTTTATACTTTTTGGAATTACAGATCCTAAAAACGTGACTATTACAACTTGTCTTTTAATTAATTTAACTTCCCCATTTTCATCTGTTATTTTCTTAACCATTCTTTTTACATCGACAACCCTTGCATTTGACTCAATATTATTTATTAAAAATTCTTCAGAAAAATAGGTATCCACCATTCGAATCACACCTTTTTTCTGAGTGTAAAATTTAGGAATGTATGCAATAAGGCCATTAGAGGTGATAACATTATTATTGACGAGTTCGTTTGCCAGTCTGTAATTTTTTAACACAACTTTTACTCTATTAAGACCAACAGATTTTATGTCCTCTACTGCACCTTTGAATAACTCGTTGTTAAATAAGTAATGACCCACACGAATTGGAAATAATCGACCTAAATTTTTGTCTTTATGTTCCACATAAACAAAATATGGCCCTACATCACCTGGCCTATATTTATTTTCAAAGTCTATGACTCTCGCTTTTTCTGAATTATCTATCGACATTTCTTGTGAGCTGTTTTTATCCGTACCTTTATCGGGCGGATCCTTACCGCTCCAGCCTGTCATGTCTAACCTATCTTACCTTGATGGTACACACACAAGTTAATATATATTAGATAATTATTATTATGTAGGTATCAGTGTTTTCGCACTATATTTGGTATTTGATTTTGTTAAAAGATTTAAAGCAAAATTCACTCTATACTTATTTAGCGCCAAGACACTCTCGCTCGATGTTATTCGCACCGCGATCACCTCGGAACTGGGAACAAGATTTAAACATAATCTTAACCCGGATCAGCATTCTTCAACATTTTATGAAAAATTTTTTTTATTTTCATGGATGCAAAATATGGAATGCTCTTCCAGTGGATATAAAAAAATTCAACAAAAAAGCCTTAAAGTTTTTCTTATTGATAAAAACTGTTATTCTCTTGATGCATTCTTTTTCTAGTCAATTGCAAATCTATAAGTGCAGCGTATCTTATATTTTTATTTTTTTCAAATTATTGTTAATGTTTTTATGAATTACTGTTTGACTTCTCTGTAATTTGTTGTTTTTATATTCTTGTTATATATTTATCGTATACATTTTTCTGTAATTATTTTATTATTTGTTTTATTGCTGTCCATGAAAATACTGTTAGTCTTAAAACTTTGACGCACTACCTAGTTACTGTATGATTATTATTTGATTGTATTTGTGATTGGGAAATAAAGAATAGATAAATAAATAAATAAAAAATAAACGACTTTATATCTTCGTTGAACACGCGATTGCAGCAATTTTTGTGGTACCTTATTGATTAGCTAATTTATTTGAAATCATGTTATTTTACTTTATCTACTGTACAGTGCTATTACCAGTCTCCGTCGCTAAAAATATCGACCATCGATAATTTTTATGTAGATAATTTTTTTTATCGAGTTTGTCCTCAAAGTCAATTACAGAACCAACATCGATAAATTCCACCGAGAGCTATTAATTTATATCTATCCGATAATAATGGAGTGAACTTAGCTCAAAATAATATCTAAAAAGAGTTATTTTTACCGATGCCATAAACTCGTAATGGGGTTTCTACAGACGAGTAGATAAGATGGGTTAAACAGGGTCGATAATTTTATCGACTGAACTGGTAATAGCACCGCTTATTAGATTATATACTAATTAATGAACTGCTTTTGAACAATTAATAGTATCCATAAACAAATAGCGTGAGATAATAATTCGCTTATGAGTTATTATAATATATTAATAATAATAATAATTTATTTATATTCATTAATGACATAACATAATATAACATAACATAATATCAATAAACAAGTAAATGTATATGATATTAATGTACATATACAATTTTACTACATGAATATAAATATATGGACAGTCGCGTAAGTTAAAACTTGATTTCGACTAACATGTATAAGTCACTAGGTACAGTGCCAATCCTTTATCTTCATGCCTAGCCAGTCCAATCGATGTAACGCGCGACGCGAAGGTGGCTCTGTCCGAGACAAAATCTTTTCCGATTCGGTGAAATAGAACGATCCATTATTATTGAGGGGAGGAAGGTGATTTAATATGTTTGAAAAGTTTCAACGTTTTAAATCAATAATTGTGCCAAAAATGATGACTCCAGTTAGTGAAGATGAACTATTATGTACATCGCCAGAATCAAGGCAAGTAGCTAATGATACAATACATAATTTATTACCCGAAAAATCGCAGAACAAATATAAAAGTGTGTACAAAAATTTTTGATTGGTGTAGCGGCAAGAACGCCAAATCGTTGTTTCTGTATACTTGCAATTTAATATTTATTGTTATACTCATGTATCCACGATTATAACAATAAATATTATACTTTATCGTATAGTATTCAACTTGGGATATGGTAATAACTCACTTGATGAGTTCCATCTGCGTGAGTTATTGTTATTACCTACATTACCGCTCGTTGAATAATATACTATTATTTCATCATTTCAACTAATCATATTCAAAGTTAATTCACGATTTTATTTTTGATGGCCCACGAAATTAGTTTTAGCGTGTCTCGCACTGTTTGCCAATTATTGGCTTTGAAAGCTAAGAAATAAAAAAAAATTGAATTTGTTCTGAAACTGTTATTTCAATACGAAAGCGTAGAAAGGCCATGCCATTAATAATATTTTTTTAACTCAGAATTCACAATTGTTATCTCAGAATTTACAATTGTTAAGTGCGAATTCATAATTGTAAGTCGGAATCACAATTGTATCTCGGAATTCACAATTGTATCTCAGAATTCATAATTGTTAAGTCGGAATTCACAATTGCTAAGTCGGAATTCACAATTGTTAAGTCGGAATTACTAAAGAAATAATAATATAGAGGAATGGTAGATAAAATATGCAATTTTGTCGCATTCCTCTTGACTCTGAATGATATTACCATCATTACTAGATTACTAGAAACGCAGTGTGCTTGCAACAAATGCTGGTAAAAGGAACTTTGTCTAAATTAAAGGAGTCTCGCCGCTTTGGCAGCTGTCCAGTCATTTGCGTACCAGTTCGCTATTGTTTCTCATATTTCTAATTAACTTTAAATTGTTAATATATATTCCATGATTGTTATGTCGGGCTGGGCAACACTAAATTTTTAAGTTTTTCAATTTTTGAGATGGGTCATATTACCCTCCTTGAATCTAGTTATACTAGGACGTTTCGCTAGTCCAACATTCTTCAAATTATAATCGGTTTCTCAATGCGAGGTTAAGCACTTTATCATACAGATAAACTAACTAGAAGTTTAGATTGTGCTTCTATTAAACATTTTAATATTGCAACTTCACATTCTAAACTTCTAGTTAGTTTATCTGTATGATAAAGTGCTTAACCTCGCATTGAAAAACCAGCCCCAAGTTCCTTATGATAAATAACCGAAGATTAATAAGGAATGTAATAAATTAAAGACAGCAGGATGCTTTAGAAAGCATAGAAATTGCAAAATGTAAAAAGTGTATGAATAGTGAGGAAGGCCTTATCCCAAATATCTCTCTTTTTTGGTTAGCTGGTGGTGGTTTGTCGAGTCGAGACAGAGTGTAGATAGGTTTGACGGGATTGTTTGTATTCGTTAAACCATGACATTAGTTTGATATAAATAAAATACATTCTTCAGTTTTAATCATTTCCAAACGGTGCCAACATGGTTGGCGAAACGTGTATCGAGTATAATATTCGAGTATTTATAGTTAGGGCTATTTCATCTATATAAATTCCTACAATTGTGAATTAGAAAAAAAATATAACCAAGTTAATTTTCATTAGTTTTACTTCCACATCCAGTGGAAGTATAGTAACGACAAACATTTTTTTAAAAATTTTTATTGTTCAAATAGGCTTAGAATGTCACGAAACGTCGAGATTTTAAGTTTGAACGAAAAAAAAATTTCTGTCCGTCGGTCTGTCGGTCTGCGCTTTTTTTGTGCGCACGTTTACTCTGGAACCGTTTGAGATATTGACTTGAAATTTGGTACACATATGTACTTTAACGAGATCTAGAACTAGATTATATTTTCATCTTGTTCCGTCGAAGGGTTGGGGGGGGGGGTAAATTGGGGTAAATTTTGAGGTAAGAGTCCATAAAATTGGTATTTAGTATATACAAGAGAAGCTAAGGTCTCAAAAAAATTTTGGCATTAGCCACTCCCATTACCACCCTCACCCCATTATTAAAAGGGATTTGATTTAGTGCGTGTACAAGAACCAGAAAGCTCAAAATATTTTTTTACTTCATCCAACACCATTTGTTGCAAGCACACTGTGTTTCTAGTAATGATGGTAATATCATTCAGAGCCAAGAGGAATGCGATAAAATTGCATATTTTATCTACCATTCCTATATATTATTACTTCTTTAGTAATTCCGACTTAACAATTGTGAATTCCGACTTAACAATTGTAAATTCTGACTTAACAGTTGTGAATTCAGAGTTAAAAAATATTATTAATGGCATGGCCTTTTTACGCTTTCGTATGACTTGGCTTATAAGCTAAATTGTAATTTAAATTTATAAAACACGTTTCAGCATGTATTCTGCGAAATATCTATAATAATTAAACGTGGTTTTATCATTTATTTTTCATTTATCTTTATCTTTAAACTATTGTCAATAAATAATGTAATTAATTTAGGTCAAGTGCACACATGCATATTATATATTCTAATTGCGTCATGTTTCACAAAATAGGGTATAAGTTACACGTGATCTTCCACTTGAAATTTCGAATTTCATTGTCATAAAAAGTGTTTCTAATATTGTTATAATCAGAACTAGAACTAGTTGTTATTATTATCAAAAGTATCACGCGTTTTACCCACGGGACCAAGGGCGGATCTGGGTTTTGAGCTTGGGGGGGAGGTGTAACATAGCCGCCTGCTAAAAATAACAAAAATGTTTGTCCTCGAAAATTAAAATTGATGAGCGCGGGGGGGGGAGGGGGAGAAAATGTCAAAAAAAAATTCTAAACACAACTAAATAGGATATATATTCAAAAAATGAACGAAATCTTGGGGGGTGGGGTTAATTACCCCTATCCCCCCCATAGATCCACCCTTGCACGGGCCTTTTTGAGCGTCTAGAAGATATTCTCTTAGCTAGAAAATTTACTCTCTAGTATGATGGTGTCTGTGGTCCATGTGGTGTCTGAACCTGTCTGATCACGGGGTATATTCCCATACCCTGGAGAGCCGTCAAAGTGATTTGAATTTGAATCATTTCCTGTCGCTTTCGGTTTCAACGGAAATGATACTAACTTTGGATTTTTAAATGGAACACTCTGTATATTTGTATATTTTTGGATTCAGGAGGCCATTTTGCATACAACTATTAGTCTAGGTGTCCGCGTACATATATGCAATTTATACATATCCTCGTATAACTTCTTGTACGGCATAATTGCGCCTAGTCTATCACTTTTTTCCTCTGCGAGAATTTTCGTAAACGTGGCGTTCCTCCTCGACATGAAAAAGACGATTTCCACGCGTCGGACTGGAAAAGCGGCAAATATATTTTGTCCGGAAATTCGAAAATTGAATTCTACATATTTTTATTAAGCAATCTTGAAAAAATCAGCTGGTTATCAATAAATGTTTTAAAGTTATGTTGTTATGTTTAGGGTTCCAAAACGTTCCAAAATTTTTGTCGGACAGTTTGTAGAAATATATAGAATATATAATATGTAGAATCCAATTCTCAAATTGTCCGACAAAATATATTTGCCGATTTTCCAGTCCGACGCGTGGAAATCGACTTTTTCATGCTGAGGAGGAACGCCGTGTTTACGAAAATTTTCGCAAAGGAAAAAAGTGATAGACTAGGCGCAATTATGCCGTACAAGAAGTCACACGAGGATATGTATAAATTGCATTTATGTACGCGGGCACCTAGACTATATGGCATATTGAGTTAAAATTATTAATGACTGACCTTTTAATAAGCAAATTTAATTTTTCATATATAGACGGCCGTGACCCCAAAAAAATGTCTTGTTTTGCCTCAATAAACAATCAAAAGTGCCATTATGGCATATGATATTTATGTTATAGGTTTCTAAACATTTTGAAAATCGCTTTTTCAGACTAACTCATTTTTTTCAAATGCCACTACAAATGGCTCACTACCTTATTTCAACAAAACATTTTATTATTATTGCCGTTAACTTGGACATTTATTTGTTTCTTTTGTTACATTTCAAAGACCTACTTGATAGAGATCCACTGTTAAATATTTTCATGTATATCCTGTTGGATATCAATATTATGTATTTTAATATTAATAAATAGTGGAGTGCTTGGTACCAAGTTATTGGTAATAACATTTTTTATTGAAATAACATAGTGAGCCAATATGGTGCTATTTGAAAAAATGAGATATTCTGGAAAAACGATCCCCGAAATGTTTAGGAACCTATAACACAAATGTCATATGACATAATGTCATAATTATACTTTTTTAGTACTTACTGAAGCAAAAAAAAACATTTTTTTGGGCCCCCTATAGATGAAAAATTAAATTTGCTCGTAAAAATTAATATTTCTATCTCAATATGCCAGTATGCAAAATGACTTCCTGAATACAAAAATATAAAAATGTACAGGGTGTTCCATTTAAAAATTCAAAGTTTGCATCATTATCATATTGTCTTCGCAAGACAAGAATATAAAATACCAATGAAAAATGTTATATTACCTATAAAAAAATTGCAGTATCTATATTTCCCCCTGAGCTAAATATAAACATTAAATATAATAATAATGGAGCGAAAAGCTGCCCTTTATCTTTTTTCATGACTTCTTGCTTGCGAACTCTGCTATAATATAATCCTATAAATCATTCTGTAAAACGTTTCTACAGTACAGAGGTAATAAATTCGATAATTATATAAAAATAAAACAATCAAATAACGAATAATTTCTTGGTACATTTTATTTCCCAACAGATGGTAAACGGTAAACGTCGCTCGTCGTCCGTCGAGAGACAAAATTAGTTAGTTTTGAACAGCTGAAGAGCCCCTTGCGCATTGTCGTCTTTAGGCAATTCTTTAGTTTGCCCATTGGATAATCCGCCCCTGGTTCATGCTATATTGTAAACTAAACGTATTTTTAGTTAAATTTGAAAACTAGCCTCACGGCGCCTTTAGTTACCTGACGCCGTCGTGCGCCGCACGACTTGCCCTTATGGATGGCGCGGCTCTGTTCAACCCGTGCATTAACGACCAACTTGGAATCTAATCTGATCTAATCTAGTGGCTGTACAACATTTCGTTAACTTATCTTAAACGGTATCGGTGATACTTAATAAAATCAACCTCAGGTGCCTACTCTTAGGGGGCTCCCTTAGGAAACACTTTAGTGATAAATTTTATTGAAGTTTTTGTCATAATTTGATTTGCACAATATGCTTCCATTTTTACTTCCACATCCTCGTAGTGGTGAGGAAGTATAATAACGGAAAAAAAAAAGATTTTTTGCTTGTTTGTTCATATAGGATTAGAATGTCATAAAACGTCGAAATTTTAAGTTTGGGTAAAAAAAATCTGTCTGTCGGTCAGTCTATCTGTAACTTTTTATGCCCACGTTATTCTGGATTGGTTTGTGATACTAAAATATGGTACACCTATGTATTAAAACGAGATCTGGAACTTTTGTCTAGGGGTGAGCGTAGATGCGTCTTCATTGTGTACTTATCCTCGATACTCCAGTGAAGCAACGTGCAGCGCGGTTAATACTTGGATGGGTGACCCATTTTGGGAAACACAGCGATCTCGTGCCACCTTCTAGCGGCTTGTATATCAGTGTATACGCGGAAGCTATGTAATTTCAAAACGAGGATTACGTAATGGATATACCATCCTTCGGAGGGGATGTAATGCAGACGGTCCCTTGTCTATTAAATGCTAGGTAAGTAAAAGATCTCTACTCTTCTTACGGGAAGAGGTTCGGCAAAATTTCCAGGTTGGGGGGTAGCTCGTCTCCTGGCGTCGGTGATAGGTCTTGGTAGCGGAAATAGGACGTTAAATAAATAGATAAAAAAAAACTTTTGTATATTTGTTTCAAAAACTTCTTGTATAGAGCATAAATAGGAATGTCAAAATTGTTTTTCGCAGTGAGTGGAAAGGTTGAGTAGATGAGGGAGTGTGGTAGACTCGTAAACTAGCGCTCAAGAATGCATCAGCGGCAGAAATCCATATGTTCACAGAGAGACAGGCGCCAATTTAAGTTCAACAAGGTTACCTTGTTGAGACTGCCACGGCATGAACAGAATAGAAGGAAATGCCGATTATCTTGGTCAAAAGACTCAACGAATATATATTCATATGATCCAGAACCGGTTTATCGTGGCTAAAACCACTGGAAATATATTTTGTTCATTATTCTTATTAGCTCGTCGACTACTTTCAAAGATTTATCTGTACCATTGGATATATTTACACAGAGATCAATATGATAACATTTGCATATTCTGAAAAATATTGACCTTTGATAACTTAAAATCTGCATTGGAGCTCCTCTATTTTTTCTCAAGATGGCTCATCAACCGATAGGATGATTTGGTATCCTTTTGGGTCGGGCTTCGTGTCCACGACAGTCCAGATGCTTGTTTGCAGCTCTGGATTCTGCACCCTCAGTCGCTTTAATGTTTTTTTCGGTTCCAACACTGGTCCCGGAATCCACACGAAGGTCCTGATGGGTTTGGGTATGTCCTTAGCGTCACAGACTCTAAGTTTCGCTCTCCACCACCCGCGTTATCCAGTCCTTAGTGGCTTGGTCGGCGCAGGAGGCAAGTAGACTTACCCCCGAGAACCTCGGGGATTGTTGTCCTTCGATGACGTCCTCCAGGGCACCGATCAGGGGGGACTTTATCAGTTCCGTCTCAAGGTAGCCATGTGGTAGTATGGCAACCTTGATATCCGTGAGTGCGGCCGCATAAGAAGAATCAGGTTCATGGCTGACCCTGCCCTTCTTAACTTGCCGTATTTTTTTGAGATCCTCGGAGGTGCTCCCCTCGGACCGGTCGCGTTTGACTCTCTCCTTGAGGTTCTCCGCTTGTTCCCGGTAGGTCCGTGAGAATGTTGTAGAACTCTCCAAAATCGTCCTAAGTTGAAGACATAATCAAAATTCGACTTAGGCAAAAATTTCATTTAAAGACATTTTTGGGAGTCTGCAGAGGCGCAGATCAGTCCACAAGGACCGTTTTGGGTTCTATAAGGCGTTGGAAATGACCAGGCGAAAATTCGAAGAAACATCGAATTTTCACTTAGGAAAAATGTTTTTGGTTCAGAATATCAGAGTAGAAGTATATAATGACAAAGATTTATGAATAGTATACTTTTTGAAAGGTACCATAAATTGGACTTTGAAAAATAATATTTTTGGAAGGGTGTCAAAATTTGGCCCAGGAATCGATTTATCGAAAGTACGCCAAAGTTTCACTTGCAGACTAATTTTTCAAAACTGCGTTGAAATTTGGCTTGAAGATCGATTTTTCAAAAGTACGCCAAAATTTCACCCGCAGATTAACTTTTCAAAAGTACCTTGAAATTTGGCTTGAAAATCAATTTTTCAAAAGTACGCCAAAATTTCACCCGCAGATTAACTTTTCAAAAGTACCTTGAAATTTGGCTTGAAAATCGATTTTTCAAAAGTACGCCAAAATTTCACCCGCAGATTAGTTTTTCAAAAGTACCTTGAAATTTGGCTCGAAAATCGATTTTTCAAAAGTACGCTAAAATTGGTCTTAAACTGGATTTTTCAAAAGTACCACGAAGTCAGTTTAAAAAGTACCACGAAAATATACTTTAAATTATTTTTTATTTTTTATTCCTCAACCAAAGACATTGACCTTTGAGGTACGATCATTGAAAGCACAATTCTAAAGTATGAGCATAAAATTTTAACGATGCACTGCATCCAAAAGGCAAAATAGAAGATTTTGTCAAAGCCGGCGTAGTGCCGATAAGCAAAAATTGATAAAAATCAATGCACATGTACAAGGCCGGTTTCTCGCATGGAAAGAGTTTGGATTGACCCAGCGGCTCGCAATTTGGTCGAGCGCGTTGAGTAGTCCAGACAAAGCGATGGTAGAAAAGCCAATAACGGGGCTTTTCAAATGACAAAGTTATAGAGGAAAACGCCTTGTGCATAAAAATCCAAAAATTCAATTTTGCCTAATAGTCGCTCGAAGGTGAGACGCTGCCAAATCGATATTATTAATCGACTGTGATAAGGGTTAGTAAGTCGTGGACTGATCGAACGCCACTCAACTTATGCAGTAATAAGTCCTCAGAATGTGTTTGAGTACGTGAATTTCCACGATACAAGAACTTTAAAGCTAGGTAGTCTCTAGCGAAACTAAATTCATTTAGTAAAACTTTTTTAAGTTAATTTCAGTCAGCCTTAATTATTCATTTACCCAGAGTCTGAAATGATTCTAAAAGCTCGCATTTTGATTCTGAGAAGGTACGTATGAATCTTTTCTACCTAATCGATCGTTAGCGCGAGCGCTCTCGCTTGTATGGTCTGAAAGTCACTACCTTGATTGGGGAAGGCACGATTCTTTCTTGAGAATTTTGTATAACCAATTCTGTTAAATAAACGGATTCTTTGAACTAATGTTTCTTAATTGATCTTGAGGCCTGTTGACGGTCTATAATCCCTGGAACTTTCGTATAGAAAACCGGATGTGTCGAGTTAATTCGCATTAACGTTCGACCTTCTGGTTGTTGTACGGAGGTTCGATAGGGATTTTTTTATGCGTTTTTTGAGAAATATATTCCGTTATTAATGGACCAAAACGCGATTTTCGCGTACCAAAACTAATCCCTCCGCAGAGAAATTCTTCGGTTGGGATTTTTTTATGCAAAAATTCAGGAAATTAAGAGGTGCCTAAACCCCTAACGAGGGAATTCGGGTCCAGAGAGAGCGTAGTTTCCGATCTGTGGTAGTGCAGCCTTGGTCCCGCTTTTCGGCTACCGAAGTCATCTTATCTCGAACCCGCCTGGGAGGTAGAAGAACGGGGTAATACGCGACTGGCGCCCCCTGAGAAATAAATTGGTGTCGCGTCATTTTGACGCCCGGTAGTGCGTTCTTCTACATGGCGCCCAACGTGGGGCGTTGTTAGTCAGCAGGGCTTTCTGGAAAGGATATGGATGAATCAACGCCTTTCCAGTTTTACGACGAGCCGACATCTGTGATGGACAACGTCTCTAGAGGGTTAGAGAGGCCGTGCGCGGAGGATGTACTGGGTAGTTCGGGGGTTGGCCCGAGTACCACTGAAGGAGTCATACAGCCCTCCTCAGAACAAGTGTTCGCCCAAATGGCAGCAGGTCTTGCCAAAGCTCTAAGCGAAGCCACGCACGAGCATAAGTATCGGTCGAAGCATCCAAATGCGGAATTTCATGGCTTCGAACACGAAGACCCTGAAACCTTCATTTATCAAATGGAGGAATTTTTCGTCCGAGTACGAATTACGCAGGATAACGACCGACTATATAAAATATCAGAACAGCTCAAAGATGATGCTAAGAAATGGTTCGAACAATATCGAACCCTAATTACCACGTATCCTCTATTCCTCGAGCGGTTCAGAAGCCGTTATGATTCAGGTCAAATACTCACCGAAGCAGTAGCTAATTTATATGGCAAGAAACAAGATGCCGAGGAAAATACGTCAGTATTTATTTCAAGGAAGGTATGCCTCTTCAAGAGGATCGATCCGTTTAAGCCGGAGGCGATGAAGGCGGCTACCATCTTCAATCAATTGAGACCTGATATGAAAATGCTCCTAAAGAGTGCCGTCATACCAGATACAAATACACTAGTGACGATGACCGAACAAATGGCTAAAATCATGGATGAGAATAAAGAATTCGAGATTCTGCAAAATGCAAAGAAAAGCAAAGACCGAGAAGCGTCCACCTCTACCGCTTCAGCTCAAGGGAATCAGCAATCGAGCAGTAACTGGAGAACGGAACCCTCCGCCTTAACGAAGCCGTCCTCCAGTTCCTTTGGTGCATCTAGGACACCATTCAATGGATCTCAAAGAAGAGATAATCCGCCAGCACCAAGGGTGCATTTTGCAAATAGTATTTCCTCGCTGCCTAGAGGGGATATACCGAGAAGGGGTACTGGAGACGTAAGGAACTCCCGAGTCCCGTATCGCCCTTGCAGATATTGCCCAACGGAGCAGTGGCATTTTCATGCAGAATGCCCAAACAATCCCTATCGTAATATGAATACGGGAAACCAAGCGGGGGTCAGAGGCGATGGCCCAGGCCGAACTGTACCAGCCCCGCCTACCAGGCCCCAGCAGGCTCGAAGCGACCCTCGGGGAAGCTCCGAAGCAAGAAGTTTAAATTAAAAAACTTCGATGACCTTCCTGACCTTAATTACCTGTTTAAGGATCAAGAAGTCAACCTATCTCCCCACAGATTCACTCCATTAGAATCTATCAATCAAACCAACGACGCTTTCCCTCTGCCTCGCATTAAGATTATAATTAATAATCGAGCGGTTAACGCTTTATTGGATACAGGTTCGACAAGGAATATTATCCAACCGAAATTTTTGAACGACATTGATCAACTTACAGCTCCCCAAACTTTTGTTATGGCTTGTGGCGATGGTTTAGTAGAATCCCTCGGGACTACGACCATAAACGTTAATGTACTAGATGTACCCTTTCAGACCACGTTTCAGGTCATTCAAAATTTAAACGAAGAGCTCATTCTGGGAGCCCCCTTTTTATATGCTCACAATGTCGTATTCGATTATCAACGTAAATGTGTCTACGTCGGCACCGAAGAGCGAATAACCGTCTTCTGGAATCAAGCGGCACATCAGGCAAGGAAGCAATGCCGGCTTCCCGAAGAACTGATCATCGAAAACGATAATTTAAAACCTCTATTCGAGGAATTTGCTGAATTGTTCACCGCGGTGCCTACCCAAGCTACCACGGTGACAACAAAACATAAAATAAAAATTAAAGATGACCGCCCGTTCAATATCAAACCCTACCCTATGTCTCCTACTAAGAAAAAAGTTATGTACGATCAAATTGAAGAGATGCTGAAAGCCGGGGTCATAGAACCGAGTACCGCTCAGTACAGTTCGCCTCCCATTATAATTGAAAGGCCCGGCAAGAAGCCTCGCTTCTGCATTGATTATCGTCACTTAAATGAAGTAACGGAAGACGAAGCATCCGTCTTACCAAAGATATACGAGAGTATAAAGGATCTAGGAAACGCCAACATATTTACGGTGTTGGACCTCAAGAGCGGATATTGGCAAATCCCTCTTGAGGAGTCGTCAAAAAACTATTCTACGTTTACAACATTAGATGGAGCATCTTACCGATTTAACGTGATGCCTTTCGGATTGAAGACCGCTCCATGTACATTCCAAAAATTTATGGCAAGAGACGTATTGACCGGCTACTTGCATCATTTCTGCAAAGTATATCTCGATGATATTATCATCTACAGTGAAAATATAGAACAGCATGTAAACCATCTGAGAGCCGTCTTTGAACGCCTGCGTTTGCATAATTTAAAGGTGTCACCGGAAAAATGTGTAGTAGCCACGTCAAGCATAACCTATCTCGGGCATCAAATAAATGCCAACACCACTCAACCATTAGAAAAACACATATTACAGATACAAAATTATCCGGCCCCTACGACGAGGCGCCAGCTTCAGAGTTTCCTTGGTTTATGTAATTGGGTACGTGAATATATCCCTAATGTTGCAATAATTACAAAGCCCTTGACCCGACTACTCTCGAAAGACTGGCGCTTCAAGTGGAATCCGGAAGCCCAAGAAGCTTTTATTTTACTAAAAGAAGTATTGAATAAACCTCTAGGACTGCACCGGCCAGATTTCAATAAAATGTTCATACTGCAGACGGACGCATCCTTAATAGGATTATCTGCAGTATTATATCAATTGGGGGATAATGACCAGAAGCACATCGTCTCTTATGCTAGTAATACGTTATCTCCGACGGAGAGAAAATACCATATTAATGAATTGGAATGTTTGAGCGTCGTTAATTATATAAGGAAATACAAAATATATTTGGCAGACCGTCCATTTATAGTCAAAACCGACAATCGAGCTTTACTATGGTTAAATAAGCATAAGGACGAGAAAACGAAATTTACTCGTTGGTCATTATTACTTCAGGAATACAGCTTCACCATAGAACATTGTCCCGGCAAGGAAAATATATTGGCTGACTATCTTAGCAGGAATCCTCAAGGCCCAAACGTCGAAGCAGACGACGAAGAGGAGAGAATGTACCCACCAAAATTCTCGTACAAGGAACGAATATCAGTGATTACCACATTGGAATTAAACGATCAGGTCAGAGAAGCGCAAACGCACTCCAGAGATATCCAAGACCAAATCGAACGATGGAATACTCTAGTGCGACAAGCAGATAAAACCGAGGCAGAGGTGAAATTCGTCAATACAAGACAAGTGATAGGCGGCACACTTTGGACAAGAGGCGCCAATGTTAAAGAAAAATTATACGTACCAAAACGTATGGTCATGAGAGTAATATCTCATTTTCACGACCGACCGGAAGTAGGTCACCCCGGCCGCGATGAAACTGTTAGAATCATCTCGGGCCGCTATTATTTTAATAATTTGTCGAGACTAGTTAACAAATATTTAAATGAGTGCATTATTTGTAATTCCGTAAAAAGCAGACAGTCACAACCGAAGGCTCCTCTCAGAAGCCATGCTCCATCGCATCCGTTCGAAGTTTTAAGCGTCGATGTAATCGGACCACTTCAGCGAACCAAAGATGCAGATAACCGATATATATTAATGGTAGAGGATGTATTTAGTAAGTGGGTCGAAGCCAAGGCGTTCACCCAAGTCAGTGGAAAAACAATAGCACAATTTATCGAAGAGGAACTAGTGGCGAGATATGGCGTTCCGAGGGTCATCATTTCCGACCAGGGAGGCCACTTCAATTCCGGCTTTTACGATACGTTCTGTACACGTAACAATATTGAAAGATTCTTCACAGCAGCTTACCACCAACAGGCCAATCCAATAGAAAGGAGGGTGCAAGAAGCTAAGAAGATCTTAAAAACCTTATTATATGGTTCACCCAACGACGAGTGGGATCGACATGTTAGTCAGATGGCATATATCTTGAGAACAAGAAAAAACGCCGCTACGGGGCATACGCCCAGTTTCGTAGTACTCGGCTATGAATTACCACAGATTGGTGATTGGAATATGTTCGCTTATAGACAAGAGCGTCGTAATCAAGCGGACGTTCCCCGCCTTGAAAGAGTCAAGGAGATTCGTAAAAATCAAACAAATTACCAATGGCGTTACGCGCCCAAAGTGGCGGTAACGCCGGTCGTATATAAAGTGGGAGATATGGTAATGACTAAAAGGATCAGGAAGGATCATACCTTCACACCATCGTGGAGTGGGCCACACAAGGTTTTAAAGAGATTGTCCAATGAGGTTTACCTCATTCACAAGGGGGTAACTTCGACGAGGTTACATGTCGATGCCATCAGGCCGGCACCTAAGGGAGACCCCGATGTTGAATTGGAATTGTCTGAAGAATCAGAAGATAGTCCGGATGAAACTCATCTTAGTGACGACGCTTCCTCATCAGACAATGAGATCGCGCCCAGGTCAGAGCGACGTAGCGATACCACACTAGTTCAAATCAATGTTCCCGCAAGTGCTCAAGATGAGCCGGATGTAATAAGTCGAGATCCCGAAGATGCTCGAGATGAGCCAGATATAGAAGAGTCACCTCTAGATATTTCTGAGGTCGACCACGGCTAATAGCCGTTTTCGCTTTTTTTATATTTTTTCTCAAAATTCTAAGTGGCGATTTTGACCTATATGCGGTCGAATCGAAAATTTAAAGTCTACTCCATGAGCAGACATGGAAAGACGGCGAGCCCGACGCAAGAGCGCGATCCGGTAAGCCTAGCTTCTCAAGAGCGAGAGCCGCCAAGTTCGAGTAATGGACGTAGGCATAAGTACGAATCAGTACGAGTTTCGGAAGCTGTTTTTCTTATGCAAGAAGACAACTTCAATTTTAATCATTTTAAGTCAACAAAATTAACGTATACGAAATGGAAACTACGAGTTTCAGAAGCCGTTCTTCGCTCAAGAAGACGCTTCAATTTTTTTTTTTTTTTATTTTTTTCACAAGTCGTGATGACCGCACGAGTATCGTAAGCCGATTTAATCTACCTTACGAAATGGAAACTACGAGTTTCAGAAGCCGTTCTTCGCTCAAGAAGACGCTTCGATTTTTTTTTTTTTTTTTTATACTTTTTTCACAAGTCGTGATGACCGCACGAGTATCGTAAGCCGATTTAATCTACCTTACGAAGTAGAAACTACGAGACGAGTTTCAGAAGCCGTTCTTCGCTCAAGAAGACGCTTCGATTTTTTTTTTATACTTTTTTCACAAGTAGTGATGACCGCACGAGTATCGTAAGCCGATTCAATCTACCTTACGAAGAACCAATTTCTAACCATTATAAGTTAACAAAATTCATGTTAGAAAAATATTTCATTAAAAACAACACATTGTGTTTGTTAGTCGACGCGTCCCAGTCGACGACTTGCTAAAAAGTCAATCTAGTTGCAGAACTGCATTTTCCATGTGCAGAAATGGAAAGATGACCCAGCCTGTCGCAAGGGCGCGGCATGGCGAAGTCTGGAACTCAAAGGCGAGGACCGTCCAAGCTGCGGCATGGAGATATAGACAGCCTCTTCTAGAAAGGGCCGAAGTCAAGCAAGAGCGAGACCAGGGCAAAAAAGCGAGTGCAACGAATTAGTGAGAGTGGACGCTAATCAAAATTGTGCTACGCTTCGCTTCGCTTCGCACCTCGACGCGGGTGTAATTAAGTTGATAAAAATGTTGTATCAACTTGTCGTATTGTTTAAAAAATGTATTTATTTTTAAGTTAGATAGGCGAATCAGCCGTCTGCCCCAATTAAGGCCGTTATTTTTAAAAACATCTGTACCATAGGTCAGACCGTCAAATGAAGGCATACAGACATACAAGTGAATATGGAAATTAAAGGCAATCGATGAGTAGAAAAGATTCAACCAAAGGAGGGGAGTGTTGTAGAACTCTCCAAAATCGTCCTAAGTTGAAGACATAATCAAAATTCGACTTAGGCAAAAATTTCATTTAAAGACATTTTTGGGAGTCTGCAGAGGCGCAGATCAGTCCACAAGGACCGTTTTGGGTTCTATAAGGCGTTGGAAATGACCAGGCGAAAATTCGAAGAAACATCGAATTTTCACTTAGGAAAAATGTTTTTGGTTCAGAATATCAGAGTAGAAGTATATAATGACAAAGATTTATGAATAGTATACTTTTTGAAAGGTACCATAAATTGGACTTTGAAAAATAATATTTTTGGAAGGGTGTCAAAATTTGGCCCAGGAATCGATTTATCGAAAGTACGCCAAAGTTTCACTTGCAGACTAATTTTTCAAAACTGCGTTGAAATTTGGCTTGAAGATCGATTTTTCAAAAGTACGCCAAAATTTCACCCGCAGATTAACTTTTCAAAAGTACCTTGAAATTTGGCTTGAAAATCAATTTTTCAAAAGTACGCCAAAATTTCACCCGCAGATTAACTTTTCAAAAGTACCTTGAAATTTGGCTTGAAAATCGATTTTTCAAAAGTACGCCAAAATTTCACCCGCAGATTAGTTTTTCAAAAGTACCTTGAAATTTGGCTCGAAAATCGATTTTTCAAAAGTACGCTAAAATTGGTCTTAAACTGGATTTTTCAAAAGTACCACGAAGTCAGTTTAAAAAGTACCACGAAAATATACTTTAAATTATTTTTTATTTTTTATTCCTCAACCAAAGACATTGACCTTTGAGGTACGATCATTGAAAGCACAATTCTAAAGTATGAGCATAAAATTTTAACGATGCACTGCATCCAAAAGGCAAAATAGAAGATTTTGTCAAAGCCGGCGTAGTGCCGATAAGCAAAAATTGATAAAAATCAATGCACATGTACAAGGCCGGTTTCTCGCATGGAAAGAGTTTGGATTGACCCAGCGGCTCGCAATTTGGTCGAGCGCGTTGAGTAGTCCAGACAAAGCGATGGTAGAAAAGCCAATAACGGGGCTTTTCAAATGACAAAGTTATAGAGGAAAACGCCTTGTGCATAAAAATCCAAAAATTCAATTTTGCCTAATAGTCGCTCGAAGGTGAGACGCTGCCAAATCGATATTATTAATCGACTGTGATAAGGGTTAGTAAGTCGTGGACTGATCGAACGCCACTCAACTTATGCAGTAATAAGTCCTCAGAATGTGTTTGAGTACGTGAATTTCCACGATACAAGAACTTTAAAGCTAGGTAGTCTCTAGCGAAACTAAATTCATTTAGTAAAACTTTTTTAAGTTAATTTCAGTCAGCCTTAATTATTCATTTACCCAGAGTCTGAAATGATTCTAAAAGCTCGCATTTTGATTCTGAGAAGGTACGTATGAATCTTTTCTACCTAATCGATCGTTAGCGCGAGCGCTCTCGCTTGTATGGTCTGAAAGTCACTACCTTGATTGGGGAAGGCACGATTCTTTCTTGAGAATTTTGTATAACCAATTCTGTTAAATAAACGGATTCTTTGAACTAATGTTTCTTAATTGATCTTGAGGCCTGTTGACGGTCTATAATCCCTGGAACTTTCGTATAGAAAACCGGATGTGTCGAGTTAATTCGCATTAACGTTCGACCTTCTGGTTGTTGTACGGAGGTTCGATAGGGATTTTTTTATGCGTTTTTTGAGAAATATATTCCGTTATTAATGGACCAAAACGCGATTTTCGCGTACCAAAACTAATCCCTCCGCAGAGAAATTCTTCGGTTGGGATTTTTTTATGCAAAAATTCAGGAAATTAAGAGGTGCCTAAACCCCTAACGAGGGAATTCGGGTCCAGAGAGAGCGTAGTTTCCGATCTGTGGTAGTGCAGCCTTGGTCCCGCTTTTCGGCTACCGAAGTCATCTTATCTCGAACCCGCCTGGGAGGTAGAAGAACGGGGTAATACGCGACTGGCGCCCCCTGAGAAATAAATTGGTGTCGCGTCATTTTGACGCCCGGTAGTGCGTTCTTCTACAAGAACACCATCGCTTCAAATTGTTATAGTCCAGATCCCGATGGTTCCCCTAGTCCCTGCCGTTTAATTTTCCGAAGCTTCATTCTGGCAACTCCGGAGAGTTCTTCGGTAGATCCTCCTTTGCAGGACCTCCTCCAGAGGTTGTTTTGGTTGGTTGGTTTTTTACTGTGTTTTCTATAAGATTCCCACAAGTAAGGTCCTATGCCCAGAGCCCGTGTAGCCACAGAAGACTATATAAAACGGAGTGCGTCAGGTGCCGAGTTTTGCCGCTAATGCTCGAGCGTTCCCTCGGCCATGCATTCCTTCGGCGCGCACAATACCTTGGGGTTAGGAAAGTTTTACATGCGAACCGAGCATTTAAGCCAAGTTCCTCTTGCCCTTTGTCAGTATTATCCGGCTCGGGTTTTTATGTCCGCTGCCGAAGTTGTTGTACCGCACAAGCGGTTTATGGTGAGTGTCGTGAGCTGGTTCGCGGCGACGGTTTTCGTTCAGTAATGCGCGGGTTTTAAACCGCGGCCCTCCCTTCGCCGTCACTAACGAGCCCCACCGATATGACCCAGCAGGCTGGCCGTTCTCCTATCCCCCAACAACTCAAATTTTGCTCAACTGACGAGTTACCAATCTCACTATCTGTATTCTCCTACATTATCAATTATTGGAAATAAGAATTTTAAAATGGATGTGGTTTTTTTCAATTCGTTCTAGTATACGTTTACATATTTCCTTTTCTAACTACTCTATAATACTGCGGTGGATATATGCTTTATTAATATTAAAAATATTTCTGTGTTGAACCATTTTTTTACTACTGAATATATTGTTTTCTGAATCAGACATGGAAAATTTAATATTGCTGAAGATTATCACGGGCGTTACTTATTACTTCCACATCCAGTGGAAGTATAGTAACGACAAAAAAATTTTTAAAATTTTTATTGTTCAAATAGGCTCAGAATGTCATGAAACGTCGAGATTTTAAGTTTGAGCGAAAAAAATTTCTGTCTGTCTGTCGGTCTGTCTGTCTGTCGGTCTGTCTGTCTGTCGGTCTGACTGTAACTTTTTTTTGTGCGCACGTTTACTCTGGAACCGTTTGAGATATTGACTTAAAATTTGGTACACATATGTACTTTAACGAGATCTAGAACTAGATTATATTTTCATCTTGTTCCGTCGAAAGGTTGGGAGGTAAATTGCGGTAAATTGGGGTAAATTGGAGTAAATTGGGGTAAATTTGGGGTAAATAGGTAAATAAAGCAGGTAAGAGTCCATAAAATTGGTATTTAGTATATGCAAAAGAAGCTAAGGTCTCAAAAAAAATTTTGGCTTCAGCCACCCCCATTACCACCACCATTACCACCCCAATTACCACCGCCATTCCATTATTAAAGGGGATGAAAAAAAATTGTGATTTAGTGTGTACAAGAACCAGAAACCTCAAAATATCTTTTTACTTCACCCACTACCACCCCCTATCACCACCCCCACACTGATATGGGGTATCATTTATGGGTTTTTGTGGTAGAGGATTTCAAATATTATATTATTAAAGTTCCATAAACAATTATTTCCACGTACAAAATTTTTTAGTTGTGTGACTTGGATAAAAAATCTGGATGTGGAAGTAGTGATTCCTTGGGCAGCGGTTTTATTTCTTTTTATGAGTCTGCGATTCCTATATTTATTAATAGTTTTAAGGGATAATAATCTCCTCAAAAAAATCTGAATAGATGTGCAAGGAACGAATTTAAATTGGATATCAATATAGATAATGAAAGTAAAGTATCCAATGTAGTGATGTTATCTTTCTATTGTGTATTTCGCACTACAATTATAACGATGAAAGAGATGATAATGATCAATACAGGAATCTAATCGTCATTAATTGTTAATTTAGGACTTAAATATAAGTAGCATTCAATTACTTCAGAAGTAGCAGGTCAACCGGGACGATGGGAGCAAACAACAGGATGGATAAGATTAAGGCTACTAAGGATACTATGGACAATGATAAGTTACTGCTGCTACTTCTAATGTTTTATATATTTTGGACCGTTAGGCTATCCCACAATACTTTTACATTACTCTCAATGATGTAAGTACCTCCTTTTATCCGATTAATTAAAAAAACTGTTTATTGTTGATATACATGTGTTAATTTAGTTACAGGGGTAAAATTCTTGCATAAGGACGTCTCGTATTTTCATTGATGTCAATATTATGAGACGCTACAGTGATAAAATTCAACAATTTAACTGAACACATTGTGTTTGCTCATTGTAACTCAGAAACAAATGAAAGTGTAGTGAATCATTTTTTATTACATTACAAAATATAGGCTACAATTACAAAATAATGATGAATACCAAGAAGATCAGGTTTTTTTGCTAAAACTATTTCGCTGTGAATTTGATATAAGTATATTCGCTTTACGACCTTCTGTTTCATTATGTAGTGCTCTGTACCGACTCGTTGTAAGTCGATTGCGTACAAAAAATGCTTCATCGGAAGAGAGCTTAACTGATGTGCTAGTGCTACTTGCCGTAACTCTTTTTATTTGATGAGCTTCTTCGGAAGATCCAAACACCCTTATTTTGACTATTTCAGCTGTAAGATGTTGATTGACTTGATTTGTTAAACCTGGAATTATAGCATTTTATGACTTAAAATAATTGCGTTTTTTAGCTATTACTTTGTCATTGAGTAATTGCTTTTAAAACTGAAAATAAAAACGAAAAGTAAATTCAAATTCAAAATTATACTGTTACCTTTGGGTATAGCAGAATAAGCATGGTAAAATGGCCCCAGAAGCGTTGGGCCTAATTCGGTGTCAGTAGATCGACAATAGGAAAAGAAATGTTTTCCTCGAGTTTTAGCCTCCCGTCGCCACGGGTAACCCCTGTACCCTAATAAACATGACATTTGGTTTTCATTTTTTATTTCTGCAAGTTGTGTGTTAATTATTATGAAAAAAAATAGACAATGTACATGTAATTTAAATGCATCTTAGGAAAAAAATCAGCTGATTTTGCTGCCTCCTTCGAATAAAAAAAAATATTTAAAAATTAGAATAATTATTCTTTCATGAAAATAATGATTCGCATACAAAAATACATTGTTATGAGTTTAAAAAAAAATAAAAACTATTACGACGCATTGTTTAGTGGTGCTTAACCATTGAAACTTGTCCGTTGGACCAGACCAGTGTATCCTTATGTATTTGGATCCGCTGAAACCGAATCCGAAGTTAGAATTGTCAGATTGGCTCGTTTTTAAACCCTAACCCCCCCCCCCCCCCCCAAAAAAAAATGGTCTATCCGGCAGACCAGACTAGTATATTTTTATGTATTTGGACCTGCTAAAACCGAATCCGAAGTCAAAACTGTCAGATTGGCTCGTTTTTCACCCCCCAACGCCAAAAAACACCCCCAAAACAAAAACAAAGTGGTCTGTTCGGCGGACTATACCAGTGTATCCTTATGTATTTTGACTTGCTGAATCCGAATCGGATCCAAATGAAAAAATAAATATTCTAATTTTTATATATTTTTTTTTTCATTCGAAGGAGGCAGCAAAATCAGATGATTTTTTTTCCTGAGATGCATTTAAATTACATGTACATCGTCTATTTTTTTCATAATAATTAACGCACAACTTGCAGAGATAAAAAATGAAAACGAAATATCATGTTTATTAGGGTACAAGGGTTACCCATGGCAACGGGGGGCTAAAACTCGAGGAAAACATTTCTTTTCCTATTGTCGACCTACTGACACTGAATTAGGCCCAAACGTTTCTGGGGCTATTTTACCATGCTTATTCTGCTATACCCTAAAGATGGAACAAAATTTAAACAAACAAAATATTTAAAAATAATAAAAATAATAATAACCACCGACTACTTCTAAAAACGCAATTATTTTTAAGTTATCAATTAAATTGAAAATATCTCAAATCTCTTAAAGTTCCTTACAAATAAAAATATTTTTTTTATATTATTGTAAATATTGTTACCTATTTTTTGTTAACAAATTTTATCTTATTCAAAAAGACTTGCATTTATATTTGACCATCATTTGGCA
This sequence comes from Rutpela maculata, assembly GCA_936432065.2. Taxonomy (NCBI): domain Eukaryota; kingdom Metazoa; phylum Arthropoda; class Insecta; order Coleoptera; family Cerambycidae; genus Rutpela; species Rutpela maculata. The sequence goes on from OW386286.2 coordinate 249,264,195, forward strand.
ATTAATCTATTACTTAAAATAAAATTGACGAGGTTAGTAATGATTTCTTACCCCACCCTAAAAAATTTACACCACCATACTGCAACCTCCACTACCCCACAAAATGTCTTGCATTAGATTTTGACTATGACATTTCTTACATTACAAATAATTAAAATAATTAAATGCAATACGGTTAGTAGTTATATTTCTCTCCCTCTTTTTTTTAAGATCTTCACTACCCTTTTTAACCCTCTAAGGTAGGTATATAATAGGAAACTTTTTGTTCAGAGTAATACTATCTATATGAAAATAACAATTCAAGACGGTTAGGAATGATATTAAAAATATGGGCCATGCTCCCGGTCTACTAGGTTTAGATTTTCAATCCCTGAATAAATCTTGCTAAATTGAAATTTTTACTTATAAAGAATCCCTCCATAATCTTATTGAAAATGGCTTCCGGACGAATTGGCTGAAATTGCAGTATTTTGTAGATGTCAAATGTCTCAATCGGCACAACCTTAATAATCCAGTCAGTATGGACAGAAAATGGCATTTACCTTACAAAAGGTGGAGTAGTAATGATTTTGATAAGTTATTTAAGTCGAAGCATTGAAAAAAAATACAATTTTCGATCTCGGGAGGGAGAGGCGCGAGCCGCCATCTTGATTGAAAGGTGCAACAAATTGTTTTTTCAAAATAATTCGACAACGCTCGATTCTACGAGAAAAATGTTCCAGACAAGACAAGGTTGAAGAGGACAAAATGTATACCCTTTTGCTGTTAGTCTAATATGTAACGAGATACAGTAGTACGAAATAGTTATGTATGTACCAACGGTCGTAAGTGCACATTTTTTTTCCAAAAACCGCTCGCGGTGCATATTATATTTTTTATCATACCCATGGACCATTAAACTAGAACAAAACTTGAGAAAGCTATAATTACACAGGCCGACAAAATCAGGTCGACCTTCTGACACAGAAGAATATATTTTTTCAAAAGTCTTGAGTGTGCTGAATCCGAATCCGAGGTTCAAATCTCTCAATTGGCTCTGGTTTCCAAGATATTCTAACCTAAAAGTGCAAAAACAGCGATTTTGGCCTATATTTGAGGTTATGTAGCATTGAATTTTGTCTCTGACTCAAAAATTACCCTTCATCTTAAAATATAAGCTTTGCCCTTTCAAACGCCGTTGAGTTTGCACAAATATCTATTTTTTTTCGCTGAGACATCGCATTTTGAAATTTTCATGTTTGTGAATGTACCCCGTGGAATTAAGAACATTGACATACTAACTTATACTTATAAAGAAGTACTACATACTCACTGAGTATTCCTATAGTACTTCCTTGTAGACGACGTTTTTGGTCTTTCCGTTAGGTGCCAATATTACCAGGCTGCTCGGTGAGCTTATTCTCGAGCAGGCTACGTAAAACTGACCGTGTGAGAGGCAGTCCTCCCTTAAGTCCACTCCGGCCAACATTAGGGTTTGTCCCTGAGACTCAACCCACTGCGCATCCATGGTGCTCGAGGAAACCTACTGCGCATCTATAATAGTACTCGGAGAAATCCACTGCGCGTTGTAATTTGTCTATTTTTTTTTTTTTTGTTAGAGCGAGTTAAACGAAAAAATAGTTATTTTAATGGACAATAGAGTACATGGGCGGGTACGAGTCAAATTTCATACTTAAAAACATCCCCCCCCCCGTTCACACTTTCGGTGGTCTCTTTTTGAAAACAGTCGAATACGTGTCTCCTTATTTCCTCAGAAGAGCCCATCGCTAAAAAATCACGTTTCTGACGCAATTTCAGAAATGCGGCTGCGCTTTAAACCATCTACCACCCCCGTTTTCATCCCTTCAAAAAGTGAAAATCGAAATTTCGTCTTACACGTATCTAATAGATTTGAACGAAAAATATTTCTTCCACTCATCTAGATCTAACCGTTTCCGAAAAAGCATAAAATTTCAACCCTCTTTTTCACCCTCTCGGGGGTCGAATTTCGAAAAATCTGTTCTTGACCTGTTATTGATTTTTAAATATTTTCAGTGTCTCCTAGTAAAAATTCCAATTTAGTAATATACACGTATCCGTAATAGGTTTTTGGGTATAGGTGAATTCACAAACATAAAAATTTCAAAATGCGATATCTCAGCGTAAAAAATAGATACTTGTGCAAACTTAACGGAGTTTGAAAGGGTAAGGCTTATACTTTAAGATGATATGACGTTATGGAAAATAACGACTCGTTGTCAATGGCAACAAGTATTTGGTACATAAAGAGTCACTTAAGATCGATAAAACAATGGAATTAGAGTATACTCACAGGGGAAGTATGATGAAAATTAAGTTTTCGTACTACTAGCACTGTAAGTGTCATTTTTTGACGTCTGTCAGTGTTATAAAAGTGTCACTTACAGCCCATAGGCAAAAAGGTACTAAATTCACTTTTATGCCCTATACCAAAAAATTAAAGTAATAAGAAAGTTAAATAATAATGAAATCCTGTCACCAACGAAGCACACGCATTTTGGGCTGCCTTCTGAATGTCGATACTTTCAAAAACTCTCGTAAATAACTTGAATGGCGGCAATTAATATGAAGTTTTCAATTTGACAGCTAATTTTCAGTAACTATAGCAGAAAGCAAAGACTCCAATTAGAGTCTAAGCCAACTAATAAATGAGTTCAACAAATCTTGAAATATAATAATTTTGAATGAATTTTCCTAAAAATTTTGATATTGCTAGTAGTACGAAAAACCCTCGGCTTGTATCGTGTAGAATATTGCAAACTTCAGCCCTACGGGCTTCGGTTTGTACTGTGTTCTCGACCTGTAAAATACACTGACAAGCCCTGGTACATAAATAACCATTAACGATTTTTTTTTAATTTTTTTCTACTGAAGAATATTGTAACGTTCATCTAGATACATCCGAGCAACATGTCGATACGAGGACTTTACGCATCACTCGAAACGATGAAGACTTGAAAAAACTGTTGTATTAAATAAGAATATTGCAAACTTCAGCCCTACGGGCTTCGGTTTGTACTGTGTTCTCGACCTGTAAAATACACTTACAAGCCCTGGTACATAAATAACTATTAACGATTTTTTTTAAATTTTTTTCTACTGAGGAATATTGTAACGTTCATCTAGATACATCCGAGCAACATGTCGATACGAGGACTTCACGCATCACTCGAAACGATGAAGACTTGAAAAAACTGTTGTATTAAATTAGAATATTGCAAACTTGAGCCCTACGGGCTTCGGTTTGTACTGTGTTCTCGACCTGTAAAATACACTTACAAGCCCTGGTACATAAATAACTATTAACGATTTTTTTTAAATTTTTTTCTACTGAGGAATATTGTAACGTTCATCTAGATACATCCGAGCAACACGTTGATACAAGGACTTCACGCATCACTCGAAACGATGAAGACTTGAAAAAACTGTTGTATTAAATTAGAATATTGCAAACTTCAGCCCTACGGGCCTCGGTTTGTACTGTGTTCTCGATCTGTAAAATACACTTACAAGCCCTGGTACATAAATAACTATTAATGATTTTTTTTTTAATTTTTATCTACTGAGGAATATTGTAACGTTTATCTAGATACATCCGAGCAACATGTCGATACGAGGACTTCACGCATCACTCGAAACGATAAAGACTTGAAAAAACTGTTGTATTAAATTAGAATATTGCAAACTTCAGCCCTACGGGCTTCGGTTTGTACTGTGTTCTTGATCTGTAAAATACACTTACAAGCTCTGGTACATAAATAACTATTAACGATTTTTTTTAAAATTTTTATCTACTGAGGAATATTGTAACGTTTATCTAGATACATCCGAGCAACATGTCGATACGAGGACTTCACGCATCACTCGAAACGATGAAGACTTGAAAAAACTGTTGTATTAAATAAGAATATTGCAAACTTCAGCCCTACGGGCTTCGGTTTGTACTGTGTTCTCGACCTGTAAAATACACTTACAAGCCCTGGTACATAAATAACCATTAACGATTTTTTTTTAAATTTTTTTCTACTGAGGAATATTGTAACGTTCATCTAGATACATCCGAGCAACGTGTCGATACAAGGACTTCACGCATCACTCGAAACGATGAAGACTTGAAAAAACTGTTGTATTAAATAAGAATATTGCAAACTTCAGCCCTACGGGCTTCGGTTTGTACTATGTTCTCGATCTGTAAAATACACTTACAAGCCCTGGTACATAAATAACTATTAACGATTTTTTTTTTTTAATTTTTTTTCTACTGAGGAATATTGTAACGTTTATCTAGATACATCCGAGCAACAACATGTCGATACGAGGACTTCATGCATCACTCGAAACGATGAAGACTTGAAAAAACTGTTGTATTAAATAAGAATATTGCAAACTTCAGCCCTACGGGCTTCGCTTTGTACTATGTTCTCGATCTGTAAAATACACTTACAAGCCCTGGTACATAAATAACTATTAACGATTTTTTTTTAAATTTTTTTTTCTACTGAGGAATATTGTAACGTTTATCTAGATACATCCGAGCAACAACATGTCGATACGAGGACTTCACGCATCACTCGAAACGATGAAGACTTGAAAAAACTGTTGTATTAAATAAGAATATTGCAAACTTCAGCCCTACGGGCTTCGGTTTGTACTATGTTCTCGATCTGTAAAATACACTTACAAGCCCTGGTACATAAATAACTATTAACGATTTTTTTTAAAATTTTTTTCTACTAAGGAATATTGTAACGTTCATCTAGATACATCCGAGCAACATGTCGATACAAGGACTTCACGCATCACTCGAAACGATGAAGACTTGAAAAAACTGTTGTATTAAATAAGAATATTGCAAACTTCAGCCCTACGGGCTTCGGTTTGTACTATGTTCTCGATCTGTAAAATACACTTACAAGCCCTGGTACATAAATAACTATTAACGATTTTTTTTAAAATTTTTTTTCTACTGAGGAATATTGTAACGTTTATCTAGATACATCCGAGCAACAACATGTCGATACGAGGACTTCACGCATCACTCGAAACGATGAAGACTTGAAAAAACTGTTGTATTAAATAAGAATATTGCAAACTTCAGCCCTACGGGCTTCGGTTTGTACTATGTTCTCGATCTGTAAAATACACTTACAAGCCCTGGTACATAAATAACTATTAACGATTTTTTTTTTTTTAATTTTTTTCTACTGAGGAATATTGTAACGTTTATCTAGATACATCCGAGCAACAACATGTCGATACGAGGACTTCACGCATCACTCGAAACGATGAAGACTTGAAAAAACTGTTGTATTAAATAAGAATATTGCAAACTTCAGCCCTACGGGCTTCGGTTTCTACTGTGTTCTCGATCTGTAAAATACACTTGCAAGCCCTGGTACATAAATAGCTATTAACGATTTTTTTTAAATTTTTTTCCACTGAGAAATATTGTAACGTTTATCTAGATACATCCGAGCAACAACATGTCGATACGAGGACTTCACGCATCACTCGAAACGATGAAGACTTGAAAAAACTGTTGTATTAAATAAGAATATTGCAAACTTCAGCCCTACGGGCTTCGGTTTCTACTGTGTTCTCGATCTGTAAAATACACTTGCAAGCCCTGGTACATAAATAGCTATTAACGATTTTTTTTAAATTTTTTTCCACTGAGAAATATTGTAACGTTCATCTAGATACATCCGAGCAACATGTCGATACGAGGACTTCACGCATCACTCGAAACGATGAAGACTTGAAAAAATTGTTGTATTAAATTAGAATACTGCAAACTTCAGCCCTACGGGCTTCGGTTTGTACAGTGTTCTCGATCTGTAAAATACACTTACAAGCCCTGGTACATAAATAACTATTAACGATTTTTTTAAATTTTTTTCCACTGAGAAATATTGTAACGTTCATCTAGATACATCCGAGCAACATGTCGATACGAGGACTTCACGCATCACTCGAAACGATGAAGACTTGAAAAAACTGTTGTATTAAATTTCTCAGCATCCTCCTTTTCCCGAAAACGATTCTTTTTCTTTCATAAGTACTTGACTTGTTGAACAGATAAACTGTTGAACAGATAAACTGTCATTTATCTATAGAAAAAGATCTCGAGGAGATGTCGAACATGGTTACCACGTACAACGATTTCGAGTCCATTAGATTTAAACGTAAAGACAGTCATGCCATGCCATTGGCAGCAATCAACAGCAGCATAAAAATCGGCAAAGAAAAAATTATCATCAACAAGGGAAAATACTACACTAATTGGACTATAGAAAAAAAGGGCCAGTTTTCGAGTCAAATCTTCTTTCAGTCTAATAATACTATACCATATAATATACAGGGTGATTCATAAGTAACGGTACGATACTTAACTGTGCATAGCAGGAATTAAATTAAAGATTTAGGTAATCATGCGTTATTAAAATGTTGAATGGTAAATTTAATTTTTCATTTTCCTTCGTAAAATTTTCTTTTGAAAATTGGTTGGTGGGAAATCATAACACATCTTCAATATTTGTCTAGCTCATAGAGGGCGCTACGTACGCTTACGATTAATGTGTTAAATGGGCCGTAACTATTTTCTCCACACCTTTACGGCGAATTTCGCATAAAAATGGTATTCTTCTGTCAATTTTTAATAAAAGAGGTATTATTTTAAGTCTCTAAATACAAATTGTTTTTAAGAAAAGTACAAATCAAAAGTTCCATGCAACTTTCTTAATAGACTTTTGAAATAATAATATTTAAAAGTAGGCGTGAGGCAGCATTATCAGAGTAAATAAAGACTTATAGTGTGGTGGAATTCAATTATTGCTGTTCTCAGGGTCAGGTGGGTTAGCCTTCTTGTGTTTTAGAAGGGGTGGTTTCTAGGGATTAGGTGGGTTCGGGGGTTGGTGGTTAGGTGGGCTATGCCGCTCCCAGGGTTAGGTGAATTAGCCCGCTTGTAGTTTGGTAGGGGTGGTTTCTAGAGCTTCAGCTGGTCTTATCTCGGAACCAATGGGTTTGGAGCTCCGCGCCCATTTAGACTTTTTTTCTGCTCACTGAGAACCACTATTTCCCAGAGTTTCACGAAATTTGACCGGAGCCGCAAAACCTATGTATTGCGTGCGGCGTCCTTTGGTGCACATATGTACTTTAACGAGATCTGGAAATCGATTATATTTTTATCTTGTTCCGTCGAAGGGTTGGGGTTTGGGTAAATAGGTAAATCAAGCAGCTGAGAGTCCATAAAATTGGTATTTAGTATATACAAGAGAAGCTAAGATCTCAAAAAAATGTTTGGCATTAGCCACCCTTATTACCACCCCCCATTATTAAAGGGGATGAAAAAAAATTGTGATTTAGTGTGTGTACAAGAAGCAGAAACCTCCAAATATTTTTTTACTTCATCCACCCCCACTACCACCCCCCTATCACCACCCCCACTCCACTACCGATATGGGGTATCGTTTTATGGGTTTTTAGGGTAGAGGATTTCAAATATTGTATTATTAAAGTTCCATAAACAATTATTTCCACATACAAAATTTTTTCGTTGTGGTGACCTGGATAGAAAATCTGGATGTTGGGCAGCGATTTTTATCCATCCATCTGAAATTTAAGTAGGTATGTCTGTCACCGTAGCTTCAAAATGGCTATTCCGTTTTTTCATGAAAAAAGGTACGGAATCATGCGTCAATTGTCATTGACAATAAGGTCTCTAAGTTACATCGTACAATAATACGAAAAATATTTAGGATCTCATTACCTAGAACTGCTCAAGAACTTTGTTACTCTTCAAAAACTCTACCAACCTATTCTAATCCCAGTTCTCATTGAGTAGATACGTTTTTTTTCATTATAGTACGTTTACTTATTTCCCTTTTCGATTACTTTCTAACACTATAGCAGATAATTACTATTTTTTACATAAACAACAATTCTCTGAAAATATTCTTTTCAGAATCAGACCATGAAAAATTTAATATTGCTGAAGCTTTATTATTTATTCTTTTCCTAAAACCGATATTCATATATTTATTAGTAGATTTAAGGGGTAATAGTCTCCACAGAACAACTGAGTAGGTCTGCGAATAACAAATTTAAATTGCATATCAGTAGAGATAATGAGAGTAAAGTGTCCAATGTAGTGATGTTATCATCTTAATTGAGTATTTCACACTAATTACTAATCTAGGACTTAAATATAAGTAGTTAGTTTTCATATTCACTTACTTCAGAAGCAACAGAGTCAACCAGAACAATGACAGCAGGCGACACGATGGATAATACCAAGACTACTAAGGATACTATGGATACTATCAAATCTACTAAGGATACTATGGATATGATCAAGGATACTAAAGATAGTATGGAAAATGATAAGTCGTTCTTGCTACTTTTAATGTTTTATATTTTGGGAACAGTTAGTCTTGTCCCACAATACTTTTACATTACTGCCAATGATGTAAGTACTACCTTTTATCTAATATACTTAAATTTTTTGTTTACTATTGAAACACATGCTTCAATTTAGCTTTAGGAAATACAGTTTTTGTATAAGAACATCGCGCATCTTCCTTAAAGTCGGTTCTACGGCGCGTTCTTTTAACTGTCCATGTGATTTTTAAGTGGTAGATTAAATTTAAATAAATAAAGAGACTTGTGCTATTGGACTTTTAGTCCAGGCTGTAATAGAACATAAAAGAAAAGTTTTAATTTTACAGAATTTTTATTATTTTTAACATTCAGAGACGGTTTCACATGGTGAATTTATCAAATGTTGGGCACAAGACTAAATTACTTCAATAATGCAAAATTAAATCTAATAAAAAGAACTTTATAAGCGACGGACAATATTTACAGATGAAGGAAAAGCTTAATTTATATTTTGTGTTTCCTACATTTCTCTGTGTTGACTGATTTGTACTAACAAATTTTAATTTTTTTATGTTTTCGAATTTTTTTATAAACCTGTCTGCTGCCACACATATTTACATTAATATTATACAAAATAAATCACTGTTTTGAGAGTTCTTAGAAATTGTGGGTGACCACAAAATAGGATATGCCTATTTTATCTGAAAATGTCAAGTTTCCACATCCATTTTAATAAAACCAACTTCGGCAAATTGTAGCTTTAAATATAACATCAACTATAATAAATACCAGTGAAATAAAAACTTAGTGAATTTCTCTTCTAAGAAACCCCTACCAGGATTCTGTACGCAACAACCTGACTTGATAGTTTATTTCTGGTCAATCAATATTCTCTAAATCTAAATTAATAATTTTAAATAATTGGCCACAATATTTGAGTTGTCTGGACAATTATGTAATTACTTCCGGGAAATTTGCGCTATGTTCGATCTGGTTATGTGAAAATTTTGCGATACGGCTAAAGCGTATTGTGTGGTGACTATGCTGGTCACATTGTCTATCTGGTTTCGAGTCCTAATTCCGGCAACAGGGCCATGTATAGAGGGTGTGCAGTGTGCACGGCACACTTCCGTCTATTTTTAGGGGCGGCGGCGGCGGAGGGAAGCCGGATAAACAGGCCGTGCGTTTTTCAGAGATAGGTCGAGGAAACTTTCCATATTTGATAAAAGTCTGTAAAAGTCATGTAAATAATCTAATTGTATGTACTTATTTGATATCAAAATGAAGCTTGCATCATCAAGAATCAGATTGCAGCATAAAATAGGCTATCGATATACCCAATGGAAAGTTAGAAGGAAAACTTTCGGAGTTTTCAAAACGGAAAGTTTCCAGGAAGTTTTCCTTCTAACTTTCCATTGGGTATATTGATAGGCTATTTTATGGTGAAATCTGATTCGTGATGATGCAAGCTTCATTGTAATACCAAATAAGTGCATATATTATATAATTTACAAGACTTTTACAGACTTTTATCAAATGTGGAAAGTTTCCTGGACACATCTCTGGCGTTTTTTTAATATGGTTAGGTCAGAGTAATTTTCAGCGTCATATTTTTCGATCCCCGCACTCATCAATTTTTATTTTCGAGGGGAAAACATTTTTTTGGGGGCGCAAAATTAAATATGAAGGGGCGTACTTTTTCCGACCCCCCCCCCCCCCCCCCTAGCTCATCAATTTTTATTTTCGAGGGAAAAAGATTTTTTTGGTGACGCAAAATGAGATGCTTGCTGAAGTAGGAGGCGGCATTCTAGATTTTCCACACCAGCAGCCAAATCTCTAGAAACAGTCCTGCCCGGCAACGACAATGTCGGTGGTAATAGAAGTATGTCTGCGTTTTTCCAAATATATAACGGGGACTGTCTTAGCTTTGGATCTGCGGGCTGTGTACTATACGGTGTGTATTGTGTACTATGTGTATTTTTCTAAATTTTATGTAGAAGTTAATGAAAAAATATAAGGTTAACAATATAACCTATAACTCTCAGCAAAACATTCAGGACAAACCTTTCTTGAAAAGAGTCATGCCACCTCGCATCAAGCACTGGTTTTCAACTTGCCCCCTCCCCTCTCAGTTACTTTCCCTTCTCCAATTTGCTAGCACACCTCCGCGCAAATAATAAATGGGGGTTGTTTTTTTAGGGGGGGAGGGGCAAGTTCACGCTAGCCCCCCTCGTTATTTTTTCTTCTTAAATTTGCTAGCACACAATGTTTAGATCTATCACAAAATTTAAAATGTCCAAAAACATTATTTACCTCCTATAGAATGTGTAACAATTATATAAAAAGCCCAGTAAATTGGCGAAGCGTATAATGCTCCCATTAGTTTTTTGTCTTGAATTTGGAAAGACGCAATGCTTATACCTAGCACACCCTAGCATACCCTAGCACAATCACTTTCCAAGCTAACGCTCCTACAGGGTCGATAATATACAGGGTAGAAATTTTGTCCCGCCCACAGATATATTACATTTTCTATTATTACTCAGATCACCTTACCAAAAATGATCACATATATAATAGAGGGTTGAAATAGAGAGTTGAAATTTATTTGTTAGCCCCTTGTACTTTTTTTCTCAAATTTGACAGCATACAATGTTTACACCTAGCACAACAACTAAATAATTAAATAAATAAATTAAACTATATTTCATGAATAACTTTTACAATCATTTTAGTAAATATAATAGCACACCGCAGAAATAATAATGACATACTTAAAATATAATATACAGTGTTTTTCAAAAAGCTCTCATCATGGTGGGACAATTTTTATTATTGTTTCCATGGAATATTAAATGTACAGTCGATATCTCCTTAACTGTTTGAAATTAGGAAAAAATGTCCAATATAAAAATTGTACGAGATCTAGAGTGATATATTTTAAGATTATTCTGACATCTGCATGATATTTGACATAGTGATGGCAAGCATTTACTTGTATTTTTCGACGGAACACTCAGTAGTAATTTATATATTTATATTTGACTCCTAGTTCTCTATACTGGCATATATCATTTTTGAATTTTCATTGCAAGGTTGCCACGTTATTCCATTTATTTTTCGATAAAAAAATGCGTTAACAACAGTCAAGAATAAAATCTCCAGAAAATGAATTTTCATTGGAAAAGTGATTGTACTAGGGTGTGTTAGGTATAAGCATTGCGTGTTAGCAATTCAAGACAAAAAAGTAGCTGAGGGGGGCTGAGGAAAAAATTTACGGCCTCTGTAGATGTGCTAGCTGTGAAAATGGTTGTGCTAGGGTGTGCTAGTAAATTGAAGAAGAAAAAATAACTGATGGGGTGGGGGGGGTAGCGTCAACCTCCACCTCCTCCTCCGAAAACAACTCCTTCGGGGCCAAGTTGACTGACCCGGTTTTCAGTAGCCCAATAATGGGTATTATTTCTATTAAACTTTACAAGCTTTGTGAACCTAGATTTGTCCGAAAAAATAATTTTAAGTTGGAAAGCAGAAACAGTATTAAGCAAGTCTTCTATAGGAAAGTCATTCGTATAATTATCTTTTAAGGGCGAGTTGTACCAAACTACCCGAATCCAGTGTTAAGGGTGGCAGTGTCATGCTTAAGAAAATGATTTAGTAATTCGACAATTTCTGCTACATCCCTGAACTGATTTAAAAAAATCTTTGATAGGTTTTTAGAGAAAATTTGATAGAATGATACCAGACTATTTAAATAAAAAATATATATATATATATATTTTCGCACGAGAGAAAAAAAATTTTCCTTGTTTAGTTTTCAATAGGCTAGTACCATTCTATAAAGTTATCTCTAAAAGCTCATAAAAAAAAATGTTTCGATTCAGGGATGTAGGAGAAATTGTCGAAATTGTTCCACGTTAAGCTAACCCGGTATTAAAATTTAACACTGGTTTAAAAATTTCGCAAGCTATACCATCTGGTGTTAACAAACACAGAAATAACTAAATATAAACACAGAATAAAGAACTACCAGAAACGACACTCTCCACACCGCCTTTGATGTTTCTTGATCAACTTTTGTGACCTTCACAATTTTTTTCTAGGTAGGATTTCCATCAGTTTATTACTTCCACGTCCAGTGGAAGTATAGTAACGACAAAAAAATTTTTAAAAATTTTTATTGTCCAAATAGACTTAAAATGTCATGAAACGTCGAGATTTTAAGTTTGAGCGAAAAAAAAAATTTCTGTCCGTCGGTCTGTCTGTAACTTTTTTTTGTGCGCACGTTTACTCTGGAACCGTTTAAGATATTGACTTGAAATTTGGTACACATATGTACTTTAACGAGATCTAGAACAGATTATATTTTCATCTTGTTCCGTCGAAGAGTTGGGGGGTAAATTGGGGTAAATTTGGGGAAAATAGGTCAATCAAGCAGGTAAGAGTCCATAAAATTGGTATTTAGTATATACAAGAGAAGCTAAGGTCTCAAAAAAATTTTTGGCATTAGCCATCCCCATTACCACCCCCACCCCCTTATTAAAGGGGATGAAAAAAAATTGTGATTTAGTGTATGTACAGGAACCAGAAACCTCAAAATATTTTTTTACTTCATCCACCCCCCACTATCACGCCCCTATCACCACCCCTCACCCCACTACCGATGTGGGGTATCGTTTTATGGGTTTTTGGGGTAGAGGATTTCAAATATTATATTATTAAAGTTCCATAAACAATTATTTTCACATACAAAGTTTTTTCGTTGTGAGTGACTTGGATAGAGAATCTGGATGTGGAAGTAGTGATTCCTTGGGGAGCGGTTTTTTTTATTGTTTTAACCTAACATTATGTGACCTAACATCCAACAATTCAACTATATTTTTCAGTAAATGAACTGACGGAAATACCTACAAGAAGATGGCGTTAATCGAATTCGGGCGGGAAGCGTATGTGTCGCGTCTGGTAATCCTCTTTTTTCTGATATAAGTGCAAGTGGCTAGCGAAACGATGGTATTGACAGTCGGGTTACATGAACTATAAAAAAACTTTTCAAGTGGTGTCAAATGCATTATAAACTTTAATATCACACAGATTGTAGGTTATATCTATAATGAAAATGGACAATTTTTGTTGGAAGAAGAAATAGAGGCTGATAAAACTATTATTAAGTAATTACAATGTACACTGTATACTCAAAACAGAAATGTCAAAATTTGAAATGACATTTATACTAACCCCACTTTAAACCATACCACACTATAGATCATTTTCGGTCACGTGACTTTGACGCAGCTGTCTGGAAACCTCATCCAATAACTGGCAATGAAAATGAAAACAATCGATTAGAGATGAGTTGCAGAAGCAGTTTAAACCTGTTATTAAAAACTAACAGAATTAAATCCATCTCTAGAAAACAAAATAATTAGTTATGTGCCCTTCACGCCGACACTGTGACGTCAACCGAAAATGATCTATAAATTTTAGGGGATTTAGGGCGAGTTGTACCAAACTACCCTAACCTGGTGTAAAGCTAACCCCGTATTAAAATTTAACACTGGTTTAAAAATTTCGCGAGTTGTACCATCTGAATTAACCCTGGTGTTAACAAACACAGAAATAACCAAATATAAGCACAGAATAAAGAACTACCAGAAGCGACCCCCTTCGCACCGCTTTTGATGTTTCTTGATCAATTTTTGTGACCTTCACCATCTTTTCTAGGTATTTCTGTCAGTTCATGTATTGTTTTAACCTAACATTGTGATTTAATATCCAACAATTCTACTATATTTTTCAATAAATACCTATAGTTTATTATTTTGTTTCTTTTAGTACTGGATGTTTAAGTTTAGAGATCTGAGCGGAAACACGTCAGATACTGATACCAAAACTGAATTACAAAAGAATTTTACAGCGTATTATTCCACTGTGGCCACTGTCTGCACCAACGTTTTTTTGTTTGTAACTATAATACTGTCACCAAAAGTCTCACTTCAATTAAGAATTATTGGAACTCTTACCCTTATGACGTTATTCTTTTTCGTTACATTGATATTTGTCTGGATCGATACGGATTCCTGTAAGTATTCACAACTTGATTATAGTAATTCAAAACATTATATTCTTCATCAGATTATTGAATTTTTTAATTTAATTGTTGAATATTCTCTAGTATACTCTTCGCAGTTTTTTTAAACCAAACCTATTTTTATTTACTTTAGTTATCTCCCGATGATGCCAACATGATGTACGAAGTGCGCGTCTACTATTACCGTTTAGGCTAATTTAAATGAATTACTCTGTATGCAAAGCTTCCAAATAGCTAATGTTATATTATAATATACGTTCACCGGTTTAAATTCTAATACTCGATCTGTGAAGTAAAGTAACGCTGAGCGAGTCCGACATTTGGATGGGTTAACTAAGTATCTCATCTAATACTCTGCAGGCTACTGACAGAGACAATCCCGGGTCGTTGAACTACCAGAGAGGTGGTGGATGACCCAGGGTAGGTTGAAAGTTGGTGGCCGAGGACCGTGGTTTGGAGTCCACGCTAAACTGTAGATCCCTAGGTGTAATGGAACATTCCGACTTAGTTGCCTAGTAAAAAGTAGTAGTAATACAATAACATCTATAAATTTGTACTTATTTTAATAATAATTTCTGCTTTCAGGGCAAAATGGTTTCTTTACTTTTTCTTTGGTAATAGGAGGAATTCTGTCATGTGAGTAAATAAAACTGTAGGTAGATACATTAACGAATAATTATCATCATAATTAATATAGTTGTGTAATAGTGGTTGGAGAAATCTAATAAAAGACCTACGATTATTTTCAAATACAAAGTAGTCCTTAGGTACTTTAATTCTAAAGTACGAGTATTTTATGGATAATTTTGAGGAAGAAAGGTTAGAAACGGCTTACTCTGAAATACGCGATATTAAAATTGTTTTTTTCTTAAATTTCCATTATGGTTTAAAATATGTAGTTTAAGCAAATTTTAAGTTATCATATGATGCTTCCGGAGAGTTAGAGTCAAATATAAAGGTATAATAAACGTATTATACAGGATGAATCACGAGGAAAAGGACATACTATTATGGTAGGGTTCACTTCGTTGAATTAGAAATGGCCATTAAATAATGTCATTTGCCATTTGTCATGCCATTTTTTTATTGAACTACATGTCTTTGAAACTACTAAAATTCCACGGTCGGACTAATTAATTATTATTTGTAGGGTTCTAAAGAAAAAATTCACCCTGTATACGTGTTTTTAAATTTTAACACTATATTATGAAACTATATACACGCGAACGTGTATTTAACTTTTTTGTTCACATTCTTGGCGAATCCATTTTTCGTCAAAATCGACGGACCATACAAAATAAATTTACAAAATTATCGAAAATTTTTGTAATTTCATGACTAATACGAGATCATAATCAAAAATAAAAAATTCTAAAATAGATTAAGTATTTTTTATTTCTGGGCTTTCTGTTGAAAAAAATAGCCACAATACAATATATCAACAAACAGAACATTATACTACAACAAATTCACGAAACATGAACTTTATTTTCAAAATCGGGCAGAAGGACTTCGGTCGATAGCCCTTTGGATCTTTCCAATACAGAACATATTTATTTATTTTCAAAATGAAACTCTTTTACCTCCCTGCATTTTCTTTGTCATCAAATTAAATTATTTACAGATTTCCTAATAACTAAAGAATTACTTCTAATATCATCATAACAGTTGTTTATTCTTTCAATTAATTGATCTCTTGTATGAGTAATTACGCTATACACCATAGCTTTCAGGTGTCTCCATAAAAATAATCCACAGAATATAGATCTGGGGATTTGGCAGGCCTCAATTTATTCACTTGTTTTGATAGACATCTCTAGGTGGTTTCTAACAGCTACAAAAAACGAGAAGGTGCTTCGTTATGTTGAAAAAGCATGTCTCTAATACCTTTTCTAATAGGTAGGGCAAAATATTTTGTAGAAAATTGAAATAAACTTCTCTCATTAAACATTCTTCAAAGTAATGTATGTGATTCTATTAAACGATTATTGGCAATTTCACACCAGCTATTTTTTTCACGTGATCGTTTCTAGAATAATTGGTAAATTGTGCCTCGTCAGTAAACAATGTTCTGGAAATGTCTCGTTTATGATTGACAATCCACTAGGCTATTGTCTATGTCCAAAAAAGAGGATTGAAAGGAACTAAAACGTTGAAGGGTTTTATTGTTTCTTATGTTCAATTGACCCCAAAATATGAGAAAACCGCGGAGTGCTACCATTTTAAGTTTTTGAGATCGAAGTAAAAAGGTCCACTTTTCACATTTTTGAGTTTTGCTCGAAAACTATGCATTTTTCCTATAAACACGTCAATAGAAAAGTTGTAGAGAATTAAATTTCCAATCGAAATGGCACCTTCATCAGTCAAAAAATTTTTCTTTTTACAAAAATACGTCCAAAAAATAAAACAAAAAAAAACGAGAAAATGCTATTTTTTATTTTTTTTTTAATTTAGCCTGTAACTTTTCGGGTACATTTAGGCATAAACATTGTTGCATAACCATTGCTGCATAAAAAAGCTGGCTTTTACCCGTTAAAATGAGATTTTGTAAAAAAATTTACGATTAATAGTGACCGAGATATAGCGTTTCAAAATTTGCAACTTTTAACTTTTTTCATCCTCTGATCGTGATATTAAAATTTATGATATTGAGAAATAAAAAGAAACAATTTACAAAATATGCACGAAATGGAAAATATTAATGTAAAAGAACAATTTCCTATAAAGGCGAATTTTTTTCACAGAAATATAAGAAATCGAAATTACTTAATCTGATCTCGAAATTTTTTACTTTCGATTATAATTTCGTATTAATCATGCATAAAATCACAAAATTTTTCAATAACATATCTTTTAATCCGAATAAGGAGAGAAAATATAACTTTACTTTGACGAAAATTGATTGTTTATTTAAAACTCGCCAAGAGTGTGGCAAACAAATAAAATACACAGTTTCGATCGCTATTGCATGTAGTTTCATAATTCAGTGTTAGAATTTAACAAATACGTATACATGGTGAATGTTTTCTTAGGAACATTACAAATTAAAATTAATTAGTCCGACCCTGGAATTTTCTACCTTTGATTATGCATGTAAATTGAAAAATAATAATGTTCTGCACACATAAAATACGAGCTGATTCCAGCAAGTACTTTAAAAGATATGGCCTTAAAACTTATTGGACCAAACTCATCAATCACTCTGTAGTTCAGAAAGGCTCAAATATTTTTTAATAGCCGATTAATTTTTGACAAATTCGAAATAAGCTAATTAGCCCGTAATTGCAGTGCAACTGCAAAAATATTTAGAAATTTATTGAAAAACACTTCTGCTTCAAATGGATCAGATAAAGAATGGTTTTTGAATAGTTATGAGTACTACAAAATGTCTTACACCTAAAAATATATAAACCAAATCAAAATTAGTAAACAGGTCATTATATAATTAAAGATAAAAGGACCCCTACAAACCTTATGGAAATTGGCTCTCAGTCGAATTTCTTGAAATTTGGATATGTTGTAGCTTTTGCTTTTCTGAGCAAAAGTTCTCATGAGCGCAAGTCTCAGCTATGACTGCTTTTCAAGTTATGAACGTCACAATAGGCATAAAAATTTGGTAGAGTGAGGATCCTTTTTAGCATTCCTCCATATTTTTCTTTCTCTTACGTAGTATAAGTTATTTTCAGTGGAAAGAATATATTTCAAGAAAAGAGAACAAAATCTGATATACATAAGGGTGACGGGACGGGGTGTCATTCCACAAAAAGTAAAATATTCTTTTTGTAATTTTTTTAATACCGTTTGTGAATTAACTATTTTCGGTGGAATAATAGCTATATACATATATTTGAAGAAAACACGACAAAATCCGACATAGGCAGTGGCTGACAGGGTTGCAATCCACAAAAAGTAAAATATTCTTTTTGTAACTTTTTTAATAAAATAATAAAAAAGTTGCATTTTCGAAAAAAAATTGATTTACCGCATATTTGGACAAAGCATCGTAGCGCAGATTTTTACACTTTAAAATAGCATTTTAAACAAATCTAAAGATTAAAAACATTTTTTTTCCATTTTTTTTCTTACGTAAAAATAGGTACATTTTTTCGATGTACCTACATACATTTTAATTGTTTCTAAAATCAGTTTAAAAGTAGTTAAAAGCACACACAAAAAATACTATAAAAAAATGGCAACAATATGTACTAAAATATGTTACACAGGGTGTTAATAGGGTATGGCGAATACCTCTTCTATTGTTTGAAATTTGGAAAAATGTCTCAGATGAATATTGTGAGAGATCACACTGGCATATTCTAAAATTATTTTAAAATCTATAACGTGTTTTAGAGAGGGGTGGCAAGCGATTATTAGTGTTTTCAAATTGGACACCCAGCATTTTTTTTATATATTTGTATTTGAGTTTGAATTCTCTATCCAGGCATACATCATTTTTGAACTTATTCTACTTTTTTCAAAAAACAAAAGTATTTGCAAAGGTCAGTTATAAAATCGCAAAAATGACCGTGGTTTCACTTCGAATGTTAAAGACCATGACTAATTTCCAAGACTCTCACAGTTGAACCCAATTCTACTCATCGTGTTCTCCACGATGATTCAAACTTTTGCATTTTTAAACTGTCATGACGCAATTCTTTCAAATTCTATATATTTTTATTTAAAGTAATACCTCGTAGTGACTACTTTTCTTAGCTTTCTTTCGCTTGAAACTGTCAGAAGAAAATTGTATAAAACCTTATTTGTAGAGAATTTTACATAAAGTAAAATTTCTAATAACAATGGGTACGTTTAGGGAACGCAAGGTTGGCAACGGTTACGAGTAGCAGTTCCCTAAACGACAATGCTGAAAATGTGCTAATCGCCAACTGTTGGGTGTTTTATGCCAGCAACAAAAATTCACGCTGAGTTTAGTCAGCGATGAAACTTAACTCACTTGTAGTGACATTTTTATCAACTTGCTTTACACCGTTTATCGAACTCACAACAATTGACTAGAATCAAAAAGTAATCAGGTTGAGTGATTATTCTCAGCGGCTGCATTCTCTAAACGAGCCCATTGTTTGATATAATACTTTCTAGGCGAAATATGTACAAAAAATTTACTCTCATTTTTGGGCGCCATTTTTTCAAGATAGCGGCCAAAGGGATGGTAGAGGGGTGTAAAATTAACATACTGTTAATGGCACTTTAGGGAAGATAATAAAGTTTGTTCCAGCTTTCTTTCCATATTTTCTAACTCCTCACTACACCAGAAATTATAAATTCTGGACAGATTTCTTCTCCTTATTCTTTTTCTTCTACTATATTTTCAACTAACCCAAAATAACTTTTTATTTATTTTTTTAGCTACTAGTGGATGTCTCCTGATCTCAGTGTATGACTTGTCCTCCAAATTCCCACCAGTATACCTCGGCACACAACTCTCAGGCCAGTCATTATGCGGAGTGCTAGCTGCTCTCACACAAATTTTTGCATTATCACTAGATGTCTCGTCGAAATCCAGCGCACTGATCTACTTCTCAATATGTGCTTTTCTCACAGTGGCCACCATGGTTTTCTACATATTGGTTTTCTATCGGAGCAAATCTTTTCAAATGTACTTAAGTAGAGAGGTGGCAAAACAGAAAATAGATTTTAGTAACTTTAAACCAGTCATTAGGAAGATGGTAACAGTTTTAATTACATTGGTCATAACTGCTGGAAGCTTAGTCCTCGTTTTCCCCGGAGTGACTTCTTTGATTGAATCTACCGGAAAGGGTACTAACAGATGGAGTGGTAAGTAAGTGGTAAGTGGCGAAATAATCTGTATGCGGAATATTTCGATATAAAAGGACTTCGGTAGATGATATGATTGCATATGACAAAAAATGATAATAATAGATGCGCTACAGTGATCCTACAACGAGGTAAAAATGTGATAAGTCAGCACATCGTACTGAGTGAGTGATCAATCTGAAACACGGAGTATAGATTTGGGGGAAATATGTAAGTATCTGAGTGTTAAGGTGTGCGCCAGAATCGACAACGACGATTGGTTTCGAAGGGACATCATGAAAATGGACAGGAAAACGAAAATAATCATAACAATGAGCGAAATTCATCATTCAATAGCAGATGAACACAGGTTATACGTTAAGAGAAAAGATGGAAGCCGTGAATTAATAGAGCTAGAATCTGCTCACAACTCCTCTTAGTCCAGGTAAATTAGCATTTGACCTGGACAAGATTAGTAACAATCTGAATTTTTCACAGATGTTCTTTGAAGTGTCCCAAACCCAAATCGACAAAATTCACAAAATCCCAAGATGGCTACCCAAGATATTGAAGGTCAAAGTTTTTTGCAAATATCTCGCGTCCTATGCATCGGATGCCCATGAGGTCAATGTGACAGTTGTAGAGAATTAAATTATCTACAAGTTGTCTAGGTTACCTCCTATTTTGGCTAATTTACCTGTATTATATATCGTAAGACTGAATGCATATATCCGACAGGGGAAGAACAAATTCATAGAGCTAGTTAAAGAGCATGATAAGGACAAGAACTTGTATTTCGTCCAGAAGGAAACGCCTAAAATCCGAAAAGATATTATCTGTGCAAAGTCTTCCTTGACCCCGACTGACTTACAGTAGACAAAAAGGCGTCTACGAAATAGTTGAACAGCTCGGACCTGAAGGGGGAAAAAGAAAGTTTAATCAAAGCGGCTAAATACTAGATACCACAAGAGCCCGAAACAGTCCGTTGACAGCAAGTGTAGAATATGCGACCAAAGAATATGCCAGTCACATAGTGGCGGGATGCACTACGCTAGCAATATCCAAGTAGACTCACCGACACAACAGAGTGGCTAGATATCTCTAATGGGTTATGTGCAAGCACTTCAATATATCGGTGCAAGAAAATTATAACCGTCGCCGCACAAGTATGTGTGACGGACTACGGTCGTGCTACTGATTGTGGAAGCACTCGGAAGTGGTAAAATGGGCTATGACCTGAGCCTACAGCAAGTGCCAGGTCAACCAAGCGTGAAGGAAGAACAGAAAATCACACTATTAGGAACTGCGCATAATTTGAGAAAAGTTTTGGACTAGTAGTATCTGTGGTCCCCTGTTGGAGCGGACGTCACCAATTTACCAACGCCGCCTAAAGGGTCCAAAAACCTGGAATGGGCTCCAACAAAGCCGAACCCCAAACACGCGCCGGGCCCGGTGAATAGGTTCAGCTAAAGTTGGGATACTGTGTCGATATAATATTTATTTTCTTTAATAAACAATTTACAAAAAGTATACAATAAATAATAATTAATTACTTGAAAATAAAATCATAGATCCTACATAAAGACGGATGCTTGTTAAGTACGCCGTAATGATTAAAGGCTTTTGCAGCTAAAACTTACCCTTTACTGCTTGATAAATTTAGATAATAAAATTTTAGTGTAATTTACATTTTATAAATATACCCCCGCTTAAGTTAATGCCTTAAGTGTATCTCACAGCTGCAATCTTATCCAAAACCTGTTTTTTATTGTGATACATATCGTAATTTTTAATGATAAAATAAGTGTTAGAATATAAAAACACACTGATGGAAATCATCTCCAGTATTTCATTGTTTCGATACTTAAAAAATAGATAATCTATTTTTTTAATTTTCCTTGAATCGTGCATTTTAAAATAAAATACAGTTGTAAATCTAATAGAAAATATCATTGTTATTGTTATTATTATGATAAATATCTCGGCTGAATGGAGACATCCAAATCCAACAAAGAGAAAATAAGAAAAAGGAAAGGTTAGGATGCATATATGGAGTATGAAGACTGAGGACGATTTATATTAAAAGCGTATCTAGGAGTCTGCAAAAAGTAATAGACAGTTATATGTACAAATTATTCAATGATTTTTGCAGCGATTCTTTCATTATCTGGTTAAAAAAGGCCCCTCGGTACCTGAAATATGTTAAACTTGTATTAGCTAAATGTCAAAAGGTCTTCAATTAATGCAATTCGCGATTTCTTCTTATTTCATATAGATCAACAAATGATGACTTTAGGAGTATTGGCAATATAGCATTTGCTTGCCCAATAGTATTTAAAACTAAGAGCAAGATTTTGTATTTTGTAGATTGTGTAAAACTATCTTTTCAAATGTAGGGCCGTATCAAAGATTAGAGAATTAACAAGATATGACAGCCGGCGGAATTCCTTTGATCTTTTAGTAATGGCGCGATTGACCTCGGCCCTTTAATCCTTTTAAATTGGAGTCATCCCATTGTTGCCGCGTTTAACTGAATTTCACAGATCAGATGCAGGGTTGCCATACTCTAAAATGTGGTAAATTTTATTAGGCAATAGAAGCCTGTACACTATAACAACTCAAAGCATAACATTTAATATAATGATGATAATTATTAAGCGAAAATCAACAGAGCTGCCAAACCCTTTCAAATTAAATGTCTAGAACGCAGTGCGCATGCTCACGTGCTTCCGTTTTGTTTTGTTATTTGAAGGTAATCAGCTGGTAACGTTGTTCTTGGTTTTTACAAAGATTAGAGAATTGATTTTTATTTACAAATTTACTTTTAATATTTTGTGTTCCAATTTCCAATTAATGAAAGTTAGTAATCAAGTGTCAAAGTTTCATCCTTGGGCACTCTAAAAAATTTTAAGTTTTCGTCAGAAGAAAACTTTCTGTTTTTACAGTTTCTGTAAATACAATACATCCCACCCTTTCGTTTTTTAGCACTCTTTAGCACACTTCCCGTATAATCCATTTTATTATTGAAATACGGCACAAAAACAATATTCACAATGTGTACACTGAATGTAAACAAAACAAACGTCATCTGAAGTGTCAAAATCAGGCATCAGCTGATGGGATTTAAATCGGAGTTACCACATGTGACCTTGAAAGGTGGTTCTCTTTCTAACTGTCCGATCTTGTTAATTCTCTAATCTTTGGCCGTATCATGTGAGACATCATTTGAAAGCTCATTTCATACAATGCTTTTTTTATTTTCTAAATATTCCGCAGGGTTAAGAAGTGACAAAAAAATAAAATCGATATTTTAAGTTAAAAGCTGCTTAATGTACAAAACTATACTCTTCTTTCAAACGCTCTTTGTTATAAGAAGAAATTTCTTATCTTGTCGCGTCTTTCTTGCCGAAGCCTTGTTTATTTTCGTGCTAACTGAAATTGCAAAATTTGTTAGTTTTCATGTGTTATTTGTGAGGTTACAATTTCTTTAAAATTAGTTAAAACAAATGGCTGATTTATCAGAAGACCTTCGTATCGATATTTTAATAATGGATGGATATGTTGAAAGGTGCCAAACTCAGACTGGTGTTGCTTTTATTTGGAAAAAGCATCCTGATTTATCATGTATTAGCCAAGCTACAATTAGTAAAATTAAGGCAGGATACCGGAGATTGGGTCATGTGAGTGACATGCATAGACAATGACAATTCGTTTTTGGAGACGATTAAGTTTAATGTGATGTTCACGAGAATCCAGTGACTTCATCTCGGCATCCTTACAAGATGCAAATGCACCAGGAATTAACTGAAGAAAGCCTGGATCCCAGAACTGAATTTTACCAACAAATAATGTACTTTATTAGCCGTTACCAAACATGTCTGAAATGGATACTTTTTCGGACGAGAGTACGTTCACTTCATGAAGTTAAGTTAATCGGCAGTACTGTCGTTGTTGGGCTGACGATAACTGTAATTGGATGCCAGAAACCCATACTCATCGCCCACAAAAAGTAAATACGTTGGCTAGAATAATTGGTGATCGAGTAATAGGGGTAATATTCTTCAATAATAATCTTAATGTACCAACGTATCTTACTTTTCATCAAGAAAATCTTATTCCACGTTTAACGGCTTTATTTCTAAATCACTTAAATCAAAACTTACTCGACAAGAATCTCTCTAGTATTAACAAGACAGAGCTCCACCGTACTATGCCGTAACTATTCGTCAGTATTTTGACGAAATTTCCCACAAAGGTGGATTGGAAAAAGAGGTTCAACTGAGTGGCTGGCAAAATCTTCGGACTTGACTCCACTCGATTCTTTTATGGGAATATCTCAGAGTAAACAAAACCAGACAACATTAAGGACTTGCAGCAATGTATCAGCCATAAAATCAGACAAATCTCACAGGAAATATTACAAAAGCACGGGTTTTATCATCTATTGGCTTCTTGCCAAGAAAGATATAGTGTGCATTGGAAACATCTCATGCATAAAACAGTTAAACAAAAGGGCATAATGGATCATGAGACATAGAATACTAGATACATTCTTTTAAGTATTTAAAAGTGACTAGAATGAAGGGGATAGCCGGATAAGTAGGGTGAAACGGCCCCCGGCCCTATCTTCATTGAGAGAAGGAATATAGTTAGCAATAAGTGAAGGGAACAATTTTGCAAAATATTAACGCAAAAGGGTGGCGCGTTTCACGGGGTGACGAGGGGAATGAAATCCAAAGGACCAATTTTTTGTGCCAAAACGCAGTAACCGAAAATTTTGGAAAAAATATATGTTGGACAAGTATTGGAGAGGATTCTCAGAAAAAATTGTCGGTCAATTTGGGAAAGAACTAAGGGCGAGAAGACATCGAAATACTTTTCAAATATTTTTAAGGGTAACTTCCCCTCGTTGCACCACATTCAAAATTTTTTTGTAGCGTTTACTTTCACCCCCATGTAACATATTTTTTTCGCAGCGTGGTCGGAAGATTACGTTATAGTGAAAAAAAAAAAATCACGTCCGTGGTCTTTCGAGACTAGTAGTCTATGAGTCTATGCGTAATGAAGGCAGAAAGAGTAAATATTTCATGCAAAGACGAGATTACCTTTCCCTCCCGTTTTCGAGGGTGCTGAATATGATGGAAGTGATGGGAGAAGTTTTTGACCGCCGCAACCCCCTGAAACGGTCAAAAACCACCCCCTTTATGGATCCTTTTATGTTTTCATATATAAACGGGACTGGGGAGTGATTTATCGACGGGTTATACTTGAAATAAAATGGAAGGGGATTATAGAGTAAGTGGAATCCAGACAGCAGGCCAAGGAGGTTGATTAAACCCTCCCGAGGGATGGAATCATTTTTTTTAATGATTCGGTTCAAACGCGTATCCCCCCGTTTTCGAGGTCGCCAATCATGGGAAAAATATTCATTTTTTAGCTTCAACCCCTCCTCATCCCTCAAACGGACAGAAACCACCCCACACACATCAGAAAGCATGCTATACAGCATTTACAGGGTTTTCGGCACATGATCGTTATTCCTCTGCATATCCCTTTATCTTTCACGGAAGAGAAGGCGGTAGCGACCTCGGGGGTTGCTTCAACCATTCCATGGGGTGTAAAATCCATTAATTACACTTTGGATCGTCAATAAGCCCTCCCCCGTTTTCGCAGGCGCTGATCACGATAAAAATATAATTAATGAATTTTATGCCGCTTGGGGTAAATCCTGGATAGCATGCTTTCTGGTGGTTTCTGCCCATTTGAAGGATGACGAGGGGTTGGAGCTAAGGACGAATATTTTTCCCATGATCAGCTATCCCGAAAACGGGGGATACGCATTTGAACCGAATCATTTGAAAAAAAAAGATTTTCCACCCCTCGTCTCGGGAGGGTTTAATCAACACCCTAGGCCTGCTGTCTGAATTCCACTTACTCTATAACCCCCTTCCATTTTATTTCAAGTATAAAACTTGACTCCCCAGACCCGTTTATATATGAAAACATAAAGGGATCCATAAAAGGATGCCGTTTCAGTGGGTTGCGGCGGTCAAAAACTTCTCCCATCACTTCCATCGTGTTTAGCACCCTCGAAAATGGGAGGGAACGGTAATCTCGTCTTTACACGAAATATTTACACTCTTTCCTCCTTCATTACATAGACTACTAGTCTCGAAAGACCATGGACGTGATTTTTTTTTCACTATGACGTACTCTTCCGACCACGCTGCAAAAAAATATGTTATACGGGGGTGAAAGTAGACGCTATAAAAAAGTTTTAAATGTGGTGCAACGAGGGGAAGTTACTCTTAAAAATATTGTCTTGTCGATGTCTTCCCGATGTCTTCTCGTCCTTAGTTCTTTCCCAAATTGACCGACATTTTTTTCTGAAAATCCTCTCCAATACTTGTCCAACATATATTTTTTCCAAAATTTTCGGTTGCTGCGTTTTGGCACGAAAAATCGGTCCTTTGGATTTCATCCCCCTCGTCAACCCGTGAAACGCGCCACCCTTTGGCGTTAATATTTTGAAAAATTCTTCCCTTCACTTATTGCTAACTATATTCCTTCTCTCAATAAAGATAGGGCCGGGGGCCGTTTCACCCTACTTATCCGGCTATGCCCTTTGGGTTGGACTTTATTTGATTGAAAATAAGGAAAACATATATTTCTTTTGTTAATGCTTATAATTTACAAGTAACTTGATTAAGATATTAAACTAGATTTGTAATTACCTGTTTCAGACGTATTCTTCATACCAGTTTGTAGTTTTCTCTTGTTTCATACATCTGACTTTACTGGACGAGAAGTTGCTCTTCGATGGATAAGGGTGAGAATATTTATTAGATAGGAAGATATATCGATACCGTTTATTTAACCACAGATTTGAACATTCGTAACAAGTCAGAATATAAAGCTTTTATGATTATTAAAATTGTAAATTGTTGGTGAATATAATTACAAACACACAATCACAAATACAAATATAAAAAAAAAATATAATATAATGTAAGACAATATAATTAAAAATAAAACTAAAGACTACATACAGAGTAATACAATCGTCAAAAAAGAAAACTATTTTATAGTTAATAAGTTTTAGATTATGGAATAGTATGGTACGATTAGTGTATAGAATACATATCTGGATTGCCAAATTGCCAAATTGCATATTTATTATTTTCTTTTATGTATTTTCACATGGAATTTATGTATACCATTTATTTTGTTTATTTCATTTTACAATATTTATTCATTGCGTCACAATCGCGTACTGGTTGCGCAGTGACACAATGGCCAGGTGTTCCGGCAAATGATATTCCAGCTCATATGTTTATTATTTGAAACGATTTCTCAGTAGTTAAATTGTATTGTTAGGTTTATATCCGAGGATTTCACATTTAAAATAAAAAACCCTGCTCTGGGCGTCAGTTTATAAAATTAATTATTTGCCATAATATGGGAAATCCTTTGAGGGTGTATAGAATTCAGCGTGAGGTCAAGAGGGGATGGTAGAGAGGTAAGGGGTTTTGAGGGGTGGTGTTTTTGAGAAGAATGTGGTTTTCAAGGATGAAAGAAATGTCAGTCGAGTAATGAGGTGTCGTAGATTGGTAGTCGTTCGTAAATTAGTTTGTGGGTGTGTGGTACGTTGTCTCGCCTTCGTATATTTGCAATGTTTTGTGTCAGTTGTGAGTTTGTTAGTTTGTAGGTAAAAAATCTTTGTGATGTTTCGTCTATTTAGTCTCGTATCATTTGCACTCCCGTAAGCCTATGCAGCTCGGCGATGGTAATATACCTTGGAGAATTGGTCAGTAGACCTAGAAATTTATTTTGGGTCTCTTGGAGGCGTAAGCACTGTGCGTAGAAAATTAAATTCTACGACGCACAGGCATATGTCTAAAAATGACCTTATATAAACATAGCTTATTTTCTATGGTGAGTTTGCTACGTCTATTGACCAATGGATATAGTTTACTTCATAGGCTTTGTTTATAGCCTTGGTTATATGGGGTGCAAAAGAAAGTCGAGTGTCAAGTGTCAGTCCTAGTAGGCGGTTTTTCGTTCAGTGATGTCATGGTTGTCCAGTTTGAGTTTTGTTATGGTCCTTATGTTGGTAAACTTTCTGTGGAAGGTTATGACTTCCGACTTAGAGCTATTGATCACAACCTTCCACAGTTTGTAGTATTGTAATAGTTTTTGTGTGTGCTATCGTGCTTTTTGTGTTGCAGTCTGTCCGTAAAAGCTATTTGCGTATATTGTCTTATCGTCTCCGTAAACGAGAAGATTAGTGGTAGGATGTGAAGAAATATCTGAAATACAGAGATTAAATAAAGTTGGAGAGAGGACGGGCCCTTGAGGTACGACCGCTGAAAGTCTATAAGACTCCAAATAGGTGTTATTCACCCGGACCATTATTCTCCGGTCCCAAAAGCAGGCACATATACCTGAATGGATACACATGCACACTCAAGCAGGTATTCCGACATATGAGACCATCCCCATCAGTCCATCTTTAAGCTGCAGACCTGCTGAAAGATGGTACCTACTCGTAAAAATACAAATATGTAAAAGTCCTGTAAAAAGCTATATCAACAAAAAATGCAAAAATCAGTATAAGTAGAACTACAGACTTAAAAACTGCACGAATAAAAATACAGACCAAAAATAATGTATTATTTACATATCTGTATAAAATGCGTTTATAAGTATTATTTAATTATTATTAATTAATATTATCAAATGAAGCATATATTGGAGTGATGCTCTCAAATAATCAACAATTGAACAAAAACAATGTGTCGCAGTATAATTCCCCTAACCGCCTTTTTAAAACGATTTAAATTTAATATTTTTCTTCAGGTGTTAGTTTGGGGACACTCGAATTGCGCACATATTAATGAGGGTCACACTCGAATTGCGCTCACATTAAAATCAGGTACTTTATTCCCATACTGAACCACAGATTAGAAACAAATCAGATGTTTCACTTATGACGTATCATGGTTTAGATAATAAATCAACTCCAGGCAGGGACCAATTTGTGCCATGATCTGCGCATTGTCCAATCAGTCTTAACCAGCGAGTATAGTCACAGGAGGGACCTTATGATGCGTAACAATAATTAAAAGTGACCTAATAAATACTCAAAAAACCACTAAATGTATAACAATAACAACTCTAACCTTCAATACAATACACCACATTCCAAAATAATTAATATCACCGGTGGAACTGTTGACGACTTCTGTTTCTGAGATTTCAGTACTAAATACTCCCTCCTGTGAGATTCAACTCGCTGGTCTTAACTTCCATGTCAACCGCCAGATTTCTCTGTTTATGTCTTCTGCGCAGAATCCTGGCAGGTATACGTCACATCACAAAAAATGAAACTGGTAACATAGGGAATACTATTGAGTGAAACATCTGATTTGTTTTAGTCCGTGACTGAACTGCGCTCACTGCTCCCAGGTACTAAAAGTAGGAATAACTAAATATTGTCTGAATGTTGGTTGTGGCATTTTTAAAATTTTTCTGTTTCTTATTTTTTTTGTGTGTTTATTGTTTAATTGGGATACAGAAAAATTAAGGAATAACTAACAAACTAACAAACAAACAAACAAACTAACAAACTAACAAACACACAAACAAACAAACACACAAACAAACTAACTAACGAAGATTTTATGAGCGAAAAACCACAAGACAGCCGAGTGGATCAGTTTATACATTTTTTAGTGCAGGCGCGGATTTATGGGGGGGTAACGGGGTAATTACCCCCTCCCAGATTCTGTAAATCATCAATTTTTGTTTTAAAATGGTATGATTCTTGTTAATTTTGGAAAGAAAAAAAATTTTTAACAGGGTAATTACCCCCCCCCAAGAAATTTTCATTTTAAATTTTTTAGGATGAAAAAATATTTTTTTTTGAATTCCCCCCCCCCCCCCCCCCGCTCTTCAAAAAATTTTTTTTTTTTTATTTCTCTCCCCCCCCCCCGCTCATCAAAAAATTTTGGGTTCAGTGTTATCCCCCCAAGCTCAAGGTCCAGATCCGCCCTTGTTTTAGTGGAAAGTTATATCGAAAGCAGAGCTGTTGAAAGTACCCAATGAAAGTACTTGAAGTACCAAATACCAAGTACCTGACAAAGTACTTGCTGCTCCAATTCCCAAGTACTATGACCTGAAGCAAAGTAATTCAAATACCAAATACTTGTCGAAAGTACTTCAAGTAAATCGCAAGTACCGTATTTCAAATATTTCAGATTATTTGAAGTACTTCACTAGGTACTTCAAATCTCAAAGTAGTTCAATTACTCTAAAGTATTTCAAATACTCAAGTATTTCAAGTACTTTAACATATTTCAAATGCTCCACAGTTCTTCCAATACCCATAAAAAAATGTATTTATTAAGTTTTTCTCTTAATAATTTGTTATTATTATTATTATTTATTAACAGCTTTCTTTAACTCAGCATCATTCAAAAACAATAGAAAAAATAATTTATTATTATACAAATATAAAAACCAACAAAAAAAATATTGCTGCGGTCGATTTCCCTTCAAATGTCAGGAAAGTAATAAAGAAAATCAACTTATACACTATCGGAAAATGTTCGCTTTGGTATGGGCAATAAGAGCAAGCGAGAGTAAAGCAACTATTCTATTCTTTTTTATCATATAACACATCCTACAATCGTGCCACCTGCTTTCCCCACCACATGTGCGTGGGCAGCCTGTCTGTGGAATTTCAATTTGTTTCCGCCTCGATGCTTGATGATTCGTGTCACTATTTGCCCCTCTGCTAGAGCTCTGGTAGACGCCTTTATTGTGGGCGGTCGGTTAAGTCGTTGAAACTATGCAGCACCTAAGCCAGGACTTTCCGATACTGTATATAAAACATAGTAATAATTTTAGGTAAGTACAAGTACAAATAATAAAATTGAGGTCTATCTATTTCCATTAGCTTTCAATAGCACCAAATCTTCGAAATTTCCATTAGTTAATGCATTTCTTCTAGGAGCATTTATAATTTCAGTAAATGAAAAGAGTCTTTCTACAGCTGATGATGCAAGGCATGTATTAAACCGATAAAAAAACTGTTTTTACTGAGAAGCAAGTTGGGTGTCAGAGTCATTTAAGTATTGAAAAATTTTTAATTCAATTCTTTTTTATCACTGGCTTTTATACAGTGTGTTTCACTTGAAATGGTAACAGCCCAATAACTTTTCATTTTTTTCCGATTTGAATCAAATTTTACTTAAGTATGGAACCAATTAGGATCTACTTATGACCAGAAAAGCATTCGCCTCCTACAAATGCAAAGCCACCTGCAGTACCAATATATGCGGGGAAAATAAAAGAATCATATTAGGCATATTTTTATCGGAAAATTTTGTTAATGAAACTTGTTCAGAATTGTCCAAAAACCGTAAGTCCAAAATGTAATCAAAATTAAAAAAATGTATACATTTTGATTAAAATAATGTCCAATATATATTTGGAATATTTAAAAAAAACCAAAGTAAAGCTCGTATCTCAGAAATTTGACTTTTAATTGTTTTTCTGAAATGATTTTTGGAAAATAAACGTGATATCTCATAACTTTTATTTTTAAACGTGTTTACGTAACTCAAAAAATAACGAAGTTAAATGAGGTTCTAACGTTGGCGTGACCACCCTGTACAGTTGACTATAATAAGGAACTTTAGTCTAGTTAAAATAAAAAACACATTTTTAAATAAATTAATGTTCTGATACTTAGTACATACTAATAATAATATTTTTTTGTTTTTATGTGCCTTTGCTATTTTTCAAAAAGTTTGCCGTCCCCGGATTTTGCCGCCCTGGGCTATAGCCTCTATAGCCAACCCCCTAAATCCCCCACTGCCCACATAATGTTAACACTGATTACTGAATAAAAACAGCTATGCAGTAACAATTTTTTAGTGAAATATGTTTTTTAAAATATCTAAAACATGGAACTACAAGGACTTCAAATACTTTTAACTAATTTAAATATCAAAAAGCATATTTCAAATACTATAAATTGTTAAGTCTAGTACTTCAAATACCGGGACAGTACTTGAAATACCGGAGAGTATTTGAAATACCAAGCAAAGTAATTCAAATACCAATATTTCTGAAAACCAAATCCCAAATCCAAATACTCGAAGCAAAGTATTTCAAATACCAAGTACCAAATACTAAGATTCAAAAGGATTTGAAGCAAAGTACTTCAAATACTGAAAGTATTTGAAATACTTTTTTCAATTACTTTTATTTGAAGTACTCCAGCTCTGATCGAAAGTGACTATTTCCACAGACAATATGGGCTGCAAAAACAACAAGTATTTTAAGGACCACAAATGCATGTGAATCATGTCATTCAAAGTTTAAAAGTGAACCGGGCCTAACCTAATCAATATGGCGTATCCAATATGGCGCATCCAACATGGTGCATCTAATATGACGGACCCAACATGGTGAACCCTGCCTATCACCCATGTCTAACTCTGTGAGATAAACAATCATTATAAAAAGCGTTGTTTTAGATATGAGAATAGATACCACAAGTCATAATAGACATTACTATATGTTTTGCTCGGTCTCCCTTTGCTTCATGGTACGTCTAACAGCATCGCGTCTTTTATCGTGGTTGTTTGTTAAGCGTACGATCTCAATACAATTTGATATTTTTATGTTGTTATGACTATCTAATATTTACTTTTTTTTTAAATATATCCAACCAATAAACAATAATTATACGAAGCGTTATTTTACATATTATGAGATAAATTTAACTAAAAATTGAAAATTTACATGTCTTGAAAATGTGAAATCTATAACACTGAACCAAAGTGAGCGCAGTTCGAGTGTCAAATTAGGAGTTCATTAGGAATGTGAGCGCAATTCAGTAGCACCGTTAGTTTATTAGAAGGGTTGAAATCTAAAGAATTGTTACGTGTTTTCACCTCTTAGTAAACACTCTGTACTGTGGGTTTGGAAATTATAACACTAATTTATTAACTTACGTACTAATTACAACAAATAATGACTTCACTAATATAACACTGACTACTATAATTAAATAATTCAAGCACTTTGTCACTTTGCTTACTTCTTCTTGATCTGTTCTGAACTAACAATCTGAACTACCACTCGGTGTTTAAATTTCCTTATATACCTAAAGATGACTGTTCTAGAATGTTCCTAATAATTCTGTAATTTTCTAGTAGGCTGTCTGCAATTTCCAGATGCAGACACCGCGCGCGCCATCTCTGGGATGATTGCCGAACTAACTAACTATGTGTAGTTTCCTGTTATTCACACACAAAATTTAGAAGGAATTCTTATAGATGTCTATAACAGAATTATTTCCACATTTTTAGTTTAACACAAGGTGTCCTTAGTATTTTGTACTGTAGAACTACCAAAGTATTTATGTATTTCAATTAGAGAAAAGCGGTACATGGTGTGAATGTGGGACACGATGCAAGTCTGGAGGCTGCTGTTACAAAACTGTAGGTTCTCGCCGTTCTCTGCCTTGTTAACATGTGCCCATAGACGGAGCGACTTTTTCAGGGAATCGGTTACCCCGACCAGGTCTGGTATACTTGTCCCGCCGACTTGGTCTGTCAGCGAACAGGTGTTTGTTTTCACAAACGCAAACATCTTTAATTTTTTTCAATTATCAGGTCATTCAGGGGCATGGACTTTTAGTTAATGACAACATTTTTTGAATTCAGGTTGACCTGGACCTGATAATTTCAACTTATTTAAAATATTCCGTAAAAAACTTTCATATAAGATATAAGTAACATGAACAGACTTCAAGAAAAAAAAAACGAGAAATATGTATTGCCACTAGCAAGCAACAGATAACGACGACACAGAAGAAATGGACGATAATGATACAGTGTGAGCTGCGAGCATTTAAGTGACCATGGTGTGTTTGTGTTCCAAATTATCAAATTACTGTAAATTCCAATGTCTGTCAATTACATATGTTGTTGGCCAATCGTTTATTTTTAGTTCACGGTAATCTTCTTCATTGGCGCTACAACCCTTGGTGGATTTTGGCCTGCTGCACTAACTAACGCCATTCGCTTCTATCCTCCATCCTGACTCCCATATTTTTCAAGTCCACTCTCATATCGTCTACCCATCTCTTTCTAGGTCTTTCCCTTACACTTCTGCCTTAGGCAATGGCGGCTTGTGATATTGTCTGCAGAGGAGGCTTGATATTTTGAAAGACAATTGCAATATGATTACAATTTGTACATTTCCCCACCACCCCCCAGGTAGTACAACGGCGCGTTACATCTTAATTTGGAAGATTGGAAGATATGCTGCTTCTTCCAAAGGGAGGCTTAGCCTCCCCTGCCTCCCCTGCCTCCCCTGCCTCCCCTGTCGAGCCGCCACTGGCCTTAGGGCTTCCACTGCAGTACTCTTTTCGCTCAAGCGTATCCATCCCCAGTAGATAGAGTTCATCTTTCCATTGCTGAAGAGACAATAATATGAACGCTGAACTGCTGCATCACTAGTGGGAGGCAAATATGCGCGGTTAAACGATTTACCGACTGGCTGTTCAGAAGTCAGATGATGTATCTGTAGTACCGTAAATAATCTAGGGAACGACCAAGAAGTACTTTCTTGCTCGTTCATATAAGCGAACTAGAAATTATTTTCCTGATCCTTTCTTTGGTTAAAAAAGATTTGTTAAACACTTTCATGCCTTCCCTCAGGGCACCGTCTTTTTGTAATAGCCTCTACGTGTTTAGTTTACCTCTCCCAAACATGGCAAATGTTCTGTTATAGCCTTTCCAAGCTTAATGTTTCATTTGTTTTATTAAACTCTCTCAATAAAAACCTTAATAACATTCTTAGATGTACATAATTTCCCCATATTTTGGATTATTTTATTGCTTGTTTTTCATCAGTAAAAATTAAAATTTCTTACTTATTGGTAATTATTATGAAAAAAAAAAAAGATACCAAAAACAAAATAGTCAATTTTATGGCAAACGGCATAGGTTTGATGCCATTTTGTGGTTATTGTAAAAAAAAACTGAATTTTGGCACCCATCTTAAAAGACACCGTAGCACAACTTTAATTTTGGGGGACTTTTAGTATGTTAGTTGGGCGACCACGTACTGTATATATACTTTTTTTTTTTAACTATTTAACGTCGGCCTATTTCCGCTACCAGGGCCTATCACCGACGCCAGGAGACGAGCTACCCCCAACCTGGAAATTTTGCCGAACCTCTTCCCTTAAGAAGAGTAGGGATCTTTTACTTGCCTAACATTTAATAGACAAGGGACCGCCTGTTTTACATCCACTCCGAAGGATGGTATATCCACTACGTAATCCTCGTCTGAAATTACGTAACTTCCGAGTATACACTGATATACAAGCCTCCAGAAGGTGGGACGAGAACGCTGTATTTCCCAAGATGGGAGCCCATCCAAGAACTAACCGCGCTCGACGTTGCTTCAACGGAATATCGACTGATATTCACTTCTCATTGAAGTCGCCTCTACGCTCGCCGCACTGTATATATACTAAATTCCTTGCTTTTAAGATATTTTTTACTTGATTTTCATAATTTGACTGCATTATAAGTGCAGTTTACTGATGAACTATTTTTTTTAGTTAAAAAATACCTATGTAGTCTTGACAGCGAGTATTCTACGATTAGGCTTTATACCAATGTTAATGCTTTGTAACACCCAACCAAGAAATCATTTACCTGTTGCCTTCGAGGGAGACTATTTCTTCATACTTTTTGTAATTTTATTCGCATTCACTAATGGATACTTCTTGAATCTTTGCATAATGCGATTACCGAGGTTAGTTAGTTATTCATGTAGTTGAAACATTTCCACATAAATAAATACATATTTTTTTTATTTACAGTATGGTTGAAAATAATGACAAACCGCTCGCAATGTTCATTACCATATTGGTAATGATGATTAGTTCAGCTGCATTCTCATTTTTAGCCAGTGTAATGGTGCATGCGCTATGATTTTTTTTATTACATTTTATTATTTTTTAAATAAATGTTTATAAAACCATTTTGCTTTATTTCTCTCATGTAGAAACCACTGAATACCTTAACTCTGATCTACTGTTTAACGTATGTTACTATTGGGGATAACTGACAGAGCAGTTTGTGTTTTGGTCAAACCGCGGGACATAGTTTCAAATAAATGCTGACTGAATTTGTACTGTGTACTACTCTATGTGGTGAAAGCAAAAATAGTGTAAATATTTCGTGCAAAGACGAGATTACCCCTTACCTTCCCCTCCCTTTTCGAGGGTAATGAATACGATGGAAGTGGTGGGAGAAATTTTAGCCCGCCCTGAAACGGCCAAACACCACCCCTTTTATGTTTTCTTCATATATAAATGGGTTTGGAGAGTGATTTATCGACGAGTTATAGTTGAAATAACATGGAAGGGTGTTATAAAGTAAGTGAAATGTAGTCAGCAAGCCTAAAGGGGTGGAAAATCATTTTTTTTCAAATTATTCGGTTTAAACGCATTTTTTCGATGTGGCTGATTATGGGAAAAGTATTCATTTTTAGCTCCAACCCCTCCTCATCCCTCAAACGGGCAGAAACCACCCCTCACTCACCAGAAAGCATGCTAACCAGGATTTACAGGTTTGATCGCCAAAAGAATAAAACCACTTAATAAGTAGAAATTGCCAAACAGAAGGTTTGTATAAATACTTTTACAAATTTTTTTCAATAACATTCTTACATTAAGTTAATAAAAATATTTAAAAAAACTGTGCATTTTATTACAATTTACCAAGAGATCTCTTTCACGTATTTTTAATGTATTTGAAAATATTAATATCAGGTTCTTAACTAAAGAGATGAAGGACATTGAATAATTTTTTTCAGATTTCTTAGATAGTTTTTAGGTTTCAGTCCACCATATTGAATCCAACTTGTTTTTGCAAATTCTAGCATCGTATTCGTAATCAGACAGTCAAAAAAGTCTTCACGTATTAATTTTAGTGTATGTACTGAATATTGTGAATTTTGGCCAGCTATTCGGAAAAATTCCCATTTCCTTCCAGGTTTTTTATTACATAAACACACCACATATAGTTGACAATCCCCAGATCCTAAGCGAAGGCTGCCCGGAAGGGAGTTACACATTTGGAAAAACGCAGACATACATCCATATCCATCGACATTGTCAGTGCCGGGGCAATAACCAACAAATATAGTTTGATCATTTCTTGTTCGATTTATTATCAACTGGTAACAAACTTTTAGAATTTAATTGTTATACGAGCATCTAAGTGTTCCTTAAACTTATAGTTATTGTGCCATTTTCTTTGTATACAGGGTATTTCACTTCCATATAAAACAATTGCAAAACAACGTTGAAACACAAAAATATTGAAACTACTCTTAATTTTATAGAAAGCATTTATCTTCTAAAGTTAAATGCTGAAACACTATGGGCTACATGGCTGCGCTATCTACAAATGAACTTTTCTGAACCATTTCTTTTTGCCAAAATAAATGACAGGGAGGCACGTGCCCCTGTGCCACCCCCCTGGATTCGCCACTGAATACAAAGTACTGTTTAATATTATATCATCTGTCCTGTAATGGTAAGTTGATGGCCCTATGTGTTTAATACGACCTTTTGTTATTGCATACTTGGAATTATTTCACCGTCGTTGGTACGTTAAATATATTAAAGCACTCTTTTGTTAATACCAAAATAGCCAATACAAAGTACTATCTCACCATTATGGCTCCCGTGTTGTAATGGTAAATTGATGACTTGAAAACCAAATATAATTTCTAAAAAGATTTAAATTATAAATAAAACAATATTTAAACTCAATACGTAGATAAAAAAAAATATTTAAATCTCCCGTTATGTTTTAGCTCTGCACAGTTAACAAATTAGAGTTAAACCGATTTATTATTTCCTTTAAATCTCTCTTTGCCACCTCTCTTACCTCTTTCCAGGTATTTTCCGTATATAATATGCCGGTATCATCTGCAAAATATATCATGGTTCCAGAGGATTCTAACTGATTGACATATATGGTAAATAGAATAGGGCCAGGTATAGTACCCTGTGGTACTCTACAAGTTGCTGTTTCTTGTTCACTGAGAACATTGTTTATTTCTACTTTTTGCTTGCGTTCATGAAAATTATCTACTTATTAATCAATTTTCTCGATACAGTCATCATAAATGATACTAATAATGTTTTCTTCTTTTTCAGGAGTAAAATTAACGAATCTTGTTCGATTTTTTTCATTTCTAAATATACACAGCGCATATTAATTTAAAAAAGTGTTCTTTACAAATAAATAATAAAATAAATAAAATAATAATAAATTAAATAACACAATCACACAGATCAAAAACACCACATCTAATTTTCAAGATTTTTATTACTTATTAAAATTACCATTTAGTGGAGTAAAAAACAGAGGAAAAGTCGCTTCCTTCTCGAGTTTTTTTTTTAATCTTAGAACAAACTGAGACATATACCATTTCGTTAAGTAGGTCGATGTTCAATAGAAACCATGAAATACGACATTTTTTAGTGGTCACGGACATTGTTATTTTTAAAAAGGTGTGAAATTTTGTTTTTTTTAATCATGTTTTTTTGAACATCTAATGCCATATCTCAAAAACGAATGGAGATATCCACATGAACTTTTTTTTGTTATAAAACACACACTTAAGCGCTTCTATCTGTGTATAGTATTGTTAATTAAAACATTTTTAAGAATGCTAAAAACTTAGATAACCTTGAAAGTTCAGAAAATACGCAGTCAAATTTTCACTAAGCTACAAACTTTTTTGTTTTTGGAAATTTTGTATAACATGCTGCGAAGAAAATAAAGCCAAAAGACCAAAAAAGTTTTTGAGAGCATAATTCTTATTGTGTCTTTGATAGTTTAGGTACAGTGATTTTTTTGGACCGCGCGAATTGCAGAAATTGAGTATGAATGCGCCCGCGTCCACTAAAACTAACTAGTCTCAGGGCGGTGTACGATCAACGTTATTCGTTTTCGTCGAAGGTCAAATTATAAAACCGTTGCCCAAGGAATCACTACTTCCACATCCAGATCTTCTATCCAAGTCTCTCACAACTAAAAAAATTTGAATGTGGAAATCATTGTTTATGGAACTTTAATAATAAAATATTTGAAATCGTCTACCCCAAAAACCTATAAAACGATATGCCACATCGGTAGTGGGGCTGAGGGTGGTGGAAGGGAGGTGGTAGTAGTGGTGGATAAAGTAAAAAAAAATTGAGGCCTTTGGTTTTTGTACACACACTAAATGACAATTTTATTTTTTTCGCCCCTTTGAATAATGGGGTGGGAGTTGGTAATGGGGGTGGTTAATGCCAAAAAAAATTTGAGACCTTAGCTTCTCTTATATATACTAAATACCAATTGTATGGACTCTTACTTGCTTGATTTGCCTATTTACCCCCATTTACGTGTACCAAATTTCAAGTCAATATCTTAAACAGTTCCGGAGAAATTGTGCGCACAGACCGACAGACAGAATTTTTTTTTGCTCAAACTTAAAATTTCGACGTTTCATGACATTCTAAGCCTATTTGGAAAATAAAAATTTTCAAAAATATTTTTGTCGATACTATACTTACACTGGATGTGGAAGTAACATGTGTAACGATATTCTCTTCCTTAATACCACTTGTATTATATTGTAGAACGTATGGCCATTGTGCGAATTGTGCGTGGATTATCTGCTAAAAAAATATTTAAGATAAAAAAGCAATCTAAGTTTCATTGTAAAATGAAGTGGATTTTATGTGGCGTAGTAATAGAGCATAACGATAAACTTGTGCACAAGCCATGGTAACAG
Organism: Rutpela maculata; assembly: GCA_936432065.2. Taxonomy (NCBI): domain Eukaryota; kingdom Metazoa; phylum Arthropoda; class Insecta; order Coleoptera; family Cerambycidae; genus Rutpela; species Rutpela maculata. The sequence continues at coordinate 249,304,348 of OW386286.2, forward strand.
GGTTTCTATAATTGGGGCTGCGGAAAATAAAAGAGACTTAATTTAGGATATTTTTTCTTTTTTAATTTAGGCGAAAATAACAAGTTTACTCAATTATTGTGTGGATCTAGGGTAAAAATGCAATGCATGGGAGTTTCGGATAGGGACTCTAACACAGGAAATGTCGGATACAAATATTAAGATCGCCACGTTAAAAAAAAAGTGCTTTAAGAAACTGTCTTTTCTATTTAGTTTCAATAATAACACAAAAAAAAGGAAAACTCGATAGTTTACTTTTTATCAAAACACTCCAAAATTATTACTTTTCCTAAAGCTCTGTTTATGGAATTTTATTAGCCCCCTGTTTATGTTTATGTGTTTATGTTTATTTGCGCAACTTTTTTTTCATTTACTATAATATTATTTTTTACCGTTTTCGAGATCCCAATGCAATGCATTTTTATCCCAGATACTCCATTTGAGATTTTTAATTCCTTTTTGCCTTCAACCTTAGTCCTTAATGCGCCACTGGAAAAAATAAGTTATCCTTTCAGATCCTAAAACGTGATAAAACAGTCCTAAACATAAAAAAATAATAATGAAAAGTTCCGTTACACACAATACATAATCATTATTGTTCTTAAGTGCCGCGCGCGTACGCTTTGACAATTCCTCCATACTAAAAATTCGTAACTAGCAAACTGTTGCTAATAATGAAAATATTTTTTTTCTAAAAACTTTTAGTCTATTGACTTCATTTTCTTCATAGCATGTTACACAAAATTTTCAAAAACAAAAAAGTTCCTCGTTTAGTGAAAGTTTGATGGCGTATTCTCTAAACTTTCAGGGTCATCTACGTTTTTGGTATGTTCACATTTTTTTTTAATAGCAATCCTATGTATAGAAAGAAGCGCTTAAGTGTGTGTTTTATAACAAAAAAAGTTCACATCGATAGCTCAATTCATTTTTGAGATATGGCAATAGATGTACAAAAAAACATGATTAAAAAAAAATTAAATTTTACACTTTTTTAAATAAGAATATCTATGACCACCAAAAAATGTCGTATTTCGTGCTTTTATGTGTAAAATGATGTTGTCGGTAATACCCACTGTGTCTGATCTTGTTCTAAGCTGATAAAAAAAAACGACACAATTTTACCTCTTTTTCGCTCATCTTAGAGAGATTTCCTTGTGTTGAACCTCATAATTTTATTGTAAATGCCAATGCTTAATTCTTTTCCTGATAAAAATTTTGTTAATTTTAAGAAGATTAGGCACTGGCGGTCTTAAGGGGGGGGGGCATGAGGGCCATGCCCCCTCCCAGAGTTCTTATCATGATAAAAACTGATCAGTATAAACACTAAAAGTTCCAGTCCCTTTTGTTAAATTATAGAGAAGAGAAATTAAATAATTTTTTGTTACAAAACTTAAACACTTTTTTAGGATTTAGGAAAAAGTAGAGAAAATTATTGATGACTAATCAAAAATGAATATATGTCTATTAAAATATAAATTTCTAATCTGATAACCTACATTTTGATTATAGTGAAAATAAATAGCGTAGAATGAAATTATTTACAAAACACCTATTCAAAAATATTTGAAGTAGAAAAGACACGTGCCTTGGAATCAGTCCCCATCAATCAAAAATGAAAATCAATATGTAGTCTTTGTTTTAACATAATAGCCGACACTGGTTATGCAAGGCACTAAGAAGTTCTAAAATGAATTTATTTCCAAAAAATACCCAGCCCGAAATTTTTCCACTTGAAACATGTTTTGTCGTTGTTGCTGTGATTTTTATAATTTAAAACATTTTCTTTATAAGTATTTTTTTTGTACATAAATTCGTTTTGAGCTCTTTGTATTTTGCATAACCAGATGGCGTCGAGGCGACCACCTCAGAACGCCATACTCCTGGAGCTCCAAACTGGTAGCTGGTAGCACTACTTTTTCCTTAATTTCATAAAATAAAAACCGCTGCCTAAGGAATCACTACTTCCACATCCAGATTCTCTATCCGAGTCACTCACAACGAAAAAACTTTGTATGTGAAAATAATTGTTTATGGAACTTTAATAATATAATATTTGAAATCCTCTACCCCAAAAACCCATAAAACGATACCCCACATCGGTAGAGGGGTGGGGGTGGTGATAGTGGGGGTGGATGAAGTAAAAAAATATTTTGAGGTTTCTGATTCCTGTACATGCACTAAATCACATTTTTTTTTCATCCCCTTTAATAAGGAGGTGGGGGTGGTAATAGGGGTGGCTAATGCCAAAAATTTTTTTGAGACCTCAGCTTCTCTTGTATATACTAAATACCAATTTCATGGACTCCTACCTGCTTAATTTACCCATTTACCCCAAATTTACCCCAATTTACCCCCCAACCCTTCGACGGAACAAGATGAAAATATAATCTAGTTCTAGATCTCGTTAAAGTACATATGTGTACCAAATTTCAAGTCAATATCTTAAACGGTTTCAGAGTAAACGTGCGCACAAAAAAAGTTACAGACAGACAGACCGACAGACAGACCGACAGAGAAATTTTTTTTCGCTCAAACTTAAAATCTCGACGTTTCATGACATTTTAAGCCTATTTGGACAACAAAAATTTTTTAAAATTTTTTTGTCGTTACTATACTTCCACTGGACGTGGAAGTAAAATAAATAGCAAGTGTAGGTACTTAAGTAGGACTGGATTTTAGAAAGGGTCATAAAATTGACCTTGCTTCAAGATGGTACCCATAAATTAAAATTTATTGGTGCCATCTTGAAGTAAGGTCAATTTGCCATCATGTCATATTTCGAGAAAATGAAAATGTCAAATTGCAAAAAATCTAGAGTTTACAGATTTGAACCAGCGCCTCCAAATTAGGTAAGAACGAGTGCTGTAATAAATGCAATAAAATTTTTGTTCCCTTGTGTTATCAATAGTTACAATATTCCAAGAAAACGAGGAAAAAAAGTAAGTGTTTTGGTCATTAAAATACAAAATTCTGTTCATAAATCAAGTTGACTTCTGTGCATGCATGTATTGAAAACTATACTTTTATTTCATTTTGTTAGATTTATTAAAGTTTATTTATGTTTACTGCTCTGTATAAATATTTAGTTGAATACTTATATATTTCTAAAAAGGATATGGCTATTATGATAAGGTACATTTTCAAAAACTAGTTTTATACTCTGCTACACTTCATATTACGAATTTTCAGAACAGAAATCATACCTATCAATTTTTAAGGGGTTAAAAAATTTTGGTACATATTTTGATAAGGATGACCCCCCTTCCGCCCCCCAGAAACAAGGCGTAGGACCGCCCTTGAGATTAGGTTTGTTTTATATTGAAAAGGGATGTAATCAAAATCAAATGGAAAGTTAAAAATGTATGATTTAATATTCTTCTACACTTGTTAAACGAGAGATTCTTGAGTTTCCATGTATTTAATTATTCGTCCCAAGTTAGATAGATAATTTTCAAACAGGACTATGTTATTTTTAACACATATATTGATATTTCCAACTCACGCGACACCTAGCGCAGAGTAGTGGCACTATGTGATTACCTTGAAGAACACCACACTGTCTCGTCGTCGCAGATGTCTGTGACATCAGCAACTCTTGATTTTTACGTGACAACTCCCAAAGGTGGTGCTACATTTTAATTGTTTTCCTAAAATGGCATCTTTAGTCATTTGCTGTTGGTTGGTAGTTTAGTTAGTGTATTTTGTGACTGTTTTGTGCTGTGGTTTGTGCAGTTGTGCGGAGTGAGTGTGTATATTAAATTATGAAGATAAAATTAAATAATCAATAGTAGATAAGCCAGCACTTTTAGAAATAGGTAGGGGATTTTACTTATTGATTTACTCACACATGTTTTTTTAATAATAGGTATGATGATATATTCACGAGGTGGGTGAGATAAGGTCTTAATTAAGATAAGATACTGTCGTAAATAAGTCAAATTAGGTGAGCTTCTGTTATGGGGATCGAATTACAGACAAAAATCGATCAGTTAATCAGTCACCCAAAACCTACACAGACAGAGGGAGATTTAAAAATAACTTTGTTATTGTAAGATATATTGACTGAATGGAAGGTGTAAACTGTTTTTTTACTATCGCGGAAACAATTTAAAGTATGATACAGTGTTATTTTTATTCATAAACGTATAAAATACTATTTGAAATAACATATAGTGCATATTAAAAGTGTGGGTGTTTCGGGCGCTTGCGCTCCACTTTATTAATTTAACTTTCCATTTCAATAAACAAATTATTATGCATAATTCGTCGAAATTTACAAATCAGCTTAGATTAAGTTACTTCGAAAATTTTATGAAAACGACAAACTAATTATAAATAGGTGAGTCACTCTTCTAAAAATACGGACGTCCTCACTCATATTACCAACAAATCTGAAAATATAACACTTCTTATTGTAAACAAAGGTTTTATTGTTAAGACTCATCAACGTAATTATTATATATAATGATTCTCGTCCAAGGATAACAGAGCCTTGTAAGGAAAGTAAGTGCTGTCGCCAGTTGAATTTAATTAATTGGAAAAACTCGTATCTCCAACATTGTTAGGGCATTTATCCCAGGGTTACCTGAGGTCAATAAATACGCATAGGAAGTACTTATCTTCAGAGCACCCTAAGATCAATTGATATTTATAAACAGTTAAAACGTATACTTTGAACATATTAAGGTCACAGAAAGAAACAAGATTTAAATATTTTTGGGTCACTATTATGCAAATTAAATTATCGAAGTTGGTAGGTGGCCAAACTAATATTTATTTATTAGTTATTCATTATTAGGTTTTAACGATTATTGATAATAAAGTATAGAATAGAAATTTAAACTTCACAGCCTAATATTATTTAAAAATATTGCAATATTACATCCAGGTACAGTCGTGGCCACTATAAAGTTTCCAACCTGAACAGGTTATTTTATAAAGTATTCCTGCTTGAGTAGGTAGGACGTTGCATTTGAGTACTTGAAGCTCCGCCCAGTCGCCTACTGTCAGCGAGTGCCTTCGAAACTAATAGGTGTTTAGAATCTGCGTCGATTGTAGTAAAGGCTGTAGGCTGTTTACTTCTTCACCTCCTTCAATTTCTCTTTCGACCGACATCTAAGTACTAAAGCGTTGTTGTCCTTTGACGGCGCGGCGAATGCAAAGCTACTCGTCGATTTGCCTTTCGGTCACTAACATTTCGATTTGGTATTCTCTAGATCTGCTGAAGCTACCAGTGTTGATGCCGTTGATGGTGTAAGGAGTGCCGTGCCTGCTCACTTTTACGAATTAGCACGGCTATCTTCGAGGCGTACCACCAAGAATACGCAAGGATGGGTCCGGCACGTTGGATCGCGTGTAGATTCCTTTACTTCTCAAATTTTGCAGATATTGCTGCTAGAATAAGAAGGATGTTAAGTATTTAAACAATAAAAAATGCACTACTAAAATACCCTGTAGAATGTTTGCAATGAAAAGTAGATTGACAACTCACTGCAAATAACTTTAGTCAATTTTAGCGTTTACCTGCCATCAACTGATACAATGCCATCTTCAGATATCATAAGTAATCTACTGTCTATAAATATTGATCAGTTATCAGAATTAGATATCTAAGGAGGTATTAAAAAGCTAGAAAGCAAAGTGACATTGACACATGATCAGGTTCCCAGTTTAGGTATATTCAAAGACTGCGTTAATGTGTTCACGAGTTTTTAGCAAAAGTATTTACAAAAGCGGAAATGTGGCAGACATAGCAAATTAAGTATAGATCTCGGTATAGATATATTCTACCTAATTCTTCCAAAGTATTATAATTTATGGTGGCCAATTTCTTATTTCTTCAATTTCTTATTTACCAACGGCGTTTCATGGAGAAACGTTCTACAGTAACAAACTTAACCTGGTTAGTCTATTTTGTCTCTGATTTATTGGATAACAGAGATTAGGTTGATGTAGTGTATACTGACTTTTCAGACGTCTTTGACCATGCAGACCACACATTATTAATCGAAAAATTAAATAATAGGTACTGGATTAGTTTATTATTAAAATTATTTGGAAAATCGGTTACAATTCGTTCAGTACAATGGCTTTTAAGTCAAATACCTACCTTGCAACACGAGTTTTTTCGACAAAAAACACTTTCCTTGTCCGTTTAGTTTTAAAATAATAAAGACTCATAAGTAATTTGATAGTCCTTGAACATTCATTTCACAACCAATTTTAAATCGAGATACAGTTTACCAGAGTGAGTTCTCAAAATGGTTTAACCCTCCAGGAGAGAATAGAAATTGTCAGCATTTATTTTAAAAACGATTATTTCACTCATTAACGCTATAGCCAAGTTTTTTCACAACATGGGAACCAATCAAATTTCATTATTAGTGGTAATTCAAGCTAGATCGGCTTTTGACAACATGCAAAATTTATCGCTCTATTTTTTTATGTCGCTGCAGCGGCAAATACTGCGGTAATTTTTTGACGTTTTGTTTCGTGAAATATTTTCCGCAAATAGGGCAACTCACGCTTTTAAATTTTATCTATAAATATCTTCTCTAGCTTATTACTAATTGTTAACTTACCTTGTAAATTGTAATATTGTATTATGTACTAGCAAACATAAACACACCACATATATATAACCCTTATCTATCTGTAACTATTTCAATTTGCCTACTTTTCAATCAGGTAACAATAATATACAAAGATTGTATTTAATATACCTAGCTCATAATACAGGAACAAGTCAAGTACAGCTTTCAATAGCTCAATATAATGTAGTTACAAACACATTCGCTCTGGAAACAAGCTAAAAATGTACCTAGGTACCTACTTACATACGGTAATCTATCAAAAAGTAACTTTGAATCAAAGCTGTGCAATATTTTAATTTGTATTTAAAATTCACTCTGCCTAACGAAGCAAACCTCAACATAATTTGTAAACATCGTAAATATGATCCAATGAACAATTATTATGGAATATAATCTATTAGCGGTAGCGCTAGATGGCGCTCTCGATGTCAATCTCGGAACCATGAGTGTATAGTAATAAATAGGCGGGATATCTGGAATAATGTAGTGCTCTCTCTATCGTTCCTCGTCATATTGCACCTCAGAAACGCCTGAAAGGTGTTAAGCCAGTCTATATATTATAATATCTAAGGTTTCAACTCGTTTTATTTACTAGTTGCCATAGAAATGTCACTAGATTATTTTAAAATATAGCGAATCTGCGTTGTTTCTACTGCGTTTGTTTCAGATTTGCTGTTTTGACAATATGAGTCGGTTTGGAAATATTTCTGTACATATCAAATTAATGAGGAAATTGAAAATAAAGGTCAGTAAACTCTAAAAAGTGACAAGAAAACGTCTGAAGGCAATTAGTGAGAAAACATAATATTGAAGATGTACTTAATGAATTATTTATTCGTGAAATATTCTCCTCAAATACCACTCGTGCTTTAATTTTTATCTAAAAAGTGTTTGTCAAGCGAAGTTGCCCCTAGTCAATATAACTCGTGCAAATTGGCAGTTTATTATCAAAGATTAAATCCCTCCCGCTAAAGCGGTCGGGATTTAATCAGATAATAAACTGCCAATTTGCACTCTTTATATTACCAGGCAACACGCTTTCGAAAAAATTTTCGATAAAATTTTAAGCACTAGTGATATTACATACGATAATTGTGCAATGGAAATCACCCAGATAGAAGGGTTGTTTCTGAGTATGTTTTATAATTATTGAAAAAATTTATGGAAACAGGTTCTGTAGGAAACAAAAAGCATGAACCTCAGCGACCGATTAGGAATGAAGCAGTCGAAGTGGCAGTTCTGGGCCATTTGCAGATGGAAAATACTCAATCGATCAGGAAAGTAGCTGAGGCTTCCGGTGTATCACGAAGCAGTGTTAATCGAATTCTGAAGGCCCACAAATTTCATCCACATAAATTTAATTTGGTACACGAATTAAACGAAGATGAGCCCGATCGCCGGCTTGAATTCTGTGAGATTTTTAGTGAGCAATTAAACGGTAATGCCAATCTACTGTACAATACGTGTTTTTCTGATGAATCGACATTTCAGTTAAATGGGGAGGTACAATTGTAGGTATTGGAGTGAAACCAATCCACATTTGTTCATGGAAACTCATATCCAAAGGCCTCAGAAGTTAAATGTATGGGCTGGCATCTTAGGGGATCACATTGCCGGGCCGTTTCTTATTACTGACAATTTAAATGGCGAAAGGTAGTTACCTCGATCTGTTAGAAATAACATCGACCCAGTGATTACCGAGGTGATTACCCAAATCCTCGAAGAAGACGATAATCTTTTAGAGGGCGAATTGTTTTTTCAACAGGAACATTTTGCTACAGCAGTCCGTCAATTTTTGGATAATTGGTTTCCTGAGCGATGGATTGGAAGAAGAGGTGCTGTGGAGTGGTCCGCTAGGTCACCCAATTTAACTCACTTGGATTTCTTTCTGTGGGGACATTTGAAATCGAAGGTATTTGCAACAAAACCCGCATCTCTGGAAGAGTTACGTGAATGAATTGTTCGAGAATGCCGTTTATTGACTCCAGATGTGTTCAGAAATGTTCGTACAAAATTTCAAGACAGATTATACTACTGTATGGAAGTCGGTGGGGGTCATTTTGAACAATACATATGATAATTTAATCTTCTTTTATTTTTATTTTCCGAACCTAAAATAATGAAACAATTATTTCTCAGGAACGAATCGATAAAAGTTAAAAAAATATACACAGTTCTGTAGGGAATTGAAAGACCCTTCAAAAGATGTATCCCCTTGCCATTTGATTTTCTTGAGGAGGTGGCTGTGTAGGGTGAATAAGTTTCATAACTTTAGCATAATTTTGCACTTTTTAGGGAAAATCTCTCCTTATTTCCACTATACTGTATTATTTTCATCCTGAGAGAAAAATTTTGATGAGCGGGGGTAGAAATCCGAAAAAAAAAGATTTCCTGAGATTTCCGAGGAGATTTCCTTAAATTTCGTCAGATTTCCTCGGATTTCCTTCTGAGTGTACACCAGATTTCCTTCGCGGTTTGCCCCTCGAATAATACTATTTAATTGGTTATTCAATACTGCACTCGTATGTGTATGAAAGATTTTTTTTCTTGACATTTCACATGAACCCCGCCATATTCACGCCTATAAGAGGGCAAATCTCATACAAAAAAATCTGAAATTTTTAGAAGCGTATAAGTCCGTATATATGGAATTATACCTAACTATACTGAACGGACAAAATGAAACCAAATTTTTGTTCAAATTAAGAATAACATTCCACATTAAGTATTTCATACTTTTTAAAGTTTATTTATTTGTTTTAGTTGTTAGATTTGACCTGAAAATTCATATCACTACTGTAAGGTTAACAGATAAAACAGCGAACTGTTTCTAAATTTTCACTGATATATTATGTCAACATGACAATTGCTTCGCTAAACATTGGCTTCTTCAGATGTGAGTAAAAGACTACTTACAACTAAAATATATTATTATTATTTAGTCTCAATTTAGTGTTTTTGGGTCTGGGGTTTTTAAAGTAATTTAATGTTATAGTTAAGTTTTAAAACAAATGATTCATTATTTTCTCATATTATTATTATACATTCACGCTTACATTAATGTTAACGTCATTTTTATCCATGCACGTTTATTTGGAATTACCAAAGTAAACAAGTAAATACCGGAAATGATAATGGATGTTGCTTTACAAAATATGTGCTACTTTGTTGATAAGACAAGAAGTATTTTTTGATACCAAGATGGCGATTTAGTATTAACATTGTGGTTTACCAGGTGATTAATTACTTCCACGTCCAGTGGAAGTATAGTAACGACAAAAAAATTTAAAAAAATTTTTATTGTCCAAATAGGTTTAAAATGTCATGAAACGTCGAGATTTTAAGTTTGAGCGAAAAAAAAATTTCTGTCTGTCTGTCGGTCTGTCTGTCGGTCTGTCTGTCGGTCTGTCTGTCGGTCTGTCTGTCGGTCTGTCTGTCGGTCTGTCTGTCGGTCTGCCTGTCGGTCTGTCTGTCGGTCTGTCTGTCGGTCTGTCTGTGGGTCTGTCTGTCTGTAACTTTTTTTTGTGCGCACGTTTACTTTGGAACCGTTTAAGATATTGACTTGAAATTTGGTACACATGTACTTTAACGAGATCTAGAACTAGATTATATTTTCATCTTGTTCCGTCAAAGGGTTGGGGTGTAAATTGGGGTAAATTTGGGGTAAATGGGTAAATCAAGCAGGTAAGAGTCCATGAAATTGGTATTTAGTATATACAAGAGAAGCTATGGTCTCAAAAAAAAATTTTGGCATTAGCCACCCCCTTATTAAAGGGGATGAAAAAAAATTGTGATTTACTGTATGTGTCGTAGTCATTTGATGAAATCCGTCATTTCGTGAAAAGCCTAGGCAGTACATGAACTGCCGGCATATCATGTAAATTTTTGACATTGCACAATCTGCCTAGGCATTTCATGAAACGCCGTGGTTGTCTCGGCACATGATGTTTAAAGTCGTTCTACACGATCTGCCGCAAATTAGATGTTGACTGTTCATGAAGTGACTGATACCCGGCAGATTGGGTTGTGTTGTGTGTTTGAGATTAGGTTAGTTACCGTTTCGGTCGATTTGTTTGCTCGGAAGCCATGTTGTGCTGTTTGTTTTGTTTATTGTGGAAATTCAGAGTGAGAAAGACTTGTTCAATGATCATTACAAGGAGGGAAAGATGGGGATGTAATTAATTTTGAGGTTAGGTTCAGATTTATTTGGTACATTTCAGGTTTTAGAGTGCTAACGAAATTACGAATCACGCATATAATAACTTAATCTAACCTATACGGTCATTTATTGGGCTTTGCTCCATAATACTATTTGTAATGATCATTTAACAAGTCTTTGTCACTCTTACTTTCAGTAATATACAAAACAAAAAGGCTCAAGTAATAGAACACAATCTGCCAGTCTAATTTGCGGCAAATCATGTAGAATGACTTTAAACGTCAAGTGCCGAGACGACCACGGCGTTTCATGAAATGCCTAGGCAGAGCGTGCAACCTCAAGAATTTGCATGATATGCCGGCGGTTCATGTACTGCCTAGGCTTTTCACGAAATGACGGATTTCATCAAATGACTACGACATATGTACAGGAACCAGAAATCTCAAAATATTTTTTTACTTCATCCACCCCCACTACCACCCCCCTATCACCACCCCCACCCCACTACCGATGTGGAGTATCGTTTTATGGGTTTTTGGGGTAGAAGATTTCAAATATTATATTATTAAAGTTCCATAAACAATTATTTTCACATACAAAGTTTTTTCGTTGTGAGTGACTTGGATAGAGAATCTGGATGTGGAAGTAGTGATTCCTTGGGCAGCGGTTTTTTTCTAATCTTCTCGTCGCGTCGTATGCACTTAAATGTGAGATGAATAATTTTTCTTTGTGTTTTATGATTAATGTGTGGCATATTCGTGTCAGATTGTTTAATTGAGAAAAGCATGCACATCTTGGTACACAAGTTCAGGAGATGTGGGAGAGTTGGGACAAGTTCCACAAATTAATTTTTATTTTTTAAAATTAAAAAAAATTAGAAACACAGTAATATACCTTCATATATTGGACCACTTATTGCAAATATTAGTTAAATATACTGGCTAAATAGCGGCATGGAAAAATATTTTCTAGTGTCATGTATTGGTCCCAAATCTTCCCTTTACGAGGGAGAATTGGGACTAGCGATGGGAAGATTTGGGACAGGTAATTAAATCTTCAGAAAGATATGGAAAAATATTGAATTATTGCAAAAAATAACAAAAACAAGAAAGAATAAAATTATTTAATTCAAAAATCTGACAAATGCTCAGAAGAAAAACAAAAATACTTATATTGTAACAAACGAAAAATATTTTTGTTAACGCAAATCGCTAATATTGCAAAAATATTAACGTGGAAATCCGACCGTATTTTGAGTGCGTATGGTACCTTTCTCAAGCCGCCATTATTTATTCATTCTGCAACGGCTTTTTGAATTATAAGTATGGATTAGAACGATAGGATTGTTGTTTTTTTCTTGTAGCTTAACGACATACCTAAAAACAATCCAAATAATATAAGTACATGGAATGGGGGAGACATAGGATGGGCCAACTCTCCCTTAAAATAACATCTCAGCTCTACCTCACTGTTCGGTGTCATTAAAAGTGACCAGATTTACTTTTAGGTGAAGGTGAATCATTAAATGATCTCAACATTTAATAGCTAAAACGTTGGTCGTTACATGTAAAATATCTCTCCAGAACACTTGCACCCACAAAGCAATGAATTCGATAATTTGAACAAAAAAAAAAGTTACTTTTCAGTACATAAAACAATAAAATTACCTGATATTTGAAGTACACAACACACGGGCGAAATATGGCAGTTTATTTACTTCTCTCACAAATACAATATACAATATCAAACTACCAACCAGTCGGTATAAAAAAAAAGTCACCGTCTCAATTTTTCCATGGTACCAACTCTCCCACATGTCGCTTATGTTTCGTCAATTTCTTATTATGAGTATCTACTCTGTTACACAATATTGTTGATATTTTAGAAAATAACCTGTAAGTATTTTGTTTGTTTATTAGCTAGATCCTGTTTTTTCTGTGCTCAAAAATTGTGTAGCATGGTTTCAAAGTCATCGGTGCCGCGCCGTTGGCGGTTCTTTTCTTTTTTGTTATTGCTTTTAAGTTGAATTCAATGCAATTCATTACCAACGAACAGGTTTTTTCGTTTAGTTGTTTCCGAGGTTGTTTCCCGTATCAATAATCAAAATTATTAAGTGCTCTTGCCTACGAACGTTTTTATAGAATTGTGTTTATTTTTATATTAATTTTAGGTCCATGTGGACACATTATAATTTTAACCTAGTCTTTAAGCCTACCTACAGAAGACAGAAGCTACTTTTCTATTTTTTCTCCAAGCCAAACCGGACCTATCCCGTCCAGCCTCACATGATTTAAATCAATTTGATTTAAATCGTGATTTAAATCATGATTTAAATCAATTGATTTTTTAAATTTAAATCATGATTTAAATCAAGTTGTGTAAAGCCAATAATCTAAGTAAATCAAACTTCAGAAAATTCAAATAAGAAGTACAGTTTATTTAAAAGCTAGATACAAATTAAACTGAAAAAAGAATTCAAATAAAAAGAAGAAAAGGACAGTTAGGTTACACATATAAAACAAAAGTTACCTTCTTAAATGTACATTTTACATTATAAATTAGGTGTCTACATAAAAGCAGAAACATAAAGTAAACAAATCAAACAGAACCAACTCTAAAAGAAAATAAAACATGATTTACTCCAAAACAGAAATTTTAAATTAGGTTAATTATTGTAAAGTTTATACAAAAAACTAACTTAGCTGCTTTTTCGGTCCCTAAATGATTTCGAATCTTAGAATAAATCAAACCAAATGTCGAAAATATTCTCTCAACCGAGGCTGAACTAGCTGCAGCAGAAAATAATTGCTTGATAATCGGGAATAATTTGCCAATATTATCAATATTTCTTTGGGATTTCCACCAGTCCAAGGATTTTTTGTTTTTAAAAATTTCTTCGTGAAACATAATATCGGCAAAAGGCTCAGATTTTGACAGAAATTTAATAATCAGTGCCGGTGGTAGTAAACCACTTTTGGGGTGTAATTCATTAGCGGCTTCTAAAGCACGATTCTTTTCGCTTTCTGTTAATTATGCTTTGTTTTCGTAGGGTCTAGAATAAAGGCTAGCAAATGGTATGAGGTGATACACTGATCGTATCGGTACCTAAATGTTTGCATTTGCCTTAAGGTAATTTCAGTTTCGTCAAAATGCTACTCAAGTATTTTAAATTTTTCTACGACGTCTCATAAAATTGCATCGTTTCTTTGAAGCCTATCAAGTGCAACATATATAAGTTTAAGTAGTGATAAATATTCTTCAGCAGTTCTTTTTAAATAAATGTTTGAAATTTTCTGTCTTACTAGGCTGTCAATTTCATTTTTATGTTCCCTCGCTGATTTTAAAAAGTGTTGGCCATGATTTAACGAAACCCTCTAAGCAGTCGGCAAGTGAGTTCCATCTTACGTCGGAAGGTAAAGTAAGTTTTTTCCTCCTTCTTTTGCGTATGTTGCAGAGGCAAAATGATTGTTTCGGAAGTATTTCACAATGAACGTAACGTGTTCCTTAATTTCACTAATTTCCAAATCCTTACATAACAAGTAAAATAAGTAAATTAAAAAAAAAAAATCGGCAGCTACTGGAAGCGGCTGGAACCTCCCCACCCGGTGAATCTTTGAAGCCGAAAAGAGCACTAAACAATATGAACGATCTCATTTAATTATATTTATTAAGTTGAAACATTTTTTTCGTATTAAATCAGAAAAAAAGTCTTGCGTTCGGTGGGATTTGGACCTAAGAACTTGAGTATTACATTTATAGACTGCACAACATTAATATTTTATTCAATGTTTTTAATACAAATATATGCTTCATCGGATCCTAGCCCGGGGCCAGCCAGACAACCACGGTGAACATCGCCGTGGCGAGTGTGAGGCTGGACGGGATAGGTCCGGTTTGGCTTGGAGAAAAAATAGAAAAGTAGCTTCTGTCTTCTGTAGGCAGGCTTAAAGACTAGGTTAAAATTATAATGTGTCCACATGGACCTAAAATTAATATAAAAATAAACACAATTCTATAAAAACGTTCGTAGGCAAGAGCACTTAATAATTTTGATTATTGATACGGGAAACAACCTCGGAAACAACTAAACGAAAAAACCTGTTCGTTGGTAATGGGATGGATGGCAGGGATGGCCATCTTTGGAAAAAACCATATAACTCTTGGTGGACAGCTTCCCTGCCAGATGTAGCCAGGGTAGTGTTCATGGTGGCTCGTTTAAGTTTGAGTTGGTATATGTTGTTTTATCTTTTGGCCTCGATCAATTTTTTACTAAATCGGCCGGGGAAGTGATAGCTGTCAAATTTTTTGTTCCAATGTTTCTCTGGGGAATTTGGTTTTTGAAAAATGTTTAGGTTGGTAACAATGTCTTAAATTGTTTTTAGGTTATGTAGTACTATTTTTAGGTTATGTTGCCGAAAGAATTTTCGGCGGGATGTCGGAAGTAGCGGAAATAGTTTTTAAAATATAATGTCACTGTCACACAAGTTTTATTGGAAAAAACTCACCGAAAGCGTTCCGGTGGGGTTGCTTACACTTGTAGAGCTTGTAAGCGGTTCAGGATGGCCTCTCACACTATCCGTGGGCTTTATAAACGTCGAAAAAACTTGTAATCTCTCGATGCACTTGACACGTCAAAAATACTCAGCATACAGTCTGCACGCTTTAACACACTAGCAGAGAACTTATACCACAAATGGACCCGTAGTATTTTTTGGGAATTTTCCTTTAAGTCCATTTAATAAAATTTGACATTTTTCTGAAAATTTGACATTTTTCTGAAAAGTGATATTTTTCCGAAAATTTGACATTTTTCTGAAGTGACATTTTTTCGAAAATTTGACATTTTTCTGAAGTGACATTACTCTGAAAATTTTTCGAAAATTTGACATTTTTCTGAAAAGTGACATTTTTCCGAAAATTTGACATTTTCCCGAAAATTTGACATTTTCCTGAATTTTTGACATTTTTCTGAAAAGTGACATTTCTCGGAAAATTTGACATTTTTTCGAAAATTTGACATTTTTCTGAAGTGACGTTACTCCGAAAATTTGAAAATTTTCAAACATTTGGCATTTTTCTTAAAGGTGACATTTCTTCGAAAATTTGACGTTTTTTCGAAAATTTGACATTTTTCTGAAAAGTGACATTTTTCTGAAAATTTGACATATTTCTGAAAAGTGACATTTCCCTGAAAATTTAACATTTTTTCGAAAATTTGACATTTTTCTGAAAGGTGACATTTTTCTGAAAGGTGACATTTCTTCGAAAATTTGACGTTTTTTCGAAAATTTGACATTTTTCTGAAAAGTGACATTTCTCTGAAAATTTGACATTTTTCTGAAGTGACATTACTCCGAAAATTTGACAATTTTCAAATATTTGGCATTTTTCTGAAAGGTGACATTTCTTCGAAAATTTGACGTTTTTTCGAAAATTTGACATTTTTCTGAAAAGTGACATTTTTCTGAAAATTTGACATATTTCTGAAAAGTGACATTTCCCTGAAAATTTAACATTTTTTCGAAAATTTGACATTTTTCTGAAGTGACATTTCTCCGAAAATTTGACGTTTTCCTGAAAATTTGACATTTTCTTGAAAATCTGACATTTTTCTGAAAAGTGACATTTCTCCGAAAATTTTACATTTCTTGGAAATTAAAAAAAAAAAAATTCGTGACTCGTCTTGTAGAAATATTTTTTTGATATCATCAGTTCGCCTGTTATAAGAATTTTATGCTTTTACGACGTCATCAGAACGTAGGTGTATTTTTAATTCACTCGTATTCCATCCATCTACAATATTTCCACCTACGTTTCAAACTTTAATTGGATGTTTCCAGTTAAGTCGATATCTGCACCAGTTTCTAAGAATTTTTCTTATTTGTGACGTCATGTGACGTAGGTGTATTATTAATTCACTCGCAATCCGTCCGTCTACAATATTTATACCTACGTTTCAAATTTTAGTTCGATATCTTCAACCGTTCCCGAGTTATCAGCCGAAATCACTGAACACCTCTGTCATTATTAGAATATCACCCTGTACATTGCACTGCTTTGAGGACAAAACAAGTGAAATTTTTGTTTTTTAATTTTTTTTACGGAAACCAAATCGAAAAAGTGCAAGTGTGATATATCGTTGAAATCGGAATTTTTACTGCTTTTCAATGGTTCAATTACACATTGTAAGTAATTATAAAATAAACAACTTGTTGTGCCAAAACGGCACTAAACGTAATCCGATCTCAACCAAAACCTTTTCAGATCTTCTGGAGCACTAAAGAAACCCTCATGCAAAGTTTCATCCAAATCCGTTTAGTAGCTTCGCCGCTATCGTGCTAACATACATACACACACACACACACACACACACACACACACACACACACACACACACACATACACACACACAGACATTTTTCAAAAACAATTTTTTTGGGTTCCTGGGACCTCAAAACGTAAAGATTTGATGTTATCTCAATTTTCGATTTTGGACTAATTGTAGTAACCTCCCACAATTTTATTGTGGGGAGGTTAAAAGGTTCTCTTAATATTTTGCCTTACTAAGAAGTTATAATTATAAATAAAATAACACTATTATAGAATGTGTAACAATTATATAAAAATTTTAGTAAACCGGCGAAGAGTACGTTTTTAGCTTGTTTTCATTTCAATCAATGTTTTCAGATGTGTTGAGTCAAAGCCAACTTTAATTACTCATACAAATGAATCAATTTATATTTTTATATGTGTATGCAATAAAGCTCGCAATAAAGTAATAAACCTGGCGAACTGAATCAAGGTGTACGTCATAAGATGTTGAAACAAAATATTAAACATGAATAAAAAATATACAATGTGTATAGCAAGCAATATTTTAGATATGTGAACATGGTGTCCGTAACAAAACCAAAATTTTTTTAGAAATATTAGTTTAAAATACCTACTTGTTTGTTCCGTATATTATAGGTATCTGATCAGATTGACTATGGGATATATTGTAAATAATACTAGACTGTAAATATTTGCACATTTGGGTTTGTACCGTATACAAAAGTGTTGTTTTAAAGCGTGTCCACTTTTTGAAGTCGTTGGCCTTATTTCGTATGTCGAGTATTTTGTTATATAACTTGCTGTGCTATTTGCGTACCTTCTGTTAAAATTTTATTTACCAGTTTTTCTTCCTATACTTTCCATGAGATAAATATTATTGCTCTATATTTTAAGTTGTTAATAATTTCTAGTCAGTCAGTCAATTTCTATTATATTATTATTTTACTTTCAAAAAAATTTTTGACATTAGCCACCATTACCACCCCCATTAACACCCCTACTCCATTATTAAAGGGGATGAAAAAAAAATGTGATTTAGTGTGTGTACAAGAACCAGAAACCTCAAAATATTTTTTTTACTTCATCCACCTCCATTTCCACCCCCCCTCCCCCATCACCACCCTCACTCCACTACCGATGTGGGATATAGATTTATGGGTTTTTGGGGTAGAGGATTTCAAATATTATGTTATTAAAGTTCCATAAACAATTATTTCCAATTTCCACATAAAAATTTTTTTTGTTGTGAGTGACTTGGATAGAAAATCTGGATGTGGAAGTAGTGATTCCTTGGGCAGCGGTTTTTAATAATTCGCGTATCTAAAGACGAGATTTAGTGTTTTGATATACCGTGTGTGTAGTCGCGGGCTAGGCATGGGGAGAAGAATTACAACATCGCGCGTGCCAGCTGGCTGCAATGAAATAACAGAGCTGGAATGATCCACCAACCTACGAATTTACGGCTGCCGGTGTTGTCAAATCTCTCGCGCTACGTGAATGTACATGCCTAATGGGAAATTACACGCCCGGTATCAAATATTAACTTTGGGATGTGAGTCAAACTTGGCAAACGATGTGTACTATTTGAATATCTACTTCTTGACCTCGTAGTTCTAACCGAGGTGGCATTTTGGGACAATAGTCTTTTATTTATCTCTTGTTTTTCTTTTGTTTTTTTGGCAAATTATAGAAAATGTCAAGAGTTCTTTGTAAGTGTTAGAGAAGAAAAAGGTAAAACCAAAAGTGCAAACTCCGCAAGTTGTTTTATCCAACAAGTGCTATGCGAACAGCCGTAATGCATTGGTCAAATTGTTATTAATTTTTCATTTGTTGCCAATTTTTTGTTACAAACAATTTACCAACAGAGAAGGAGTGGTACTGTTGGGGATTGTAGACAAGGGGAAGCGGTGGAGGAAGTATATGCAATGAATATGTTTAAGGATAGGATTTTGCAGAGTGAGAGGGAAATATCGGGAGCTGCTGTTTTGAATATAACTATTTAGTAGTTCGTCTTTACAGCAGCCCCCGACATATTCATGCGTATAAGAAAGCAAATCTCGAGGACATAAAGAAAATGTAAGCTGGATTTAAATAAGAGTTCGTATATGGAATCAAAATTATTTCATAATTTTTAAAGTTGTGTTAATTTATTTTTTTTTATGTTAGTTATTTAGTCGATATTTTTGTGTCGGGGGTTTCTTTAAATTTGTAATTTAATTTAATTTTATACTTTTTAAACTAACCATGTACATACAACATAGCGTATTATTATATCGCGAGTCCCACACAAAACTTTATAGCCGACGCGGTCCAATTTTGTATTCTACTAGTCGCACACGGTCTACAAGACCGGTTCTATTATAAATATATTTATGTGTTATATTTAATTTTAATAAAAACTGCATCAAAATCGGATCTCCCGTTGAAGAGATATAAAGCCACAGACAGACAGACAGACAGATGGACAAACAAACATACAAACATACGAGTCAAACTTATATTCTTCTTGTTGGGTCGAGGGTTAAAAAATTGAAAATTTCTAAAAACCCGCGATCAATGTATCTAATCGTACCAGTTTCATATAGCCGAATCAAAATGAAGCCGAAATCATATTCGGCTACCATAATTGTCTGCACATTTTCAATTTTACTTCAATCCGACAATTTCTAGAGAAGTTCAACATGGCGAATTCAAGATGGCGACCAATCATCACAATCTAATATGACCTAAAAACTTCTGGACAAAATACTGTTTCAAATAAAAAAAAGTGCATCAAAATCGGATCACCCGTTGAAGAGATATGAAGCCACAGACAGACAGACATCTCTCTTTTTGGGTCGGGGGTTAAAAATGAACTAACTTCAAACTTTTGGTTATTTTTTGGTGGTGCGTTATGGAGAAGTGTATATTCATTGCGTCGTTCCTATCCGATATAAAACTTATAGTTTAAACCGAATCCTTCACCATTTCTTAGAATGCAACATATGAGCGAATACACTATACGATCAAATTATAGTGTTAAAACTAAAAAATTTTGTCCGCCATCTTGGGCCGCCATATTACATTTAGTGTGACGTCATTTTATATTCGTATTCTTCTTAGTAAACCATTTCATTTGATACCCATATCATGGGGTGCATAAAAAATAACTGGTCCTCCATCTTTGGGAGTCCGCCATATTGTATTTGGAATGACGCAGCTAACCATGCATTGTCATCCAAACTAAACGTGTCTGCAAAATTTCAGCTCAATCGGTTGGGGATAACTATTTTAAAATTCAGTTGCAAGATTTGACTCACAAGAACAAGGCAAGTTAAATAAAAGCTTGTAATCAAGATGGCGACCAAACATCAAAATCTAATATAGCCTATAACCTTCTCGACAAAATACTCTTTCAAATAAAAAAAAGTGTATCAAAATCGGATCACCCGTTGAAGAGATATGAAGCCACAGACAGACATACAAACATACGCGTCAAACTCTTTTGGGGTCGGGGGTTAATAAAAAAGAGTTAAAGCTAATTATTGGCAAAAATCTGTAGAGCGTCATAAAAAATGTTGGATACGCTTATTAGGATTGGCTCAGCCAATAAATTGTAAATGTAGGAGCCAGCCGCGGTATAGTGACAGTGATAGTGTTAGTGATTGTAATAAGGTAAATTTTTTTGTATTGTAACTTTCAATGATGTTTTATTTGTAAAAAGCTGTCTTGATTTCCTCTGACTATACTTAACATCTATTTCGAAAGTTAAAAAAGTTTACGGCTTGCTATCGTCGGCGTTGCCTACTGGAATTCCTTTAAAATATTTTGCCTCAAATTTAGTTTTGCTAGTTTTGTTATGAATATGAACCGTGGAACCGAAGACCCTTAAATGTTGAACACATGGTTTTCGATTATGCCACATTTCATATGGCGTTTTATTGAATTTGAACTCTTTGGTTATATACAGCGTGATCTACCAAGAAATGCGGAAAATAAAATGGTGTACTAGTCTTCAATGTGGGAAAGCCCCTGCAAAATTTTAGAGGATTCTGAGGTAATTTAGTATATTAAATTATTAGTAAATTTGCGAAGATACACTACTGATGTTGAGTAAGTCCTGACCTACTCCTGAATAGGTCGACGAACTTACTTGTGAAAGAACGTATTCGAGTTGTTTACATTTCCTTAATTGGCATAAAATGTGAGCCGGCCGGCGAGATCAAAAAAGGGGGCTACACACGATCCAGCGGCAGGGAGCCAACATTGTCGGTACGCTTTGAAGATAATTGGAATTCCAGCGGACCAGTTCACTTTTACGAATGAGTTCAAAGTATGCCGACAAGGCTGGCTCCCAGCCGCTGCATCGTGAGCCGCGCTTTTTGTTTTCGGTTGAACAATTGGGACACCGCCGTGTCATTGACCGGTTTAACTAAATATCTGGTATATCTGCTTGTCACTTCAGCATGGGGTCAATATCTTCGATTTATTTCGGTATTTTTGTAGTGTGATTTGATTAAAACCAAAAAGTCACTTCTATCTTATCCAGCTTTGCTGTCAGTAGTGTCAATCCCAAGTCTGATAAAGTGATGTGGTTGTACCGCGTTACGTTAGATTAGTTAAAGTCACTGGCGGCGCATTTCTACAAGAAAATAAGGTCATTTTTTTGGTCATTTTTTTAAAATTTTTCATTTTTGTAACTGCTTTCGGTGGGGACATGTTAAATTTTCCGCATGTCATGGTAGATCACGTTGTATAACATTTGTTAACAAATATGTAGTGACAACGTAGTAAAATTTTATACTAATTCATTGTTCGATTTTGAACTACATCGAATTACACCAAAAAGATAAATGCTTTTCTTATCCAATAACGCCCAAAACGAGAGAAATGGTATGCGAGAACTCGTGACGGCGTTAAATAATAATTTTTGTTAGAGTATGCGACGGATCATTATGAAATTCAGTAGAGTTCTATTCTGATAGTGAAGTGGATTCGATAAGGATTGCGACTTGTAGAGTTTTTCCTTACATACGTACCAACCAACTGATGGAGATATATATACCAATATTCAATAGCAATTTTAGACCTTAACAAAAGTTAAAATCAACCGAAAAATGGTTGCGTTGGCGCGCAATGCGAAAATAGAGCACACACCCAGCAAGCTGTGCAATAAATTAAACCCCTTCGTGACTACCCACCCCTCGTCATATGTCAGTGATATTTTCACTAATGAAACGCAAGCGATTCGTGTCAGAAGTGGACTTTACGTAGGCATCAACTACCTACCTAGAACTGAGGAATTATGCAATATTTGCCTATTCACAGCGCCTCGACCTAATTATGCCAGCACTCATTACTAACTAGTTTATGTACTACCTACAGACTTTAAATATGCAATAAAAATGTGCACCCATGAAATTAGTACTGCGTTCTCATTCAGTGTAAACGTTTATAAACAAATCTTTGGTAGAACGGAATCTTGTGTCAAGACGAAGCATCACTTCCTCTGCCAGACTCTAAAACAGATGTACATTGTAAAATAATCTGCTTTGTGTCTTTGGGAGGAGTGTCTGAGAAGGGTATTCGTGGGTCTATTAAACATGCATTTCTAATTAAAAATATGATTAAAATACTTTATGAGGGGCCAGAGAAACTAATAATAAATAACCATTTTCGCTGTAGTTATGGAAAAAAAATTGTTTTATATGAAAGTGACGTATTATAACCTGTCGGTGGAATCCTGTTGAAAGAAATCGTGTAAAAATAACTTGAAGACGACCATATAGCGATATTTTTTATTCTATAAACGTTCGAAATTTACTAATTCTGACAAATCCAGTAAATTAGACAGGGTATAATCTATGAACCTCATGTATTGTTAGTTTTTATCTACCTATAGGTACTGTCATGAGCAAAATTAAATAGGACAACTATTTTTTTCTAATGTAAATCTCTCTCTATTTGCACACTTCCAATGAATTTTGACCACTAACTGACAATGTCACAAAAATTAAAGTTAGATGTACACAACTAGATTTTAGCAAAAATACGTTATAAGACTTGTCCTATTTAATTTTGCTCACGACAGTACATGTACACATTATACAGGGTGTTTCGCTCAAATGTGGAACAAGTCTGCAACTTTCCAGTTTTTTGGTCGATTTGAATATACAGGGTACGTTAGTCAATCTACGGTCAATATCTCGTTAACCGTTTGAAAGAGAAATGTTTCAAATAAAAATTGTGAATCAAAATCAAGTGGAATATTCTGAAATTATTTTGAAATTCTACAGGGTGTTTCACAGAGTGGTGGCAAATGGAGCACCCAGTAGTTTTTTATGTATTTGTATTTGACTCTTAATTCTCTATTCAGACATATATATATATATATATATATATATATATATATATATATATATATATATATATATATATATATATATATATATATATATATATATATATATTTATTTAGACTGCGACGTTGCCACGTTATTCTACTTTATCCGAAAGAAAAAAAAAGAAAACACATTTTCATAAAGAACCCCGGAACATATGGAAATTGGCTCCCAGCTAAATTGTCTGAATTTTTTATATGTAGCAGATTTCGACTTTCTGATCAAAAGCTCTCATGGGCCCAACTCGATCCTATGCATAGTTTCCGAGATACAGCTCAAGAAATGTACAAGAATGACTTCTTGTACAATAAAAAAAATTTCGAATTCATGATTTTTTTCATATATTTTATAATCTGACACATCTAATGGCCCTTTATAATATTTTGCACTAAAAACATTTGTTGCTTTAATAAAAATAGCGTAGAAAAAAATTAAAGTTTGAAAAATGTTGACGAAGGCGACGGGAAATCTATATAAAAATAACAAGTGAAAAAAATATTCGGTCAAATTGGCTAAAACATTTTTTACATAAAGTATCTTTCAATTTAGCTTAGAGCCAATTTCCATATGTTTTGTGCGGGATTCTTTGACTTTCGTCACTTAGAGTGTTAGTCAAAATCATGTTCTAATTTCCATGCCTCTCAAAGATGAACCCAGTTCTGCATGGTGTTCTCCAAGATTATTCAAACTTTTACACATTTAAACTGTCATAACTCATTTTTTCCAAATGGAACATCCTGTATATTTTGTTTAAAATGTTTGGGCAATTAATTACCTGCATGCTAATGCCTCATGTGACTACTTTTTCGACTCTTTTCATTTGAAACAGTCAAAGTTGAGTTATTATAGGAGTCTAAATATGTAAAAGTTTGAATCATCATTGTGGAGAACACTCTGTAGAATTGGATTCAATTCTATGCAATTGGAAAATTAGTGCATAGTCTTGACTAACAGTCAAAGTGAAAAGACGGTCAATTTTGTGAAAATACGTTTTTTGCAGATTTTAACTTTGACCTCCGCAAACGCATTTTTTTCTTTTTTTTTCGGAAAAGTAGCATAACGTGACATTAGGATGATTAGGAGTCAAATACAAATATGAATACAGTAACTATAGAGCTATTAGTTTAGTTAGCAGTTTTTCAAAACTTCTGGAACTTCATCTCCGCAGGACCAACTATCGAGTTTTTTAAAATTTATTACATTGCTTTCTCCTTCACAACATGGCTTTACTGTAAACAAGAGCACTGAATCGGCCCTATGTAACTTTCGTAATTTAATTATCAATGCCCTTGGCAAAAAGAAATATGTTGTTGGTCTTTTTGTGGACTTCTCGAGGGCTTTTGACTTGGTTGATCACCAATTGCTTGAATTTAAACTAGCCAGATACGGCGTCCGTGGAACTGCCCTGCAAATCTTTTCCTTTTATCTGGAGAATAGGATGCAAATTGTCAAATTGCCTAGTGGAGTAGAAAGCCGTACTTGTATTGTCAGGCAAGACTCAATTCTTGGTCTCCTTCTTTATATATTATTTGCTAATGACTTAATTACCCACCTAGAAAGAATTCCAAATGTGCAGGTGATTTGCTATACTGACGATACCAATATCCTAGACACTGGTAATAATTTAAATGAAACAAAGGTCACTTGCGAAAGAGTGTATGAAGTAATATGTTGGGCCAAAGAAAATAATTTAATCTTAAATTAATGTCTAATTTTCACTAAGAAGAAATATTGAAGACATTACCCTTTTCGATGGTACTGACCATCCAATAAAAACAAATGATGCCAGCAAAATACTTGGTATTACTTTTGATCGGCATATGCAATGGTATCAACATGTAGATAATCTCTGCATGGAATTAAGAACCAGCTGTTATGCTCTTAAATTTATGTCTAAGCACTGTAGTCACGATATTCTCAAAACTTTGTATTATGCCAATTTTCACTCAAATTGGGGGAACAGCAGTAGTGTAAACAGGGTATTCGTTTTACAAAAATATGCAATACGTATATTATTAAACTTGGAATATAACGAATCATATCGTAATGCCTTCAAATCTCTGAAAATTTTAGCTGTTGCTGGTCAATATATTTGTAAAGTTTGTACATATGTACCTATACAAAAATAAATTCAGTCTTATTAGTAATCAAGTTAACTATTCATACCAGACATAGAGATCTTTTACTAACTAAGTTTTATTTACCAAGGCTGTAAATTTTACAACTATTTACTTGAAGATATTAAAGTCTCTGCAAATATACATATTTTTAAATCAAAATTTAAAAAAAAATTACTAGATAAGAACTGCTATACAACAAGTGAGGTTTTAAATATTTAATTACTTTCTGTTTAGTTAACTTTCTGTTTTTTTTTATAATTACCTTTTAAGCTTAGTACCTATTATATTATATTTACATGTACTTCTTTTTGACCTTTTCTGCATTGTTTCTTGTATGCATATATATATTTTTTTCAATGGAGAAATTAAGATTATCTATCTATCTATCTTTTTTTTTATGGGGCGAAGGGATAGCAAGCTATCCACAAGTGGACCCCCTGTCTCCGAACAACCACCCTGGGACCGCTTTCGCATTACTTCGAGGTGGTGTCCATTTCTAGCCCTTTCCTTACGTCCACCATCCTCTTGCGAGATTAGGGGGGCTCTTCGTGCTCTATTTGCTTTCTCTTGTTGTTCTGCTATCTATCTATCTATCTATCTATCTATCTATACAAAAATATATATCAAGCACTCTACGGTGCCATAGCTCTTCAACGACAATCCTTATAACCCCATAGCCCCCATAAATAGGAGGCTCTCAATTGGGAAATCAATTAGATTGTGCCCGCAGAACCTTGTTACCATGTAAGCCTATAGAGCTCCAGCAGCAAACTCTTCTACTACACAACTCAGTAACCCCATAAACCTATAACTGCATAACTCTGGGAATACAATAGAAGAATGTGAAGAATCTGAACAGGGGAATTAATGAAATTGTGTTCTCGGAATCTTGAAATCGAGTAGCCCCGTGACCCCTTAGCTCTTGAACAGCAAAACTTCTAGCCGTATAATCGTGATTCAATAAAAGCAATAATCTTAATTGGGGATTCAGTGAGAATGTACCTTTGGAAGTGGAGTATCTTTTCAGGTGATTTCTGTTTAGGTGACTTCATTTGATCTCTTGCTTTTGCGAACTCTTTTATCTTACGATATCAAGGAAGGTGGGATGAGCATATGATGGCAGACTTTCGTTGGATGTTGAAGGGGGGATGTAAAGCAAGAAGCGTAAAAGAAATCCGTTACATAGGACGCTCGAAGATAAAATAGGCAGACAGGTTTATTTTCTCAAACTTAAAATTGTTTCATGACA
Organism: Rutpela maculata; assembly: GCA_936432065.2. NCBI lineage: Eukaryota > Metazoa > Arthropoda > Insecta > Coleoptera > Cerambycidae > Rutpela > Rutpela maculata. The sequence goes on from OW386286.2 coordinate 249,331,200, forward strand.
TTCTAAACGTATTTTACTGTTACTATACTTCCACTCCACTACATAGATGTGGAAGAAAAATTAGAAAAAAATAGAAAGCCCGAGTTCTTGAATCATACTCATCATTCTACTTCATAAAAAATGTAACTTAACATATAACTTTGTCTTTGTGTATACTAAATAAATACTATTTTGTTGAACATGATTTTGTATGTTATCAAAATTTCAGTTTATAACCTTGCCAACAAAAATGCTCACCACTATTTTTTGCCATTCTACTTACCGTATCCACCCCTGCTCTATAAATAGACATTCATCTAATTGATTAATTTGACCCAATTCTTTTCTTTTTTTTAGGACAATGGAGGTGCCTTCCCTAAGACATATTATAAATAACTGCCTAATACTTAGCGTGATAAGCATAATTGTGATAGCACAAACACCCCAAAGATATACATCCCAAAATCCTTGCACGTCGAAAGGAAAATGCCACGAATGTATTCAGACACCGTCATGTGCTTGGTGCTATGATCCGGTAAGTATCACATTTTTTAAATTAAAATAAGTGATATGGCCAGAATACCACTTTCTGACTAGATTGCAATACATGTACAGGATGACCCATTTAAGACGAACCATCCCCTTTTTCCTATTCTGAAAATTTTTAAGAAAAACGCTGAATCAAATCAATTTTATTTTCAAGGGGGCCTCACAACCATGATAAATTTAACACCCTTATTTCATCTTCTATGCGAGAAAAGCAACCAATTAAAAAAAATAAATGGGAATTGGGGCTGGCTGATGTCTCTTTTTAAAAGCAGTTCAATTCTCTTACAACTATGTAAAGTCTTTTGCATTTGAGTGAATATTTTGCGAGATATTGCATTTGAGAATGGTATGATCTAAGAAATGAAATTATTATTAATTTTTTAAAAGTTCATCCACTGCGATAAATGCAACTTAAATGGAAAATAAAACGTATTTGTCAATTTTAAAAATAAATTAAAAGTACACCACCAGAAAGCTGACAAAATTTCCTTTAGTATTATAGATTTGCAATTTTCGCGTTCCAGGCGTAATCGTGATATACTGGATAGCTGTACATTTTCTTTGGATTTTTTTTTTAGTATCCTTTATAGTAATTTTTTTATAGTAGTTTTTCATGCAATTTAAGTTGCTGAAAAATAAAATTCAAATTTCAAGTCAAACATGCGATTGAAAACCGGGGTTCCTAGTGATTTTTAGGTGAAACAAGCAGTTCTCCAGCTCTAACTTTTAATTGTGCGAGATGGCCGAAAAATTCAATAAACAATTTTTACAGAGAATGAAATAATGAAAAATTTGGCATAATAAGGAAATCGTTATTCTTCAAAACAACCCCGGTGGTTGTAACCACTCCCTCCCTGAATGACAAAGCATTCGGAAAATACTGCGAAAGGGCTGAAGAACGGTTTCTTCCAGTTTTCGAGGGTAATTGCAATACTTTCCCTACTCTTCTTCTAAATGAAAGAAATTACTACTGATTGGGGGCCTAACAGACCGGGGTATTATACAGAATATTGATAAATAGTGGAGTAAAAAACAGGGGAAAAGTCGCTTCCTTCTCGAGTTTTTTTTTTTTAATCTTAGAACAAACCTAGATATATACCATTTCGTTAAGTAGGTCAATGTTCATTAGAAATCATGAAATACGACATTTTTTAGTGGTCACGGACATTGTTATTTTTAAAAAGGTGTGAAATTTTTTTTTTTTTTAAATCATGTTTTTTTGAACATCTAATGCCATAACTCAAAAATGAATGGAGCTATCCACATGAACTTTTTTTTGTTATAAAACACACACTTAAGCGCTTCTATCTGTGTATAGTATTGTTAACTAAAACATTTTTAAGTTTGTTAAAAACTTAGATAACCTTGAAAGTTCAGAAAATACGCAGTCAAATTTTCACTAAGCTACAAACTTTTTTGTTTTTGGAAATTTTGTATAACATGCTGCGAAGAAAATAAAGCCAAAAGACCAAAAAAGTTTTTGATAGCATAAATTTTATTGTGTCTTTTACAGTTTAGGTACAGTGATTTTTTGTAGAGCGCGCGAATTGCAGAAATTGAATATTAATACGCCCGCGTCCACTAAAACTAACTAGTCTCAGGGCGGTGAACTATCAACGTTATTCGTTTTCGTCGAAGGTCAAATTATAAAACCGCTGCCCAAGGAATCACTACTTCCACATCCAGATCTTCTATCCAAGTCTCTCAGAACGAAAAAAATTTGAATGTGGAAATCATTTTTTATGGAACTTTAATAATATAATATTTTAAATCGTCTACCCCAAAAACCTATAAAACGATATGCCACATCGGTAGTGATGCTGAGGGTGGTGGAAGGAGGGTAGTAGTAGTGGTGGATAAAGTAAAAAAAAAATTGAGGCCTTTGGTTCTTGTACACACACTAAATGACAATTTTATTTTTTTTGCCCCCTTGAATGATGGGGGTGGGAGTTGGTAATGTGGGTGGTTAATGCCAAAAAAAAATTTTGAGAGCTTAGCTTCTCTTATATATACTAAAAATCAGTTTTATGGACTCTTACTTGCTTGATTTGTCTATTTACCTCCATTTACCTCCAACCCTTTTACGGGTTGGAGGTAAAATACATGGTACGTGTACCAAACAAGTCAATAACTTAAACGGTTCCAGAGTAATCGTGCGCACAAAAAAGTTACAGACAGACCGACAGACAGAATTTTCTTTGCTCAAACTTAAAATCTCGACGTTTCATGACATTCTAAGCCTATTTGGATAATACAAATTTTCAAAACTATTTTTGTCCATATTATATTTCCACTGAAAGTGGAAGTAAAATGTGTAACGATATTTTTTCTCTTATTACCACTTGTATTATATTGTAGAACGTATGGTCATTGTGCGAATTGTGCGTGGATTATCTACTTAAAAAATATTTAAGATGAATAAGCAATCTAAGTTTCATTGTAAAATGGAATGAATTTTATGTGGCGTAGTAATAGAGGAAAACGATAAACTTGTGCACAAGCCATGGAAACAGAGTTTAGAGACTATAATTAGAAAATTAAAAAAGATTTAATTTAGGATGTTTTTTTCTTTTTTGTTACCTAATTTAGGCGAAAATAACACGTTTACTCAATTCACAGGTCTACAAAAAAAAAAAAATCTTCTCCGAGGACTAAACCTATCATGCCTTAAGTATTTTTGTGTGCTGAATCCGAATTTTCAATTAAAAAAATTTTCTACCGCGTAGATTTCGAGTAAATTCCGGTTTTTATTGTCAAAAAATCGTATTTTGACGATAAAAACCGGGATTTACTCGAAATCTACTCGGTAAAATTTTTTTAATTGAAAATTCGGATTCAGCATACAAAAATACATAAGAAATGATAGATTTAGTCATTGGAACAGAATTTCTTTTTTTGTAGACCTATGTACAAAGTGCACCTGTGTCACCGATCTACAAGAAAAAAGTTCTGTTCCAAGGACTAAACTTATCATTCCTTATGTATTTTTGTGTGCTGAATCCGAATTTTCAATTTAAAATTTTTTTTACCGCGTAAATTTCGTGTAAATCCCGGTTTTTATCGTCAAAATACGATTTTTTGATAATGTTTGACGTTTGCTCGAAATCTAAGTGGAAAATTCGGATTCACAAAAATACTTAAGGCATGATAGATTTAGTCCTTGGAGTAGATTTTTTTTTGACGACCTGTGTTATTGTGTGGATCTAGGGTAAAAATGCAATGCATGGGAGTTTCGGATAGGACTCTGACAGAGGAAATGTCGGATACAAATATTAAGATTGCCACGTGCTTTAAGAAACTGTCTTTTTTATTTAGCTCCAATAATAACGCAAAAAAAGGAAAACTCGAGAGTTTAATTTTTATCAAAACACTCCAAAATTGTTACTTTTCCTAAACTTCTGTTTATGGGATTTTATTAACCCCCTAGTTGCGCAACATTTTTTCCATTTTACTATAATATTATTTTTCACCGTTTCCGAGATCCCAATGCAATGCATACTCCATTTAAGATTTTTAATTCCTTTTTGCCTTCAACCTTAGTCCTTAATGTGTTACTGGAAAAAATAAGTTATCCTTTCAGATCCTAAAACGTGATAAAACAGTCCTAAACATAAAAAAATAATAATGAAAAGTTCCGTTACACACAATACATAATCATTATTATTCTAAGTACGGCGCGCGTACGCCTCGACAATTCCTCCATACTAAAAAATTCGTAACTAGCAAACTATTGCTAATAATGAAAATATTTTTTTTTCTAAAAACTTTTTTAGTCTATTGACTTCATTTTCTTCACAGCATGTTACACAAAATTCTCAAAAACAAAAAATTTCCTCGCTTAGTGAAAATTTGATGGCGTATTCTCTAAACTTTCAGGGTCATCTACGTTTTTGGCATGTTTACATTTTTTTTTATTAGCAATTCTATGAATAGAGAGAAGCGCTTAAGTGTGTGTTTTATAACAAAAAAAAGTTCACATCGATAGCTCAATTCATTTTTGAGATATGGCAATGGATGTACAAAAAAACATGATTTAAAAAAAAATAGAATTTTACACTTTTTTTTAAATAAGAATATCTGTGACCACTAAAAAATGTCGTATTTTGTGTTTTTATATGTAAAATGATGTTGTTGGTAATACCCACTGAGTCTGATCTTGTTCTAAGCTCATAAAAAAAAACGACACAATTTTACCTCTTTTTCGCTCCACTAAAATCGAACACTTTTTGACCAGGAGACGCCAAAGTAACCCCGGAGGTTGTAACCACTCTCTCCCTGAATGATAAAATATTCGGTCTGTCAAGCCCTCACAAGCGTAGTATGGGTAGTTTCTTTTCATTTAGGGGTAGTTCCACAGGAGTGGCAGAAAGTATTGCAATTGTCGTGTTACTCGCCCTCGAAAACTGAAGGAAACCGTTCGTCAGCCCCTTCGCAGTATTTTCAGAATGTTTTGTCATTCGGGAAGGGGGTGGTTCCAACCCCCAGGGGTTGTTTTGGCGCCTCTTGGTCAAAAGATACTCGAATTATCAATATTTCCTGTCAAGCCCTCCACAAGCGTATTATGGAAAAATCAGAACAAGTTTTTTTGGGGGAGGAAAGTACACCACCATCATTTCCGTGGCACGAGAGAATGTTGAGAGTATGACTAGAACCATTTTAAACTATTCAGGAGTTTCATTTGAACGCGTGTCGTTCTATTAGATTTAATAGCCATTTAACCCCGACTTTCGGGATGAAATGGCAGTTTGCGGAAAATTGAGCAGTGAAATATTTTTGACGTGATATTTGGAAACAGCAGCTTAAAAAATATGTCTTTCACCTTTGGAAAATATTTTTATTGTGTGCCTGTGTTATTAGCAAATGAGCAGCTGGTGTGCAACAAACCAGAAAGCAGGGTTGGATCTAAAAAATTAGTAAGAATGTATGTAATGTTAATTAAGCAAAGAACTCGTAACTAGAACGGGCTCGCAATGACCCGCTTGAGGTCAAGGGTAAATATCCTCGCATTCTGAGTCGTCTTTTTGAATGGTGGTAATCAGGATAAGTTGTAGAATGTAACACCACAGATCATAGTATACTTCAGATGATATTTCGGGCCAGTACAGACCGTCCTTAGATAGTGAGATGACGGATGAAGGATAGCCTAACTTTTCATCGCCGCACAGAGGGCCAAATTTTATAAAAAGTGGTCAAAAATGCTTTTTTCAACTTTCGAATTTCGCTTTGATACTTTGGGGGTAGTTAAAAGAATGGTCAATGTATCTTTTCCAAGAATACAAAGGCCATTAGGCGATATTTCTACCTGCTAGGGGCTCGCAAACACGACCCTTTATATAGCACCGTTTCACCGGTATTACGTCTCATTTAATCACCAACTTTTGAAGAGAGAGTGTGTTCCTAAAACGTAATAATTCAAAGTGAAATTTTTACAGCAGCTTCTTTGGGGTATGTACTTTATTTTAATATATTGCATAAAGAAAGTTTTGAATTTAAAAACAGATAGAAGGTTATTATAGGGTGTTTATCAGAAACTTTTACGAGTAGGTTCAGATTTGTGTAGAGCTACGAAACAAATCTTACGTTATCATGCCTTGGAAAAATACGTAAAAAATGCCTTAGACATTCCTTTATAATAAGCAAAAAAAAAATAGGCAATCGCAAGCGGATTATCGAAATTTTGGATTATTTATAACGTGCGACATGTATTCCGCGAGCACCGGCAGCATCGATCACTTGACGCAAGAGGATGCGGAATCAATTATTGTTAAATAACTTTTTATATTTATAATATCCTTTTTTAATCAGTATTTATTATCAATAAAAATGGTCACGTCCCGTCCAAAGAATGTTTCGAAAAAAATTCAGTTCTATAGTTATTATACGTATTTGATTTAATTAAATAAATGTATTATAACCGGACCATAATTTTTAATAATAATCGTAGAAAAAAAAATTGTGTATGGAAATCCGTTTCATAACAGGCTGAATTCAAATATCGAACAAAAAAATGTCTGCGGGTCTGTATGTATGAGTGTATGTGTGTGCGTGTGTGTGTGTGTGGGGGTGTAAGTATGTGTGTAAACCGTTTCTTGTAAACACGATAACTTCCTTTAGACTTAATATTTTTGTTTCAAATTTGGCATGTATGTAAAATAGCATGGTAGAATACTCCCTATTGAAATTCAACTATATCCATCATACAGGGCGATCTTCAGAGACGTGTACATTCGAAACATATAACTCTTTCTTATCTTTCTAAAAAAAATGGCACAGTCTTCTTTCATCTTGTTTTTCCTACTTTGCATCCCCTCAAATTGTAATTTCTCCTAAAAACACCTCTTATGTTAGATATTTAAGTCACTATTCTATCTGTCTTAAATAAACGATTGTCTATAACTGAAATAAAACAAAAATGTGCCATTCTATATACTCTTACAACCCCTAAAAATCGCCCCTGTTTGTAAATATTTGTTTATATATTTTTCTGGGTTAATTAAGCGGTTTTTGATAACGTTAAACTGAAAAAAAAAAAAAATTAATATGTCAATTTCTATACTAACAATCCCTAAAAGCAACCCCCGATGGTAAATATATTTTTAATTAGGTTGTCTGTCTTATTTACACGGTTTGCTATAACGCCCAACCGAAAAAAGCTGAAATACACCATGTTTTCAGAAAAACAACCCCTAAAAGCCACCCCCGAGGATATTTATTTTTTAAATTATTTTTCCCTGTGATTGTTAATCGATCTATAACAAAATTGGATTTTTGGCCACTTTTTGAAATTTTCGGACCACTGTGCGCCGCTCTCAAGTCTCCCCTAACAGCTGAATATGAGGGAACCTCTTAGTCTACAAATCTTGACAGATAGTAGTGTAAATCTGCGAATTTGCCATGCGCAACTGGCACAGCTCCAGAACACCTAAAGAAAATATACTTACAGGTGCAAATATGGCTTGAATCGATTTAGGATGAAATGATTGGATCTGGAAACTACCAAACCCAATGAATCAACAACCAGTGCCTGAAAATTTATTAAAAATAACGTTTTGCGAATGACAAAACAGGTTACGGTCAAAGTTGCGAATGCAGAAAAACTGGGTTGCACTTAGCCTGCGCAGAGTGCTAATTGTGCACCTACTGCCTTAATTTACTAATTACACTGCCCTATTATAATATTAGGAAGACGACGAAGAAGATGACTGATGAAAATATAGTCATAATATAATTAATAGATATATCATTTCTAGTGAACAAAAGAATCAAATATTTAAAGACTTAAATTATTTTGTGTTTAATTAATTTTTTCTCAGTTTTAATGAATTTTATCTTTAAAATGTTCTTTTCGTTGATTTTTTTGAAAATTTTGTCATCTTTCTTATAAATATTATAGTTTTTGAAGCCACAGAAATCTTAGAACCAATTCGTTTTGGTATATTAAAAAAACAATCAGGTTCTTCGTATTTTATTTTATTTTCTTGTCTTTTTTCCGATTTAACGGGTTTTTCCGAATTTTCCTATAGTTTTCTGAACAATAGCGTAAATGTTTTAATTGTAGGGGTTTTAGTATTTATATATAAAAAAAAAATTCAGCGAAATCGTGCTTAACCGACCGGTTCCCAAATAACGCGCTTTTTTTTTGTAATGGTCCTCCACTAAGTATTTGGAATCACTTACCAACACAAATCGCACCGCGATTCACTTATAGTTGTCTTCAGGTCTACTAAGCATTCAAAAAATATCCGCGCCTTTGACCATCGAACTCGCCGCACCGCATCACCAAAGACGCCGACATTTTTTACGCTCTTAACAAATGTGTAGTCAACTTTACCTAACGTATCTTCATTTTATCAAACTTACTGATTTCAGAGTTGTGTATCCCAGATATCCCAGTGGCCATAAAACATTTATAGCTGGCGTGTCCAAATGTCGATTCATCATATAAACTAAGAGAATAAGACATACGCAACTAGTTCATCTCTATGTCACTGCGATAGCTTTATGTGCATCGCATATCAAATCGTACGTCGTGTTACCGACTCATGCATACGCCACCTTAGAGTTTACCAGACTATAGGCTTTGAGAATGGTCACATCTCAGTTCCTGTTGCTCGAAACACTTGTTTATAAAAAAAAATTATATTTCAGGAATATGGAACTGGCGCCAGATGTTTTCAACCAGCGTCACTTAGTGATGCAAATGTGCAATGTGACGAGAAGTATGTATTAAATCCCCTCAGTATCCATAGGATAATCCAAGCAGATGCGCTCAGCGAAGCTATACATACCGCTGGAGGTGGCGGTACCCTGGAGTCAGGCGTCAGTGGCAGCTATAATCAGAGCGAATATTGGTCCGCAAGTGGGAGTAGTACGGGCTACTGGGCAGAAGACTGTACCGGTTGCAATGAACACATAGTTCAAATTTCACCACAAAGACTGAGTTTAAAACTAAGGGCCAGTAAGTGTATCTGTTTTTATCAGTGTCTTTTTTTTCCCTGGGGAGGTGGAAATCCTTTATGGACATCTCTGTGGTAGTGTGGAAGTCACCGCTTATGGCATACCCACTAACCCCCCCCCCCCCCCCTCTTCTGTGTCCCGAGAGGTCTTGAACTGTTTTCACTTTGCTTCAGTCCTCCGGTCATTCAAGTTATATATTGTTGGTTACACTTCCTGTTAGTCCCGTTCCCGTTCATCTCTCTCTTTTACCTCCATTATCCCGGAGATCAAGCCAGCCCATGTCCGCCAATTCTCCTCCGTTTCCGTCATCGAGGATCCCATCTCCTCGGGCCTAAGGGGTTCCCCCAACCTCTCTTCGGTTTCTCTTCTAAAATCCTGCCATCTGTTGCACAGGAATACAGTATGTTCCGCGTCGTCATTTTCTCCGCAATAGTGGCGCTCTCGGCTGTCGAGCTTCCCGATATCCAGTAGGTACTCCGCGAAGCATCCGTGTCCTGCGAGGGCCTGGGTGAGGTGGTATCCGACCTCACCGTGCCTTCTTTCTACCCATGCCCTGACGTCCGGTAACAGTGCCGCGCATCGCTGTACCCTGGCGACCACGCCTCGCGTTCTGCCCACGGCCATCACGTCTTCCCACAACGGAGCAGGATAGAGCATAATGGAGTGCACGACACTACTCAACACCTTTCTTTTACTAGCTTTTGGCCCGTTGACGTTGGTTATCAACCTGGCAATCGCCGTGGCCGCCTTCTCCGCTTTTTTTTCGGCGTGCACCCTGTAAGTTAGTCTGACATCTAGCCACACGCCGAGATATTTAATATGGCTTCTCGGCTCGACGATTATCCCTCCTACCGCTATCCTCACTTGGAGGAGTTTCTTTTTTCTAGTTATGATCACCATTTCCGACTTCTCGGGCGCAAGCTCAAGCTTTTGGTGCCTTAGCCATCTCTCCACCCTTCTTATGGCCGTGTTGGCCATCTCCACCACCTCGGGGATCCCGCTTGCTGTTGCCGTAATGGCCAAATCGTCGGCATATTCAGTGATCCTAACTCCTGCTGGCACTGGTATCCGAAAGATGTCATCAAAGATAAGATTCCATAGAGTCGGGCCCAATGCCGACCCCTGTAGCACTCCAGCGGTGACCTGCTTCCATTTTCTCATCCCTTCATACTCCCATCCTATCCAGTGTCTTAAAGAAAAAGGAAATACGTTGAAACCATTGAGATAAGAGTGGCAATGATTTTTTCCCATAGAATTGAGTTAAAGTTTCTTTGTTTAGTTCCTCCTAATGAGCGAGTAGGCAATAACAAAAATGATAAAGATAATAATATGGTACAAGGCGATAAGAGTTACGGTGTAAATTATCGTCAGATTGCAATAATTTGCAATTTCGCAATATATGATGAAATCCATAAAGCCTAGTTTTCATTAGTAGAGTTAGCGATATCGTATACTGGCATACTTTTTAGCCAAACTACTCTACTCTACCGGATTTGGGAGAGTGTTTTCACACGCGAATTAAAATAGTGGTCGAGTCGTACAGTGCAAAATGGAAATCACAAAAATTAACATCAGCCAAATAGACACTCGACCATACCAAACCTGTTTTCATTAGTATAGCGTCGCCGAGTAGAAATGTGGTAGGAGAAGGCGAGTGGGCGTGTTACTTTCCCACCGTTTAAGTCTAGTTTTCATTAGTCAAGTTAGCGGTCAAGTAATCTGGACAAGTACTAATTATCCCTCCAATTCTACCAATGAAAACTTAAGTGGAAGAGTAGAGTACTATATCATGGTAGAGTAGAGTACGATTAAACGGTGGTAAAGTAACTCGCCCACTCGCCTTCTCCCACTCGCCTTCGACCGGCGTTATACTAATGAAAACAGGTTTGGTATAGTCGAGTGTCTAGTTGGCTGATGTTAATTTTTGTGATTTCAATTTTGCACTGTCCGACTCGACCACTATTTTAATTTGTGTGTGAAAACTTGTACTCATCCAAATCCGGTAGAGTAGAGTATACCATAATCTAGTACTCTATTCTACCAATTATGTTTTCATTGGTAGAATTAGAGGGACAGTTAGTACCTGCCCAAAATTACTTAACCGCTAACTCAACTAATTATAACTAGCCTTAACAATATACGAAGTAGCTCAGTATTTTTCAGCATGGCTTTGTTGTAAAGAACAATTACAAATTTATTTTACATCACTCAATTTATATCACTCAATTTATATCTGAGGCTATTGATGCTGCCAGATAAGTTGACGTTATATACATCGATTTTTCTAAAGCCTCTGACAGGCTTGACCACGGTAATCTTCATAAGGTTAAGGTATTCGATTTTTCGCACCTGTTAACTTCCTTGTCGTTTTCTTTTTTAACTGAAAGAAATCAATATGGGGTATACCGTGGCTTTAAGTCTGATCAATTCCTAACTACATCTTGAGTGCCCCAAGGCTCAATACTGGGGCCTCTACTATTTATATTATCTATTTATGATATAGCCAGCTTATAGAAATTTGAGTTTTGTGATTAGAAATTCAAATGGTTTTGATGATGATGGATTATTGAATTTGCTGCATTTGTTAAATCCAGACTCAAACAAACCGATGATTCAAGACGACCTATTACACAAGCCAGGAAATACAAGACAACACGAAGGCGATGAAATATTACTAATATTTCATCATTTCGTCGTTTTTGTATTGCTTGAGAATAGTACATTACGTAAAAGCCGTCTCTGGAATTTTTCACCGTGATTTTATTTATATTTGGTAGTATCTCTCACCGTTGCCAAATTTCCAAAATGGTGGTACATTTCCTGAAATAATTTTTGATATAAATTTTAATACAAATTTTTAACGTTTTTTTAAATATCAATCATGTAAATATTATTTAGTTAACATTTCAAGACATAATATATCTTTTACTAATACTGAAATTTAGATATAGGGGATTTCATACAGCAGTACATTATATGCAGAAACGTAGTAACAGCGCACGTTTCTTTATTCAAGCTTGAAAATTACGTCACAGCCAACAGAATAGCTTGTGAATTTGTGGCAATATCTGAGCGTTTAAATAGAGTTTGAACTTTTTATTTTTTTTTTTACTATAAAACATTAAAAAATAATAAAAAACAGGTGAACTATTTTTATGTGTAAATATTATTAGAAAACAAAAAAAATGTCTACTCGCTCATTACCTCAGAAACAGTTCATTTTACGTAAAAAATGTTGATAATAAATTGCCTCTGAAATAGTTTTCATAAACATGAAAACACTGAACACTTCATTCGACACCTACTTCGCCGACCATGTTGGCATCATCAGGAGATTATTCCATCTCCAGATGAAGCGGACTGGGTTGGTAGTATCCAATTGACTAATACTAACAGTAACTCTCAGGAAACGTTGATAGCTCTTCCGTCTTGTAACAGGGCAGACCTACAGCGTCTACATGAACTACACACAGGCAGTAGACTACCCTCTAGATCTCTACTATCTTATGGACCTTAGCAGGTCTATGTTGGACGACAAAGAAAAATTATCTAGTCTTGGTGACCGACTGGCGATTACAATGAGAAACTTGACTTCGAATTTCAGGCTTGGTTTCGGAAGTTTCGTCGATAAAGTAGTTATGCCATATGTTAGCACACTCCCAAAAAAGTAAGTTATTAAGTATTTCTTAGATACATATTTCTGATGTGTTGCCTTGAATTTGAATTTGATGTTTTTTATTTTTATTGAGTGTTAGAGATAAGGCAACTTAATAAGGAACAATAAATACATATAGAACCGTTACAATTACCATTTTTGGTTTATGAAGCTGTGTACAAATAAGGTTACATTGAGTCAGCTTATAAATATTTTTATATAAACAATTTGTTTACAAATTAAGTAAGTACGCATTGGAAAGTGCTACTGGTTTTTTATTTCTATTTATATAAAATACTTGGATGGATTGCACATTAATTATTTAGTTTATCGACGAGAAAAGGTGTATACAGGGTGGGCCAAATTAGATGGGATTTGGGATTTTCTCAAAATTAAGGCAGATAGACAAAAACCAATATAGGTGTCCTGAGCTCGATTTTTGGATGATCTCTATATCTCAGTTACCAAGTGTCGAATAGAAAATCGAGTAACACATTCTTAAGGCACTTGATCAAAAGAATATTATGCATGCCTCAGTTTTCGAGATATAGACAAAACTTGTGTTTTTTTAAATGGAACGTCTTGTACATTATTTCATTATTCGATCAGAACTTAAATTAGCTATCCAATGATATATTATATGTCATATTTATCTGTAGAAAAAGTGGTTAATTTTCGAAAAATTGAATATATTTGTGAGGAGGCCATGGAAAACTATTAACAACAACAATACTTATAATATAAAATAATTTTGCCAAAAATGGGAAAACCTAAACTACAATAAATATTCAAATTGTCTTCCATTGACATCTACACTCAAAGAAAATGATAGGTAAATTCAACCAAAAAGAGCATATGAAATCGCGCCTATCTAGTTTTCAACTTTATTTGTTTTCGTAAACAAATAGTAGTTTAATAATCATATCTTCTTGTAACAAATTTAATAGTACAATGACATTTTTTATGTTCACTAACCATTTTCAATTTGGTCTACAATTAAATAGTACAACGACTTTGTTTTTTGTTCACCAACTAATTTTTAGGTTGATCTACACTTTATTGTATGATGAAGTTTTTTTTGGTTAGCCAAAATCTCAGTATTGAGACATTAGACCACCCAAACCAAAGACTAAAGATCGTTTGTAAGATCCATCCAAATATATCGATGATCCCTGAGAGAATTTGAACATTGCAATCATGTTATTAATTTTCTATAAATTCATAAGAGTATGAGATAATGCATGATTGATTATTGTATGTGGCGTCATCTGGGAATAATTTCTGTAATAGACTACGTGGTAAGCAAGCAAATTTTATGGTAATTCTTTTAGAACTTCTAGAAGACGACAATAATATTGGTTTGTCTACCAAGTACAATAATACAGCGAACTAATACTGGGTTAGAATTACAATTCGATAATAGTTAAAAATAAAATATACTATTATCTAGTTTAATTTGACAGAATTCAACAAAATAATAGTCAGACGAACAAAATAATAATCTTATTCATCTATTTTTTAAGTTAATGTTTGTTTTGTTGTACGACAACTTTTTATTAATTAAAATAACAATCACCTCTTGTTTGAAAATACCATCAATATAGTTTGGTTTAACAAAATTAACGATATTGTTAGTTAACCATTTTTTTTTGTTGAATTTACCCATACTATTTCTTTGAGTGTATGCATATTTATTGCATTTTTAATAATTATTGAGAAGACCATGGTAAAAAAAAATCGAATTAATCGTAAATGTCAAAAACTAATTTGTTAGTTAATTATGAGTGGGCATTGTTAAGAATAGTCCAATTAGTAATGGTGAAAAATATGATATGATTAAGTGTTTTATAGAATGCGGAGAAGATTCAAATTTAGCTTCCGAGCTTTATTTTAACAAGTAAGTTAAAGACAGCAAAACTTTGTGCCAAAAGTGCCATCTAAACAATATTTTTAGATATCCAGAAAAGAGACAGCCAGACATAAACTTATTCAAAATGCTACAACAGGAAATGTATCCGTTATTAGAGATTTTAAAAATATAGTACCTTTTAAAATATTACCCACAGCTTAATATTGCGTAATAACATCTCATATTGCATGACGTATGGTCTGATAACCTGGGGACATGTATCACAAGCTGCCAGAATTTTTAATTTATGAAGAAAAACTTGGAATTATTACGAATCTTAGATGTATAAATGATGTGAGAAGTAGATTTGTTGAATTAGGAATTCAAACATTTCCGTCTTACATATTTTGTTGTCTGATATGTTTATAAATATTCGGATCAATATCAAAAATAGGAGGACATACATAATTATAATAAGATGACTCAACAAAATATCGTACCTAATTGTTTATTATAGACAAGTCAAGCGTTTGTGGTTTCAATTCTTAGGACTCTAAATATTTTACCAAACTCCCTAGCTGGGTGAAAAATGTCTCAGAGGTGAAATATAAAGAAGTAATAAGTAATGGATTTTACAGTATAAGAGAATTTTTAAATTTTAATGCTGACACCAATATCTTTTAATAGAAATGAACATGTAGCATTACACGACCATCAATCATTTTTAATTGCATTTGGTATTATCGACGGTATTATTATGTTTGGCGTGGTCCCACTATGCATACATATTCGGCAAAGGTAGTTTTATATATCCTGAGATAAACGAGTGCAAGAAAGAAAATAGACAAATTAGAAAAAGAGCGACGGATGTACTGCTCCCAGCCCGTTCCACACTTGAAATCTTATTTTTATCACCTTGTCTTGTCTCAACTCAGGGCATCGGTACATATCACTTCTAACCGCCTGCGTATGTAGTAGAAGTAAATACGTCTTTCTCTTTCTAATTTTTCTGTCTTCTCTTACACTTGTGT
This sequence comes from Rutpela maculata, assembly GCA_936432065.2. NCBI lineage: Eukaryota > Metazoa > Arthropoda > Insecta > Coleoptera > Cerambycidae > Rutpela > Rutpela maculata. The sequence continues at coordinate 249,346,720 of OW386286.2, forward strand.
ATCTCAAGACATATATATAAAACTACATTTACCAAATAGTCTAGATGCCCGCGTACATAAATGCAATTTATACATATCCTCGTATAATTTCTTGTACGGCATAATTGCGCCTAGTCCACCATTTTTTCCTCTGCGAAAATTTTCGTAAACGCGGCGTTCCTCCTCGGCATGAAAAGAACGATTTCCACGCGTCGGACTGGAAAATCGGCAAATATATTTTGTCGGACAATTTGAGAATTGGATTCTACATATATTCTATTTCTACAAACTGTCTGACAAAAATTTTGGAACGTTAAGGGTGTCTAGTACCCTAAACATAACATAACTTTGAAACATTTACTAATAACCAGCTGATTTTTTCAAGATTGCTTAATAAAAATATGTAGAATCCAATTCTCGAATTGTCAGACAAAATATATTTGCCGATTTTCCAGTCTGACGTGTGGAAATCGTCTTTTTCATGCCGAGGAGGAACGTCACGTTTACGAAAATTCTCGCAGAGGAAAAAAGTGATCGACTAGGCGCAATCATGCCGTACAAGAAGTTATACGAGGATATGTAAAATTGCATTTATGTTCGCGGGCACGTAGACTAAAATCTGTATGTGTATTAGAATACTAATAGTATCATGTATATATATTGAATGTACTGATTTTAAAGTGTATGTATTCTATTATGCAATTTTATATTTCATACATTATTTCATAATATAGCAGCAAATGAAATATGCATTTACTTGTGAAAACAAAATCAATTGTTGTTGGCACCAATAAATTGGTTTGATTTGTTTTGAAAGTATTATATTGTCCGAGTTTTGTTGCCTTATTTTTATAAGATTTTTAATATAGGAATATTTTGTTGTTTTTCGAGAGCGAACGATGGGAATGATGTGTTTTTTTAAAGTGTTTTGTTGGCTACTCTAGGTTGCTCAGCCCCTGTGACAATTGTGTAGCTCCATACGGATTTCGCCACCATATGACTCTTAGCAATAATACGCACATGTTTTCAGTAAGTTCCCCATGGCCTTACATCATTCAAATTAACACAACCCTCTCCAATCCTTTTAGCCTATTTTCTTTTCTCTTTCTTATTTTACGTGGCGCTTTTCTTAAACAACTACGTCATTTTTGAAATTGTATAAACTGTATTTCTGATTTCAAATTAGGACAGTGAATTAGTTTTTACAAACACCAAACCTGCGTTTCGACAACTAGTCGCAACAACTGCATTTTTTGCAGAGAATACCAAACTTGCCATGCATCCTGTCCAGACCCATTGTCAACGTTTAGGAAGAAGAGCCACCTGAAACCTACCCCTGTATAACAAAATAACGTTTCCCAAAATGGCCCTCATAAAATTGAAATTTTTTAAATTATTTTAATGTAATAAACTTAGGTGCCTAATTATATGTTTTTTTGAATACTGAATTAAAAAAGGCTCTATAACGTTGTTAGAAATCCATAGGACGAAATATCCAACATGGCGACCAAAGTGACCATAGTGTAATAATTGTAACGTGATTTTTTTTCTTTTTCGGCTAATGAATACTCTTTAATGTTTTTCTATAAATTTTAAGTTGTATGATGAAGGTAATAGTTGACTTCTAATTAGAGGGTGTAGTAAATGAAAGACACCTATTACTTCCACGTCCAGTGGAAGTATAGTAACGACAAAAAAATTTAAAAAAATTTTTATTGTCCAAATAGGCTTAAAATGTCATGAAACGTCGAGATTTTAAGTTTGAACGAAAAAAAAATTTCTGTCTGTCTGTCGGTCTGTCTGTCTGTCGGTCTGTCTGTCGGTCTGTCTGTCTGTAACTTTTTTTGTGCGCACGTTTACTCTGAAACCGTTTAAGATATTGACTTGAAATTTGGTACACATATGTACTTTAACGAGATCTAGAACTAGATTATATTTTCATCTTGTTCCGTCGAAGGGTTGGGGGGTAAATTGGGGTAAATTTGGGGTAAATGGGTAAATTAAGCAGGTAGGAGTCCATGAAATTGGTATTTAGTATATACAAGAGAAAATTTTTGGCATTAGCCACCCCTATTACCACCCCCACCTCCTTATTAAAGGGGATGAAAAAAAAATGTGATTTAGTGCATGTACAGGAATCAGAAACCTCAAAATATTTTTTTACTTCATCCACCCCCCACTACCACCCCCCTATCACCACCGCCACCCCACTACCGATGTGGGGTATCGTTTTATGGGTTTTTTGGGGTAGAGGATTTCAAATATTATATTATTAAAGTTCCATAAACAATTATTTTCACATACAAAGTTTTTTCGTTGTGAGTGACTCGGATAGAGAATCTGGATGTGGAAGTAGTGATTCCTTAGGCAGCGGTTTTTTTAAAGAAACGCCACACAAATTTGGAAAACAAAGTGAATTGTAAAATATTGGTTGATATGCAAATCCAATAAAAACCCAAATTCTTCTACAATTCTACACGCACACAATTCATCTACGAGTATGTCGTTTATGACCACATCATCTATCACTTTGCATGTCAAATTTTCTGTTCATACTAACAGTAAGACACCTCTGAAAGAGATGGACGCCACTTCGCAGATTCTGATTAGTGCTTTTTCCAGTACCGTTAATTTTCTTAGACTTAAGAATTCTCATTTTATTTGCTTACATAGGTGCAAAGATGCTCACCGTGGATCCTTGAACAAGTCTTTTAGAAACAAATGATTGGTACAGTTCAATGCCTTTTCTTTCAGAATCTCTCAGCATTTTTACTGATTCCGCATCAGAAACAGTGCGATTTTCCAGTGAAAACCTGAAGTTTTCTCAAAAGAATCTTTGAAGCTTGTCTTCAACTTATTAACCTCATCCACGAACTTTTCTTGAAAAGAAGGGTACTGTTCATGATGCAATGGTTTGTGTCCGGACCGTGATTTCGTTTGACTTGTGAATTCATTAACTAATCTATGTATTTCGGGACCTGCCATAGCCCACCTCCACAATTCAGCTGGATCCTGAAGAATGCCGACAGCACCACCGTCATCTTTTACATTCTGTTGTGTTGCTCATGGGCCTGGCCTGGTCTACTGCAATAGCAGAAAAGGACGACTTCCGTATAACGAAATTTCCTGCCTTAAACTCGGCATGCACTGCTGATGAACGCAATGGAAGCTCCTCCAAGTCCTTTACATGAACGGTCTGCCATCTTGCATAGTGATCATGGTCTAATAGAAAAAAACACGGAAACATTGCCTTGATATACTCCTTGAAAAAAAAAATAAAAAAAATAAATGAATTAAAAAAAATAATTGTTAATGAAATAAATATAAAACTTAAATTTTGTGGCGGCTATTTTGGTCAGCATATTGAATATTTCGTTCTATGGATTTCTGACAACGTTTTAGGCCCATAATTCACCATCCCTGGAAATATTATAACTGGACGCCTAAGTTTATTATATTAAAATAATTTAATTTTTTTTATGGGGGCCATTTTGGGAAATATCACCGCCATTTTGTTAGGGGGATAGGTTTCAGGTGGCCCCCCTTCTAAACGTTGACAATGGGTCTGGAATGATGCACGGAAAGTTTGGTGTCCTTTCCAAAAAGTGCAGTTTTTTTTGTAAAATGTGTTGCTTAAATAGACGACTAAACCAAGCTATCATCTAAAAAGATTTAATCGTACAGTATGTACGGAAAGTAGAGACCATTTACGAGCCCATTTATTCCAACCTGTAAAATGAGCATAAATTATATGTAACAGGATATTAGTTGTACATAATTAATGGCCAATCAAGATAACAATGAATTCGAAACCATACTGTAAATATACACCATTTTGCAAATGTAAATACTTCATTTGTAGTGCAACATGTTTTTGTGCAAAAGAAAATGTAACATATGTTATAAGCTGTTTTTATGAAGGCAAGTGGCAACGAGTCAATGTACGCCCCAAATCTTTTGGTTGTTTTTGAATTTAAAAATTTCGTTTTTGGAACACATAAATTAGATAAAAGTTGGCTACTCTTAGACTAACAGGAACGAAACTATCGCATCTGGTTGAAACGGAAGTGCCATCAACTTTTTTTTCTTAATAGAATTCCTTCATATTTCTTTTGATGGTTTCTTATTAAGCATAAAATTCTAAATGTGGCAGTTTTTTTCGGTATAAAAAATTCCAAAACAATAAGTGAGACACGAACAGTTTTTTATTTCTTTCAAAATGACCCTGTCAGATGAACGCAACGTAAGAAAATCACTAAATAGGCTATGCAAATTATTAGTACGGTTGTAGACTTGTCTCTGAAGGACAAAATAGTTATTTGAATTACTGAAAGGTATCACTCAGGTTTTTCTCAAAAGACGAAATTTCATTTTCATTTCCGAAGGGATCCTATGGAAAATGCCTTAGTAGTGAGGCTGCTATTTTCTTTTATTAACCAGAAATAATGATTCATAAAATTTAATTTTTTCGCCATTAATCATTTCTTAACGATATGCTTCGTAATAATAAAAGGTAAGCGCTAACAGATAATTTAAATTCAAAATTGCAGATAGCCATGAAAATGACAGACATTCGCAAAAATTAAATTATTCCTAACATTACTCACTGATTATCTGAAGTAAGTGTATTGAATTTATTGTAAACAAGTAAATTAATATAAAATGGCTGAAAAATATTCGAGAGATGAAATAGTTGACATGTTGATTACTTATGGAGCGACTCAACGTAATGCAACTAGAGCACAAACTCTGTATGAACAGAGATATCCAGAAAGAAGACAACCTCCGAGAAACTATTTCGCTCGGTTGGAACATCAATATACAACTGAACCTAATATAGAAACTGAAGAAAGATTTATTGTGGAAGAAACGGAAACTAATGTATTAGCTTTAGTGCATGTTCACCCAACTATGTTGATAAGACAAATTGAACATGAATTACCAGTTTCCAAAGAATCAGCCAGTGAGAATGACTATTATCAACGAAGAATAATCTTTTGTAATTGGTTACAGTTCCGCCAACTAAGAAATGAGAATTTTATCAAAAACATTTTGTTCTCTGGCGAATCGAGATTTACAAACCTTGGGTTATCTAATCGGAAGAACATTCGATATTGAACAATTGAAAATCTTCATATTATGAGACAGGGTTTCAGAAGCGGTCTGGCTTCAATTTTTGGTTAGGCGTCCTAGGCGACCATGTCTACGTCCAATAATATTTGACGAAAATCTAACTGGACTAAGATATCTAGAATTTCTCCAAACTATAATAATTCCACAGATTATTCAAATTCTGAATGCCAATATTGACGAGGTTTACTTCCAACGAGACGAAGCTGGACCATATATTGCTATTATTGTTAGGGATTACCTAAATGAATTGTTTCCGGATCATTGGACAATCAGATGGCCTGCAAGGTCTCCTAACTATACCCCAGCCGGGGCGCATTTGAAAAATAGAGTCTACGCGACTACTCCAACCACAAGGCAAGACCTGGAAGAGACAGTTAGACATGAAATTGCACAAGTAACACCTCAACAACTACAGAATGTTAGACGTGCAACAATAAATCGTGCTACTCAGTGTATTAATTAAAACGGTGAAGTTTGAACAATTCTTATGATGGTTGATTATAATTTAGGTTTTAAATAAGTTTATTTTATTTACTCATGGTTGTTACGTTTTATTAAAATTATTTCTTGTTTAATTTATGTTTACCTTTTAAAAATACTTTTATTATTACGAAGGATATCGTTAAGAAATGATTAATGGCGTAAAAATTAAAGTTTATGCATCATTATTTCTGATTAATACAAGAAAATAGCACAGGCCCAAGAACTGATCCATGAGGCATCCCTGATAAGACAAATACTATCTGAAGAGTTATTATTAAATACAACCTTTTGGGTTCGACTGGTTAAGTAGGACACCGACATTACAGAAGGTCCGTAGTACTGGAGTTTTGCAGATAACAAACGATGACAAATATTTGGAAATAAATTGTAGGCTGCATAAATATTGCATAACCTCAATTTTTTTTCATTCACTTAGCTCTTATGTATCACATCAGGTATATAATAGAAAATGACGTAGTTGTTTTATATCAGCTGTCTAGATATTTGCCTTAGAAGCTAGCATACTTCACATATAAAAAAAGTGTAAAATATATCTGTTTTATTTGTGTTACAGAACTGAATATGTCTTGAATGTATTGTTAGGTATTTATAGAGGCATGTATTCTGTATTTTGGGTAGCGAATGATGTATGAACTTGTGAATAACTTTTGCAGGTTTTAGGTGCAACCCCAGTAGCATGAGGGCATGAAAATATTATTTAAGTAGATATTAAGTGTTTGGTATATATACATACAATTTTCAAATCAACTGACACTGGCGATAAAACAGTCCTTTCGAACTTTTATCATTAAAATGTTGTATATAGCTAGTGTTGGTTGTCTTGAATATTTCAGTAGGGATGGTTATAAGAATGCTGATAGTCGATTTGAACTTGGATAAATTTGCGCCATAGAAATAAATATAAAACTTCTTATAAAGAATGACTTTTCTCGACAACTCAAAAATAAGAAACTTTACAAGACTGCGGTATCCCATCCGGGGACACCCTGTTTATTTTTCTCGCTGTAATAATGACAATTTAAAGACGTTTTTCAAAAAATTTGGAAATGTCAAACCTCCAAAAACTTTTTTTGACAGTTTCTCGGCCGGGAATCGAACCCTGCATCTAAGAGGGTGGTAGTCTAGTCTCCTTAATTATCGACCATTCAGTCACGTGGTGGATAATTTAGGTTCACACGTCGTATATTAAGTAAAAATTTGCTTCTCGTAATGAGTTGCATACGCTAAATGTTCAACTTATTGTGTTATTTATAATGTCAAAATACACAATAATCACATTTTGAATATATATATAATAAAATTCTAGGATACCATTCATTGCATTTATAATCGCTTTCTTATAACCATCTTATTTCGAGTCTATGACAATATGGTGGATAATATATATATTTATTAAAATATGTTTTTGTTATACATATTACACTATCTCTTCCGAAATAGAGTCCTTTGAAAATAATGATATGCCTTTTAACGTTCTCGTTATTCGTAAACTGTTAGTTAATATACACATTTACACGGCATCCATACTGGCAAAAAATATTTTCAGGAAAAACTCGCGAATTTACTAAGCTGAATATCTCTTAACACATTCACTTGCCTTCCGATTATAGCTACTAAGGTAGCGAGGTAAGTAAATCAAATTTCAAGAATATAAAGGCATTATAGTTAAAAACGCACATGGTGCGTTTTCTGTACAGGACATCGTCGTATTGCGGCTGACCGGGCGCGTGCAGTTTTCGTAGGGAAAGTGAATATGAAGAAGAGGTTTAAAAAATTTATAAGACAGTCAATAAAAATTTATAAAACAAAAGCTTTATTGTTTAGGAAAACAAAACTTCTGGTAATTAAACAAAAAAAAAACACGTTATGTGGATTCAACTAATCTACATATAATAACGTGCTAAGCAAAAAAATGTAGAACAGTTTAGTTCACATCTAATAAATTTATAAATAAAGTTATGTTTGTACTTTTTATGTATTAGATATATCCTAAATCAAATAAATTTTCAAAAAGTATCAAAGCAATCTAGTGGAGTCAAATTAGGATTTTAATGTGAATTATCTGGGCAGGGCAGTTTTTCGTTTTAACGTGTTCAGGAGGCCAACTTAAGTTCACAGCTCAGTTTTGCAGTTTCTACGAGGTCGGCGTATTGTTTTTAAACAAATCATAGATAATATTCAATGAAATTTTGGAAATGTATATAATATAATATTATAAAGTACAATCACCACTTAAAATTTCAAATGAAAATGATTGCTAAAACGGCTCAAATATACAATTGGTTCTAAAACTTTGCACCCTTGTGAAATCCTGCCATCAAAACCAAAAAATGTGTAAGATGGCTCAAATAGTGGCATTCTATAAGTACTTTAAAATCACGGAGAAAAACATTTTTTTTTTAATTTAAACCTGTTTTATTGCAGTTGTTTATAGTTTTCGAAATTTTAGTTATAAACAAATTCAAATAACTCTGTTTTTTTTATGAAATCAAAAACGGTAAACGAGCAATGAAAGTAGATTAAAATAGCAAACTTTTAAAAAATGAATGCTCTACTTGCATTTGGAGCTGAGATATGTTAGTTCTTGCGTTAGTGCATGGCCACGTCGGAGCACCGACCCTCGCACTGATCATTGCACCGACCCTCGCATTGATCATTGCACCGACCTACGCACCGCACCAAATTTGAAAATAACCTATGTTATCAAATAATGTTGGCTATAACTGTGCACCAACTAGCGCACCGACCTTCGCTTCGAGTTGCGCCTTGACTCGAGCATGGCACTACTAAATTGAGCTTAGTATTTTTCCTTTGCACCAAGCACTACGTTAAATATCGATGGCAGTTTTTCCAATTCTTATCTAATTTATGTCTTATTTTATTAGTGACATAATCAAATGTACTACTTCTAATTCTCATATATTCAAAAAATCAATCCGTATCCTGTCTCAAGTCATTATAGAAATGATGAAATTTGCCATATTATTCATAGGATGAACAGCAAATTTCCTCTTCTTGCGAATAATGTACCATTTTCTATAATTCCAAAACGAGATCTTCATCTGAAGATGATGAAGACAACATCATGTAACAACTGCTGAAACACAACTGAAACACTGCACAATAAATTACGAGGGGTTTGGGCGGTGTGTCAACGTGGCCACTTTGGTGGCGGTGCATGGATCGGTGCAATGATTAGTGCGAGGGGCGGTACTCCGACGTGGCTGTGCACTTAAGGTCACTTAACGCAAGAACTAAATAAACAAATCAATATTTTTTCTTGAAATTTGGGCTGGTTATTCTCCAATGCTTATTATTTTGTTTCGTCTATTTGAAGATAATCCAAAGCTACAACTGAGGCGCTCGCGCGCAAACCCCGATAAATCCACACACACAAAGTTGTGGGAAATTACAAAAAACTTCTCAAGCAAAAACCAATAAGTCTTTTTTTGTTCTTTTTAAGTCAAAAAATATCTTCTAGGCTGTAGAATATAAGACCAAAAAATAAGAACAATGCTACTTTATTTATTTTTTTTTTTTTTAACTTTTCTTGCTGGATTTATCGGATTTTGCTATGTAAATACGAATTTATCGATTTTTGCTTTAAAATAAAACATTAAAGATGCAGAAAAATAAATTTTGACAACATTAATAATTTATTAAAAATAAATAAAAACATTCATTGTTAACAAAAATTAATTCTCAATATCTGTTAAAATTTCAGATAAAACCGTTATAATATATTGGTAATAAAATGTCTTGCAGTTGTCTTCTTTATTTCTAGAAGAGAAGTAGGTTTTTACAGTAAATAGTCATATTACAGAGAACTTTTTCAAACGTCAATCAATATTAACTTTGCTACCTCACAATGGATGACAGTGTATTGTATAAAAATGGATTTATCTGCTTTTGATCCCGATAATATTGGATTTATCTAGTTTTGTTCGAAACGGTCAACTTTAACATTAGATTTATATGGGATTTATGGCGTTTTGGTTACCAAAGATTATATAGGCTTGTAGAGTTTAGTCTAACATACATGAAACTATGCCAAACTCAAAATTGACTTTTTGTGGATTTATCGGGGTTTGCGCGCGAGCGCCTCAACTGTTAAAATAACATCGAATAAAAAGCGGCTTTGAGAACATAATGCACATTTTCAAATTTTTTTATAACTTTTTTAATTTTTGTCACGAAAATGGTAAACCAACCTAACTTGAACAACTACCTTTATGTTCGTGTATACAGCTTTATAAAACTTTTAATATCACTGATACAATAAAAAAAAATCGCGAGCAGGATTTGAACCCGAGACGTCCACATCCTGAATAAAAAGTGCTCGTCGCCTTACACACTGCGCTATATAACGACTAGAGTCCGATTTTTAAAAACATGATATAACATTTAGACATATTTCGTGATTTTCAGACCTCTAATAAAAGCGCCGCTTTCGGGCCTCTATACAGTATCTTTTAAAAATTGTAGCTCTGGATTATTTTCAAGTACCAGAGACAAAATAATAGACATTGGAGAATTACCAGCCCAAATTTCAAAAGAAATATTGATTTGTTTATTTATAAGCGACCTAAACGTAAAAACTAATGCAAGTGGAGCATTGAATTTTTTTTTAAAGTTCTTCATTAATTTACTGTCATTACTCCTTTACCGTCTGTGATTTCATAAAAAAAAAACAGTTATTTGAATTTGTTCATAACTACAATTTCGAACATTATAAACAACTGCAATAAAAATGGTTCAAATTTAAAAAAAAAAAAAAAAATTCTCTATCCGTGATCTTAAAATACTTCCACATCTGCCATCTTACACATTTCTTGGATTCGATGGCAGAATTTCACAAGGGTACAAAGTTTTAGCAACAATTGCATATTTGAGTCGTTTTAATAACCATTTTGATTTGAAATTTTAAGTGGTGATTGTACTTTATAAGAGCTATACTCCTCCAAAATTGCATTGAATGTTATCCATTATTTTTGAAAGAACAGTGATTTGTTTAGAAACGCATAATTTTGCAATACTCAGTTTTTTAAATAATAATAACAATTAAAGTGAATTATAGTTTATGTAGTTTTATTGTACAGCTCTTAACGAACATTTTCTTTCTTTTTGTTATTTTCCATAGGACTTATAGATTTCGAAATATTCAAAGAAAGCCGATGGAAAACACAGTCTAAAAAATTAAATTGTGTAAATACACAATACGCCGACCTCGCAGAAACTGCAAAACTGAACTGTGAACTTAAGTTGATCCTGAACACGTTATAGACGGAGAGCTGGGCACGAGATTTCTATATTACTCGTGTCATGAAAAATTTCGGTAACAATACGTGGTACACTAAGAGAGGACCATGATTTGGGAATTTGCCGACAGCTCGAGCGGGGAGGGGCACCGCCATATTGTAAAAATGGCGCAATAATACAGTTTTTCTGAAATATCTCGCTTCGGGTGCCTCATACGGCAAAAAATGTTCCTATGAAAATGAAAGAGCATTAAATTTTCTACAAAAAATTTCCTATACATTTTTTCGAGAAACAGAATAGTTTCGGTGCAGCAGCCGATCGAAGTCAAGCATTCTTGACAAAATTATGATTTTTTGTAATTTCTCAATTTAGTGCACCGTTAGCGTTCTCTTCCACTTGTTTAAGAGCTGGGCACGAAATTTCGATATTACTCGGGTCATGAAAAATTTCCGTAATAATACGTCGTACATTAAGATGGGAGCCTGATTTGGGTGTATGCTGACAGCGCGAGCGGAGAGGGGCACGAGTGAGAACGGTGAAATTTGATTTTTTTTTTTTAAACAAAAATCATCGCGGTTGCGCTTAAAAATTTATAGAATAAGAAATTGTGAACTGCGTAATCGAAATATGAAGTTGCTGACAGGTATGTAGGAGATAAATAGGTTGCTGACAGTTGTCAACTTCCCAAAAATTTACGAAAAAAAATTACTGTGGTTATGTCAGCACCTTATACAATTTGTTGTTAATATGTCAAATAATATGACGACGTACGACGTATTATTACGGAAATTTTTCATGACCCGAGTAATATCGAAATTTCGTGCCCAGCTCTTAAACAAGTGGAACAGAACGCTAAAGGTAAAGGGTAAAGTTAAACATATTTATGGTTTATGACATAAAGTAAATTAAAATTAAGATTTTCAGGTATGAAAACAAATTTTGTCTCAACACAAAAATACTCCTTCATAAAAGTCGCACTAAATTGAGAAATTACAAAAAAATCATAATTTTGTCAAGAATGCTTGACTTCGATCGGCTGCTGCACCGAAACTATTCTGTTTCTCGAAAAAATGTATAGAATACATTTTGTAGAAAATTTAATGCTCTTTCATTTTCATAAGAATATTTTTTGCCGTATGAGGCACCCGAAGCGAGATATTTCAAAAAAACTGTTTTTGTACGCCATTTTTACAATATGGCGGTGCCCCTCCCCGCTCGAGCTCTCAACAAATTTCCAAATCAGAGTTCTCTATTAGCGTACCACGTGTTGTTACCGAAATTTTTCATGGCCCGAGTAATACCGAAATCTCGTGCCCAGTTCTTAGACTATTAAAACAAAACAAAAAATGCCTTGACGGGACAATTCACATTGCGAATTTCTTGGTTCTAATTTAACTCCACTAATCGTACCAAGCAGACGCTTGTGGCGTGGGGGTGGGCGCTATATAGAGTCACAGTCGAGGTAGTGAATGTGTCAATATTTTTAAGTATCAGTATATTCGTTACACATCCAGCGGACATATCAAAAGATATTAAGAGATAGTGCAATATGTATGATGAGGTGTCCAGGAACAATGCATGTAGATGTTAGAAATTGTTATATGGTTATAGTTTAGAACATCCGTGCGAGATTTGTGCAGCACCGTACGGCTTCAAACACGCAATGAGATTATCGATTAATACTACACAGTTTTCAGTAAGTCAACGGGAGGAAAATCTTAATTAACAAGGCTTGTTAATACCAAATAATAATATTAACTTCTCACTTTAGAAAAATGTAGAACGTACTTAATAAAAGTTATTAACCTTTTGGGTGTTGGTTTTTATATTCATCTGCTTTTAATAATCCCTAGTCAGATGTACCGTTGCCGTTTATTTTTAGTAAAGGATCAATTAGTATAGAACAATTGTTTTAATATTGGTTACTATTTCCACGACGGAACTTAAACCGCTCTGGTGCAGATGACTCTTAATACACATCATAAGAGACTATAAACAATATGAATAAACAATATGTTTTTAAGAAAAATAAAATATCAACAGTTGTTTTTCGAAATATTCTCACACATTATCATAAATTATTAACTGCCAATTGTATATAATTCTCAGTTGAAACTGTAAATTATTCATAATTTTCAGTTAAATTGTAAGATGTGCCTAATTCCAAGTTTAAACTGTAAGTTATGCATCATTCCCAGTTTAAACTGTAAATGTAACATAATTTCTAATTAAGACTGTCAATTATGCATAACTCCAAGTTTAAACTATAAATTATGCATAATTTTCAATTAAAACTGTAAATTATGCATAAAAATAAGTTTAAAGTGTAAATTATCCCAGTTTAAATTGTTAATTCTACATAATTTCCAGTTAATACTGTATATTATGCATAATTCCAACTTTAAACTGTAAATTGTCTACAATTCTCAATTTAAACTGTTAATTTTACATAATTCTCAGTTAAAACTGTGAATAATAAACTAAAAGAGCACCATGGGCCTTACCACGCCTTGATAGATGGTTGATGTATGGTTCTAAGTTTAGGTTACAAAGTAAATATAGGACAGAATACCTATGGTTAATAAAAATTTGTATCTGATTCCCTGCATCTGATTTAATAATACAATTTAACAAAACACATTTTACATTTAAGAGATGTAAGACATCTTATAATGTCAGTTATTAATACCACAAGGGTTATCAAATTTTAATGATCTACATAATAAAACCATAAAATAATGAATCATGGAAATATGAGACAATATCTACATAACAGAAAAATGTTATCGATTTCTATAATAGTGTGATTTTTCGGCTACTTCTCAATTTGGGATAAACCTAGATACACCCTAAGTGAGCTCTAAATATCGTGAACTTTAACGCGTAAAATTTAATCTTTTTATTTAATTTTTGGTAAAATTATTCCAATTGTGTGAACCCAAATATGAACTATGTCTAATTTAACAACTAATTGAAATTTTCTTAAATTCTTAAATTTTTAAATTCATCATATCTTTTAGAACATTCGTCGAATGTTCGTCTTTGTCAATTAATAGAAAAATATTAGTTTCTTCGTTTTTTAAAACCAATCGAAATTTGTATAGATTGAGGTAATACCAAAAAAATAAAAAACTTCTAAACCTAATTATAGTTTGTAGAATAATATTCATCGTGACAATAACAATCATGGTTATGGATACTAATATACTTGTATATAATATTTTAAGTTTGCTAAATTAATTTTTTTGCAGCATTCTGTATGTATCTGTTGTACCTTACAAGATCTTCCACTAATTTTACTGCCTTTCAGTATTTACTACTTCTAACAATTTTCATACAATGCTCATCATGCTGATCACTATTACCCTATTTTCTACTAACATGTTATTATGGATCTGATTATCTATACAATTAATTTAAAATGTCTTATTTGTCTTCATCAGGATATTTTCAACACAATTTTATGCCTACCTGCACTCTACAGACTAATAGTTTACGTATTTACGTATTTTTTTATTCCTTAGCATTTCTGTATATTCCAAGAGAGTTTGCAAAACACAAAAATATTTAAATATACATATAACTCCAAAGAGAGTCCTATGAGTTGACTGATGTATATTAACAAGACAACGCGAACTGAAGATCCATTCTAAACAAACTACTTTCCTCTCATTACATTGGTTTAGTAATTTTGGTCATACGGATCGGATGTTGACATAAAATCAGTTGCACTGATCCAAGAAAATATTAATGTACTCAGTAATGTTGCTGTTCTCTTTTATCAAAATTCTCTTGGAGTATACGTTTGACTTGATTATTACATAGTCATTTTCTTGGTAGTGATATTTATTGTAATGATAATATAAAAAAAGAACGAAAATCATTCACCGTGTATACTTTTAATACTCAGTAAAAAATATAAGGAATAGATGATCAAAAAGTTATATAGTCTGAAATAACAAAGACTTGTGGTGGCTGGCAAAACCACTTATAAGACATTTTAAAAATTGTAAATTCGGCAACATATATTATTTGCTTGTAATGTTTTCTCTGTAGCATATGGTAAAGCAAGCTAATGTTTCTGGAAATTTGGACGCTCCCGAAGGAGGATTTGACGCCATTATGCAGGCGGTAGAATGTCGAACACAAATAGGCTGGCGTGATAAAGCTAGAAAATTGCTCGTCTTCTCCACCGATGCCAGCTTTCACTATGCTGGCGATGGAAAGGTAAAAAAAGAAACTGAGAGTTGAAATATAAGTAGAACCGTTCACAAACCGTAATTTTGACATGTTGCTAATCGAATTTCACATTTTTTTTTTAGTTAGGTGGTATAGTAAAGCCAAACGATGGACTTTGCCACTTGTCTACTGATGGTTTCTACAGTGAATCGGCCTATCAAGACTATCCTTCAATAGAACAAATTAATCTCAGTGTGAAGAACCAATCGATTAACATAATTTTTGCCGTCACAAAAGAAACCATTAACGTTTACGAAGAACTTGCCAAGAACATTGAGGGAGCTTCCGCTGCCAGACTTGAAGGTGACAGCTCTAACATCGTCGACCTTATAAAAGAACAATACGAACAGATTTCGTCCACCGTTGAAATGAAGCATAACGCAACGAGTGCCGTCAGCGTTAAATTCTTCACAAGATGCCGCAATGATAGTGGAGTATTAGTTAACACTAATAAATGCGGTAATATTAAGGTACGAACTAAATATGGTCCATATATACAGAATGTTCCATAATTAATAGTACACAGAGCAATTACAGATTCTCTACATAAAAATATTGTGATCCATAAAAACTTACCTAGTCCAAAAGTTAATAATAACCAAGATACAAGGTGTCAGAGTTATTTTTTTTAAATAACTGAAAATTTTTTTGAATATTTTAACAAAATTTGGTGATCGAGGTTTTTTTGAGACAAGGAATCCAAATCTAATCATAGTATTGTGGTTGATTATAAGGGTGGTCACCTACAGCATTTTCTCTGTCATAACTTTTTTGCGCCCTATAGTCCCTTTCTTTTTAATAAAAATATCTATTTTTCTATCTTTCTTACGTAAAAAACGTATACCTTGCAAATGTTGCTACGAGTAACCGCTTTCGAGATATTTGCTTTTAAAGTATTCAGTGCAGCCAATTTAAAATAAGTAAAATATCGTATTATTGGTTGATTTGCAGAATAATTGAGGGAAGCTAATAGTATAAAATTAAATTTTCTTTTTTTAGGCTTGTTTCATTTTATTAAATCTCAACACAAGCAAAAAATAGGAAAATCTATGGCGGCCATAATATAGCAGATTCAGAACATTCATTTTTTATGAAGCCCTCTCCTCCATCGTTCATTTTGTCACATTTTCAGTAACTCCACCTACCCCTTTGGGCAGGTTTTCGAAAGAAAATTTGTATATAAGTTGAACATGTAAAATAGATCAAGGAGCGAAAATATAGCTTGTCAATATTTGTCAATATGTAATTTATTTTCTGT
This sequence comes from Rutpela maculata, assembly GCA_936432065.2. Lineage (NCBI taxonomy): Eukaryota > Metazoa > Arthropoda > Insecta > Coleoptera > Cerambycidae > Rutpela > Rutpela maculata. The sequence continues at coordinate 249,363,092 of OW386286.2, forward strand.
TACAGGTGGGAGACATCATCAACTTTAAAATTGACATTGAGGTTTTAAAATGTCCCAAAGATCGAAAAGACCATTTTCAAACAATTAAAATCAACCCCGTTGGTATCGATGAAAGTTTGATAATCGACTTGGAAATGCTTTGCGAATGTGACTGTGAAAAACCAGGAGATAAGGTAATTTTTTTGAAATGTCCCACAATGAGGTATCTTGGGATCATCGGTTAAACTTTCATTTTTAGGACAAAGAGATTTTCTTTTTACAATATTGGCACTCATCTCTAATCTACTAAAATAGTGGTCAGTAAAGATTCACAGGGTGTAAATCTTTACATTTTTTGAAATATTAAACCTCTAAGGTACCTTTATTTCCAAAGTCTAAAAAGTTATTTAATAAACTTTGTTCAGAATTGAACAGTCAATGAAGAGGTTCTAGAGGGAAATGCCGAGATCCCAATTTTTGACTTCAGGGCTGTGTTTGGACTAGTTAGGAGGTAAACATACTAAAAGTCTCCGAATAGAGGAGTTGCAGGGGGGGCACGAAGAAGGTCCCGGTTTTTGGTTTTTCGCTCATATCTTGATAACCGTTTTCGAAAGTTGAAAGTTTAACAGATACCCCCATGATACTAATTCCTAATACCATAAACGTCATCGTGTGACAAACGATATATTATTAATATACCACCCAACGAGTGGGTGTGCAATACACTGGATTGAAACCTTTAAAAAAGTTTTTCTCAAAATCACGTCTTTTGCCCGTGGTCTTCATATATTGCCGGAAGCAAAAGTAGAAGTGTTTTAGTAAATTTTTCAATATAGCCGGAATTCTTTGTGTTTCATTTTGTTTTGTAATTTTTTTATTTTTGATTTGTGAATTTGTATTTTCATTTTAGTATTATAAAGAGAATTCTCCGCTTTGTTCCCACCATGGTACCTACAAGTGTGGTATCTGTGAATGTAATCCAAATGCATTTGGTCATCTGTGTCAATGCACCTCAGACCAGCTATCAGGAAATACCACTCAGATGAATTGCATTAATCCCAAAGGTCCTTCCGGGTTGGAATGTTCCGGTAAAGGTGACTGTGTTTGTGGGCGTTGTGCCTGCGAAACAAGGAATAATCCTAATGAGGTAACCCACGACTCTGATCTTATATACTAAAAAATAAAAAACGGATATTTTTTCTAGGAAATTTACGGAACTTACTGTGAGTGCGACAACTTTTCCTGTGAACGGCACGACGGTGAGCTTTGTAGCGGCCCGGATCATGGAAGTTGCGATTGCGGATTGTGTCGATGCAATGATGAATGGACCGGCCCAAATTGCGCATGTAAAAAGTCAAATGCCACTTGCTACGCCCCTGGTGTGGAAGGCGGCAAAATATGTTCCGGAAACGGAATATGTGAATGTGGAGCATGCGTATGTAACGTCACCTCGGAGGGACGGTATTCTGGAAAATTGTGCGAAAAATGCCCTGTAAGTCTAATGTCATTTATATACTTAGATCAGTAATGTAAGAGGTACAGTGCAAAACTAGGAACAAATTTATTCATATCGATCTGCAACGTCGGGGGAAAATTCAGTAAGGATGAAAGGACCCCGCAAAAAAACAATGGAAAATGGACTAGAATTCGCTCAAATTCTGACATGTAATTTTTGTTATTCTGATTAAAATTTTCAATGGGCACAACATTTTGTTATGATTAATTTTAGAACTACAACACTTTGAAGTTTAAAAATCTCGAAAGCGGTAGGTAATAGTCGTTTAAAAAAATGTTTAATCTATTTATGTATTTGTGTGTGGGTCTTAAGGGCGGATCCAGAGATTCATTTCAGGATGGAAGGCATAGGTGAATCCAGATGAGGGGGGGGGGGGGGGCAATTGTAATGTTTTTCATATTTTGGATGATCAAAAAACACTGTATGAGCTGACTTCATTTTTTAATAAAGTTAGTTCAACCTTTTCTTTTGCTTATCAAAAATGTGAAACTGTTAACCATACGCAGCCTGGGCGTGATAAAATAATACATTTCGTCGCAAGATGATGATGATGAAACTCATAGATATACTTTTTGATGCTTTTTTTTTTCAACGACGTAGAATAAAAAAATGTTGGAATAGAAAAATAAATTAAGTTTTATTTTCAAATTCAAATTGCCCAAAATAGATACAAAGTGTTACAACAAAGCAAATATGAAACATATTCTTAAATTTAAGTTTTTCCTGCTAGTATCGTATGTTTGTGTGCTTGACACCGACTCCTCATACTAATTGTAAGAGTTCTTATCTTGATCAATGACCTCCCAAATTTCGACTAATCTCTCTCTTTTTCAGTTCATTACGAGTAACTACAGGCTGCCACAGCACTCGAATCAGTCTCTTTGTATTTTCCTATAGATTATCAATAGAGTTTGTCAGGACTTTTTGCAAGCCAGTTCATAATGTTAGGTTCCACTTTCTGTAAGCACTGGCGAACAACCCGAGCGATGTGCGGTCTTGCATTATTGTGCATAAAAATGAGGTCGTTCAGTTCGCACGATGTTGCATTGTGAATATCTCTAACCTCTCTGTAGACCCTCATTCGTCTGTCCTGGTAATCAGACGAACTTTAGACTCATCTGTGAATAGCACTCGCTTCCATTCAACTTACTCCCATTTGGCAATCCAACAACCTGTCAAATTATTTTGTTGTGGGCAAACACGGGGTTTATTTTAATTAACTCGCGGAGACGTAGCCAAGGCAACCGAAGAACAAACTCTTTAACAAACGTTTAACGAACGAAAACAAACGTTTGCTGGATGTTTGCCCACAACGCCATATTAAAAGTCACGTGGTTTGGATTGCTTAATTCAGCATATTCTTGAACAAACTCAAGTCGAGCTCTGCGATGTGTTGCAGTCAATAGAGGACCTGTAGCTGCCCTGTACGGCATCAAATTGTCTTCCCTTCGTCGAATGGTATCTTGACTAATTTGCAAATTATACACCTGTAAAAATTCTCGTCGAGGGATGTGCTTGTTACAAATCACTGCTTAAGCGTTTGCAACCTCAGAAAACGATCTTGAAGTAGTGTGGTTATTCTCCTACGCCCTTGTCCTGGTCTTCTGTTGGCTTCAGCGCATCAAAATACTTTAGAAAAGTTAGATGAATACCTTACGACAAGACCTTTTTTTAAGTTATCTAGATATTATTAAAATTGTTGCTGATAATGCGAGATCATCAAGAGAATCAGCTCGAAAATTTAATATAAGATATCCAGATCGTCCACCGGTTAATGTCAGCCCCTTTAGAGAAACTAATGTTTTAATTTACACATGTACAACCCTTGTTGAAGAATTTAAATAAGTACACCTACATAAACTGACAATTAGACATTCCTTTGTCGGTTGTTTGAGTCAAGGCATTCTTTTAAATACACAATCCCGTGCAACAGTGCATTTTCATTGTCAGTTTCTTATTTCTTACGGGAATAATCCAAAAATAAGTATTGTTTCACGAAATTTAATGTCTCACAAAAAAGCACTCTTCAGAGATTTACGTTTTAAAAAAACCGATCTAAATCGGACCTAAAATAACTTTTTATGGGGGTGGTTCCAAGCAAAATGGGATATAACGGTGTCTCAAGAAAAATCCAAAAATAAGAATTTTTTCACGAAATTTGGTACATTTGATACCCGTTTGAGATGTTGTGCCACCTTACTAAAATAGGCTCATTTAACAATTTTTTATTATTACATATTCTGAAAGAGCTTGGTGAGTATAGTAAGTATGCCAAAAATTAGAATTTACTGACGCCGCCTTCATGTATAAAAAAATTATTAAAGTCGGCGCGCTTAAAAACGCTCGGGATAACCATGTAGTCGAGTTGTGACGTCAGATGGCTGAACCGCCCAGTGAACACGGCTGTGAATGCAAGTTAGTAGATTAAAATCTGGAAGTAAAGTCGCTTAGTTTTCGAGAAAAATCGGCGTAGAACCAAACCAGACTTAGTGGGATTCTTTAGTAAGATAATCGTGTACACGAAATCATTTTTTACGACATTTTTTGGTGGTCGAGAACTTTTTTATTTCGGAAAAACTCAAAAAAATAGATTTTTAATGAAATATGTTTTTTAACGTCTCCACCGCTATATCTCTGAAAATATTTGTGCTATCAAGCTATTTTTTTTAGATTAAAGTAGACACACTAGCGCTTCGAACAACGCCCCACGTGAACCCGATTTATTTTTTTTTAAGTTGGAAAAATAATAGGAATCTCAAACCTGTTATTTTCAGTAGCGTAAATTTTAGACAATCGAGAAAAAAATTTATTTATGAAAATTTGTATATACATGCTGCGTGCAAATTGAAGCCAATAGTTGAAAAAAGTTTTTAGGATAAAAATTTTTCATGTTCCGTTCATAGTATTGTCAGCGATTTTTTTTAACGGGCCAAAGTCATATTCTTGCGCGCTCGGCTGTAGCAAGCCTGCCGACTGCAACGATCAAAACAAAAGCATCTAGGGGATCAATATTATTGTTCAATATTTCATATATTGTACAATAGTATTGATCATATGTGGTTAATATTAAGAAATTGTACAATAAATATAAAATAGTCTCCTTTTAATAATAAAAAGATAAATACCTAATCTATAAATATCAATCAGTGTTACTAACTACCCACCTAATTAGTAAGTTTATTATACATTTTTAAATGAATTAAAGTAAAAACGTACGCATAAAATGAGTTTTATTGTTGAAATAAATTTTCTATTTGGATAGATAAATATGTAGTATGTAGTTTATGTAGGCCCTACATTAATAGCATTCTAATTCGTTCATATCTGCCTTGAAATCTTTAATAATGTTGTTACAGGAACGACATTTGCACTCGTTGCAACATTTTAGGCCTTCCTTAAAACAAGCACATTTTCGATTGTCACAATTTTTATCCGAACAATGAATACGTAATGATTTTCGACAACCGCCACGACTAATCTGACCAATCCTGCATGCGAGGCGTATTAATTGCGTCCCAATGTCGCATTTAGCGCTGATAAAAAAAATCGCTGTTGCCACACGGTACATTTTAGGAAAAAATATATTGTTTCAAAAACTTTTGTGATTATTAGGCTTTATTTTCTTCGCTGCATGTATGTAAATATTTTCAAAAATAAAAAAGTTTATCGATTGGTGAAGATTTCAATACATAAAATATATTTTTAGTTTATCTGATTTTTAGAGAAATGAAAGTGCGAATTGTGCCCAAACCGTTTATATTGGTAAAAGCTCTACAGTGTGTGCTTTAATTTGACACAAAACAAATTTCGGTACCTTTAATAGTTTTAAAGATATGGCGGTGGAAACAAAAAAAACAATTTTATTTAAAAATATATTTTTTTCACTTTTTATTGATTTAAAAAGTTCGAGACCACAAAAAAAAGTCGTAAAATATGATTTCATATGCCCGGTGATATACTCAAAGGAACCTAACATGTTTGACCTGGTTCTACGCCAAAAAAAAAAACGACACGATAGACTTACGAAATCGCTGTTCTAATATAGGTATCGGCGCACGCCAAGTGACGTCACTCTACGGACTGTTGGCCGGCCGAGCGTGTTTCTATTCAAATGCGAATATCTCTGTGGCTATTGATTCAATTGAGCTGAAATTTTTTTCTGAGGCTGTTGGTTTGTTATACTTTAAAATGAGCAAGAAAAAGTAGGAAACTGCCATATCACTAAATGACCCTATTCTAAGGGAGGTATTGAACCTTAGCTTAACTTCTAGGTGGTGATATGTCCAATGTTGTTAAAGACGAAACGTTGGCTAGCATAGAGCCGGAGCTGGTCGTGCGGTTATTTAGAACCACTCACTACACTTATAGTTGAGCAGTTCAGGGCGCCAGTAACCTGAATAAATGCCTTACGTTTCCTAGTAGACGCTTAACGTCCGGTTACAAAACTCTAAGCACAAACAAAATAATACTGAACCAATATGCAAATATCAAGGGCTGATTATAGTTACTCTACAAGAAATGAAGCTCAAACGTATTTAAAAGCTACTTTAATTTGTATCACCCTGTATATCACAGAGGAGAAAAATATATATACATAAATATTGTTAAAACAAGTATGACCGCAAGATTAAAACTACGAAAAAAATATGATAGGAAGGCTTAGAGCTCTCAAGGGAATCAATTTAATTTATTTTAATTAAATACAAAAAAAAGTAGTAATAAGGTTAAGCCTAAATGGGAATGTCCGCTCGTGATCACGTGTGGCGCACCCGATTTATACAGTATAAATAATAGTTAGAAACTTGAACTTGTTACCTAATAAAATTATACCTAAAATACCTAAGATCTGGCCAACTAATTAATGAACCAGGGAAGAAAAAAATAGTGCTAAATCAAATGGTAGAGTAATAAATGTAAATACAATCACAGTAACACAGCTTATCTGTTTTTGATGTTGTCCTCGCATAGGATTGCTACAAAATGGCGATTCCAGTGGTCGATCGTTTGGGACACCCGGTATACTGCGGTTACCTCAATAACTTTTCAGTTGACTAAATTACCATGCAGGAATTCCACTAGAACCACTGACTGTAATCTGCTATCAGCTAATATCCAAATTTAATTTGAAATATCCAAATTTAATTATCGAAAATTTCGGTACAGCAACTAAGACTTCTGTACGGAAAATTTGCAAAGTATCGCACAGCAAACTAAAAGCCCTACAAAAAGGATTTTCGAAATTACCATTAACCAATAATTTTGAAAGAAAATTTTAATAACTTACGTAGATGGAAGGTGGCTTGTAGTGACCTAAGCTGTAGACAAGAGCTTGGTTATAACAAATTACCACGTGTTAATTAGGTATACAGATGCACTCAGATCCGGCATACATCCGAAATTATGCGCCGTTCCACAACTTCACAAGCATACGGCCACAATTTAATAATATTTTTCTAGTTATATCCCATATATTTAGGAACACCTCAAAGTGTTAAACTTAGATGATCACCTGTTAACTTCAAGAACTACGTGATAACTGACTCGCACGTCTCCCGTTTTTACTTCATTTTTATAATCAGCCGATAAAAACTCGGCGATATAAAATTCGAAAAACTATAGTGATAATAGCTAGAATATACATGATTAAGCATAGGCATTATAATTTATTCTTTCTTTTTTTTTAAAGATACTTTTTATTTTAAGATAGACTGGACATAAAACTGAATTATTTTACCTCAAATGTTAAATAAACCGATATGTATTTCTGGTGGTATATTCTTAGGCAGGATAAAATCCATAAAATTAAACGTATCTTAATCGTCGAACTACATTTACAAGGGATAATTTAAAATTACATACTCCAGGGGAATTGGTAACGTTACAGTTGCCGAAGCCAGTGGAGTCCTCAAATTTGAAATAAAAAATCCTAATAAGATTTCATTTTCCGCCTCGACAAAAGACCAAAGTAGGCCAAGCTTTTATGTTTTATAAAATGTAATGTACCACAAGAATGCACTTTTCACAGGTCTACGTTTAAAAAAAAAATCCCGATGTAAATTGATCTTTCTATGGCCCCAAGTAAACGGGGACATACTGTACATATATACATAGATACATAGATACATATTATATCTAATTATTTCGTTATTACCGTCGGTGTTAGCATAATCCAATGTGAATCACGGGGCGGCCACTCCATTGGTTTTGCACATCATGTGGCCGTGAAAATGGCCAACTAGGTTGTATCTGAATTATTTTTAATTACACTTATGTTTTGTAAAGCATATTTGAACTAAAGGTATGGGTAAATAAAACACCTAGATTAAGTGATGCCGTTTAATTATAGTCTATTAAGTTCGTATGCTTCACAACGAAGAGTAAAAATAGTACTAAGTTATATTATATTCTAAAACAACCATATAGCTCTACATCAGCAATTTTAAAGTCCTACATTCTGTTAACTATAAACATTCAATAAATGACGTCATTCAGTTACATTGTAGAATCGAGTGATTTTTGTTTATGATTCGTGGAATCCAACACTCCCACTCAAAAATTAATCGATTATTAAAAAAAAAGTAAAAAGTTTTCACGGCATTAAATCTGGGTAGAAGTTTATGGTCCAACATTTGCTGCATGGAAATGGGGAAAACCCAGTTAAAAACCCATTCAGACCATTTGTATATTCTTTGTCCATCCAGCCCAACCTTTCTTCGAAGTTCCAGGAACCGAGGCCCTGGTAGTGGTTTGGTAAACACATCGGCAATATGTTCACCTGTTGGAATATATTCAAGTATTACTGTTTTTTGTTCAACTTGTTCTCTTGAAAAATGATATTTAATGTCGATGTGTTTCGGCCTTTTGTGACATGTAGGATTATTGGCAATACTTATACAACCAGTGTTATCCACATACATTGTTATAGGCTCTGAAATTTTTCTAAGAACTCTTTCTAAATTTTGCCAAAGTTCATGATTATTTTTATTTTGATATCTACTTAAAATATTGACAGCTATCGACAAATCTAGTCGAGTACACATCATGGCATACATTAAATATCCAATCAGTCTCCTTGATGGAGCTTCATAATTTATTTCAGAATTTAAGTTCACATTCAAATGCGTGCTGACAGGTTTACAGTCAATCATATTGAATTTAGTTGACACTATTTTTCATTTTTAACGGTAAACACCCATCTACAACCTATTATATTTCATTTGGGGGTTTTGGTTCTAGAGACCAAGTGTTATTAGTTTTAAGCGAATTTAATTCGTCCTTTATTGCTTGCTCCCACTTAAGACGATCCCTACTATCTTTAATTTCATTATAATTGTTAGGTATATTTGTTTTTATTGCACTAGCATACATTAATTGCATACTTAATTCGTCAAAAACATAATTGAGTTTATCATTATAATTAGGTCTAGGACATTTTTGAAGCTGTTTGCTTTTGCTAATTTCTAGTTTGTTATTTTTACTAGTAGGTAAGGATTCATTATTTTGCACATCAAGCTTATTATCTGCTTTGGTTAAGACAGATTTATTTTCACCAAACTCATTATCTGCTTTGGTTAAGACAGATTTATTTTTATTGATCTGCTTTGGTTAAGACAGATTTATTTTTTTTAATTGAGTGGTGGCACCAGTTTAACTGCTTTTATTAAGTCAGCTTTATTAGGAATTTTATATATTTCTGGTGACTGAGAGGTTTCCATTGTCCCAGCTTTATTTGCCTTGGTTAGGTCAATTTTTATTTATATGTTGTGGGATTACTAAGTTTTCTGCTGAGGCAGAGTTATTAGTTTGTATTGTTTGTGTTGGATTGACCTCTTTATATTTTAAAGGCGGTCGAAATATTTTATAGTTTATTTCGTCAATTATTACATCCCGAGCTTTAATAAATTTCTCGGTTTCGTCGACCCATATTTTCTAACCATTAGCTTCATAGCCAACAAGAATGCCTTTATATGATTTTGAATCAAATTTACTGTCCCGTGTTTTATTATAAATATACACGGTGGAGCCAAAAACTTTTAAATATTATATTACAGGTTTTTTATTATGCCACAGCTCGTACGGAGTTTTGTCCGTTTGTAAGGCTCTGGTAGGTGAACGATTTATGAGAGATGCTGCAGTTAAAACAGTTTCACCCCAGAAAACTTTGGGTAAATCTGCTGTAACAATTAGGGTTCGGGCCATTTCAGTGATTGTTCTATTCATACGTTCAGCTACTGAATTTTGCTGTGGTGTATAGCTAACGGTAAGATGATATGTTATGCCTCGTTGTGCACAAAAATCCTTAAATTCGTTCGATAAATATTCTCCCCAATTGTCGCAATAAAGATTAGCAATTTTAGAATTAAAATGTGCTTCACTTGTCACAAAATCCTTAAAACTATTGAGAAGATCGGATTTATATGTGATTAAATAAACAACTGTATAATGTGTAGTCATTTTGTAAGGATTCTGTTGATTAAATATGTAGCAGTTAAAACTGCAAAATGATTTATTTAAATCAGCACTGCTGATCATTGCACGACCTTTTTCTGTGAACGTTCTTATCATTCTTTCTGCTACACCATTTTGTGCTGGAGTGTTGTGGTACTGTTATATTTCATAATCCTATTCTATACACAAAAATCTTTAAATTCATTTGAGAGATATTCACCCCCATTATCACAATATAAATGAACTATTTTCAGATTGAAATGCGCCTGACTTTTTGCGACAAAATCTTTGAAAACTGCAAAAACTTCGGATTTGAGAGTAATAAGATAAGTACTGTATAGTGTGTGCATGAATCAATAAATATGACAAAATAATTTTTGTTGTCATATGTTAAACCCTTTAACATAATTGGATCACACACATCGCTATGAATAATAAATAATGGTTTTTTAATAAAATTCCTGTCTTTACTTTTAGAAAAGGTAATTTGGATTATTTTCCATAAATACAGCTTTCACAATTATCATTATTCGGATAGATTTGTTTAATCAAATTAACATCGTCGGTCATTTCATTATTTTTTTTTAATTCAAGAAATTTTGCTTTTCCAATGTGACCGAAACGTTCGTGCCAAATTTTATATTTTGATGATGGTATATTATTAAATATCAGATGACTGATTCGAAATATCCTTTTTATTAATTTTAAAAGTAACAGCTATTAAGTTATTTAAAGACATACCTGTTAAGAGAGTCTTACCACCCTTTTGTATTTCAACTCCACCAGTTTCATTAAATATTACTGACATCCCAGCTTGTTGAATCCGACGGATAGATAATAGATTGTATGGCACTTCAGGGCTGTACAGAACATCTTCTAGAACACCTTCTTCTCCCAAGTTTGTGATTACAGGGATGGAACCAACCTCTTTTTGTTGCCATAATGAACACGTCATTTTTTTTGCAATGGAAATTTTAACGGGGGCACTAAATCCACCATTTTCTTGAAAATTCCAAGTGTGTTGATGAGATGATCTGAGGGACCGCTGTCCACTAAGAAAATTATTTCATCTCTAGTGGGTTGAGTGTCAAAGTTTCCTGCCATAAATGCAAAGCTACTCCCACTGTTTGAAGTAGTTTGCACTGTTTGAATTGTTCGTGGTCTTCCTGGTTATCACCTTTATTTTGTATCATCCTTTTATAGTAGAAACAATCGCTTTTCATGTTATTCTTTCTGCCACAGTGGTTACATTTTCCATAATTTTGCGATTTGTACTGACGACTTCTATTTTGTGGTTAGTTGAAGTTTCCATTCCATGGCTTACGTGAGGTTCTCCAATTTGTTCTGGTTTGTTGATTGTTAGGTTTTTGTCCAAAGTTTGTTTTGGGAGTCTCGACGTGTAGCACTTTTAAACTTGTATTTGTATTTTTTAGCTTAACTTCCTGGTCTAATAGACGGGTTTTAACAAATGCAAGAGTTATGTTTTCTTCTGCTAACGTCTCCAATGCTGTAATTAGGCCATTATAGTCAGCTGGCAAGGTTAATAACAAATGAGCAATTTTATCAGTCTCGATTAATTGTGCACCAGCTAATAAAAGCTCAATCATAAAATCTTCAAATAGAGTGAAGTGGGTTATTAAAGGAGTGTCACCTTTAATTTCATCTCAAATAATTGTTTTCTTATTGCGAGTTGAGATGGAAGGTTCTTACGTTCATAAAGAGTGTCAAGTTGTTGCACAATTTCTTTAACTGTAATGTGCTCCTCAGCAAAACTGAGCAATGAATCACATAGGTATTTTATTATGACACCTTTTGCCGTTCGTTCGCCTTTAGCCCACTCGTCCTCAACCATCTCAGGAGGATTTACATCAATTACTTGCAACACATTTAACTCATTTAATAACGCACGTATTCGACGCTTCCAAAGGCTGTATCTTTGTCCATTAAACGGCACTATGTTTTTAGTTTTGAGTGTTTCCATTTTATTGTCACTTATGCAATTAACCACTTAAAAGCAACTCACTGAAATTGTCTGTCACTTTCACTAGACTATTTTTTATTTAATTTTATTTGCCTATTTTGATTTTTAATTTAATTAGTTCACACGTTACCTGGGACCATAACCTAAAGGTATGGGTAAATAAAACACCTAGATTAAGTGATGCCGTTTAATTATAGTCTATTAAGTTCGTATGCTTCACAACGAAGAGTAAGAATAGTACTAAGTTATATTATATTCTGAAACAACCATATAGCTCTACATCAGCAATTTTAAAGTCCTACATTCTGTTAACTATAAACATTCAATAAATGATGTCATTCAGTTACATTGTAGAATCGAGTGATTTTTGTTTATGATTCGTGGAATCCAACATGAACATGATTTAAGAAATAGACATATGTTTCATATTTGAGATGTTACGGATTCATTACATAGCCACCATACCAATGGCCGTCGTACCCCCTTTGGGACTCGCCAATCCTCCTCTTTCCCAATTGAATCTCTGGAACCGCCCCTAAAAACCACACATAAATACACGCATAAGTAGGTTAAACATTTTGTTAAACGACTATTACTCTTTTCGCAATTTTTAAACTTTAAAGTGTTGTTCTAAAACTAGCCATAGCAGAATGTTACTGAAACTTTTGATCAGAATGACAAAAAGTCCATTGGTTTTGTGAGGCATCAGTATCTAGATGCCAGACAAAATCTCAAGCTTTGCTCTTGCGCCTAAAAAACGTATTGGAAACTACAATCGTAACCCAAAAAGCAGTCAATAAATGACACCACTTTGTAGAAACTAAAATATGTAGATTTGTTAGGTTCCCGCTCCAAAGACATTTGATAATAAAAGACTTCTCAACTTTGTCACTTCTGCACTCATGGAGACCTTGTTTGTAGATGATGGTGTTGGTACAATTATTATTTGCTTTTTTGTATGTTGTCTGACATCCCTATCTACCTACTTAGAAAAGCTTCTCACCAGAATACTACGCCCTATAACCAAATGGCTATGAACAAAATGTGATAATAGTATATTTAGTCCGGTGATATTAGGAAAATGTCTCGGAAAGTTTTGGGACAAGCCAAAAAGTAGTCTACCCCCTACAGAATAGGGTTTTCCCACTAATTTTATTTTACCATTTTATGTCGTGAAAATGATATAATAAAACATTCTATTAATTTATAACAATTTACTTTTCTAACAAGAATTACTTCTAAGAAAATATCGTTGAAACAACTTGCTGATAATTTCAGGGCTTTTTAAAACGGGCATTTGAACGCGCCAGAATGACGTATGACGTATGACGTATCTGCCCTGAGATTATGGATTCTAGTAGTGATGGGATCACTCGAGTGAAAAATAACCGGTTATCCGGTTATTGAAATAACCTGCATTACTCGGTTATTGTCAACGAGTACTCGAGTGAAAAATAACCGAATGTTAAACAGTTATTGAAGTAGTCATATCACTCATCACTCTTACAAATAGATTGAATGTTAACTCGTATCGTATAATAAACGATTGAACATCATTATTAACCTACGTTTCTAAAATAAATATTAGGCATATGAATTCGAACCAATTGATGTAGTAATGGTAGTAACCAGTATATCTATATACTCTTACCTCTTATTTTATTTCTATTTCTATTTATTATGTCAAGAATAATCAAACTATGTGCGATTTTATAAAGAATCATTTTTTCCTTTTCACAAAAATTGATTGGTTGATTGATTTTCACATGAAAATATTGAAAAAATTTTTATGAATTGGAATTTGAACAAAAATTGTTAAATAGCCTTGTAAGTTATGCGTAGCATTCAAGTGACCATCACTCGAATGATTATCCGGTTATTGAAATCACTTGAATACCTAGTATTCGGTTATTGAAATTAATCGGTTATGCCCATCACTACTATCTAGTTAATAATAGGTTCTAACTGTGTGTTAAAGGAAGCTTTCCTCTAAAACTCCTCAGAATTTCCTCTTTTATTGTTTGTACTGTGATTGGTCTAAAGCAGTGGACTTGTAAATATTGGCCAATCAGAATCCAGATAAATACCACACAAGTTATTCGTAAATGCGTCGAACGTTGATATTTTGTAGTTTAGGCTTAACCTTCACCCGCTTCTGCATTGACAGTTCACATCAGATGATTAACCTAAAACTTTATTTATATTTTGATGTTTGGATTGTTTGAAGTGAAAATATTTTATCAGTTTCTGGTTTATGTTTTATTAATTCTATGATCAAAATGAGTAAAGTGGAAGAGGGATATGTTAAAGGTGCTGCTGATAATTTACCTAAAGTAGACTTTGAAATGGTGAATAATTTAAATCTTTTCCCAGATGAAATATTTGTTTAGATTTTACAGCAGAAAACCACTTTTTTCGTCTTTCAGTGTTGAGTGGTACTGTCAAAAGTAATATTGAGGAAGCATTTTCACTAGTATTATTACACAAAGGTACAAAACAAGCTATTTTAGCCATTTTGATAATCCATTACAACTCATAATAATTAAAAAGTGCTGTCAATAAATAGAGGTTGTTTTATATTTTCACGGCTATCTTATGCCGACTTTTTATTGGATTTCAGGGCGTTGGCGTCACAACGCGTTAATTTATGGCTGTTTAAAATGAACTCAATATTTTTCAAACTTTAAGTTTTTTTTTCGTTACTATTAGTAAAATTAAAAAGATAATAAATATGCCATAAATCATTTTTTTACGTGAATTAAGTACTTCAGCAATAATTTTTTTTCTGGGAAACCCCATTTCCTCAGGAATCCGAAAAATATAGTGTTGACCACTCAAAATGGCGGCTTTAATTGTTATTCAACTTCTTGTAAACACAATGAATTTTGCAACTTACTTGTTTGCTTATATCTTCGCTTCTAAAGGTCATAGAAAAACATTCGTCAATTTCTTCGCCATGGGTTCCCCTATAAGGTAGGTATATTCAAAGATCTAATTTTTGATTGTTAATAACATTTTATGGCAAAAAACTGAAATAATTGGATTTTTCGATCCTCGAACTTTGAAGTACTGTAGAAACAAATATAAAATCTGCATGTTAACGATATTATGAGAAGCAGTACATATTTTTACCCTTAATGAAATGCACTTTGTTCCATTTCAAAATATTAATTATTTTTTTGCAATTAATTTATAAAAAAAAAATCAAACTGTTATACTAAAAGATCATATTAATATTTTACAGTAATGTTTCGGTAAAAACATTGTATTTGAGGTACATTTACATAATCAAAAAGAATATTGCAAAAAAATTTTAATATGCGACTTTTTTACGCAAAAAATAAATTTTGCAACTTAAACAAATGTAAATATCTCAGTGGATTTTGAATAAAATTTATTGCAACTAATGGAATTTTAATTGTCATAAAAAAACACGAATTTAAGAAAAAAAAAAATTTGCTCCGATGCTTTGGAGCCGGGATATGAAGATTTCACGTTTTTTGTGATTACGGCGAAATTTGAAAATATTCTTACTTGAAAATTTAACTGAATATACCTCAGAGTGTGTGTTATCACTTACATAAAGTGCCATGTCTATATATATCTAGATGGGCCATGGAAAAAAAATTGAGAAAATTGCATCCTTGGCGCTCGCGCTCACACTAGAAGCCAGATCCCCTCCTCCTTTACTGCTAGTGGCGTACTTGGACAGTTTTACCGCGGCAGCAGCTTCATTTCTCTTTTTCTCGGCTTCAGGAGTGGCTAGATGGACGGTTTTTTTTAATTCAACTTATTTTTTTTTCAGCTTTCCGATTATTCGATTATTTTTCAATCATTCAATTACGTTGCTTCATAAAATAAATATGTAAAGATTACATACAATTTATTTGATAAGACATTGATGAGTGACTAGTTTTTACTCTTATTGTGGATAAAAAAGGTATACATTTTGTATTTAAAAATTAATTTATTGAATGTACAAACTAAAGCTTATTTTTCTGTCCTCGTTTTTTTTTAGGGTGATTTCCTGTTTCGTTTCGTCTCGCATTTCTGGGTACAGACAATTATTATCATCATCGTCATTATTTATATCAACATTTCCAATAACTTCCTCATTTTCTTGCATTTCATTTAATTTAAACTGACAGACATCAATATTGATTTAATTTGTTTTAAACAGCGAAATAAACGTCTAATTCATAACATAACAATAATGCGTGATTGCTTAAATTATAGAATGTTTGTGAAATTGTAAAAAAACGCTGCCCAAGGAATCACTACTTCCACATCCAGATTTTCTATCCAAGTCTCTCACAACGAAAAAAAAAACAATAAAACGATATGTCACATCGGTAGTGGGGGTAGGAACGGTGGTAGTGGGGGTGGATGAATTAAACAACAAAATTGAGGCCATTGCTTCTTGTATACACACTAAATCACAATTTTATTTTTATCACCCCTTTAATAATGAGGTGGGGGTGGTAACGGGGGGTGGCTAATACCAAAACATTTTTTGGGACCTTAGCTTCTCTTATTTATACTAAATACCAATTTTATGGACTCTTACTTGCTTAATTTACCCATATACACCCATTTCCCCCAACCCTTCAACGGAATAAGATCACAATATAATCTTCCAGATCTCGTTAAAATACATACATGTAGCAAATTTCAAGTCAATATATTAAACGGTTCCAAAGAAATCGTGCGCACAAAAAAGTTACAGACGGACCGACCGACAGAGCGACAGACTTTTTTGCTCAAACTTAAAATCTCGACATTTCATAACATTCTAAGCCTATTTAAAAAATAAAAATTTTTACAATTTTGTTTTTGCGTTACTATACTTTCACTGGATGTGGAAATAATTATAAGATGTTTGATTATAAACTACTGAAATTATTTTATCTATAATAATAAAATAATAAAGCCGCTGTATTACAAATTCTTTTTGCGGAGCAACGTAATTGAATAATTGAAAAATAATCGAATAATCGGAAAGCTGAGAAAAAAATAAGTTGAATTAAAAAAAAAACGTCCATCTAGCCACTCTTAAAGTCGAGAAAAAGAGAAATAAGGCTGCCGCCGGGGTAAAACTGTCCAAGTACGCCATTAGCAGTGAAGGGGGAGGGGAATCTGGCGTCTAGCGTGAACGCGAGCGCCAAGGATGCAATTTTCTCGATTTTTTTTTCCATGGCCCATCTAGATATACAGACATGGCACTTTATGTAAGTGATAACACACACTCTGAGGTATATTCAGTGAAATTTTCAAGTAAAAATATTTTCAGATTTCGCCGTAATCACAAAAAACGTGAAATCTTCATATCTCGGCTCCAAAGCATCGGAGCAAAATTTTTTTTTTCATAAATTCCTGTTTTTTTATGACAATTAAAATGCCGTTAGTTGCAATAAATTTTATTCAAAATCCACTGAGATATTTACATTTGTTTAAGTTGCAAAATTGATTTTTTGCGTAAAAAAGTCGCAAATTAAATTTTTTTTGAAATATTCTTTTTGGTTATGTAAATGTACGTCAAATACAATGTTTCTACCGAAACAGAACTGTAAAATATTAATATGATCTTTTAGTATAACAGTTTGAATTTTTTTTTCATAAATTAATTGCAAAAAAAATAATTAATATTTTGCAACGGGACAAAGTGCATTTCATTAAGGGTAAAAATATGTACTACTTCTCATAATATCGTTAACATGTAGATTTTATATTTGTTTCTACAGTACTTCAAAGTTCGAGGATCGACAAATTCAATTTTTTTAGTTTCTTGTCTTAAAATGTTATTAACAATCAAAAATTCGTTCTTTGCATATATCTTCCTTATAGGGGAATCCGTAATGAAGAAATTGACAGGTCGAACGTTTTTCTACGACCTTTAGAAGCGAAGATATAAGCAAACAAGTAAGTTGCAAAATTCATTTTGTTTACAAAAAGTTGAATAACAATTAAAGCCGCCATTTTGAGTGGTCAACACTATTTTTTTCGGATTCCTGAGGAAATTCTGTAGGGGGTAGGCTAATTTTTGGCTTGTCCCAAAACTTTCCGAGAAATCGTTATTTTTGAATCTAAAATCACCGGACGTGCAACAAGTGTATAAAATAAATTTTCATTCGTGTTGCACACTACTTTTTCTACGACTGTCCTCAGTTTCCATATTTAAATAAACAAAATTAAAAAATCAAAATCAAAATATCTATAATGTCTTCACGTTTCTATACCAAGATCTGCAAAATATACGAGGTTCGCCAGGCTTGAGATCACTTAGGTAAGTTAATAATAGTGTGAGTCCTAATATCGACCCTTGTAGCACTTCATCAAGTCCATCTGAATTCATATTATTTACACACGTATACTGCTTCGGATCTGTTAAATAGATATGTAGTCTTGGTAGGTATTTAGAACACCTTTGCTGAATTGGATCCATCTCAGAATGTTTCTGTCAAAAATTATTTAATTGGATTTCTTATTAAAAAGTGCTAACGGAGTGGAGTGGAAAACATTTAGAATAATGAAATATTTAATTTTTTTTTTATTCATGGTGATTTATAACAAAAAAATTCCTTTATTTTACATATTTTAAGAATTATCTAGCAAACCATAAATAATTTTCGAAACAGTTTATCAAAAACAAAAGCTATGTCTTCCTTAGTTTTACTTCCACGTCCAGTGGAAGTATAGTAACGACAAAAAAATTTTAAAAAACTTTTATTGTCCAAATAGGCTTAAAATGTCATGAAACGTCGAGATTTTAAGTTTGAGCGAAAAAAAATTTCTGTCTGTCTGTCGGTCTGTCTGTCTGTCTGTCGGTCTGTCTGTAACTTTTTTTGTGCGCACGTTTACTCTGGAACCGTTTAAGATATTGACTTGAAATTTGGTACACATATGTACTTTAACGAGATCTAGAACTAGATTATATTTTCATCTTGTTCCGTCGAAGGGTTGGGGGGTAAATTAGGGTAAATTTGGGGTAAATAGGTCAATCAAGCAGGTAAGAGTCCATAAAATTGGTATTTAGTATATACAAGAGAAGCTAAGGTCTCAAAAAAATTTTTGGAATTAGCCACCCCCTTATTAAAGGGGATGAAAAAAATTGTAATTTAGTGTATGTACAGGAACCAGAAACCCCAAAATATTTTTTTGCTTCATCCACCCCCACTATCACCCCCCTATCACCACCCCCCTCCCCACTACCCATGTGGGGTATCGTTTTATGGGTTTTTGGGGTAGAGGATTTCAAATATTATATTATTAAAGTTCCATAAACAATTATTTTCACATACAAAGTTTTTTCGTTGTGAGTGACTTGGATAGAGAATCTGGATGTGGAAGTAGTGATTCCTTGGGCAGCGGTTTTATTAAATTTCTCAACATCGAAAATTATAGATATCTACGCAGATATCATATGATTTCTTTTTATTTTAATTATGGTTGAAAGAGAACAAAAAATGATTTTTTTTTCAAATATTCCTTCAACTTCTAAACTGCATAAATAAGGTTTGAATTTTGCAGTTTCATTTTATTCAAATAAATAAACACAATGTTCAGATCAAAATTGTACCTTTTAACAAAGTAGTGTTTTTTTGGCCTTATTGAATTAAAAATTGATTAATAGGAAACAAAATCGATGAGAAATGCCCTAAATTGCATATCTAACTGTACCCAATATACAGAGTGTCGTAAAAATGAACGATACAACGGAGTGAGGTGATGGGGTAGATCATTCCCAATCAACATAACCATATATGTGGCTATCCAATTGTTGTTGAATCAAAAGTTATTTAAATTTTTCCCTGAAAGTCGTCTAGTGTGCGCATCCACTAAATAATTAATTAAAAAAAAAATAGTTTGTTTTTTAAGTGTGTGCACCTTTCCAATAAAACTATTTTCATGAGTTCTATTAACTTCTAATGTGTATAAAAAATGATTTTGTGAACACTTTTTACTCGTGAAAAATTTTTAAAGTCGTGTTTGTTAGAAAATACATTTTACAAAATTTCGAGAATTATTTACGCAAAACTTCCCTCTCTATTTAGCACTTTCATTTGTTTATTCATTATCTTTTCTGTAGGATGACTACCCTGTATATATTTTTTTAACTAAAAGTATATCAGATTATCGGCCTGGCGATAGTGACAGCTATTACTTTCCGAATATTATTTCCACCGTAATTATTTTTATAGTGACCACCCTGTATATATATTTTTCATATTTTTTTCTTCGCTGACAGTTTTGTTAACTTCATGCGAAATATTATCTATCATCCGTCACATTTTTTCATTGATTTTTTCAGGGTGGTTATTTGATTATCGGAAAGATCTTAAAATTCCAAGACTGTGCAAAAAACTAGAATTTTGTGAGAGATCTGTAAATCGTCTAAAAAGAATCATAAACATAGACCGCACACGCCTTGTCGAGTCTCGGCCGTTACGTCACTTACTAGGAATTCGCTAGCCGAAATGGCTAGCTACAGCGCGTCATTATTGTTTCGTAATATTACAAATTGGTAGTTCAAGCAATGTGTGTAGAAAGGGCATAGCAGGATAAGCATGTGTTAGGTGCCCCCGCACCAATCCGGTCGAAATTTTTAGCACAAGTTGATAGTAGTGTTAGATGAAATTTCCCAAAATATTATTTTTGGAAAACCATTTTTACGGGAGTTATAGGGGTAGAAAGAAAAATGGAAAAAAATTTTTTTCTCGAGAACGGATAAACCGATTTTCATGAAAAAAATATATGTTGTGGATTTTGATGGTGCAAATGTGGGAAAAAATTATTGAGTCCATTTGTCGAAAAAAAGTGGTGAAAAATTTTTTTCAAAATAAAAACGAACTTGTGCTAAAAATTTCGACCGGATTGGTGCGGGGGCACTTAACACATGCTTATCCTGCTATGCCCTTTATGCGTGTTTGTGAAAAATTTCGGTTTATCAACTATTTTCACCGATTTATACTAACAATGAATAATAGTGACGGTAAAAGGAATTATAAATATTTAATTGTATTATTCCTGAATGTCAAAGCGCCGCGGTGGAAACACCTACTAAAACATTTATTACCGTTCCTAGAGATTTAAAAATGCGAAATAAATGGCAACAAGCTATAAAAAGACTTATTATGTTTGTGAGGGCCATTTCAATGTAAATATCTGTATATGTTGAATTATTTATTATTAAATCCAGTATTTTTGAAACTTAATATAATTTAAAATTCTAGCGATTTTTCTTTTCCATTTGGTTTAAAAATATTAGAGAAAAAAGCTATTTCATATTTCAACAGTGAGCTGCTATTATACAGGGTGTAGCGCAAATATATTTTAAATAATAATTATTAAATTTTGATGGTAGGGGAAAATTGCAAATTTCTTATGGTTGTTTTAGTCTATTGTCCATGTACTGTAGAAAGGAACTAAAGCGTTAAACGGTTTTTATTATTTCTTATGTTCAATTGACCCCAAGATATGAAAAAACCGCGGAGTGCTACCATTTAAAGTGGTGCGTTTTTGAGATCGAAATAAGAACCACTTTTCATATTTTTTTTGCTCGAAAATCATGAATTTTTTCTATAAACACGTCAATAGAAAAGTGTGTAGAGATTTAAATGTTCAATCGAAATGGCACCTTCAGAAGTCAAATTTTTTTTTTTTTTACAAAAATACGTCCAAAAAACAAAACAAAAAAAAAAAAGAACAAATGCAATTTTTTATTATTTTTTTTTTATTTTAGCCTGTAACTATTTTTCGGGTACATTTAGGCATAGACATTGCTGCATAACAAAAAAAGCTGGCATTTTACCCGTTAAAATGAGATTTTGTAAACAGTTTTACGATTAATAGTGACCGAGATATAGCGTTTCAAAGTTTGCAACTTTTAACTTTTTTTGCTAATTTTTACTATTTTTTTTCAAATTTCGTCCTGTAACTTTTTTCTGAGTCAATTTAGGTGTAGACATTATTATATTAAAGTGAAAGCTGACTTTACACCCGTTGAAATGGTGGCTGGTAGAAGTTTATTATATCACGTGTTTTTTTTTTGTTCAAATAACTTAGATTAATAACTTACATTATGAAATTATTCAAATGCTGGATTTAACATATTTTCAAAATCAAAGTCGATATCTTCAACGCCATCTATGTAAACATCGTCTTTCGTTATTTGAGGTACATCAGCGTTTTCACAGTTCATTCCCATACATTCTTTGCAAAAAATGGAGCAATTCATTCCCAATTTCCTGCAACCACAGTTTCCTCTGCATCCTTTGGTGCATTTACAGGCTATTTTTTCCAGCAAAACTTGTGGTGCGGGAGGTTTATTTGTCAAAATTGGTACTAGTCCATTTTCTGAACTTTTCCAACCCTAGATGAGAGGATTTACAATATTTCCTTTCCAATGTTGCATTTGCAAGTAAGTTCTTAAACCATGATGCATGCATATCATATAGGTATCTTGATTCCGTCTACATGATATCATCACGAAATGTGCCAGTAAGCTGATTTTCTGAGGCCGGAAATACGAAAAATGGATAAGGATAATAAGGAGAAAAAACAATACTTTAAGATGGGTTAAACTTCTATTGCAGACCATTTAAACAAGAATGCTGCGAGGTCATTCAGTGTAGCAATATCTGTACTTAAAGCATTTGACAAATAAGTTATAGGCCGAAATTTAAAAAAGAACGTAAAAATTGGAAGAAAGTTAATAAAAGTAACACTCTTCAAAACGCTGCATCTAGGTTTCTATTTGTCGTAGAGACTTTTACCAGCCACCATTTCAACGGGCGTAAAGTCAGCTTTCACTTTAATATAATAATATCTACACCTAAATTCACCCAGAAAAAAGTTACAGGACGAAATTTGAAAAAAAATAGTAAAAATTAGCAAAAAAGTGAAAAGTTGCAAACTTTGAAACGCTATATCTCGGTCACTATTAATCGTAAAACTGTTTACAAAATCTCATTTTAACGGGTAAAACGCCAGCTTTTTTTGCTATGCAGCAATGTCTATGCCTAAATGTACCCGAAAAATAGTTACAGGCTAAAATAAAAAAAAATAAAAAATTGCATTTTTTCGTTTTTTTTTGTTTTGTTTTTTTTGGACGTATTCTTGTAAAAAAAAAAATGACTTCTGAAGGTGCCATTTCGATTGGAAATTTAATTCTCTACACACTTTTCTATTGACGTGTTTATAGAAAAAATTCATAGTTTTCGAGCAAAAAAAAATATGAAAAGTGGACCTTCTTACTTCGATCTCAAAAACGCACCACTTTAAATGGTAGCACTCCGCGTTTTTTTCATATCTTGGGGTCAATTGAACATAATAAACAATAAAAACCCTTTAACGTTTTAGTTCCTTTCAACCCTCTTTTTTTGTACATAGACAATAGCCTATTTTATAATATACTGTTATTAAAACTTATTTCTTAAGCAAATTATTACTCCTTTTATTCATTTTTTTTAAATAAAAGGCTAGCAATGAAAAAACCTAAAATACCATTTTATTTTTAGCTCGAAAAAGACATGGAAAACTACCAGGGGCGGCTGGTGAAATTTCAACCATTTTTTTCTCGTCTGTGGCGCATGGGACCCATACGAAATTTGGGAAATAACATCTAGAGAAGCACTCCTCTAACTACCCCTAAAAAATTTTGAAAAAGCTGTTTGCGAAAAATTTTTTCAAAATTCGATTGACCCCCCTAGGTCTAGGGACTCCTGTTTAAAATTAATTTTTTTTGTCATATACATTTTACTTTTCATAAAAATACACCAACAGGTTTTGAAGTTTATGAAAATATTTCCATTACTAACTGAGATACAACGAATTGAAATTTTATCATTTGTTAAATTGTAAATTACAAAATTTCAGTTCATTGTGTTTCAGTTAATAATGAAAATATTTTCATAAACTTCAAAACCTGTTGTATTTTTATGAAAAGTAAAATGTATATGACAAAAAAAATTTATTTTAAACAGAGAGAGACCTTGGGGAGAGACTAGACCTTGAGGGGTCAATCGAATTTTGAAAAAAATTTCGCAAACTGCTTTTTCAAAATTTTTTAGGGGTCGTTAGAGGAGTGCTTCTCTAGATGTTATTTCCCATATTTCGTATGGGTCCCATGCGCCACAGATGAGAAAAAAATTGTTGAAATTTCACCAGCCGCCCCTGAAAACTACATGTATTATAAATTAATTGGCAATGTTCATATAAAAATGAGAAATTAACTGCCCTAATGAGCTCATGATTGGGAAGATTCGAAGAGTCTGCTTTATTAAAGTTCGCTTCATACATTTTTCTTAATCACCACAAAAAAAAACAAAAGATATTACCTAATTTAACCCACAGAGCACTGAGAAAGACTCGATGATCTCAAGCGGAATGCATGACCGTTTATATGTTGCGCGACCATTTAGTTTCCTATTAAGTGACGTCACGATGTTAGTCGCACCGCGCTTCAAAGTCCTTCCTCAAAAGTCGTATATTTCGAAAACACATCGGATTCATCTGAAATTTTCAATATTGCCTATTTTTAAGTAATACTTTATCTACAAGAAGAAAAAACTACTAAATAGAATTCATTAAATGAGCCCATTGTGTTAACTACATCCGTCACATTATTTGCATTAATTTTTTTAGGGTGACCACCCTAGTCACTAAGTATATATTTTTCATATTTTCTTCGTTGACAGTTGTGTTAACTACATGCCAAATATTATAGTCCTTAGTCACATTTTTTTCATTATTTTTTTTTAGGGTATATTTTTCATATTTTTAAACTTGACAGTTGTGTTAACTACATGCCAAATATTGCTGTCTTCCGTCACATTTCTTTCCTTAATTGTATTTTTCATTTTTCTGCATATTTTTCAAGGGAAGTATATCCCAGTTCTTCGTTCGTAGTAGCGTCAACTACCTACTAGGTATTATCCTTTTCAAGTGATTGTGTAGATATAGCGCCAACAGACCGGCAGACAGACAGACTGACGGAATTAGATGAATTTAATTTACGTAATCTATATACTTTGGAACGTGAAACTTCGGAGAAAGGAGGAGGGTCTCGAAGGCCGGTTTTCGACCCAATTCATTTTTTGAGGAAAAAAACTCGATAAACATTGTTTTAGTATCTACTAACAATGTTTAATCGATTCCACCACAAACGAAATTTTCCCCCACCCTCTCTTTTTACCCCCGCACCTCTCCTTTGGAGGGTTTTTTTCATGGTTACAATACTTCCCTTCGGTAAGCGAAGGAAGTAAAAAACAACCAAACTCATAATATTGTTTAATTACCTAATTTTTCAGTGCACGCACTAGGCAGTTCAAGGAAAAATACAAAAATTTAAATAACTTTTGAACTATCAACAATTGGATAACCACATATTTGTTACTTTAATTTAAAATGACCCCATCACCTCACTACGTTTGATCATCCACTTTTGGGACACCCGGTATAATTATATACTTAATGTAAGAGTATTAACTTTAGTGTCTTGCGTTACCTTAATATGAAAAATAAAGGAGTTAAGTAAAGAAGTAATATGCAAGTTTCTATAAAGAGGTTAGTTTTTTAACTGTTTTTAGACTAGTATTACTATGAGAAGATGCCAGGACGGAGCCAAAATGCGTGAATATTTTTACCAGTGGCATAGCTTTATCTGGGGTATGGGGATGTGTAATTGCAATAACAGTTTCGCGGTCAAGGAACTGTGAAAATGGAGTAGATTAAAACTTGCCAACTGTTACGAGTAACCTTTGTTCAGGAGAAGTGTAAGAATAGTAAGTTCTACTAAACTTTGCCTAATAAAGTTGGTTTATTATTATTTTTACCGTCGTCGCCGCTCTACTGCAGGACACCGCCGTCACTGGTGTTGACATTGAATGTCACGTAATTCTCTCTCATTGGCTTAGAATGATGGAGCGCATAAACTTGTTTCTGCGCATATTTTTTGCTAGCATCTTCTCATAGTAATACTACTTTACCACTGGTATCTTTTTGCTAGTTCAAAACAATTATGCAGTAATAATTTCGTTATAAATTTGTTCCTGGTTGAATCTTGATTTTATTAACTCCTAACAGGTATTAAAAAATGCTTTCGGTGCTATCTCTAACCCCTTGGACGGTTTGTTGCTTTTATAAAGTTTAAAATTACTAATGCTTCCTCCACCAGTAACAACACAATTGGATAATAAAATTATAGACTAGTTCACAAGTTCAAAGCTCGTAAAAATATGAGTGAGGGCTCATTGGATTCGGAATAACATCTAGAAAAATGTGCAAAAGTTTTATACCCGCACATAAACAATTGCAAAAAGTTATAAACAAATGAAGAGTGAAAAAATAACGAGTTTCGTTTTTTTTCAAATAACTCGAAAACTATTAATATCTAAGAAATTTTAAAGAAAAATTCTTAAAGAGGAAGAAATTTCCAACAAAAACGTCCGGACTCCCGAAACTCTATCTCTATTATTAATCATTTTAATTTAATGTTGAAAATAGAGCTCCGCGCGGCGAACAGTAAGCCGTTACGATGCTCTGAAACCGGCCGTAATAAGTAAAAATATTTTTTCATGTTATTAAATATTAATTTAAAATTTTTTAAAAATTATGGTATTATTTAGACACTTAAAGGAACAATATCCCGTTGGAAAAAATATTTCACCGATTTTTCATAAAATGAGATTATTGTTAGTTAACAATTTTTTTTTTGAATTTGCGTTTATATTTCAAGTCGGATAATTGTTAAATAATAGTCACTAAAATTATTTCGCTTCGTGGAGACCTCATGTCAACTATACTTTATGGGATTATGATATTGCGATGTTTTCAATTGTTATAGTCTATTAGTTATTAATTATTTAACCTAACAAAAAACTATAAAATGAAAAAGAGAAGTTCAAAGTTTTTTATTAATTTTAATTATTATTACTATTTTCATATTCAAAAGTACTATAAGATTTCATAACCTTTAAATTCTCATTGCTATTTGTTTAAACAAATTTTATAAACAAATAGATAAATTACGTATTTTTGAAAATTATTTTTTTTGTAATTTTGTTTGTTATAAAATATTATGATTAAAAGAAGAAAAATTTTTTTAATTGTCTATAATCATTTTTTTCTTGTTTATTATTTAAACAAATTATTAAGAAAAGAATTTATTCTTAAAATTTATAATTTACAATTTTCTATAAGCTGGTAAAAAGAAAAAAAATTGTTAATTTATTTGTTTATTTAATAAACAATTTGTAGTCAACAATCGCGGAATGTGTTTATATTTTTTCTAGATATAAAAAAATTACCGTTGTTTATTGTTTATTAAATAAACAAATAAATTAACAACAAACATTTTTTTTCTTTTTACTAGCTTATAGAAAATTGCAAATTATAAATTTTAAGAATAAATTTTTTTTTAATAATTTGTTTAAATAATGAAAAAAGGAAAAAAATGATTATAGACAATTAAAAAAATGTTTTAAGAAATCTTTTTTCCTTTATAATAATTTATAACAAACCAAATGGCAAAATTTTTTTTCGAAAGTACGTAATTTATCTATTTGTTTATAAAATTTGTTTAAACAAATAGCAATGAAAATTTAAAGTTTATGAAATCTTATAGTACTTTTGAATATAAAAACAGTAATAATAATTGAAATAGATAAAAAAAATTCTCTTTTTCATTTTTTAGGTTTTGTTAGATTAAATAATTAATAACTAATAGACTATAACAATTAAAAACATCGCAGTGTCATAATCCCATAAGAATAGTTTGCATAAGGTCTCCACGAAGCGAAATAATTTTAGTGGCTTTTGTTTAACAATTATCCGACTTGAAATACAAATGCAAATTCTAAAAAAATTTGTTAACTATCAATGGGCTCATTTTATGAAATACCGGTGAAGGAATTTTTCCAACGGGATATTGTTCCTTTAAGTGTCTAAATAACACCATAATTTTTTAAAAGTTTTAAATTAATATTTAATGATAAAAATAGTATATTATATTACTAGGAGTAGAACGCACTCTTTTTTTGTGTTGAGCCCAGGCTCAACTGGGCGAAACACAAAAAAAGGCGTTCTACTCCGTGTAATATATACTATTTTTTCTTCAAGCGTATTAAAATGCAAAAATTCATTTATTTATCATAAATGTACAAATATTCAAACTACAGTCTTACATGTTGACACAATATGACAAGTGGCTAGTGGATAGCGCGCCACCGGTGGCTTTCGGTATTAACATTATGTTACTAGTAAAACAATACCCACTGCGGTGGCGCTTTCGGAACTAACATTATGTTACTAGTAAAACAATGTCCACTACGGTGGCGTTCGGTACTAACATTTTGTTACTAGTAAAACAATGTCCTACTTCTACTTCTGTTTTTGGTGACATAATTTAAACATTTTAATATGCTTGAAGAAAAAATATATTTTTACTTATTACGGCCGGTTTCAGAGTGTTCGCCGCGCGGAGCTCTATTTTTAACATTAAATTAAAATTATTAATAATAGAGATAGAGTCTCGGGAGTCGGAGCTTTTTTATTGGAAATTTCTTCCTCTTTAAGAATTTTTCTTTAAAATTTCTTAAATATTAATAGTTTTCGAGTTATTTGCAAAAAACGAAACTCGTTATTTTTTCAATCTTCATTTGCAATTGTTTATGTGCGGGTTTGAAACTTTTGCACATTTTTCTAGACGTCATTCCGAATCCAATGAGCACTCACTCATAGTTTTACGAGCTTTATCAGGAATTAACACGGCTTTGAACTTGTGAACTAGTGTGTTAATAATTGTTTTGCTCCAGACGTGTACCGATAGATGCATCGAGTTTAAAGACTGTGTGCAGTGTCAACAATATAAGTCTGGCCCATTAAAAAATCCTGAAGAATGCGCCGCAAAATGTAAAAAATTTGTGCCAATCCCTGTAAAGGAAGTGAAAGGTAAATCGATTACATTTTCATCATCACACATTTTGACCATAATATTTGCATTCCAGCTGATGAAGAGAGTGGTGAGGTAATGTGTACTTATCACGATGATGAAGATTGCAGATTTGCATACGTGTACTATTACGACGAAAACAATAAATTCCAAATCAGGGCTCAAGAGGTACCAACGTGTCTTCCACCGGTAATGATGCTGTTCTTTGGTTTATATCTTGCTTTGTTAAAACTGGATTATTTTTTAGGTTCATCTACCGGTAATCGTTTTGGGAGTCATAGCCGCAGTTCTTCTTACAGGTATGGCTACCTTGTTGTTCTGGAAATTGCTCACAACCATTCACGACAGACGGGAGTTTGCCAGGTTCGAGAAGGAAAAGATGATGGCTAGATGGGATACGGTAATTATGATTAATCAAAATTTAAAAATGTTACTGTGTGCAACAAAATCACAGTGGATAAAAAAACCTCATTTGATTTGGAAAGTAGTGATTTTAAGCTATTTTTCATTACAATACAAAGTAAGATAGTGATTGGCCAAAGAAACTTACACCTACTTAATGAATATGTAAGAAAAACCATGAAGTGTCCTTATAACTTCTATGCATGTTCTGGTTTAAGTAATTAAAGTTGTGTCAGCTGTTGTCAAATACGGTTTTTAAGATAGACTTGTATCTACTTTCATAGTTCCTTACTTGCGTCTAATAACTTCATGAACTTTGATGACGAAATGACAAAACTGTCTTCTCAGACGAAACCTGGTTTCATCTCAGTGATTATATTAATCAGAACGTTTTTTTCATACGTAGATAGTTAATGTTTGATGTACCATTAATAAGAGAAGCATTATTATTCGTCCTATTTTTTCCTTTATGAAACTTCAGCTTGATTTCAACGAATGGATTTTGGTTATTCCCAAGATAGCACCAGAACACACAGCTGCCATCAAAATGTTACAAGTCGTTATTCGAAATCGTTTAATTAGTCTTAATCCTGTAAATGGATTTCCTCCAAATCATTTAATTTTGCTCCATGTGATTTTTTCTTGGAGATTTTAAAAAAATTCAACGTTTCAACTTATATTCCTGATTTTGATAATCTTAAAACCAGAATTTGCAGAGGAAAACGAAGGAATCAACAATCCTATTTAACCCTCTACGAAAATAAGTTCTGTACGGCGAAGTGGGCGATAATTCTAATCAACCCAACGTGATATCCCCTTGATAATGATCCTTCTTGAATCTAACCGCAATCTAGGCTTGTATGAATTTCCAGTGGAGCATGGAGAAGGTGTCTCTTTTTGACAGTTTCGTCACTTGTCATAACACTGAGGGCGTTTTGCAGCACATTTTTTAACTGGTTACAATAAGTATTAGCATAAATATATAGTGCAATATTTATTATACTCACTTTTTAGCAACCTAATGACTAATTCTATCAAGATGATGTCTTTTATTATTAGAAAAATTAGAATTTGATCCACAAGATTGTTTTAATGTGTATATAAGCTAAATTTCCATTTTAGTTTCTATAATTCATTTTGGCACAGTATGAGAATAGTTGCTTCAGTTGAAGGAGTTCTTAATGTTGTTCATTCATCTCAGTCAAATTGGTATGGTATTTGACTGATTCCCAATTCCCAATCTGTATTTCTCTATAAAATGTAACATGTAATATAACGGCTTCAACATTTTTGGGAGTAATTCCTGAGAACACTTCCTTTCTTTTCAACACTATAAATCGTTTATCTGTGTTTGTAAAAAAATTTAACAGTTCATCAATACATGCTAAATAAAATTATGACTTCTGCAAAATTTATGTTAAATTTTGATCGAGTTGATGCAACAGAATTAGAATTTCTGTTCTGTTTTGTAGTGAATTCATTCTTTAAAAGTCTTTTTTTAGATTCATTTTTTCGCAGAACATGTTTTTTAGGGACAGTCCCGAATTTTTAGCATTTAGCATTTAAGCAGGATTAGGAAGTCCAATATCTCTGTATCTGTTTTATTTTTATACATATAAAATATTTGTTTTTCAGGGCGAAAATCCCATCTACAAACAAGCTACATCGACGTTCAAAAATCCTACTTATGCAGGAAAAGGTTAAAACTGATCTGACGAAATTCATTGTAAATACGAGTATTAACTTAAGATATTAACAAATTGCCATGTTTTCAAATTATTTGATGGTGTTTAAGTAACTGAAATTATTGATGATTCGAAGTAATTTATAATGTACTGTGCCTAAATATTTATAACAAAGTGTCTTATTTTCAGTAACGTAGATTTGTACATATATTTAATTTTTTGGATTATTTAATAAAGTAAACATTAATTTTTATATTATATCTATACATATTGTTTAGTACTTAATTTATTTTTTGTAGTTTACTATTTCCATAATTGTGTCACATTAAATTATTTTGAAATACATTCAATTTATGCTTATACATAATAATAGACTTTAACGAACTGTTTAATTAATTTCATTGTAATTTTGATAATATTATTAACACCCGACTGTTGGTTATTTAGATTGTATAGATTTTTAAAATTGTTTAATAAATTTATTGTTTTTATTATTATTTGTTTAACTTATATCCCGATTTTTGATGGTGTTGGTTATTTCTCGTCGAAAAAACTTACTGATCAGATTGTTTACAAAAATATTAGTAAAAGAATATAATGTACCTGAAGTTTCGAACGTTCACTTGAAC
Organism: Rutpela maculata; assembly: GCA_936432065.2. Classification (NCBI taxonomy): domain Eukaryota; kingdom Metazoa; phylum Arthropoda; class Insecta; order Coleoptera; family Cerambycidae; genus Rutpela; species Rutpela maculata. The sequence goes on from OW386286.2 coordinate 249,394,680, forward strand.
GAATTTCATATGAAAAGGAATAATTATTAAAAACTACAAATCGACTTAGGCGTACCATTTTGCTGGCAACGATACTGTCGTTGCCAGCAAATATTACCAGAAAAATTGTACGCCTAAGTCGATTAACTAGAAATTTTCATATCGAATTCGTTCAAGTGAACGTTGGAAACTTCAGATACATAGAATATAATAGAGATTTATCTTAAAAAAAATAGAGAAAGTAAATAAATATATTCTTATCGAAACACTTTGACTTGTGATGTTTAATGTCAAGTCTTTGACTGAATAAAATAACGTAACGAGTAGAAGTTACAATCGGGCGCGGTCGACTGCGAAGACCCATTTGATTAATGTTTTGCTTGAATGCGACATAAATTCACTTTTATGTGGTGCCACTGAGAATAAATACACAACTACACAGATAGCACGAGGTTATCCTACGAACATCCTAGGGATATAAAAGCAGGATATAGCAATATCCTGAGGATATCCTAAAAGACGACTACAGACGTCCCTGGGATCCAGAATGTACACTATTTTCCATATCCTCAGGATATCCCACAAAGGTATTTTTGGATATCCTCAGGATCAACCTGGGACCCTTAGAGGATCTGTTTTATGCCATCCTTAGGATATCCCACAAAGGTATTTTTGGATATCCTCAGAATCAACCTGGGACCCTTAGAGGATCTGTTTTATGCCATCCTTAGGATATCACTGTAGGCTTTTATAGAGTAGTTTACCTAAATAGCCAGACTGCAAGTTGCTTTCAAACAATGTTAGCAACTTGTTACGCTATGCCATTCATTGCTTAAAAAACTGTTTGCATTTCATGCCAAAATAATATTTTTACTACTTGAAAGCATTATGTTAGTATTGTTTACTTGAAACTATACCAGAACATTTAATTTAATAGTAGCAAAAATATTATTTTGGCATAAAATGCTTACAGTTTGCTATTCTTTGGAGCACACGATGATAGGGTACAAGCTGCCGACTTTGAAAGCAAATTTTCGATCAGTCTTACCTATTTAGATTACTGAACAGTGCTTTCTTGGGTAACGTCTTCCACCGTTTATATCGGAACAGTGATTTCTTGGGTATTGTCCTGCACCGTTTACATTGGAAGAATGATTTCTTAGGTATCGTCTTGCACCATTTATATCGAAGTTCTGAAAAGTCACCTCTACATCACCCCAATTCTACGATAATAAATGTGATGGTTTTGAAGATACGAGAATATTTACATCTTAAACTAGTCTATTGACAAATTTCGAAAAAATAGACATTGTTCCCGTGATTTTTCCAGTAGAACCCAATTTCTTTAAGTTATTATTTAAATATGTTGGCATTCAGAAAGGCAGCCTTTCCAGACTATGATAAGAATGGTACAAAACAGCAATACTTAAGAAATCAATAACCTCTTACTTATTAAAATATATCAATTTTTCCATATCTAATTGATCCATTATAGATTAATTAGATAGATATATTGTTTTATGAATAGTTGATATACAGACGATGATGATGTCCTGGCAATAATGATCCCAACAGTTCTTGTCTTCCCATGTTCTTATGTTCCATTTTGTATCCTTATTTGTAAACGACTTCATAAAGAACCAAAAGCACAAGACGCAACTTAATTATTAATAAAGTCAGTAAGTAACCAACAAATTCAGTTCCTTTAAATAGCTATAAAGGGTAATTACAGTAGTAAATAACAAATAGACACGTTATCAATATTTTTATTTTAAAATAAACGAAGCAAAACAAAAATATATATCAACATATATTACCTTTCCGTTTCACAAAAACACGAGTGACCCATTATGAAAGCGGGGTCTCTAAAATTTTTATTTGTTGACCGATTGAAACTATTTTTTTCTAAATGACAGAGCCTCAATATGACTCTACTATGGTGTTTTTTTTTTCTATGGTGTTAAGTTTAAGACTGAAATTTAAAATTTCAAAGTTTCGAATTTTCTTCAAAGCCAAAAATCCAAAAAAAGCATTAGTAATTTTTCTTATCTCTAATCTGACTTTGCCACTACATTTTTAGGATACTCTCAAATGGGTGTGACCGAAATTTAACAAAAAAATATCAGTTTATTACAGAAATATAGCATAATTAAATTTTATATTGTAGAATTTTTAATCGGTATGGTGCTGTATCTAAACACGTTCTAAAGAATGAGAATTTACAACAAAGATAGACATTCCGTTCGCTACAAAAAATGACCAGTCTGGACTTTTTGCTTTCTCTTTGTCAGTATAGGTGCAGGGGAGCGGGTTGAACATGGCTTACTATGTCCGGGCGGTGGAAGCGGTCATGTAACCTGGTAAATTCTAATTGAAATTCCACATCGATGTTTTGTTGAGACTTAACTCTTGCAATGTGATATATGTTACCGGTCGTCGAGAAATACCCTTGCCAGCATTTCCTGTCATCAGGTTCGGCCCTAGGCACAACCGTTAGCCGTTTCACCACGATTTCCAGGAGTTGGGCTTAGGGCCGAACCTGATGACAAAAAACGTTGGTAAAGGGTTTTTTAGATTGTTTTCAACTCCTGGTAATATACCCTAATAGCACAACATTGTCCTGTGGACATCTGAAGGACGTCCTCGACAGACATACAGTACATCCGATGGACGTTCGTTTTTGGTCCAAAGTACATCCGACGGGCAGCCGAGGGACGTGCAATTGTCACAACTTGGGACAATATTTGTACATTCTAATTATTTAGAAAAAAAAACCGGAATGAGCAGGGATCGAACCGTCGATCTCGTGACTTGTAACTCGATGTTCTCTCACTCGGCCACCAACTTGGCTTATTAGTGTTTACTTAAGACTGTACAGTTGACTAATATAACTATTTTTATTTCAAAATATAGAAGGTACCTATTTGAATGTTTAATAAATATTTACTATCAAATAATATCATTAATAATTTACAAAAAAGATTAAAATTAAATTATTAATGATAAATTACAAATTACTATAAAAAATAAACTACAAATTTTACAGAAATAACGGTCAAATGTAAACAAAAATATTGTAAAATTGGAAAACCAGTTTTGTTAACGTTTTTTTGTTTTTATATTAAATAGACGTCCTGCTGCTGTCCCTATAGGGACCTAAAATGTGCGTACTTGCCGAAGGACGTCCGTTGCGGCACATATGTTGGACGTTAAGTGTGCTATTCGCTGGTATGTATACATATTTCGGAAACGTGTTGGAGAGAAAGCGATATGGAGATATTATCATTTATTGCAAAATATAATATTTAAATCAACGGACACGAAAAGGACGTCCATCTTCTGTCCCTATATGGACATAAAATGACCATACTTCCCGTACATAAAATAGACATACAGAGGACGTCCATTCTGTACAATTTCAAAGTAAATCCAATGATAAACGTCCGGTAGGCGTCCCGTTCATGTCCATGGACGTCAGTACATTAAATGGACATAAAAGGGACGTCCGGCGGACATCGTGTGCTATTAGGGATATTTCACATTGCAAGAAAAGTCTCAACGAAGCATCGACATGGTATTTCAATTAGAATTTACCAGGTCACATGCATGACCACTTCCACCGCCCGGACATATAGTAACCTTGTTCACCAGAAAAAAATGTGTATCCATAGGCTTTTCAAAACCATGATAGATTCCTGCAACAGCAACTAAATTTTTAGATAGAAATAAAGAAACTAAGATATAGGGGCTAGATATCCTCGAAGGTCCTGAATCAACTGACCTTTTGCACAGTACAACACTTGCTTGTATAATATAGTAAATAAGTATTATAGTTTTTAAAAGCCACCGTATATTTGATGAACAACTTCATAGCCAATATTCTTCCTTTCTTTTTCCATTTTTTTGCCTTATTTTTATTGAAAAAATCTTCTATGCAATCATAATTTATAACTTTTTCACCGTTCAATTTATCTAAAGGCTGAAATTAATTTGCGCTTGGAAAAGTTATGGGATTTTTTTGGCCTCTATCGGTGTAATCTCTAACAAAGGTTCATTTAATATTTTTTCTTTCCACAAAATTAAGCTGCAAAAACAAAAATTATAAGGTTAGATAAAAAATATTTATACTTGCCACCTTTCAAGTTGTTTCTTTTTACCTGTAGTCTTAGCATCAAGCTTTTTCAATTGTAACCATATTTGCTATGTTTAGCTTTTAGAAACAGAAAATTAAATCGATTCACCTTCACTAAACTGTAAACAGCTGATTGAAAAGTAGGGTTAGAGTAATACCAACTTCGATTGAAGCGCTAACGGGAAATTTGTAAACTAATCCCGCGGTTCGATTCCACCGCATTTAGTTTTTTTTTTTGTTAAATTTGTTTAATGCATATAAGTATATTTCATGTTTTAACATTTTTGTAGAAATATGTTTCTCGAAAAAGATGGCAAAAATGCTCCCCTGTTTGGATATCCGTGGGCAAACTGGACAGGATAGGTAACCCATGATATCGATTCTATTACATCCGTAGGATATAGATATTTTGTACATCTATAGGATACCGATATCCCGTCGGGATATCCGTAGGATATCCATAATTGGGTCTTTACAGGACATTAATATCCAATCGGGTCAACCCTGGGATGACCTGGGGATATATCTATGAGATATCCCAAATCTGGGACAACGGGGCTATAATAGGATATTCTCAGGATATCATGTGCTGTCTGGGTAATAGTTTGTAATTGTTCAAATAGGTATTCGCAGTCGGCAACAGTCAACTGCAACTGTGAAAATTGTTTAGAGAATTTAAAAATGCTACCTCAAATTCCAAATTGTATCAGTGTCAACGTTTAAGAATAAAAGGCATCAGGTATTCCACCCTCCCAGGCAGCAAGGTGCCGTCATTATGACGTCGTTTTTTCGGCATTAATTACGTCAATTTCACCTTCAGCATGACGTAAAAATGACGTGAAAAAAACGGCACAATGTCACAGCTCAATGACGTCATACATATGACGCCAATATGACGTATTGGTAATCAGTGAATTTTGCAAACCTCTCATTATAATATTTTTCCACAATTATTATTAATAAAGTTTTTGACGAAAAAAAAAACCGGAATGTGCAGGGATCGAACCGCGGACCTTTTGACTCGCAACCTAACACTTAACTCACTGAACTATTGAACATCTTTATTTAAATATGTTTAAAAGCTGTATACCTAGTTAGAAATAGCAAAACAAAATTATTATTACTATGTGGCGAAAATTGAACTAGTCACTAAATACTTCTATTTATTTTTATTTTATAATGATTTATTTCACGTCATTTTAATAACGTCAAAATAATGACCTAAAAGAAACGTGTATTTAAATATCACGTCTCTGGTACGTCATTTATTAATGACGTCAAAAAAATGACCTAAAAGAAACGTGTATTTGACGTCTTCATGATGATGTCAGAAGTACGTTATAAATATCACGTCTCTGGTACGTCATTTATTGGGACAATGACGTCGGCGACGAAAAATCACCTTTAAAAGACGTCATAATGACGTCACCCTGCTACCGCTAGATTCTGATAAGGTAAGAAAAGAGCCGCATTTTTCAATAATAGATATTGATATCTTCAAGATTTGATTTTTAAGATCGAATAGCTTCGAAAGAGCGCGTTCTAGAAAAAGGATATCCATAATTTTAGTGTTATTTTCACCCAAAATAAAGATTGTACCCGAAGTATTGTCCTATAGTCTGTGAACACTCTGTATAATGTTCCAGAGTATGTGACAACTATCAGGCGTCAGTGTGGTATATCGCCGTCGATTCTATGATCAAGGGGGGCACTTTTATTGGGTTTGTCGATCGCACCACTTCAACCCTCAAGCGGTGTTTTAGGACCGACCCTTAAATTTTAAATGGCAAAGGTGGTCAAGTAGTACATCGTTTTATCATTGTGATATATCAATGTTCTCATATCTAGTAATGATTTTTCTACAGTGTTATATCAGAATGTTCTGCTCTGGTACTCTCATGTCCCACAGTGCCGGTCTCTCCTGGACTTCTGATATTAATTTCCCTAAATCAAAGTCGCTGTCATCCATTTTCTTGTCTCTTATTTCAAGCTAAATTTGGCTAACCCGCATCAACTTTACAACTGGAACACACAGCGGTTATAGTAAGGCCCACATATAATTCAGCGATATCAAAAAGCTCGCAAAAATGCGTAAAGGACAAAGACGACCGCTTTTGATTAGTGTACCGCCCGCCAGTCCACGTTGACTACCGCCGGTCTACGTTGACTACATAGTTTATTCCAACCTATCATCATTCCGGTAGAGAAAATTTCAACCAATTATATTCAATGGGAGTGGCCTACATTCTTGTTAGGAAATACCCAGATAGCAGAAGGACGTACTAAAAACGTCCAGGGGACGTTTGCATAGGACATGGCTTTAAGACGTAAGGCATACAGAAGACGTCTTTGGGACCTCCATTGTTACAAATCAGTGTGTCTCTGGGACGTGTTATTCTGGTCTGTTCTAGACCCAAGAAAGACCTTCAAGTCTCAAAAAGACCTTCATGAGATATAACGGTTTTATAAACAATTAACCTTTATAAAAAACCAACTAAAACTTTTTCGCAATTATTTTGACGGAAAAAAAACCGCCGACCTTTTGTTTTGTAAGTCAACAACAACAAACAACAAAACAAATTTATTTGGTATTTAACGATATAAGAATGCGCCTCGCCGGATCCCGGACCGGAGCCAGTCCGACAATCACGGCGTGCAGTGTCGTGGTAAATGTGGAGCTGTGCGGGGTGGGTCGGTTCGACTTAACGGTAATTAAATTTGGTTGCTAGAAACTCCTGTCTGCCGCAAGCAGACTTAAGAACTAATTAAAAATTAAAAACATGTGCCCACATGGGCCAAAAACTAATTAAAATACACTATAAATAACTAAAAACTCACTAGGCAAACGCACTTTTGGAAAATTTTGATTGTTCATACGGGAAAATAGATTAAACGAAAAAATCCGTTCGAACAAATGACAACCTCGTGGTCTGACAGCTGTCGATGAAGGTAGAGTAAGTTAAAAATTATATGATTTAAAAAGTTTAGATTTATAGGATGTTATCGGCCTAGAGGAGATTTGGAAAGACAAAAAGAGGATAAAAAGGATAAAGGAACAAAATTGTACAGACATAAAAAGAGGGGAAAGGGGATAAGATGTAAAGTTGGTGAAAGATGAAGGGTAGGGTAGAGATAGGTTATGGCAGAGGGAAGGTGTGGCTAGGGTTGTAAGTCAACGCCTTAAGTCACTCGGCCACTGAACGGCTTTCTTATTATGTACTTAAAGACTGTATAGTTGGAAGTAGCAAGTCAGCAACCCGGCTGTAATTTATTATGTTATCATTAATCTTTCATTTTCATCTAATTTTATTAAAGGAACTCGATCTGCACAAATAAGCTGCCGGATATTAGACTAATATTTAATTAAGGTTTCATATTTAAAACTGAACTCGGTCATTTTTATTCGTGAAAATTCTTATTTCACGCAAAGAATAATCCATTTGGATATGAAATGTATTATTTTCCAAATCCAGAGAATATGAAAATGACAGGGGGCCTAATATGGACGTACAAAAGACGTACATTCTTTGACTTCCCAAGGACGTACCGCTATGGACGTCTTAAGGACGTACATATTAGGTCTAATACGTTCAGACCATATGAGGATCAAAGCTGGACGTCGTGTGCCATGTGGGTATATGACCATTTTTTTGTGATGATAGTAAAAGAAGCCAGACATCTTTATGGCCTTTTTGTAAATAAACTGAAAGTGGTATGCGGTCGGAACCCTTTACGCTTTTTTGCGAGCTTTTTTATATCATTGAACTATATATGGGCCTTACTATACACTTAATGAAAATAATGAGAGGACGAGCGTCAAAATGACATGTTTGCGTTTCTATCGTTTAGTATAGAACGCAACTGCATGTAGGTATAGTAGTGACAGCGAGATATTGTAGAATGGCCAGCGGGCTGTCAAAAACCGTGCCGATAAAGCCCGGTCAGACTAGGCTGGTTGCTAGTAAGATTGGTAGAGTATGAGGTGGCCTAAGAACTTACGATCCCTACCAAAATATGTCATTAGCAATGAACATCTGATGTGAAATCACACCAGATGCAAGGCCTTATTCAACATATTGTAAGAATTTGTGTAATGTTAATTAAGCAAAGAACTCGTACCTGGAACGGGCTCGCAATGACCCGCTTTTGACGTCGGGGGTAATTATCCTCGCATTTTGAGTCACTGTTCTGCATGCTGGTAATGAGGATAAGTTGTAAAATGTAACACTACAGATCGTAGTATACGTCAGACCATATTTCGGGCCAGTACGGACGGTTCTTCTAGAGTGAGATAACTGCGCCGCTACTGCGCGTTTGAAAAACAAGAATAGTCTGACTTTTCACTTCCGCACTGACTTCTTCGCCTAAAAGCTCTATATTAAGGAACCTCATTACTCTATCAATCTTGGGTTGTGAGCCGCTGGCTGCTATTTGTTGGTAGTAGCACTAGCAAGCAGCGGCTGGCAATAGTAGCAATGTGGTTACATTGCGCTGCTGTTATCTCAGTTATCAACATGTCGTCTGTGGGTCCACGCAAAGAATATTTCAGATTATTGTTAAGAATAACAGTGAGGGAACTTAATTCAAAAATGCTTAAACGCAAACAGACAATGGTGGATTAGATCATGGATAAGACGAAGAAAAGAGTTAGGAGCATCTGCACTTAGTCCAGCAACTTTTAAATCCTCTAATAACTTAGAATATGATGCGTCCTTTACATTTCTCTTTAAATAATCCTCACATGAGACATCCCACAAACGGGGATACTTTTGAAACATTCAGAAATTGTATAATTTCTTTTTCCGACCACTTTAGCTCTGCCATCTTCATACATGCATTAACAGAGAACAAAATAATTTCACACCACCACGTGATAAGTACTGTTGGTGTGCTGTACTGGTCATACTAGGCTAGTGGCTGGTGGCAGCAAAGACGAAAGGATCACGTGATCGGCTAGTTGCTGGTAACAGTTGAACATGCCCAACTTTAGTAGCAGCTGGTAAATACTCGCCGGCTAACGAAACCAGCGGCTATTTCTGTGTTCACATTACGCTACTTGATGGCTGTTAACTAGCGGCTGACTAACTAGCGGCTAGTAAACAGCCTAGTCTGACCCGGGCTTAAGCAGCCGAGACCGACAAAAGCGCCCGACCGATACACTTTTTGTTCTTTCGATCTCCTTTATGTATTTTTACAACTATATAAATAAAGTTGACTAGACACTTGTTAAGCGTGTAAAAAATAAAAATAATGTACTCACAGTTTCAGGGCAGCTTACTCACGTTCCCATATTGATGGATACTTTATTTAGTTCATTACATGCTTGTTACGGTGGTCTCTCGTTGACAACAACACTATTGCGGATTAATCATAGAGCCTGTACAAGTTTATATCTTCCATCTTCCTCTCGAACATAGAAAGAATAATATAATAATCAACAAGTGATCAGTTTTTGGTGTAACACATTTTAGAGTACACTATAAGTAGTTATGACAGAAAGGGAACCGTATACATAACCACAAAGCTAAAATGTAAAGGTAAAAAACAAACTTTGTAACAAAATCATAATCACTCTCTTTGTGAACCTCACAAAAACTGTGCTGGCACAATACAGGTAACATACTTTAAAAAACTTCTTAGCCAAAGCAGGCACGGTACTTCCTCAAAATCCCCGACTCGACTCTCGACTTGACGCAGTGTTGCCAGGTCAAAATTTTAAAAGTTATCAGAAAATGCTGTAAAAAGTTACTAGATCTGACTAAAATTTCCCTAAATTTAAAATTAAAGAGAAGGGAGTTTTAATTTTTTTTTGTTGGATAAATATTTTCACACTATGAAAAAAATATATTTTTTAAAAAACTCAGACTTGTTTTCTGTAGGACATGTAATTTTTTGGGGCTGTTATATTAACAATTAACAGCATAGCATCTGCAAATGAATGCAGTTGTTTACTTATTGCCTTTTCCCCTTTCCCTTCTATGCCAGTGAACTCTGGAATAGAGTTCACTGTTCTATGTAATAGCGCAGTCGTTGAAGGTATTTCCTCCTTCCTTGCAAAATGAATAATTTTTTTTTATCGAGTTCGTGAAAGTGTATAGAACATAAAAAACAAATGAAAAAAAAATTTTTTTCATCCATTTTTTCAAAATTTTATTAGGACATTTTTTGTTCAGAAACTCGTGATCTATCCACCTGTATTTTTATTTTTTCCTACCCTAACTTAATTTCAAAATTATGAAAGAATGGATGAAAAAAAAAATAGTTTTTTCACTCTTTTTCTGTTCTGCATCGGAGCGGAATGTAAACTTTTTAGGATATTATTCTGTACACTTTCACGAACTTATTAGAAAAATAATTATTCATTTTGCAAGTTTTTGGAGATTTTACTATAAAATTTTCTCTGCCGTCTGGGCTATAATGACTCACATACGACATCAGAGTGCTCTCTCTGTCACTCTGTCTAATTATTTCAGACTTAGTTTACGTGTATTAAATGGTTCGCAACTAGAAAGAAATGTTTGTCTGCCAACCACTAGAGAGACGGAAACAAATCTGACGAACCAAAAATCACTAGAAATAGGCATTTTCATAAAAGTTTTCACTAAATCACTAGATGAAAAAAAAACTCTAGATCTAGTGTTTCACTAGACCTGGTAACACTGACTTGACGATTATTTTTTGCGACCTCCGTCATAGACGCGATAGATATACGCGTAAAACTATGGCACATTTCTAAATTCACCGGTGGACGCGCCCGGTAAATAAAATACGAACCTGATTGGCTCTGTTTTTCAAAATAGCCAACCATATAATGTTATTACTTACCGGTGCGCTGCACCGGTGAATTTTGAAATCTGCGGCTATATTGGTGAATTTAAAATTACATTCTGGCGCGCTTACAATTTCTTAAGTGTTTAGACAGGATGATAATTATAAGTGTAACATCCACCTGAATAGAATTATTTTAATCAGGCACCGAAAAATGAATCCTGAACTTTGATTTTGATATTTGCAAAGATAAGGAAAAAAAATACATTATTGATAAACACAATCGTGAAAATAGTATATGACAACTCAGATAGCACAGAGACGTCTTTAAGAAGTCTTAAAGCCGTCTTCCTCAGACATTCACGATGTCTTAAAGACGTCCTTGTACGCCTTACAGACGTCTGGAAGACGTCTTATTTAGGCCTCATGTTACAAATCGCGACGTTTTACAGACGTCTTTTCGAGGTTCATTGTTGGTCTAAAACAGACCTAAAATTGAAAAAATACATTTGCATATTGGTTTTATAAGCAACCTTTATAAAAACCAACTAAAACTTTTTTGGAATTATTTTAACGAAAAAAAAAAACGGAATCAGTAGGGATCGAACCGTAGACCTATTGACTCGTAAGTGAACACTTAAACTCCGCTGCCACTGAGCGGTTGTAATTTGTTCTCTTAAAGACTCTATAGTTAGCAAATGCAACTACTAGATTTTGCTGGACAATTCGGCTGTTATTTATTATGTTATCATTAATCTTTCACTTATATTTAATAATGTCATTAATAATTTATAAAAAAGATTAAAATTAAATTATTAATGACAAATTACTACAAATACATAAACAAAATACACTGCACATGTTACAGAAATATCTGTCAAATATAAAGAAAAACATCGTAAAATTGAAAAAACAGTTTTGTTAACATTTTTTTGCTTCTATTGGGCAATACTAACATTGACATCGTAATTACGACGTCTCTAAAACGTCTTTAAGACGTAGAAATCAGACATCTTAAAGACGTCTAAGGAAAGAGGTCTTCAAGACATCTTTATAAGGAATAAGACGTCCAGACCTAAATAAGACTTAATATGGATGTCCTAAAGATGTCTTGTGCTATCTGGGAACTGGTATACAATACGGGATCTCTGAAAGTAGGAAAAATCTCTCCCAGTTTCTGTTATAACTCAGTACCCTGTATTGTAATATTAATGTTCTATTACGCGTTTTTTCTACCTATTGCGATTCAAATTGATTTTCCCGCTTTGGTAATACGTGCGGCGTGACGTTACGCCGAAGATACTTTGCCACATGTCAGGCATTATTCACATAGGACTCCATAGCGTAGGCAGGGGTTTTTGGGGTCGCTAAATAGAAACTTTATTTTTTGACCCTCGGACAGATTTTTGCGATTTCTGACCATTGTGCTAAATTAACGAATTTGGACAAACATTTCGTGGGAAAGTTCCGACATGTTCCACCCACATAGCACACGACGTCCCAAAGACGTCCAGTTTTGATCCTCATATGGTCTGAACGTCTTAGACCTAATATGGACGTCCTTAGCGGTACGTCCTTGGGAAGTCAAAGAATGTACATCTTTAGTAGGTACGTCCATATTAGGCCCCCTGTCATTTTCATATTTTCTGGATTTGGAAAATAATACAATTTATATCCAAATGGATTATTCTTTGCGTGAAATAAGAATTTTCACGAATGAAAATGACCGAGTTCAGTTTTAAATATGAAGCCTTAAATTCCAGAGTTGCAAAAGATTTAAATTAATTATTATTATAGCAACTGAAATAAAGTTCTGCTTATTATCAAATATGAAACTATGCAAAAGATCCACAATATTATAATTTCCACAATTTTAAGTTTATAATAATAATTCATAATAATTTTGAATTTTCCGCGCTTCTTGGAATGAAATGTCATGGTCATAAATGCCCCGGCTCGACCGTGTTCGTTTGATGTCATATTTTTTTTCGGGTTGATTTATAAAAGCGTGTGTTCTTTCTTTCTCAGATCTATTTGTCGCTTTTTATTTCCCTCATTGTTGCCCAGATAGCACAAGATGTCTTTAAGACGTCCATATTATATCTCATTTAGGTCTGAAAGTCTTAATTTCTTATAAAGATGTCTTAAAGACGTCTTATTTGTACGTTTTAAAGACGTCATATTTACGATGTCAATGTTAGTATTACCCAACCAAAACAAAAAAACGTTAACAAAACTGTTTTTTCAATTTTACAATATTTTTCTTTATATTTGACCGTTATTTATGTAAAAAGTGTAGTTTATTTTTTATAATAATTTGTAATTTGTCATTCATAATTTCATTTTAACCTTTTTGTAAATTATCGATGATATTATTTGATACTAAACATTTATTAAACATCCAAATACTTTCTACATTTTGAAATAAATAACTATATTAGTCTAAGGTCTAGCAGCTTATTTGTGCAGGTATTGAGTTCCTTTAATAAAATTAGATGAAAATTAAAGATTGATGATAACATAATAAATTACAGCCGGGTTGCTGACTTGCTACTTACAACTATACAGTCTTATAGGTACATATTAACATAGCTGTTCAGTGGCCGAGTGACTTAAGGCGTTGACTCGTACGGGTTTTTTCGTTTAGATTTTTATCCGAGTCAACAACCCAAATTTTGTAAGTGCTTTGCCAAGTGTTGTGTTAATTTTAATTAGCTCTAGGTCTCTCCGTAGACAGCAATTTTTAATATTATTATTAGTTTTTAAGTTTGTTTATAATAAACAGGAAAGCTAATCCCCCCCGTTAACCGTTAGGCCGAACCGGACCTGCCCCGTCCAACGTTACATTCACTACGGCACTACGTGCCATGGTTGTTTGGTTGGCCTCGGGCTAGGATCCGGCAAGGCACATAGTTGATAGTTGTACTTAAATGAAGAATAACATATGTTGTGTTTTTGTTGACTTACAAATCAAAAGGTCGGCGGTTCGTTCCCCACTCACTCCTGTTTTTTTTTTCATTAAAATAATTGCGAAAAAGTTTTAGTTGGTTTTGTATAAAGGTTAATTGATTATAAACCCGATATATCCCATGAAGGTCGTTTTGAAATTTGAATGAACCCAAAGTAAGCTGTTTTGGGAACATCCTAATAATGTCCTATGAAAGCCTTTCTTGGGTCTAGAACGGACCAGAATAAGACGTCCCAGGGACATACTGATTAGTAACAATGGACGTCCCAAAGACATCTTCTGTATGCCTTACGTCTTAAAGCGGACGTTCCTAAGACATCTCGAATGTCCTATGCAAACGTCCCCTGGACGTTTTTAGTACGTACTTGTGCTATCTGGGTAGTAGCTGCCCATTTTTTATGTTAGACATTTAAATTAGAAGATTCTATACAAATTATCTAAGAAAGCATATTGAAACACAAAATCTGCAACTTTATTGAATTTAGGCGACCAATTCTTGTTTTCTGGCACTTGAAGTCCACTACTGTTAACAGATCTGACTTTTTAGAGAAGTAGATTCCCTATACACAAAATACTTAAAGACTTAAAAAAGTAAAGCTTTTCAATAATTCATATTCTCTTTACAGACATGTTCCGACAGATGTCCTGAATTTAAGGATTGTGTCCAGTGCCAACAGTATAAAACTGGTCGTCTGAATGCAACCGATTGTGCCACACATTGTACAAAATTTGTGCCAATACCTGTAGAAGAAGTAGTAGGTAATCTGACTTACAGTTTGCTATTATAGGCGGGTCAATGTGTACGTGTAGTTGAAATATGAAAAAATTAGATACTAATATCTTATTTCATAAAATTGTTTATTTATGTAGCTAGAGCGTCTGCCCAAAATAACATCGCCTCATTAACAGCCAATCTAAACTAGTTTTCGGCAAATCATAAGTTGGATAGATTTAATCAAAATCTTCCCATTGCGCTTGTTATCACGCCAAAAACAAGTTAATACAATAAAATCTCTGCAGTGAGAGAATTTCTTATTCACCTTTGTTGTGTTCAATTTGACCCCATTTTATCAAATAAAACGTTGGTATCTAGTTTTCCTATGTGCAGATACTTTTCTTGCCTTTATTGGCTGGCATGTCATTCTCATATTCATATTCCACATACTTTTAAATTTTAGCTGACGAAGACAACAACGAAATTCGATGTGCCTACTACGATGAAGATGAGTGTAGATTTGCATACGTCTACTATTTCGACGCCGATAACAAAATTAAAGTTCGAGCCCAGCAAGAGAGGGAATGTCCTTCAACAGTAATAGTATCGATTCTTGACGTAGGAATTGTTTTTAAAATTTTTTTCGTAGGTATTCGTGCCTGGTATTGTGGTGGGCGTGATAGCTGCAGTTGTTCTTATTGGCATGGCTATCTTGTTACTTTGGAAACTCCTTACCACCATTCATGACAGGCGAGAATTCGCCAGATTCGAAAACGAAAAGAAGATGGCAAAATGGGAGACGGTAAGTAAAATGTGCTACTGTGTTTTTTTTTTAATAATTAAATAATGTTCACAAGGGAGTACAGTAGGTATTGTACTTATAATATGACAAAAAGGGCTCCAAATGATTTTTTCTGTTGCCCCATATCCAAAGTAAGTGGTAATAGTAACAAAAATCATTAAACATTTACTACAAATTTAATAAATACTGATAAGCCCAATAATATACATGAACAATGCTGCGTGTTATATACAATAAGATTCAGTTTAGTAACTTATTGGTTAATAAGATATGTATAATATGTGTAATTATTATGACGAGAGCTCTCAAAAATATCTGCTCTTGCAATAGGTACAATAAATTCCTAGAGTCTTAAATAGTAATATTACCGGGACACCAAATAATATATACTAGGTGGTTTCATGTACCATAATATGATAATTTGATAATATCAAATCAAATTATAGTTAATATTGATCACTCAAAACTATGTTAATACCACTATACGCCGTGCAAATACAACGAAATGGCGTATCAACAATTAAATACTACTAAAATTTCTAATAACGTCCCTTTCAAATATCAAAGATGTTAATGAGTATCTCTACCAAATTTTCACGTTGTAACTGGAGAAACAATTAACGTTTC
Source organism: Rutpela maculata (assembly GCA_936432065.2). Lineage (NCBI taxonomy): Eukaryota > Metazoa > Arthropoda > Insecta > Coleoptera > Cerambycidae > Rutpela > Rutpela maculata. The sequence goes on from OW386286.2 coordinate 249,410,671, forward strand.
AATTCAGCCCTCTTAAAGGGAGCTTTCAAAAAAAATCACTTTTTAGTGAGTGGTTTTGGCATTTAAAATTTTGGCTTGAGCTCTGTGTTGATGAATCACTGAGAGCACTTTATGCAGGGTGGTTTAGTCCGAAAATGTTCAATAACCGGAACCTACTATGAATTTTTAAATGAAACACCCTGTATATTTTTATATTTTTGGAATACAGTCATTTTGCATACGTCTGTGCTAATTTTATGACTCTTTCCGCCATTTTGAAAATTTTCAGCCAATTTTAATTTTCAATCCAACGTCCCGTGACCAACCAGAAATTGACCTACCAGAATGTGTTGTAATACATCATTAGATTTGTATTGAAAAACTACATTTAGCTGTAGTATGAAAATGACTTTCATTTGAAAATTTTGGGTAATTTCGAAAAAGTGTTTTTATCAACTTTTGACCTCCAATACGTAGTTTTATTCAATTTATTTATGAATGTTAGAACAATTTCTGGTGGATCACAGCACATACTAGGTTGAAAATTAAAATTGTCTGAGAAAAATTCAAAATGATGGAAAGAGTCATAAAATTAGTACAGTCATATGCAGACTGGCCTCTAGATTTCAAGAATGTAAAAATCAAAAGTTGATTGAAGAAGAATTCACTCAACGGTGAAACTGGAAGTAGAAACTTGACAGGTGGATAAAAAATGTCGTTTGGGAACATTTGACATATGCTTAATTTCATCAAGATCCGTTCAAAAATAAAAAAAATGACAGCCGGAAAGTGATCTCGTTGACACCCGGTTTAAGATGTGGTTCTTCAACTAAAAAAATATGTATTTTCAAGAGCATACAAATTGACTCTTTTCCCATTAGTAAAACACATTTTTTTTACAGGGTGAAAATCCAATATACAAACAGGCGACGTCAACCTTCAAAAATCCTACTTACGCTGGAAAATATTAAAAATTGTCAGCGAATGTTTTAATTGCTATTGTAAATATTGTTTTAAACGAATGCAATAGAATTGGAAACTGCCATATTTTAAATAATAATAATTAGATAGCTAATTGAAATGCTGATCTGACTGAAGATATGACAAAATATTTATGTGCCTATATAGCTATAACAGAGTGTCTTATATTTATTAAACTTTCATATGTTGACAGAGTCAATAATTTAAAAAAAAATTAGAACTATTATAGTGAAACATATTTTTAAAAATTTTGAATTTAGAGAAGTTGTTAATACCTACATACCATATTTAGTTATTGTTACATTTAGTGCATAGTTCTAGTGCTATTATAGCCGGAAAATTGTTTTAAATGTTACTAAATGTTTGCTTCTTATTTAAGGCGTTTTCCCTAGTACCGATGTACTGTTGTGTTTCAATTTAGTGATATTTATTTTGTTCATAGTTGAATTTATTTAAAAAATACTATCAATGTATAGTACCTATTGTAGAAACTATTTAATAAATAATTTTTTAAATTAATTTATTTGTTAAGATCCATTTCCACCAACCAGTCATGAATCGTGATTGGTATTAACGAATATTTTTTTTTTGCTTATAATAATTTTCAATGCAATTGTTTAATTTTTAATTTGTTTAAATTCTTGTACTTTTGCTAATTCTTGATAAAAGCAAAAAGTTTTAACTGCTAATTAGAAGCCTGGATAGGTATTTTCCTATTTTGCATTTATGTTACTTACAAATAAACCAGTGAATAATTTAAACCTGCAATGCTTATTTTTTTTCGATTAACAATTTTAATTGGAGCTACTTTTTTTCTCGCATATGCATGCAAAATTATACATCGTAAAATGTTGAAGTTTTCTGAAGAATGCAAACATTTAAACAAATTAAAAATAAATCAAATACCATTCCTGAACATTTATTTAAAAAATATATTTTTCTACTACCGTGCGTAAAGTACATACTTTATACACGCTATGTAGTGCGTGAAGTTAAACTTTACGCTCTAAGGCGAAAAGCAAAAAAGGATAAAAGGACAAGAGTAGATAAGGGCCTTTTTCCGCCCATCGGCCATGTTGTATGTCATTATATTTTCCGAGTAGTATATGTCTTGACGAGTAATAAAAAACTGTTCGTTGGAATAGTAGATTATTCAGTGAGCGTATAATGATGGCTATTACTCGCGGGGGTGATGTTTGCGACACGAGACGAAGGCGTGTCGTAAAGCATCCTAGTGTGTAATAGCCATTGTACGCGAACTGAATACTATAATTTACCCACGACTATCGAATATTTTAACTGTTTTAATCGTATAAAACTGAAAAAATAAAGTTCATTTACAGTAAAACGTTGGCGTGTTAAACGTCAAACACGAAAATATGCACGAAAACATGGAAAAATGGATTCGCCGTTTCCTTATGAAAATTGCTAGTTCCTGATTGGTCAAAGGTGCGTAAGAATGAAAACAACTACCTAGTTCCTGGTTGGTTAAATATGTGTTAGAATCAGATTATGTTCATTATACGTTTGGTTGGAATAATGACTATCATTATTTGACAATTGTTAAATGTAGTATGCAATGATTATACGATGGTCGTGGATAAACATATTTTTATTCAATACATACCACAATATGTGGTTTTGAGCGCTGACATGTTTAAATTCGCACGCAACGTCGACACTATTACGACTCCCGCGGAAACGATTTTGTTTTTTATACATTGAAGCGCTCGATGAAAAAATATAAATTAACCATTATTTAAAAGCTTAAATGCTCAACAATGAAATGAGGTATAGTTTATCTTGTTTCATCGAACGCATCTAACTGAAATATACATTAAAAGTTCGGAAAAAGGTAAAAAATCACTAAAAAACTGCAAACATGCCCACTTTGAAATGATATTACTATGACCGACTGTTGTTTTTCAAATTTAAAACATATAGAAACATAAAGATCATATGTTCAACTATAAATAAATAACGCTTAATGACTTTAAGGAGAACTTTTGTTTTTTATGAAATTGATGGGCGAAAATTATATAGCTTATCTATCTTTGTCCTTTGCTCATAATAATTATTTTTAAAGCTCAAAAACTAGTTGTTTAATTTTATATAGTCCATTTATTTACTAACACTAGGTACAGTATTATAAAGTATACCTATTTTCAGTGTTGCGTTCTTTAACAATAATGCTTGAATGGGGTTATTTCATAATTTTTAATTACATTAAATTTGGATTCTAGGACTAGTAATAACTAAGTGTATGTAATGGCAATTTTTTTTATGGACGTTAAATAATTTTAAATTCAATTTATAATTTGAAAACGGTAGTTCCCATCAAAAGCTGTGACGTCAATGGTTACGCATGCGCAATATAGTTCAAGCCTCCGATTAAAGAACTTATATCTAGATACATAATGGCTATATTTTCTTCATATACCTTATTTGCTCCTAATATAGTCACATTATATGTCCATTTAAATGGATAGATGAACATCACATCCCATAGGCAATAGAGGCGGGTATGTGTAGACGGGAAAATGTAAAATATTGTACCTATTTTATGTAACAATTGTTGGTTAACCTCTAGGAACACTACCGCAGATTTTAAAAATATAATAGGTAAAGATGTTTTATTCAAGGGAAATATGTATTGAAAGGATATTATTTATAATATTATTATTAAAACTGTAAACTGAACCTCATCATGTTACGACTATGACCTACTTACTTGTGAAACGATCGATTTCTGCAAACGGCACAGCACCGTTGCATGTTGTACTAAATTGTCACTAAACAGTGTAAATATGAATAGAGAATACTATTTAGGTATTAGCAAATCACAACTTTAGATAAAATATGACTTCTTCACCCCTTTTTCATCGGAGAACTCGAAAAACATTCATTGACATTAATGGCGAAACGTCAAACTAAGACGATGATAATCGAACTTAACCGATCGTGTAAAGAAACAGCCGCGAGTAGTCCGATGGGCCAATCTGCAACTTATGGGAAGAAGTGCCATAGATTGGGAGTTTTTCAGCAACACACAAACTAATGCCATTATGTATCTAGATATAAGTTCTTTAATCGGAGGTTCAGGCAGTTTTGTATGGCAGCCATGAAATGCAAATTTCACCATTACCTATATTGATGTGTGACTGACATTTTGTTTTGCCGTTTTCGCTAAATGTAAAAAAATACTAGTTTTGATTCGTTCGTGCCGAGCCGAATTTTCGATTTGCCTTGTGCAATTTACGATGCGGATCAACTAGAACTCTTTCTCTTTGCATCGAGCATCGTTCGCCCCCCCCCCGCAGGTGTTTTTCGAAAAATATGAACGTTTTAAGATTGCATGTTTTGCGCTATTTTCGATTCCGAAATGCATGTTTTTTTTTACTATTTTCCGCCGATATCTCTGAAACGGTAAGAGCTAGCCCAAAATAAAAATATCGTAAAACGAGTTCGTTTCATAACGAATCTTTTGATTCCATCAGAATTTTGCTTTTATTTTTCGTTTCGGAGATATATACTGAAATGTATAGCGCGATGTCCAGCAAAAATCGCACATTTCTTGTTTAACAAGTTGGTAACTCCTTAACCTTGGCTCCTAGGCCAAAAAACTATTCTAACGAATTTAAATAGGATTAAATTTGCTAAAAGTCTTTTTAATTTTTTGTCTTGCGATAAAAATGAGTGAAACTTTTTTTTTTTTTCGGAAAAATTTCGCCATTTTGTCGTAATTAATCGGTAATTAACTGAAATTGATCAATTACGATATACTCATAATATCATGTGTTACCTAGACGCTCTATTAATCTCGGCCCTTCAAAGCGAACGTTTCTGGGAAAAATGATTTTTTTAAGATTTACATGCATTTTTTAGGAAAACCTGACATTTCTTCCATTTTCCCAAGAATCTCGCTAATTATCAGTTTCAAAATATCAGCAGACATCAATTCTAAAGAAAATTGACCGAGCATTCCGATGCTTTTTTTATTTTTTCTCTAACATAAAAAACAACAAAGTTGTGGCCGAAAATATGCGCCTCTTCACACTTAAATATTTATTTGCAAACTAGGAAACGAGAAGTTAAAACATTAATGTTACATTTGGTATTAACAGGACAGCAATCTAACAACAATAAAATTACCATAAAATTACCTCTAACCATTGACGTCACGCGTTAATAAAATTTAAAATGAGTAGTATAGTTTTTGTGGATTTATGAATAATTAACAAATATCAGAGTGATTTTAATTGCTGTTACGTTATTCTCGTATATTTTACTGTTCAAATTAGTAGTAGTGCAAGAAAGTTAGCTCAAAAAAAGGGCTAGGGTGAAAAAAATTTTTTACAAGTTATTCTCAGTGGAAATTTATAGGGAAATATATTTTGAATAACCTCCTAGAAGTCCCATGAGATTCGGATGTGGCAAGTTGGGAAAATATGGCCGCCATGTTGTTTTTTTTTTAGTTTTTCGCAAATATGTTGGAAACCATAGATTTTTCGAAAAAATGTCAAGAGACCTTTTTTAAAGAGCTCGAAAAAGTACATCTAAAAAGGTATATTAGGATATCTTACCTTGATATTTAGTAAAATTAACCAGATAAGTTGTGGGCAAACATCATAAAAATTGTACTGTTTTTTTTTTAAAGATACTTAACCTAGATAAACTTACAAAATACTTTTATACCACAGAATAAATAAACGGTTCTGTATCTTTGACGGTTTCCCCATATGTGCAATTAATGGGCATCTTTACCTTGGATTGTATTATCTTGTTAAAAAAATTACAAAGAAATCAGAGCTAAATGCAATACATTTTTTACAAAAATTCATCAAAGTTATGTGGATATAAATCCCATGCAGATATTTTATAGAATAATATGCTCTAACAAATGTTCAGAAGAAGTCAAAGACTGTTTTAAATTCGAACTATCACCATATCCTTTGTCTCTCTTTAAAGGTGGTGCATTGAGAAGAGGTCAAAAGAGCATTTTACTTAAGGAACTTGACAATATCGAACAACCTCCGCAGTCTTCTTCAGTCTTCTTCCGCAGTCAGCATCAGTAAACGTTGTAGATGGAGGATTTTTTCTATATAACGTTTTATGGCAGAAAACTGCCACTTTTCAGATGGTTTGGGATCAGTACATTAAGAATGCAAAGCATGCCTATAGTAATCCAATGCGTACTGGTTTTTGATGGATACGATTCAACTTATTTATTCACAAAAGAAATTACACAAAATTTGAGGTCAAAAATTGTAACAGAGATGTCAGTAAAATTGGAGAACACAATTATAACACCACAAAAGGAATTTTTGAGAAACGGACGTAACAAACAAAAACTAATAGAAGTGTTGAAACCATTCCTTGAAAAAGAAGGCATTGACGTGATTCAAGGTGAAAGGATGCAGATTATTTGATCGTTAGAACTGCAGTGTTACCGTCATCGCTGAAGATACTGATATCGCTACTCGGCTAATCCATCACTCTGCACAGGATATCATATTTTTGTTTCGCCCTAGAAAAGCTGCAAAAGTTGACAATGTTACAAATATAAACAATCTTCAGATAAAATTAGGCCATTTGAAACAATCCATTCTATTTTTACACGCTGTGTCGGGTTGTGATACGACTTCTTTTATTTAAAAAAAAAGCAAGAAATATTGTACGCAACTGATGAAAAAAGACATTGACTTATGCAACGACCTTAGAATATTTTTGGATCCAAACCCTGATAGACAAAATCTAATTAATATTGGTCTAAAGTTCAGGAAATTATACCAACCAGTGAAAAATACCCAGGAGATTGACGATTTAAGATTCACTTTGTTTAACAGATTTACTTCACGACAGGGATTGTCATCTATTTTCAATTTGGCACTGTTACCTCCAACTAGAGATGTCGATGAGCAACATATTTGGAGAGTATATTGTCAGGTTAGAAAAATATTTCATTGGAATCTCACAACTTCCATTTGTTGTGTTTTTTAATGTTCAAGAATGGATTGGGCAAAACCTTAATCCTTTGGAGTATGGTTGGTAGAAGGATCAGTATGGAAGTCTTGTTCTAAAAAGGTATAGAAAAGATATAGCTCCACAAGATATTTTGAAAATGGTTTTTTGTAATTGTAAGGATGTAGCTTGTGGAAAAAGCTGCTCTTGTATAAAGCTTGGATTAAAGTGTTCTTCAAAGTGTGGCCAATGTTTTGGTCTCAGTTGCGGCAACAAATGTATCATATCTGAAGATAATGAAGAAGAAAACTGCATGTTCGATTAAACTCATTCTAATTAACTTGTTTGTAATATAATCAATAATTTTGTTTTAAATCTTTATTTTAAAATATGTTACATATCCATTTCTGAATAATAAAGTTATTTTTTTTTATGTTGTCGTTAAGTTATCTGGTTAACTTCACTAATTATCAAGGTAAGATATCCTAAAACCATTTTAGATATAGTTTTTCGAGCTCTTTAAAAAAGGTCTCTTGACATTTTTTCGAAAAATGTATAGTTTCCAACATATTTGCAAAAAACTAAAAAAAACAAAATGGCGGTCATATTTTTCCAACTTGCCATATCCGAATCTCATGGGACTTCTAGGAGGTTATTCAGGACATATTTCCCTATACATTGCCACTGAAAATTGCTTGTAAAAATTTTTTTCCACCTCAAATGCTAACTTGCCTGCACTATAGGTATTTTAAAGTTTTTTACACACATGAAATAACCGCATTATTCATAATATTGACGTTTCATTTATATTTTGAGGATTTTGATTACTCATTTAAAATTCGGTTGGCCATGGTGGTATTGCGATTTTTATACAACTATCTTGCTAGTTCACTTTAAGCACTAGTGCGTAAAGTGTTTTGCTTTACGCACTAGGACGTAAGGTAAATTGCTTTTTGTAACCATTTCGGTAGTAGAATAGTATATTATATTACTAGGAGTAGAACGCACTCTTTTTTTGTGTTGAGCCCAGGATTTGCAAACTGGGCGAAACACAAAAAAAGGCGTTCTACTCCGTGTAATATATACTATTTTTTCTTCAAGCGTATTAAAATGCAAAAATTCATTTATTTATCATAAATGTACAAATATTCAAACTACAGTCTTACATGTTAACACAATATGACAAGTGGCTAGTGGATAGCGCGCCACCGGTGGCTTTCGGTATTAACATTATGTTACTAGTAAAACAATTCCCACTACGGCGGCGCTTTCGGAACTAACATTATGTTACTAGTAAAACAATGTCCACTACGGTGGCGTTCGGTACTAACATTTTGTTACTAGTAAAACAATGTCCTACTTCTACTTCTGTTTTTGGTGACATAATTTAAACATTTTAATACGCTTGAAGAAAAAAAATATTGTATGCAATTCGTGTGTAAAGTGCTTTTTTCACTCATGGGATTGCCGAAATCGCCTACGGTTTGTGCGATAAAATGCCCAATCGTGAAAAAGTATCACTTTACACACTTGTTGCATAAATAACTATTTACTTCACTAATTATTCTCTAATTATATTCAGATAATTCAATGCGGTTGGTGAAACGGGTGTTAATAAGTAAAAGTGTTTATAATTGAAAATAATTACTGTTACTGTGTATATAATCTAATAAGTAAATAATTTATTTAAAAAATTATTTAATAAAATATCGATTTAAATTATTTCTTTTGTTAATAAATCGTGACAATCTATACTACATAACAATAAATAATAATGTACGTTTTAACATAAATATACGTTATATTTTTCGTCCCAGTAAGGGTACGTTATAATGACGTCAAAATCTAGTGATACTGGTCAGAAAGACGTCAGTGGACTAAAAGTGACGACATAATGACGTCTCATAAATGACATTAATATGACGTGCTACATATCACGTCATATTGTCGTATTTTTTCGTTATTTATATTTTATCGGATTACAAACATTCTAAATCTACAGGTGAAATAGATGGTCGATGATGACGTTTTTTTAACGTTTTCTACTCACCTATATTAATGCATAAAATTTGCTTGCTTACCACGTAGTTTGTTGCAGAAATTATTTCTAGATGGTGCCACATACACACCACTGACAATAATTAATCATACTTTATCTTATACTCTTATGAAGTTATAGAAAATAAGTAACATCGATTGCAATGTTCAAATTCTTTCAGGGAACATCGATTTATTTGGATGGATCTTATAACAATCAGGTGTTATAGTAATTTACGTTAGGTAACTTATTACAGTACGAGTTGTTTTATGAAGTAAAGTAAACGAGTACTGTAATGAGACCTACCGGACGTGTATCGTATAATATTTTATTTTATACTGTCTTTATAATCCTTTTTAAAATGAATAAAAAGGTATAGTTATTAAAATTTAAAAAATATTAGTTCGTAATCTCTAACAATCGCATCACCTTAACGATGTTATACATTGTTTTCCATAGCTAATATGAGTGTCTTTAGCTTGTCACTGTCAAATAAATAAAACTATAATTTTTTGCATTGTTTTGTATTATCGAAATTTTGGAGGAAATTTTAAATAAATTTGTAGAAGCAACGGGAAAATTAATCCCGAAAAAATCATCAGATAGATATCAAAAAAATATGGATTGTTTTGTCAATGGAAACAAATAATATGATATTGTTGCTAGGTAACACATTACAGTATCAGATACTGTAAGGTTCGCAGGTAACACATTACGGTATCAGATACTGTAATGTTCGATTTACCGGCCGCTAATGAGTCCGGGAAATAGTCATTTACCGGACAGTATGAAATAAATAATCATTTATTCTGTAGCAGGGCTGAGGTAGCAAATAAGTTTTATGCTATCTGGTGAATGGGTTAAGCACTCACTGGTTTTATGATAAAACCAGTGGGTGCCTAACCTATGAATTGTCCATTAATCTACATAGCGGCTCATCCTGTAACCCATCATATATTGGAAAATGGAGACCTCCTAGAGAAAAAAACGTCAAATCAACGTCTAGTATAAGACGCCATTGATCTGAGACATTAGGAAGTTATTTTCGCGTTTCATTTACGTCATCTAACTCGTCATTTCTCATCACTCACTGACCATTTTTTCACGTCATATTCACGTGCCTTTGCTACCTGGGGTTTACATAAGTAGTTAAGTAGTGAGAGAATGAGACCAAACCCGTCAGTAGAGTAGCAATCAGAGTTCTGTGTGACGTCATCATTCCGGAAGCCCCGCGGGGGCGCGCAGGTGCTAGATGATAGATCCTATTATCTAGGTTGTAGTGTGAGGTGGGATCTTCTTAGATGATAGGTCCTAGGACCTAATGGGAGGGGGGAGATGGGAGATCCAATCCCTGAGCTTAGATAAGAGATTATATCTAAAAGGACGTGGCTAAGAGTATACAGGGTGTGTCTAAAATAAGATGGCTGCTGTTTATTGACTAATAGTATTGTATGTTTACGTTAGTGAGCGTTAAGAAAATGGCTACTGACGTCCATCATTGAGATTAAATAGACAAGTCTTATAATTATGAGATAAATATTCATTTACTTCTATATGTTAAGATTTGAATGTAAAACTGCGGTCAAATGCAGAGACGTTATCGGATTCCAGGAAATTGTTAATGTAAATAAATGCGGCTGTCTACGGCTATATGTATATTTAAAACGTGATTAATTACCTTTAGATAACTACAGCGGCTAGATCAAAGGAAATATCGAGACCCAATATAAACGCTTTTCAGACAAGTCTAGACTTGTTAGCCTGAGTTTTATATAAGATAAATATTCGTTCGCTTCTCTACGTTTAGATTTCAATGTAATAAGAATATAATGCAGAGCCGTTATCGGATTCCGAGAAATTGTTAATGTAAACAAATGAAATCATTTCTGATAGCCTACTAACATAAGATAGGTATACGGTAAAGATGCATGCGAAGAATTTTGTGTCTTACAATACATGGTTTCTTATGGGAATATGTAGCCACCCCGCAGCGATATAGCAATTTAACATTGTTTTATATGTAAAAGACGAACAGATTATGAAAATTCGGGGGCCTTTTAGAAATCGTTCACTGCAAAGTCACGTGACCCTCGACCGCCGAGTATAAAAGCAGCGTCATCTCCCCACCTCGATCATTAGCTGTTTATCTCTCGCGGTGAACGGTTGTCTAATTGAAACAGTATGTCGTCTACCGAGACCGTATCTAAACTCAGTACTGATATAATTAATTTAACTAAAAAATCATTGCTGCTCTTAAAGACCGATGATGAAATCAACCAACATATTTCGATAATTAATAGCAATATTAAACTAGTAGCCAAGGCAATTAAAATCAAAATTCATATCGATAATAAAGGTGAAAATATATTTAAATTGGAAAATAATTTAGCGCTTTTAAAATACTACCGAGAGCAATTGAAAAAATTAAAATTAAACAATAAAATATTAGGCGGTTCCTTAAAGCCGGCAGCACGAAAATATTTAGTATATCAAGAGGTAGAATCTTGTTTTAAAAATCGTGTTAAGTCTGGTATAATAACTAACGTACAAATTAAAGAACCGGTATTATTTTTTAAAAAAGCGTTTAGGAGCTTCTCTATTCAAATTAAAAAATGTTTAAAAGATGGGCTAATTAAAGTAAATGTTATTTTTGAATGTAACTTCGTACAGCCTACTAATGGCACAGTGGAATTAAAAACATTTGCTACAAGGAACACCGTGATAGACTTAAATACGGATTTAAAGGAATGGTATAGAGAAAATGTATCCGAACGGTTATTGAAACATCTAGAAGACTTTCAAGGAAAAGATTCAGGCTGGGCCTTATCGGAAATTATCGGGCTAAGAGTAAATGTTAATAAATATTGTCCTATAACAGTGGGATTATCAACATATGCTGAAATGCCAAGCTTTATAAAAAATAAAATGTGTGTTGTTAACGTTAAAAATAATGATGAATATTGCTTCTTATGGTCAGTAGTTTCGGCATTATACCCCGCTAAAAATCATGTTGATAGAATTGTTTCATATCCTCATTTTAAGGAAGTTTTAAAATATGACGGCATCGAATTTCCGATGGAATTAAGAAATATTAAAAAATTCGAACGCTTAAATGATATTTCGATAAACGTATACACCGTAGTTAAAAGGGAAGTTTTACCGGTATGTTTAAGTAAATACAGTTATGAACGCATCGTAAATTTATTAATGATTCCTACGAATTCTGCCGATAATTTTACTGAAGCTACGCAATATCATTTTGCTTGGATAAAGAATATGTCTCGATTATTATCTAAACAATTATCTTCACATAATGGTAAACATTTTATTTGCAATCGATGTCTTAATCATTTTACTACTCAAGAACTTCTAGACCGACATTCAAATGATTGTAATTCGAAAACTAATACTTGCAAAATTGAATTACCCGACGAGGATGAAAAGTTTTTAAAATTTAAAAATTACCGATATAAAGAAAGGGTACCGTTCGCTATTTATGCTGATTTCGAATGTATCTTAGAGGACTGTGATGCTAACACGAATCAAAATACGCAAAATTACCAGAAACATACAGCTTTTAGCGTCGCGTATTACTTAAAATGTTCCTATGATGACAGTCTATCACAATTTAAAATGTACCGAGGCGCCGACTGTCAGTACTGGTTTGTTAAAGAACTTGAAAAAATTTCAGACCGAGTTAATGTAATCATGTCCGACGTAAAACCTATGGAGTCGTTAAACGAGACACAAAAAAATGAATTCGATCTCGCGCAGGTCTGTCATATCTGTGAGGGGCCCTTCAAAGAGACGGACATTAAAGTAGCCGATCACAATCATTTAACTGGGTACTATAGGGGACCGGCGCATATGAGATGTAACATTAATTATCAAGATAGTCACGTGATTCCGGTTATATTTCATTGTTTATCGGGTTACGATGGCCACCTGATAATCAAACAGCTAGCAACGGCATTTGACGGACAAATTTCATTATTACCGATTAATAAGGAAAAATACATTTCTTTCACTAAACGGGTTAAAGATACGAAAATTAAACTAAGATTTATTGATTCGTTTAGGTTTATGGCAGACAAAATCGAAAAACTAGCTTCCTATCTCGACGATGACCAGAAACGAATCACTAAATCGTACTGTAATAATGACGAACAATTTCAATTATTAACGCGGAAAGGTGTTTTTCCTTATGATTATTTAAATTCTTGGGAAAAATTAGACGAGACATCTCTACCGGCTAAAGAAGAATTTTACAGTAAACTGACAGACGAAAACATAACAGAGGACGATTATAACCACGCTATGAATATCTGGAATAAATTCAATATTAAGACATTAGGGGAATATTCCGATATATATTTAAAAACAGATGTATTACTGCTAGCTGATATATTTGAAAATTTCCGCGAGACATGCATACAGACGTACGGACTTGACGCTTTAAATTATTATACTGCTCCGGGGCTGGCATTCGACGCGATGTTAAAAATAACTAAAGAAAATTTAGAGCTTCTCACAGACATTGATATGATACTGATGATCGAAAAAGGCGTGAGAGGCGGTGTAGCGCAGGTATCTAACAGATATTCGAAAGCTAACAACAAGTACATGGGGGATGCGTTTAATCCCGACGAAAGAGAGACTCACATCATGTACTTTGACATCAATAACATGTATGGAGCCGGGATGTCTGTTCCGCTACCTACAGGTGCTTTCGAGTGGGTACCCGTCGAACAATTTTATGCCTTAGATATTCCAAATTTATCGGACGAGTCAGACATCGGTTATATTTTGGAAGTAGATATCGAGTATCCACTTGAATTACATGAGCTACATAAGGATCTCCCGATGTGTCCAGAACATATGGTGCCGCCCGGTTCAAAACATTCAAAATTAATGACCACTCTGTTAGATAAAACGCGATATGTAATGCATTATAGGACTTTAAAAAAATGTTTAGAACGCGGATTAAAACTCAAGACGGTACATAGAATTTTAAAATTTAAACAGTCGCGATGGCTAAAGAAATACATTGATTTAAATACGGATTTACGAAAACAGGCAAGTAACGAGTTTCAGAAAAATTTCTATAAGCTAATGAACAATGCGGTGTTCGGAAAGACAATGGAGAATGTCCGCAAGCACAAAGATGTTAAATTGGTAACTAAATGGGAGGGGAGATGGGGCGCCAAGTCTCTGCTCGCGAAACCGAACTTTCACAGTTCGACTGTCTTCGGCGAGGATATGATTATTATTGAAATGAATCGACTAAAAATTAAATTCGATAAGCCAATATATGTGGGGTTCGCCATTTTAGATCTTTCAAAAATTATTCTTTACGATTTTCATTATGATTATATTAAAAAAGAATTCGGTGAGCAAGCCAAACTACTTTACACGGACACAGACAGTTTAATTTACGAATTTAGCGACGTTGATATATACAAGTACATTAAAAAAGACATCCATCAGTTCGACACATCGGATTATCCTGTAGACAATGTCTACGGAATACCTCATGCAAATAAGAAGGTACTAGGCGTAATGAAAGACGAATGTCAAGGGCGCGTAATGACAGAATTCGTAGGACTCCGTGCAAAAATGTATAGTTATAAAGTGGAGGGTGTGTCGGTAAATAAAAAAATCAAGGGTCTCTCGCGTTCGGTAATCAGAAAAATTACATTTGAAGACTTTACGAATTGTCTATTTAATAAAGAAATTTTGACCAAAGAGCAGCGATTAATTCGATCAAAGAAACATGAAATATATACTATCAAACAGAATAAGGTGGCACTCAGTCCGTATGATGATAAAAGAATTATAAATTATATAAATACCGATACGAAACCTTGGGGATATAATTTCCAACAAGTCTCGGCTCGTCAGATGACGTCATCGACGCAGTGAAGCGCTTGGCAGTAGCCGTTCGGATTCATTTACTTTAGAGACTTTGATCGCGATGGACGGGTTAGAAAAAGAATTGCAGTACAAGCTTGTACTTATCACTCGCGACATATATGAGAGGTACATTCAAAATGCATTGAATCGGGGTAATTATCAATTAGTTCATAAAATTTTAGAAAAGATTGTTATACCGGACAAAGCTTTATACTGGATGGCTTTAAGAGATAGTTCTAATTTCGATTTAATGAAAAAAATATTTACGAAAAAACTTCAAAACGATATTTTTATTCAACAGTTGGAATATATTTTCCAAAGAGAATGTATTACTCACCTTACCGTGTATCGATTACGAGAAGTAATTAACAGACATTATCCCGCCGCGAATAATAGTTATTTTAGAATTTTTTTAGAAGAATTATTAACGTGTAATGATGATTATATGTCAATTGATTTTTATTCGAAATCGTACCCGGCTAAAAATATTTCTGATAATTATAAAAGTATTGATTGGTCGATTAATAAAGCATTTTGCGAGGCAGCTTACTTTACACAATACGAATTTCTTGAAATTTTGTTTCGAGTAATTGGTAGGAATAATATACATTTCAAATTAGATATTAATTTCAATGAAGAGCATAAGCAGCTAATAAAATGGCTGGAGGATAATATATCCAAAGGTCGCTCTGGGCAGCCGACTGGTTGGAGCTCTGGTCCAGACAGCGGGCACTGGCCATCGACTACCTTAGAAGATTATGTTAAGACGCTTGACATAGTTCGTCTACATTTTTTGTAATTAGTATTAAAGTATTGTAATATAAATATTTTACATTTAATAAATTAAATTATTTATAAAATGTGTGTTTTTATTTCCTAATACCTATCCTGACATGATGATCATGAGAGAGGCAGGTGAGACAGCTTGAACAGCTCCAACAGCTCGAACAGCTCCAACAGGTGTAACAGGTACCGTACCTGTTACACCTGTTGGAGCTGTTCGAGCTGTTGGAGCTGTTGGAGCTGTTCAAGCAGCCCATATACATATACATATACGTGTATTATATATGGTTAGTTTCAACAGCTCGAACAGCTCCAACAGCTCGAACAGGTGTAACAGGTACGGTACCTGTTACACCTGTTGGAGCTGTTGGAGCTGTTGGAGCTGTTGGAGCTGTTCAAGCAGCCCATATACATATACATATACATGTAATATATAGGGTCAGTTTCAACAGCTCGAACAGCTCCAACAGCTCCAACAGGTGTAACAGGTACCGTACCTGTTACACCTGTTGGAGCTGTTGGAGCTGTTGGAGCTGTTCGAGCTGTTCAAACAGCCCATATACATATACATATACATGTATTATATAGGGTCAGTTTCAACAGCTCGAACAGCTCCAACAGGTGTAACAGGTACGGTACCTGTTACACCTGTTGGAGCTGTTGGAGCTGTTGGAGCTGTTCAAGCAGCCCATATACATATACATATACGTGTATTATATATGGTCAGTTCCAACAGCTCGAACAGCTCCAACAGCTCCAACAGCTCCAACAGGTGTAACAGGTACGGTACCTGTTACACCTGTTGGAGCTGTTGGAGCTGTTGGAGCTGTTCGAGCTGTTCAGACACTTAATAAGTATGAGATGCTATCAACTCATTGAAATAAAAAAAAGATTATTAATAACATTTTTTATTAATATAAAAAAATTATAATTAAAATTGTGTAGAATTAATAAAATAATAAAAACACTGGTCTGGCTATCCGGCAGGAGGGCAGATCGTATGTTAATTAAAAAAAGAAATTTATTGGTCTCGCCGGCTGACAGATCGACTTCTCCAAATCTCCGAAGAAATTCTGAGTTCAATGGAGTCTGTAACAATTTAAAAAAATATCTATAAGTATTGAGTTATACGAAACAGAAAAAATATTTTAAATACCTTTCATGATGTCGGCTAAGAGCATCAGCCGGGGCATCTCCTGTGGTGGTGGTGGTGGTTGCGTTACGGGGTCCTGGGGCTGAGGCAGCCCCAGGTACCTCCAGCCCTCCGGTGGGACTTGGCACATCGAACATTGGCAAATATTGCCCGCTATCAGCTCTTTGAGCCCCGTTTGATTGTGCATCTTTGCAACGTCTAACTGATCACCGCGCTCTGACTCGAGGCAAGAGCTCTCCCCCCACTTCTCTCTCTCCCTCTCTGCCCCCCACCCCACTCGTCATTCATACACGCACACATGTATACAGAAATAAAAGCCAGTATGGTTAGCATAAATTTGTTTATTCAAAATCCTTATCTTTATTTACAATATACCACTGATATATCGAGTAGACATTCTGCCTAGAGCAGCGTAAATGATTATTAATATGTTTATGACAATGATATTCTAAATTATTTAACATTAAACTATTCATATTATTACAATTATATAAGTCTATAATATTATTATTATTAGACAGATAATGCTGAAGCCATCGCTTCTTTTCCAGTCCCTTGACATAAACTTTTGCTTCTCTCCCAAGTACGTGGCTGTCGATGAAGTCCTGCAGGTCGCCGTACCGGAGATTATCATAAGGCGTGGACCATTGGAGACCGTGCACATGATCAGTTATCCAATTAATTTGCTTCTGAATATTGTGTGTAAGAAGCCCGTAACTAACGGTCGGTTTAATTATCCGATGTACACACGAGACATCGGTAATATTAAAAATTGAAATTTCTTTACATGTAAAAGCTAACTCCTTTTTATGCTGGAAGCCCTGCACGTCTATTATATACATATTAGTATGGACGAACTATACTGGTTAAAGGATTGTAATAAATCAATCTATCATGAATTATAAGACAATATGCAGCAGTGTCTTTCGGAATATTTTTATTAGTGCTAAATTCCAGCCTAATGTCCACTGCACTCGACTTTACAACCTCATTCTGACACGAACAGTCGATAACTACCAGAGGAGCTTTAGTTTTAAATTTATATTTAGTAAGCAGAGGTTCATTTTCTTTTTCATAATAAGATTTCTGAAATTGACAGAACATTTCATACAGAGTAGCACAGAAATTCTTCTCAAAATTAATATTCAAGTTATCATAGGGATATGATTCCGAATTTAAAAAAAGTTTAAAATTAGTCAACTCGCAGTGATCAAATTCACTCATACGTTTAGCGACTGCATTTTTACGACCCGTTTGAAGGCCGAAAATAATATATCGCGGTGTCTCTAACTGAGACGAAGTTTTAATATTCCAAGTATGCGTCTGCGATTCCATCAGCATGGGGTATTCATGTAATTCCCAGCTTCTAAACGGTACAGGCAAATCGATATTCCTCTCTAGATATTTCATTAATTTTAATCGCTCAACGTCAGATACAGTCACGTGTGGTACACGCCATTGAACGATTTCCAATTCTACTTTAATATTTTCATCGGCTACAAGATTTATGATTGCGTTTGTATCAATACTACTGCGAACGAGTACCAGCTCTTGACGGACATTTAAAATAATTCTTTCAAAGGTCTCTGCGAACCCCAGACATATTTTTAAAGGTATACATGCGTCAAAGTAACCGTTCTCGTCTGCAAAATTATCATCCACATCAGTCCACCCAGCATTTTCTAAGTGATTCGCGTCATTCGGAGTGAATGATGCATATCCCTTCATAACAGTCGCGAGGCCTGGATTTCTACTGCTGTCCACAATTTTACCGCTCACTTCGTATCGTATCTCGTCAAACAGATACAATAACCCCATTTTATCAAAGACCGCTGTGTTCGAAACCGTACCATCCTCTTTAAGTAACCGGCCCCGCATATACAGCGAACTAGCATACGGCGCAGTATACACATCCTGCTGCTGAATGGGTATACGAATTTCGTCGTTATTATTTAAATTTCTGATTGAATATGGTCCATGACTATGATTTTCAAAATTAGTTATCGCGGTTTCAAACGTAGGCTTCTCAAACACGTTTAAAATATTCGGATTCATATTAGCACTTTGTAACCGAGAGAGTAAAGAAAACGTCTATTTTTAGATGTTAACACCTTGAAGGTTACAGGTGAACTGTTTCGAGCGCGAGCAGGTGTTCCTTTTAAACTATTTCGGAAACTAAGACCCATTCTTCTTCAAGTGCAGTCTTACCGTGATGACCTCGCCACGGAAATTAACAAGATCACCGTCTTGATCGACTATCTTAATTGATATGCTATCTATATGCCTCTTATTAATCGGCAGGTAAATTGCATTAGCGGGACACTCTATTATTTTATAGCTGGGAGGCACGCTAGGAAAAAATTCATGAATAATGTGTACAGATCTATCATTCATGTAACTGCCCGTGATGAGATTACACTCCACGCATATAGCGTTTACTTTTTGAATTTTTGCCGGGAAATCAGATATATGTTTCTCGAGCGGTTTTAGACGACGAGGTGTAAATCCTAACAAACTGCCAATACCGCCGGCCTTTTCAAAATTTATCATCTTATTGGATTTTATTTCCACTTTTAACGTATTTTTATTGGATACTATAGAAATATGACTATCGTTACCATGATTCAGAATAAAATGCTTTCTTACGTAATTATTTATATCTTCTATTTCATACGAGCCCTCCGGAATTTTTATAAACTTATCGTCTGTATCATAATATATATGATTATTTGTAGCGTCTATGTTCGGTATGGAGTTATACGCCTCGAAATTTATTAAAGCAAGCGAATATTCAGCGCCGTCTTCAAGGTCTATGGGTGGGGAAAAGTGCGCGGTTAAATTAGATGATTTGCCGGATAATGTAAACGTACAAGACATGTTGCGGCTTCAAGGTTAGCTCTGAGAATGAACGTGACTTAAAAGCATGACGCATTATATAGAAATTGTAAACACAGATGTCCACAATTTACTGTGTCATAAGACTGATACTGCTTGTGATTGTATTCAATAGAACAATTTAAATATTTTATTAATTCGAGAGGAGGCTGTAAATTACCAAAACTATCATAATAAACGGCTTTCGAACCGTTCTTAAAGTATGCAGTCCAATGAGTACCATTACCGCTATCACTATCCAAGTTCACAATGCCCGTCTCAATTTTATGTACGCGTTTAGGTAGTCGGTCTCGCATAAATATTCCTCGAAAATTAGGTATATTTAACATCTTAACATATTTTTTCAGATCCACGTCGGTGAGCGCTCGATTTGGTAATTTTACTAGTCACTTGCTGTTGGTGTTTTTATTCATGTATAGTCCAAGTCCCGTTCGATAGGGACGAAGATAGAGTCCCTTACCTAGGGCGATACTCTCCATAGCCTGATTGTGACGTTTAGATTCTTTAAGCTGGGAGGCTGCCGCCTGAGAATCTCTTACAGCTTTCGCTATACCTGCAGATCCGCCGGCTAGCGCTCCCAGAGCACTAAGTCCGGCAAATATTGGTATTAGCGGTAGAACGCCACCCGTCTTCGGTATAGGAATAACGCGAGCAGCCATCGGTGATATTTTTTTATCTTTTTTAATACGCTGTACTGCACGAGAGGCCTTTTTAATAGCATCCCCGACAGAGGGAGCTCCACGTACTAGTTTACGAATTTTATTGGATATTTTTTTAAACGTCATCGTACCGCCACATTTTCTTTTTTTACATCCCAAGCCTAATTTAACTTTAGCACTCATGATGCCTGCTACACCGGCTGCTGCCGCTCTTTCTCCGATGGACGAATCCCTAGCAAATACACGCTTCAGAGCACGTTTTGCCAATTCTTTATCGGCAATATGCCGTCCTTTCACATCATTGACTTTAGAATATTGTATGTCGTGGTCACGACACGCCTCATCTAGACCATTAATTCCGCGATCTCCTCGCGCCAGTCTTTTTTCTAATTTAGTACCCGGGCCGCAGAAACGATAGCCAGGGATATGGGCTTCGAAAGGTAATTTATTTATGAGAGCGTTTACAGCCATGTTACCTCTATCGCATGTAATAGTAGACTGAGGTGTTACAGGTGAT
This sequence comes from Rutpela maculata, assembly GCA_936432065.2. Lineage (NCBI taxonomy): Eukaryota > Metazoa > Arthropoda > Insecta > Coleoptera > Cerambycidae > Rutpela > Rutpela maculata. Next base: position 249,431,550 of record OW386286.2, read on the forward strand.
CGAAAGCTATTTATACTTAAACTCCTGGTGGAAATACCTCAGTGTCAATCATGCGTTTCATCAAGACAGGTAACAGTCTGAAAATCGATAATCTCGATTTCGATAGTCATGTGAAAAAAGATAGTAGACATGGTCCTCTGTTACCCGACAGCATCAGGTGTATCATTTGCGGACCTTCAAATTGTGGGAAAACAAACATCGTGATAAGCCTGCTGACTCATCCACACGGCTTGCGTTTCAAGAATGTTTACGTCTACTCGAAATCTCTCTACCAGCCTAAATATGAATATCTTAGAAAAGTACTCGGCTCGATCGTGGGATATCATGAATTCAAGGATAGCGATGTAATAATGACGCCTGCGCAAGCTAAAATTAATTCCATTTTTATATTTGATGACGTAGCTTGCGACAATCAAAGTGTGATGCGTGACTACTTTAGCATGGGACGGCATAAACAGATAGACAGCTTCTATCTCTGTCAGACCTATACTCGCATTCCAAAACATCTGATAAGAGACAATGCAAATTTACTGATATTATTCAAGCAGGATGACATGAATCTTAGACATGTATATTCCGATCACGTTAATACCGATATGAGCTTTGAGGATTTCAAACATATGTGCTCGTTATGCTGGAAAGATAAATACGGATTCCTAGTGATAGATAAAGATAGCGATATTAAACATGGCCGATACAGAAAGGGGTTTGACGAGTATATATACCTGTGATTTTACTATCTCAATCAGTTGATAATTACACATGTTATCTGACGCACCTGTCGACATGGACATTACTAATAAAATTATCGAAGCTCGGAAAGCCGTAAAGCGCAAATTAGAGGCACTCAAAATGCACGATCTGCAAATCGAAAAGTCTTTTGCCCCAATCACCGCACCTTTACATTCAATAGCTAAACATATCAAGCTTGAGACGGACGAGAATTTAAACATTAAGAAAAAGTCTGAACCCTCAGAGGATGAAAAAAATATTAATATTACACCGTCACCGTCGATTGTCGACTCTGAAGAAGGCGACCAGTCAGATGAGAAGTATCTTGAGAAATTTAGCGATCTGCCTAAAACGTATATATCTGAGATGATGCATGATACTGAAAATACACATGATTTTCGATATGGTGTACGATATAATCCCGAAGAAGATAAATATTATATTGGAAATTCTGTCATTCAGTTTGACTGTGACAATTTAATAATAAATAATAAAGAGTATCAGGGCACTCGCGGTCTTTATGAATTACTATTTAAAAAACGTTCGCATCACTATAACTATGATGATAAGAAACAGTACATTGATATTGTAAAAAGGACTAGCGCACATAAGAGAAATTATGATTCTGAAAAGCAAAAGTCTGGTAGTAAGAGCTGGAAGTACCTGCATATTATTAAACCGATGCTTTACGCTCGCGAACCTCGGCAACGTGCTCCTGGTAAAGTAAAAGGCGGCGAATTAATGATGCAAGTCACCGATAATGCTATTGATTACGTATATTGGGACGATCCTAATGAACTCGTCGATCGTCTTAGGCTTTTGATAGCTTCACAGGAGGCAGGCAATTCAAGTCATACGAATGAAATAAATAGAATTTTAGAGGAACTATTAGAAAGTAAAATAATCGAACCGCTGGATTAATTTAACAGTACGTAAATTATTGTTGAACTGTAAACATGTCTGCTATAAAAAGAGATATTGTTAATGAAATACATAAGCCGGCTAGAATTAACTTTAAGAGACGAAAAGTCGTAGTTAGAGGTTTAAATGAATTGCTTCAGGCTGACTTAGTCGAAATGATTCCATATGCTAATTACAATAAAAATTATAAATATATTCTCATTGTAATTGATGTTTTTTCAAAGTACGTATGGGCTGAACCAGTTAAATCTAAATCTGGCGTAAATGTTACTCGAGCTATGGAAAAAATATTAGTCGCAGATAAACGAATCCCCGTCAATTTACAGACTGATAATGGAACCGAATTTTATAATATTAATTTTCAAAAATTAATGAAAAAATATAAAATTAATCATTATTCTTCGTATAGCACTAAAAAATGTTCAGTAGTCGAACGCGTAAATAGGACTATAAAATCTATGATGTATAAAGAATTTAGTATAAATGGTTCTTTTCGGTGGTATAATTTACTTGCTGATATTATTAAGAAATATAATAATACTAGGCATCGTACCATCGGCATGAAACCTGTAGATGTAAATAAAAAGAATGAAAAAATACTCTTGAAATCCGTTTACAATTATCCTACAATTACATACTCGCAATTACCTAAATTTAAAATTAACGATCATGTGAGAATAAGCAAGTACAGAGGCGTGTTCGATAAAGGTTATACTCCTAATTGGTCTAATGAAATATTTACTATTTCAAAAATTAATTACACCAGCCCCATAACATACTTACTGACCGATGCACAGAAACAACCAATAGACGGATGCTTCTATACTGAAGAACTGCAGAAGGTTAAACATTCAGACATGTATCTCGTTGAGAAAGTTTTAAGGAAGAAAGGAAATAAGGTTTTCGTTAAATGGCTTGGATTTGACAGTTCCCATAACAGTTGGATTGAAAAAAGTAGCATTGTTTAATTTTTATGCACTTATATTAATTATTATTATTATTATTATTATTATTATTATTATTATTGCTATTATTTTTATAGGTTATGTATTCCATGTACATATATAAGCTTTATTACTGTATTATGCGTTCAGATAAATAAAATATATTATAAAAATTAAATTATTTTTTTATTTTTCGTCTGGGGTGGCTTTATTTTTTAAGATTTAATTTTTTTGATTGCATATTTGAATTCAGCATTAAAAAACACATAAAATGTAGCATGAACATTTTCGTTACAATAAACTTGAAAAATATGAATTTTTTCATTTTTTGCCTGGGCTGGCTTTATTTTTTAAGATTTAATTTTTTTGATTGCATATTTAAATTCGACATTAAAAAAGACATAAAATGTAGCATGAACATTTTCGTTACAATAAACTTGAAAAAAAATCTGAATTCTTCATTTAATTAGGAAATGGGTAATAATAGTCAACCATTTTTTAAATTAATTTATTAATACATATAAGAAAGAGGTTACATGTTTTGTGATATAATAACAGAATATTTATGTTCAAGTACTGGATTAATTATTTGAGCGTATCGTAATATTTTAATTTGAAAACGATCTCGATCGCGGGCGTCTTGCATCCAGTTACCACATCTAGCAGTTCTATGGGCATAGCTCCAATGGTAAATGTGATGAATTTTAACGTCCTCGCTGAACTGAACTGTTCTTGGACTTCTTCGGCTGGATACTGACATGTTGAAATGTACGTAAAACTTCAACGTACTTAACGTCTTCTCTGAGTAATTTTAAATTGTTCATACATTGCTGTAACCTCTTCTTATATGTTTCGGGATCCATCTTTAGGACTCAATGAATTCGATGTTAGTGGTCGTGCCTGCTAGCCCTCTATATACTAAGTACACTTCTTTTAGTATAATGGTTTGTTGTAGCGTTACCATATCATCATCAGAAATAATGCGTGAGTATCTGGCTGGTAGACTCACTTTACAATTTTCGAGGATTACTTGGACCTGGGTACCATATGGTGAAAGTGCTTTATATATATCTAGCACTTTATATTTTCTATCGACTTCCAGCTCATAGATTTTCATGAACGGCGTGACATGAGCTTCAACATTAATTTTTGCGAAAGACATTGCTGCTGCTGCTTGTATATATATATATCGACTTTAAGATTGTGAATGAATGCAGCGATCTCAGGTCTTTACTTTTATGCTGTATTCCACCCCCACTTTTCGTATCGAGTAAGCAGAAAAATATGGGAAAAAATATGATGATTTCATTGTTTACATTATTTCTCTCCAAACCCTGAGACGCTCCTTATAATGGATCACGTGACTTATTAGTCATTGTATTATAACCGCCGGATGCTGTTATCTAAAGACAATTAATCGCGTTTTTAAATATACATATAGCTGTAGACAGTCGCATTTATTTACATTAACAATTTCCTGGAATCCGATAACGTCTCTGCATTTGGTCACAGTTTTAACATTCAAATATAAAATTTACGTATTGAAGTAGATGAATATTTATTCCATATATAAGACTTGTCTATTTAAACTCAATGATGGATGTCTGTAGCCATTTTTTCTTAACCTCTAACGCCCTCTAACGTAAACATGCAATACTATTCGCCAATAACTATAAACAATAAACGGCAGCCATCTTATTTTTGACACACCCTGTATACTCTTAGCCACGTCCTTTTAGATATAATCTCTTATCTAAGCTCAGGGATTGGATCTCCCATCTCCCCCCTCCCATTAGGTCCTAGGACCTATCATCTAAGAAGATCCCACCTCACACTACAACCTAGATAATAGGATCTATCATCTAGCACCTGCGCGCCCCCGCGGGGCTTCCGGAATGATGACGTCACACAGAACTCTGATTGCTACTCTATTGACGGGTTTGGTCTCATTCTCTCACTACTTAACTACTTACATAATATGTACCTAACTTATTAATCAAGAGTTGGTTTATAAAATATACTTGGTCTGCATTCCTGCTATGATCTCTTCTTAAATAATTTATTTGTTGAATAAATATTTTTATCACATAACGTAGGCTTTGTAAACCATTTAAAATCGAGCAATATATTTACAATTATAATAGATTTTTTCAATTATCATGAATATTTGTATTTAAAAGTGACTTAATAAATGGAACTATTATTTAACTCTTTCTTTATTCTTTCCCTATGCCTATAAGGAAATTTAATCAGATTAAGAAGTTAAATGAGAAAAATTTCAAGATGATTCGCCTATTATGGTAATTTAATTTTTTCTTCCACATCTGTTTGTTATACAGGGTATTTCATTAATAATTGGTCATATGCTAACTGAAGAGTCCTTAGTAGCCCAGACAACAGAGAACATTTTTATAGTAAAACCCACAAAAAGTTGCAAACTGAATAATTTTTTTTTACGAGTTCGTGAAAATGTGTAGAATAATATCCAGAAAAGTTTACATTCCGTTCGGATGCAGAACATAAAAAAGCAAGTGAAAAAAAATTTTTTTACCAATTTTTTCAAAATTTTTAAATTAAGTCAGAGCAGGAAAAATGAAAAAATACTGGTGGATAGACCACGTGTTTCCGAACAAAAAATATCCTAATAAAATTTTTCGCTAAAGCCACGGTATTCCTGGAAAAAAAAATAGTGAAGTAACCTTGTCACTCTGCGCGGCTAGCGCAAGGTTAGATGTATACTATGGAACCTCTAAAAATTCCTAGCTGTTCTATCGAGTAAAATAAAGCTATTTTTTCTTTCCGATTATTCGTTTTAAACAGTTTTCTTAGTGAATAGGAGGATAAATAGTGAGTATGGAGGGAAAATATATAATTATCAATGCATGCACAGGCACTACACATACCCGCTGAATCGCTCGCATGAATTTTTACGTGCCTTTACTGTATTGTATTTATTACACAATTCAGCTATATCCAATGGATTCCTTATACATTTATTAATGTATTGGCAAAGTTCCAGAATTTGTATTCAAAACAATCAAAGATATTTTCATAGTTATAAGGATAAGATCGTGAAAATCGCAATTTCTTATGATCTGATTAATCATATTTTCGAAAAAATGCATACAAGTACATACACAAGTACATACATGCATACAAGTATTTTGTGTTTGAACATTCGAAAAATATACATTTTTTCCGAAATAGTAATATCTTATTTCTTTCAATCTCTCGACAAGTTACAGCCTCCAATACATATATTTATCCAAAAAAATCAAGCAAGGAAATTAAAATGATTTGAGATGTACTTTTTTTTTAATCCTCGTTACTACAACGTAATAAACCATAATAATCATGAAGTGTACATATATACTTTTCAACAGTTCTCAATGAAGAAAGAATTTTTTTGAAGGGCTTGATGATTGAGTTCGGGCGTGATAATATATATAAGTATATTTTTCCCATCTATCCTTTGCTTGTATTGTTTAAAACAAAAAAGCATTAGAAAGCTACAATTTCCATCTTTTAAATGAACCAACACTCATATAGATTGAAAAAATTCCGATTTAGTGACATGTAATTCAGTGCGTCGGTGTCACAGTCATGCGTATTCAAGCGCGTGCACGCATGGATCTCGCTCCGAGTTATAACGTTACACTTGACTATTTTTTTCCGGGAAAACCGTGGCTTTAACGATAAATTTTGTTAGAATATTTTTTGTTCATAAATACTTGCATTTTTTTATTTTTTTCTAGCTTGATTTAATTTCAAAATTTTGAAAAAATGGATGAAAGAAATTTTTTTTTTATTCTACACACTTTCACGAACTCATTAAAAAAAACTTTACACAGTTTGCAATTTTTTGTGGGTAAATACCTACGTCGACTGGGCTACAGCCCAAAATATGAAGATTTAACCAAAAACACTTAGATAAAATGTGCCCCCTTACTAAGATACAGGGTGTTGAAGTTAAAAATTAAAAAACTATTTTTACATATTATTTTAAAATTACTTAATACTTCTTTACCATAATATCAACGAAAAAACTGGTTCCTCACTATTGCCAGGAGTCCACTTAATTTGTACGCCACTGGCCAAATATTTGTCTTCTTGGTTTTCTTTTATTTGCCAATAATTTTTACGCAATACATTGCTCTAGAATCCCTATTTCTCCAGATATTTGAATTCGAAAAAGCGGCTACATGGTGTTTTATAGTGTTACTTAATACTCATCTCCAAATAAATTTCTAATCACTTTGATATCTAACTAGGTAATGCCTTATTGTTTATGTACATAGTAGGCTGAAACAATAGTATTTTTACTTAGTAGGCTAATGACATTTAGTTTTCCTAGAACTGTCAAATATTAGTTTTGTCGTAATAGGAATTATTTAACAGTTCACAAAATTTATTTTTTTACACCAATTTAATTATATGACAATTATTAGCATTTTTTTGGTGAAAAATCGTACTCATAATTCACTGTAGTGAATTATCGATTCATAATTCACTGCATCCGGCCAATCACAAATACAAATTCAAAAATCATTGTTTCTCTGATTCAATGATATTTGGAATCGACCGCGATCAACTCTTGCTGCTGCGACTGACAATCAACTCGCGTGACAGTGACAAGTGTACCGCCATACCGCCATATTGTTTGTTTACGTTTTCGACTTATTACGAATAGGTACCGATTAATGCTATCAATTTTCAGTCTAATTTATTTGTTTAATAGGTGTAGAAAAAGCATAGTATTACATTCGCGATTATGGCCATTATTCACTGAGATGATTTGCGCCACTCGCCTACGGCTCGTGGGCTCAAACGTCATCTTCGTGAATAATGGCTATCATAATCGCTCATATAATAATATACTATTATTGATAATGCCCCGTCATAATAATTTGTAGAATACGGAATTGCGAGACATTGCATGTATTTATGCACAAGAAAACTACAATGTACGTGCTACTTCTCGAAGATATTTGGAATTATATCCCAACAGAATTTAACCGAATCACAAAACTTGTTTTGAAATGTTTACGGGTGGTTAGGGGAAACTGGCAAATTTCGTCCCAAACGTGATGTAGGCCGCCCAAAAATAATTAGTGTCGATCAAGAGGACGACGTTTTAGTATGAATTGCTGAAGATCCCCATCTGGGTACAAGACGTTTATCGGCAACTGTTGGAATAAGCAATGCTCCAATTTTTAGAATACTCAAGAAAGAGAAATAGCTGTTAGATCGTCCTCAGCGAGCACAATTTTCACAATTTATTCGAGGTATACAAAGTGAACATTTTAATTTTATTAAAAATATTACCTTTACCGATGAAGCCACATTCACCCACAGAGGAGTTTTCAATTGGAGAAAATATCTGGGATATTGAGAATCCACATTTACCCAGATAATCACATCTAGCATGAATTTAAAATTAATGTGTGGTGTAGCTTTTTAGAAAATCGTCTGTTGGGTCCACATGGACTACCAACACATTTTTAACTTCAACACCCTCAATCTCAGTAAGGAGGCGCCGAGAGGGTAATCACTTATGCAATATGTGGGACAGGTATATGTGCAATATCGTGCAATATGTGTGCAATATGTATGCAATATTGCAATTGCGGGACAAGTGATTGCCCCCTCGGTAGGCACACTGTTTTTGGTTAAATCTTCATATTTAGGGCTAAGGATTCTTCAGCTATCGTATGATCAATTATTAATGAAACACCCTGTATATATATTTCTATTTTGGATTCAATGAAAAATGTAATATTAAAAATAAATTGCTAAATATTTTTTGGGGTACATGATGGACCAAACTATTTCGAAATCGACATTCTAGTTTTTTTTTGCGTGAAATGCAGTTATAGTAAAAAAAATCGCAAAATCATCAAAGTAGGCGGATCTTCTTGAATTTTTTTTCAGTAGTATTAAAATTTAAAACCACGAAAAATGCCCTTCTTTTGCATAAAAGTGCATAGAAATATATGTTCCCACACCGACTAAGTGTTCATGTTATGATTTTCTGTTTGTCAAACAAGAATTTTATGCAAAAAAATCTAATGGAGAAAAATTTCGATCCCATATCCTATTTCGGCCGGGGACGAACAGGCGCTTCGCGAAATTGGATATAACCGCACAGATCCAGCGTCATACTCAAATACGTAATATTTGCATAAAGGCAATGGTCAAGAATGTTTTTGCCAGTTGTGATTAATCTCTGACCTAAATAAAAATTAATTGGTTCTGTTTATTTATTGCATCAAATAAACACAAAAATATTTAAGAATTACGTTGGTTATTAAGGATAAACAGTGCAACCAGCAGTCCCTGGAATATTTTGGTTTGGTTTTTCCACTAATGCGCAATGTTTACATGAGTGTAGTATATTATCCAACCGAGCTTCAATTTAAGGCTTAGTTTTTGAAATGTAAGTACTTGTCAGACATACAGCTGGAAAAAGTCGTATTAGATGTAAAATTTTCTGCTCAACCCGAACCCGGAGGGCGCATAAAAATTGGGGATTGCCATCAACTTTTAATCCGCGAATTTTCCTTACTTCGAAAATTGTGAAAATTGAATTTTTAAAATATAACTTACGTTTTCCCCAAAACAAGCTAAAAATCAATTTTTTTTATTAAACTGTAGCTCGGCGCATTGAAAAATGTACCCTGCTAGTTTTCTTTTTTATTTCGGGCAATTGACAAAAACTAGATCGCATGAAATTACAAGAAAACGCCATAATTATTTTGAGTGATTGATTCATACTAAATTGATGAGCGGGGTGGGGGGCAAATTTTTCCCAACTTGAAGCTTGAATTTCCCAACTCGACCACCACCATCCAACGTCATAGTGGTGCGATTTTTGTATATTATATAGGGTGTTATTAAAAAGTATGTCAATCACTTAACCACAGATTGAGCACCTTAAAAAAAGTTGATTGAACCTAATTTACCTCCATCCAAAATCGCACCTCTATGAAGATACAGCCCTCTAAAATTGGAAATAAAAAAAACTTATTCTTTAAATATTGTACAAATGGCTACAGATATTTTTTTCAATACTGGTACGCTGTAACATATGTCAGAGGGTAATAGTTTAAAGTAAAAATATTTTAAAATGAAGTTTTAGAAATGGCTGATTTAGGGTTCCCCCTACCCCGTTTTTAAGTGGTGCGCTTATGACTTTTTTGGTATATTGTATTTTTTAGAAAATTTAATTCTACAACCTGTTTCCATCTTGTGTTTTTTTTTTGGATTAAGTGATCATTTTTAAATAAAACTTAGAATACTAAACACATTGGCATGTGTTTGAAATGCTGAAAACTGCAAAAAAAATGATTTTTTTTATTTTATTTTTTTGTTTGTTTTGTTTTTAATTTTATTTTGGTGTTTTACTCATACTAGGTACATGTAGAACTGAAATTAAGAAGTGACTGATAAAATAAATGATTTTTCTAGAGTTTTTAACATTTCATTCTTTAAAACACATGACAATGTATTTAACATTCTAAGTTTCATTGGAAAATGATCACTTAAACGAAAAAAACACAAGATGGAAAAAAGTTGTAGAATTAAATTTTCTGTAAAATACAATATACCAAAAAAGTCATAGGCGTACCACTTAAAAAGGGGGTAGGGGGAAAGCCATTTCTAAAACTTTCTTTTAAAATATTTTTACTTTAAACTGTTACCCTCTGACATATGTTACAGCGTACCGGTATTGAAAAACATCCACAAACACCCTGTATAGATACCCACTCTAAATCTACAGATTCTAACAGACAGAGAATAGTTAAATGTCAGAACAAGGGCATGGCAATGATGAAGCCCATACCGTCACAGGGAGGTCATGGATGAAATTCCCAAAAATATGCTTACTTACGGCACTGCCTGTAGGCCGAGCGTGTTTTATTTATTTCCCTAATATCACAACATTGTTCTATTGATATCCGAAGGACGTCCTCGACGGACGTACGGGGCATCCGATGGACGTTCGTTTTTGGTTCAAATTACACCCGACGGACAACCGAGGGACGTCCAAATGTCACAACCTTGAACAATATTTGTACATCTCTGAGGGATATCATACGGATGTCCATAAAGTACGATGTTACGATGTATGGACATCCTACTTTTTTATAGAGATATATTATTCAGGGCGCATTTCGAAAAAGTATAACTTTGTCATGTAAGTACTTTACTTGATAAAAATGAAGTAATGTATAAACATTGTCCTATGGATATCTGACATCCTCAGAGGAGATTGAGGGCGTCCGATGAATCACTTCTTAGCATCCGTATATTTTATTTACTTTAACATATTATTAAAAAACTAAATAACTAGAACCATAGAAATTTTGATTTACATGTTCTGATTTTCGATTACAGTAGCAGCACTGGAGTAACGAATAAATGTACAGTGTGCACAGAACTTCTCGCAGCACAAAAGCGGTCAATCACGTCCATAAATCAAATATAGGTTGGGTATTACGTCATTATTCAAATTTGTTGATAAAGTTATGTCTTTTTCATACACTTTTGATACTTATGAAAGTATATAAATGTGTGTATGTGAATATTTTATCCTTTTTTGTTTGTACTTAAAAGATAAATTGAAGTAGGTATCTAGTACATACTTTTGGATTCATTCTCTTTTTGTCAATTGTTTCATATTCATAATATGTAATTACACGACGTACATAATATAAAATTTGCCAGTAAATTCTATATACTTTATTCATATGCTTTTTATAGTCATAAAAGTATGTACAATTCTGCTACATATTCCAGCTTAGCCTCTAATACGGAGTAATATAGTATATACTATTATCATGTCCAAAAGGTACATGTATTTATAAATCGTACATACCAAGTACAAACTATGTTATGTGGGATTGGAAATCTAAAATGGCGGATTTTAGATTTTTAACTTCTAACACCGGATTCGACATCATTTACTCCGAAAATACCTAACTGCCTATTTTAGTAAAATTTCGATAAAATTCGAATGTGTCCAGTTTATGAGAGGCTTACTCACTATGTATTACAATGGGACCACCGCCGAGCAGTAGAATGTAAAAAAAATATTATTACAAATCTTTTTCTTTATCAATAACGAAGTCGTCCAATTTGCGAATATGCTGGTACTATAAATAGTACGTCTCCAATTTTTGTTCTCCTTATACATACTAGATATAACTTCATGAAACTGTAATGGAACTCCCTCCTAGTAGTACGTCGGGTACACCAAAGAAAGCTGCACTTTTTGATTGGGATGTGCCGCTTTCTGTGGTCATAGTTGATAGGGAGCCACTTGAAAATCAGTGCAGGTCACCAAACTGGCGGCCATTAAAGATGGCCGCCATTAGCCATAATATTTTTTTTATCTCAGCTCCTAATGGTCCGATTTCTATTTTCTTTTTTTTTTTTTTGTTTCAAAGCTCTTATAAAGAGGACACTTTTTTGTCCTTATACATTTACCTCTACACCTTAAGGGTTCTGCAAAACCCTGAAAATTTCACTTTTCTCACAAAGGACCCCGCACATTCCTTATGTAAAATAATGGCCGGTAGATTTGGTTGAAATTTCTTTCTTCTGCATCTTTGTAGTAAAGCAAAACAGTAAACTTCTCCAGAACTTGAAAGGTCTTGTCAGAAATAGATTGTTGTCGTATAGAAATAGCCTGGAAGGCTTCTGCAGCTTTAGGAAATGATTTCCACACTTTCCAGGCAGTCTGTTTCCCTTTCATTGCTAATGATGACGTTACATCTGATCCAGTGAATGCATGGAATCCTCACAATGCAAGTTTTATGTTCACCCATACTTTCAAACATGGCACTAATGGTCATGTATCTCTGATCCTTCCCAGTACCAAAGAGAATCCACATCTCCTGAAGTCCCGCAGTTTTGAGAAAGTGAAAGAAAGATATTGCCAAAACGTCTACATCAGTATCTGCTGTGCAAATAAATAAATAATTCACAAATCATCAAATTACAAAAAGAACTCCGAAAAATTAAAAAAATTTTTTTTTTTTAATTACGCAGAACCCTAAGGTGTAGAGATAAACGTATAGGGACAAAAAAGTGTCCTCTTTACAAGAGCTTTCAAACAAAAAAAAATCTTTAACGGCCGCCATTTTTGTATTCTGCACGGATTTTAAAGTGGCTCCCTATCTGGAAAGTTACATTTGGCATCAACTATGACCACAGAAAGTGGCACATCCCAATAAAAAAGTGCAGCTTTTTGGCTTATATAGCCATGTACCCGACGTTACTATTGTCATACCCTACAGATTTCATAGAAACCACTTAAGCCAATTCGAAGTAATGAGCGAGCAAGCATGAAAAAACAAACATATAAATCGAATGAGAACCTATTCCGTTTTAAAATTCTCTGAAAAAGAAGAAAATAACAAATAAAAAATACTCACTTTGTATATTGCAACGTACTATCGTTCACATGATTATACATTTCATTTTGGGAAATTCATTAGAGATTTATCAGAACTTGTAATTAATAGTATTACCAAATTTGCTGCAAATCAGTTTAATGTTAATATAAATATATTACACTAAAATAAATATCCCAGTCTTTGAAATTGGTTATTGTCCATACATACTGTTATTAATTGAGAGAGAAGCTTTAAAAGTGAAGGTGAAACCTTGGTAAGTACCCTATTCGAGGATACTTTATATTATTTTTCGACATATTTTTTGAGTGAAAGTTATTTGTTTGCCTCGCTTGTTTCATTTTTTAAACAAAACATACATTTTATTCAATAATTTTATTCATGATTGAATGATCGCAATCATAGGATGCAGCGAGGGGTAAACCACTGGCCAGAATTTGTACACTAAAGTGCATTGCAATACACATAATGCACATAATTCACCGCAATGCATTGGTGAAGTATTTAAATGCACCATGCATTATTGCATCCGCGAAGCACTGCAATGCTCCGAAATGCAGCCACTGTGCGTTGCACTAAAATGCACCCTTCACATTTCACAATGCATCGATGTGCATTGTCATCATAAGCAAGATATTTCAATCATTTTGCTTCCATTTTAATAAATCCAAATATTTTACTTAAAGTGCCCGTTTTCTAATTCATGTGTAATTTGTGTGAGTTTTAAGTTGAATAATACCATTAAACAATTTCATATATAACCCGAAAATATCTATTAAATAAACGCCGAAATAATGTTGTAAGGTGTACGCTAAATTGTATATGTATGTGATGTAATTAAATATTTTTACACCGTTGGAACAGAGCGGGCATATGAGTTTAGAATTTGATCTTGTTTGTCTGCTATTTCACAATTTTAAAACAATTACATTCATTTTAATGCAGTATTCTGTAAATGTTAGACATAACAACTTTTTAAATGGGATCGTAGATATTATTGTACTGAAACATGTTCGGAAACACCAAAGATATATCGTCGATGTCAGTAGTTTTTAATCGAGTTTTTAATATTTAAAGTGATTCACATGTTAGACACGAGGTTAGATATTGTATACGTAGATTAGATGAAACTATATTTATTTGATTACATTTTTGTAGCAAGGCAGGGTATCGGGTAAATAGTGATTCTGCAATAACAGACAAAATATACGAATTTCTTGTTAACGTTATAATTTATATTGCTGCAAAGATAGAATAGAATAGAATAGAATAGAGTACATTTTATTCACCATAAATTTGATTCATAAAGGAACAGTATTGGTTTTGTCAAAAATGTAGTACAATGTAAAAATGCAAAATATATATATAATAAGATAAAGACATAGTAAGTAAACAGTATGAATATGTCATATTTATGTACATCTGCGTTGAGACAAAAATTTTCGTGATTGTTGTACATATAACATAAAATTTTAAATATATATATATACAAGGTGTGGTCATAATTTTTTTCAATCTGAAAGTGTCACGACAGAACTGTCTGTAAGAAAGGTTGAAAATTATTCTGATTATGCGTTTTTGCATGACAAAAATTCTATTAACTTCTGGTGACTGACCCCATATAATAATATTGTAGCTGAGTCTAGAATAAACTAAGGAATAATAGGCTGTGAGTAAGCCATGTTCATTTATTTCCTTTTTAAGATTTATTAATGCGTACGTACTCTTAGCTAATTTCGAACATAACTTGTCTATATGACCAGAGAACCCAAGAGTTGAGTCTAGTATAGTTCCATTACTGGTTTCTACACAGTTTAGAATAGGAGCTGATTTGGGTAATGAACTATGAAAGTGGACAAAAACTGTCTTGCTAGTGTTGACTATAAGTGAATTTTTGTGACACCAGTTTTCAAACTGTCTAATTGTTGTATGTGCCTTAGTTTCTAATTCCTGCACAGTTTTAGCATTTATGACTACCGAAGTATCATCCGCGTACATAAAGATATCTCCTTCCGTCAAAAATGACGGGAGGTCATTTATAAATATTAAAAAAAGTAAGGGACCAATAATCGACCCTTGGCCTACACCAATATCCATGTCATATATGTCAGATATTTCCGAGTCTATGGAAACGAGAATTTTTCTATTTTCTAGATAAGACATTATCCAGTTCAGTATATGGCCCCTAATACCCAGATTGCCCAACTTTAATTTAAGGAAGTTTGAATTCACACAATCAAATGCTGCGGTTAAATCAAAAAATAAACCTGCAACTTGATTACCCATGTCGAGGTAGTTATAGATTTTTTGTATAAATTCTTGGCTAGCCAATTCTGTAGATCTAAGAGTCCGATAACCATACTGACAGTTGGTAAGTAGCTGATTGGTTTCTAGATAATCACATAGTCTAGTGGAAACTGCTTTTTCAATTATTTTTGAAATATAACTAAGAATTATGATTGGCCTAAAATTCTCTAATAGTTGGGGATTGTCTTTTTTGTGTAGAGGAACAATTTTTCCTAGTTTTAAAGCATTTGGGAACTGTCCAAACTCAATTGATGTGTTAATTAAAATTGTGATAGTACTGGCTAATGTGTATTTGCAGAATTTTAGGAGACGAATAGGTATTTCGTCAACACCAATACAGTTTTTTACCTTCATGTTACTTATTATTTTAATTACCTCGTCTTCAGTAACAGGCTCTATGAAAATGGAACTGGCATTATTTTGAGTTGGGAGTGTGCACATTACAGACTGATTATTTCCAAAGTGATTCTGCAACTTATTTTCTATGCATGTGGAGAAATAACTACCAAAAGCATTTGCTACATCCGTTTTATTACTTAATAACTCATCGTTTACTTTAATACTGAAATTTAATTTGCTTTTATTACTTCCTAACCTGTTCTTTACTATTTGCCATAGGGTTTTAACTTTATTATGTGATTTGTTTATCTGTTCTGTATTATTCTCAATTTTCAATTTGGATATAGTATTATTAATTGTTTTCTTGTGATTGTTATATGATTTGAGTAATTCTTTAGAGCCAGATTCCTTAGCGATGTGATATAGAAATTTAAGATTGTCATATTCATGTTGAATTTTTGAATTAGTTTGTTCCCTTTTATATTTTATTTGACCTTTTAATTCTTTTATTGGACAGGCGACATTTAGACACCACTGAAAATATAGAAAAAACTCATCATAATCATCGTTAACATTATCATGTGATTGGGTAAAGAGGTCATATTGGCTAGAGAAGATTCTTTGGAAGTTTCTCATATTGTGTTCAGAAAATATTCTGCGCCTCTTTGTGGTTTCTATTGTATTTTCTTGATACTTAGATAATGTTTGTAGATTACATAACTGACCTTTGTGATCTGATATGTGTGAATCTAACACACAACAATTGCACATTTTAATATTGGTTACAATATAATCTATAGAGGTGCCTGAATTCAAACCAGCTATTGGGTTAATTCGAGTGGATTCGTTAACTAAAGAAACCAGATTAAATGAGGCAAAGACATCCAGCAACAATTTGGTGTCTCTGTTCTTTTTAAGGCTGTCAACATTATAGATATGTTTTTTATCTCCTTTTTCCTTTTTAAAATTACGTAAAGAAAGGTATATCCAAGATATTCCAAGAGCCCTTTTTTTGGCTTCACTCCTAGTCCTTTAATGTCTTTTTGAGCGTCGCCTAATGCTTCCTAAACAGTTTCTATATCGATAAAATGACTCCTTTGCCTATAAAATAAATAATTTAGTGAGAAATATATAGACACCATCTTTTTTCAATTAAAATAAATTATTTTTTATTAGTAGTTTTCGAGGTAGTTTTGAATGTCATGTCAAATAATAAAGTAATACTTTTCACCTAATTCTTATATTTTACGTCCTCGTCAAAATTGTTATTAAAAATTAAAAAGAAAAGTGTCGGCAATTTTCTTCAAATCCCAATTTAATTAAACGCAAATTTATAATCAGTCTACACTTTAATTATTCAGAATAATAACTAATAGGAATTAGTCTTGCTTGAATGTAAATAATAAACTTATTTCTTACAAGTGCCCATATAATATTCAATATAATCTACATCTACTTACATTTTTATTTTATTTAACAACTTCTCAATTGTAAACAAAGTTTTTTCACAACCCACACTATCACTATCAAACTGTAACCCGACCAATACACCTGTTGCTTGCTGGAAACTAATTTACGCGCATCGACCGTCCTCCTAAATCGTAATAAAATGCAGCACAATTCCCCCACAATGCACAAAAATGCACGTAAATGCATCAAAATGCACTGCTAAGCATTAAAATACTCCACAATTCACTAACAATGCATTTAAATTCACCGTCGCCATTTTAATGCACCAACTATGTATTGCAATTCATTGCAATGCATCGCTGGGTCCTTGTGCGAACATCTTTTGTAGGCTCTTTATACTTTCTTATTACGTACATTATCTACAAACTACGAAAGCGTAGAACGGACAGTCGAAAATATTTTATAATTGTCACTTTGAACTTACAATTATGTATAATTGCAAGTTTAAACTGACAATTATAGATAATTGTCACTTTAAACTTGCAATTATAAATAATTGTCACTTTAAACTGACATTTATAAAAATATTTTGTACGAAAATATTTTTATAATTACAATTATGTATAATTGCAAGTTTAAAGTTGCAATTATATATAATTGTAAGTTTAAACTGACAATTATAAAATATTTTATACATGTCCTTTCTACGCTTTCGTAACAAACATACATTATGGTCATGAAAAAAAAAATTGAAAGTAGCGAAGTGGGTACCAAAAATTGTTTTAATAAAAAATGCTCGTTGGTCTATTCTACGTATTTCGTCTCAAATAACTACACATCTATCTGCAATAATAACAAAAGTACCTCGATGCTGAAAATTACGCTACACTTTCCGAGCACATATTGTTTAAACAATTTATAGTGTTGTTTATAATGAAAATAATGTCTCTCTATTACACTTGTATGAAACTACAAACATTAAACTTTCGAGTTATATAAGAATTATTAAAAAATCTTCATAAATAAGCTCGTAAATGTAATGTAAACGAAAGATAATGCAATATTTAAGTTCAAAATTTTTTTCGAAATTATTACTTTTTTTGCAATTTCGCAATCTTGGCCGACATCGCGCCCTCTGGAATCGAATTCGGCTTAAAATTCCGGATGATATCCACATTTTTTAAATTTTATACTCGCGAGTTCAGGGTTCGGTATTTTAGATGCGTCTTTTTGGATGCTAGATTCCTTACTATTATAAAAATAATATATATGAATTATGTACATGAAAAATATTCAGACTGCAATTGCAAGGATATAAATCACATATAAGATGTCTAAATATATATAACACACAAAACTAAAAAACACAGACTCTAAATTCTTTTTCTCCGTTTGATTTAACAAATCATTTATTTCTGATAAGTTTAATGCCAAAGCAAATGTCAATGGAAAGCAATCCAACACATAGACTTTCTTGACCAGTGATAGATCTACTTTATAATTTCTTAAATTATTTTCTCACATTTGATACAGTTATCGGCAAAGTAAAAAATAGAAGAAACGTCATACCCTAATAGCACAGCGTTGTCCTATAGATATCTGATGGACATACAGGACGTTGGTTTTTGGTTCAAAGTACAGCCGACAGACAACCGAGGAACGTCCAAATGTCACAACTCTGAATAATATTTGTACATCCCTGAGGGATATCATATGGATGTCCATAAAGTACGATACATCCTACTTTTTTTTATATAGAAAAAATCCTCAGCGGAGATTATGAGGGCGTCCAATGAATTTCTTTGTTAGCATTCGTATCCCTATCAAAAAATCCTATTTCAAACTTATAGATAATTATACATGTTTTATGGGTAATCATAAGAGCCTACCTGGTTTATAAGGTTTTATACAGTACATTAATTTTGCCATATAGAAATTATATTGGGATGAATAGGTATCTAAAGGAGTCTTAATTGAGTTGGAATACCCATGTTGTTATTGATATGTTTCCATAAGTTTTTATATGGCATTAGAACTTTTAATTTGATAAGTTCTCATGGGATCTGAATAGTGTTGAAACTGAAAAGGTTTCATCAGTAAAATCAAATACGAGTTCTGTAATCTTTTATAAGAAACAATTAGCATATGGTTTTTGTAAGATCTGAGGGGTTGTTATCAGTTTTAGTTTATATAATAATTTAATGAGGATTTATAAGGATACGTATTAAAAAGTATTAATAAGGAATTACATCGAATAATTTTGTGACTTTTCTTGGGATCTGAAGAGTAATGAAATTGAAAAGATATACTATGGAGTTCCTAGAGGACTTTTATACATTTTTATAAGGATATATGTATTTGTACTCATTCTTATAAGACTTCATGGTTACATATCAGTTTAGTTTATATAAGAATTTAATGGAAACATGTAAGGATGCATGTTAAAAAGTATGAATAAAAGGTATTATCGAATACTTTTGTGAGTTTTTTTTTGGAATCTGAAGAGTAATGAAATTGAAAAGATATACCAAAGGAGTTCCTAGTAGGCATTTTATACATTTTTATAGGGATATTTTTGTACTTATTTTTATAAGACTTCATAGGTCCATATCAGTTTAGTTTATATAAGAATTTAATAAGGATTTATAGGGAGATCTAATATAAAAAGTATTAATAATGATTTACAACTATTAATTTGATAAGTGTTCATGGGGTTCCAATAGTGGTAAATTAATATTAATTAATAATGTTTCATCAGAAAACCAGAGGGATGAATTTTATAACATTTAATAAGAAATAATTACTATATGGTTTTTATAAGATTTGAAGGGATTATTAGTTTAGTTTTATATAAGAATTTCATAAGGATTTCTCAGTGCACCCATTGAAAAGTATTATTTACAGCTATTAATTTGAAAAGTTTTCATGGGATTTCAATAGTAATCAACCTAAAAAAGTTACAGTACTTACTAAACTAAACTTACTAATACATATATTTCATATAATTTACATTAAAATCCATTGTAAGATTGAAATCCATTGTAAGTATATACACATTGTATTTTAGAAAACCCTCTTTTCCCATAAAAGCATAAAAGTTTTACAATAGACCTCAAACCACTACATTTAACACAGACAGGGAATACTTAATTTTCAGTTTTTAGTTGCTTTTAAACACTCATATACAATAGACCTAAAATGTAATCATTTGTAGTGTGCAATTCAACAATAATATTAAGTAATGTAAGTAATTTAAAACCATATGTATTAAAAAAATAACCTTTATAAAAAATAAATTCACTTAATTGTAGTTCTCTGACGATGGTTGAATAAACCGAAACGTAAGAAAAAAGTTATTTTATTGAAAAGACCGATAACCCAGGATATACCTACGTCAAGTTAATTCAAGCGAGGAATATACATTAAAAACTAACAGAATCTATAAAGTTTTCGTTTCAAACGCCATAAAAACTTATAAATACTTATAGGCCTCGTACTGAGAATTTACATTAATATCTTTCAAATTCATATAAAAACCTATAAAACTTCGCAATTTAATTACCATAAATACTTATAAATATACTGATAGACTTCATTCAGGGAATTTATTTTAAAACCCCATTGGATATCCTCATAGAATTTTATGAAAACTTCGTGTTTATTATTAAAACGTGGAGTGTTGCTAGACTTCAGGCAAGGAATTTACATTCAAAACACATTTCAAATACTTCAAAAACTTAGACACATCTGAACCTATAAAATCTTCGTATTTCAAACACCATATAAGAACTTACAAATACTGATAGGCCTCGTATGGAGAATTTTCATTAAAAATACTTTTCAAATACATGTAAAATATCTATAACACTTCATATTTCAATTATCGTGAAAACGTATAACTACTGATAGACTCCATATATAGGGAATTTACATTAAAAACTCATTGTACGCAGAAAATCTTATAAAAACTTCGTATTTCCTATTAATTTATGCAAATGCTGATAGACCTCAGGCAAGGAATTTACATTAAAAACACATCTCAAATAGCCACATCAAACCACATTCAGAACTTATAAAAAACTTTGTATTTCAAATACTATAAAAACTTAAATATACTAATACATATAGGTAATTTACATTAAAAACCCATTGTACGCAGCAAATATTATAAAAACTTCGTTTTCCTATTAATATATGCAAATGCTGATAGACCTCAGGCAAGGAATTTACATTAAAAACACATTTCAAATAGCCACACATCAGACCACATTTAGAACTGATGTTTTATTGCCGACTTCGCCTTTACAAAATAATTATACTTTAGACCGCATTGACATGTTTCTGAATATTTCTTTTTAAATATAACATTTGACCTTAGATTATACGAAAGAATTTCTGAATATTTTTAAATGGGTTGTTGAATTTTTAAAAAAATTCCAATTTGAGACTTTTCTAGGATGTTTCTCGGCTTCAAAAAGTCGAAATAGTTGGTTAATTGCATACCCCGCTAGGTATGTCCTCTATTTTCGCTCAGCGCTCAGTTTCCCTGATGAAATTTTTAATTGTTTAATTCTACAAGGAATAGATTTTAACTATGATTTTGAAAACAAAAGATTCTATTCTAAAAAATAATTCCATTTTTAGATTGATCCCAATTTTTATTGTGTTATAAAATTGCTAATGAAAATTGTCATACGTCAGTTGGTCTGTACGTACGTACATACGTACGTATGTACAGACACTCTCCAGGTCGCAGTCTTCAACGAATCCACTTAATTTATTTTTTAATCCGTTCGTCTCCTATCAGAACAGAACCCTATTAAATTTATTTAACACCGATACAAGTTTCCGTGGATCATTTATCTCCTTCTCGTCGTCTATTAGATAATAACAAAATTATATCTGCGTTATCTACGTAGAATTATTTTTTTAATCCTGTGGTAAGTATAAGAAGACAATGTATTTTGTTCAAATTAAATTTCTACTTTCCTTGAAGTTTAAAACTTGTATATATTTCTCGGCATTATATAGTCATTAAAAATAATCTGGACACACCTAATTAACATGTGTATAAAAACAAATTTATCGCTGTTTGTAGGATAAATGCGTACAAGAAATAATAATTACTCTTAAAATCCAGTATTGCATATAATTCATGATTAGGCAAAAACAAGATGTCGGCTGTATACGTGCAAATATTTTGCATGATAATATATTGACCCAGAAGAAGTAAAAAAGTCATAAAATTTTTGCTTTACTCCAACGGTTTTGCTTAAATTAATTATTTTGTAATAATACAATAATTTCAAGACAGTATAATATTGTGTTGACCAATATTGCAGGACAAACTAAAATCAAGTTCACTGTCTTCTTGCGACCATCTCCATTTTAATTATGTTTATTGTATTGGTAATGAAAACGCCGGTGTCTCTTTCATAAAAGGAATCCTCTGCTCTCGGCATCGGCGTTCAAAGAAAATGTACATGTGTTTTTCATACTTCATTGTTTAGTCGTAGGTAGACCGCCGCTTACCAATCATACAGTGTTGACAATCTGTTTGATATATCTAGTTTTAAAGTTAATTTATAGTAATATTAAAAAACGGTGTAATGAGCGACGCGATTAATTAAATGTTCATTGAAATTAAATTAACCGCTATTAATCTAATTACTACAGTGGTTAAAGAAATGTTCTATAATAAATAAAAAGATGGTAATTTTTTAATCTCATCGTTAAAATACATTTTTTGCAGAGAGTAAGGTACTGAGATCATTTTTTTATAAAGATTGATTAAACAAGGTAAAAGTAAAACTGTTTTATTATTTTTAAATGACAGTGTTGCAACGCTGTAAAACCTATGTTGTTGACACAAGTGAGCAAAATATCCTTGTCTCTTCCGTCTTCTGTTTATAGTAGTACCATCTAAACTGAAAACATTACCTACTTCTAAATAATTTTAAATCATAAAAGGTTTGAATTAGAAAAAAAATTTATAAGGATTTTTTACTTTTCTTGGACCAACATGTCATTCCGCAAAATATTTGTACGTCTACAGCAGCACCCTGTATGACATGTTTAAAATAATGATATCTAAGAAAATATGACGTATCTATCATCTGTGAGTCAAGATTAAAGTTGGCATAGTTTTCGCAGATTTCACTAATAGGAGAATTATTTGTACGTAAATTTACAACAATTCTACAAAAAATCAAACAAACATTTTAAAAGAAGAGTATATTCTTGTTAATGATATAAAATATATCAAAAAAATGGTACGGACACGCCAAAATTACTTTCTTGTGTTCACCATTTTTTATATGAATTTTCCCTGGAAATCAGATTTTCAATTTTTTCAATTTTTTCGCGACAGTATGTAAATTCTCCAAGTAAAACTGCAAATGGCATATTGTTAGAATTGTAATTTAGTATTCACGTACTAAATTTGGGTTTTTAAAATGCATGTAGGCACTGCCCGTAAAGAAGATGATGTAATTAACATTAGATAATTCAACAGACTCGCCAATTTATTTAAGTTTAAAATTTAAAAATATATTTTAAAGAGGAAAATGATATGGCATTTAGTAATAAGTCTTTTTTTAAAATTGATCGTGATTTCGGAGCGCTCACCATTGAATCAATTGAACCATTATTAGAAATGATCCACATATTTTGTTAAAACGTTAACACTGAATGAAACTGAGAATTTGAATAAGTTTTACCTCATTCGACAGGTATCAACTATATCAATGAATCCAAGATACTTTTCAGACATTCTCTACGTCCTTATTTAGTTTTATAATAATAATAATAATAATAATAATAATAAATGACTTTATTTAGAAAAATTGAACATTACAATTATTTCCAAATGGGCGAAGTCTAGCCTAAGCTACTCAACTCAACCCTACCTACCTATCTTTTACCGCTTGTTTACATTGTATAAATATATTATTCACTTTTTATTTTTCAGAAAAATGGAGGCGCATTCATTAAGAAATAATTTAGTTAACTGTCTAATATTCAGTATGATAAGTCTTCATGTGGGAGCAAGATGGACAGATGGACCGATGGAAGTATCACCTTTTGATTTACCAAATCTTTGTCCAGTGAAGCAAACCTGCGAGCAGTGTATTCAAACACTATTATGTGCTTGGTGTTATGATCCGGTAAATATGGGTACATCTATATATGTAAAAAAATACCCTGACTGATTCACTGATTGACTGACTATCAACGCACAGCTCAAACCGCCAGGTCTAGAAACTTTATATTCTGCATAGAGGTTCCTCGAATGACGTAGGCAACCACCAAGAAGGAATTTTTCGAAAAAGGGGGTTGATATTTTAGGCTTTTTCGGAAATGGTTAGATCTAGATGCGTGAAATTTGGCAGAAATATTTTTTGTTGAAATCTATTAGATACGTGTATGACAAAATTCGGTTTTCACTTTTTGAAGGGGTGGAAACGGGGTTGTAGATAGTTTAAAGCGCACCCATATTTTTGAAATCGCGTAAGTCAGAAACGTGATTATTCGAGCGATGGACTCTTCTGAGGAAATAAGAAGAGACGTATTCGACGGTTTTCAAAATGAGACTCGCGAAGGGGTGAACGGGGAGGGGGAAATTTGTAAGTTTTTCGGAAACGGTTAGACTTAGAAGTGTGAAATTTGGCAAAAATACTCTCTCTCGGAATTTATTAGACGTGAGTAAGACGAAATTTCGATTTTCACTTTTTGAAGGGGTGAAAAGATGGTCTAAATGGTACCCGTATCTCTGAAATCGCGTAAGTCAGAAACGTGATATTCTAGCGACGGACTCTTCTGAGGAAATAAGGAGACACGTATTGGACAGTTTTAAAAAAGAGATCCCGGAAAGGGTTAAACGGGGAGGGGGAGATTTTTCGGAAACTGATAGACCTAGAAGCGTGCAATTTGGCGGAAATACTCTTTATTGGAATCTATTAGACACGAGTCAGACGAAATTTCGATTTTCACTTTTTGAAGGGGTGAAAACCGGGGTGGTAGATGGTCTATGGTACCCGTATCTCCGAAATCGCATAAGTCAGAAACGTGATATACCAGCGACGGGTTCTTCTGAGGAAATAAGAAGATACGTATACCATGGTTTTCATAAAGGGATCCCCCCACCCCGAACGGGTGAACAGGGAGAGGAATGTTTTTAAGCATTACATTTGACACATACCCGCCTATGTGCTTTATTGTCGATTAAAATAATTATTTTTTCATTTAACTCGTTCTAACACTAAAATAGAATCATGAGTTTTTATCAAATTGCGATGTGCAGTGGGTTTCCCCGAATACTATGGATGCGCAGTGGGTTTCCTCGAGTATAATAGATGCGTAGTAGGTTTCTCCGAGTGCTATGGATGCGCAGCGGATTTCCCCGGGTACCATGGTTGCGCAGTGGGTTCCCTCGAGTGTACTTTCTAAGTACTATAGGAGTACTCAGTGAGTATGTAGTACTTCTTTATAGGCATATTAGTATGTTTATGTTCTTAATTTCACGCGCAAGAAGTCTTCCACGCGAACGAAGTTGAGGGCATCATCTAATTACTTTCACATTCAGTGGAAGTATAGTAACGACAAAAAAATTTTTTAAAAATTTTTATTGTTCAAATAGGCTTAGAATGTCATGAAACGTCGAGATTTCAAGTTTGAGCGAAAAAAAAAATTCTGTCTGTCGGTCTGTAACTTTTTTTGTGCGCACGTTTACTCTGGAACCGTTTGAGATATTGACTTGAAATTTGGTACACATATGTACTTTAACGAGATCTAGAACTAGATTATTATTTTCATCTTGTTCCGTCGAAGGATTGGGGTAAATTTGGAGTAAATAGGTAAATCAAGCAGGTAAGAGTTCATAAAATTGATATTTAGTATAGACAAGAGAAGCTAAGGTCTCAAAAAAAATTTTGGCATTAGCCACCCCCATTACCACCCCCACCCCATTATTAAAGAGGAAGAAAAAAAAGTGATTTAGTGTGTGTACAAGAACCAGAAACCTCAAAATATTTTTTTACTTTATCCACCCCCCACTCCCACCCCGTCACCACCCCCACCCCACTACCGATGTGGGGTATCGTTTTATGGGTTTTTGGGGTAGAGGATTTCAAATATTATGTTATTAAAGTTCGATAAACAATTATTTCCAGATACAAAATTTTTTCGTCGTGTGACTTGGATAGAAAATCCGGATGTGGAAGTAGTGATTCCTTGGGCAGCGGTTTTTTACATAAATGAACCACGGTCTCTTAACTAAACTGATTCAAATAAATTTGTCATTTGTCATAAATTCTTGATTGGAATCAGATTATTGAGGGTAAGCGCCAATTCTGCAAAAAACTTTTTGAAAGTAATTATCCTAAGACAGAACATGACTGGCAGCAAGAGCATGAACACAAACATTCAATACTGCAATTAGAAGTGGCGAAAACCGTACAAAAACTAAAAACTGTCTGGAGTCTATAATATTATGACCGAGACGATTAAAATATTCTTAAGAATTCTTTACAGAATAAGCTAAACAATATGGCAGACAGAAATTTTGCCCGATAATTGGAGAACCTCAACCTTTATACCACTACATAAGAAGGGCATTGAAGATGTCTACTACAGATTTCGGATATTAATATCATTACGCTAGTAAAATAATGCTGTATATTTTTCAAACCTTTTTTATGTCATCAACCCTTTTTAACGTCCTATTCTCCGGAAACCTCTCATTTTTGCAACATCAATCGAAGATAGAACAATATAGAACGAATGATAACTCATAGCAAACCAGATGATGGTAAAAGGTAAAGGGAATACCCTTTAAAAGGGTAGGTTGATGTCTCCAAGGAGCTAATGGAAATAGGTTTGGTGAGGTCGTGTATTCAAGAAGCAACTGCGGCAGACGGCAGGATGTTGTCAGATGTGCTGTACAGCAAAGGGAGACCAACTAGAATAAATGCAAAAGTCGTCAGCCTTTGTGGATAAAAAAGAGAAAAAGAAGATAAATGATACGTTGCTCTCGAAAAAACTCGTTTATTTAGTATATTCATCTTCCATTAGAGTTTTTCGATTTGATACTATTGTATCAATGATTGTTTAATTGGAGAGGTTGACCCTAAAGAATGTTTAATAATAAACTAGAATGAGATGTTTAGTTAAATAGTCAAAGCAAATAAAAAAGAAAACGCACAAATATCATTTAATATCTAGACATACCTTTACAAGACCAAATTAAAAGCTTTAAAAATGCCTGACTGGAAAAATTAGACACTTGATGATAAGAGATCCAGAATATCGAAAGTTATGATTTTTGATTCCGCATTTGTGTTTAAAGTAAGGGATACAATTAAATAACCTTATACTGTAAACGTATATACCCACTCCGTGCAGCACGCTAAGATTAAAAACCGCTGCCCAAGGAATCAGTACTTCCACTTCCAGATTTGCTACCCAAGTCTCTCACAATGAAAACATTTTATATATGGAAATAATTGTTTATGGAACTTTAATAATATAATATTTGAAATAGTCTACTCCAAAAACCCATAGAACGATATCTCACATCGGCAGTGAGATGTGGGTAATGATAAGGGGGTGGTAGTGGGGATAGATAAGTAAAAAAAAATATTTTGAGGCCTTTGGATTTAGTACACACACTAAATCACAATTTTTGGTGTTCACCCGCTTTTATAATCGGGTGGGGGTAGTAATGAGGGTGGCTAATGCCAACATTTTTTTTAAGACATTAGCTTCTTTTGTATACACTAAATACCAATTTTATGGACTCTTACCTGCTTGATTTACCTATTTACCGCATTTACTCCAATATACCCCTCACCCTGCAACGAAATAAGATTAATCTAGATCCATATCTCGTTAAAATACATACGTGTACCAAATTTCAAGTCAATATCTTAAACGGTTCCAGAGTAGTCGTGCGCAGAAAAAAAAGTAGCAAACAGACAGGCAGAACGACGGACAGACATATTTTTGCTCAAACTTGAAATCTCTACGTTTTGTGACATTCTAAGCCTATTTGAAGAGTAAGAATTTAAAAAAAAATTGTCGTTACTATATTTCCATTGGATGTGGAAGTAAAATCAAATGACTTATCTTCACTCGGTTCAAGGTATCTCATAAATCTGAAAAAACTCGCTCTAAACATCAGACTCATTTAACAAGTGACTGTTATTAGTGCTGTTCCAATCATGTCACAGGCATGTTCAACGCAGATGAGATACGTAAATCCTTCAATTTCATTTCAATTTCAGTTTTAGTCGTTGTAACACTATCTTAACCCAATGGGGATGAACATTATTATCCAGGAATCCAAAATAAGAGTCAAAAGCCATATTATGATACCGTCTAAACCATAGTACATCCACTGTGAAAATGATTCTCTTCTTTTTAAATGTGGCGGCTTACAGACAGAAATGGTACTTCTGTAATATTAAAGACAGACACTGCTAGCATTTAAAAATATGATAGTGTTTCTCTTATTGTGTCAGTTCATCCTTGCATCTATATATTTGCTGGTCTCGTAGGTCTCCTATAATGCAGACTGACCTACCTCATTTCACCGATTTCACACATTTCGAGAGTTAATACGTACGCTGGTGACAACAAGAAATCCTGGCTTAAGACAGCCCACTTCCAGCATTGCTCCTCTGACTAATATGATTTGTTTTCGCATATATTTATCCTCGGTCTCTTTTCTCTTGATAGTTCTGTTACGGTTCCAGTCTCATGAAATCTATTTTTAATCGACAAATAACGCTTCGAGCAATATTGAAGCTATTAGCCACATGAGATTACCGCAAGCCTTAAAGCAGCAATCTCATGGCTTGATTTGCTTCCGGTTCAGTTAAATCGTTCCTATATTAATCACAAAAAATATTTGCAGAAACTCGAACGTACTGATGATACTAATGGTAATAATGGTAAAATAGGTAATACACAGGTAATACAGGTTTCGTTTACGTCTTTTTGTAAACTTTGAAAATTATAAAAACAAGAATTTTGATAATGTTTTAAGATCATGGCTGCTGCACTAAATATGTTAGATTGTTTATAAAAACTTTCAAGCTTATTACTAACTACGCGCAACGGATCAATTAATATTTATTGATATTCATCTATGTAGTTTGTTAAACACTCTTTAATTTTAGATAAATAACAGTGAGACACCCAGATGTTTTCGACCCCAGCCAAATGAGACTTGCCCAGAAGAGTTCACGGTAAATCCAGACACTGTTATGAATATACATCAGGGTAATAACAGGCAACTTTCACCACAAAAAATTGATTTAAAGCTGAGAAAAGGTGAGCAATTGTAATGTTTAATTTAGTTGAGATCAAAAAGAGTTAATCTTACAATTCATATAATATTTTACTTAATTTACAGTTTGCGCTTGATTTTTCTGAAAAATAATTGGCGTAGTTACTTATGGTTGTGATAAAAGCTCAAAAAAGCAATAAGAAATATTCAATTATTCTCCTTACTATGAGAAATTTTTTTTTTCAAGCTTGAACTACATACCTTGTCATTTTGTTAAATAAGGTAGAAGAAAATTTTGTGTAAAATTTAGATGATTTAGTATAATATTTAAAAGCCGTGTGGGAGAGAAGATAGTAAAATAACCAGTTAAAATGTATACGCATTTCTTTTGTGGTA
The DNA here is from genome assembly GCA_936432065.2 of Rutpela maculata. Lineage (NCBI taxonomy): Eukaryota > Metazoa > Arthropoda > Insecta > Coleoptera > Cerambycidae > Rutpela > Rutpela maculata. The sequence goes on from OW386286.2 coordinate 249,461,306, forward strand.
ACTACAGACTCTTCGTATCTTCGTTTCCTTGTAAAAGAATATTTTTAGTATAATTGTTAAAACGATGCTCCTAAACAAGTTACAAAACATACTGAAATGCGCCTACTTTCTTATTAGAGTCTTATTGAACTCATCAACTAGTGCTACACCGATTCTGCATTATCGTTAATTACTTTGAAACTATTCTCGTACGCTTTTTAATCCTCGTATTTTCCTCAATGTATCATCTACTTCAGTACTTCTTTCATACATAATTGCATTTCTAACATTACTACTAACGGTCGTCAGTCATCTTCTAATAAAGATGTAGGTGTATTTACGTTTAAGAAAGACACCTTGGTATTTCTCATAACAAACTGATCTACACTTGCGTCGTATGATCTCACTTTGTTCCAAATTTTTATGCCATTGTCGGTTTTCAGCACCAGGATTCTCTCAGAGCAATAACTCCAATGAAATATTTTTGTTAAAGAAAGATCAATGCATTGTTTTGGCAAATACCATATACGGTTCGAACATTCCTCTTTTACCACTCTTAAAGATTTTATTTAATAATTTTTCCAAGCTTACAAGTGATTTTAAATCGATTGCTTGAGTGAAGGAAGCTTTAAGAGTTGAAAACGACGGTCTAATCTATACTCAAAATAAAAACCGCTGCCCAAGGAATCACTACTTCCACATCCAGATTCTCTGTCCAAGCCACTCACAACGAAAAAACTTTGTATGTGAAAATAATTATTTATGGAACTTTAATAATATAATATTTGAAATCCTCTACCCCAAAAACCCATAAAACGACACCCCACATAGGTAGTGGGGTGGGGGTGGTGATATGGGGGTGGTAGTGGGGGGTGGATGAAGTAAAAAAATATTTTGAGGTTTCTGGTTCCTGTTCATGCACTAAATCACATATTTTTTTTCATCCCCTTTAGTAAGGAGGTGGGGGTGGTAATGGGGGTGGCTAATGCCAAAATTTTTTTTGAGACCTCAACTTCTCTTGTATATACTAAATACCAATTCCATGGACTCTTACCTGCTTCATTTACCCATTTACCCCACATTTACCCCAATTTACCCCCCAACCCTTCGACGGAACAAGATGAAAATATAATCTAGTTCTAGATCTCGTTAAAGTACATATGTGTACCAAATTTCAAGTCAATATCTTAAACGGTTTCAGAGTAAACGTGCGCACAAAAAAAGTTACAGACAGACCGACAGACAGACAGAAAATTTTTTTTCGCTCAAACTTAAAATCTCGACGTTTCATGACATTTTAAGCCTATTTGGACAATAAAAATTTTTAAAAATTTTTTTGTCGTTACTATACTTCCACTGGACGTGGAAGTAAATACACACACCTCTCGAAAGCCTCTCTTTTCTGCTGCCTTGGTTTTCACTTTTTCTCTTTTACAAAGTCTTGCCAAATGCTTTGCGATCCATGTATAAATCTAGTTGGCTTTTGTTTGCTGTATAGCACGCGTGACAGCATTACGTCACCTGTCATGGTTGTCTGTTAGGCGCACAGCCTCACCAAAGCTATTTGTCATCAGATCCTTGGTATCTTCAGTTCACCGTTTAGGAGGATACCCTCTTCGCCTGTTCCCATCTAGTTTTCATTGAATTACGGTTCTATATTGTCCTCTCTCGGGTTAATGTGGCCAAAAAAATGAGAGAATTTGGAAGAATCAAATGCTAGAAAATCGCCTGTGTGGACGTATTTCTTGAACAGTCGAGCTATTAGCGCGATGTTTTCCAGGAAATTCATAGCCAACATCTTCAAAGTCATCTCGAAAATTGCCGTTTAAACTAGGTATTTTAACAAATAAATGGTATAGTTGGGGTAACTATAATTATAATTTAATTTAAATAAATATATATAAATTGGAAATAGAAAGATATATTAATATTTGTTAAATACAATTCCATTTGTATAAAATAGATTTTAATTTTTTAAAATATATATATTATTATTATATTCTTTGTTTTCTAATCATCTCCCTGGTTACTTAAGATAATGAAGTAACTTAAAAGAGTCTCATTTTGAGGGTAAGTGAGATGCTACACACACCCCCGTTAACAAAAAGAACAATTAATCGACCAAACGCACTTTCTTAACTGGAGTTTCATATTTGTCAACCAACACATAAGCATATTTGACTCTGTCAATATTGACAGTTATAACCTTATTTCTTTTGTCAAAAGTAATGAATTTACTTGTACGGGATAAAACTTTAAATGGGCCATCGTACAAAGGAGAAAAGGTGCGTTTAAAACGTTCTTTGCGAACAAATATAAAATCACAAGTAGGAATATCAGGGCTGACAAACGATTTATGATGAACATGAGAAACTGGAGAAATAAATGTCAAATTATTAAAATAAGTTCGTAACCTGTCGATAAAAAGAGGTATGTGAGGAGTACCATATGACTTAATGAAAAATTCGCCAGGTAATCGTGGAGTTTGACCGTAAATTAGTTCGGCAGAAGAACATTGCAAATCTTCTTTGGGAATCGTCCTAAAAGCTGGTAAAACTATAGGGAGTTCATCTACCCAATGTGACGTGTTAGCTCTGGTAGTTATGGCAGTTTTAAGAGTTCCGTGAAAACGTTCAATCATACCATTACTTTGAGGGTGCTAAGTGTTTGTTCAAATTCTATGAAAACCCAAAAATTTTGAAAATTCGCTAAATAATTTTGATTCAAACTGTTTAGTTGTGACGGTCAAAGGCACGCTAAAACGACAAACAAAGTTTTGAAATAATATACGTGCTACAGTTTCTACAGTAATATCAGGCAGAGGATAAGCTTCTGGCCATCTGGTATATTGTTTGATCACTATTAGAATATAAGAACAACCTTTGGATGAAGGTAATGGTCCTACTAAATCAATATGTATATGGTCCAATCAGCATTTAGGTATCTCTAAACTTCCTAGTGGGCTTCTAGTGTGACGTTTGACTTAACACTCTCACAACTAACGGAAGTTTTTGTCCATAAATTGCAGTCAGTAGACATTCTTGGCCAGAAGTAATTATTAGTGACTAAATTCCTAGTAGCTTTAATTCCAGGATGAGATAGACCTTGAAATATATCAATATCGTTCTTCTATAAATAATTGGAACATAAAGTCGTAGTTTTGGACGAGAAACATCGCACCAAATAAATTCATCCAAATTTGGAATTTTAATTCTTTTTAAATTGAAACAGTTCTTAGAATTTGATGATTGGTTTGACAATAAATGTCTAAGGTCACAATGTTTCTCTTGAGCTTTGCTTAATAAATTTAATTCAAAATTAATATTAATTAAAGGAGATTTTTCCGTTTGAATTGGTGAAATATATTGCTCTAAAGAAGATATGTCATATACACGTGATAAAGTGTCCGCTATGATATTATCTTTACATTATCGTCCATATTGCATGATGAACTGAACGATGAGAAATCAGTTATTTTTCGTTCCAAAAGAACTACAGCCAGATCCAGAAATTCTCACTAATCAGATCGTGACTAAGAAACGTTTTTAAACTAATAGTCATTAGTAATTTTTTATTTTAAGTTTAAGTTTCATTTACATTTTCATTTAGTAACAACCTGGATATCAGGTACACAGCTGGATATGACATAATCATTTGTGCCTCTTGAAAACTGTGTTTTATTAAAAGGTCAGGTCGCTTGAAATCGTTTAAAAATTGTACCACCTGGCGCAGAAGTAGGAACTTTCATGAATTCACTTTCACGATTCAAAATATATAGTGTCCACAAGTCAAATACAAAAAAGACTATTCATCTTTTACTTAAAAAAGTACAGTTTGCATGTAAAAACTGAAAGAACTGGTATTACGGTATATGTCTCCAACTTTGTCACAAATATCCCATTTGACAACATATCCATTACAAATGTAGCTTGTACTTATCCAGTGCCATAAGATAATTTGGAAACTCTTAATTTATCCATATTTTCCCTAGTCACTGTAATAGATAGCCAATCCGCCATTTTCCCCGGTAATGTCTTCTGACAAACTCTCAGTACCAAGATTATAGCGCCCGGCACATATCTGTGTTGATAACAAACTTCCAGCTCCACCTTCAAATATCGTGTTTCGTGGAATCTGTCCTGAGGTTTGTTTTTGTGAATAGCAACATTTGAATGAGGTTAACTTTTCACAACTTAGGGCCACCCTAAGACTCAGTGAGTGCTTTTTATTCAAAACCCGAAAATTTACTTTTTCCAAAAATAATCTAAAGTAATTTTTTTTAATTGTTTTGTATCAGGAGAGTCTCAGAGATTTACCTTGAATTACCATCAGCTAGAAGGTTACCCTTTGGATGTTTATTATTTAATGGACGCTACTATATCTACGCATTACGACAAAGAAAATATTTCTAATCTCGCCAATGAACTAGTTCATATTTTGAAAAACCTTACATCGAAATATAGGATTGGATTTGGAAGCTTTGTGGATAAAGGTGCCAATGCGGAAAAGTAAGTAAAGAGACACAGCCATTAATAATTATGAGAGAGAATTTTAATAGCCAGATCAAACACGACAAGTGTTTCAGTCAGCTATTCGCTTGATTGATTACTGAAAATGAAGCACAAATTTCTCGAGTTAATATCACTAATCTGGAGGTAAATGTTCAAATTCAAAGTTGTCATTTATCATTGAATCAAGTTTGTTGTCTTTTCAGTTCAAAGGAGTCAGTTTATGCATTTGCGCTTGAAACTTCAAAACGTAAAACGTTACCAACAGCTCTCAAGAACATTATTTAAGCCCAGGCTCGAGCCCAGACAGAATAAATCACAGCGCGTATTAAGCAAGGGAAAACGTCTCTACATAAATTCAAAGCTGTTTAAAATCGTCATGCCTTCCAGCAACAGCCAAGGCGCATCACGCCCCGCGCGTTTGTTTCGCTCTGGACTTGATGCATAAATGTAAAATACGATACAAAATACGATAAAATATAAAACTTTCAAATGTCAGAATGGGAAAAAGTAAAATAAATGTTTAAATGCTTGACTCTCACTCAGGAGTCCCGGATTCGATTCCCGGCCATGGCCCTGGAATTTTTTCTTAAGAAGGAATTAATCCCAATATATTCGGATACTGGGTGTGTGTCCGTTGTCTTTAAATATGTAGCCCCTCCTGCACAAGGTTATTCCAGAGCTCTCAGGGTTAAAGGGGTCGTATTACCTGTGGTGTGTTAATATATTATAAATTGGTCAATGCACCAACCGTAACTCCACTAAATATTAGGTTCACCTTCTAGACTAGAATTCTTCTCTTTAATTCAGCTGAACTTGGGTCGGAAGCCGGTCACCTGTCTGTATATTTTGATCTCGACAATTTCTGCGCGCGGACAGAAGTATGCATAAAACTGACTTATTTAAGTTTTTTCTATATTTAAAGAGGCAGGTTTTAATACTAGTCATTAAGGCACACAACTGACTCATCTATTTTTCCCTTAATTCTTCATAGATAATATTGCAAAGTTGTCATTTATTAGTTTATCTCTTAGCATGCATTTGAAAAATCATTGATATAAAATATAAATAGTAACAATTCCAGTACGGAACCCAGTAGAACACCCTCTGTATACTCCGTCAAACAAATAATATCCTTTGTACACATTTTGCAATCTAGTTGATAAATGTGAATTTATTATACCTGAACAACATCTGCTAGCACATAGCTTACTTGAATCGAAAGAAATTATTCGTAGTTATATTTAGATCTTTGACCAGTTTAAGGTAGCTATATCCAAGAGAGAAAGATCCGATACTAAAATATTTATTGTTTTGCCTATATCTACTGCATATATTGCAAAAAACCACGACAAGAGTAGTGTTACGCATATTAACAATTCCAGTCGTTTGCAAAATTAACATTCGGTTTTTAAAACTTATGCCAATTTTCATATTTCGTAGTTTTAAGTCAACTCATTATGCAAATACTGAAAGTGAGTAAAATTCCTAACACTATTCTTGTTATAGTTCTGCTAAGGATGTCAAAGAAGTCTTATAGTTTTTGCAATATCTTCTCGTTCACAACGTCTTGACAGACCTTTTGTGCTTCACGCACTATTCTAGTTACCCTCCCGTTATTATATGGTACGTCTGATAGCACCACGGCATCTATCGCGGTTTCCTATTAGACGCATAGCCTCACCAAAACCCTTTTCCATCAGCTCCTTGATGACATATTGGAGGACATCCTCTTGACCTCTTTTCATCTGGGTTTTCCTGAACTATCAACCGTTCTATATTGTGCGATTAATGTGGTCAAAGAATGAGAGAATTCGGGAGAATAGAATGCTGGAGAATTGCTTTGGGAGACGCATTTCTTAGAAAATCGAGTTGGCGGTGCTATGTGCTATCCAGGAAATTCCCAGACTCACATCTCGAAAGCAACAATAGGCCATCCATCTTCCTCTCTAATGGCCTATGCCTAAGAGGCGTAGAAAAAGATAACGTCCTAATTTCTGCATCCCATAATATTAATTTTGCAGTAGATGTATCAATGTTTGCAGTGTTATGGCAAAAAATAATAAACCAAACTCTTTCTTGGATATGGTCGCCTTAGGTGATACTAAAATGCTTTTTACTATTAGGAACCATAACAAACTCTCTCTTGTATATGGTCGCCTTAGGTGATACTAAAATGCAATTTTTTACTATTAGGAACCACAACAATTGCAAGGATTGTCCATCTCCTTACGGATTTAAGCATCATATGAACCTTGGCACTGATACAGACATGTTCCTAGTAAGTTTATTTATTTGTAGTTTTTTTAATAATTCATTTCGCGATGTTTTAACAAAAACATTATTTATAATATTTGTACAATTTTTTAAATTTAAAACATAGTATTTTAGATCAAAGGAAGAAATTTATGGTATAGTTGACAAATTGACACCTTTTAGATTCCAAATATTTTCAGAAGCCTATTTTTTATAATGGAACTGATGTATTCATCTTCTTAAACAGCCAATAAAAGTCTTCACTGGTTCCGATCTGTGATAAGTCCGCCATATTGAAAAAATGGCGGGTATAGGACATTGGTTCGTTTTTTCCCAACTATCTTGTAAACGGTTCATTTTAGGAAAAAAATTATTTAAGAGAACATAAAACTTCCTATAAGGCAGCTGTTTCCATGATATTTTCTCATTATCAAGAAAAGAAAGAGTAAATTTTCGAAAAAAAAAACATACTAAGAATGAACTATTTTTTAGTTATTGTGATCAGTTGATTATCATGTTAATTTCATTAGGTAAATTTATGGATTGTATTTGATTAGAATATCGCCTTTCCTTAGAAATAGGCGAGCTCTGATCACGCCATTTCCAACCACCTTATTAATTATTTATGAGAACGATTACAACAATGCTGTGGAAAAGTTATTAATTTCATCTGCACTATATTGTCAATGTTAATCTTTAAATTTTAATTTGCCACATTTTTCCATTTTCATTAATTTTTTAATAATATGCTGGAGTGATGTCTAAAAATTTAATGTTTAATTGTATTTTTATTCCATAGGACATGGTAAACAAAACTCAACTTTTTGACACCTTGAAAAATTCTGAAGGGGGACTAAATGCCATTATGCAAGCGGCTGTATGTCATGAACAAATTGGTTGGCGTAAAGAAGCTAGAAAGGTGATTGTTTATTCTACTGATGCTGGTCTTCGCCAGGCTGGAGTCCAAAAGGTAAAAATAAAATAAATCTTACATACCCATAGTATAAATTATTAGACTACTTAAATAATAACGCAAAATAGAAATAATAAAACATACAATAACATAATACATTAAAATTTGAAAAGTTAAAACTGATAATGCCATAAATACTTCTTTACAATGAGTTTGTGCAGGTAGACCAACCATAATCAGTATAATTTTATTTTGTGCTAAAAACACTTTAGAAGCATATGAAGAGTGTCATCAAAACGTTAAGTTAAACTGAACCAAACCAAAGTAAGCTAACTTCAACACTTTAAGTGTTACAGAAGATTTTCAACATCTAATAACTCAGGCCCACAAAAAAAAGTGGTGTGTGCTGGGATACTCACCATACCTAACCCTTGTATTTTGAGCCACTGAACACGAATCTGCCCTTACTTTTTCTCCAGCACGTCAGGTTTTTTTTAACACTAAAAAATCCTGTTGGATCGTAATGTTACTTAACCAGCTTATTTAAATCAGACTCCAAAAGTGACTCAAGTTTAAAACTTTAACCTAATAACATTGGGGTACTTCAGTGTTGACCACATAACTCAAAGGAAACCGTAAAACCCAATAAATCTTTAACTCCATGACCCCTCAACCCGATGAAAACAGTGGGGAATCTTGATTGAGGAGTTAATGAGATTGTGACCTCGGAACCTTGTGCCTTGGATCCACAACTTCATAATCCCATAACCTCAGCATCCCATAACCCCATAACCACTTAACTCTGAAGATCCAACGGAAAAATGGAGATTCTAAGTAGGGTTAGTTTCAGAATATCTTTTTGTTTATTTCGATTTCCACCCACTGAACCTCCCCTACTTCATCAGAGGTTGTATTCACTAATGTCTCGTTGATTTGGTGGTTGAATTCTATTCGAAATTTCATAATATTACTTAGTAATTTGGATTTCTACCCTCCTAAAAACCATCTCAATTTATCAATAGGATTTGTAAAATTATTTTATCTACTCTTATTAGGTTATATACTAATTAATGAACTGCTTTTGATCAATTAATAGTATCCATAAACAAACAGCGTGAGTTATAATGCGTGAGTTATTATAACTCACTAGGTACATAGCCAATCACCTTTATCTTCGTGTCTAGCCTATTCAATCGACGTAACGGGCAACACACGAAGGTGGAGCCAGGGAGGTACTGACACATTATTCGCGTTAATATCTATAAAGATTTTCTGAAATGGTACAAAATGCTACTTTTGATTCGTTCGTGCCGAGCCGAATTTTCGAATTTCGCCGTGCAATTTATGATCAGGTTTATCTGGAAGACTTTATCTGGAAGACTTCCTTGTACGGCCGTCGCAATGGTGTTTTTCGAAAAATATGAACGTTGCATGTTTTTACAATTTTTTCGACTCCGAAATGTAAGCTGCTTTTTGTTATGATATCTCCGAAACGGTGGGAGTTAGCTCGAAATAAAAAAAAGGTCAAACGAGTATTTTCCATTACGAATCTTTCGCTACTATCAAAATTTTGATTTTTTTTTTCGTTTCGGAGATAACTACTGAAATGTTGGCCATGTACGGCAAAAAATCGCAAATTTCGAGCTTCTACAGTTGGCAACTTTTTAATCTTGGCTCCTACGCCAAAAGACTACTCTAGTTAACTTAAATAGGATTAAATTTGCTAAAACTTTTTTTTTATTTTTTGAATTCCGACAAAAATGAAGGAATTAGAAGGAGCGGGATTGGAACTTTTTTTTTCGGTAAAATTTTGTCACCGTAATTAATCGGTAATTAACTGAAATCGATCTCATATACGATGTTCACTTAATATCATGTACTACTTTGACGCTTCGTTAATCTTGGCCCTTCGAAACAAAGGTTTCTGAGAAAAATTATTTTTTTAAGATTTACATACACTCTATAGGAAAACGTGTAATTTCTTACATTTCCTCGAATATCTCGATAATTATCGTTTTTTTTTCGAAAAATTTGTAGACAGCTAACGTAAAGAAATATTGATTGAGCTTTCCGACGCTTTTTTAATTTTTTCTCTAACATAAAAACAAGACTTTTGACCGAATATGCGCTTAGGGCAATTGCAGTTTGTGGAGAAGTTTTGCATTTTCCGCCTCGTAATATTAATCTACAAAGCTGATTTTTTGTCTACAAGCAGTTTATGCACTATTTCGATTAAAAATCACATTCTACCTCCGCTTAAAGGTGGCTAAATCTTTGAAGACAACAAATATAAAGGGGTGAACAAAAATTAAATTTTACAGTTAATTTTATTAAAAAACAAACAGCAATTTAAACAAAATTTTCTCAATTTAATATTTATTGTTATAATCGTAGATAAAGTATAGTATTCAACTTGCGCTAATGGTAATAACTCACTTGATCAATTACAGCACTCCCCTACGGCTCGTGCTGTAAACTTTCATCTGCGCAAGTTATTACCTACATTACCGCTCGTTGAATAATATACTATTTTCCATAATCACGAGCATTTTCTGGGTCAGTTTCAGAAGTTTAAGAATTTTGGCCAAAAATTACTAGATGTCAAATGTCGCATAGCTATTTGCCGCATATTTAAATTATTGCAAAAGAAACGAAATGGTGATATAACCATTTCAATAGGGATGTGAAGGTAGAACTATTATTCTACGCTCGATGGGAAATTAGTCCAATCTCTATGTAATGAAATAATTAGTGATAATGAAAATGAATCTGACACGATGTCGTTTTGAAAGCTTATAGGAGGGTCTCTCCCGAATGTGTATTCAAGTTTCTGATCTCTGTGGTCCCGTTGAAAATGCCGCCATCTTGAAAAAATGGTTGAGTCTCATTTTTTAAAAATATTTCGCTTTCTGTCAAAGTTATGAAAAAAATCAGACAGTCTTTTATATCTTGAAGTTCTCTGTAATTTTAATGCTCTTACTTTTTTCGAATTATTCCTTTTTGTACGATTTATAACGTGCGAAAGGTAAAAATGAATAGGTTGAACAATGTTTTTCTCCTTTTTTTGCGTCTTACGTTAAAAATGGATTTTATCAATTTGTAGACCATGAAAAAAATGTACAAATGTCATACATAATTTTTTCAATATCTATACTCAATATCAATATCGACATTTACAGTTTTACAGCGCTACAAATGTCGTCAGGTAGGCGCGGAACTTTGAAAACGTTTCTCGTGGTGTTACGACGTGCTAAAAATTATTCCAATAAAACTTTTTTCTATACCACCATATAGGTAGAGTTCAATGCGGTTTTTCACGTGATCCCCCCAAGAGGCCTAATCCTCAGGTCTCTCCTCACTGAGTTAACTCTTTTTTAATAAACTATTGTATTCTGTATAATTTGGGTGGTCCTCATTAAATCTCATCAATTTTTTCCTCGGTACAATCCTTAATTTCTTCATCTTCAATATGCCCAGTAATGACTGGCTTGTTGGTATGATACCAGTGCTATTGAATCTTATACACACACACACACACAATATGTCCAGTGTTCATTGTTCTTCCATCATCGCAGTGATGTCGTTTTCCTCAAGCACGTTTGGGACGTCTGGTACATTCTCGCTAGTTTCTCCGCTACAGTTTTGTCATATATTGGAACATTTCCTGTCTGCTTTGCGACAACCCCAAGTTTCTTCACGTTTCATCTTACATTTGCAGAATATTAATTTGAGAAGTGCTCGTGGCGCGGAATCAGCTGTGTTGGTAATTGGTTCGAGTATATGGTCAGTTGGGCGCCAGCCCCATTTCTCAGAATTTTTGTCAAGTCTTTCACGTCTTTACCTACTGCAACTTGTATTAATTTAAGCTAATTGTTGACTATTTTGCAACTATCAATAATGTAATATAATGTAATACTTTATTTTCTTTCTTCCGTTTATTTTTCTTCTTAAAAATTCTGTAAGCTAGGCCAGTCGAAATTGATGGAAAAAGGAACATTTTACGAAATGTCGTTTAACCGCAATTTTATTTATTAAAGTATAATTTGGGATGTCCACAAACATATGCCAACTATCCGCCCACGTGACAGGTGGGGCAACACACTTCGTAAACGACATTTCGCACAAAAAACTATTCTGATTAGTCTAAGCTGTGGTGTAGGAGATCGAAAACATGTAACAGATTTAATATGAGCAGGTAACTTATTAAATATTATTAATCCAAGCATGTGTTTTACTTAGCGAAAGGAATATGAAAGTTATGTCTTTTTCTAGAATTCGAGTTATATACAGTGTGTTAACTTCTCTGTATCTTTTTTATTTGTGGCCGAATTCATTTCAAATTTCAGCCATACAACTCCATAAGACGACTTTATTCAACACACAAATGCCGCCTAGATCTAAAACGCCGGCCTACTGCGATAAAAAGAATATCGCTATTTTGAGAAATCATAGTAGGCTTAGATATAGACAAAAATTTTGTTAATAAAAGTTGTTCGGAATCACTTGATATGCCCCTCTGTAAAATTTTGTGAAAATCGAAATATTTAAAAAAAAAAATTTTGTTTCACTTCTCATGAAGACACCCCTGTATCTTTTTTATTTGTGACCGAATTCATTTCAAATTTTTATCAGACATACAACTCCATAAGATGACTTTATTCAACACATAAATGCCGCCCGATCTAAAACATCCTACTGCGATAAAAAGAAAATAGCAATTTTCCAGAAATCATAGTAGGCTTAGAGATAGAAAAAAATTTTGTTTCACTTCTCGTGAAGTATCTGTATCTTTTTTATTTGTGACCGAATTCATTTCAAATTTTTGTACAACTCCATAAGATCACTTTACTCAACACATAAATCCACCTAGATCTAAAACGCCGGCCTACTGCGATAAAAAGAAAATCGCTATTTTCGAGAAATCATAGTGGGCTTAGAGAGAAAATTTTGTTACTGAAAGTTGTTCAGAATCACTAGATATGCCCCCCTGTAAAATTTTGTGAAAATCGGAATATTTAAAAAAAACATTTTTTCTTTGACTTCTCGTGAAGACACCCTTGTATCTTTTTTATCTGTAGCCGAATTCATTTTTCAAATTCAAATTTTCATCAGTTATAGAACTCCATGAGACGATTTTATCTAACACATAAAGAGAACTTTTTACAGCAAATGAAAGTCATACACAATTATTATTGAAATTATTTATTATATAATTACACTTGTATGCAAAATTTCAGCTCGATTGGATGACGGGAGGTGGGTAAATTTGATTCATTCATACATAATACATACTTACATGCAGATTTCTAAGTATTATACATTGAAAAAAAGAAAACAATATTACATTTAAGTTGATGTGTAATAGTGTAATAACAAAAAGTGTCCCTTTTAGCGTTTTATTAAATGCCGATTTTTGTTCACAACTTTCATTTGTTGGAAAAAGTTCTCTTAGGTGTTAGATAAAAGTCGTCTTATGGAGTTGTGGCTGATGAAAATTTGAAATGAATTCGGCCACGAGAAGTGAAACAACAATTTTTTTTTTTGAAAATATTCCGATTTTCACAACATTTTACAGAGGGGCATATCAAGTGATTCCGAACAACTTTTATTAACAAAATTTTTGTCTATCTCTAAGCCTACTATGATTTCTCGAAAATAGCGATATTCTTTTTATTGCAGTAGGCCGGCGTTTTAGATCTAGGCGGCATTTATGTGTTGAATAAAGTCGTCTTATGAAGTTGTATGGCTGATAAAAATTTGAAATGAATTCGGCCACAAATAAAAAAGATACAAGTCTTCAAAAGAAGTGAAACAAAAAATTTTTTTTTAAATATTCCGATTTTCACAAAATTTTACAGAGGGCATATCAAGTGATTCCGAACAACTTTTATTAACAAAATTTTTGTCTATCTCTAAGCCAACTATGATTTCTCGAAAATAGCGATATTCTTTTTATCGCAGTAGGCCGGCGTTTTAGATCTAGGCGGAATTTATGTGTTGAATAAAGTCGTCTTATGGAGTTGTATGGCTGATCAAAATTTGAAATGAATTTGGTCACAAATAAAAAAAAGATACGAGAAGTGAAACAAAAATTTTTTTTTTTTTAAATATTCCGATTTCCACAAAATTTTACAAGGGGGCATATCAAGTGATTCCGAACAACTTTTATAAATAAAATTTTTGTCTATCTCTAAGCCTACTATGATTTCTCGAAAATTGCTATTTTCTTTTTATTGCAGTAGGTCAGCGTTTTAGATCTAGGCGGCATTTGTGTGTTAAATAAAGTCGTTGTAGTTGTATGGCTGATAAAAATTTGAAATGAATTCGGCCACAAATAAAAAAGATACAGGGGTGTCTTCACGAGAAGTGAAACAAGAAAATTTTTTTAAATATTCCGATTTTCACAAAATTTTACAGAGGGGGCATATCAAGTGATTACGAACAACGTTTATTAACAACATTTTTGTCTATCTCTAAGACTACTATGATTTCTCGAAAATAGCGATATTCTTTTTATCGCAGTAGGCCGGGTGTCTTCATGAGAAGTGAAACACACTGTATATCGGAGTATCTGGGAAATTTTCCTTGGCACTTAAATACATAAAAGCACAATTTATATTGCATATTCAATATTTTTTCTTGTCTTTGTGCTTTTGTAGTTTAAATATTAAAATAGAAAATATAGTTAAAATTTCAAGTTCATAATTATTAACTTATTATATTAACAACATCGTTATTATAGCCAAGCCATAAATTCCTTGGTGGCATGAGTAGAAAGAAAGTTCATTGTTAATATTTATGAAAATTTTGTTGCATTACTCAACAAAACGCTCATCAAATCCTTTAAATCATATTTTCTGTTTCTTCTGGCCCACAGTGCATTGTCCAAAGTTATGACTCTCGTGTAAAGTTCTTTTAAGGATCTATACCCTATGGGTTCATTTGTGCGGTACATGTTAAATAATTACTGTTTTATAATCATTAATTTACCTTTTCAGTGGGATGGAATAGTGACACCAAACGATGGCAAATGTCACATGTCTTCAGATGGTCTTTACGTCGAATCATCAATTCAGGACTATCCCTCAGTAGAGCAAATCCATACTACTTTGAAGAAAAATGCAATAAACGTAATTTTTGCAGCTTCAGAAAATATCTTTAACGTTTATGAAAGACTTGCTGTTGATATCACCGATGATTTTGATAGCTTTGTCCATATTGAAGAAAATCCTTATTTTACCATAGAAACAGGTCTTAAGAAACAATACGAGAAGATCGAGCACACTATCGAAATCAAACATAATGCTTCCGAAGATGTCAGTATTCAGTTTTCTTCAAGTTGCAGTTACTCGTGTGGAACGATTGAACCTGTTAACACATGTTATTACGTTGGGGTAAGTTAACTGAACTAATAAATACAGTGTGAAACAGCCAAATGGAATAAATTGAGTATCTCAATTATTGAACATTTTTATAAAAGTATCCCAAGACACGTCGATTTTGGATTCTGAAATAAATCCTGCAACGTAAAAATTTAATCTCTAAATTCAAACCCCTAAATTTTTAAATGGGAAGTAAGGGCTTCTGATACCTCATTTGAAAGGTCTTTTCATTCTCTATTTAGAAATACTATATTTTTAATATTTACTGCAAAAATTAACGGTCTACAACAAACGAAAAACATAAAAACTTACAGCGTTTTCTTCTTGCAGGCTAGCAAAAACAGTCGAAAAATAGACGAAATGCAACAAATTACTGTGGCCCAAAAGTTGCCGCTCAATATCACGATGTTGCGGCAAAACAAATTTCACTATAGAATTAAACAAAATCTGTTGAATGAAGCATACTATTAATTTGATGAGTATTTATGTCATGTTACTATATGTTACTGCTTTTCAATAATAATAATAACAGTAATAATAATAATACTATAATAATCTTTATTGGACACTTGTGGTACATAGTAGTGTATATGATATAAATATATATATAATAAAATATATAATAAATATGTAATATTAATAATATTAAACAAACATTATTACAATGCAAGAAATAACAATACAAAACAAATACAACAATAAATATAAGTTACGTCAATCAGTCAAGAAATATTTAAAAGAAAAAAAAAGGAAGAAATTATCTGGATACAAATTCATCAGCGCTATAGAAAGCATTTTCTAGTAGAAAGTTTTTGATTGATTTTTTAAATAATCTAGGGAAACTTATTTCACGTGTTTAGGTAACATATTATACATATTGACACAGTTATATTTTGGAGAATGTTTAAATGTTGCCGTTTTATGTGGAGGATATCTTAGTAGTTTGCCATACCTTGTTTCGTACTCATGCATGTCAGATAGTTGGCTAGAAGTATTAATATTTAGTGTGGTAAACATTAAACATTTAAATATATACATACATGGCACGGTTAAAATATTTTTTTGTTTTTATGTTTAAAATTTAAATTAAAAATTAAGCGCATTATTCTCTTTAGTAGAATAAACACTCTATTTCTCTTCATATCCCCAACTAAGTATGTTTAATAAAATGTGTTGGTAGGCTAGGGCATAATAAATATTTAGTAAGCCACTCTCATTTAAGCTATCTTTCATTTGTAAAATTCCAAAGTTGCTTTGTTTAGTTTTTTACAAATATTATCAATATGAATATCCCACGATAATGTGGGGTCGAGGAAGTTACTAAGGAATTTTGTTTCATCAGACATTTCACAGTTAAAAATTTTAAAGTTTGGTGGCAAAGATTTTCTAATATGAAAATTCATGATAACTGTTTTATTTTTATTTAATATTAATTTATTCCAGTCACACCAAGCACTCAGTTGATTTAAAAATTGTTCTACTCTCATCTTTGCTTCATTAATGTTCTCTGCTGAAATTAAAATAGTTGTATCAGCATACATATTTACGTGCCCGTCTATATAATTTGGAAGGTCGTTAACATATAACATAAACAGCAACAGACCCAAGACAGAGCCCTGGGGGACACCAAGTTTAACATTACGAATAATTGAATTTATGTTATTATAGTGTACTGTTAATATCCGTCCCTTCATATATGACTATCCATTTTAAAAGTGTATATCTAATTCCTAGGTTGTACAACTTCTTTATTAGAATATCACTCTGCACGGTGTCAAAAGCCTTTGACAAATCAAAAAACATTGAAATAAGTCCATAACTGAATAAAGATAGTCTAACAGATGGTAAGAAGCGTTTCAATCGATCTGCCTGATCTGAAGCCGTGTTGGGATGAAGATAAAATATTATTTTTTTCCAAATAATCAAAAAGACGAATATAGAAAGCTTTTTCTATTACTTTCGATAAACTACTTAATAAAGATATAATATGAATAAATTATTTATTTATTTGAAACCATATAAAACTGACGTCACATCTTAGAGTGAGTTGCAAAGATTGATATTTTGGAACTACTAGAAAAAGTTGAAGCTAGTGGATTAGAACTGTGGATAATATTGTGCTTAAAAGTGTATCCCCGAATACATCGTTGGCGCATTTTTGTTGTTTTTTGCCTCTCACTCAATTATTTCTTGATAAATTTTATTTTGTTAAAGGTAGGACATTACCTTGAGTTCTTTGTTGATATTGAGGTCACCAAATGCAACAAGAATTCAGCTGATAACCTCCAAATAATTGAATTCTATCCGGTTGGAGTCGACGAAAGTTTGATTATAGATTTGGAAATGATATGCCAATGTGATTGTGAAAAACCAGGTGATAAGGTATGTGTAATTATATAGTATAATTCTTTAGTAGTAATATCAGCGGGCAATGATTAACAAGTGAGACATTTTTTTTCAATTTATCGCAGTTTCGAACTTGATTCTGCTATGCCAAAAGATGGCAGTTATTCGCAACAGTAAAATTTATATATTTTACTTTCCTCCCCCATAATTCTCTCAGGCTGTCTACGTACAATATTTACTAAGTTAGGCAGAGTTTCTGTTATATTGTTCAAAGAATAATTTACTTAAGGCACGTCTTGCCTACGTCCATTATTCATTTTTCCTGCTAGAAGAAAATCTGCATAAAATATAAAATAAATATAAAAATATGTATAAAATTTTTAATTTAAATTCGTTGTGATTCATAACAACTGTCTCTTTCTTAATATTTCATTAGGAGAAAAGCAGATGTATTCAAATTAAATGTTGTATCCATTTTCACGTAGTCCGGAGACATCACGCGTAATTTCTGTAGATTAGATAGAATATATCGAACGATAGTGCAGCGACCTAAAGCGTGTTCTGTGGCGAGCACACTCGACCAAACTGTCTGTCGTGTACTGGGTTCAATCTCTAGCTCTAATACTGGCAATCTTGGTAGGTAATGGATGTCCGTGTTTTTTCAAATTTAAATGTTCAATCATCTTCCGGACAGCCTTGGCTTTGGATTTGGAAGTTGTCTAATATGTGTTATGGTGTATTTAAAATATTATAATAGTGAGCCGACCAAACACTTTTTTGAATTTAAAATTTCACTATTGCAGAAAATTTGTATTTGATCTTTTCATTAACCATTTTTTTTAAAATCAGGTAATATTTAAGGTATACTCTCCAAGTTGAATGTATATAAAAATGAACCCCGACTGAAGAGAATTGGCTAACCATCTTTCGTGAATAATATCTTCCTCCAGATAGTTGAGTTAAAAAAGTTATTGACCGGGATTCTTTGGTCACTTGATAAATGTAATTATTGAATTGATCATGGATGGTGTAATGATATACGTACACTAGTTTTTCAAAAAATCCAACGTACAAGAAATGAAAGCAGCAAGGGAGTTAGTACTTTTAAGACACATGTTGGTCTCAGTAGCAAATTTTAAAGTCGCGCCAATTGAATGGCTGCACTCCCACTATGATGAAAATTGGGATGATTTTATAAGTCTCGAATAATTGGGTCTTCATTTCAAATGAAAGCAAACTAATGTAGCGATAAACCAAAACCTCATGAGAGGTTGGTTAGGAGGATAAACACATCATTCATAATAGACAACCCCCAAAACCAAGGCTGTGTGAAAAAAAAAGCAGACAACATCCTCTGACATTGCCAGTGTCGAAGCTGAGGATCGAACTCAATACACGATATACAGTGTGGCCAATCATGCTTGCCATTAACACTTTACTCCGTTGCTGGATGGAACTGGATATGCAACCACCTCCACGTGATATCTTTTTGTTATTTTGGTTCAAGTTAGCTAAAATAATCAAAGAGCTGTAAAAGCTAAGGCCAAGTGATTTTTTCTGGCTTTATATTAACAAAAATTCCCGACGACTTGACGGATTATATTATAAGTTAAACAATAACAATAGTAATAATTCATTTTCAATCTCTTGCGGAATCCTTAAATACTATTCAATTTCAAGCAAAAATATAGTGAATGAAAATGTCAATATACATATACTAGTGGCGTTTGGAATTTAAGAATAGTATTCTTTAGATCTACTCCAATATATATTCGATCTCTTTTGATCCTTGCATAAGATACTTAAGATATTTTTTACTGATCTGTCATGGGTACCCGAAGTAACCGAAGACTATTCTAGAACATTAATCAAGCTGTCAATACTTGATGTAATAAAGACGACGAGACCCAATTCATTTAATGAACTTAGTACATTCGGTGACAAATACTGCTTTGTGTGATTTTTATTGTATTGAATTTTTTAGTACCACTTGAAGAATTCTACTTTTTGCTCCAGTCAAGGTACTTTTAAATGTGGTATCTGTGAATGTAATCCAGGGATAGTTGGTGACACATGTGGATGTTCGCCACAACATGTAGATGAAAATACCACACAGACGAGTTGCCTTCATCCCAATAGTACTTCAGGAGTGGAATGTTCTGGTAAAGGTAAATGCGCGTGTGGCCACTGTGAGTGCGAAACTAGGAGCAACGTGGATGAGGTAAACAATTTGGAAAGCAGAGTTGTCAGCATTGAAATAAATGGGACATCATTAATATTTTTATCGTGGAAAAATTCAGCAAAATTTTCTTGGCAATTGATTTTATAAAATGAATTAACATCGGAATTAACATAATCTGAAGTGCAGTTTTTATAAAATTTAAAATTAACAAAATCTAATAACCTTGGCGCCGCGAGTGGGGCCAAACAAGTTCAAATTTTTATTATCAAAAATTTCTTGCTATCTATATATTCAGTAATATGTAAAATTTTAATTGTAAAATACATTACAATTGCGTTATTTCTCGTATTTGTGGCACGATTCCCTTTCTCATTCATTATTGTTTAAACCTGACCAGCACTGAATTCTTTCACATGATGATACCTTTGGAGTAGTTTCCACAAACACCAGAACCCTTGAACATTATCACTCGACATGTTTCATCAACCCTGAAGATGATTAAAATCAGTTTTAATCCTCAGATAATGTCAACGTGGTTAGCGAAACTTACGAGTGATAATATTCGAGTAAAGTGTGTATATTCGAGTGTAGCGGTTAAGTGTTTTGGTGTTTCTGGAGACTATTTCAGAGGCAGCGCCACACCGGAGGTTCCACCCCCTCTCAGGCTTATAATATCTCATTTATTTTGATACATGCACACGAAAATAACAAAAATACAATTTTTTTAGAGAATCTACGGAGAATACTGTGAGTGTGACAATTTTTCTTGTCAACGACACAACGGACAGATTTGTGGAGGTCCCGAGCATGGCACTTGTGATTGCGGAGTTTGTCAATGCACAGATGGCTGGACAGGCTCTGACTGTTCCTGCAAACGATCAAATCATACCTGTGTTAGCCCTGTGGATGGAAAACTATGTTCCGGCCATGGAGAATGCGAATGTAATAAGTGCAAATGTGAAGTTACTCCGGATGGTCGTTATTCTGGGAAATTTTGCGAAAGGTGTCCTGTAAGTTGAAAACCTGCCACAAACAATAGTATATTGTAGTTTCCAGGTATTTTACTATACCCTAAATATCGCTCGTAGCAACATATTTTTCATATCATTGTGTTAGGCGCAGAGTTTTGAACAACTTTCTAAATATCTGTCTGTCTGACCGTCTGCCCGTAGCACAATGTGGCATTTACTAGTTTTTTAGGTCAAAATTCAACTCCTCCTTTGTAATTCAACAAAAATCAATCTATTTGGGCTCAAAATTGTCGTAATACTGAGCACTTGAATGAAGAACTGCGAAAATTGCAATACAATAAAAAGCACAAGTGGTATTTGTTAAGAATATTTCATGAATGGATTAATTAAATACATAAAATTATATTTTTAATGTTTGCCGATTTTTCTAAGAACCCACATGTGAATAATGAATCTCAATTGTTTTGCTACAGACCTGCCTGGACAGATTTGACGATTTCAAAAACTATGTTAAATGTTCTCTATATCGTGATTATTCGGGAGGCTGTTCCGTGAACACCAACGAAACTGTACGAATAGGAGTTTATTCAGAGATAATAGGTAAACACAATTTTACTCCTTTTATCGTAGGTATTAATAATTTTTATATTACAGCCAATGAAGAAAATGGTGAAGTAAAGTGCACGTATTATAATGCAGATGGATGCAGATTTTCTTTCGCTTACGGCTACGATGACTATTATGGGAATTACGATATATGGATTAGAGGCCAATACGAACTTGATTGCCCTAAAAAGTTAACTGTGGCCACCGATCGTGTAAGTTTAAATTAATAAATAAGCGTAAGTTCCCATGAAAACCTGCCTGCTGTTTACGTAAAATGTCAGGTGTAATAGGATAATTATTGCGATACAACCACATTATTCGAAGTCTTAGCGAAGAATAATCTCATAATATAGAGAAAATTGCCCTTATCATATTCACTACCTAAGTTCTAAGTATGACACACTCTCCATCACCTAGGATCAATAATAATATTCCCTAATACTACCTGTTATTATATAATAATATAGACTAACAAAGATAAAACTAAAAATAAACGGGTGAGTGGTTTTAAGGGAACCGCATTTGCGTGCTACTACTGCTCGTTGCTCTAACAGTTCAAGCTTCATACCTGAAAATAGTCATTAGAGTGTGGTTGAAAAGTATGCTAAAATTTTTGTTTCTGTCATCAAGGGCACAATGGTTTCACTTATATGCAGTATTAATAAACATACTTGTAAAGAGTGTAGTCAATAAACGATTTGATTTGATTTCGATTTAATGATGAATTACCTGTAGTCCTTTAACATGTTTTATTCACGAGTTAGTAACTTCAATACTTAGTTTAGAAATATTATGACTGGGAAAATCGTAATTTCACCGGTATATAATTTAGGGATTAATCGACTAATTTTCCGAGCTTGTCCGAAGATATAATTACAAATACATATACACCCTGTAGTTTCCGTCTGACTCACTCATTAACACGAACGTTCAAAGAAAGAAAAACTTATCACACTGAGCTGACCTTATCGCATCAGGTCTTCATTCCGATTTTAGCTAATTACAAAATCGCTTATTGAGAGGGAATAACGGTGGGTGGGTTGTAATTATATCTTCGGACAAGCTCGGAAAATTAGGATTAACCTTCCTTACAGGTAAGTCCATTAATCCCTAAATTTTCCTTCGCTTGTCCTCGATATAATTACAAATACATATACACCCTGTAGATGTTTAGAGTAAACGGCGATTTTGTAACAATGGAAATTTATTAAACAGTAGCTAAATAAGGTAACGTATAATTAAAGAAAATTTATAACCATTTTTATTTAATTTAACAATTACCTTAACATGTACATAAAAACATAATTTGATATAACAGCTGTTTTTTTTTATTTATTTATTTTTTTTTTAGGCCTTGATCCGAATGCTGTAGAAGTTGATGCGTGGCGTACGCTATGGCTAGAAAATTGTGTTATATTTATTCCGAATTAAAGAAATTGTTTTCAATAAATAAAAATATGTATATATCTTTGGTTTGTTTCCGATGTATGGAAAACTAATACGGGTTATGGTTTATGATATTCGGATGTCAGTTTTTCCCGTTTTTTTTTAAATGTATATACATATATACACATATCTACAATAATATACATACACACACACATATATATCAATTAATGACAAGCTTTGCACTCTATGACCTGTTATTAATGCCATCAAGATAATCAATTTATACTATAGTTTTGTTCCAGACGTGAGGATTCTATTTTGATAAAAATTCTATTTTCGAGTTTCGGAATTCCATGTAAATAGGTGAATAATTAAGAGCCGACCTGCATGAATTAATTGCCATCTTATAGCATCTCGGTTAAGAATTGCATGTAAAAGAATGTGTTATTAAAATTATATTCATAAGGATGAACTTTTCATTCACAGAAGGTCCAACATTTTTTACAAGTTGAATATTGTTTCAGTGAACATCTGTAAGGGAAGCAATTAGAGTTGGAATGAAGATATTCTTTTATTCAATTATAATAATAGATATTTTTTCTGCGGCGAGGGAAATTTTTCTGTAAAGTGGGCGACTCTTTCTGAAATGAAAAATGAGTAGACATATTTCTGGTTTAAAATAATTGGCTCCCCAGTAAAAATTCTTTTGTTTCTGAAACATTTATGAAATAGATTCATTTACTTCGGATATACTACCTCATTCAGGTTTCTAATGAGACATTTATGAAATATATCAAAAATATATTTCAATTGATGTATATTAGATGTACTTTGATTTGTTTCATATATTTTTCGTGTTTACTTTAATAACTATTGACACACAGGATACCAAGCTGATAGTCCAATAAAGGGCGACAACTATACCTAGATCTTTTTCTTGTATGATTTTTCCAATACGTTATTGAAAAAGGAAGGGAAGTATAAAAATCGTATTCTTTCCATTTTGAAATGAATGCATCTACAGACAAGAAATCCAGCTCGGGAAACCATGAAATATATTTATCATAGTTCTTATTAATACGTGTTATCAATAAATCTATTCCTGGTTTCTTCAATTTATTTGATATTAAGTTGATACTCTGTGTCTATTTTCATATTACTCATAACTCCTTGTCCGCATCTTATTATAGCTCAATATGTTGTAAGTTGCATATACTAATAAACATATAAACCAGCGGCGGCTGGTGAAATTTCAATATTTTTTTTCTCGTCTGTGGCGCATGGGACCCATACGAAATTTGGGAAATAACATCTAGAGAAGCACTTCTCTAATGACCCCTAAAAAATTTTGAAAAAGCAGTTTGCGAAAAAATTTTTGAAAATTTGCTAGCCTCCCCTGGGTCTAGGGACCCCTGTTTACTTTTATTTTTTTTGTCATATGCATTTGACTTTTCATAAAAATGCATCGACAGATTTTAGAGTTTGTGAAAATATTTTCATTACTAACTGAAATACAATGAACTGAAATTTTGTAATTTACAATTTAACAAATTACAATATTTCAATTCGTTGTATCTCAGTTAGTAATGAAAATATTTTCACAAACTCCAAAATCTGTCGATGCATTTTTATGAAAAGTCAAATGCATATGACAAAAAAAAATAAAAGTAAACAGGGGTCCCTAGACCCAGGGGAGGCTAGCGAATTTTCAAAAATTTTTTCGCAAACTGCTTTTTCAAAATTTTTTAGGGGTCATTAGAGAAGTGCTTCTCTAGACGTTATTTCCCAAGTTTCGTATGGGTCCCATGCGCCACAGACGAGAAAAAAAATATTGAAATTTCACCAGCCGCCACTGATAAACATAAATACATAAATCCATCACATACAGTAGACAACTCCCTCCCCCCAAGTCCAAAGCCAAAGCTGCCCGGAAGGGATTACACATTTGAAAAAAAAATGCAGACACACATCCATACTCACCGACATTATCAGTGATGGGGCTCGGGCTGGGAGTCGACCCAGTACAATGTGGGTAGTGCGACCAGCATATTCGCCACATGATACGCTTTAGCCGGTAATTTTTATAAAGTACGCACCAATACCACAAGTCTCTTAAGGCTTCGCTTAAATAACTAAATTTGATACTTCCTCCTCCAGTTATCCAAGAAATCGCTGTTGTATTATCAAATCTTGAAAGTAAAGTATTCGCATGTTTTTTTTTTTTAATTTTTAGCAAATGATTTCAATGCATAGAAAGCTGCTTTGATTTCTAAAAAATTAGTATGCATTGATTTTTTTTTGTCCCAAAAATCGTAGTCCCTTGCAACAACTACTTCAGCCTGTCAGAGACCTATCAGAGAATATTTCTAAACAAATTTTTCAGCTTAAAGTCTTGTCCATCTCCAATATTGCGTAACTTGTTTATTAAGAATTAAGAATAAGCATTTCAGAGCTATAATTTTTATAGTTTCCTCTTAAAGAACTAATAATAATGCTTTATTTTCTCGAAAGACTTGATATGATTAAAACCAAATTTTGTGACGGGGTAAGCAGAAGCCAAACTATTAACTAATTTGCAAATTGGATGGTTGTTACGTGGAATTTTTCTTTGTGATTTTTTACTTATATTTACTATATATATATATATATATATATATATATATATATATATATATATATATATATATATATATTGTCGCAATATTCTTCCCAAACAATATAATATATTAGAACAATTCACTTCAAACAATAAAAATAGTAATCCATATCAAATAAAACTCAGAAACGCCACTGATGGTGGTTACTTTATGCACGAGTGCTTGTGAGTTGCAGAGGCACTCCAATCACATGCTGAAGGCAGGTTTGTGTCGTTAAAATAAAGCACTGCAGTTGAATTTAGAAATAAGTGTTTGAATTGGAAATAAATCTATTAATATATCTAGCAGTAAGAAAATAGTGCATACCTGTACATTGGAAGACTTTATTTGTGAATAACACCAAAACAAGGTATCGATAAAGTGCAACGATGCTTAAATAAACTTTTACACAAAGCCAAATGGTGGCAAACCAACAGGAACTCTTGACACACATGAGAGGGTGGTTTGAACCTAAAAACAATAAAAAATTATCAATAACTAAAAAGTGTAATCATAAATTTAACAATAAACAATTAAAAAGGTGATAATTTGTAAGCTTAAACAAGCACAAACTTATAATAAAAGGACTACATAAGCAGGGTAGAAATTAACAAAAAGTTTAAACGGGAGGTTACGCTTGAAACCAAACTTCACAAGTATTTCATAAAAATACCTATCGTAATAGGATAAAATGTGTCAAAACAGAAACAATATGGTTTATACTTACTCTACGACGTAAGTCCCCTTAAATTAAACTTCAAATGGGGCCCACAGTGAGAAAATCACATGGCTGTCAGATGAACTTTTCTTAAAATTGTGTAAAATAGTTTGTAAAAAGGTTTTTTCTTAGAGTATTTCACTTTGTTTTTATAGAGTTTGGCTAGGTCCATAGATTTAGTGTAGTTTTGTCCAACACATCATGTAGTATTTTGTAGGGGGTGACAAGTTTCTCCTCAAACGACATGCTAAAATGCATAGTTCAGTATTAGTAAGAATAATAGAGTAAGGTGTTGAAATTGTGTTAATAAATGTTAAATGTACTTTAAACTATAAGCAGGAATATGGTTTGGTAGCTAAAATTAGATATTAAGGGTAGAAATTGTTAAAATATGTCCGAGTTCACATAACCATGAAAAATTGCAATTGAGGCATAAATCAATATGTATTGCATATCAGAATACTCAGAAAAGCATGAGAAATAAAACTCAAGTAGTAAAATAAACATTTAATAAAACACAAAGCTAGAAAAAGTAAATTCATAAATTAAATTTTTCTTTCAAAAAAATCAAGGCGTAAAATCCTGTCAGATACTTCATTTTGGCCCAATAGAAAGCCAGAATTTACAATTCAGTCATTACTCAACAACGAAACTAACCGCACGTAAAATTTTAGCGGAAGACATAACCTAAAAATATTTAAAAGAAGAAAATTGAAATTTTGAAGTAAAGTAAATGTATTAAGTATTCAAATCAAAGTAAGAGTATTGTAATGACTCAAAAATAGTTTCCCTGGTTATATGAAAACGAGAATTAAGAAAATAAATCTCAAATTTAGAAAAATTGTAATTTGTAAACAAGGGCAGTTTCCCTATATGTAAAAGTCGTCTTCGAAAATATATTTTGGTACTCACCTCGGCACAAATTTAAGTGCAACGAAATAGTGCATCGTTTCAGTAATAATCCAGTATCCAGAGAAGTTTTATTTGCAACAAAACAAGTACGAAACAGAAGGACCGTCCATATCACATCAGCTGTACTGTCGATTGTCAACACTGCAGGCAACTTAGCAACTAGAAGCGGATTTGTCTCCACATCTTGGTGTTTGCGGTCGCGCGGTAGCTACCGATCGGATGTAAGGTAAAAAGTCTCACTAGTACGTAAGAATAAAACCACATCAGAGTTTTCCTTTTTCGTTTTGTAAACTAATTTCATGTCAGATTTTTAAATAATTATATGTTTTTAACGGCGCCCAACATTCATTTTTGTATAATTTATCACTGTAAAAATTCTTGCAAAACAACCATATTCCAGTAAATTTAATAAAACCAAACCTATTATCAACTACAGTGTTTTATTGATCGTAAAATTCCTGATTTGTTTTTTTGAACCTACTTTAACCCTGAGAGGAGTGAGTCTGCAAGAACAGACACTCATGCTAAATAAATAAAATAAAATTTATTATCGTTTTCCCCATAAATTATAGGAAGACATAATAAATATATGTCGGCCTGAACGTGGGGCAAATATAAGATTACTAAAATTTTTTTTACAATCAGGAAGACGATCAATATAAAATATTTTGCAAATTTTGAAAGTTCCAATTATTATATAAAAGGTTAATAACTAATTCATTAAAAAGTTTAGTAGTTCTGGCAATAGTTGTGAGAAATTCACATAAACATACATGAAATTAAGGTCAGGTAAGAAAGCCAACATGTCAGATCAAGAGCAAGAAGCTGGTTCATCTACACAGAGGGAAGAACAAATTGGGGACACAGAACAAGTTGGGGCCACACAACAAGACCCTAACATGTTACAAAAATTGATGGACATGGTAGCAGGCATGAATGTACAGATGCAACAAAACATGGGACAAATAAACCAACAAATGCAACAAAATAGAGAGGAGGTAGCGCAGAACATGGGACAAATAAATGAACAAATGCAACAAAATAGAGAGGAGGTAGCGCAGAACATGGGACAAATTAACGAACAGATACAACAAAACAGAGAAGAAATGGTACAGAGTATTGGAGAGAGAATCAACGTGCTTGAGGAAAATTTAAACAAGAGAATGGATGAAAAATTAAGAAAAATAGAAGAGACCACGACAGAATTAAGAAGTCAAGTAGAAAGCTGGGAAAACAGATGGGAAAGAATTGGAGAAACTATTAGTTGTGAGGTGAACGATAAGGTAAGCGAGGTAAGGTCGGAATTAAGGGCAGATATTTCAAGACAGGTAGAAAATAGGGTAGATGATTCGGTAATTGAGTTGGAAAACAAAATCAAAAAACAAGGAGAAAATTTGGCTAATAAAATAAAAGAACAGGAGAGTTTAGTTTTACAAAATACGCGGCTATTAAGAGAGGGAACACAAACACAAACACAAACACATACACCCACATACACAAATATTTGCAATAAGACAACATTCTTTTTCTACGGGGATAATCGTATCCATCCCAAAGTATTTATTACAAGACTCAGACAACACATGAACACGTTACCAAGGGGAGCAAATTTAAAATCCAACATACAGACCATGTTAAAGGGAGAAAGCGAATATTGGTATTCCATGATTGAAAGTAGATTTCAGAGTATAGATGAATTTGAAGAGCTATTAATGAAACAATATTGGAGTGATTTTACCCAGCAAAAGGTCAGGCAAAAATTGTTTAGTGGGAAGTATAATGAAAGACAAGGATTATCGAGGGAAAATTATGTTTTAAGAAAGATTTATAACGTGATCCATTTAGAACCGAAATTCACGGAGGGTGAAATTGTTAAATATAATGCGAGACATTTTTCTTCAATCATTCAAAATGTAATAATCACACAAAGAATTAACACTTTAGATAACTTAATTGAGTATTTGAGGGAAATAGACGATAATAATCAGAATGTCTACCAGAATATGAGTAGAAACGAAAATCAAAATAATAGATATGATAATGGGAACAGATTTAACAGAGGGGGTGAATTTTACCAAAATAAAAGCTTTAATGATCAAGGGGGAAATCAAAATAGGTATAACTTTAATAGTCAAGGGGCAAATCAAAATAGGTCAAATTTTAACAATCAAGGGGGGTATCAAAACAGGAATTATCAAGAGAGGTATAACGGAAATAATTATGGTAGATATGAGGGAAACACTAATAGATATGACAATAATCAAAGACGAGGTTATAATGAAAATCAAATTTACAGGGAACAAGGTAACAACGTAAATAGTAGGGAAAATAATAATCAACAAATGCCAAGGAGACAGGTACAGTGGGAAGATAGGAGACCAAATTATGATGAGTCAAAAGGGGGAAGTCGAACATATGCACAAGTGGCAAACACTAACATTCAAAGGGGGAGTACAATAGTTGAAAACGCGCAGAAAGATGTAAATAGAATAGAGACTGTTGCGCAAATTAATACCAGGTCACAGGACCAGGATTTTTAGATAGGAAGTTTTTAAACATGCATAATTATGAATACCCGCGAGAGTACATCGGAACTGATACGGAAAATGAAATAAAAAATATTAAGGTTAGTCAATTGCCTATAGTAAACATTAAAATAAATAATATCACGTTAAAAACGCTAGTTGACACAGGGTCTGAAATAAGTTTAATTGATGAAAAGGTATTTAATAAACATTTTAATAATAACATAAATAACTGCATAAACATAGCAAAAATCAAATTGGTAAGTTTAAATGGGAAAAAGTTCATGGAATCAAATAAAGTTTTGAGCACTACTTTCAAGTTTCAAAATCAAGAATTTAAGGGGGATTTTATTATTGTGACGAACATGAATTATGATATTGTTTTAGGAGAGGACGTTTTATCGGAGATCAGGGCTAAAATAGACTTGGGGGAGAAAATATTGTTAATAGAGGGTGAAAGAATACCCATCTTTAATATGAATGAATTAAAGGGCAAAGATCCCAAAATAAATGCGGTAAAGGGCAAAGATCCCAATGTAAATGCGGTAATGGGCAAAGTTCCCAAATTAAATGCGGTAATGGGCAATGATCCCGATTTAAATAAAGGCGAAAAGGCCAATGAATTAATAAATAATTGCCGTAAGCATATGGTGGAAGGTACCACATATGTAGTTAATACAAGTTTTGTAAAGTCCGAAGAACTCCTGATAAACTGTCTCTCCAAGTATGATAATATAGTACAAAAACTGTTACAAAAATATATTTCACTAATCAATTATGAGCCAAGGGTAGCTCAAGGGTATGTACACAAGTTAGAGGTAGATGAAAATAAGCCTTTTAAAAGTAAAACTTATCCCATTCCATTTAAACATCGTAGTCAAGTACAAGATGAAATTGCAAACATGATAAAATCAAACATAATTGAAAGTGCTAGAACAAATTATATTAATCCACTAGTTATTGTAAAGAAAAAAGATGAGTCAATTAGATTATGTTTAGACGCACGAAATTTAAACCAGATAACTAAAGCACAGTTCGATGCTCCGTTGAATATTGATGTTCTACTGTCCAGGATTGGTAAAAATATGATTTTCACTAAATTGGATTTGAAGAATTCCTTCTGGTTGATTCCATTGCATCCAGACTCAAGGAGATTCACAGGTTTTAGTGTGGACGGCCACATTTTTCAATTTAATGTAGTGCCTTTTGGTCTGCAGTCAGCTTCATCCGCGTTGGTACGTGCAATGCAAAATATTCTTGACAGGTACGACAGTTTCTGTTTACACTACATTGACGATATTCTCATATTTTCTGAAACAGAAGAGAAACATGTAGAACATTTAGATATAATTTTAAATGCACTAAATGAAGCAGGGCTGAAGTTAAATATTGAGAAGTGTGAATTCTTTCGCACATATGTTAGATACTTAGGCTACAAGATCAAACAAGAAGGAATCAGTATTGGGGAAGAAAGGATCAAAGAAATTAAAGACTATCCGAGACCTACAAATCTAAAAACATTGCGAGGATTCCTGGGGGTGTTGAATTATTATAAGAAATTCGTACCTAGACTGTCTGAGCTAGAAATTCCTCTCATAGAATTGCTTAGGAAAGACGTAAAGTGGGAGTGGGACCAAAGGAGAGAAGAAGCCTTTGAAAGCGTGAAGAAAAACTTCCATGATAATTTACTGCTTCACAGCCCAGATTTTTCACTACAATTTACCTTGAGGACAGATGCGTCGGATAAAATAATAGCCGCTGAGCTTACACAAATGCAAGGGGGAGTTGAAACGCCAATTTGCTTCATATCCCGAATTTTAAAACCCTACGAAACTAGGTATTCAACTAGCGAAAAAGAAATGTTAGGAATTTTATATTCTTTGAATAAGCTATCGTATTACTTAATGGGAAATCACTTCATAATAGAAACAGACCATTCAGCGTTATGTTTTCTAATGAAAAATAGGTTTGCGAACAACAGGATCTATAGATGGTCTCTGTTAATACAGGAATACTCGTTCACGATTAGACACAAACCGGGTAAGCAGAATGTCACAGCTGATGCGTTGACACGCAATCGTCAAGTTCACACAGATGAAACAAACACCTACACAGTAGCTCTGAACACTCTATCTCACACAAACGATCTATACACATATACACAAGTCACAAACAGCCAACAACAATTAAACGATTTAAGAAACAAAGTACAACAACATCCACACAGAGGATTCACAATAAAAAACAATTTCATCATAAAAACAATCCTGAACGAGGAAAAATATGTCATAGACGAAACTTTAGCTGCAGAAATTTTACTAGATTTACATATTAGGTATGGGCATATTGGAATACGTAAAACGTGGTTGATTTTTCGGGAAACATACTATTGTATCAAGGACTTACCACTAGCGAAAGAATTAATCAGTAGATGCCATGTATGTTGTGTGGGAAAAAACAAAAACCATATCAACAAGAATACGGTGTGCAGTATCACAACCGATAGACCTTTGCAATTAATAGCGATCGATTTTATAAGTAATTTAATTCCTAATGAAGATGGGTACAGAATATTTTAGTTGTGATAGACATATTCTCGAAATATATTAAGCTATATCCCACCAAACAATGTAACACTACCACTGTCGTAAGGAATTTAAACCATTATTGTCAAACGATAGGGAAACCGGAAAAAGTACTAGCGGACAACGCTACATATTTTAACAATGATAGAATGATAAATTATCTGAACAAGCGACAGATAAATCTAGTTTTTACTACTATCAGAAGACCCAACGCTAATCCGGCAGAACGCTATGTCCAAGAAGTTATAAGGTTCCTGAGAATAGTAGCACATTATAATCACAGGGAATGGCCATCAGCCGTGGGTGATGTGGAGAACTACATAAACAATGTGCCCAATACGGTCACACAAATATCTCCAATTTTAATAATGTCGGGGCAATCACCAGGTAGACCCTGGATTAATAGTGGAAGGTTAAAATTACAAAATGTACATAGAAAGGTAAAAGAAAGAATGGATCGCAATGCAAAAAGGTACATCGAGAGAGAAAACAAAAAGATTCTCAAAAAGGTCAAATTTAAAGAAGGGGATAAAGCCATCTTTAAAAGACTAAAAATATCTGATTATAGTAACAATATATGCGCGAAATTACAATATCCTTATGAAGGACCATACAAGGTTAACAAAGTAATAAATGAAAACACCTATGAACTACGAAACATTCATAATAATTCAATAAGGGGGAAATTCCACGTAGGATTGCTCTACCCATATGACCCTGGTTAAATGAGTCATATCAAGTACGTAAAAGCACGTGTATCTGTTTGGTTCGAATATCGCAACTTTGACAGAACTAATAAATTTTTCACACGTGTCAAAATTTATTATTTAAGGGGGAAATGTCGCAATATTCTTCCCAAACAATATAATATATTGGAACAATTCACTTCAAACAATAAAAATAGTAATCCATATCAAATAAAACTCAGAAACGCCACTGATGGTGGTTACTTTATGCACGAGTGCTTGTGAGTTGCAGAGGCACTCCAATCACATGCTGAAGGCAGGTTTGTGTCGTTAAAATAAAGCACTGCAGTTGAATTTAGAAATAAGTGTTTGAATTGTAAATAAATCTATTAATATATCTAGCAGTAAGAAAATAGTGCATACCTGTACATTGGAAGACTTTATTTGTGAATAACACCAAAACAAGGTATCGATAAAGTGCAACGATGCTTAAATAAACTTTTACACAAAGCCAAATGGTGGCAAACCAACAGGAACTCTTGACACACATGAGAGGGTGGTTTGAACCTAAAAACAATAAAAATTTATCAATAACTAAAAAGTGTAATCATAAATTTAACAATAAACAATTAAAAAGGTGATAATTTGTAAGCTTAAACAAGCACAAACTTATAATAAAAGGACTACATAAGCAGGGTAGAAATTAACAAAAAGTTTAAACGGGAGGTTACGCTTGAAACCAAACTTCACAAGTATTTCATAAAAATACCTATCGTAATAGGATAAAATGTGTCAAAACAGAAACAATATGGTTTATACTTACTCTACGACGTAAGTCCCCTTAAATTAAACTTCAAATGGGGCCCACAGTGAGAAAATCACATGGCTGTCAGATGAACTTTTCTTAAAATTGTGTAAAATAGTTTGTAAAAAGGTTTTTTCTTAGAGTATTTCACTTTGTTGTTATAGAGTTTGGCTAGGTCCATAGATTTAGTGTAGTTTTGTCCAACACATCATGTAGTATTTTGTAGGGGGTGACAAGTTTCTCCTCAAACGACATGCTAAAATGCATAGTTCAGTATTAGTAAGAATAATAGAGTAAGGTGTTGAAATTGTGTTAATAAATGTTAAATGTACTTTAAACTATAAGCAGGAATATGGTTTGGTAGCTAAAATTAGATATTAAGGGTAGAAATTGTTAAAATATGTCCGAGTTCACATAACCATGAAAAATTGCAATTGAGGCATAAATCAATATGTATTGCATATCAGAATACTCAGAAAAGCATGAGAAATAAAACTCAAGTAGTAAAATAAACATTTAATAAAACACAAAGCTAGAAAAAGTAAATTCATAAATTAAATTTTTCTTTCAAAAAAATCAAGGCGTAAAATCCTGTCAGATACTTCATTTTGGCCCAATAGAAAGCCAGAATTTACAATTCAGTCATTACTCAACAACGAAACTAACCGCACGTAAAATTTTAGCGGAAGACATAACCTAAAAATATTTAAAAGAAGAAAATTGAAATTTTGAAGTAAAGTAAATGTATTAAGTATTCAAATCAAAGTAAGAGTATTGTAATGACTCAAAAATAGTTTCCCTGGTTATATGAAAACGAGAATTAAGAAAAATTTAGAAAAATTGTAATTTGTAAACAAGGGCAGTTTCCCTATATGTAAAAGTCGTCTTCGAAAATATATTTTGGTACTCACCTCGGCACAAATTTAAGTGCAACGAAATAGTGCATCGTTTCAGTAATAATCCAGTATCCAGAGAAGTTTTATTTGCAACAAAACAAGTACGAAACAGAAGGACCGTCCATATCACGGTCATTAAACCCTACGGTTGTCTCAATCAGCAGTTTGAAGGCGAGAGAGACGCGGGGGGCGGAAAATCGAACGAAAGAGACAGACATATCTGATTTTCGTGCAAAAGACAGAGACAAAGATGCTTGTAGTGTCTACAGGTGACGTAGGCTGTAGACCCTACTGGAGTCTCTGTCTCTGTCTTCTGCACGGAAATCAGATATGTCTGTTTCTTTCATTCGATTTCCCGCCCCCCGCGTCTCTCTCATCCTAAAGCTGCTGATTGATGTAACCGTATCGTTTATTGACCGTGCGTCCATATCATATCAGCTGTACTGTCGATTGTCAACACTGCAGGCAACTTAGCAACGACAACTAGAAGCGGATTTCTCTCCACATCTTGGTGTTTGCGGTCGCGCGGTAGCTACCGATCGGATGTAAGGTAAAAAGTCTCACTAGTACGTAAGAATAAAACCACATCAGAGTTTTCCTTTTTCGTTTTGTAAACTAATTTCATGTCAGATTTTTAAATAATTATATGTTTTTAACGGCGCCCAACATTCATTTTTGTATAATTTATCACTGTAAAAATTCTTGCAAAACAACCATATTCCAGTAAATTTAATAAAACCAAACCTATTATCAACTACAGTGTTTTATTGATCGTAAAATTCCTGATTTGTTTTTTTGAACCTACTTTAACCCTGAGAGGAGTGAGTCTGCAAGAACAGACACTCATGCTAAATAAATAAAATAAAATTTATTATCGTTTTCCCCATAAATTATAGGGAGACATGATAAATATATATATATATATATATATATATATATTTGGAAGGTTGAGGTTCTAAGTAACTTTGCATATGTCTGTATTCGTTTAGCATTCCAATTTAGTATGTGCTATGATTGAAAAGTCGTTTAACTAGAGTACACAAATAATTTCAATCATTCTGAGGTTTTTTTTTTTGCTTAAGCAATATAGTAAAGAGAAATGGTGCCATATAATTTAACCCAAATAGGTTACTACACTGATCTAATGTATCATTAGATCAAAATCTGAGATTTTTTTTTTTTTTTAATAGGAACAAGAAAATAGGAGTCTTTTAGAATCAAGTTTTTATCACTAAAAGGGAAGTCGACGACACCTGATCTTTGACTGGCTGACATTTGCTTATAGCACCTATCTCTAAGAGAGTGTCTGGATGGCGTTTTTGTACTTTTTAAATTGTTATCAGAGATCTAAATTTTAGGGTCCCCTGATTGAAGAAGTTTACTATGAAATGATATTTTAATTCGTTTTACCCAGCAAATGTCCACTTGATTCTTGGTAACATTTCTCTAGTTGGTAATGAGTTTAGCTAGAGAGCCTGCATAATTCGTTACCTGGGATGTTGGAACCTTTAGTTGCGGTGATGTTGCATCTTCTTCTGCCGTGTTTACTTGAATCGATCCCTGAATGTATCCGTCCCCCTCTATTTCTATTTGAGTCTTGTTTTATATTGAGGTCGCCTGTAGTAATGGTAAAATAAAAGTATCAATTATATCAAGAGTTACGTGCAGATTATAGATTGTTTAAGAGGTCGCTTGGCCTTGAGTTAAAGCTGTATTTAATGTACACGGCACATTAAAGATTTTGTAAGAATCTTTGTGAAAATAAACTAATTCGGTTTCCGAACGTCAGCAAAATACATTATTTTTATTATTTCTGTTTTTATTTTTCATTTGTCAGAAAACGCCTGTTCCTTTGACGTAAAAGTCACAGGCGTAGAGGCTGTTTTCCAGTAAAATACTGGATAATTGTATTATTTTGTAGATTTTACGGACAATAAATTAACGTTCACTCGATGGGCACGAAAAACGGAATGAAGACCTGATGCGATAAGGCCAGCTCAGTGTGATAAGTTTTTCTTTCTTTGAACGTTCGTGTTAATGAGTGAGTCAGACGGAAACTACAGGGTGTATATGTATTTGTAATTATATCGAGGACAAGCGAAGGAAAACTTATTTTTAGGTGCAACTTGATCATTCTCCTTATTGCTCATACCGAGGCACCTACAAGGAAGGTAAATGCAATTGCGCAGCACGATCATTTGGACTAAACTGTGAATGTACCGCCGAGGGAAAAATTGTAAATAGCACGACGACAGATTGCGTGCATCCCGATAGTCCTTCGGGATTTTAATGTTCTGGCAAAGGACAGTGTGTGTGTGGTGCCTGTCAGTGTGAAACAACCATTAATGATAATGAGGTAAATGATTTGGAAAGTGGGAAATATGCTATACCATATACTAAATAATATGTATATTTTAGGCAATGTTTGGAAAATATTGTGAGTGCGACAACTTTTCGTGTCCCCAATACAATGGGAAAATTTACGGGGATCATGGTAGTTGCGAATGCGGGGTTTGTTATTGTAAAGAGGGTTGGACAGGTGCAAGCTGTGCCTGCAGAAATTCAGATGCCATTTGTATTGTACCTGAAACCCCGAAGAGCAGGTTTGGAAGTTTAACAATGTATTGACATAATTCTAAAGTAGCCATGCATCATCCGACTTAGTACTGCTGTGGTAAGACCGCGTAGTTGTTAGTTTCAAGAACTTTGCTGTACTTGAATTATTACCGCTTATCATGCTTTCCTGCTTGCGCTAATAACTTGTTTTATTAGTCACTTTGTAAATGGTCTTTCTTAAGCTATTTCTCGATATTTACGATATGTATTAATAGTATGAATAAATATTAAATAGTTAAAATAAACTTTGCATCTTATTATTGAGACCTCATGGTTTCGAATTTTGTAAGTATATATATATTGGTTTATCTGAATATAAAGTGCTACAGTAAGTCTGTAGTTGCCCATCACTTCAGAACTGACAGTAAACAACCATTGACACTTGGGCCATGTCTTCACTGTAGCTACCTGTGCCTATATGATTATATTTGTGGTCAAATTCTGATTCGGCCAGCCAGAGATCTAACAACAATTAGACTGTAATTCTAAATTTGCTAAATAAATACTAAAACAATAAATCAAAATTATATATCGAAAATTTACCACCATTGTTGTGATATTGCTGATGTAAATTAATAGGGTAAGGGCGTGTGAAAGAAAATAGTTTCTGACACAGTAAAATAACTAAAACTCCGATATTCTCCCAAATAAAGTAATAACGGCAATTCACCTCAAACTCAACTAACTTAATAATATAAGAGCTACTACTTTGCTAGTTTCAACCATTGAAATCTCAGGGAACTGATGGAATTTACCCAATTCTGCTCCAAAAAAACAGAATATACTAATACCACATTTGTGTAAAATATTCAGAGCCTATCTGGCCTAGAAGTACATACCAGACATATGGCGGAAGGTGAAGGCGACCTACCTACCAAAAATAGGTGAATATCAAACCAAATGCTCAAATCAAATAAATCCATAAGTCTCTCCTCTTTCCTACTTAAAACATTGGAAAGACTACGGGAGAGGTACATAAGAGACGAAATACTCCCCTTAGTGAATGTCAATATGCATACCAGCAGGGAAAGTCAACAGACCCGCGCGCTAGATGATTTAAACGGGCCACCAACACAGTTATTAGATGACAAAGAAGTGCCAATGGCAACATTCCTAGACATAGGAGTGTTCAATAACGCGGCAACGCAATCATTAATGAAAGCTTTGTTAAATAGAGGTGTCCCAATAGTACTCTGCCAGTGGATTAAAGTCAGCCTAGAAGAGAGGATAATAGTATCCAATCTAGGCAAGGCTATCATTGAGGTAAAGGTGAGTACAGGCTGCTCTCAAGGAGGAGTATTGTCTCCACTGCTGTAGACAACCCTTGTTGACGAAAAATTTCCGCAGAAGGCTTTTACTGCCTAGGGTATGCTG
Source organism: Rutpela maculata (assembly GCA_936432065.2). Lineage (NCBI taxonomy): Eukaryota > Metazoa > Arthropoda > Insecta > Coleoptera > Cerambycidae > Rutpela > Rutpela maculata. Next base: position 249,499,591 of record OW386286.2, read on the forward strand.
ACGATCTAGCGATAGTAACCAAGGGGCGATTTGCGAACACGATATCAGAGCGGTCGCATAGAGCCTTAAATATTATCGATAGTGCAATGAGGAAGGGCTTCCCATAAATCTTCACAAAACTATAGTCGTTAACTTTACACGAAATAGAACCTTGGGAGACCTAAAACCTCTGAGACTCAATGAAGTGGAAATTCCATTTGCCAACTAGGTTAAATACCTAAGAGTCATTTTCGACCAAAAGCTAACATGAAATTTTCACATCCACAAAGTCACAGAGAAAGCAGCCATTGCCCCGGGAAGTGCAGGCAGGCAGGAGGACTAAATACCCAAAGATGACCCTAAGGTTATACGTTAGGGTCGTAAGACCCACGATGACCTATGGATCGGTGATATGGTGGACCAAGACACTACAACTGGGAGCAATAAGGTTATTAAGTGGCGTGCAAAGGCTTGCTTGCCTGTGGGCCACTGGAGCCATGAAACTGTTACCACGGCTACGTTGGAAGTCTTTTTAGATCTGTCACATATGTATTGTCATTATCATTTTTTCCACATATGTATCCAAAGGGAAGCTCGTTCAGTGGTACACAGGCTAATGCAAGGCACAGCACCCATATGGCAGGTCCCACTTTGGGAATGCCCAAGGACACTATGGTCCCATCGTCCTTCAATATCGGCATAAACGGTCTGGTATACGGAGGACGACTCCAAAACAGAACAGGGGGTCAGAGCTGGGATTTACGGGATATCTAAGTCTAGAAATACACACCACAGTATTTCAGACTGAAGTGGCCACTTTACAGTGATGGGCAAAGAAAATAAGGCAAGGAAGTCAATTGTGAAGCAGCGTTAATAATTGATTCCATATGCAGGTCGACTCAAGACTAGTATGGGATTGTATACATTTTTATTAGTGGTTGATGGTCTCTGTTTAATGCTGGTAAAGGTTGACGGGTATAGACTAGAAAGGTGTCACAATTTATTGACATCCTCAGGACTCTGAAATTGAACATATTGACGTAGTTATTTGTAGGACGGTATCATATTATTAATAAAAACATTGTGAATGTTTATCACTAAATAAAATATACAATAATACATTAAACAAACCAAATAAATAAAGGTTTATCCTTTTTCTATTAATCCTTGTTTTGCATTAAAAATGTTACTTACAAAAAAGAAAGATACTAAATTTAAAAAGTAATATTGTAAGTAATTATCAGGTTTAAAAATTTAAATTATCTAATGAAATTAAACTTTGAGGACATTGTTTGTTTTACGTCCTCAAAGTTTAAAACACGTTTTTCAAAATCAGAAAATAATAATTTCAGAAAAGTTTACCTCCAGATTGAACAAAACTTTTCTTGTAACTTCCAGATAACGTACAAATTGCATTTTCTTAATAAAATTTCCACCCACCAAACAGTCGTTTGAAAAAAGCACTGTCTTATTCGATTAACATGTTATTTAATCATTACCGTGTTAGAGTTTTGGCTTAAATATTTTAAATAATGATTTCATTGAAAATTATGGCCAGATAAAAGACAAACAATCGCAACCAGTCAATATAAAAACCGCTGCCTAAGGAATCACTACTTCCACATCCAGATTCTCTATCCAAGTCACTCACAACGCAAAAACTTTGTATGTGGAAATAATTGTTTATGGAACTTTAATAATATAATATTTGAAATCCTCTACCCCAAAAATCCATAAAACGATGCCCCACCTCGGTAGTGGGGTGGGGGTGGTAGTGGGGGTGGATGAAGTAATAAAATATTTTGAGGTTTCTGGTTCTTGTACATTAGGGTGGCCCATCTTTTTCGAAATCGAAATTTTTTATTTCTCACCCCTGCAAATGGTTCCATTTGAAGAAAAAACAGTCCCCTCAAAATATTATTGAGGCAAATTGAAGGCAAGGGGTGACGTAGAATGCATTGTTATGCAATAATAAAAGTAAATGGAATTATTTACATTCTTTGGTTGATGCATTGTTTTTTTTTTAATCAGCAACATTTATCTTTAGAATGACTGATCAAGTCATACAAATATCAAAGACATTATCTGTTGTGACTATGACATGTGTCATACTACTGTAAATTCGTAGTCTAAGAAAACTAGACTAGAAGTTTTTGAAATAAAACTCTCGTTTTATCTTTGTGTATTTTATTATGAAACGTTTTTTTCATACATAGTACCAAATATTATCCTAAATCTACAAGACATATAGTAATAAAAACAATATTTTTTGCACTAGGCCAAAGCATGCGACAGGGTTTCTTTTTTTACATTTGGAAACTGTGATTTATAATCATTTACAACTTGGAGTAAAAACTGTCTTTGGTCTTCATTTTTTGTTAAAATGTCATTATAGTCAGTAATAAGTTTGATTCCTCTCTCAGCGGCATCATTTACAACTTTTATTTTGTTTACAATATTGAAACATCGGGTATAACTTTCATTTTCCCTCCATGTTGTTGGATCATTTTCCAAAAATTCCATAGACAAACCTAATTTTTGAAAAAACTCTTTAGTGTTCTCGCATATGAAGTCCTGAATTTCCTTATTTTCAACGTCAGTAATGTTACTAATCATAAGTCGTTTAATACCCTCTTGATTTGGTGCTTTCTTATTCAAAGCTTTAACCATTTCTCTTTTAGTGGTAACTGAAATATCGTCATCAAAGAAAGATAAGCCAACATTTACTGAATTAAGGTACCACAAATGGTTCACTATTTTCCTACTTACGGCTTGAGATATTTCTTTGTCAATATTTTGATAATTAATGAGTTCTTTACAAAAGTCTAAGTCATGAAGCGGTGCTTTACTAGCAAATGACGCTGTAAACCAGGCCTTTACATAAACATTTACAATAAAGAGACATATATCTTCAATACCTATTTTTTCTTTTTTAGTTAGTTGGAACTGATCTTGGAAAAAAAATATTTTTAGACAGTAAATGGCTTTGGCCATCCAACGTGCATGATGAAATGCCCCTGGTTGATAGAATGTCGTGTGAGTGGGCTCTTCTTCAACAAAAAGTTTAGAAAGCATTAAAAATTCTTTATAATCATCACGAGGCTGTTGCAAAGTGAAAGCTGCATTTAGAAACTTTACAATTTCGGCTTTAACTGGTTGTAAAATGTGTTTAATTTTTGATACCTGAAATCCAGTTTTTAGTTTATTTTGATCTATTTTAGGCCAAAATTCCCTAAAACGTTTAAATAGTGACACATTTGGACCAGATGAGGAAGGCATTTTTGTGTCAAACACATTTCTCAAAACCACTTCAAAAATATGATGTCTACAAGGAAAATATAGAATATCTCTTTCTAATTTTTGTTGCAATAGTGTGGCTGCCCCATTTATATAACATATATTTGATGCTGTTGTATCACAACACAAAGCTATTACCTTTTCGTACAAATTCCATTCACAAAGCACATCATAAACTGCTTCAGTCTGGTCTCTTCCAGTTGAATTGGGCAAAGCTGGTACTCCAAGTAGTTGTTCAATATCTCCACTAGTAATTAAGATAGCAAGTCTATCGATATTTCCCATTCCAGTGAGAGAAGGTAAAAGTTTTCCATCCCAATGGATGACTGGGGCCGGCAATTCAGAATTACCGAAGGCAGTTTTTAATATTTCAGCTCTTTCTTCGCGGATGCGTTGTCTAGAGCGCTGAAGTGTGGTTCTGCTGATGGACAAAGATGTGGTATCATGTCCTAGTGCTTCTGCTACTGCCGTCAAAATATGGACTCCATACCTGTCGCTTATTTTGCAAGCATCAAATGCAGCGGCTATTTTTGGTGTGATGATGTTACATGTTCCATACCATCTCCTCTTTTTTGGCTGTGACGGGTCAGGCTGGTCTTGTAACAACTCTTCTTGGGTTTCTTCATTTTCGTTGGAGTCGGCTGAATTACTACTTGATGATGGACAGGTGACTGTTTCCTCTAATCTAGCTTTTTCTTGTTGACTTCGTTGCATTCGTTCGGATAATTTCTGTAATTTCTCCTCAGCTGATTTTTCTTGAGAAGCAAGTTGGTAATCAATACCATCTATAAATCCAGGACGTCCCTTTTTTCTTTGGTTAATTAAAAACTGCTTATCTTCATCTATTTTCATCAACACCAATGCATTTGCATGAGAAATGTCAAAGAGATCGTCCAATTTTTAAACGAAATTTTTTTCTTTACTCCCGCACTGGCCCTTTTAGCCGATTTTTGTAAGTTCCTCCACTCTGCATAAAGTTTATCTAGTTGTTTAACACAATGAAAATCCTGACGTGTCGGAATGCGAGCTTTATCCCAAAAAACTGACACCTCTTTTATTGTTAATTTAGCACTTTCATGTACACTTAGCTTCACTTCACAAATGTTATAAAAGAGCACATGTAATACTTGTCTATTAGACGGCAATTTATTGCCAATGATTTGTGACGAATAGTGTCCAACTAAGTAAATCAAAGTATCCTTTCGTAAGGATCTAACATCAGCCATCTTTAAATGTTTTTTCAAAAAGGAACGTATGCTAGAACTTATAATGTCACCACTGTAAAACACAATTGCAAACTGACATAAAAACCTATCGTAGGTGCATTATATTTCCAAACTTCCAAAACAAATAATTTCTAGGAAATAATTACACCAATAAAACATTATGAGAAAAGAGGTAGATATTTGTATTTTAAGTAAAATTTAAGTGTATTACCGTAATAAAATCTTATCTACAAATTTCTACCTGAATGCGGCACGGGTTACCGTAATAAAATCTTATCTACAAATTTCTACCTGTATGCGGCACGGGTTACCGTTCACCGAATTATCTGAAACTTTGACATAAATTATTCCTAGTATAATAGTATCTTTTCGTGGGGTGAGACTTAAAAAATACGCAAAAAAAATTCACCCCTATAGAGATGGGCCACCCTATTGTACATACACTAAATCACAATTTTTTTCATTCCCTTTAATAAGTGGGTGGGGGTGGTAATGGGGGTGGCTATTGCCAAAAATTTTTTGAGACCCTAGCTTCTCTTGTATATACTAAATACCAATTTTATCGACTCTTACCTGCTTTATTTATCCATTTACCCCAAACTTACCCCAATTTAACCCCCAACCCTTCGTCGGAACAACATGAAAATATATTCTAGTTCCAGATCTCGTTAAAGTACATACGTGTACCAAATTTCAAGTCAATATCTTAAACGGTTCCAGAATAAACGTGCGCACAAAAAACAGTTACAGACATACCGACAAGACAGACAAACAGAATTTTTTTTTTTCGCTCAAACTTAAAATCTCGACGTTTCATGACATTTTAAGCCCAACAATACAAATTTTTAAACATTTTTTTTGTCGTTACTATAATTTCACTGGATGTGGAAGTAAAAGGTCACTGATAAATTAACCGAATTTAAAACTACGTACATTCGTACAATAAATAAATTATGACCTTAACATTACCAGAATACAAAATAAATATGGCTTTCCCTAATCAAAGGTTATCATATTAACGGTATTTTAAAACTAAATAATAATTGAATATAAATAATCCATTATAGAATATTTACTACTTATACAATTTTTTATTTTGAATTTCATCCCACCATCAAGAAACTTGAAGGCATTTAAATTTTGAGAATATTAGGATTTTTCAACGCTCAACCAAGTGAGTATGTAGAATAAATCTGTTAGACCAGGCAAATCTCAGTGTAAAATGGGTTTGGCGTGAACTATTTGGGGACAGTTATTTGTTTATTGCAATGGATAGCTCTATTAATGTAGAATAAGTACATAAACCCGCAAAAAATCCCGACGTGAGCTAAAGCCGCCATTTGGAAAAAATGACCGCCAGAGACATTTTCTTTAAAATCATATATCTTAGTAACCGTTGCTCCGATTTTAGATTTCTTTTTTTTGTTCCATTCCCCACTTCACATTTTACAGAAAGTATGATTACATATTTTACGATAAATTAAACGATAAACTTAGGAAATTTAAAAATAATTTAAATATTACGGAAATTTAAATTTTTGTAAACTAGAAACGTTTGTACTGAAATGTCTAGTCAATTTTTGAAAAAATAATTTTAATAAAAGTTCTAGAGCACACAGTTAGCTTTCATTTGTTTTTTGGCCGATGATACTAACTCAAATATTAACGGAGTAATAGTTATTTATATATAAAATTGTAATCATTTTTAATAGTGTACATTAAGGTATAAAGGGTGTCCAGTCCGTGTTCTCTCGGAAGATTGTGCAAAACGGCTAACTTTATAAACAAAACTTTCAATGTTTCGTCTTTACTACAACTTAAAATTATTTTCAATTATACAAGGTGTCACAAAAACGAGTCACACAAGAAAGTATAATTTTTTTAAATAGAACAGCCTGCCTTTCCTTAACGCCAGTTAAGCCTCCAAGGGTCCTGTATTACACCCTAAAATATTTCGCCAAGTTCTTTTTTTCAGTTTACAAACATTTTTGACTGGCATATCTCCGCGACTTATTAATCGTTATATCTAAAAATGTGGGATGTTGTTTGACAATGATGTATTTACTAAAAAACATTTTTGAAATAAATCTTTAGTATATCGAGGTCCAAAACATTTGCGTACATTTCTTGATATTTAATTATTATTTTTCTCATTTTTTTTTTAAATAGAATGCCTAAGTATACTTTTTTTACATGAATGAATAAAACATACAATTCCTCACATTTTAATATCTCTTTGTTTCTATTTCAAACGTTTTTTGAGATATGATTATATCCAATAATTTTTGCCTAAATTAAGGTGCTCTTTATTTTAGCATTAAAATGTATATTTTGTTTTACATTTTTTTTTCATTTTTTTAAATGGAATGCCTATAATTCTCTTAAATGGATGAGTAACGCTTACAATTTCTCACATTTTGATATCGTACACTTTCTTTTATGAACGGTTCTTGAGCAATAATTTGTTTTCACGATACTGAAACTAACCTAACAACTGCTCAAAATGTCCACCATTTTGATTCAGGTAACACTGAGGTCTCTTGATAAATGAGCGCCTTACACAGTGTAACATATCAACATTTATACGATTGAAACACCGACGAATCCTTTCCATCATATCTTCTCGAGTCATTGGTTCTACTTTACAAACGTCTGACTTCACAAATCCCCAAAATTATTAAAATATTGGACCTCCTCTTCCTATCCACCTTTCAGGAAACTGATTACTAATGGCCTGACGAACATTTCTACCAAAATGTGGTGCACCTTTAAGTTGTAACCACATATTATTTGTAATGTAATCAGAAATATGCTCGATTATTTGTGGCAACCGTATTTTGCGTAAAATCTAAGAAGACTGCTCCATTCACATTTCCCTCAAAAGAGCGAGGATGAATAACATACAATAATGTACAATTCCTTCCCTTACATTTAAACTCTGGTTCTGATTTTTCTGTGCAACATGAGGGTTTTTCTCTGGCATAATAATGGAAATTGTGCCTATTCACAAATCCGTTGCGATGAAACGTTGATTCATCCGTGAACAATACAAATTTGAAAAATTCTTCATTTTCTCCAATTTGGTTTTGAGCCCACTGGCAAAAATTTAGTCTACGATTTAAATCCACATCCCAAAGCTCTTGATGCAGCTGAGCTCGATAGGGGTGAAACATATTTTTACGAAGACATAGGGAAACACTAAATTCACACAAATCCCTACTTAACTCCCAAGCACTTGCCGTAGAATTTTCGGTTACCGCTAAAGTTATAGCCATCTCATTTTCTTCATTACAATTCGTTTCGCCTTCTTTTCATATGCAAAATTTCCAGTACGTTCAAAACGTTCTTTCAAATTTTCTAGACACCTCACATCAGGACATCTCCTATAGGGATATTTTTGACCATACATTCTTGATGCCAATAAACAATTTCCATCATATTCACCAATAACATAATATTTACCATAAATATTAAATCTTATTGACAATAATTATAATTCGTATTTTTAAATATTAACAATATTAATTCAACTTAATCACGATAATCTTAAGCACATTAGAGAAATGTCATAGAATAGAGTGAAAAACAAGCGCAAAACAAAAGACTAAAACCATATTAGATTTGAATGCTAAAATAAAAAGCACCTCAATTTACGCAAAATTTATTTGAAATAAAAAAATTAAGTGTATAATATTAGAATGTGGGGAATTTTATGCTTTATTCATCCATGTAAAAAAATATAGGCATTCCATTTAAAAAATTTGAGAAAAATAATAATTAAATAACAAGATATGTAAACAAATATTTTGGACACCCGGTATAATAATAATTTATTTCAAAAATGTTTTTCAGTAAATGCATCATTATTGAATAGAAATCGAGAAAAAACAATTAATAAATCACGGAGATATGGTAGTCAAAAAAATGTTTGTAATTTGCCAAAAAACAGGAAAAAATTATAACTTGGCAACGCTGCATCCGACTGGCAAAAAAATTTCAGAGTGTAATTCAGAATCCTTAGATGCTTAACTGGCGCTAAAAAATTAGAGAGTATTTCATTAAGAAAATTATACATTCTCATGTAACTAATTTTTGTGACACCTTGTATAATTGAAAATAATTTCACGTTATAGTAGAGATGAAACATTGAAAGTTTTGTTAAAAAAGTTTTTTTATAAAGTTACCCATTTTTGCACAATCTTCCGAGGAAGCACTAACTGGACACCTTGTATATTTCCAAGAACTCAAGTCTTATTTTCTTCAGTTATCTTCTATTTTATGCCCAAAGATGTAATAACACTTTCGATTGTACATAAAAAGGGGAAGAGAACAAAAAAAAAAAGAAATCTAAAATCGGAGCAATGGTTATTGAGATATGTCCTTCTAAAAGAAACGGTTCTGGCGGCCATTTTTTCTAAATGGTGGCTTTAGCTCACATCGGGATTTTTCGGGACTTTTATATCTTCATTCTACATGAATAGAGCTATCTATTTCGATAAAGAAATAGCTGTCCCCAGATAGTTCATACTCAAAACTGGATTTGCCTGCACTATCTAGGTACTGTACTGTTTTCTTACGAAATAACTGAACTTTTTACTGCTTATGATTCTGTCCAGTGTCCCATGTATGAGAACTTAGTTTTAGTTCCACATCCAGTGGAAGTATAGTAACGAAAAATAAAAATTTTGAAAAATTTTTAATGTTCAAATAGGCTTAGAATGTCATGAAATGTCGACATTTTAAGCTAGAAGGTGCAACGAGATCGCCGTGTTTCTCCAGATGGGTCACCCATCGAAGTACTAATCGCGATAAACGTTGCTTTAATATAAATATCTGGGGCTGACAGCAATGCTGGCGGGATTAGAAGTGACTTTTTGGATTTAATCACACTACAAAAACAGCGAAAATTAAAATAATTTTTCGTAGAACACGTACAATACATAAATTAACAGCACAAAACAAACAAAAGTAATGAAAAGTCAAAGAAAATGTTCGAATGCATTACATTCAATGCACTGTTCTAAGAGCAGAATGGCATATTGAACGGTATCGATCTGCGAACACAATTTAAAATTTAACGGTATGCTCTAACTGGAAATCGGGAAGACACTGAAGACACAAGACACTGACCCTATCCAGTGAACTGCAACGGATTTCATTGTTGTCGAAATTCGTAACAAGATAGATAGAGACAGATACCACTCACGATGCGTGTTCGCCAAATTAATCGCCTTATATGCGCTGACCATAGACAATAACAGTAGCGGATGTTTGCAAGTTTTAATGCAAGAAAATATACTAAATTACCTCGGATCACTCTAAAATTTTGCAGGGGCTTTCCTACATAGAAGACTAGTACACCACTTTATTTTCCTCATGTTGTGGTAAATCACCCCGTATATATCTCCGAAAATTCCAAATTTTTAACGTTTAAACAAAACTTTGATCAAAAAAATTTTTTTCGCGTCTCCGACGAAGTAGGCAACCAAAATGTAAAAAATTTGAAAGTATGCCGAATTTGTCAACGTCGCATGACGTCGTCAGCACCCTAAGCACAGATTTCGGAAGTACGCCGAAATTGGACTAAGGAGGTGTCCGCCCTTGCCATGTTTGGTAGGCAGATTCTTATATGTTAATACATTTATTGTACACTTTGAGATACTCAACCAATGGTATTATTTGAACTCTTGTATTTTCTTGCTTGAATGATTAACTTTAAGTTTAACCTGTCAGAGGTTTTTGTGTGTTAGGTCTACAATTGAACGTAAAGTGTCCTCATAAGTTCCTCGAGTCTGTTATATAGGACATCGATCAGATCACAAAAGCTGATAGGAGGAACTTAATAAATTAGGAAATCAACAATTTCTGGATCCATAAGCAATGATTAGAGATAAGGCAAGCACATCGTAAGAAGGCGGAAACTTTGGAGGGAGTAGTAAGCAATCTATGGTAGGTACGAACTTATACGTTTCTTGTCTAGAACAGGAATTCGGTCCTAGGTCGTCTCTTAGAACTTAACAGATCCCACTGAGAGTAGAAATTAGCCATCCTACGTCAAGCTGGAACAACGACTGGCCTTTTTAATGAATAATTAGTTTCACGTTCTTCAGAGTTCTTCTACAGCAACACATCGTAGGAATGTGACTCTTGGTTTTTGAATTAGATTTTTAGAGATTATGTACTAGGCAAAATAAATGAATTGAATTTTGCTTTTAATAAAAATCCATACACACTTAATACTAATGATTTCATAATAGCTATAAGAATATCTACATTGCCACTGCATATGAGTAAAAGCTTTATATTTAAGGACTAAGAACGTTCTCTCAATATTTTTTTTTAGCTGGTTGCCGATCCTCAGAGACGAAGTAAGTAAAAATAAAATAAATATAATTTAATGTCTCACGTGACTATGGAAATACATAAACAACAAACTGTCTGGTTTGACATTCTCAAAAGTGAAAGTTTTGATAACGGAAAAAGAACTATTTTCCGAAACGTCAACTGCCTTCGTTTTAATTTTTCAATTTATGATTTAACAATTTTGTTTCAGTTTATATATTTTTAGGTGTGAGACTTTTTGTAATAGAAGTAGAAGTAAAAACCAGCCTCTGTCTGATCCTTTTGGCGCAGAGGTTTATTTCATCAAAATTTTTAAATATTTTTACAGTGGCAAAATACCCAACAAACTAAGAAATCATGAATATGCCACAAATAATAAATTATATACAATATCTGTTCTCTCAATATCTATACAACCACTATATACTCAGAACTGGCTCAGGTTTATAGAGACTTTTTATCGTTTAAAAGCCGGAATGGAATAAAGTCAATGGAATTTTGTCGTTTCTGGTAGTTCCCTTTTCTATGGTATCACTCAATCTAGACACAACAACTTTTACTATAATGAATAAATATTTACTGATTGTTCTTGAATATAAAATCATTCATGGCAACGATAAAATATATTGATATACGTCACTCTAAAACAAATAATATGACAGTTAATACGTCAACTGTCACTTTGACATTTAATTTGACAATTGGCATGTCATCTGATATTTTGCCATTTAACTGATTTGACAGTTATCAATTTGACATTTAATTTAAATTTAATTTAATTTAATTTAGAGGACATCTGTCACTTTGATATTTAATTCGATATGACATCAGTCTCTTTGACATTTAAATGACATGACATCTGTGCCTTTGACATTTAATTTGAGACGTGACACCTTAAAAATATTAATAGCTTAACCCCATAAATATTGCTAGCATATGATAATGGTGGTTTTTATACATAATCTCAGATTCGGACGGTCTCGTACTATGAAACTAATATCGGACAGATCTCAATATTAAGTCAATATTACGTTACTAGGCCGATTCTAAACTACACATTATCTAGCCGACATCATTTGTGTAATCTCGCACCAATATTTGAGGTTATGACACTTTATGTTCTCAGGATAAGAATGAATATCTGAGCTCTGCATCGCCTTTTATAATAGAGTGAGATCCCAGAGCCGCCAGACCTACGTCATTTTAGCAAAGCTAATATTTTGACAACAAATAGTGTAATATCTAGTTAAGAACGTATGCGTATTTGCTAGTTTGAAAGTGGGGCCCTTTTGCAGAAAACAGGTACAATAGGTACATAAGAATTTTACTCAGTACGTTAAATTATGATAGCTGGATTATTTTACAAGTGACACGCTAACTACATGGTGTAAGCGTCAGCCTCTAAATCCGAAGGTCCGAGGTTCGATCTCTGAGCGTTCTCAGTTTTTTTTCAAATATACGTACTAAGAAAAAAAGTTATGGCCAAAAATAATAAATATTTCCCTTTCGATTGTCTCTTTCTTGGTAATTGCCACCTTAAGTTAATATTTGTTGAAAAAAAAAGCTAAGAACGCTCAGGATCGAACCTCGGACCTTCGGATTTGGAGGCTGACGCTTACATCATGTAGTTAGCGTGTCACTTGTAAAATAATCCAGCTATCATAATTTAACGTACTGAGTAAAATTCTTATGTACCTTTTGTACCTGTTTTCTGCAAAAGGGCCCCACTTTCAAACTAGCAAATACGCATACGTTCGTAACTAGATATTACACTATTTGTTGTCAAAATATTAGCTTTGCTAAAATGACGTAGGTCTGGCAGCTCTGGGATCTTGGACTATAAGGGTTGCAAGGTCGTTACATTTTTCTTAATTACAACATTGTCATAGATACTGAGAAATAATTTGTTCGTTACGACGAATCTAATTTATTCTTTTTCATATGTACTAACCTATTATTAATATTTTAAAACTACTGATCAGTAACTGTAAAATGAGATTCACCTTTACAGCACTACTGTATAATTGTTCTTGGTTTTATAATTAAAAAAAAAACTTTCTCGTTTCATAACAGTTGTAACATATGAACTTGTGAAACATGGAAACATATTCAATCATTGCTTCGACGTATCAATTTTGTGTTGTTGGATTGAAATTCTACTGTCGATATATGCTATGATACTTCATGAAATAGCAATGAAATTCTGCAAATTGTGTGGCTGATCAAAATTTATGTAAAAATTTTTCTTTAAATTATTTACTCCTTTTAATTAAAACTGTTTTTTTTACTCGCCTTATTTAGATTAATGTCCTGGCGGAGTTTAGCCGTAAGCTATTCTACCACTCAACCAGGACGGACGGACGTATAGACAACATCACAACACCCATTCCCTGCGACATTACCATCTCCCGCAGCTGAGACTCGAACTTAGGTGAGGAGAGCGACTAGACCGTGTTGTCTCTCACACAACCGCAGTGTAGCCTACTGCTACCGTCTCGGAAACACGTAAAAAACGCCACTACACATCCATACCCTAGCCAGGATTCGAACCCGGGACCCCGTGGTCGCAAGCCTAACACCTTAAGCACTGCGCCACCGAGCCTGTTATTAATTTTCATAAATTAATTATTTAAAACATAATACGTAATTAAAAGTACATGTAGAATAGCTTAATGTGTGCAAATAGAATATTAATTTTCTTATGTGAATTATTCTCAAGATGGAGCTAAACCTTTACGTCTTTGAAAAATGTGGTGGCTGACACGATACAACCTTTATGGGAGTGATATAGCTATTATTGAGCAATTCCAAGGGCAATGGCTTATAAGAAATTATTGATAATTTTCAGGTCCAGTTAAACAGCTTTTACAAAAGTATTCGTGTTATAACAGCTGTTATTAAGCTTCTCTAGTTCCATAGAGACTGCTGCGAAGTGTTGGAAGAATATTTCGCCTTTATTGGGAGTAATTAGAAGTGCAAAACTGCTGCGGGTTATTCTATAGATCATTTTATCATACATCTACATGTTTTTTTTGTTGCATAAAGACTGCCGCAGGATTTGGTATAAAATAATTCGTCTCCTTTGCAGTTCCTATACAGACTCAAATACTTTTAGATTATAGAACTAGACCGCAGTTTATATTAGAGAACAATTAAGCTTCTTATGCAGAAATTATACATTCATGAGGCTCGCGCAGTAGTACAGTGGGTTCTCTTTTAGGATAATTCATTGTAATACGCAACCATTATAAAGCTACTAGCTATTTGGTTAGATTGGTAATAATGATATATGTATTATAGTTCTCTAGAGCCTCTAGTTGTTACGTAAAAATATAGCTGAATTTCAATATTGCTAGTAAACAGTCAAGTGGTTTTAGAATATTTTTCAGTACCCTTCATTTTCATCCATGTTGACATCATCCTGATTATTCTGATGCTCCTTAAATATATGAGCTGATAGAATCGAGAACTATAGATCAATTGATGCATTTTCCATGTTGAAGCAAGAATATCAATAATTTTCCTCACAGTTGTATAAATATAACTACCGCAGGTCAAATGCTGAGGCTGTGGACTTCCGGCTATATAAAAGTTCTTTATCTGCTTTTATTAGGTTATATAGAAATTAATGAACTGCTTTTGAACAATTAATAGTATCCATAAACAAATAGCGTGAGTTATAATGAGTGAGTTATAATAAATCATTAGGTACAGAGCCAATCACCTTTATCTTCATTCCCAGCCTGTCCAACTAATATGTACACCACCAGAATGAAGATAAGTAGCTAATGATATAATACAAATTTATTACCCGAAAAATCGCAGAACAAATATAAAAGTGTGTACAACAATAAATTTTACAATTAATTTTATTAATAAACACACTGAGCAATTTAAACAAAATTTTCTCAATTTAATATTTATTGTTATAATGGTAGATAAAGTATAGTATTCAACTTGCGGTAATGGTAATAACTCACCTGATGAATCACAGCATCTTCGTGAGTTATTACCTACATTACCGCTCGTTGAATAATATACTATTATACATTCACTGGGATCTGTTAAAACACCTTAATAAAGTTTCTGTATAAGGGCATCAAAAACTGTTTTCTGTATAACTGTTTTATAATTAGTTGTAAGAACGTTTACATCACCTGGTAATATGCCGCTAAATAAGTAACCTACAAGTTTTATAATAGCTCTGCAACCAACAATTATGCAATCATTATAAAATAAAAATACTCGCATAGTTACTTGAAGCTCTATAAAAGATCTATCGGAACATTTACACGGGGATAGTAGAGCCTTTATAAAATAGTTTTATAATTATGTTGGAAGAACATTTTTAGGTCATTTCTATATCACCAAATTGTCACAGAGAGCTAATTAGTTCACAATAGTACTTTAATAAAAGATAAAGGAACGTTTTTCTGCCGCTGAAAAATAATTATACGAAAATTAAGCTGAATATTAAAGCAATAGTGCTAGTTGGGATAAAGAGCATATTTTCCAAAATTCGATCTAAATCTATACGTTATTATTAAAGCTATATTAAGCTAAAAGCTATTTATTGGCTTCTTCATTTTTGTTATTAGTACGTATTCAATGTAGATCTTATCTATTTGAAATTTTATTGCGAACAATTTCCATTTTTTATTTTTGCAATATGGTCAATACAAGCAGAGATATTTGCAGATAACCGAGAAAAACCTACGTTTTGTGATTTTAATTGTTAATACGAACATGTTGCCGACAGAACCGCACGAAATGTTAAACTTGAAGTTAATTAGGCATATTGATCAACAGTTCAATTTGTATACAGTAAAACCATTGGCAAATTAAGCTCAATTAATTATTATGTATAATACAAATAATATCTACATACCAAACATGGTAAGTAGGGACACATAGTAAAGCATGTTTAATTATAACCACATTCAACGGTCAGAGTGGCTCTGTTGTTGCTGTTGTTCGCTAGCCCATATAACCTAGTTGCATTTGAAGAACGCTGTTTCATAAACTCACTCACTGTGTATATTATATTATCTAGTTATGTTAAACGAATCATTAAAATGATGTTATTTTTCATACAATTTTGGGAATATGTTATTTATCTTAATTCGATGTTTTAATGTCTTTATCAACAAATGTAGGTATCGCTTCGCTGTAAAGTAGCACACTTAATCATAATAATCTTACTTGAAACTTATTGGGTTTAACAGAAGTGACTATAAAAGACTAGTAAGTACGCTTAAAATAAATCTACATTATTTTACCTATCAACTGATCAATTCGTATAATTAATTTAACTTAGACAAGATTAAGAACACCTCGACTTGGCCGGCATTTTAAAAGCAATAAAAGTCATTGGATGAAACCAAAAATGCACGCCCCTCAAGGTGCTTTACCTAATAGGGAATTCCACGAAAAAATCACTTGAATTTAGTCGTTAATCGGTCAAAATAATACGAATGAATAGAAAATAGAGAAATAATTCTTTTTATTTTCCATTTTTTTATTTGATAATAATTAAGAAAACAAATTGCTTGTAAAAATTAATAACAATTATCAATAATATGCAATAACTAGCCTAGCCTTTATTTATGATTTATGTTAATTATGTTAAGTCAATTTCTTGAAATATATTCACGGGAAAACTAGTTTTACACACTAACTTAAGTAGTGCTAGTGCGTTTATTGTGGGGCTTGTTAAATAATTACTTACGATTATTTCACTCATTAACAAAGCTCGGGAGATTTATCTCTGTGACGTCAAAAACCAGGGTTGGCTCTATGTTAGCGCGGAAAGATTTCTATGCAAGTATAACACAATATATCTTACCTTGTACTTTTTTTAGCGAATTTCATAATATCGTAAAGTTTATGACCAGATTAACTTTAGATATCACAGAATTCTCTAAAAAAAAGTTCAAGGTAAGACATATTGTGTCATACTTGCATACAAATCGTTCCGCGCTGACCTAGATCTAACCCTGATTTAACCATCACAGAGATAAATATCCCGAGCTCTGCTCATTAACGTGATAGCCAATGAATGCCCGTTTTTTAACCAAATTGGGCCAATCAAATGTCATTATTTGTGGTAAATTATCCAAGATTGGCTTTTGACAACATGAAAAACATATCGCTCTGATTTTCTGTATCGACGCGTTGACAAATATCGCGGTAATATTTTGACATATAATTTTTGCTTCATGAAATGTTTCCGCAAATAAATCCTCTGGTGCTTTTACATTTTATTTACAAATTACTTCTCTAGCTTATTGCTAATTGTTAACGTATTTTGTCAATTGTAGTTTTGTGTTATATATGTAGTAATATAATAATAATAATAATAATAATAATAATAATGATAATAATAATTTATTGGTCCGTTCGATCAATATACATGATATTGGACAGGTCAAAGAAATACATTACAATAATGCACATTTAAATAGGTATTAAATTAGTAATTTTTAAAAACATCCATTATTTAAAATATTAATATGCGAATGACAATTTTACACACTAAACAAAATTTTACACAGAACTATACTAACATGTAAATATATTAGTAAAACTGAATTATCTAAAAATCTGCTGATCAGGCATCATCTAGGTAATCAGTCACAGCATAATAAGATTTAATAATCAAAAATGATTTTAGTTTCTTTTTGAAGTGGTGCAGGGGGATTGTTAACTTTATATCTTCAGGCAAATTATTATAGAATTTCCTTCCAGCATATGATGGGGTCTTTTCAAATAAACAAGAACGTTGTCTGGGTAACTCGAGGAGAGAACCATGTCTCGTGCTATATAATATAAATATAACATAAACACACCACATAAGTTAACAATTCCCAACTCTAAAGCCTGGAATATATATGCTAGGGACAAGTCAAACACAGCTTTCAATGGCTTATAAAAGCGTAATTACAAAATAATTATCATAACTAAAATTAAACGGAACTGAATACCAAGCAGGCAAATCAATTATTACATGTTAAATACACTTGCTCTATTAGCAAATAAACTAAAAATGGTAATTAGTCACAAAGTAAGAATTAAATAGGTAAATATAAATATCAGTGAAATTTAACATCCCTCCTCGCATAGCTACAACTATAACAAATCTTCTTCATAAGGAGCAGTATATGTACGCCATTTGAATAATGAAAAACTAAGTCCCCGTTATACATCTTTTGGTTTACCCCAGGGTTCTGTTTTGAGCCTCATTTTGTTCAATCTGTACACTACCGACTTCCACTCCGTGAATCTTAAATTACGTATCACTCAGTACGCAGATAATTTTGTTTTATTTGTTTTGATCGTTTCACAACATGTAAATCTTTCTCTTTTTATTGTAATTAAAATAAATTCTCTATCTGTTACATTGACGGAGACATAAATGATTAAAAAAGG
This sequence comes from Rutpela maculata, assembly GCA_936432065.2. Lineage (NCBI taxonomy): Eukaryota > Metazoa > Arthropoda > Insecta > Coleoptera > Cerambycidae > Rutpela > Rutpela maculata. Next base: position 249,517,863 of record OW386286.2, read on the forward strand.
ATACTCACTGTTAATGTTAATACAATTTATTCAGATTTATTATAGAATTTTAACATTTCCTTTCTTTATTGGTTTTTTGTATTTGCGGTTTAGATGCTAGTCTTTTCACGGCAATGCTTCTTCATAAAAAAATCCATGTTGTCCGGATTTGTGCATAATGGTCGGATCTCACGGTATAAATACCACTGTTAAACTTTAAATGCGTTTTTCTCAAAAACACACTTTTAGGCATAAGGTCCCTTTCTTGAAGCACGGTCACATATAGTAGTGACATTTTAAAATATTGAGTCGATGCCAATGTAAGTTAGAAGAGAAGAGAAATGTACAAATAATATGCTGAGAAGTAACAGATTTAACCTACGCGTTTGCCACTTTTCTCTTTAGCTAGTTTTAGTCGTCGGCGGAATATGCTGAAGTACCTGGCATCAATGTTAATATATCGCTTTCTTTCACGTACATTATTTTGCTATTTATATTTCACTCTATCTTATTATAGGAATCAATTCAAGATTTCTAGGTGCCGCTAGTGTATATCAGATTTCATGTAAATCTGCAATAATGTTGTATTATGGCAACCATTTTACATTCACTGTTTTGCATTTTTAGCTGCACCTAAAATACCTACTACCTACCAATTTTAATGCAGTTCAGATGAAATTTGCATTGCGCATTCGCCAAATATTACAAAATTTTCAATTAAAAAAAATTCTTGTTTCCAATTTTTGCTAGCTTGATAAAATCAATGTCTGGCCACCGCCGAGCCATACCTTACAGTTTGAGAAATATTTCATAGAAATCATTTAAGCCAATTCAGTGTAAAGATTGTACAAATACAGGGTGTAATCAGTTTCATGTCATGAAAAAAACTGGTAATGGGGACTGACTAGACAAACAAAAAACCTTTATGACTTTTTCCCTTAGGGGCACTTTGAAAAAAAAACTGACCTAGATCAACAATTTAAATATTAGGGTAGGAAACATTTGAGAACCACTGCCTTTGTGGGCCAATGGACGTATACTACGTATAATTCTCAACTTTTAAATTGTCATAAAAAAGTGCAAAGCTTACCGACCGACTCGTCGCCGGCCGGCGGTTCAAAAGAAGAAAGGCAGCACCTTTGATGAGCGCCACAACCGAACCAATTATAAAAATGTAAGTAATTCGTTATCTCTTTTTGCAGAACTGCAAGCAATTCATAGGCGTAGAAGAGGTTTAATCACAGCATTTCTTTACATGTGTGTTTTTTTAATTTAGAAAATGTCTGAGCTTTTATTGTTGTTTATAATTTATCAGATTTAAATGTGATTTATTAACATTTGAAGAGCTAAGTGGATAAAGGTGTTATGTGACATTTTTGAAAATTTTGAGATTTCTACACAGACAACTATTTTAACTTATAATCTATCATTTCAATAAGTTTTTGGGATAATAAACCTTTCCTAAATGCGTTTTAATGTTTGATAAAGGTGTTATGTACATATAGTTTTTATATAATTTAATGGATAAAGGTGTCATGATCACATACCACCTTTATCCATTACTGTGCGATATTAAATTGTTTTAACCCAAAACACTTTGGTTTTTGAAGATATGTTATATTGACATTAATGTGACAAGCTGTGTTAAGTGTTTCTTACTATTATAGTGAAAATGGCCAGTCGTAGTAAACTGATATTACAAATGGCAATGAATAAACGATTTCATGAATCATGTAAGATGTTTATAAATTGGCTGATATTTGGAAATAGTGCTTATAGTGTTTTAATCCATATATTCATTTCATTCAATTTCGAAATGGTATAAGATGGTACAAGAGTCGAGATGGTACTTGAGTATCTAATTGCTGTAAACACATTTATACCTTTTGGCAATTCAGCAGAAATCAGTCACATAGTGGCAATTTCTTCCCAGGCAAGTTTTAATAATGTTTTAAAAACAAAACATTATCTATATAAAATGCAATAATAAAATACGAATTTACCAAAGTATTCTAGCAAATTAGTCTGTAAATCAGAAATACTGGAAAGTGACGCTTTGCGGTGTTGATTTTTGTACAAACATTTTTATGCTGACAAGTAGAAGAGGGCTGGACCGTAGAAATTTTTATGACAAGAGCAAAAGTGATATCTGGTATGGCTTCTGCCCACCCAATATTTTGAAAGAGCATTAAATTGTTTAAGGCAAATCTGGCGAATTTCGGAATTCTTGCGGAAAAAATAATAAGTATGATAATTACGCCAATCAAGTCAAAGGTCATTTGGGTTTGTAAGGTTATCGTTTAAGAATTACATTACATCTATTGGGTTAAAAAAAATAAAATAAATAATACTAAATAATACGGAGAAAATTACAAACTAGCTTTCGAACAACAAAAGCGTGACGGAGCAAAAGTTACAGTAGATAGAACGATTTGCTTTCTTACTTTAGATCTTCAGCAAACCATGCCGCTGCCAAAATTAAGTACATCGAAAGCATTTTACCTTCGTCAAATGTGGTTTTACAACCTTGGCATACATACATTGAAGAATACTGAAAAAAAAAAAAACGTTCTTTTTCACATGGACTGAAGATATGGCCAGCCGTGAAAGCCTAGAAATTGCTAGTTGCTTACATAACTTTTCACAAATTTATAATGAATATTTCCAAGAAAAGATCGATCACATTATAATATGGCCCGACTCCTGTGGTGGACAAAATAAAAACTTCAATATCATTACACTTTACCAATTGTTGATTTTAAAGAGAGAATTTAAAGTTATCGACCATAAATTTTCGGAGGTGGGACATTCATATTTAGATTCAGCCAGAGACTTTGGCAGAGTCGAGAAAATTTTAAGGAAACATCAAAACATCTACGTTCCGGACCAGTATCGAGAAATTTTAAGAACTCCGAAAGACGCCGTTGTCATAGATATGAAGAATCATTTCAAGGATATTGATGGAATTGCCTCAAAACTCAATTTGTACAACAGGAAGAAAAACTTGAACAATGAAAAGTTTATTTTCACGACGGTATAAAATGGCACCTATGGGTGCTACTATTACATCACTGGATGAAATGACTCCATTTTACAAAGTCGATATTTTAAAGAAAAGGAATATGCATAAGATAAATTCCGACTGTATTGCTCTAACGGTGTTTAATGAAAACAAGGGCAGCCTAAGTGTAAGAAAACTGGCCAATCTCAAAGAACAATTACCATTCATAAATGAATGGTAAGGCCGTATTATCACAACATACTTGGAAATGACCAAACTGTGGCTCAAAACCGTAGAACTGTCCGACTACCTAAAAATTGTACAATGTTTTAATAATAATAAAATATGTTTAATTTCTTAACACTTTTATTCACTAATTCCTTATTCATTTCAGAGAAACTTATGAACGGATAAAGGTGTTATGTACATTAATTTTTTAAAATTTTCGAAAATAATGACAACTGACAACTTTAGTTATTTGTCTCTGAAAAGTACATCAAATGTCAATATCATCGCAAAATGCAAGCTATATAGTTGTTATAACAAAAAAGTTCTCGCCTAAAAACTTTCGAGTTAAATTACTCAATAACGTGTTTTTGTGACATAACACCTTTTTCCACTTAGCTCTTCATTTGTAACCTAAATGAGTGATCTGGGTTAAGCTTAAAAAACGAGTAATTATTTCATGACATTGGGAAAGATACAATGACAGAAAACAATTATGTGTATTTTAAGTTGGGAAAAAAATCTGATTTATTTAACGAATTGCCAATCAGGTATCGAAAACTAAAATATTCAATAAATCTAGAAATTACCAATAAATTATTTTTGATTTACATAAATTGTTCGAAATGGCCTCCGTCTGCATCAATACACTTTTCGGCACGTCGAACGCTAAGGACATACGCACTCCGTTCAATACATTTGGTAAATTAGGATCATTTTTTATGGTTTTTATGCACATTAAAATACGTTGCTGCAACAATTGTTCCAAAATGTCAATTGGATCACGGTAAACTAGAGATTTAAGATGGCCCCAAAAATAAAATCCATCTGATTTAAGTCGGGTGATCATGATAGCTTAAATAATATACTTATATCTCACAAGAAATCCATAAAAATGGATCATATAATAATAACAATAATAATGTAATGATATATTTCATCATACTATGTTTTTCTTTTGTTTTTTCTTTACACCTTTGTATTTCTTTTATTTTTATATTTGTATTGTAGTTTTGTAATCCGTATTATTTTTTCTCTTTTAATTCATGTACATTATGTTTCCTGTAATTGGGTATTTATTAAGAACTTGTGTATTCGAGTTAATATCAAACCTATTTTCGATTTGAAGGTATCAATGGACTTGACTTGAAAATTGGTACTTAACTAAAAGAAGTTGCCATAATTACAAATTAGTGAAACGTGGTTTGTTGTAGCTACTAAACCAGTTCGAAAAATCTCACGTTTACATTTTCCTCTTATTGTCTTGGTCCATTTGATTGATTTGATTGCATTCACTGTACTCTAGATGCAAAAACAGAAATAGCCCTAAAATAATCAAGTAGTCTCAATTTTTTTTAAAACTACGCACACTACGCAGTCATACTTAAAATCATCTCCGGAATCCAAAAATGTAAAAATATACAGGGTGTTGCAAAATTTCAAAGTTAGGGTCATTTCCGGCGAAACCGGAAGTGTCAAATTAAGAAAAATTTGCCATACTTATTTGGCACATATAATCAAATGTCAAATTTAAGATTCATATCTTGAAAACTCGGGAGACCATGGCTTGTCTAATGTCTCCGTTGACACTTGGTATAAAAAGATACAAAAAAAAAAAAATACAGATACAGGTCGAACTGAGAACCTCCTCCTTTTGTAAATTTTTTGAGGTCTGTTAAATATGGGAAATTGTTTTTAAAATACCCGGCCTGGGAACAGATTGCTTCACAGAGTCGCCAATGAAAGGTTGATGTTAAATTACTGCTTGATTTTTCAGGAAAATGGAAGCACCTTCACTAAGAAATATTATAAAGAAGTTTCTAATACTTGGTGTGGTGATTACAATTGCAGCAGCGCAAGCTCTCGAAAAACAGCCATCGGAATATCTTTGTATCTCGAGAGGAACTTGCAGTGAGTGTATTCAAACACCATCATGCGCTTGGTGCTTCAATCCAGTAAGTATAACATTTCTAGGAATAATTTAAAATATTCCAGTCAGTATGTTCGAAAAAGACGACAGTCACCCGATGTCAGCTAGCATTTGGGCCTTGGTGGGGTTGTCGGCGCGTTACCGCAACCGGAATTTGGAAACGATTTTATGTTAGACAGAAGCAAGGTGGCTCTAAGACTACGGTTTTGTGACGTTACTACACTGTTGTGTGTGAGATAACGGGTTAACGGAGCAAGTGGCAAAATCGCTTATTTTACAGTGATTAAATACTTGGAAGGAAAAAAGCAAAACAACAGGTAATAGCAAAATATTTACGCTGTCAGACTTGACTAATACGCAGTACTCCTATGCTGAAAAGATGTATGATTAATAAACACTTGTTGCAACTCCTGGCTTGAAACAATGTATGATTAACACGGCACACGCGAGAGTCCGGGGATTCCAAGAACGCTAACGCCAACTCTATGCCAACGGCGAACCCAGACAAACAAAGAGTCCTGATAACACAAGAATTAACCGTCAAAACAGTAAAGCAGCAGAATAAATAATATCGTCCTCCAGGCCTGAGGCAATGTATGCTTAATACGGGCAGACACTCTGATTTCTCCGAGCAAACAATATTTTCGGTACACGAATACTTTCATGACTTAGGATAATTCACCACCAAAAATTATTTTCTGTTTTCGTCTTAGAAACATTCGCTGCCACACTTACTTGTTCTGGATCCTGATTCGGTAACGTCTGGTCGGTAGCGGAGCTCGTGAGGAACTCACTGTTCGTTCTTGTCTTCACTGGTAGCTAGTCCGTATCCTTCCGCGGCGGAAAAGTGGGAAAGATGATCAAAATTCGGTGCGTGCAAGTATCAAGTGACGTAGGCTGAACTTAGAATAGTTTCACCAAAGCAGATTTAGTTATGAAAATATTCACAAGTCAGATTTTAGCGACTTAGATAGAATAGTTATATCTTACACAAGAAGCGTATTATTTTGTTTTTTAATTTTTTTACCGAAACCAAATCGAAAGGGTGCAAATGTGATATATCGTTGAAATCGGGATTTTTACTGCTTTTCAATGGTTCGATTACAAATTGTAAGTAATCATAAAATAAACAACTTGTTGTGCCAAAACGGCACTGAACGTAATCCGATCTCAACCAAAACCTTTTCAGATCTTCTGGAGCACTAAAGAAACCCTCATGCAAAGTTTCATCCAAATCCGTTTAGTAGTTTCGCCGCTATCGTGCTAACTTATCTCAATTTTCGATTTTGGACTAATTTTAGTAACCTCCCACAATTTTATTGTGGGAGGTTAAAATGAATAAAATATTTTTCTTTCAATTTATGTATAATGTGTAAGCTCATTATACAAATTTGTATTGTACAGTAGAGTGCAGTAATTTTGATTGGATTTTTTTTCTTGTATATATTATATTAACTAAGGTTATTATGAAAGTGGAAGATAATCAAATTTTGAACGAAAAATATTTTATTCATTTTTTACGTTCGTTGTAAATAAAAAAATGGAAGAAATCATTTTTGTGCGGAATTTCATTATCTTTCATTTTCATAATAACCACAATTGGCCTTCGAGCCATAGAAAGCGCGATATTCGTAAAAAAACGTTTATTGTGAACTTTGACCATGAATAATTTTTTTATGCCGTAGTGATCTCGTTGTCGATTTTTAATATTTCCTTTAAAACACCAAAATAAATCGATTTAAAAAGAAAATGAAGGATATATTTTGTTAGATCAGAAAAGTCTAATTTCACTGGGTTAATACTACCCAAAAAATAGGAATTTTTCGATTTTAGTTTGTCCTCTTTTACTTTCTTTCACAAATTTTCCCATTTTAGGATTACGAAGGTGAAGCCAAATGTTTTCAATTATCTTCTGGTAACCATATAGATGAAAACTGTGACGAGATGTTTATTATCAATCCTGACAATATCCTGAGAGTAATCCAGGCAGAGGCTCTTGGTAAACCGCAACGCAACGGGGGCGGTGACACCTGGGAGACGAGTTCTGCTAAGTCAGCTTACACAGAAGAAGATGCTACTGAACGCGAACAAGTTCAACTTACACCACAAAAGCTGAAGTTGGAATTAAGGCCCAGTGAGTAAAATTTGTTTTTTTTTGTCCTTGAATATGCATAAAATTATGGAGAAATGTTAGAGTATAAAAGCATTGAATGGTAAATTCAAAAATAACAAAAGGTGATATACTTCAGCCAATTGTCGATTTATAGGCCCGGAAAAACATTAAATATAGAGGATTTTTTAAATTATTGTAGGGGGTAAAAATTAGTTTTTTTCGGAATAACTAGTTTCATGTTTAGAAAATATTATTTAGGTATTATGCAAATCACAACTTACCCACTCTTTTATTTAATATAACATCACCTACTTTTTGTATATTGGTACCTAAATCTGGTCATGCTAAAATACTGGTTAGGTAAACATTTTAAAAGAATTATTATTGGAGAACCAATCAAACCAACTACTCTTCTAGTTATCACTGACGAAGCTTTGAATTACATGATAGAATTCCTAGCGTTTTAAAGCAAAAAACCGCTGTCCAAGGAATCACTACTTCCACATCCAGATTTGCTACTCAAGTCTCTCACAACGAAAAAAAAAATTGTATTTGGAAATAATTGTTTATGGAACTTCAATAATATAGTATTTGAAATAGGGTCATCTAGTGATATGGCAGTTTCCTACTTTTCTTCCTCATTTTAAAGTATAACAAACCAATAGCCTCAGAAAAAAATTTCAGCTCAATAGAATCAATAGCCACAGAGATATTCGCATTTGAATAGAAACACGCTAGGCCAGCCAACAGTCCGTAGAGTGACGTCACTTGGCGTGCGCCGATACCTGTCACTACTATCACTACCCAGGTCAAACATGTTAGGTTCCTTTGAGTATGTCACCGGGCATATGAAATCATATTTTACGACATTTTTTTGTGGTCTCGAACTTTTTAAATCAATAAAAAGTGAATTTAAATAAAATTGTTTTTTTTCTGTTTCCATCTTTAAAACTATTAAAGGTACCGAAATTTGTTTTGTGTCAAATTAAAGCACACACTATAGCGCTTTTACCAATATAAACGGTTTGGGCACAATTCGCACTTTCATTTCTCTAAAAATCAGATAAAATAAAAATATATATTTTATGTATTGAAATCTTCACCAATCGATCAACTTTTTTATTTTTGAAAATATTTACATACATGCAGCGAAGAAACTAAAGCCTAATAATCACAAAAGTTTTTGAAACAATATATTTTTTCCTAAAATGTACCGTCCCAGTGAACACGGATACATACCTGGTATGTTTCTCTTACGTAATCTATTCAACATGTTATATCCAAGGATATTGGATGTATGGTAAATGTAAGGTACATGGACCTCAAAATTTCAGCCACAAAAAAAGTTATAGCCATGTAATGGCAACATAACTTGTAACATACTCATATGTGGCAAATATATAACATACATGTAAAAGACATATATTGTATTTCAAAATATTTACCTTAAAATATGTCCTGATGTTACATGTGTGCTATATAACATGCAATTTCCGTGGTATATGCACAAGGGGGTAGCAAATAATATACAGGGTGTCCCCAAATGGGGTTACCTATACCACAAGTGGACCTAAATTTTAGTTTTTCGACAGTCACTATAAAAAAATTTGGTTTCTTAAAGAAATACGATGTGTTAAGAAAATATACTTTTTTATGCAGGGCGCTCAAAAATTTCAAAAATATGAATTTGACCCAAGAGCAAACTACCTTTAGTTTTCTCATTTTTAAGGAAAATGCAATTTGAAAAAATTGTTTATTAAATCTTGTTTAATACTTCTTTTTCCCCAATGCCTCACCTCAGTTTTCGTATTTTTCCGTAACGGATACTAAAAAATTTAGGATTATGAAAGAAAAGTATTTCAAATGGCTTTTTTATTAAAAATGAAAAATAAAGGTAGTTTACTCTTAGGCAAAATTCATATTTTTGGAATTTTTAAGCACCCTGCTCCTTCATAAAAAATTTTTTTTTTTAACATAAATCGTATTTTTTTAAAAATGCGGAAATTTTTATAGTGACTTTTGTCCAAAAATTAAAATTTTGGTCATTTGTTGTATAGCTAATCCCATCCGGGGACACCTTGTACTACTGTTACAATATGGCTTAAGTAAGGAAAAACTAGATGTAAAAAAAGGCCAATCTAAAATAAATAATTTTTATATTCATAAAATACATATATCATAATAATATATTAATCAAAGTCATACAAGAAGGATACGTTCATTTATGTAATGAGTTAATCAAAAATAAACCAACTGCCAAATTAATAAAGGAACTAAATGCCAAATTGCACATTCTCTAAACTATATAGTTTGTTTATTACAAGCAAACTTTTGGTTAACAGAAAAGATAGAAGATAAAATAGCTGAAGAAAAATAACATAAATAGAAAAAGTTAGCTGATTGCAAGCTATGTAATAAGGTAAAAAAAATAAAGAAAAGCCTAACAGTATACATGAATCATTTTCATTCCGCTATAAATTACGAAGAAATAAACATTAGCATGATTACTATAGAGACAAGAAAAGTGTATAAGTTTTTGGTAAAACAGAACAGCTCTATCTTACATTAAAAGAAGTTTCAGGGAAAAAGGCAGACATTAAAAGCTTAATGAAGTTTGTTCCAAATGATGCTCGGACTTTTACAACATATAAAAACTGTGGATTTTGAGGGTGACGTTGAAGGCTACAGTAACACTATTGATTTTGATAAAGATGTTAACGAACAGTAGAAACGAAAATCGTAGGCATATTAATGAGAAGTACGATACTTTGCATTTTCTAAGTGTCTATACACCTACATACACAAAATATACTATTTTTGACAGTCGAGTTATTATATTATCTATATATTAAACACAGGAAATTTTTAGTTTTATTACTTATTTACTCTAGTGACTGACTAAATGCTTTTTTGAACTATATATTTAACATCCGAATAAAGTTTGGTTTAATGTATGGTTATCCGAATTTAATTGTACCAAATATCAACTAAAATTCTGAACGAAAATAGTTAATGAAAAAACAAAATTCTTCAATTATTCAAAAAGGAGCTAAAAATTTATTAGAAACAAGAAAAATTCAACAAACGTGACAATAATACTCAGATAATGACGAAAACAAATTTCCTATATAAAAAAAAATTTACTTACAGACAAACCTGTCAGCATGAATTTGCAAGCAGACTAATACTTAAAACTTAATTATCCTAAAACTAGTTTTTGGCGCCTGGTTTCCTTTTTCATACATATCTCAATAAATTATGGTACAATAACTGCTCCAGCTTCTTATTTTCTCTCTGTAGCCTTTGCTTTGACAGTCTGAGCCACTCACTATCGATGTTCTCAAATTCTTTTTCACAATGTGGGAACGTTTCGTTAACAGCAGCTAGAACAATAGTTTATGACAAAATTTTATAACTTTTTTGTGTATTATTTACTTAAAAGCAATTTCTAACTTTTTTAGAAATTCTTTGTCTTTACCTATAGGTACCAACAATATGTTACATCGTTGCCCAAGGACTTCGTTTCCATTTATTACTTATATAAATGTGTCAGTCCATATGCTGAGCTGTAAAAGCCTGACTGGACTGAGACGGCTCGGCGAGAGAAAGACAGAGGCTGATAACCGTGCCTGGGGGGCTCTTGTCAACAGACTCGAAGTCTAGGAAGACCATGTTTGGATGGGGAGCCCTGAGGCACACAAAAAAGGAGTACTACAATAGACCTTATAGGTCGCAGTGGGGGAAGGCCAATCGCCCGCTCCTTCAGAGTAATCTAAAAAATCTATATAAATGTGTAGTTTTAATGATTGTGATTATACAATTTAAGCTACAATAAAGCACCTATAATTTTTCTGTGGCTTGAGCTTAGTTAAATTTCATTAAATTTCAATTTCAAGATTGGGAAATATGTCAATAAAACTCCAACAAATAAGTAGGTACCTAATAAGCGACTTAACACGCGCGGCAACAGCGATTTTTTTTATCAGCGCTAAATGCGACATTGGGACGCAATTAATACACCTCGCATGCAGGGTTGGTCAGATTAGTCGCGTAGAAGTGGCGGTTGTCGAAAATCATTAAGTATTAATTGTTCGGATAAAAATTGTGACAATCGAAAATGTGCTTGTTTTAAGGAAGGCCTAAAATGTTGCAACGAGTGCAAATGTCGTTCCTGTAACAACATTATTAAAGATTTCGAGGCAGATATGAACGAATTAGAATGCTATTAATGTAGGGCCTACATAAACTACATACTACATATTTATCTATCCAAATAGAAAATTTATTTCAACAATAAAACTCATTTTGTGCGTACGTTTTTACTTTCATTCATTTAAAAATGTCTAATAAACTTACTAATTAGGTAGTAACACTGATTGATATTTATACATTAGGTATTTATATCTACCTACCTGTCTTTTTATTATTAAAAGGAGACTATTTTATATTTATTGTACAATTTCTTAATATTAACAACATATGATCAATACTACTGTACAATATATGAAATATTGAACAATAATATTGATCCCCTAGATGCTTTTGGTTACTACTGGTTTTGGATCTATTGATATAAGTTAAACTACTACATACACCCCGATCGGGACCGTCAGATCGTTGCAGTCAGTAAGCTTGCTACAGCCGAGCGCGCAAGAATAAATTTTTTTCTCGATTGTCTAAAATTACGCTACTGAAAATAACAAGTTTGAGTTTCCTTTTATTTTTCCAACTTAAAAAAAAAATAAATCGGGTTCACGTGGGACGTTGTTCGAAGCGCTATTGTGTCTACTTTAATCTAAAAAAAAAAATAGCTTGATAGCACAAATATTTTCAGAGATATAGCGGTGGAGACATTAAAAAACATATTTCATTAAAAATCTATTTTTTGAGTTTTTTCGAAATAAAAAAGTTCTCGACCACCAAAAAATGTCGTAAAAAATGATTTCGTGTACACGATTATCTTACTAAAGAATCCCACTAAGTCTGGTTTGGTTCTACGCCGGTTTTTTTTTCTCGAAAACTAAGCGACTTTACTTCCAGATTTTACTCTACTAACTTGCATTCACAGCCGTGTTCACTGGGCGGTTCAGCCATCTGACGTCACAACTCGACTACATGGTTATCCCGAGCGTTTTTAAGTGCGCCGACTTTAATATTTTTTTTATACATGAGGGCGGCGTCAGTAAATTCTATACTCACCAAGCTCTTTCAGAATATGTAATAATAAAAAACTGTTAAATGAGCCTATTGTCTTCCCCAAAAACCCATAAAATGATATCCCACATCGGTAGTGGGGTGAGGGTAGTGATAGGAGGTGGTAGTGGAGGTGGATGAAGTAAAAAATATTTGTACACACACTAAATCACATTTTTTTTCATCCCCTTTAATAATGGGGCGGGGGTGGTAATAATGGTGGCTAATGCCAAAAATTTTTTTGAGACCTTAGCTTCTCTTGTATATACTAAATACCAATTTAAGGACTCTTACCTGCTTGATATACCTATTTACCCTAATTTACCTCAATTTACCCCCCACGGAATAAGATGACAATATAATCCAATTCCAGATCCCGTTAAAGTACATACGTATACCAAATTTCAAGTCAATATCTTAAACGGTTCCAGAGTAATCGTGCGTACAAAAAAAGTTTCAGGCAGACCGACAGACCGACATACAGACAGAATTTTTTTTTCTCAAACTTAAAATCTCGACGTTTCATGACATTCTAAACCTATTTGAACAACAAAAGTTTTAAAAAAAAATTTGTCGTTACTATTATACTCTACTGGATGTGGAAGTAAAATATGAAAATGCTTAATAGTTCAGTCAGCGGAGCGCTAAAATTAGCAAAATCTCTAATTTGAATGCTAATGAATGGATTTTGATGAAACTTGTGCAATCTCTTTGTAATGACGGTAATAAAAAAGGTGAAAAAAAAAGATTAGGAAGAGGTAGAAAATACCTCTTTTATCACGGGTTCCATAACTTGTAGAACTAGGTCAAAAATGAAAAAGAAAACAATATATTTACCTTTTTTGGCCCAAAATAAGATGTTTTTACTCTTGTCAATTTTTTGAACAAATGCATATTTTTCGGGTTATGGCCACTCGAAAATTTTTAAAAGTGGGGGAGGGGAAAAATAACAGTTGAAAAAAGAATCTGAAAAAATTCAGCTGAATGTATCATCGAAATACAAGACTGTTTTTCTGACGCGGTTTTCACGAAATCCTCCAGGTGTATCGTGGCGTAACTACCAAGTGTTATTCAAGACGTCTAAATAAACACAACAAAAAATTTTTTTTTTCGTAGGGCACGAATTTAGCACAGAGGTCAATTTTACAACTAAAATGCCTGGATTATAATCGTATGTAATATCACTAGTGCTTAAAATTTTATCGAAAATTTTTTCGAAAGCGTGTTGCCTGGCAATATAAAGAGTGCAAATTGGCAGTTTATTATCTGATTAAATCCCGACCGCTTTAGCGGGAGGGATTTAATCTTTGATAATAAACTGCCAATTTGCACGAGTTATATTAACTAGGGGCAACTTAGCTTGAGAAAAAATTTTTAGATAAAATTTAAAGCACGAGTAGTATTTGAGGAGAATATTTGGCGAATAAATAATTCATTAAGTACATCTTCGTTTTCTTGTCACTTTTTAGAGTTTACTGACCTTTATTTTCAATTTTCTCATTAATTTGATATACAGAAATATTTCCATACTGACTCATATTGTCAAAACAGCAAATGTGAAACAAACGCAGTAGAAACAATGGAGATTCCCTATATTTTAAAATAATCTAGTGACGTTTCTATGGCAACTAGTAAATAAAACGAGTTGATACCTTAGATATTATAATATATAGACTGGCTTAACACCTTTCAGGCGTCTCTGAGGTACAATATGACGAGGAACGATAGGGAGAGCACTACTTTATTCCCTATGTCCCGCCTATTTATTATTATACACTTATGGTTCCGAGATTGACATAGAGAGCGCCATCTAGCGCTACCGCTACTAGAGTTATATTCCATAATAATTGTTCATTGATTCATATTTACGTATTTAATCCTTATTTATAACTTACGAAGTTTACAAATTATGTTGAGGTTTGCTTCGTTAGGCAGAGTGAATTTTAAATACAACAAATTAAGATATTGCACAGCTTTGATTCAACTAGTTACTTTTTGATAGATTACCATATGTAAGTAGGTACCTAGGTACATTTTTAGTTTGTTTCCAGAGCGAATGTGTTTATTTGGCATTTATAATAAATGATTTGCTTAAATTTGTAACTACGTTATTGAGCTATTGAAAGTTGTGCTTGACTTGTTCCTGTATTAAGAGCTAGGTATATTAAGTACAATCTTTGTATATTATTGTTACCTGGTTGAAAAGTAGACAAATTGAAATAGTTACAGATGGGCAAGGGTTATAGCCTATATATTTCAGACAGGCTTCTCTTTGGAACTGACGATTGTTTACTATATATGTGGTGTGTTTATGTTTGCTAGTACATAATACAATATTACAATTTACAAGGTAAGTTAACAATTAGTAATAAGCTAGAGAAGATATTTATAGATAAAATTTAAAAGCGTGAGTTGCCCTATTTGCCGAAAATATTTCACGAAACAAAACGTCAAAAAATTATCGCAGTATTTGCCGCTGCAGCGACATAAAAAATTAGAGTGATAAATTTTGCATGTTGGTACTGTCAAAAGACGATCTAGCTTGAATTACCACTAATAATGACATTTGATTGGTGCAATGTTGTGAAAAAACGGGCTCTCATTAGCTATAGCGTTAATGAGTGAAATAATCGTTAAAAAAAATATACAAAAGCTGTGGAGAATTCTGCACTCTACAAAATTCATAATAATACTTTTTCCTTAAGATTAACAGAGAATTAGTTATTCCGAAGAAACTGACTTTACTATCATTTATGAAAAGACGGTGGTTAAAATAGCCCCCGTGATCGAAAATTTGTATTCTTAATGAGGGCCCTATTGACTACAATATTAGAAAAAAAATTCCCCTATACTAAATATTTTTTCAAATGTATATATTGATTTCCAAGCGAATGTCAACAAGAAAATGGACTGCCAAGTGTAGCTGAAGTGTACAATAGGGTGGCCCATCTCTATAGGGGGTGAATTTTTTTTGCGTATTTTTTAAGTCTCACCCCACGAAAATATACTATTATACTAGGAATAATTTATGTCAAAGTTTCAGATAATTCGGTGAACGGTAACCCATGCCGCAATCAGGTAGAAATTTGTAGATAAGATTTTATTACGGTAATACACTTAAATTTTACTTAAAATACAAATATCTACCTCTTTTCTCATAATGTTTTATTGGTGTAATTATTTCCTAGAAATTATTTGTTTTGGAAGTTTGGAAATATAATGCACCTACGGTAGGTTTTTATGTCAGTTTGCAATTGTGTTTTACAGTGGTGACATTATAAGTTCTAGCATACGTTCCTTTTTGAAAAAACATTTAACGATGGCTGATGTTAGATCCTTACGAAAGGATACTTTCATTTACTTAGTTGGACACTATTCGTCACAAATCATTGGCAATAAATTGCCGTCTAATAGACAAGTATTACAAGTGCTCTTTTATAACATTCGTGAAGTGAAGCTAAGTGTACATGAAAGTGCTAAATTAACAATAAAAGAGGTGTCAGTTTTTTGGGACAAAGCTCGCATTCCGACACGTCAGGATTTTCATTGTGTTAAACAACTAGATAAACTTTATGCAGAGTGGAGGAACTTACAAAAATCGGCTAAAAGGGCCAGTGCGGGAGGTAAAGAAAAACATTTCGTTGAAAAATTGGACGATCTTTTTGACATTTCTCATGCAAATGCATTGGAGTTGATGAAAATAGATGAAGATAAGCAGTTTTTAATTAACCAAAGAAACAAGGGACGTCCTGGATTTATGCATGGTATTGATTACCAACTTGCTTCTCAAGAAAAATCAGCTGAGGAGAAATTACAGAAATTATCAGAACGAATGCAACGAAGTCAACAAGAAAAAGCTAGATTAGAGGAAACAGTCACCTGTCCATCATCAAGTAGTAATTCAGCTGACTCCAACGAAAATGAAGATGAAATAATCGAAGCCCAAGAAGAGTAGTTACAAGACCAGCCTGGCCCGTCACAGCCAAAAAAGAGGAGATTGTATGGAACATGTAACATCATCACACCAAAAATAGCCGCTGCATTTGATGCTTGCAAAATAAGCGACAGGTATGGAATCCATATTTTGACGGCAGTAGCAGAAGCACTAGGACATGACACCACATCTTTGTCCATCAGCAGAACCACACTTCAGCGCTCTAGACAACGCATCCGCGAAGAAAGAGCTGAAATATTAAAAACTGCCTTCGGTAATTCTGAATTGCCGGCCCCAGTCATCCATTGGGATGGAAAACTTTTACCTTCTCTCACTGGAATGGGAAATATCGATAGACTTGCTATCTTAGTTACTAGTGGAGATATTGAACAACTACTTGGAGTACCAGCTTTGCCCAATTCAACTGGAAGAGAACAGACTGAAGCAGTTTATGATGTGCTTTGTGAATGGAATTTGGACGAAAACGTAATAGCTTTGTATTGTGATACAACAGCATCAAATATGGGTTATATAAATGGGGCAGCCACACTATTGCAACAAAAATTAGAAAGAGATATTCTATATTTTCCTTGTAGACATCATATTTTTGAAGTGGTTTTGAGAAGTGTGTTTGACACAAAAATGCCTTCCTCATCTGGTCCAAATGTGCCACTATTTAAACGTTTTAGGGAATTTTGGCCTAAAATAGATCAAAATAAACCAAAAACTGGATTTCAGGTATCAAAAATTAAACACATTTTACAATCAGTTAAAGTCGAAATTGTAAAGTTTCTAAATGCAGCTTTAACTTTGCAACAACCTCGTGATGATTATAAAGAATTTTTAATGCTTTCTAAACCTTTTGTTGAAGAAGAGCCCACGCACACGACATTCTATCAACCAGGGGCATTTCATCATGCACGTTGGATGGCCAAAGCCATTTACTCTCTAAAAATATTTTTTTCCAAGATCAGTTCCAACTAACTAAAAAAGAAAAAATAGGTATTGAAGATATATGTCTCTTTATTGTAAAGGTTTATGTAAAGGCCTGGTTTACAGCGTCATTTGCTAGTAAAGCACCGCTTCATGACTTAGACTTTTGTAAAGAACTCATTAATTATCAAAATATTGACAAAGAAATATCTCAAGCCGCAAGTAGGAAAATAGTGAACCATTTGTGGTACCTTAATTCAGTAAATGTTGGCTTATCTTTCTTTGATGACGATATTTCAGTTACCACTAAAAGAGAAATGGTTAAAGCTTTGAATAGGAAAGCACCAAATCAAGAGGGTATTAAACGACTTATGGTTAGTAACATTACTGACGTTGAAAACAAGGAAATTCAGGACTTCATATGCGAGAACACTAAACAGTTTTTTCAAAAATTAGGTTTGTCTATGGAATTTTTGGAAACTGATCAACAACATGGATGGAAAATGAAAGTTATACCCGATGTTTCAATATTGTAAACAAAATTAAAGTTGTAAATGATGCCGCTGAGAGAGGAATCAAACTTATTACTGACTATAATGACATTTTAACAAAAAATGAAGACCAAAAACAGTTTTTACTCCAAGTTGTAAATGATTATAAATCACAGTTTCCAAATGTAAAAAAAGAAACCCTGTCGCATGCTTTGACCTAGTGCAAAAAATATTGTTTTTATTACTATATGTCTTGTAGATTTAGGATAAAATTTGGTATTATGTATGAAAAAAACGTTTCATAATAAAATACACAAAGATAAAACGAGAGTTTTATTTCAAAAACTTCTAGTCTAGTTTTCTTACACTACGAATTTACAGTAGTATGACACATGTCATAGTCACAACAGATAATGTCTTTGATATTTGTATGACTTGATTAGTCATTCTAAGATAAATGTTGCTGATTAAAAAAAAACAATGCATCAACCAAAGAATGTAAATAATTCCATTTACTTCTATTATTGCATAATAATGCATTCTGCGGCACCCCTTGCCTTCAATTTGCCTCAATAATATTTTGAGGGGACTGTTTTTTCTTCAAATGGAACCATTTGCAGGGGTGAGAAATAAAAAATTTCGATTTCGAAAAAGATGGGCCACCCTAGTACAACCAAGCTGATGAGCGCATTCACTTGTCTGCTTTTATTTACTTAGTTACTTTTTTATGACAGAACAACCCTTTACCATTTCCGTGAATTATAGACAGCCAGCCGACTATCCTTTAGATATCTACTATCTCATGGACCTTAGTATGATGGATGACAAGGAACAATTATCTAAACAAGTTGAACAACTGGTTAGTGCAATGAAAAACATAACGTTAGACGTCAGGTTTGGATTTGGAAGTTTTGTCGATAAACCAAAGAAGTAAGTTATATAGTATAGTATAGTCAACGAAAGAGTTGTAGAGGACATGGAGAATTTTCCTCTTCAGGGATGTGTTGGGGGAAGCTAGGAGGTAAACATACTAAAAGTCCCCGCCCTAGTCCCGCTGCTTCGGCGGGAGGGGGGAGGGGGGGAGGTGGTGGAAAAGTTCCTTTTTTTCGATTCTTCGCTTATAACTCGGAAGCGATGCGTCGTACAGAAAGAGGTATTCTATGCAAAATTAAACATAATTAAATTTCCTACAAGAATGTCTATATTCATTTTGTTCCTATGTTTTATAGTTTACAAGATATTTGCCAGCCAAAATAGATAATAAATAAATAAATTAGGTACCTCCAATATTTCTATCAAAGCGGTTTACCGTGGTCTGCTAAGAAATCACAGTCACAAAACAATCTTTATCTTACAACAATCGACGTATTTACTAACGTAATATTTTGTCGAAATCTATACATTTCCTTAAATATATAGTGTGACTCACTTAAAATGAAGACACCCTTATAACTTTTTCATTTAGTTTCCGATTTGAATCAAATTTTACTCAAGTATAGAACAAATTAGGTACCAGAAAAACATTCGCCTGCTACAAAAGCAAAGCCACCTGCGGTACCAAGATATGCTGAAAAAAATTAAAAATTATATTAGTGGGTCTTGACGAATTTCACGTATCCACCATAAATTGCGGAAACTGAGAATCCTCTTTGCCATATGAGCTTATGTTTGAGAAATCCCCCATCAATAACCAAATCAAATGTTGATATATGTACGTTTGTGGCGCGATCTGATGCGTTTTTTATAAATTTCAACATTCAAATTGTTTTTGAGTCATCAAATATATATTTGAGTCATTTGATGAGTCACAAATCTGATGCTACTAAATTGAAGGAAGGTATCTTCGTTGGGCCTGAGATTCGAACTTTATTTAGGGACCAAATATATATTCGAGTCATTTGATGAGTCACAAATTTGATGCTAAATTGAAGGAAGGTATCTTGGTTGGGCCTGAGATTCGAACTTTATTTAGGGACCAAGAATTCGTAGATTCTATGAATGAAGTATAAAAGGCGGCATGGTTAAGTTTTAAAGGCTTGTCCACAAAATTTCTCGGTAATACCAAAGATCCAGACTACAGAAACATTGTATCAAAAATGATAAAAAATTACGAAAAGTTAGGTTGTATGATGAGTCTGAAATTGCACTTTCTCGATTCTCACCTGGATGAGTTTCCAGAAAATAACGGCGACTTCAGCGAAGAGCAAGGAGAAATATTCCACCAAGATTTAAAAGACTTTGAACATGTTAGCAGTTTACTGCTGGATGCTACAAAGAGAAGTGAAACCAAAAGGAACGAAACGACGAAGAAAAGCGCGTTCGAAAACACTGTGCGTGATATATAGTATTTTAATATAAAATTAAAATACTATATATCACGCACAGTGATTGAGTATCCTGAAAAAAACAGATTTTTGACAGTTTTTTTTATTTTTCTCAGTGTTTTCATCACAATCGTGATAAGCGGAAAAAATTACTCGATAAAGATATATGCAGACCATTGGAATACGCTATGCCTTCATGAAAAAACGCGACATCCATGAAAAAAGCCGGTTTTTGACAGTTTTTTTGATTTTTCTCAGTATTTTTATCACTGATCTTCAAATCTGATTCAACATTTGTGATCAGCGGGAAAAATTACTCAAAATAGGTGTACGCAAGCCATCGTAACACGTTATGTATTCATGTAAGAAACGAGATATTCATAAAAAGCATAGTATCCGTGAGAAACGCGATTTTGTACGTTTTTTTTTTTATTTTCCTCATTATTTTGACAATTAGCCCTGGGTTATAACAATAGATTCGAGGTCAGTGAGGCAAAAAAACATAAGAAACATACATGCAGCCTAGCTGAACACGCCACATGCATATTTTACCACCCAAAAAACTATAAAAAACGCATTTTTTGACAGTTTTTCAGGTTTTTCTCTGCAATATGCGCATTAACTCCCAATTCTGACTTCAGATTCGTAATCAGCGGGAAAAAATACTAAAGAAAAGTATATTCAGAGGTTCAGTTCAAATAACTCTTTTTTTGTGGGCCTGTGTAATGTATTCTCTCATGATATCATACTTAAGTACTTCATGGAAAAACAGAGGATACGCGATTTTTTTCTTAAACACGCAGTTAGAAGCCCGGAAACAATTAAAAGAAATTCATATTCTTGATATGACGTACTAACTTAAGTACCTCTTTTGATTGGTCGACCATCACTTTGAGTCCCGTGATACATTCTCCTCGATCCCACCATTTCATTGTTTAAGACACTTGTTTTTTTTTTTACAGGGAGTAGATTGCTTCGATCGTTAACCCTTTTCTTAATGTCTATATGTTGTAGAACTCTCCAAAATCGTCCTAAGTTGAAGACATAATCAAAATTCGACTTAGGCAAAAAATTTCATTTAAAGACATTTTCGGGAGTCTGCAGAGGCGCAGATCAGTCCACAAGGACCGTTTTGGGTTCTATAAGGCGTTGGAAATGACCAGGCGAAAATTCGAAGGAACACCGAATTTTCACTTAGGAAAAATGTTTTTGGTTCAGAATATCAGAGTAGAAGTATATAATGACAAAGATTTATGAATAATAAACTTTTTCAAAGGTACCATAAATTGGACTTTGAAAAATAATATTTTTGGAAGGGCGTCAAAATTTGGCCCAAGAATCGATTTATCGAAAGTACGCCAAAGTTTCACTTGCAGGCTAATTTTTCAAAACTGCGTTGAAATTTGGCTTGAAGATCGATTTTTCAAAAGTACGCCAAAATTTCACCCGCAGATTAGTTTTTCAAAAGTACCTTGAAATTTGGCTCGAAAATCGATTTTTCAAAAGTACGCTAAAATTGGTCTTAAACTGGATTTTTCAAAAGTACCACGAAGTCAGTTTAAAAAGTACCACGAAAATATACTTTAAATTATTTTTTATTTTTTATTCCTCAACCAAAGACATTGACCTTTGAGGTACGATCATTGAAAGCCCAATTCTAAAGTATGAGCATAAAATTTTAACGATGCACTGCATCCAAAAGGCAAAATAGAAGATTTTGTCAAAGCCGGCGTAGTGCCGATAAGCAAAAATTGATAAAAATCAATGCACATGTACAAGGCCGGTTTCTCGCATGGAAAGAGTTTGGATTGACCCAGCGGCTCGCAATTTGATCGAGCGCGTTGAGTAGTCCAGACAAAGCGATGGTAGAAAAGCCAATAACGGGGCTTTTCAAATGACAAAGTTATAGAGGAAAACGCCTTGTGCATAAAAATCCAAAAATTCAATTTTGCCTAATAGTCGCTCGAAGGTGAGACGCTGCCAAATCGATATTATTAATCGACTGTGATAAGGGTTAGTAAGTCGTGGACTGATCGAACGCCACTCAACTTATGCAGTAATAAGTCCTCTGAATGTGTTTGAGTACGTGAATCTCCACGATACAAGAACTTTAAAGCTAGGTAGTCTCTAGCGAAACTAAATTCATTTAGTAAAACTTTTTTAAGTTAATTTCAGTCAGCCTTAATTATTCATTTACCCAGAGTCTGAAATGATTCTAAAAGCTCGCATTTTGATTCTGAGAAGGTACGTATGAATCTTTTCTACCTAATCGATCGTTAGCGCGAGCGCTCTCGCTTGTATGGTCTGAAAGTCACTACCTTGATTGGGGAAGGCACGATTCTTTCTTGAGAATTTTGTATAACCAATTCTGTTAAATAAACGGATTCTTTGAACTAATATTTCTTAATTGATCTTGAGGCCTGTTGACGGTCTATAATCCCTGGAACTTTCGTATAGAAAACCGGATGTGTCGAGTTAATTCGCATTAACGTTCGACCTTCTGGTTGTTTTACGGAGGTTCGATAGGGATTTTTTTATGCGTTTTTTGAGAAATATATTCCGTTATTAATGGACCAAAACGCGATTTTCGCGTACCAAAACTAATCCCTCCGCAGAGAAATTCTTCGGTTGGGATTTTTTTATGCAAAAATTCAGGAAATTAAGAGGTGCCTAAACCCCTAACGAGGGAATTCGGGTCCAGAGAGAGCGTAGTTTCCGATCTGTGGTAGTGCAGCCTTGGTCCCGCTTTTCGGCTACCGAAGTCATCTTATCTCGAACCCGCCTGGGAGGTAGAAGAACGGGGTAATACGCGACTGGCGCCCCCTGAGAAATAAATTGGTGTCGCGTCATTTTGACGCCCGGTAGTGCGTTCTTCTACATGGCGCCCAACGTGGGGCGTTGTTAGTCAGCAGGGCTTTCTGGAAAGGATATGGATGAATCAACGCCTTTCCAGTTTTACGACGAGCCGACATCTGTGATGGACAACGTCTCTAGAGGGTTAGAGAGGCCGTGCGCGGAGGATGTACTGGGTAGTTCGGGGGTTGGCCCGAGTACCACTGAAGGAGTCATACAGCCCTCCTCAGAACAAGTGTTCGCCCAAATGGCAGCAGGTCTTGCCAAAGCTCTAAGCGAAGCCACACACGAGCATAAGTATCGGTCGAAGCATCCAAATGCGGAATTTCATGGCTTCGAACACGAAGACCCTGAAACCTTCATTCATCATATGGAGGAATTTTTCGTCCGAGTACGAATTACGCAGGATAACGACCGTCTGTATAAAATATCAGAACAGCTCAAAGACGATGCTAGGAAATGGTTCGAACAATACCGAACCCTAATTACCACGTATCCTCTATTCCTCGAGCGGTTCAGAAGCCGTTACGATTCAGGTGAAGTACTCACCGAAGCAGTAGCTAATTTATATGGCAAGAAACAAGATGCCGAGGAAAATACGTCAGTATTTATTTCCAGGAAGGTATGCCTCTTCAACAGGATCGATCCGTTTAAGCCGGAGGCGATGAAGGCGGCTACCATCTTCAATCAGTTGAGACCTGATATGAAAATGCTCCTAAAGAGTGCCGTCATACTAGATACAAATACACTAGTGACGATGACCGAACAAATGGCCAAAATCATGGATGAGAATAAAGAATTCGAGATTCTGCAAAATGCAAAGAAAAGCAAAGACCGAGAAGCGTCCACCTCTACCGCTTCAGCTCAAGGGAATCAGCAATCGAGCAGTAACTGGAGAACGGAACCCTCCGCATTAGCGAAGCCGTCCTCCAGTTCCTTTGGTGCATCTAGGACACCATTCAATGGATCTCAAAGAAGAGATAATCCGCCAGCACCAAGGGTGCATTTTGCAAATAATATTTCCTCGCTGCCTAGAGGGGATATACCGAGAAGGGGTACTGGAGACGTAAGGAACTCCCGAGTCCCGTATCGCCCTTGCAGATATTGCCCAACAGAGCAGTGGCATTTTCATGCGGAATGCCCAAACAATCCCTATCGTAATATGAATACGGGAAACCAAGCGGGGGTCAGAGGCGATGGCCCAGGCCGAACTGTACCAGCCCCGCCTACCAGGCCCCAGCAGGCTCGAAGCGACCCTCGAGGAAGCTCCGAAGCAAGAAGTTTAAATTAAAAAACTTCGATGACCTTCCTGACCTTAATTACCTGTTTAAGGATCAAGAAGTCAACCTATCTCCCCACCGATTCACTACATTAGAATCTATCAATCAAACCAACGACGCTTTCCCTCTGCCTCGCATTAAGATTATAATTAATAATCGAGCGGTTAACGCTTTATTGGATACAGGTTCGACAAGGAATATTATCCAACCGAAATTTTTGAACGACATTGATCAACTTACAGCTCCCCAAACTTTTGTTATGGCTTGTGGCGATGGTTTAGTAGAATCCCTCGGGACTACGACCATAAACGTTAATGTACTAGATGTACCCTTTCAGACCACGTTTCAGGTCATTCAAAATTTAAATGAAGAGCTCATTCTGGGAGCCCCGTTTTTATATGCTCACAATGTCGTATTCGATTATCAACGTAAATGTGTCTACGTCGGCACCGAAGAGCGAATAACCGTCTTCTGGAATCAAGCGGCACATCAAGCAAGGAAGCAATGCCGGCTTCCCGAAGAACTGATCATCGGAAACGATAATTTAAAACCTCTATTCGAGGAATTCGCTGAATTGTTCACCGCGGTGCCTACCCAAGCTACCACGGTGACAACGAAACATAAAATAAAAGTTAAAGACGACCGCCCGTTCAATATCAAACCCTACCCCATGTCTCCTTCTAAGAAAAAAGTTATGTACGATCAAATTGAAGAGATGCTGAAAGCCGGGGTCATAGAACCGAGTACCGCTCAGTACAGTTCGCCTCCCATTATAATTGAAAGGCCCGGCAAGAAGCCTCGCTTCTGCATTGATTATCGTCACTTAAATGAAGTAACGGAAGACGAAGCATCCGTCTTACCAAAGATATACGAGAGTATAAAGGATCTAGGAAACGCCAACATATTTACGGTGTTGGACCTCAAGAGCGGATATTGGCAAATCCCTCTTGAGGAGTCGTCAAAAAACTATTCTACGTTTACAACATTAGATGGAGCATCTTACCGATTTAACGTGATGCCTTTCGGATTGAAGACCGCTCCATGTACATTCCAAAAATTTATGGCAAGAGACGTATTGACCGGCTACTTGCATCATTTCTGCAAAGTATATCTCGATGATATTATCATCTACAGTGAAAATATAGAACAGCATGTAAACCATCTGAGAGCCGTCTTTGAACGCCTGCGTTTGCATAATTTAAAGGTGTCACCGGAAAAATGTGTAGTAGCCACGTCAAGCATAACCTATCTCGGGCATCAAATAAATGCCAACACCACTCAACCATTAGAAAAACACATATTACAGATACAAAATTATCCGGCCCCTACGACGAGGCGCCAGCTTCAGAGTTTCCTTGGTTTATGTAATTGGGTACGTGAATATATCCCTAATGTTGCAATAATTACAAAGCCCTTGACCCGACTACTCTCGAAAGACTGGCGCTTCAAGTGGAATCCGGAAGCCCAAGAAGCTTTTATTTTACTAAAAGAAGTATTGAATAAACCTCTAGGACTGCACCGGCCAGATTTCAATAAAATGTTCATACTGCAGACGGACGCATCCTTAATAGGATTATCTGCAGTATTATATCAATTGGGGGATAATGACCAGAAGCACATCGTCTCTTATGCTAGTAATACGTTATCTCCGACGGAGAGAAAATACCATATCAATGAATTGGAATGTTTGAGCGTCGTTAATTATATAAGGAAATACAAAATATATTTGGCAGACCGTCCATTTATAGTCAAAACCGACAATCGAGCTTTACTATGGTT
This sequence comes from Rutpela maculata, assembly GCA_936432065.2. Classification (NCBI taxonomy): domain Eukaryota; kingdom Metazoa; phylum Arthropoda; class Insecta; order Coleoptera; family Cerambycidae; genus Rutpela; species Rutpela maculata. Next base: position 249,543,898 of record OW386286.2, read on the forward strand.
AAATAAGCATAAGGACGAGAAAACGAAATTTACACGTTGGTCATTATTACTTCAGGAATACAGCTTCACAATAGAACATTGTCCCGGCAAGGAAAATATATTGGCAGACTATTTGAGCAGAAATCCTCAAGGCCCAAACGTCGAAGCAGACGACGAAGAGGAGAGAATGTACCCACCAAAATTCTCGTACAAGGAACGAATATCAGTGATTACCACATTGGAATTAAACGATCAGGTCAGAGAAGCGCAAACGCACTCCAGAGATATCCAAGACCAAATCGAACGATGGAATACTCTAGTGCGACAAGCAGATAAAACCGAGGCAGAGGTGAAATTCGTCAATACAAGACAAGTGATAGGCGGCACACTTTGGACGAGAGGCGAAAATGTTATAGAAAAATTATACGTACCAAAACGTATGGTCATGAGAGTAATATCTCATTTTCACGACCGACCGGAAGTAGGTCACCCCGGCCGCGATGAAACTGTTAGAATCATCTCGGGCCGCTATTATTTTAATAATTTGTCGAGACTAGTTAACAAATATTTAAATGAGTGCATTATTTGTAATTCCGTAAAAAGCAGACAATCACAACCGAAGGCTCCTCTCAGAAGCCATGCTCCATCGCATCCGTTCGAAGTTCTAAGCGTCGATGTAATCGGACCGCTTCAGCGAACCAAAGATGCAGATAACCGATATATATTAATGGTAGAGGATGTATTTAGTAAGTGGGTCGAAGCCAAGGCGTTCACCCAAGTCAGTGGAAAAACAATAGCACAATTTATCGAAGAGGAACTAGTGGCGAGATATGGCGTTCCGAGGGTCATCATTTCCGACCAGGGAGGCCACTTCAATTCCGGCTTTTACGATACGTTCTGTACACGTAACAATATTGAAAGATTCTTCACAGCAGCTTACCACCAACAGGCCAATCCAATAGAAAGGAGGGTGCAAGAAGCCAAGAAGATCTTAAAAACCTTATTATATGGTTCACCCAACGACGAGTGGGATCGACATGTTAGTCAGATGGCATATATCTTGAGAACAAGAAAAAACGCCGCTACGGGGCATACGCCCAGTTTCGTAGTGCTCGGCTATGAATTACCGCAGATTGGTGATTGGAATATGTTCGCTTATAGACAAGAACGTCGTAATCAAGCGGACGTTCCCCGCCTTGAAAGAGTCAAAGAGATTCGTAAAAATCAAACAAATTACCAATGGCGTTACGCGCCCAAAGTGGCGGTAACGCCGGTCGTATATAAAGTGGGAGATATGGTAATGACTAAAAGGATCAGGAAGGATCATACCTTCACACCGTCGTGGAGTGGGCCACACAAGGTTTTAAAGAGATTGTCCAATGAAGTTTACCTCATTCACAAGGGGGTAACTTCGACGAGATTACATGTCGATGCCATCAGGCCGGCACCTAAGGGAGACCCCGATGTTGAATTGGAATTGTCTGAAGAATCAGAAGATAGTCCGGATGAAATTCATCTTAGTGACGACGCTTCCTCATCAGACAATGAGATCGCGCCCAGGTCAGAGCGACGTAGCGATACCACACTAGTTCAAATCAATGTTCCCGCAAGTGCTCAAGATGAGCCGGATGTAATAAGTCGAGATCCCGAAGATGCTCGAGATGAGCCAGATATAGAAGAGTCACCTCTAGATATTTCTGAGGTCGACCACGGCTAATAGCCGTTTTCGCTTTTTTTTATATTTTTTCTCAAAATTCTAAGTGGCGGTTTTGACCTATATGCGGTCAAATCGAAAATTTAAAGTCTACTCCATGAGCAGACATGGAAAGACGGCGAACCCGACGCAAGAGCGCGATCCGGTAAGCCTAGCTTCTCAAGAGCGAGAGCCGCCAAGTTCGAGTAATGGACGTAGGCATAAGTACGAATCAGTACGAGTTTCGGAAGCTGTTTTTCTTATGCAAGAAGACAACTTCAATTTTAATCATTTTAAGTCAACAAAATTAACGTATACCCCAAATGGAAACTACGAGTTTCAGAAGCCGTCCTTCGCTCAAGAAGACGCTTCAATTTTTTTTTTATACTTTTTTCACAAGTCGTGATGACCGCACGAGTATCGTAAGCCGATTCAATCTACCTTACGAAGTAGAAACTACGAGACGAGTTTCAGAAGCCGTCCTTCGCTCAAGAAGACGCTTCAATTTTTTTTTATACTTTTTTCACAAGTCGTGATGACCGCACGAGTATCGTAAGCCGATTTAATCTACCTTACGAAGGAGAAACTACGAGACGAGTTTCAGAAGCCGTTCTTCGCTCAAGAAGACGCTTCAATTTTTTTTTTTATACTTTTTTCACAAAGTAGTGATGACCGCACGAGTATCGTAAGCCGATTCAATCTACCTTACGAAGAACCAATTTCTAACCATTATAAGTTAACAAAATTCATGTTAGAAAAATATTTCATTAAAAACAACACATTGTGTTTGTTAGTCGACGCGTTCCAGTCGACGACTTGCTAAAAAGTCAATCTAGTTGCAGAACTGCATTTTCCATGTGCAAAAATGGAAAGATGACCCAGCCTGTCGCAAGGGCGCGGCATGGTGAAGTCTGGAACTCAAAGGCGAGGACCGTCCAAGCTGCGGCATGGAGATATAGACAGCCTCTTCTAGAAAGGACCGAAGTTAAGCAAGAGCGAGACCAAGGCAAAAAAGCGAGTGCAACGAGTTAGTGAGAGTGGACGCTAATCAAAATTGTGCTACGCTTCGCTTCGCTTCGCACCTCGACGCGGGTGTAATTAAGTTGATAAAAATGTTGTATCAACTTGTCGTATTGTTTAAAAAATGTATTTATTTTAAGTTAGATAGGCGAATCAGCCGTCTGCCCCAATTAAGGCCGTTATTTTTAAAAACATCTGTACCATAGGTCAGACCGTCAAATGAAGGCATACAGACATACAAGTGAATATGGAAATTAAAGGCAATCGATGAGTAGAAAAGATTCAACCAAAGGAGGGGAGTGTTGTAGAACTCTCCAAAATCGTCCTAAGTTGAAGACATAATCAAAATTCGACTTAGGCAAAAAATTTCATTTAAAGACATTTTCGGGAGTCTGCAGAGGCGCAGATCAGTCCACAAGGACCGTTTTGGGTTCTATAAGGCGTTGGAAATGACCAGGCGAAAATTCGAAGGAACACCGAATTTTCACTTAGGAAAAATGTTTTTGGTTCAGAATATCAGAGTAGAAGTATATAATGACAAAGATTTATGAATAATAAACTTTTTCAAAGGTACCATAAATTGGACTTTGAAAAATAATATTTTTGGAAGGGCGTCAAAATTTGGCCCAAGAATCGATTTATCGAAAGTACGCCAAAGTTTCACTTGCAGGCTAATTTTTCAAAACTGCGTTGAAATTTGGCTTGAAGATCGATTTTTCAAAAGTACGCCAAAATTTCACCCGCAGATTAGTTTTTCAAAAGTACCTTGAAATTTGGCTCGAAAATCGATTTTTCAAAAGTACGCTAAAATTGGTCTTAAACTGGATTTTTCAAAAGTACCACGAAGTCAGTTTAAAAAGTACCACGAAAATATACTTTAAATTATTTTTTATTTTTTATTCCTCAACCAAAGACATTGACCTTTGAGGTACGATCATTGAAAGCCCAATTCTAAAGTATGAGCATAAAATTTTAACGATGCACTGCATCCAAAAGGCAAAATAGAAGATTTTGTCAAAGCCGGCGTAGTGCCGATAAGCAAAAATTGATAAAAATCAATGCACATGTACAAGGCCGGTTTCTCGCATGGAAAGAGTTTGGATTGACCCAGCGGCTCGCAATTTGATCGAGCGCGTTGAGTAGTCCAGACAAAGCGATGGTAGAAAAGCCAATAACGGGGCTTTTCAAATGACAAAGTTATAGAGGAAAACGCCTTGTGCATAAAAATCCAAAAATTCAATTTTGCCTAATAGTCGCTCGAAGGTGAGACGCTGCCAAATCGATATTATTAATCGACTGTGATAAGGGTTAGTAAGTCGTGGACTGATCGAACGCCACTCAACTTATGCAGTAATAAGTCCTCTGAATGTGTTTGAGTACGTGAATCTCCACGATACAAGAACTTTAAAGCTAGGTAGTCTCTAGCGAAACTAAATTCATTTAGTAAAACTTTTTTAAGTTAATTTCAGTCAGCCTTAATTATTCATTTACCCAGAGTCTGAAATGATTCTAAAAGCTCGCATTTTGATTCTGAGAAGGTACGTATGAATCTTTTCTACCTAATCGATCGTTAGCGCGAGCGCTCTCGCTTGTATGGTCTGAAAGTCACTACCTTGATTGGGGAAGGCACGATTCTTTCTTGAGAATTTTGTATAACCAATTCTGTTAAATAAACGGATTCTTTGAACTAATATTTCTTAATTGATCTTGAGGCCTGTTGACGGTCTATAATCCCTGGAACTTTCGTATAGAAAACCGGATGTGTCGAGTTAATTCGCATTAACGTTCGACCTTCTGGTTGTTTTACGGAGGTTCGATAGGGATTTTTTTATGCGTTTTTTGAGAAATATATTCCGTTATTAATGGACCAAAACGCGATTTTCGCGTACCAAAACTAATCCCTCCGCAGAGAAATTCTTCGGTTGGGATTTTTTTATGCAAAAATTCAGGAAATTAAGAGGTGCCTAAACCCCTAACGAGGGAATTCGGGTCCAGAGAGAGCGTAGTTTCCGATCTGTGGTAGTGCAGCCTTGGTCCCGCTTTTCGGCTACCGAAGTCATCTTATCTCGAACCCGCCTGGGAGGTAGAAGAACGGGGTAATACGCGACTGGCGCCCCCTGAGAAATAAATTGGTGTCGCGTCATTTTGACGCCCGGTAGTGCGTTCTTCTACATATACATACATAGAGGTGTATAGTGCCTCTCTGGGTACAAGTGAATACAAATGCCTTAACAATCTGTAAAACAAGTCAGTGTCTCTAAGATACTGAAGAGCATTGAGTATGTGCTCTTTATCATTATTTAAACATTCCCTTAAGTTATCTGGCATGTTCAAGATCTGCCGCTGTTGTGCATATTCTCGGCAATCCAATATAATGTGCCTAACAGTAAGTACTTCATCGTAAGCTATGCACCTCGGTGGTTCTTCGCCTCTCAAAAAGTAAAAAGATGTAAGATGGGTATGCTCAATAAGTAAGCAGATCAATGCGATTTGTTCTCGTCTGTTGAGTCTGCAGGATGCAGGCTATTTATGAACTTCATCTTTAATGGTTTTAAATTTAGCCTCTGTAACAATCCATTCGAGCTGCCATTGTTCAATACGGTTTTAAATCTGAAACTCGTACTAGCCTCGTCAATGAACGTTCGTTCAATAAGGGGGTCTAGAAGGAAATGCCGAGATCCCATTTTTTGACTTGAGAGCTGAGTTTGGACTATTTAGGAGGTAAACATACCAAAAGTCCCCAAACATAAGAGATGTGTGGGGGCAGGGAGGCACGAAGAAAGTCTCGGTTTTTGGTTTTTCGGTCATATCTCGCGGTTAGCCCTAATCAAAAAATGGCTCTATGCAAAATTAAAGTTTGTAGGCCTCTGGTTATCACCATGTATTACAATATATACAATCCATTACTGAACCATAACAGATACGAAAAAAATTAGTATAAACATTTTTGTAGAAAATTTAGTCAGTTTTAATTTTGCATATAGCCACTTTTTGGTTATGGCTAACCGTTTTCGAGATATGAGGGAAAAACCAAAAACTGGGGCCTTCTTTGTGTTTCCCTGCACCTCCCGCACCACTTGTGTTCGGAGACTTTTGGTATGTTTACCTTCTAAATAGTCCAAACACAACAAAAGTTCTCAAGTCAAAAATTGGGATCTCGACATTTCGCTCTAGAAACCATTCATTGACAGCACTATACAGGAACATGATCTATTTCTTCAACGGCTGCTTGTCGTGCCGGTTTATCTGTCTCCTCGTTTCCGACTATGTCAACGTGACTTGGCATCCAGACGAAAATAATGTTTTTATAGTGCTTGAAGAAAGCTAAACGAGTCCGTTATTATTAATATAGTCGGGAGGTGAAGATCTCTGATAAACATGGGACCTGATATATGCTATAAGTCTCAGCTGTATAGACACTAACTACAGGTAGTATAGACCAGGTATGTGATTCGGTTTCAGTTACAAAAGCGCATCCTACTCCATGGTTTGTTTTCGAGCTATCTGTGTAGATTTCAACAGCATGACTCCATTTGTTCAATACTTCTTTTATTTTTGATAATTGCACCATTTATTTCGTGTTTTGGATAAGGAGTTAGATCATAATTTATTGTCGGTCTAGGAATTGTCCAAGGAGGTAGTTCATTAAAATCCAAAGGGAAGACTTCCGGTAGTTCCATTTCAATTTCTTCAAGTATCTTCTTTTAGCTCGTATCCCTGCTGGTCGTGTAATTGACGGTCTTGATTTATAGATTTCTACTATATCATTCCCAAATAAAGCAGAATAAACTGGGTGATTTGGAAGTGCCCATATTTTACTAATATAATTTAGAAGAAGACAATGTCTTCTATGTCTAAGAGGAGATACTACTGCTTCACAATATATTGAATTAAGTGGACTTGTTCGAAAAGCGCCAGTTGTCATTCTGAGACTGGAGGAGTGAATACTATCCAGGATTTTTAAGCGAGACTTCCTTGCTGATCCATATAAGAGACATCCATAATATTTTTTATACAAAATGAGTGTTGCATAGAATTTAAGAACTTCTCTGTCTGAGCCCCAGGGCCAGTTTTCTGACTAGGCTTCATAGGCCCGGGCCTAGGGGCGCCACTCTGCGGGGGGGCTTCTACCTTTCGTCTTAGTGGTTAGTGCACATAAACTGATAGCAAGCAAAGAGATTATAATACAAGACATTGAACTTGTTCCTATTCCAGGGAGGGGGGCACAAAATTGACCTGGACCTAAGGGCAATTTATATCTAAAACCGACCCTGTTGAGCCCCAAGTAATATTAGACTTACATCGAATAATATTTAAGCTCCTTTCGGCTTTTATTGCAAGGTCATTGATATAGGGTGTTCGCGTTAATTTTGCATCAAATGTCAGGTCAAGAAATTTCATTGTTGTACATACATGTACACATTTTAGTGAAGCCAATTTAAAACTTGTGTCTTCAGCTTTATTGTTTATAGAATCAATAGTTTGTTGTAGGTTTCCATCTAGATTATCTGAGCATTTTCCTGATAGGTATCTAACTAAATCGTCTACAAATAAACCAGCTTGTACTGGATGTTGGATGGGCAAGAGAAGTTCATTTATCGCAATAAGCACACTTAGTATAGACCCTTGCGGTATTCCGTTTTTCAGTTTATAGGATTTAGAGAGAGTGCTGTCTATTGTCACACATATGGGCCGATCTCTAAGGAAGCTTTCCACAAATTGAGGTAGTTTTCCTCTAAATCTCCAGTTATATAACTTTCTAATAATTCCATATCGCCACGTTGTATCATATACTTTCTCTGTATCAAAAAATACTGCTGTTAAGTGTTCTCGTTTGGCAAAAGAATTTTGGATTCTATTTTCAGGGAGTGTCATTTGGTCTACAGTAGATCTGTTTCTGCGAAAGACACTGTTGATATGCAAGATATCGCGTTCCGCGCATTGACTTCTAATTGGCCGCTTTAGGTTGTTAAATATCAATGCCAATCATAAATCGTAAAGTAGGGTACAGTGAGCAAACACGGAATCATCGTATATGAAGTGAGTTTGCAATATACGTACGTACTGTATACGTACAAATAGTTTGCAGAGTGACATGTCGCAAAAGAATTAAAAAATCGGTATACCTAATCTTTTCTCTAATTCATACGTTTTATTAGAAAAAGTAGGACGTCTAGGTCGGTTTTTTGAAGCTCCTTGAGTTCTTTTTGAAAAAATGTCACTGAGCTCATTATTTTACTGTCTGCAAAAAATGTATTTTAACGATGAGAATAAAATGTTACCATTTTTTATAATTCCAAAATTGGATAATTAAAAAATTTTTAGCAAATATTGGCAATGTTACTTTCAAGAAATAAATTTGATATTTATCCTTGACTGAATTAGCTCTCCACTTCTACCAGTTTGAACACCACAAATAGCTATATCTAAGTAATTATTGGGATTGTAGGACTAACATTAGGTAAAGATACTTTCTATCGTGAGTATGTCAACGTATTCAAAAAGCGTTATTAAATTTTACAGAAAGGCAATACGGTATTGTTATTGAAATATAATAAGTTTGTTGAGGACTAGTATATTTTTGAGCAAAATAAAATGTTAGAGACATTTGAGGTATCAATTGCTTTGAAACAATGTGTTTTATTATACGAATTTCCAGGAGCTACCTCCAACTTGGGAATTATGTGGCACCTCTTCTTTATCGAATAGTACATCTAACATTTTTAGATATTAAAATTTATTGTTTTTTTATAGTTTAAAACATCCATGCCACAATTGTACAGCTGCATACGGATATTTACATGCGATGAGTTTATCGACAAATATTACACAGTTTTCAGTAAGTAAATTTAGAAATAAATCTTTGCTAAGAATAACACTACTGAAAAAAAGGAAAAGAAAAAATAGCAAATCATCACATTGATATTTTTTAAGTTTTTTTCTTCGACGACTTTACTCATGAATTATAGTAGTTTTTCTATATATTTTTCTTTGTAGGATACAATAAAACAAACCAACATTTCTGGAAATTTGAATGCTCCCGAAGGAGGGTTTGATGTCATATTGCAGGCGATCGTATGTCGGGAACAAATTGGTTGGAGAAATGGTACCAGAAAAGTGATAGTCTTTATTACTGATGCCGCTTCAGATTTGGCAGGTGATAGAAAGGTAAAAGGTGTCTAAGAATCTATTTCTAAGGACCCACTAAATATTACATTATTATATATTATTCTGGTGCTAGCGGCTATTCAACCCGCAGTGAGAAAACTAGCAGGCCCATACATAACAATCATTCTATAGCAAACATATTTTAGACACCTTGGCATGAATTATTCTAGTTGTCCTTCTTTGTTGTATTGTGCATCTGACAGCATCATGCTATAGGTCATGGTTGCCTGTTAGACGTACAACCTCCTTTGTGCTCTAAAATCTGTACACAATTTTGTAACATTTTTAGTAAACAATTTCAAATTACCGGAGGATTTCGTTTCAAATTGACCTTTTTAAGAACGTTATTGTTGTATAGTCTACGTTTTCAGCCGATCTCACATAATAATTGTGCATTTAGATGTTTTAGCTAAGACTTTATATATTAAAGTTAAAGTTACATTTTCAGTACTTTGCTCCACTGACATACAACTCTAACATATTCAAAATATGTGTAATATCTGACATGCTACATGATATTAATAATGAAAAATAATGAACTTAAAATGTGAGTAAATTTTAGTGTGGTATATAATTAATTTTGACCATTGTCTTGAAAGAAGGGGGTCTGCTAATTTTCTTAAATAGTCAACATATTTTGAAAATGTTAACTGTTGATTTAAATAATTCCTAAATATTTAATTTCACGTACTAATTCATGAGAATGAATTTATTAGTATTTAATTGGTTAGTTTTCTCAATATTGAGCTTCAATTTATTTGCACGTAATCATCTATGCAGCATACAAAGCTCTTTATTCATTACATTCTCAATGTAGAGAAACCCACAATGCATTTGAGTCTTTATTATGTAGTGGTTTGACTTCATTTATACCTTTCCTGAATACCATTTGCTCTGAACAGACGTTTTTCTATTTGCTTTCGACACATTTACAGCTTGAACGAGAAAGTAGACATGAGTCATTGATGATCTCAATCACAGTCAGCACCTGGAAAAGTTTTGCAAAACTTGATTGATGATCTCCACTGAATTCCTATCATATTATAATCAATCTGCTTTTGAAATCGACTCAGGTGACAACCAAATGAAATAACGCCATGTACGTTATTCAAACGCAGTATTAATTTTTGTTAGGATTTCCGATGCCGTTCCTCAAAAATTCTTTGATTGTCTAGAACTTGCGTCAAATGCTGTGGAGTAGTTGCTGATACTGTTTATTTAGTACTCTACATCTTTAACTCTTGTATATCGAAATTACTTATATTTGATTCTAGTATCTCATTACTAATTATAATTCTCATATTGTTTTAGTTGGGAGGTATATTAAAACCAAACAATGGCAAATGCCACATGAGCTCAGATGGCTTCTACAATGCCTCATCATATCAAGACTATCCTTCAGTAGAACAAATTAATGTGAACGTGAAGATGAATCAAATTCACATAATTTTTGCTGTTACAAATACCACAATTGATATTTACAAAAATATTGCAGAGAAAATTGACGGAGCCTTCGTTACCAAACTTGAGAATGATAGTTCTAATATCGTCGAGTTCATCAGAGCAAAGTATGAACAGATCTCCACCACTATTGAAATGAAACATAATGCTACCAAAGACGTCAGCATAAAATTCAATACAAATTGTCTTAACTATAATAATGAATCAGTGAATACTAATAAATGTGAAAATATCAAGGTAAGGATTTAAACTCGATCTATAATTGAATCCTAATCAAATACTGAAAATAGAATAAAGTTAACCATGCAAAGACGATCATCAGGCTAATGTTCAATATTCCCTGAATTTTGCCGTAAACATTTTGTTAAATACAAACTGTACCCTGTATATATAAACACTATTGTACATAAGGAGAAATATAGCTACTGTTACAACTACTTCTGAACAACATCACGATCCCACAAGACATGAACATCTGCTCAAGAGCAGCTCTCATAATACTCTTTATGAAAGAGCACGTACATATTCTGGCATTTCATTTTACAATCAATTGACTAGCCAAATAACTGATACTGGTAACTTCAATAGCTCCAAACTTAAATTAAACAATTTCCTACAATAAAATTGCTATTACAGTGTCCAGAAATACATAAATTGTGCAGACTAATCAATTAGCACTTGTTCATTTTGTTATTTTAATGTATCTATTGTAAGTTTATGTTACTTACATAGAGGGGGTCCCACTGAGAACAGTAGCGATAGATATAGGGAAAAATAAGCACCAGAAAATTTTGAAAATTTAGGAAATTACTAATGTCAGTACGATTAATCCAAATAGAATAATTACAAGCATTTATACCGTAAGTCGATACCAATTTGCTTATTTTCGAAGTTTTCAAAAAGAGCGAAAAAATCTCTAAACCTAACCGTTTCAGAGATATTTGACGTTTTATAAAAAATTTGAGAGGTTTGCAATATCCTTTATAACTTTTTTCACATAAAAGATCCTCATTTGCTTTTTGGCACGCAGAAAGGCCATAAAGTGAGCTTGTGCCTTAGTAAGTATTTTTCACTTGGGTGGACATTCTCCACCTGGTACGTTCAGCCACTATGACGTCATCAAATATGGCGGCCGCTCGATCACAAAACTGCTTATATCTCTGTTAATACTTGACCGATATTCATTAAACTGGCACTTTGTTCCATTTTGTTTCCTTCTTAGTTTTTAATATTTTTCGGTTTAAGATAAATTACCGGATGCGGTTACCTATGCCACAAATAGACCTAAATGTTAATTTTCTGGCAAAAAGTCACTCTTTATGAAAAATTTGGCTTGTTCAAAAAATACGATTTGTGCAAAGTATATTTATTTTTATATACAGGGCGCCCAAAAATTTCAAAAATATGAATTTTACCTAAGAGTGAACTACCTTTATTTTTCATTTTTAATGAAAATTCCGTTTGAAAAAGTTGTTTATAATTAATTTCTTAGTCATAATCTCAAATTTGAGTTAATTCTTGTTTAAATTGAGTTTTTTTTTAATGCCTCAGTTTCTTTATCTTCCTATATGTATAAATAATACAATCTGACATAAGCAAATCTGAAATTCATTCAATTTTAAAAGAAAATAAGTTTCAAGCTTATAAATACAATAAAATTCATACTCTGGAAAAAGGTGGTGATTCACATCGTTTAGATATTGAAGATTTGCCACCTACAAGCAGACGTGCTACGGGGCATTTGTTGAGATCTTATTTCTACACATGCCTTCAGCAACACTGTATGGGTGATATTATTGTTCGCTTAGATCCCCGTGAATTTGGTTTTGACGTGACAGAAGATGATTTAATGCCAGAAAAGAACCTAAAAAAATATCCCGATGAATTTGTTGGGGCATGTAGTTGTTTAAAATGTGCCAAATCCCCATGCGTTTGTAAATGTAAGAGCGTTGAGTCAGAGTCATCTTGCAAAAATCCGTTTTAGATAAAATATGAACATGTTTGTAATATTATCACTGTTCAGTATTGATTTTTATGATAACATAATATCACTTTATTCATGGCTTCATGGTATTATCATTATTATCGACAGCAGTATTGAATTTGTTGCAATATATAACCTATTCAGTCAAAATATCGAGGAATCTTTTTGTATTAATAAAAAAATAATAACAATATAACAAAAAATAGTTAATAAAGGATTACTGTTCATCTTATAAATAGTGATTACAACATATTAACTTAATTTCCATGCAATTAGGTCAAGTATTAACAGAGATATAGGCAGTCTTGTGATCGAGCGGCCGCCATCTTTAATGACGTCATAGCGGGAAAATGTACCAGGTGATGGATGTCCACCCAAGTCAAAAATACTTGCTAAGACATTTACTAAGTATTCCTGAAAACAAAATCTCCCTACAGGAACTAGAGCCAGGTTCATAGACATTTCCGTCAAAATGGATAGATAGATTTGGTCTTATTCATCGGCCGACTTGGACCCCCGATGTAACGGCATGCAATCACTTTCTTTAGAATCTTTAAAGGAAAAGTTTTTAAAGATCATTTAGCTCATGATATTGAGATTTAAAAGAAAGAGTAATAATTTAAACTATCGCAGAAGTAGATCAAAAGATGATTCGATCTGTTTATGATGAATTTAAAAGACGATTACAAAAGTGCAGAAAGTTGGTGGTTTTCCTGTTGAATAAAAACTTAGTTAATTGAAACGTTTAGTTGTTAATTAAAATATTTTTTATTTAAACATTTAGAATTTCTTGTTTTTAAAAAATAAAAGTATTTTCCTAAAATTTTAGATACTGACTAAGAAGGTAATTATAAACAACTTGTTTAAATAGAATTTTCATTAGAAATAAAAAATAAAGGTAGATTACTCTTAGGTAAAATTCATATTCTTGAATTCTGGACACCCTGTATGAAAAAAATTATTTTTCTTAACCCAAATCGTATTTTTTTACCAAGCTAAATTTTTTATAAAAGTGGCTTTTTATCAAAAAACTAATATTTAGGTTCATTTGTGGTATAGGTAACTACATCCGAGGAGACCCTGTAATTTATCTTAAAACGAAGAATATTAAATACTGAGAGAACAATAAAAGCTATTATAAAACAAAGTACAAGTTTAATGAAAATCGGTCAAATATTAACAGAGATATAAGCAGTTTTGTGATCGAGCGTCCGCCTTATTTAATGACGTCATAGGAGGAGAACGTACCAGGTGGCGAATGTCCACCCAGGTAATAAATATTTACTAAGTCGCCTACTAAGCACTCCTGAAAGAAAATTCTCCCTTCTGGAATTTTCCCACAGAACTTACGTCAGGTCCTGGATTATGGGGCACCCTGTATATATATACATACTATTACCATATTTTATAAAAATATAGATATTTTATAAAAATATATCTTATCAATGAGTAGTCATTGTTTATATGGCTTACTGTTTCTATTACTATTGTTATTAATGTTATGTTCTGTTACAGGCAGGGGATATTGTCACCTTTAAAATTAATATTGAAGTGATTAAATGTCCTGAAAATCGTAGAGACCATTCTCAGAGAGTCCTAATCTACCCAGTAGGTTTTGACCAAAAGTTGATTGTCGATTTGAAAATGGTCTGCAGTTGTGATTGTGACAAACCGGGAGATACGGTAATTTGATTTAACTATGTCATAATAACTGAGATATTGATACTTGACAGGAGATATTAAATGTTAAAATTAATAAGTAGTAAATTATATGAATAATCACAGGCCGATAAAATTGGACGAAACTCCATAACCTAAGACCAGAGTATACTTTCTCAAAGGTTTTCGATGCGCTGAATCCGAATCTTACCTCAGAATTGCTCTATCGTATCAGGTTTCGAGGTGTCCTAACCTAAAAATGCAAAAACACGGGTTTTCGCTATATTCGGGATTATATTACACCGCGAATTAATTTTTCTCCACAAAACTCGTTACGGCATATGAAGGCAATAGTCTGCCTAATTAAAGTGCATTTTGAATTTTTCACATATCTTGTTTCATACATATCGCATTTTTCTTTTAGGATCTCAATCTCATTCTCTCTTTCGCGAAAAATTCGAGTTTATGGCGGATTCGCCGGTGATACACCAGAAAAGTCGATATCACTACCTCCGACTACGTCATTATACAAGGTCAATGATATTATATAATTTAATTGTATTGTCACCAGAATTGCATAAGTTAGCAAAGTTTCAAATCCATATGACAATTAGAAGTTACTTTTTCTTTTTGATGATTGGCATTGCATTCTCTTATTTATGTTAATGTTCTAGCCACCTGACCACTTAACCAAGACACACAATCACACACAGACAACATCACAATACCCATTCTCTGCGACATTGCCATCTGCCGCAACTGGGATCGAACTCAGCAGAGGAGTGCGACTAGTCGTGTTGTCTCTCACACAACCGCAGGCTAGCCCTCTGCTACGTTCTCGGCAATACGTGTAAAACGCCACTACACAACCATACTCAAGCCAGAATTCGAACCAGGGACGCGGTGGTAGCAAGCCTAACACCTTAAGCACTGTGCTACTGATCTGGTGCTGATTAAAGTGATTGTGATTAATAATTTACATACATTCATACATTCTTTTCGGTTAATAAAGTATTCTTGTTACACGTGAAGATCATAGAAAAGATAACTATGTAATTGTAGGTGAAATTGTTATAATGTTGCTAATTTCCATGCTGTCTATCCTTCGGTCTTTTCTCACAAATGAGCTCACCCAGGAGAGAAGAATTATTAAATATTAGCGTATAGTCTACAGAAAGCTTTTTGTCTGAGCTCTACTGGATAATACGGAGCGTTGTCAGTTTTTCATTTCATTTCACTTTTGTGAAGGAATCGTTTGTGTTGTTATTAAGTTTCAGGGTTAACGTAGTTTAACTTTAAAGAATATATGCATCTTATGGTATGAAAAAAAATCTGTTTTGGTTATCATAAGCAAGAACACACGTCATAAGATTAATGTTCTCGCACTCCCAGCTTTTGACAAAACGCCTTTTCAGCCAGTTTCGTGAAGATATGTTGCTTTCTTTCCCAATTTTTTCTAGCAGTTTAGTCGTTATATATATTTTTTGTAACAGATATTAAGCAGTAAGCATAACTAAAGTAATAAACAGTATTACAAATGCTGTGTTTAATCTCTGTGCTATTCCAAATAAATATTCTTTCAAAAACATTGAAAACATTGAAAAAATATACTGGATTGAAACCTTTAAAGTGGTTTCTCTCGAACTCACATTTTTGGACAAACCTCCTCTTTTGGCTGTGGCTTTCACATATTCTTGACAGATGCAATAGTAGTAGTGTTTTGTAAAATTCTCAATTCAGCCGGAATTTTTGGTGTTCCATTTTGTTTCTTAATTTTTATATTTTTGTTGATTGCGTATTGATGAATTTGTATTTTTAGTACTATGAAGAAAATTCTCCGCTTTGCTTCCATCGAGGTACTTACAAGTGTGGTATCTGAGAATGTAATCCAAATGCATTTGGTCGTATGTGTGAATGCAGCTTAGAAAAGCTGGTAGGAAATACTCCTCAGATGGATTGCATTAACCCCAACGGTCCTCCCGGGTTGGTAAAATGAGATAAAATGAAGAACCAGGAACAAATTTAAGCATATCGATCTCGAATCTCAAAGCTTGCCCTTGCTCTTGCGACTAAGAAAAACGTGGTGGAAACTACAATCTACTAAACAGTTGATACTTGATAGAAAATACAATATCTGTTCTTTTATTGGTAGATTTCCGTTCCAAAGATATTTGTTAATGAAAGATCTATCAGATTTCTCATATGTGCTTCTTTCACTTATGCACCCATGGAGGTCTTGTTTGTTATAAAAGCAACAAACCGTCCAGCGAATTAAAGATAGCTCGAAAGCATTTCTTAGAAATTGCTAAAATCGAGATTCCAACAAAATAGTAAAATGATGACTTCCTAGATGTTTTGAAGTAGTAGAAATATACAAAAGTGGTAAAAACCCTGAAAACATGAACCTCTATAGAAACTTTCATATTTCTTATTTGAAACGTACTAACTCATTTATTTTAAGCTCCCCACAATAAAATTGTTAGCACGATAGCGGGGAAACTACTAAACGGATTTGGATGAAACTATGCATGCGGATTTCTTTAGTACTCCAGAAGATCTGAAAAGGTTTGAGAACGGATTACGTTTAGTGCCGTTTCGACACAAGTTGTTTATTTTGTGATCACTTTCAATTTGTAATCGAACCAATGAAAAGCAGTAAAAATTCCGATTTCAATGATATATCACACTTGCACTCTTTCTATTTGGTTTCCGTGAAAAAAGTTAAATAACTGGGCCCAAAGTAAGTTTTTTTGCCCAAAAATAATAAAAGTGACAGTGAAATTAAAAGTCTGAGAAACTTGAATCCATTTCCGTCACAACGCCGGAAAAATTTCCGCCAATCACAACCTAGAAAACATTAATATAACCTAAAAACCAAACCTAAAAATATTCGATATCTGTCAGAAAATAAGTTCCCCCAATATAGTTTAGAACCAGAATTTTTGACAGCTGTCAATTTGACAGATTTAGAACTAACCCAAATTTAACAACAAAAAATTTTACAGCTGTCGAAAAATTTCCGCAAATCACAACATAAAAGACATTAACATAACCTAAAAACCAAACCAAGCGCAATATAATTTTATCAATGTCCTCGTCGGAAATTCTAAATTGATTATATACTATTTACAATTCAGTTTCATTATTTTGAAAGCACAATTAACTCTAATAAAGTTATTGTCTGATGATCATAAATTAATAAACAGTATTACAAATGCTGTGTCCAAATCTGTGTACTATTCCAAATAAATATTCTATCAAAATCATTGAAAAAATATACTGGATTGAAACCTTTAAAACGGTTTCTCTAAAACTCATATTTTTGGACAAAGCTCCTTTTTTGGCTGTGATCTTCACATATTCTTCACAGAAGCAAAAGTAGAAGTGTTTTAATACATTTTTCAATAGAGCCGGGATTCTTGTTGTTTCTTTTTATTTCATAAATTTTTCATTTTTGTTGATTCCGTGTTGATGAATTTGTATTTTTAGTACTATAAAGAAAATTCTTCGCTTTGCTCCTATCAAGGTACCTACAGGTGTGGTATCTGTGAATGTAATCCAAATGCATTTGGTCGTGTATGTGAATGCAGCTCAGAACAGCTGGCAGGAAATACTCCTCAGATGGATTGCATTAACCCCAAAGATCCTTCATGGTTAGAATGTTCCGGTAGAGGTCAATGTGTTTGTGGGCGTTGCTCCTGCGAACTAAGGAGTAATCCTGACGAGGTAACCCACGGGTCTGATCTTATCTGTTAAACAGTAAAAAATTAAACTTTTTCTAGAGTATTTTCGGGACTTACTGTGAGTGCGACAACTTTTCCTGTGAACGACGCAACGGCAAACTTTGTAGCGGTCCGGATCATGGAAGATGTGAATGCGGAGAGTGTCAATGCGAAGAGGAATGGACCGGCTCAAATTGCGCTTGTACAAAGTCAAATGCCACTTGCTACACCCTTGTTGGGGAAGGCGGCAAAATATGTTCCGGAAATGGAATATGCAAATGCGGTGCATGCGTATGTAACCTCACTTCGGAGGGGTGGTGGTACTCTGGAGATTTCTGCGAAAAACCTCCTGTAAGTCTAATATAATTTAGATGTTTAGATATGTAAGAGGTACAATAAAGAATTAGGAACAAATCTGAAAGTCGGCTGGAAATTCAGTAAGGATGATATTTGGCATGAGTGACTAGATAACAGATAAAATCTCAAATCTTGCTCTTGCTCTTGTGACTAAGGAAAGCGTGGTGGAAACTATAATCGCAATCGTAAACAGTTAATACTTGATATAAGATAAAATATATATTCTTTTACTGATAGATTCCAGTGCCAAAGATATTTGTTAATAAAAGATCTGTCAGCTTTGTCCTATATGCTTCTTTCACTTATGCACCTATAGAGATCTTGTTTGTTATAAAAGCAACAAACCATCCAACGGATTAAAGATAGCTCGAGAGCATTTCCTAGAAGTTGACGAAATTGGGATTCAACCGGGAAAAAATTTATAACGAAATAATGACTGCCTTGCTGGCCTTCGGTCCGCTGGTGTTATGCATCAGCCTGCTTATGGCCGTTGCTACTCGCTCAGCTTTTTCCTCAATTTTTATCACATGCACCACATTTCAGATCGAGCCATATGCCTAGGTACTTTATCGCCTGGCTCGGGCCAATTTCCAGCCCCCTTACCCTTATTTTCACGAGAGGGAGATTCCTCTTTCAGGTTATGATTACCAGCTCGGTTTTTTCACGATGACTGCCTAGTTGGTTTGAAGTAATAGAAAGATACGAAAGAGATGCCAATGGTAAAAACCCTTAAACATGAACCTCTATAGAAACTTTCATATTTCTTATTTGAAACTTACTAACTCCTTTATTTTTCATAGTAAATATAGGCAAGATACAGAAGTTAATAATATTACGTCATTAAGTATAGGAGATGAACTAGTAAAGTCGACGCACAGTGGTCGATTTGCTATATTATTAACGCTTCATTTCTAGCTATATTTTTGTTTAGAAGTATATTTTTGACGGTTGACCTACTTTCGACCTAGAAGGCTCACATACATTTTCTTTATTAGTTTCATTTTTTAATTCTCCATTTAACTAACCAGATTTTTTTTTTTTTTTAATGAAGCCACATTAAATTTATAAGACCGCCAGCGTTTAAGTAAATTACATAAGAATAGCTTAATCATTTGAATAGGTTCTTCATTTTCTCCTAACAACCCGCGCTAGACTTCTTTCTCTTGTTCAATATTTTCAATTATCCTGTGGACTGTCCTTACGGATGCTCTATCAGCTAACAATTTTTCATTCAGCAGCAATTCAAACAGGTAATTCCTCTTCACGGAAATGACAACATCTGCAGTAAAATTAAATATCTTCTAATAAAAGTGCAAGAAAGTAAACTCTCAGTATATGTTCCAAAGTACAGAGACTGACCTACGATATACAGCAGAAATTTCGGTGAAACTTTGTGAAACTTTTTTTAAAACTCAAATATAAATGAGCAAATGCAGGCTTCCGCGAAATAAATCGGTAATATGGTTTTGCCCAAGACCCCGACCATGTTGGCACCATCTTTAGGAGAGTAAAACATTTAATCATCTCCAGCTTTAATCGCCAACCTCGAGTAATATTTTCAATATATAATAAATAACCCCACTATCAGTTTTGAGCAACTGTTTATATAGTTTACACAAATTGTATAATATAAATATTCTGATTTTATAAGTGCGTGTTTCATTGTTCAGTAAATAATAATATAATTTTATCAGTTTCTTCATTGGAAAATATAATTTAATCATATATTTACAATTTGGTTTAATTATTTTTAAAAGCACAATTATCTGTAATAAAGTTATTGTCTGATGATCATAAAGTAATAAACAGTATTACAAATAATGCTATATCCAAATCTCTGTACTATTCCAAATAAATCTTCTATCAAAAACATTGAAAAATATACTGGATTGAAACCTTTAAAATAGTTTCTTTAAAACTCATATTTTTGAACAAAGCTCCTTTTTTGGCTGTAGTCTTCACATATTCTTGACAGAAGCAAAAGTAGAAGTGTTTTAATACATTTTTCAATACAGCCGGGATTCTTGGTGTTTCATTTTGATTCATATTTTTTTAATTTTTGTTGATTGCGTATTGGTGAATTTATATTTTTAGTACTATGAAGAAAATTCTCCGCTTTGCTCACATCAAGGTACCTACAGGTCTGGTATCTGTAAATGTAATCCAAATGCATTTGGTCGTGCGTGTGAATACAGCTTAAAACAGCTGGCAGGAAATACTCCACAGATGGATTGCATTAACCCCAAAGGTCCTCCCGGGTTGGAATGTTCCGGTAAAGGTAATTGTGTTGGTGGGCGCTGCTCCTGCGATCTAGGGAGTAATCCTAATGAGGTAACCCAGGAGTCTGACCTTATGTGCTAAATAGTAAAAATTAATTTTCTTCCAGCAATTTTACGGGACTTACTGTGAGTGCGACAACTTTTCCTGTGAACGACGCAACGGCAAGCTTTGTGGCGGTCATGGAATATGCGAATGCGGAGAGTGTCAATGCGAAGAAGAATGGACCGGCCCAAATTGCGCTTGTAGAAAGTCAGATGCCGCTTGCTACGCCCCTGGTGGAGAAAGCGACCAAATATGTTCCGGAAACGGAATATGCGAATGCGGTGCATGCGTATGTAACATCACTTCGGAGGGGTGGTACTTTGGAGACTTCTGCGAAAAACCTCCTGTAAGTCTAATATAATTTAGATGTTTAGATATGTAAGAGGTACAATAAAGAATTAGTAATAAATCTGAAAATCAGCTGGAAATTCAGTAAGGATGATATTTGGCATGAGTGACTAGATAACAGATAAAATCTCAAATCTTGCTCTTGCTCTTGCGACTAAGGAAAGCGTGGTGGAAACTATAATCGCAATCGTAAACAGTTAATACCTGATATGAGAGATCTTGTTTGTTATAAAAGCAACAAACCGTCCAACGGATTAAAGACAGCTCGAGAGCATTTCCTAGAAGTTGATGAAATCGGGATTCAACCAGGAACAAATTTATAACGAAATAATGACTGCCTTGCTGGCCTTCGGTCCGCTGGTGTTATGAATCAGTCTGCTTATGGCCGTTGCCACTCGCTCAGCTTTTTCCTCAATTTACATCACATGCACCACATTTCAGATCGAGCCATATGCCCAGGTACTTTATCGCCTGGCTCGGACCAATTTCCAGCCCCCTTACCCTTATTTTCACGAGATGGTGATTCCTCTTTCAGGTTATGATTACCAGCTCGGTTTTTCCATGATGACTGCCTAGTTGGTTTGAAGTAATAGAAAGATACGAAAGAGATGCCAATGGTAAAAACCCTTAAAACATGAACCTCTATAGAAACTTTCATATTTCTTATTTGAAACTTACTAACTCCTTTATTTTTCACAGTAAATATAGGCAAGATACAGAAGTTAATAATACTACGTCATTAAGTATAGGAGATGAACTAGTAAAGTTGTCCGAAAAGTCGACGCACAGTGGTCGATTTGCTATATTTAAGAGGAAAATATTATTAACGCTTCATTTCTAGCTATATTTTTGTTTAGAAGTATATTTTTGTTTAAATATGTTAAATTTATGATACGATGCATAAAAAAATACATACATAAATATATACAGGGTGAGTCAGTAGCATGGGGACAGTCAATATCTCCTCAACCGTTTGAAATTAGAGAAAATGTCTCAGATAAATATTGTGGGAGATGAAGAGTGTAATATTCAAAAATTAGTTTCAAATCTACAGGGTGTTTCACAGAGTGGTAGCAAGCTAATGTCAGAATATTTTAAATGGAACAGTAATAGTAAAATCTGCAAAAGACGCATTTTCGTAAATTTGAGCGTCATTTCATTTTGAATGTTAGTCGAAACCATATACTAATAATTTACAGGACTCTCAGAGTTGAACCCAATTCTACAGGGTCTTCTCCACGATGATTTAAATTTTTACATATTTAAACTGTCATAATTCAATTTTTTCAAACGAAATACCTTGTATATTTTTATTTAATATGCTTCTGCAATTAATCACCTATATGCTGATACTTTATAGTGACAACTTTTTTCGACGATTTCAAGAAAAAAAAAGTATTATATGCACCGTTTTTCTTTAACTCTTTATTGCTGTATGCAAACTTATATTTCGGAACTTTCTCAAAATTTACTCCCGGAATACTGTAGGCGGAGAGCTCCTTCCAAGTTTTTTTATTACGAAAGCCACATTACGTTTACCACTTGCATGATATGCGGCTTGAGTTGCTAAGCTTAACTCTTCTGGAGTATGTTCCGATAATGGTTGCACTTTTTTTCTTTTCGACTTTTGTCCACTACTACTAAAACTCTGACGGTTGACCTACTTTCGACCTAGAAGGCTCACATACATTTTCTTTATTAGTTTCATTTTTTAATTCTCCATTTAACTAACCAGAATTTTTTTTTTTTTAATGAAGCCACATTAAATTTACAAGACCGCCAGCGTTTAAGTAAATTACATAAGAATAGCTTAATCATTTGAATAGGTTCTTCATTTTCTCCTAACAACGCGCGCTAGACTTCTTCCTCTTGTTCAATATTTTCAATTATCCTGTGGACTGTCCTTACGGATGCTCTATCAGCTAACAATTTTTCATTCAGCAGCAATTCAAACAGGTAATTTCTCTTCACGGAAATGACAACATCTGCAGTAAAATTAAATATCTTCTAATAAAAGTGCAAGAAAGTAAACTCTCAGTATATGTTCCAAAGTACAGAGACTGACCTACGATATACAGCAGAAATTTCGGTGAAACTTTGTGAAACTTTTTTTAAAACTCAAATATAAATGCGCAAATGCAGGCTTCCGCGAAATAAATCGGTAATATGGTTTTGCCCAAGAGGACACATACCTCGTGACATTTTTTCGATAGTTAAAGGCATGTATTAACAGCACACGATAACAGTTTTACAATATTGGATACAATAAACAACTTGCTTGGACGAATATTAGCGGTAAATTATTTGCCGCGGAACCACCCAATTACCATTTAACGTCACCACCTTGAACACGTGCGGTATGAACAAAATATTTTTTGGTTTCTGATGGTCCGGTTATTCAGGCATCGACATATATATTAATTTTAATTTTTGGATAAATTTTATTTTTGTAATACTTTCCTCCTAATATTGGCAAATTGACCATAGCGCGACGCTCAAACGAAATGAGGTAATGAGAGAAATCATTTTCAATAAAAATAACTAAATATGTGGTTATCCAATTGTTCATACTTCAAAAGTTATTTAAATTTTTTTATTCTTCCATGAAATTGTCCAATGCGCCCACTAAAAAATAGGTGTTGTTTGGTTGTTCCATTTAAGTGGGTGCACTTTTTCAATAAAATCATTTTCATGAATTTTGCTACCCACCTTAATTCTCGAATTTTTATAAAATGTATTTCTGCCTCTGAAGTAGTTTCCACAAAAACCAAAACACTTGAATACTATTACTCGACACTCGATTCCCCGACCATGTTGGCACCATCTTTAGGAGAGTAAAACATTTAATCATCTCCGGCTTTAATCGCCAACCTCGAGTAATATTTTCAATATATAATAAATAACCCCACTATCAGTTTTGAGCAACTGTTTATATAGTTTACACAAATTGTGTAATATAAATATTGTGATTTTATAAGTGCGTGTTTCATTGTTCAGTAAATAATAATGTAATTTTATCAGTTTCTTCGTCGGAAACTATAATTTAATCATATATTTACAATTTGGTTTAATTATTTTTAAAAGCACAATTATCTGTAATAAAGTTATTGTCTGATGATCATAAAGTAATAAACAGTATTACAAATAATGCTATATCCAAATCTCTGTACTATTCCAAATAAATCTTCTATCAAAAACATTGAAAAAATATACTGCATTGAAACCTTTAAAATAGTTTCTTTAAAACCCATATTTTTGAACAAAGCTCCTTTTTTGCTCCTGTAGTCTTCACATATTCTTGACAGAAGCAAAAGTAGAAGTGCTTTAATACATTTTTCGATACAGGAGGGATTCTTGTGTTTCATTCCGTTTCATAAATTTTTATTTTTGTTGGTTGCTTATTGATGAATTTGTATTTTTAGTACTATGAAGAAAATTCTCCGCTTTGCTCCCATCAAGGTACCTACAGGTCTGGTATCTGTGAATGTAATCCAAATGCATTTGGTCGTGCGTGTGAATGCAGCTCAGAGCAGCTGGCAGGTAATACTTCTCAGATGGATTGCTTTAACCCCAAACATCCTTCATGGTTAGAATGTTCCGGTAGAGGTCAATGTGTTTGTGGGCGTTGCTCCTGCGAACTAAGGAGTAATCCTGACGAGGTAACCCACGGGTCTGATCTTATCTGTTAAACAGTAAAAAATTAATTTTTTTCTAGAGTATTTTCGGGACCTACTGTGAGTGCGACACCTTTTCCTGTGATCGACACGATGGCAAACTTTGTGGGGGCCATGGAAGATGCGAATGCGGAGAGTGTCAATGCGAAGAGGAATGGATCGGCCCAAATTGCGCTTGTAGAAAATCAAATGCCGCTTGCTACGCCCCTGGTGGGGAAGGCGGCCAAATATGTTCCGGAAACGGAATATGCGAATGTGGTGTATGCGTATGTAACGTCACCTCGAAGGGGCGGTATTCTGGAGACTTCTGCGAAAAATGCCCTGTAAGTCTAATATAATTTATATATTTAGATCAGTAATGTAAGAGGTACAATGAAGAACCAGGAACAAATTTAGGAATATCGATCTCAAAGTCGGCTGGAAATCCCGTAAGGATGATATTTGGCATGAGTGATTAGATATGAGATAAAATCTCAAAGCTTGCTCTTGCTCTTGCGACTAAGAAAAACGTGGTGGAAACTACAATCTACTAAACAGTTAATACTTGATAGAAAATACAATATCTATTCTTTTATTGATAGATTTCCGTTCCAAAGATATTTGTTAATGAAAGATCTATCAGCTTTCTCATAATAATTATGACATATTATGTACTTCTTTCACTTATGCACCCATGGAGATCTTGTTTATTATAAAAGCAACAAACCATCCAGCGGATTAAATATAGCTCGAGGGCATTTCTTAGAAGTTACTAAAATCGAGATTCAAACAAATTTATAATAAAATGATGACTGCCTAGATGTTTTGAAGTAGTAGAAAGATGCGAAAGAGATGCCAGTGGTAAAAACCCTGAAAACACGAACCTCTATAGAAACTTTTATATTTCTTATTTGAAACGTACTAACTCATTTATTTTAACCTTCCCACAATAAAATTGTTAGCACGATAGCGGGGAAACTACTAAACGAGTTTGGATGAAACTTTGCATGAGAATTTCTTTAGTGGTCCAGAAGATCTGGAAAGGTTTGAGATCGAATTACGTTTAGTGCCATTTCGACACAACAAGTTGTTTATTTTGTGATTACTTTCAATTGGTAATCGAACCAGTGAAAAGCAGTAAAAATGCCGATTTCAATGATATATCACACTTGCATCTTTTCGATTTGGTTTCCGTGAAAAAAATTAAATTACTGTGCCCAAAGTAAGTTTTTTTTTATCAAAAAATAATAAAAGTGACACAAAGTTTGAGAAACTTGAATCCATTTCCGTCACAACGCCGGACAAATTTCCGCCAATCACAACCTAAAAAACATTAATATAACCTAAAAGCCAAACCTAAAAATGTTCGACAACTGTCAAAAAATAAGTTCCCTCAGTAAAGTTTAGAACCAGAATTTTTGACAGCTGCCAATTTTACAGATTTAGAACTAACAAAGTTTAGCAACAAAAAATTTAACAGCTATCGAAAAATTTCCGTAAATCACATCCTAAAAAACTTTAACATAACCCAAAAACCAAACCAAGTGGAATATAATTTTTTTCGCCTACCATATGTGAAAATGAATCATATTAACTCTAAAAATATGACCGAAAATAATGTTTATGGTCCCTTGGGCCGCTAAACTCATAACAACACGATTTTGTAGTTTTTTACAATCTAGACCCCTCTGATTGTCGTTTGCATACTTTGACGTTTCACATATTTTTTCATTAAACGTCAGTTTAAGCCAAAGTTTGCAATCAAAACAGGCAACGAAAGAGTAAAATATCAGTAAGTTCTAAATAATTGTGATTCTGTAAATAAGTGAAAATGAATAGTAACTCAGACAGTGATCTTTGTCCTGTTTTCCATTTTTGTTTAATGCTAGGCGAAAAACAGTTGTGTGTCACACATGCAGAAAACGCATTAACAGCCCTTAGCTATCAGCTGCCCTCGCTTCGTTTCCCTTGCTCGGGCAGCTAATATCCGCGGGCTACTAATGCTCATTTTCTGCCCCTGTGACACAATATACTATATCAGTGTCCTCGTCGGAAACTGTAATTTGATTATATACTAGTTACAACTTAGTTTCATTATTTTGAATGAAATTATCTCTAATAAAGTTATTGTCTGATGATCATAAATTAATAAACAGTATTACAAATGCAGTGTCCAAATCTCTGTACTAATCCAAATAAATATTCTATCAAAAACATTGAAATATACTGGATTGAAACCTTTAATATGGTATCTCTAGAACTCATATTTTTGGACAAAGCTCCTTTTTTGGCTGTGGTCTTCACATATTCTTCACAGAAGCAAAAGTAGAAATGTTTAATACATTTTTCGATAGATTCGGGATTCTTGGTGTTTCTTTTTATTTCATAAATTTTTTATTTTTGTTGATTCCGTATTGATGAATTTGTATTTTTAGTACTATGAAGAAAATTCTCCGCTTTGCTCTTATCAAGGTACCTACAGTTGTGGTGCCTGTGAATGTAATCCAAATGCATTTGGTCTTGTATGTGAAAGCAGCTCAGAACAGCTGGTAGCAAATACTTCTCAGATGGATTGCATTAACCCCAAAGGTCCTTCCGGGTTGGAATGTTCCGGTAGAGGTCAATGTATTCGTGGGCTTTGCTCCTGCGAACTAAGGTATAATCCTTACGAGGTAACCGACGGGTCTGACCTTATCTGTTAAACAGTAAAAAATTAAATTTTTTCTAGAGTATTTTCGGGACTTACTGTGAGTGCGACAACTTTTCCTGTGATCGACACGATGGTAAACTTTGTGGGGGCCATGGAAGATGCGAATGCGGAGAGTGTCAATGCGAAGAGGAATGGACTGGCCCAAATTGCGTTTGTAGAAAGTCAAACGCCACTTGCTACGCCCCTGGTGGGGAATACGGCAAAATATGTTCCGGAAACGGAATATGCGAATGCGGTGCATGCGTATGTAACGACACCTCGGAGATGCAGTATTCTGGAAAATTCTGCGAAAAATGTCCTGTAAGTCTATTGTCATTTATATACTAATATACTTAGATCTGTAATGAAAGAGGCAAGTGAAAAGCTAGGAACAAATTTAGGTATATCGATCTGAAAGTCGGCTGAAATTCAATAGGGATGAAATTTGGCACGAGTATCTAGATACCAGATAAAATCTCAAGTCTTGCTCTCGCGATTGAGAAAAACGTGGTGGAAACTACAATCACAACCTACACAGTTAATGCTTTATAGAGAATACAATATATATTCTTTTATTGCTTTTTCCTGACATTGTGATACATCCTGGAAAATGGAATTAAGAACTATATGAAAATCTAATATGGCGCCATAAGAAAAATCAAAGTTAATGGCATTAATCCAAAAACAAATTAAGATAGAGATTTTTTGGCAACGTTAAGAAAAACATCTCAAAAAGGTGTCCTACCAATGTATTTATTAAAATATCACCAGTCATCAAATTATTCAGATACTGGAAGTTTTTTTAAAATGTACCTTCTTAGTTTTGTGAAAATACATCGAAAGCAATTATTTAAAGGTGCCATTGAAGCGGTCATAAAATTCTTTAAAAATGTTAACCGTCTCTATCACTAATAAAAATACATAAAGTAAGTAAGACTGGTAATTTTTTTTTTCCACAGACATGCTCCGATAGATGTAATGAATTGAAAGATTGCGTGCAGTGCCTAGTATATGAAACTGGTCCTTTAAATGTTACCGATTGTGTAAAATGTCCATTTGTGCCTATTGTTGAATGGGAACTGAGAGGTAAATCTAAGCCGTTATTAATATGGAAGTTATTAACATTTTTCTTTATTTTTGTATTTCAGTTGACGAAGAATTTGGTGACAAGTTGTGCGTATACTTAGATGAAGATGTTTGCAGATTCGCTTTCATTTACAATTACGATGAACACTATAATCTTAGAGTTAGAGCTCTAAGTAAAAGAAAGTGTTTTAGGTTTCCTTAGAGTTACCAAGAAGGTGCGTGCATCCAGTTAAAACCTCAGCAAAAGTTAAATTATGCCTATTATTTAGTTTTTCTTATTATATGCTTAACTGTTTTAGATCAATCAATAAAGGATAATGAAATGTACACTATATGCAAATTTTAGCTACGAATACTGATTATTACGGAAACGTAGAAAGGTCATACCATTCATATTAGTTAGAGTAAACGAAATAGTAAAAATGTTAAAATTCCCGGCCCGAAAACGATGAAAGGAATTTCCTTAATTCTTTTTGCAATATGCTTTATAAAATACGTACATCAAAATCTATATTGTCGCATTACCTGCTTTTTATTTTTAAAAAAACTGAAAAATTAATAACTATTCTAATTTTACGAATAAATTAACGAAAATTCATATACTTATGTTATTGAGGTCGCTGAATATGACTATGAGGTCAAAACTTATGA
The DNA here is from genome assembly GCA_936432065.2 of Rutpela maculata. Taxonomy (NCBI): domain Eukaryota; kingdom Metazoa; phylum Arthropoda; class Insecta; order Coleoptera; family Cerambycidae; genus Rutpela; species Rutpela maculata. Next base: position 249,572,690 of record OW386286.2, read on the forward strand.
GACGAAAATATTAAGAGTTGAAACCACTTTTAAATACTGAACAATTAATGTCTTCTAATTTTACGAATAAAATCACGAAAATCGATATACTTATGTTTTTGAAGTCGCTGAATATGGTTATGAGGTCAAAACATAGGAAAAACGAAAATATTAAAGGTTGAAACCACCCTTAAATACTGAAAAATTAATAATTCTGCTAATGTTACAAATAAATTCACAAAAATCCATATACTTCTGTTTTTCAGGTCGCTGAATATGATTATGAGGCCTAAATTTATAAAAAAAAATGGTGGATTAAAAATGGTCACAAAAGAATATATTGATATGTCTAATTTTGTTAAAAATACAGATTTTTATTAATAAATCAAATTAATACAATTAAATAAACTAATTAAATAACATTCTTAATCGGTATTCTAAACATGCTAAAGTGCAATGCAACCCGTTTTTTCTGCGTATTCTTCGAAGAATAGAAGACTATTGATCTTTTCTCTACCTACTATAGACATCTAAAATGCGTGCACAAACTGAAAAGTTTCCACATTATTTCAAACTGTCATATCTCTAGAACAGTTTGTCGTAGGACAAAAAATAAAAACCCAAACTCTTGGTTTTTTGATAAGCTTCATTTCATTCTTATATCATGTGTTTATCAATCTTATAGTATATTTCAATTTTAAATACATAATTTTTAAACTTTTTAAACCTTTATATTTCTGGAACAGTTTGTCGTAGGAAAATAAAAAAACCGGTGCCCAAGGAATCACTACTTCCACATCCAGATTTTCTATCTAAAATTTGTATGTGGAAATAATTGTTTATGGAACTTTAATAATATAATATTTGAAATCCTCTACCCCAAAAACCCATAAAACGATACCCCACATCGGTAGTGGGGTGGGGGTGGTGATAGGGGGTGGTAATGGGGGTGACAAAGTAAAAAATTATTTTGAAGTTTCTGGTTCTTGTACACACACTGGAGTTATTTTCTGCGACCTAACCAAAGCCTTTGACTGTGTAGACCATGATATTTTGATAAAAAAATTAGAATTCTATGGTGTCAGTGAGATGAGCCTAGAGCTAATGAAAAGTTACCTAACAAACAGACACCAGAAAACTTTTTATGATGAAGAGCTCTCCGAGAGCAAAGAAATAACACATGGGGTTCCACAAGGCTCCTTATTGGGCCCTATTCTTTTCCTTGTTTATATCAATGATATCTCTGTTGCTACTAGCAATAGTATTTGCAGATGACACAACATTAATTAACAGAAATCATGATCCAACGGAGCTAGCAACTACTGTAGAAAGAGGTATCGTTGATATTGCTGATTGGTATGCAGCAAATCACCTGAACCTAAACTTAGCCAAAACTGAAAAAATGTTCTGCTCTCTACGCACGGATCAATTGCACAACTCTAAATCTGTCACATTTCTCGGAATTACTTTTGACAATCAGTTAAAATTTGACACACATGTTGACAATATTTCAAAAAAAATCTCAAAAAACATATATTTGTTGAAAAACCTAAAATACAAGACCGAACAAAATATTTGTAATATGGCATATCATTCTTTAATACAGTCTCTGTGCACCTACTGTTTGTTAATATGGGGACATTCACCACATGCCCATAGAATATTTGCTTTACAAAGAAAAGCTGTTAGAGTATTGGCGGGCCTAGACTACAGAGCGGATGTTAGGCAAACATTTATTGACATGAGTATATTAACCATTCCGTCCTATTACATTTTTGAATTCCTGCTTTATGCAAAGCAGAATTGTGATAGGGTTCCGTGGAGATACTCATGATCGTGACATTAGAGGTAGAAACAATTTGGACATTAGATATTTAAGATTAAAAAAATCATTGAACTCTACATTATATTATCCACCAACTTTTTTTAATAAACTCCCAGAGGACATCAGAAATTTAAATTTTAAAAAGTTTAAATCTGTAATAAAGGAGTATCTGATAAAAAATCCCTTCTATAAGATAGACGATTTTATTGACCACACATGTAATTTTTAAATTTTTACCTAAGAACGAAATGTATTGTTGTGTAGTAACCCCACTTTGTAATTTGTATTATTGTACTTGATACTATTGTTTTTCCTGTGGACTTGTGTAAGAAATTGTATTTTGTTAGCACCAATAAATATCTATCTATCTATCTATCTATCTATCTACACTAAATCACATTTTTTTCATCCCCTTTAATAATGGGGGTGGCTAATGCCAAAATTTTTTTGAGACATTAGCCTCTTTTGTATATAGTAAACACCAATTTTATGAACTCTTACCTGCTTGATTTACCTACTTACCCCAAATTTACTCCTATTTACCCCCCAACCCTTCGACGGTATAAGATAAGAATATAATCTAATTCTAGATCTCGTCAAGGTACATACGTGTACCAAATTTCAAGTCAATATCTCAAACGGTTCCAGAGTAAACGTACGCACAAAAAAAAAGTTACAAACTTAAAATATCGATGTTTCATGACATTCTAAGCCTATTTGAACAATAAAAATTTTTAAAAATTTTTTGTCGTTACCCACTATACTTCCACTGGATGTGGAAGTAATAGAACCAAACTATTCGTTTTTATAAGCTTCATTTTTGTACTCTTACAATTTTTTATAAAAAAATATTTTCTGATCCATTTCCAAAAACCAGATTTTTCTCAAAAAATTATGAAAATTTTCATTATTTAAAATGGGTACAGAAAGAAAAATAATTATTTTAAGAATTCTAAAAAAATTAAGCATGTTGGTAATAATATGCATTATCAATATCTATAAGGATTTTTAAAATTTTGGATTAATAAGAAATTAAATAAGACTAAAAAAAAAATGGGGCTAAATTTTTAAATGCGCAACTTTTTGTTTGTAACTTTTTTAATTTTCATTATAAAAGGTCGTCTCAATCGAAAAAAATTTAATACCTTTGATTTTTACCAGAATAAATTTTTTTCTCCTAGTTGTAGATTTCGAGTAATTTTAGATTTAAACGTCGTATATTTTTCCTGAACGTTTCGGCGCCATTTTGAAAATTCCATATTTCCAGAACTAAACATCGGAGAAAATAAAAAGAAAAACCATTCAGTTTGTTTTAGTAAAAGCTTTAATTTTGCACTCTTGCATTTTTTTATTAAGGTGCACATTTTTCGAGTAATTTAAAAAAAGTCTAGGAATACTGAGTTTAATTTTCAGTTCGCAATATCTTGAAAAATATTAATTTTAGCAAAGAAGTGTATAGGACCTTTTTCTTATAATTCGATTTTTCACTCTCTATCTGAACCAAACTATCCTCACTGGGCTTCTCCATTCCCTGTACCTAAAGATGAGGGCTCTAGAATGTTCCCAAAAACTCGTTCTAGTATGCTAAGAACAGCAGCTTCTGGATGACTTTTAGATATCGACACCGTGCGACATCTCTGGAACGATTGCCGAACATGATAACCCAGCAACGATTCTGATGGCTTTTCTTTGCACAGGCCTGTAGCTAGGGGTCGTCCTGGAATAATTTTCGCCCGACCTACGGCGACCGCAGAAAATAATGAGGTAGTTATTTTTAAATGGAAAAAACGAATTTTTGGCCCACGGGCCCCCTCTGAAAAATTGTTTGCCCACCCTTAAAGCATTTTCTAGCTACAGGCCTGTCTTTGCAGTGAAAGTGCCGAGTGGCTTCATACGAAAATAGCATATAAGTAAGGGAAGACTGAAATGGTGCATGGTATGTCATTAAAACTGTTGACTGTGATAAGCAACTTTTTAAATTGCGTAATAGGAAAATATTGTGTGATGTATTCTTGCAGATGTAGGACGTGTGTTCATCCTATGTTAACTTAACTATCAAAAATAATGTCCAAAAATTTAAGGCAATGAGAGGTTATCTGAGCAGAATGACAAACAAAAAATCATTGTCTCTGTCTTGTCATTATTTAATATTAGTTATGAACCACAGACAGACAGTTTTGATCCTCATATTAAATTGTTACTATCATTATGGCAATGGGCCAATGTTGTGTCATCTGCAAAGAGAGTGAAGTTTGTTAAGGAACTACTGCTTGACAAATCATTAACATAAATGAGGAATAAAATCGGTTCCAGAACGGAACCTTGAGGGACACCCAATTCAATATCAATGAACAGACTTAATAAAAACAAGGTCGCCGACCTGAATGGGGAATCCTAACAAAAAATTACACAGCCACAAAAAAAAGTGGTCTGGTCCGCAGGCCACTATATTCTTATGTACTTATGTACTTGGATCCGCTGAAACCGAATCTGAAGTTAGAATTGTCAGATTGGTTCTTTTTTCACCCTAACCCCAAAAATATACCCCCCCAAGAAAGCGGTCTGGCCTGCGGACCAGATCAGTGTATCCTTATGTATTTGGACTCTCTGAAACCGAATCCGAAGTCAGATTCGCTCGTTTTTCACCAACCCCAAAAAACATCCCCAAAAAAGTGCACCAGACCAATATATCCTTAATAAATACATAAGGATAGACTGCCACTGGTATGGTTCTCCGGACAGACTATTTTTGGAGTGGGTATTTTTTGGGGGTTAGGGGTGAAAAACGAACCTGTAACGTTTGGAGTAAGGATTGTTGTTATAAGTAAACACACAATAACTTACTATACAAAATATCTAATATAAAAATCTCGTGTCACAGTGTTTGTTATCGAACTCCTCCGAAATGGCTTGACCGATTTTTATGAAATTTTTAGTGTATATTTGGTAGGTCTGAGAATAGGTCGTAAGCTATTTGTTATACCCCTAGGTGATAAAGGTGGCCCTATTTTTTGGACAAAAATTTATAATTTATATGGCAAAACAACGTTTGCTGGGTCAGCTAGTATTACAATAAGAACAATACATGTGTCCACAACCAATATTGAAACTTAACTGTCGTTTGCGACTTCTCGTACGCAGGTGTATAAAATGAAATTTGACCTGCGTCAACAATTGTCAAAATATACATTACACCTCCCTACTTATTAAACACATAATAATAAAAAATGTACAGAAGTCGCAATTTAGCGATCTTCGTTAAGGCATTGAAAATGAATTTGGCTAACTTTCAAGTCTAACATGAAATCTACAAAATTTGAAAAATGTACAAGGGATAGAAATAAAGATATATTAATAATAAAGAATATTAATATTAATAATAAAGAATATTAAGTTGCGTATAGAAAAGTACAAAAGCTACGTATATTCGAATACTGTAAAAAAATGCACAGCTCGGTGAAATTGTAATACTGGACAATACAGTGGAATACGATAAACTTATAGCTAGAAAATAAAATATTATACAAAAGTGCAACATGAGTTTTTTAAAAACATTCCAACAAAAAGGGTAATATCACGTGAAACTACTAATGGTCTGTGGGATCGCAGGGAAACCGCCACGGCCGCCGATTTGCTTTTCTTCTGTGACGTTTCATCGCCGTAGCGTCATCTAAACCACGCTCCATACGGACGAATTCGATTAGAGAATTAGGGTACAAACATAGTGCAGCGACGAGGCTAGGGGTAAAGCGACGAGGTAAGAGGCGCATCTTAAATTATATTATGTATTGTTATGCAGCGAATTATAGTATCTGACGAGTACCTGACGAGACTAGAGGCGCTTCAAGAGGCGAGATAAGATTTGGAATTGTTGCCACCCGCCTCGCTGAGATTTTTAGATAGGTTTTAACTTGCAAAGTCCAGTGTGCACTGTGTAGTCTAGTATAGTTCACAGCAGACTTACCAGGCACACAAAATGTCGGCGCCTTTGACCATCAAACACGCCGCATCTCACCGCAAGACGCCGACATTTTTTACACGGTTACAAGTGTGTTATAAACTATAATCTGTATGTGGTATGTTTTCGGAGCAAATAATAAATTGTTTATTTAATAGAAGGCCAATATAGAATACCTCGCATCCAGATCATCGGCATCTAGACAAACTTTGGAATATTGAATAATTTTTTATGCCCAGGCACTGCGAAACTCATCGTCACTGTCTGACAACATTTTCTACACATTTTATTCGGGAGATGCACAAAGAATGACTTTGTCTCTTAACTATGAACTAGCGCCTTTTGTCGCTTGCCTCTAGCCCCGTCGCTGCACTATGTTTGTACCCTATGCGAAACTTTCAATGAACATGTCCAGCGAGACGTCCGATTTAGTGATTTTCAAAATCATTAAATCGGATATTGCACGAGAGGCATAGTATCCAAATACGAAGGTTGCAAGTGATTTTGCCACTTTCAAGTTTTGATAGACTTCTTTTTTTATCGTAAACGAAAAGAGGAACTGGAATTCTGCTATTCATCTCCAAAGAATTGTAGACTCACACGACAAAAACATCAGGTGCTAGTTTACTGTCGGTGAAGGATTTTGCAGCTTTTGTCATAAGCAATTTGCTTCGTAAATTTTGAAATAATTCCCGAAGATTATTTGTCAGTCTGAATAGTTTGGAAGCCTCGACGAAAGCAAAACCCCGTACCATGAAATAGACTTAATAAAAGTTCTGAAATAGAACAAATGGTTCGCAATATTATTTGTGTTATTTTACAAACACACCTTATTACCAGCATCACCATCACCACAGAATACTCCAATAATTCGATGGAATATTATGTGCCTGTGATTACATAACACGCGCACTGTTTCATTCTCTATCTCACTAACACAAATCGCGTTCGAGACACACTTCATATATTTCATTTTCCGCAAGGTTCAATTGTGACGTCGCATGACTCATTTCGATTCCCGTTCTCCGAAATACAACTCACAGAAATTCTGAATGCAGTGTTGCCAATAACAATTATTGTGTGACAATCGAAGACAAAACTATAATAAATCGAATCATTTTAAGTTCATCTTCTGCCAATAACAACACTTTACAATAATTTCAGAAAAATACAGTCCGACAATAGTGTATATCACAATTTCACAAAGGGCCAAAATATAAAAAAAATGCGCAAACCGTATTTAAAAATAAGCGAAAAAATTTCAAAACACTCATTTTTCATTATTTATATTATAGATACAAACCACATATCTATTTTGAAGCGATTTGCAATAAAGCTTCAGCACGAAGAAAACTTTTTCACCCACCGACTCTTAACAGTAGCATACCGAATTCTCTTAAAAATTACAGTCGACCCATAAAAGCTTCAAAACACCGAATTTCACACAAATATCGATTTTCAGGTTTTTCCGATAATTACAACTTTTTTCCCATTTTGAACCCCCAAATTCAGCTAGGCCTAGCCTAGCTTAAAAACCCACAGATTCGTTCACATACTGACAAAACGCAATTTGACATTTTTTGCTCATCAAAAACCAACAAAAAGATCACCCCCGAACACCCTCACAACCGAATCCCGGATTCTCTTAAAAATTACAAATGGCCCGTAAAAGTCTCAAAACACAGAACTTCACACAAATCGATGTTCAGCTTTTTCTGAAAATTAAAACTTTTTCCCATTTTCAACCCCCAAATTCAGTTTCAATACACCGAGTTTCACACAAACATCGATTTTCAGCTTTTTCGATAATTACCAACAACTTTTTTCCAATTTTTCAACGCCCCAAATTCAGCTCGGTCAGAAAATTCTTAAAAGTCACAGATTCGTCCACATACTGCCAAAAATACAATTCGACATTTTTTGCTCATCATCAACAAAAAAAAATCACCACTGACTTCTCAACTGCATCCCGGATTCTCTTAAAAATTACAATCGACGCGTTAAAAGTCTCAAAACACGGAAATTCAAATAAATATAAATTTTTAGCATTTTCTGATAATTGTAACTTTCCCATTTTTCAACCCCCAAAATCAAACTCGACCAAAAAATTTTCGTAAACTAACAGATTCAAACATAGTGCCAAAAACACAATTAGACACTTTTGCTCACCAAAACTTTAGCACGAAAAAGTAAATTTCACCCCTGACCTCCAGCCAACCCCCCCCTCCCTTTCCAACCACATCCCATATTTTCTTAAAAATTACAGTCAACCCGTAAAAAGTCCCAATACACCCAAGTTCACACAAATATTGATTTTTACCTTTTTCCGATAATTACAACTTTTTTTTCCCATTCTTCAACCCTCAAATTCAAGACGACCAGAAAATTCTTAAAAACCCACAGATTTGTTCATACATGCCAAAAACGCAATTTGACATTCTTTGCTCATCAAAACGTCAACAAAAAAATCACCCCCGATCACCCCCACATCCGCATCCCAGATTCTCTTAAAAATTAAAATCGACCCGTAAATGTCTCAAAGCACCGAATTTCACACAAATATCGATTTTCAGCTTTTCCCGATAATTTCGACATTTCTCCCATTTTTCAATCTCCAAATTCATCTCTTCCAGAAAATTCTTAAAACCCCACAGATTTGTCCAAATGCAATTCGACATTTTTTGCACATCAAAACATCAACAAAAAAAAATCACCCCCTACAACTGTATCCCGGATTCTCTTAAAAATTACAATTGGCCCGTTAAAAGTCTCAAAACACGGAATTACACATAAACAGAAGTTTTTTGCATTTTCTGATAATTATAACTTTTTCCCATTTTTCAACCTCTAAAATCCAACTCGACCAAAAAAATTTTATAAACCAACAGATTCAAACATACTGCCAAAAACGCAACTAGACACTTTTTCTCACCAAAATTTTAGCATGAAAAAGTAAATTTAGCCACCCCCCCCAACCACATCCCATATTTTCTTAAAAATTACAATCAACCCGTAAAAAGTCCCAATACACCCAAGTTCACACAAAAATATCGATTTTTAGCTTTTTTCGATAATTACAACTTGTTTCTCATTTTCCCAAATTCAACTCGACCACACAATTCTTAAAAACCCACAGGTTCTTCACAACTTCCAAAAACGCAATTCGACATTTTTTGTTCATCAAAACGTCAACAAAAAAATCACCCCCGATCACCCCCACATCCGCATCCCAGATTCTCTTAAAAATTAAAATCGACCCGTAAAAGTTTCAAAACACCGAATTTCCCACAAATCTCGATTTTCAGCTTTTTCCGATTATTACAACTTTTTCCACATTTTTCAGCCTCCAAATTCAACTCGTCCAGAAAATTCTTAAACCTCACAGATTTGTCCACATACTGGCAAAAACGCAATTCGACATTTTTGCTCATCAAAACATCAACAAAAAAACTCATCCCCCGACCACCACCCCCATAACTGCATCCTGGATTCTCTTAAAAATTACAACCGACCCGTTAAAGGTCTCAAAACACGGAATTTCACACAAACATAAATTTTCAGCATTTTCTGATAATTATAACTTTTTTCCATTTCTCAACCCTCCAAACCCAACTCATTCTTAAAAACCAACAGATTCATCTACATACTGCCAAAAGCGCAACTCGACACTTTTTCTCACCAAAATTTTAGCACGAAAAAATAAATTTCACCCCGACCTCCCCCCAACCCTACAAACCACACCCCCGTATTCTATTAAAAATTGGAATCGACCCACAAAAAGTCTCAAAACACCGAATTTCACACAAATATCGATTTTCAGCTTTTTCCGATAATTACAACATTTTTCCCATTTTTCAACCCCCAAATCCAGCTCTGCCAGAAAATTCTGAAAAACCCACAGATTCTTCCACATAATGCGAAAAATCCAGATCGACCTTTTTTTGCTCATCAAAACATCAACAAAAAAAGTCACCCCCGACCACCCCTATAACTGCATCCTGGATTCTCTTAAAAATTACAACCGACCCGTTAAATTTCACACAAATATAAATTTTCAGCATTTACTGATAATTATAACTTTTTCCATTTTTCCATCCCCAAATCCAACTTTGCCAACAAATTCTTAAAAACCAACAGATTCATCTACTGCCAAAAGCGCAACTCGACACGATTTCTCACCAAAATTTTAGCACGAAAAAATAAATTTCACCCCGACCTCCCCCCAACCCTACAAACCACACCCCCGTATTCTATTAAAAATTGCAATCGACCCACAAAAAGTCTCAAAACACCGAATTTCACACAAATATCAATTTTCAGCTTTTTCCGATAATTACAACATTTTTCCCATTTTTCAACCCCCAAATCCAGCTCTGCCAGAAAATTCTGAAAAACCCACAGATTCTTCCACATAATGCCAAAAATCCAGATCGACATTTTTTGCTCATCAAAACATCAACAAAAAAAGTCACCCCCGACCACCCCCATAACTGCATCCTGGATTCTTTTAAAAATTACAACCGACCCGTTAAAGGTCTCAAAACACGGAATTTCACACAAATATAAATTTTCAGCATTTACTGAATATAACTTTTTCCATTTTTCCACCCCCAAATCCAACTTTGCCAACAAATTCTTAAAAACCAACAGATTCATTTACATACTGCCAAAAGCGCAACTCGACACTTTTTCTCACCAAAATTTTAGCACGAAAACATAAATTTCACCTCGACCTCCCCCCCTCCCCACCCTACAAACCACATCCCCGTATTCTATTAAAATTTGCAATCGACCCGTAAAAAGTCTCAAAACACCGAATTTCACACAAATATCGATTGTCAGCTTTTTCCGATAGTTATAACTTTTTCCCACTTTTCAACCCCCAAATCCAGCTCCGCCAGAAAATTCTGAAAAACTCACAAATTCTTCCACATAGCGCCAAAAACCCAGATCGACATTTTTTGCTCATCAAAACATAAACAAAAAAGTCACCCCCGACCACCCCCATAACTGCATCCTGGATTCTCTTAAAAATTACAACAAACCCGTTAAAGGTCTCAAAACACGGAATTTCACACAAATATAAATTTTCAGCATTTTCTGATAATTATAACTTTTTTCCATTTTTCAACCCCCAAATCCAACTTTGCCAACAAATTCTTAAAAACCAACAGATTCATTTACAAATTGCCAAAAGTGCAACTCGACACTTTTTCTCACCAAAATTTTAGCACGAAAAAATTAATTTCATCCCGACCTCCCCCCCCCCCCCCCACTTTACAAACCACACCCCCGTATTCTATTAAAAATTGCAATCGACCTGTGAAAAGTCTCACAATATCGAATTTCACACAAATATCGATTTTCCGCTTTTTCCGATACTTATAACTTTTTCCCATTTTTCAACCCCCAAATTCAGCTCTGCCAGAAAATTCTGAAAAACCCACAGATTCTTCCACATAATGCCAAAAACCCAGATCGACATTTTTTGCCCATCAAAACATCAACAAAAAAAGTCACCCCCGACCACCCCCATAACTGCATCCTGGATTCTCTTAAAAATTACAACCGACCCATTAAAGGTCTCAAAACACGGAATTTCACACAAATATAAAGTTTCAGCGTTTTCTGATAACTATAACTTTTTTCCATTTTTCAACCCCCAAATCCAACTCTGCTAACAAATTCTTAAAAACCAACAGATTCATCTACATACTGCCAAAAGCGCAACTCGACACATTTTCTCACCAAAATTTTAGCACGAAAAAATAAATTTCACCCCGACCGGCGACCTCCCCCACCACCCTACAAACCACACCCCCGTATTCTATTAAAAATTGCAATCGACCCGTAAAAAGTCTCAAAACATCGAATTTCACACAAATATCAATTTTCAGCTTTTTCCGATCCTTATAACTTTTTCCCATTTTTCAACCCCCTAATCCAGCTCTGCCAGATAATTCTGAAAAACCCACAGATTCTTCCACATAATGCCAAAAACCCAGATCGACATTTTTTGCTCATCAAAACATCAACAAAAAAAAAATCACGCGGTTAAAAAAGTACCTCAACTTTACACCCCTATAACTTCACCCCTGTGCATCACAGACACGAAAACGAGCCCCGAACGATGTGCGCTAGTTCATCCTCTTTCCAACTAGACTAAAATCAAATTTGGATCTTTCAAAAAGTATGCGATGTAACAGCACCGAACGCTTTCGTGTCCAAAAAAACGTTTCAACCCCCGTATTTTCGCCCCCTCGAACTTTAAATTTTCTAAACCCCTTCCAATAGCTTACATTTGACGAGATCTTCAAAATGACACCAAAAACATCCACCTAGCATACATAAAACTTGAAAAAATTCGCAAAAACTGCGAAATTTCCAAGCGTTACACAAATCGCTTCTGGACTCCCGTATTACCGTTACACCTTCGAGTTGTTAAACATTTTCAATGTTAAAAAAATATTACATTCCTACCTGAAGTCTATCAGGTATTCGACGTTGTCTAATTGGTTAAGACGGCGAATCAGAATGCATAACCGCAGAAGTGTCAGTAGAAGCTGAAGGATTCATATTTGTTTTTAAAGATGTATGTTTGGTCATATTCTCTGACTCGTGGTCTATATCTATTTTCTCATGTGAAAAATTTACACTAGGTAATAATGATCTAACATTTATATTATTATAAGCCATTGATTGACATGTCGTTTCCACCTTAAACCACTATTTACAATTTCTACGTCATAAATTTGTTTGACTAATACACCTTTTACTACGCCTATGATCCAAGTAGATTTTGCTAAACGAAAATCCTTAGCAAGAACTTTTTGACCTACACTAAATTGCGGTAGCACTTTTTACCTTTAAAATGTTCTTTTTGTTTCACTTGCACTTTTTCTATATTTTCTCTCACCTCACTTAAATTTTCATCTGTGTCGATCGTTTCATAATCATTTTCTTGTAGTGGAAGCCTTGATAGAAAATCTGCAATATTTTTGTTCGAATTTATATATTTAATATTAAAATCATAACCAGATAAAAATAAAGCATACCTTTGTAACCTATTAGCTGCCATAACTGGTATTCCATGTTTTGATCCGAAAATAGCAACTAAAGCTTGGTGATCAGTGTAAAGATTCAAATTTCGAGCGTATACGTAATGATGAAATTTTTTACGCCTGCCACTATGGCCAATGCTTCTTTATTTATTTGAGAATAACGTTTTTCAGAATCCGTGCCGTTTTTATAAATATGCGAAATTACAAATCCTAAACCGTAGTCTGAAGAATCCACAGTTAAATTTAATTCTAAATCAGGATTGTAGTGAGCAAGGACTTGCGGAGACACAATTATTTCGCGAATTTTGTCATATGCGTTTTGACACTCATCAGACCGCACCATTCTATGTCTTTTTTAATCAAATTATACAAAGGGTATAAAATATTAGGGACATTTGGTATAAATCTATGATAATGATTAATCATACCTAAAAATGATTTTACTTGTGTAACATTACTCGGAGGGAGGACTTCCAAAATAGCTTTAACTTTTTTTTCTGATTTCGATAAATCATTCTTATCAATAAACACAGAGGTCAAAATACACAAATATACACTGGTATGGTCCGCAAGCCAGACCGCTTTTTTTGTGTGGCTGTGATAATAGTGATATAGTAAAAACATATAATACATATAACACAAAACCAGAATAAAAACTACGAACTATAATTCTAATCCAAGAAAAACAATGCAGAGGAGTGATGAACACTGTATTCTTAAAGGAGCAGAATATAGTAAGTGGTTCTTTGTGTCAAAATTTGATCCTGATACAACCGAGGAAGAGCTCAAAGAATACCTAGGAGAGAGCAAAAAGAAATCAAGCAATGTCCGTCGAAAAATTACACATACATTCGAATAACATTGCAACTTTTAAAATAGCAATACCTGAATCACTTGAGGACATAATCTTTAAACCGAACACCTGGCCAAAGAGAACAATTGTGCAGCCATTCGAAAGGAAACGACCTTTTTTCTATCAACATGCATCGAGAGTAAAATTACCACAATATCGGGAGTAAGACAATTAAATATCGAAAATAAAAGCAGTGAAATCATCAATCTGCAACAAATTAAAATACGTCATTGGAATAACCAATGATTCACGAATCTTTTAATATTGGAGTCGAAACTAGTAGACTTATCGCCCAAAGTTACATGTATTAGTGAACTCTGGATGAATACTATTCAAACAGCGGTAACAACAATTCGTGGGTACACATTAATACAGATTTTTTATAGAAGCAAACAAATTCATTGGGATGCTATTTTTTGTCGGTCCGATGTTACGAAGATTTGTAAACCTTATAGACTAGGCACGTTTTCAAAAAAGAACAATGCAAGAAGCATTTCATGTAACAATTGGGAAACCAACATTTTTAGGGTATTTCGACCCCGCTGAATACGAACCTGCCTGTTTCCAAAGCGAAATTTGGACCGGAAGTCCGGTAATCAAGATGACAACCAATACTCTGTTGCCCTACATCTCCCTTGTCCGTTGGCTTAAAATAATGATCTAAACGTCTGCTTAGGGGTTTTCTCGCCAAGCACATTGCAATGCTCAAAATTTACTTACCTTAAGTTTGGAGTGCATGGGTTTCAAGATAGCGCCCAAGATGGCCGCCGAAACTTTGTTGCTCGGAAGTAAACAAGGAAACAAGGAAGATAAGAAAACGACCATTTCAAAGCTCAAACATTGTTTATTGCAAGATTGCAAAGAAGATAAAACAATCATTCAAGTCAGGGCCGTAGCGAAGGGGGGGGGTATGGGGGACGTACGTTGCCCCCCAACCCTGTTAGACTTGGCGAAAATTGGAAATTTGAGATGGAAGTTGGCAATTTGTACCGAAAAAAATTTTTTTTAGAATGTCCCCCCCCCCCCCCCCCCCCCTCCCCGATCATCAATATTTATTTTAGAGGAATTATTATTTAATAATTTACAGAGTTGGTTTCTTCAGTTTATGAAGTTGGCAAATTTAGAAAAATAACCCCCCAAGAAGTTGGCTCGTTACGGCTCTCATTCAAGTGTTCTTAGCTTATGGCAAGGTTGCAAGGAAGATAAATCAACCATTTAAAGAGTTCAAACATTGTCGAGAGCGGTGGTACAATTTGGTGCAAGTCAGTCTATTCTTCTTGCATGTGCACATTGTACTCAGGCACTGGGATGAACAATTACAGGCTAGGATATCCGTAGAGGCTTTGGGGACGGACTCGAGGGTCATAAGGATGGGAATGAAGATTTTTCGGTATTAATGCAGCAGCCTCTTCTTGGGAAACATGAAGCCCCGAGTGATCCAGCGGATCTTGCAGCTCCCCTCTAAGCAGCAGCGCAGCATGGACAAGAGTTCGAAAATCATCATCGAGCACTTGCCTCGGGATCGAAACATCTTGATCGATGTCTCCTAAAGCAACATCCGCAGTCACCTTGGCCAAAAACTCTTGGGGTATAAGGAAAGTTTGCGTTCCTGTGATGTTCTTGTTTAAGGAACGAGTCCTTAATGCTGTTCTGCAATTTCTCTTTAAAAGTTGACAAGCGCGATTCAAATGACTTCGGTATCTCAACGTCGATTGTTCTCGCCAGGTGAACGTATCTTACCCAAACATCTGAGAGTGACAAAACGTTACTCAGTGAGGCTGAGACTTCGAGCTTTTTGCAAATTTGGATCATAGGTAAATTACTTTTGCCACAGTCCTTCATCTGCATCTGTACCTTTTTCTGGCTCCTCTCGGCCTTCAATATACAGAGACTGTGATATTTCACCTCAGATGCTATCAAGAACGGTATACAATTGATACGAAAGAATAGTTAGTGCCAAATTTGAAATTCTTATAAGGTTCATCCACTATTCCCCCCCTTCCACTATTACATGCAGTAACACAATTTTGTTACCAAATTGTATTTCGGAAGGTGTAAAATATTACTTAAAAACACGTAACACACACACAGTAGCACACATTCAACCACTAAAAACTATATATCTGACAGATTTTACACTACAAATACAACAAGACGCACGGAGCGCATGTAAACACAACAAAGTTTCGGCGGCCATCTTGGGCGCCACTTTTAACCCATGCACTCCAAACTTAAGGTAAGTAAATTTTGAGCATTGCAATGTGTTTGGCATCCGAGAAAACCCCTAAGCAGACGTTTAGATCATTATTTTAAGCCAACGGACAAGGGAGATATAGGGCAACAGAGTTTTGGTCGCCATCTTGGATACCGGACTTCCGGTCCAAATTTCGCTTTGGCAACAGGCAGATTCGTATTCAGCGGGGTCGAAATATCCTAAAAACGTTGTTTCCCCCAATTTTTACATGAAATGCTTCTTGCACCTTATAGAGATGGATTTCCTACTTATGGGCCTAGTCTATTATGACGATCTAGACAAATATTGTGTAGAAAATAATTTTGAAATTGTTTAGGTTATATTAGATGAATGTATATAGTCCAATCAATGAATGCCCAAAAGTGGATTGTAGGGAACATTTTGGAAGGGAGACTTTTTCTCTTCAAGGATGAGTTGGGGGTAGTCAGGAGGTAAACATACTAAAAGTCCCCGCCCCTAGCCCTGCCGCTTCAAGGGGGAGGGGGTGGAAAGGTTCCTTTTTTCGATTTTTCGCTTATAACTCGGAAACGATGCGTCGTATGGGAAAAGGTAATCTATGCAAAATTAAACGTAATTAAATTTTCCACAAGAATGTTTATATTCATTTTCTTCCTATGCGTTATAGTTTACGAGATGTTCGCCAACGACAATCGATAATTAATAAAAAAAAAATCAAATGCACCTTCTATCAAAGCGGTTTACCATTTTGTTTCCGACTTGAATCAAATCTTACTCAAGTATAGAACAAATTAGGATCTACTTATGATCAGAAAATCATTCACCTGCTATAAAAGCAAAGCCACCTGCGGTACCAAAGCGGGGATTTTTAGTATGTTTACCCTCTGACTACCTCCTACACATTCCTGAAGAGAAAAATTCTCCCCTCCAAAATGTTCTCTACAACTCTTTCATTGACTGGAGTAACATGTATTCTGTGTTTATATAGTACCTCAAAGAAAGAAAATCTAGAGCAATTCTTGCTACAACTTACGTTAGTATTAGTTAATATAACGAAATTTAGGCACATAAAAATTACAAGGGATAGACGGATTAACTGATAACAGCAACACCACCTAGAGGTGGTGTTGATAACAGTAACTCGAAATCATTAAATGATAAATTGAAATCTTTCTCATTATACTCACTCATAAATACACCAAACGGTTTGATTCCTGGATAGGACGTAACGTGGCAACGGCACCCGATTATATTATATCTAATTTTGGTAAAGCTGCTGATTGTTAAGATATTAATTTGCATTCCTCAGATCACTCTTGCCAGGTTTTTAGCTCTAAATTAGAAGTAGCCCCCACAAATGACACTCAAACAATGATTTATAAAAAACTAACAGAAAGTGATATGTTTGATTTTGCAAATATGTTTTCACATTATTATGATCTAATTAATCAGAGTGCTGATTATATTAATGACTACTTTGCAGAATTCTATGGACATTTTTTTTGGTGTTTCAATGTAACATGTCCTAAATTACTTTTCATAAATAAGAACCATCAACAAAGAGAAATAGCGAATTTTTATAAAGAGGAAACTAAAAAAGTTAAAATTTTTAAACTGGGTAGCTAAGCCATCTAAAGATCCAAATCTAATTTAATCCTATAAGGTTAGCAGGAAAAATTTTCAAGCTAAAATCTTGGATTATATCATAGAATCCACTATCAAAATTTGCGATTCGTCAAACCAACCAAGAACTTTATGGACAATTGTAAATCAGAAGCTAGGACGCAATAAACAATACAAGTTATGCAAAATGGCAATCTTGTTAAACATCTTAATCAGGTGCCCATTATTTTGTTAATAAGGTCATCGATCAACTTATAATTCATTTTGGTGATGACATCTCACAAAACTGCACATCTCCAACCTATATTACACCAACCATCGGCATACCGTTAGCGTGGGCCCAAAGGGTTGTTAGGGTCACGTGAACTTAGATTTGAAAAAGAATTTTTCCGGGTTTCCGAACAGGCTGCCAATGACAAGTATTGGGTCAAATCAGACAAATGAACACCGTGAGGGTACACACAAATTCATCGATATGTGAAAACGATTACTGTGAAAATTAATATGGGCTACTGTCAACAATACGAATTGAAGTTTTCTCCATTAATGAATTTGTATGTATTCAAGGAAAACCCTCATGGGGTTTTTTGTCTGAGTTGCCCGAATACAAGTTGTTGTCATAAAACTGCTGAAAAGAAAGATGGCACACCCGTTTGCGTATGCCCGAGTACAGTTTACATTGAACAAATTCTGTAAAATTGTGAAATAATATTCAGTGTATACTGTACTTGGGCATACGCAAACGGTATGACATCTTTTTTTTTTAAAGCAGTTTTATAACAACAACTTGATACTTTCCATTGGGCACGTTAACGTTATACCGATGGTTTTTCGAGGAATTTTTTGTTTTGAACTTCATTTTAAAACAGGCAGTCTGACTAAAATCGTACCAAAACAGTACAGTTTGCGAACATATGAAGAACCCAGGATGACTCTCTGATTTATCTCTTGTCGTCATAAGAATATATGGATCATAATTAACTCTGAAAGGCATACCGACTAAAATCACAAGCAAAAATCTGTGACTAACTGCCGCACAGTGAAGCAAAGTCTTTTCAAAGCTGTCATTAAATGATGAATATAACTAGTAGGTACATGCGGTAGGAAAAGCCGATACGCTGTCAATTATCGTGAAAGGCAAGACTTTCACACCACTTTCCAAAGATGGTGGATGTATTTTCGCACTCCCAAGTCCCTGATTGCCATTCATATTCAATTGACGATTTGCACGAAAGAAAGTTTGGTAAAAAGTGTCATGGCGCACAGTATAATGGTATCACTGTAATTCACTGCACATGTTTACCAACTCGTCTAATTTCCAAACTTTGCAAAAATTAAATACCTATAATATAATAATCATAACATTGTTTACATTATCTTTAATGTTAAACCTACTTCTATTGAATATAAATCATCTTTATTAGGTTGTTTCGTAGTCTACAATATTTAAAAAACGTCGAATTATGCGATTTGTCAATCACTGCTGCCAACTCTTCTAATAAACTGAGAGTTGGAAACAGTGTTTGACAAATTGCATAATTCGACATTTTTAAATATTGTAGACTACGAAACAACCTAATAGAGACGATTTATATTCAATGGAAGCAGGTTTAACATTAAAGATAATGAAAACGATGTTATGATTATTATATTATAGGTATTTAATTGTTGCAAAGTTTGGAAATTAGACGAGTTGGTCAACATGTGCAGTGAATTACAGTGATACCATTATACTGTGCGCCATGACACTTTTTACCAAACTTTCTTTCGTGCAAATCGTCAATTCAATTCAGTTTATTCACCTTTAAATGCCACAATGGTACAATTACAATTATTGTTGTACAATGGATAAGGTATGTCAGTTTGTACAAAAATTCATAAGAAACATACAAGAAAATATATAAATATAAAAAAACAATATATAAATTAATTATATATAAGGTTCTATATGCCAATAGGTATACTTCGTTATAAATAGTAGATAAACATAAAAGGTAAGTAACAAACGAGAAATATGATACAGACATTACGATTAACTATGACTAGGCATTATAATAACACTAAAAGAGTGTTAAAGCTGTAAGAAATCAAAAAATCTCATTTTCCTGCAATTTAATATGTTGTTCAAATTCATTGATATTGTAAAAAACATTATCTGTTAACATGTTTTTAATTTTGTTTTTAAATTGTTTTGGTGATTTCAAATTTTTTGTTTCGTGTGGTAACATATTATATAGTAGCAACCTGTATAATATGGCGATTTTTTGTAGGCTTCACTGCTGAATTTTTTTATGTAAAAATTATTATTATTACTTGTGCTGTATTTGTGAATGTCAGAGCATGTTTTCAATTTATCTTTGTTGCTGTGAATGTGCTGTAATAATTTTAATAAATATATTGAAGCTACGGTTAATATTTTTTTCTGTTAAAAAATGTCTCTACAGAAGTCCATACGCTTTAAGCCAAATATAAGGCGTATTATTCTCTTTTGTAGAATGAATATCCTTACATTAGAAGTTGCTTGTCCCCAGCCAATAATATTATAACAGATCGCTGAGTAGGCTAATGCGTAATACACGTTAATTTGAGCCTTCTCATCAAGTGTACTTTTTAGAGAGAATATGGCATAGTAGGCCTTATTAAGTTTACTACAGTTCAATTTGCTCATTCCATGATAGCTTGGAGTCGATGTAGGATCCCAGGAATTTTACTGTACTTTGGTTTTCTACCGCCTGATTCTCTATTTTCAAATTAAAAGTAGATGATGTCTTATTTTTATTTAAAAATTCTGTAGCCACAGTTTTTTCCGCATTGACGACAAGATGATTGTTTTGACACCACTCATAAAATTCTTTTATGGCATGTTGGGCTTTTTTTTATCGCCGCATCGCCATTAGCATCTGAGACCACCACCGTTGTATCATCGGAATATATAAATACTATCCCATCGGTGATATGATTCGGCAAGTCATTAATATACAAAAGAAACAGCAATGGTCCCAGAATACCCCCTTGAGGAGTTCCAAGCTCAACATCATAAATATCGGAGGTACTCTGTTCCACCTTAACTGTTGTTTTTCTACTGGTCATGTATGAACTTATCATTTTTTTACATGACTCTTTTTTCAAAATTGGGCGAGTATAGCGTCTCCTTGTACCACCCAAAATGAATGGGAGTCTGAATTCATGATTTTTGGGGGTAAATTAAGAAATCCTTCCAACCACCATGCGTCAACCTATGACTTATTGTGGCTGTTTTTTTTTTACTTTTACAAGTCATATTTCTTACATATTTGGGGGCTTGCCCCAAAGAAAAGGGTTGGCATGGACATTTCTGTGCTCTACTACCCCAAATTAACAACAATTCACACATTTTGGGAGTAAATTTATGACACACAATTAGTGGTCGGTGAGCTCCTAGACTATATCTGTTATGCTCAAAATTGGCTATGGGTTAAATAAAACAAAGTTCAGTTTACTTACATTTATTATATTAACATATTCATCACAATGAGGTAATTAATTCTAAAATGAAGCAGTCTTTACATTATTATTATACAACAAAGTATTTTTATAGTGAGAAAAATAATAATCGATACTTTGTATCAATTACGTCACTATCTCCTTTCTGCCTTCCAACAGGAATAGTTCACATGGAATTATTTATATACCTGAATCTATATACTCATCTGAAAATACAGTTTTCTGCCTTGTTCGGCTATGAATTTAATTCATCCAGTATAACATCGATATGAACTAATCGTTTGTACCAAAAATGTCATTTGATTTCGAGAACAATATTTTAACGTTTTTATTTACACCTGATTTATTTACAGTTGCTGATAATAGAATAGGGTGTGCGCACGCGACAACACAGCATTCACCTGAAGGTAAAAAAAAATGCTTATGGTCATTTATACAACTATTTGGACATATTTGGTTAGAGTACAGTCAATCTGTTATTTAACTAGTGAATAATTTCCTACAAGAAATTTTTTGCTTCTCTAATAATGGTGGACGGGTTACCATAATCATTAATTCATGTTCTCCACAAAAATATTCTTACCGCTACGACTACCATGTTAAAAAAATTTCGGTCAAAATATGTTTTTCTCAATTATCTCCTTTCCTGTTAGTGCTACCCTAAAATTAGATATTACCAAAATTATGGAAAATTAGCTACAAGTTCTGTTTAAATTATTTTTGTGTATTGTTAATATTTTACGATTTACAGCTGCCGGAATGGTGAACATTTTTGTTTTTCTGCAGTTTTTTGCAATTATCTCTATCCCTGTTGGTCTTACGTAACAATTAGTTATTATCAAAACTGTATATCACAAAATTTCCCAAAACATCTGTCTAAATAATTTTCTTCCACGGTCAATTGTTTAAAAATTACTGCAGCTCGAAGTTTGAAAACGTTTCTTGAGTCTCGGAAAAAATGTCTGATCTGTTGTTCCGACACTATTAATACTGATTATTAATTTTGTATAATTAATAAAACTGTGTTATTTCGTTAAAGGATGAGTTTTATCCAAATTTTTCAAGTTTCTACTGATCTGCCAACGACAATTCTGCTTATTGCTAATATTTTAAGGTTTATACTCGGACACAAATGTGAAAATTTGTGCTTTACTCCAGATTTTTGCCATTATCTCTGTCTCTATTTTTCCTCCGTAGTAATTAGCTATTATTAATATTGCAGATTATAAAATTTCCCAAAACTTTTGTTGGAACATGTCATTGTTTTTTTTAAACTTCAAGCTTCTATAAGTATAAAGCAGTTCACCGTTGAAGAAAATAGTTTAAACAATAGTAGATTGTAAGGCAGAAACATACTACTATCACGTCACGTGAGCTCACGTGCTGTCACACAAAGTCACGTCACGGCGAATAAATGTAATCCTCAAATTTCGCTTGTATTTAAATGGGACAGAAACATACTACTGACACCGCACGCATGTTACATCACGTCACCCAGCGCACGCATGCCGTCAAGTTTGTAAAATCTGCAAAGTTTCATTTCTCAGTTAGTGTGACAGCACGCGTTGTTAAGGTTTCGATTCTCTGATTAAGTGAATTTATAAAAATGAATGAAAAACTGATTGAATGCGTTAGAACACATGTAGTTTTATATAACCATAAAAGTGATGATTACAGGGATAAGCGTATTCGACAAGAAAATTGGGAGGAAATTACGAAATTGAGTATTTTGCTTTTGAATATCGTGTTTAATAACGTCATGTAAACTATCAAATTCCTCTATAGTCATTCTGAAATACATGTAAAATCGACTAGGATTCTGTCTCAGTTCTTGAACTAATCGGTGAAATTCTCCTAATTCTTCTCTTTGTGTATTTATTCTGAGAACCTATTCTGTTCTGTCTCCTCGATTAATCGTAAAAAATGCAGCTGCATTTTCTAAATCTTCTTCCCAATCAGACGAACTTGTTGAGCTAGCGTACTCCATAATTGCAATACACTAAACTGGTGATGAGATTGGCGTATCACGATACAATAATGTGTTTATAGACCATAACAACACGTGCTGTTGAGAAAACGTGAGAGCACGTGACGTGATAGTAGTATGTTTCTGCCTTAAACAAGTGTGGCAAGGGCTCCATTGCAAAACGATGTATGAAAGTAGGAACACGAGCGCAGCGAGTGTTCCTATCATACGAGTTTTTCTACGGTTGTGAAGTTGTTTCCCTTTTTTAAAGTCTTTCCAAAATTTTAAATTTGCTGCCTGTCAGATTTTATTTAAAGTGTCATTTTCCGCAGTCATTCTGAAGTTAGAAAATTTGACTTTGCAATTGCAATTCATGTGTAATTAATGTACATTTATTGAATTTAATTCTTATTACCAGTAAGTAATACAAAATTCTTTAAGGTAAACACACTATTTTATTCCGGTGTGTGAAGATGTAATCAAGGCGTGCGGCAAACTGATATTTTCTGCAGTCATTTTGAAGTTAGAAAATTTGACTTTCAGCACAATCGTAGAAAAATGTTTTTTTCTTCAAGCGTATTAAAATGTTTAAATTATGTCACCAAAAACAGAAGTAGAAGTAGGACATTGTTTTACTAGTAACAAAATGTTAGTACCGAACGCCACCGTAGTGGACATTGTTTTACTAGTAACAATGTTAGTTCCGAAAGCGCCACCGCAGTGGGTATTGTTTTACTAGTAACATAATGTTAATACCGAAAGCCACCGGTGGCGCGCTATCCACTAGTCACTTGTCATTTTGTGTAAACATGTAAGACTGTAGTTTGAATATTTGTACATTTATGATAAATAAATGAATTTTTGCATTTTAATACGCTTGAAGAAAAAATAGTATATATTACACGGAGTAAAACGCCTTTTTTTGTGTTTCGCCCAGTTTGCGGCTTCGGCTTCGCCTCAGCCGCAAATCCTGGGCTCAACACAAAAAAAGAGTGCGTTCTACTCCTAGTAATATAATATACTATTTTCTACAGAATGTAGAATGGATAAGTAGGCAATTCCAGTTAATTGAACGGACATATTTCATAGGATGGATATGAAATGAAACCGACCAATCACAGTTCGTGTATTAACTACATAGACAACTATTCGTTTTAAAATCAGATTAGTGCGTAAGCTGTCAGTGTGTACTGTCAGTGTATATTTGTGTAATATGTTAATGTTTAATAAATATTGTAGTTTTTTTTAAGCCGGTCGGAGAAAAAGTATACTGTAAAACTCGAGTGGATTATCCATATCGCACTCAAAAGATTTGAAGCACTCCGCCTACGGCGCGCGGCGTCGTGCTCAAGCATCTTTATCGTGTGATATGGATATCATATCCACTCTTGTTGCACAAACTACTATTGCAACATTTCTACATATCTACAATATTGATAATAACTAATTACTACATAGAAAGAAATAAGGCAGTCTCCATTATTCGTTATGAAAGGAAATAGTAGTTTGTGCGATATGATTTCCATATCGCACGATAAAGAAGTTTGAGCACGACGCCGTAGGCGGAGTGCTTCAAATCTTTTACTACCCCTAAACCAACTACCCCTAAATGTATAAAACCACCTCTTTTCCCCAATTTTTAGTTTTTTACGAGTTTTTTTAGAGATAGTTGGTTAGGGAGGCTAAATAATATCAGCATCGGGTTCCGCGCCCTTCAAAACGCGTGGAAAATAATTTTCAACACGTTTGGATGTTTTTTCATGTTTCTATATTGAGGTAGGCGGTGGTTTCAACCAGGGGTCGTTAGGATGTCTGGTTGCGAAATTTTACAGGACATATTGAGTTTCCTCAAAAAAAAAACCGATTCAATAATTCCTCGCATGCCTGACAATGCGTTTAGGAGTAGTTCGGGGGGCAGCGCGACTATCACCATTGTGTTGGCCGTCCTCGAAAACGGAGGGTAGCCATGTTTGATCGCTACCCTTGCATTTTTGGGGTTTATCCCCTTTTTTTGCAACTTTGGTATGGACTACTTGGTTGCGTTGAACCGAGTTGAAGTTTGCGTTGAGTTGAATGCAACATCCTCTTGTTTCTTTTACTTCCACATCCAGTGGAAGTATAGTAACGACAAAAAAATTTTTAAAAATTTTTATTGTTCAGATAGGCTTAGAATGTCATAAAACGTCGAGATTTTAAGTTTGAGCGAAAAAAAAAATTTGTCTGTCGGTCTGTCTGTCTGTCTGTAACTCTTTTTTGTGCGCACGTTTACTCTGGAACCGATTGAGATATTGACTTGAAATTTGGTACACATATGTACTTTAACGAGATCTAGAACTAGATTATTATTTTCATCTTGTTCCGTCGAAGGATTGGGGTAAATTTGGGGTAAATAGGTAAATCAAGCAGGTAAGAGTTCATAAAATTGGTATTTAGTATATACAAGAAAAGCTAAAGTCTCAAAAAAAATTTTGGCATTAGCCACCCCCATTATTAAAGGGGATGAAAAACAATTGTAATTTAGTGTGTGTACAAGAACCAGAAACCTCAAAATATTTTTTTATTTTATCCACCCCCACTACCACCCCCCCCCCCCTATCACCACCTCCACCCTACTACCGATGTGGGGTATCGTTTTATGGGTTTTTGGGGTAGAGGATTTCAAATATTATATCATTAAAGTTCCATAAAGAATTATTTCCAGATACAAAATTTTCGTTGTGAGTGACTTGGATAGAAAATCTGGATGTGGAAGTAGTGATTCCTTGGGCAGCGGTTTTTTTCTTTTATTCTTTGTAAATATCTGTTTGTTGTTCTCACATGTTATTTGTACTATTTAATCTCATGTAAATCATGTTCTCTTTACAACTTTGTAATTGGGCTTCGCCTGTAAAGTTGTTGTTCAATAAATAAATAAATAAATATTAGGTTTGTTCAGAAACTCTGTACTACTGCACCATTACAAATGTATCTCTTTTCAACTTATGTATAACCTCACTCTATCTCCTTCTATTATCTACACTGGTCCAGATAGTGCAGGGTTTTTGAACAAACTCATTGCTAATTCAACACACGCGTGCGTGAACCTATGTTTCTAGTTTAAACGGTACCCCGTCCACCATTTGGCATTTAAACTTAAGATTGGCAGTTACTGATGGATATAATACGTACTTTTCGACAAAAATTAGAGTTAACTATTAGCTCCAAGATAAACGGAACCTATAAAACCGGCCCTTAATCACCAAAAATTTGTTTCTCGTATACTTTTTAAATGAATTAGTTCAAAATTTCGGTGTATGAACATAAGCTATATTGTAAGGTTTGTGCATTATGCTGCATGTAATTAATCAGTGTCCAAGCTTTTATATTCGAACATATGTTCAATAGTATGTTTATTTTCAGATAATCGAATAAAACTAAGCATCAAAAATACGATTTCAACGATTGTTTGCAGGAGGGGGGGGGGCAGGGAAATTTTTTTGTGGAAGTAAAATATCTATGTCAATCAGAAAGTTTGACCTGATGCGATGAACAAAACCCGAGAAAAAAGAATACAAAACAACGTTTTTCAAAATTAAAACCTAATTTTCAAAAAAACGCTCACCTCCCAGATTGGACAAATCTTTACTGTAACTTTGTGGTAATCTACAGATTGCATTTCTATAAAAGAATTTACCCCCTCCCTTCCCAAACAATCGATGAAAAAAGCACAGATTTATTCGACTTAGTAGTAAAATGTTTAACAATATAGGCGAGCGAGATATCCTTGTATTTTGGACTAACTAATCACGTTCGACAGGATAATTTAATTTTTGATTGATAATATGCATTCATAGCCCAGTCGACGTAGGTATTTACTCACAAAATGAGTTCGTGAAAGTGTGTAGAATAATATCCTGAAAAGTTTACATTTCGCTCGGGTGCAGAACATAAAAAAAAGGCGAAAAAAACATTTTTTTTCATCAATTTTTTCAAAATATTGAAATTAAATCAAGCTAGAAAAAAATAAAATATACAGATGAATAGATCACGTATTTATGATCAAAAAATGTCCTAACAAAATTTATCGTTAAAGCCACGGTTTTCCTGGAAAAAAATAGTCAAGTGTAATGTTATAACTCGGAGCAAGATCCATGCGTGCACGCGCTTGAATACGCATGACTGTGACACCGACGCACTGAATTACATGTCACTAAATCAGAATTTGCTCAATCTATATGAGTGTATGAGTGTTGGTTCATTTAAAAGATGGAAATTATAACTTTCTGATGCTTTTTTGTTTTAAACAATACAAGCAAAAGATGGATGGGAAAATATACTTATATATATATATATATATATATATATATATATATATATATATATATATATTATCACGCCCGAACTCAATCGTCGCAATAAACAATATAGAAAAAAATAAAAGCCCTTCAAAAAAATTCTTTCTTCATTGAGAACTGTTGAAAAGTATGTACACTTGATTATTATGGTTTATTACGTTGTAGTAACGAGGATTAAAAAAAAAGTACGTCTCAAATCATTT